>OZ014525.1:34175993-35660993 GCA_963966055.1 Lathyrus aphaca
TATTTGACTATTTTTAATTTTTTGTTTTTTTATTAATTTTTTTTATATACAAATAAAAATAATTAAAAAAATACAATAGAAAACAAGGGGTTCAAATAATAGTGAGGGTGGTGTTTAGAAGGTGATATACATTGGGCTGTTTGTGTTTTACTGGGTTAGGCCCATTATTTTATTATTAGCCAAACCCTAAAAGTTATAAGCATGAGAGAGAATCTGATGGATTAGTAAAACCCTAAAAGCGTCGCTGCAATGCTCTCTCTCTCCCTCTCCCTCTCCCTCCTCTTGTTGGAACACTATTTTCTCTGCAAAAACACCACTTTCGAAAATTGCGTGAAATTGCGGCCGCTCCGCACCGCTACAAACAGAGAAACGCAGCCGCGAAAGTCGCTTTTCCCGATTGTGACGGAGCGCCGCGATAGCGGCTGCATCAACCGCTTTTGACAACATAGGTCTATCATTGTCTCCAACACAACTTGAAGATGTGTTGCATTCTCTTCATCTGATTTGGAATACATCATAATATCATTTATGAGCACCACGGCAAATTGATATAAATAAGGATGAAAAATCATTTTTCACATATTCCATGAAAAATCTTAAAGGCAAAAAGATTTTTCATATATTCCATTAATACTTTTAAAGACAAACAGATTAAGTCACAATTAAGAAAAACTAGCGATGTGGTCAAAGAACCATTAGATGGAGTATTAATGACCTTAATGTCATTCATATAATACACTACTAAAATCGACTTCGTGTGATATGAATATGTGTCGCAATCATATCAATGATAGCAATCAGTGAGACAATTTATGAAACATGTACCTCAAATCAATGTATTTGCCCTTGAGACCTCAGCAACACTAAGAGCAAAGACTTTTCCACTGGCTTGTACAACATATGGCGCTTTCTTTGGCTTCCGGCATTGGGTGTTGATGTGACCCACTCCCCATAATTGAAACAAGTTAGAAGTTACTCTTGCAGAGCTTGATGTCCTAGTTTCCCGCGCTTGAAACACGTTAGGCCTGGTTTATTGCATTCAGAGGCACAATGACATCTCTTAGGAACACAAATACCTACCCAACTTGCGGCCTTCTGCTTGGACCTCTAATTCCCCTTAGCAACTAGAGTCATATACAACTTGCCACAATTATGAACATAAAATACACAAAATTTCCTTGTCGTTTTTGTATATTATATGGATAACTAAGTTGTAACTTGCCAACTTGATAGGGACAGTTAGTTAAGGTATTAGAGAAACTCAACAATGTTTTAAATCCTCAAATTATTAAGTAAACTCTCTATCTGTAAAGTAATCCCTAATGAATAAAATAGAAGACCAGTGCAAGTAACCATCACTCTGCCTCTTATTTCTCACCATATACTATTTTGTTGTGTGAAACTAGAAGTTGTACATTACCAGTCAATGTGAAACACACAAAATAGGGCATTATGGGTTGAATAGAGAATCACAAAATAAGTTCTATTCAAATAAAAGCATGTAAATTGATGTGATTAAGTAGATTGGAAGGCATGTAAACATAGTTGCAAAGTATAGAGGAGACTAGTAGCAAATATAACATTAGTGTTTCCGCAACAAAATTCATAACAAAAAAGCAAAACACCGTTTAAAACAAGGACTATTATAAATTCATACACCTGATAAATGAAAACTAAATAATGTCTTAAACCAACAAAATGACTCGTCAAAACTACTTTAGAACAGTAACTGAGGATGACAGCCCTACTATTCTGCCACGCAAATTCAAGCTGCCACTGCCTTCTTGGATTTCTTTGATGGTCTGCACAAAAGATATTCATTTAAAAACCATACAGAGAATGACCTAAAGATAGTAGATACACGACAGGCATAAATTATGTTACTCACTGGGTTTGCTTTGCTGCTTCAGCTGGTGGAGCAGCAGTAGGAGCGGCTGCTGGCTTCTCTCCTCCTCCAGGACCCTACACATTTTACAAAGAAAAAGCAAAATCTCAATTAAACACTTGTTTGTTAACACAGTAACACTAAAATTAAACAGCAAAATCTCCATTAAGTACTTGCTAATACAGAAACACTAAAAGTATAAAATTTTATGAATGTAAATAGATTCTGAATAGTATAGGGAACTTACTAGAGCAAAACGCTCCTCCCTCCGAGCAAACTTCCTTTCTCGGCTGGCCTTGTTCTTGGCACGCTTGGCCTCAAACTGGTCAGACAAGGTCTTCTCTCTTGCCTTCTCAGCTTTAGACTTGTGGATGCTCTCCATTAGAACCCTCTTATTCTTAAACACATTACCCTTAACCTTCATGTACATGTCATGGTACATGTGCTTGTCTATCTTCTTAGATTCACGGTACTTGCGAAGCAAACGTCTGAGGACACGCAATCTCCTCATCCAAAGGATCTTTGTTGGCAGCCTTGCCTCCCTAGTACCCTTCCTCTTACCTAAGAATTCAGACAAACAGAATTAAGCAATAATTCATTGTCTCCTTATTAATCACCAGAAAGAAACCAATATTAATACCAGCTCAAAAATACACACAAACCGATACAAACTCAGTTCTTTCATATTTGACAAAATAGCTAGATAAATCAATCATCTTCACAGTTAAATATTGAAAAGAATAAATTGCTATTGAAGCAAAAACAACGTTTAAAAATAATTATTAGATTACAAACAAAAAAACATGTAAGAGTGGGTTTGTTCAAGATCATTTGGGGATAAAATTCACTTTGTTTGAAGTAAGAAAACATTTAAAATGTTTCAATTATAATTATGCTTGTGTATGCATTTGTCATATATGACTTCGCTATAAGAATGAGTTTTATGCTGAACATGAAAGCTACTTTAATAAAGCTTCTTGTCTCAAAAAATTATATGTTTTGATAAGCTTCTGGAAAAAAATCATTTTAAATGGAGATAAGATAAGTAAAACACTTTATAAAATTGTTAAAAAAACACAAAATTACAACTGATTTTCTTGTAAATCCAAAAACACTCATCACTAAATTATATCATATAAAAAACACAGTTAATTCAACCTGCAACCTGAATAAGAAAAACAAATCACTTCATATATTTGTAAAAAACACAATGACTTGTGATTTTCTTATAAATCCAAAAACAATCATCACTAAATAAAATCATATCAAAAAAGTTAACCTGGAACCTAAATCATGAGTCATAATCCATTTGAAATGAAGCTAAACAAATATTAGGGTAATAAAATACCATATCCAGAGTGTCTTCCTTTCCTCTTAGCTTCCTTCATCCTACGAGCACGTGACCTGGAGTGAATCTTGGTAGGTTTCCTGATGATAAACCCATCCTTAACCAGCTTCCTTATGTTTTGGCCTACAAATCAAAATCCAATCAAAAACCCTAAAAATATGATACAGAAGCTGAATCTAAAAAAATCATTTTGATTTCGAACTATACAATCACAAATACAGTAAACAAAACAATAAAATTCCACGATTTGAATCGATAAACGATGTGAGGATAAAATTGCTTACGAGAATTAGCCATGGAGATCTCGTTTCCTTCATTTGGATCTAGCCAAACCTTTCCCCTTCCGCACTTGAGGACACTGGCGGCGAGACGCTTTTGGAGTTTGAGCGAAACCATGTTTCCCTGTGAATAGAAGCTAAGGCTATCGCAGAATGGTGGAAGAGATGCAGCGTCGAATATAAACCTAGGGTTTGGAATTTTCTATTGGGTTTACGGCTTTGTCTTAAGCCCATTTGTTCTATCTCTTTGGCCCAATAATAATAAATCACTTTTTAGACTGTGATAAAAATTGAAATATTTGAACAAACATTTTCACACTCATTTTTTATTTTTTGTATATTAATTAATACAAATAAATATTACTATGTCTATGTCAAAAGGGAACAAGTTCCTTTTATAATATTATTTGTGTTTTATTTTATTTTGAAACATATAAAATATTTATAATCAAATATTTTTTTAAGTTGTGTAATCAAATATTTTTTGTAAAAAATATTTGGATAAAATGATAAATGTTTTTTTTAGATTAATCAAGATTCTGAGTTCAAACTCTTGAGATAGAGTTTTACTCGTTTCAAAAGATTAGTCTTTGCAGTGTACATAGAAGATATTTGATTTATAACAAAATATATATATTATTTATTTATTGTTATATATACAAAATATTTTATCAAATGTCCTTTTTATGAGTTTTATATCAAATATAATTAGACACGAATAATAACAACAAATTATCAACGATATTTCTTTTTAGCATGTTGTCAAGGAACGTCTTCGTGGTTAACATATAATATGATCAAAGACAGTGTGTGTGCAAGATTAACATTTTAATGTTCGAGTCGCTAAAATGAAGAAGGTGAAACTTGCAAGCGTGTGAACGAACGAAACCAAGGTATGACTCGGAGTCGTGCTTATATAAAGGAGAATGTTAGAACCTTTTTCGGTTGCTCTGACATTAGACGTGAGTGAAAGTCTGAGTTGCACCTAAGAGGGAGGTGAATTAGGTTTTTTAAAAAATTTCTGGTTTTTTATCGATGAGGGTTATTACTTTTATGGATTGGTAAGGTGATGAAAGAAGTAAAGAGCAGAAAGTAAATGACACGGTGGTTTATCCTGGTTCCCTCCAAAAACCGAAGGTACATCCGGTCCCTTTTCCAACCGAAAGATATTTCACTATAATTAGAATGATTGTACAGCATGTTCACGCCAATGGTGATGTTTACTATTTAACCTATAGGGAGATCAAAGGCTCTTAACACCTTTAAAATCTAAACACTAAGTGTAAGATGAACAATCATTTTCAATGCACACACTTGCTTTCAAAAATCCTGAATAGCAAGGGAAATAATTACAATGGTTGATTTACAATGAGTATGAAAGTTGTATATACATTGTTTATCAATACTATGAATGATCTTCTCTTTCAGTGATAAATTTTACGACTATTTAAGACTTGTTACTCAAGAATTTCTATTCAAATGATATAAAAATGTGCAGAAAATTCTTATGAAAGTGACTTGTTCAAGATGTGAAAAATGAAGATTTTTGCAAAGTTTAAGGAAGAGTTTTATGAAATAGGTGATTTTGAAAAAATTGAAGAATAAGGTACTTATAAGATCATAATCACCCTTTGAAATATCATGCAATTCTTCACAAAATACCACGAACAATTGTCATGATTCATTGGAAACAAAATATGAAAGATTGAATGAAGGGGTGCAATTTTTCGGAACAATTGTTCAAAAATGCACAGTGAGCAATCAATTGCACCTTAGCAGCAATCGATTGCACCACAAACAGAAACACACGGAATTTGAATTTTTCAAGCATGAAATTGATTGCATTAGAGAGGTCAATCGATCACACCTAAAACAGAGGCCAAAAAGAGTTTAAAAAATGAGCATGTAATTGGAGTAATCTTGTATTGGTACCTTAAAGATCAAGGAAACAAGCAAAGAAAGAGTAACATCCTTTTCCCCATTTTGACATTATCAAAAGGAAGGGAAAATGGGTAAAGCAATAAAAATAGACAAGAGAAAATGATTTAATTGACACAATAACTTAGCATAGATAACATTTCAAAGTACAATACTTAACAAACACACTAAATGCAGAATTTTAAAGGGTAAAACAATAGAAAAAATTAAGAAATATGCAGAATTATAAAGGTACATAAACAAGGAAACAAGTAAACAACTTCAAGATAGGTCCATGTTGGGTCAAAATCTGAGTTAGGGAATTGTTGCCAGAGGGGTGGTTGACGTTGTGGTGGAGCAGCCGAGTTAGATGGATCAAAAGGTGGAATATAGAGATGAGAGTAGATATATAAAAATTATTGATTAACTCCATCTTGAAAATCTGTGATCCTAGTGTTGGTCGATGCATCAATTGCATTGTATCGATCATTGATGGTAGTGTTGAGATTTGCAAATTGTTGAGTCATGAAATTCATAAGGTCCTGGTTGCTAGGGCCAATAGTGTAACGCCCCAAAAATCTAAATTTAATTATTTAGTCATTTATTTAATTAATTTAGAAAAATTGAAGAGTTATGATTAATTAGAGAATTTTGGAGAAAAATAGTATTTTTATATAATAAGGATAAATAGTGTTTTATTATACTATTTTATTATTATTATTAAAAATATATTAAAGGAAAAAGGGTAAGGTGGTCATTTTGTGAATATATGAGGGTAAAGAGGGAAAAGACTCAACTGGAATGTGTTTATGTAAAAAGGAATACACTATCAGTTTTCTCATTTTGTTTACTATCGTGTTTGGCGAAATGCTCTGAAGAAAGAGGAAACTCAAAGTCATGAGGTTGTGGAGAACCCCAGAGAAGAGTGTAAAGCAGCGAAATTCTCTAAGGTATGGGGAGTTTTTATAATCTATTGTAAAGGTATAGGATTTGGATTATGAATAGGTTAGATTGTATGAGTTTTATGAGATTTTTGGGATTTTATGTTAGGTTGGGTTATGAGTGAAATATTGATTAAATAGAGTTAGAAAAATGTGTTGAATCTTATAAATGATGGTATAAATGTTTGTTATGATGTTATGGTGTTTTGTTTGATGTATAGAAATGATTTTGAAGTGAAATAAGATGAACCTGTATTGGAAAAATTGGGATTTTTGGGATTTTTGAACAGTCTGTACGAAGTAGCAGAATTCTGCTACCAGACGTGTGTTAACCGGTTAACGAAATGGTTAACCGGTTAACCATTGCAAATTTTGGGTGTTTTTCTGAAACGTGCAGGCGTTAACCGGTTAACGACATGGTTAACCGGTTAACACTGTTTGGGTGGCAAATTTTAATTTTTGAAAAATCTGTAACTTTTAAACCGTGAGTCTGTTTCGCATTCCGTTTGAAGCGTCGAAAAGAGCATAAACTGAACTTTATTTTGATGAATAAAAATGAGCAGAATGAGATAATTTTCAGAACTAAAATTTGAAATAACCGTGTAAATTGTTTCATAATTTTTACCGGGTTTGAGTTAAGTCTCGATGAGATGGGGTTGTTAACAAACTGAAGTTCCTGTGTATTTTCATGATGAAATAGATGAATATTTAATGTTTGATTTCTGATGTGAGTTATTTTGATGAATTTTACGATGTAGCGTATCATTGCATTTCATAACATTCACGATGGGGCTTCGGCCTATTTATAGCTTCAATCCCATTGTGTGGATTGGAGTTTCTCGATGATTACGATGTACTCCCTTGTGGAGGGTTGATGGTCATGTATCCATCTCACGATGAATTGGTACCACATGCATGATTGCATATCATGATGATTAGAGTTGCATACTTCTGGATGAATTTCACGATGGTATTGTGTTGCTGAATTTTTATGATGAATTCTTGACTGTGTGGTTGTTGCTGAATTTTATTGTCGATGACGTATGATATGTTGTTCTAATTTATTTATATTTCATATTCTTGTATGTTTATGATATATTATGATTACTCACCCTGCCTGCTTGGAAATGTTGCCTCTTTTGTGGGTAACTTGCAGATGAGAAAGATTAGCATTACAATGCAAGAAGAGTTTTTCAGAGTCTCGCAGTGTACCGTAGTTTCCTTTAGTAGTGATCTGGAGTGAATGTGTCATGCTCTGTGTCATGTAACACCGGGATGGGTTTTGAATACTTTTTTATTTTTTTAGTAATGTTTTTCAATTGAGAATATTTCTTACTTCATGATGTTAACTTCGGATGAATTATTTTGATTTGAGGAAAGATTTATGATTTGAATTTTAGAGTTTGAATTCCGCTGCGAAAGGTTATATATATATATATATATATATATATATATATATATATATATATATATATATATATATATATGTTCAGGATGTTGATTAACCCGTGTTACGGGACAGGACACTGTATGTTGATTTATGATGAAATGTGATACCCTTCTTGTTGATTTTCTCTGATATTATTTAATTATTTCGTGTTGGGGTATAAGGGTGTTACAACTAGGAGTAGGTTGAAGAGGAACATCATCAGTTTCTTCATTTTCTTGCTCATTTCCTTCATTTCCAGCCACATCCTCACCAAGGTAGACAATAGGCTTCGATTCTTGGTCGTATCTCACACCCATCCTTGAATCCACATTCTTGATGGATATTTTGTTGGAGTTTGAGTTCATGTGACACATCTCAAAGCCTTCGAAATCCACTTGAAAATGTTCTAAAATTCGAGTAATGAATCATGCGTACGGCAAGAATTTTGATTTTGCATTGATTGATAGCATGTGAACCATTATTAGCCATGCCCAGTTCACGTTGATCCCATTCTTTATAGCATGTAAAATTTGCATTTCTAGGTCAGTCACCATGCAATGGTTTCCAGCCTTTGGAAACATAATGCATACCATAAAATAATGAAATAGTCGATCATCAATATTAAAAATATCGGCAGACCATGTGGGTCACAAAGGTTCCAAGCCTCTCATGGATCTTACACGTTCGGCATGGAAGTATGTCAGTGTCATTTTCCCGATGCTATAGTAGAAGTTTCTTTTGCTATAATCATTCCATAGTGGGTCTTCTTCATCATAGAGAGTGCCTCCAGAACCTGGAATCTTCATAATTATTCTAATAATTTTTGAAATAAGACAAATAGTTTTGCCTCTAACAGATGTGACAAATTTTCCTTCTTCCATGTGTAAGTTGCTAAAAAATAGTTTCACTAAATTCGGATAGTATGGCCCGGATGAAGATATTAATGATTCCAAGCCACAATCAATTAAACACTTTTGAAAGGTAAAGTATTCTTCAGGAAAGGAGGAGAGAATACCGTATTTGGGAGTTTGAACAATCTTTTTCTGAAAAGTGTTGTAAATATCTCTTGTTATTCTTCGGAGAGGTGTTGAAGGATGAATGGAGTCTCTGAAGATGATGATGTCGGGGCTTTACCTTTGTCTTTAGCAGAGGCTTTTCTTTTTGAACAAGAAGCCATGGAGAAATGATGATAGTTCTTTGGTTTGGGGTTTTTGAGGGAGAGGAAATTAGTAGACTTTAGTGTTTTGAAGAGATGATGAGAGTTGTGTGAGATGTAGTGTGGTTTTATAGTGATTTTATGATAAGATAATCTTGTGGGAATAGGTGTGGTTAGGATTTGAATTAATGTATTCAAAGTTGAAAGTTGTATGGTCAATGTTGGAATAAGTGAAATCAATATTGGAAGACTAATCTTTGTTGAGGAAGGTAAATAAAGATAGTAAAAGGTGTAAGAAATGATTAATGGTGATCAAAGACATTGATTGGTCAAAGGAATAATTGGTAGGTTAATTGGAAGTGTAAAAGAACCATGGGCCATCTTTAAAATAAATAAAAAACAATTTCACAGCAGGTGCAGTCGATTTGCATAGAGGTGCAATCGATTGCACTAGAAATAGAAGCGAAAAATACCAAAACGTTACAGACAACAATCGATTGTTGCAAGAGTGCAATCGATTGCATGTAGTGAAAAATGCACAAATTCAAAATTTCAATTTTGCAAACATTGATATAATCACATAACATTTTTCATACATATATGTAACAGTTGAAATATTAAAAACATGTTATATTATAATATTTTTAAGTAGAGAAAAGATAACTTGTACCATAGTTGATGATCTCTTATAATTAAACATCGTTTTCATCCAAAATTCCAATTTTTCTCCGAATTTTGAAGAAAGGTTCATTTGCCAAAGGCTTTGTGAAAATATCTGCAAGCTGATTATGAGTATCCACAAAGGTTACCTCGACATCTCCTTGAAGTACATGATCTCATAGAAAATGATGTCGTATGTCAATATGCTTGGTCCTTGAATGCATCACTAGATTCTTTGTAATGTTGATAGCACTTGTGTTGTCACAACATAGAGGAATGCATCTTAGATCGGGTATGTAGTCACGAAGTTGTTGTTTGAACCAGAGTATTTGTGCACAACAACTACCCGCTTCTATATATTATGCTTCGGTCGTACTGAGTGTTACACATACTTGCTTCTTACATGCCCACAAGACTAATGCATTTCCCAAAATATGACACATTCCACTTGTGTTTTTCCTATCTGTTTTACAACCTACATAATCCGCATCAGAGTATCCAATTTAATTGAAAATACTACCTTTAGGATACCATAAGCCGACATTTGTTGTTCCTTTGAGATACTTTGTGATCCACTTGACTGCCATGAGATGAGATTCCTTCGGATTTTCTTGAAAGTGAGCACATAGACAAACACTGAACATTATGTCAGGATGGCTTGCCTACAAATATAATAAGAAACTAACCATACCTCTATATTTTGTGATATCAACCGAGACACCAAATTCATCTTGATCTACATATGTATCGGATCCCATAGGTGTTGATAATGTCTTGCAATTGTTCATATAAAATCTTTTCAATAATTCTTTACAATATTTGGATTGATTGATAAAGATGCCATCTTTGAGTTGCTTGATTTGCGGTCCTAAAAAATAATTCATTTTTCCCATCATAGACATTTTAAATTCTCCTTGCATCATGGATGAGAATCTTCACATAACTCTATGTTGGTTGATCCGAAGATTATGTCATCAACATATAGTTGCACCAAAAGAGTATCTTCTTTAATTTTATTGATGAACAAGGTTTTGTCAACCTTTCCTTTTACAAATGCTTTGTCACATAAGAAATTGTTGAGGCGATCATACCATACTCTTGGGTGTTTGCTTTAATCCATAAATAGCTTTCTTTAATTTGAAGACATGAGAGGGATTCTTGTAATCTTCAAATCCAGGGGGTTGTTTGACATAAACTTCTTCATTTATGAATCCATTCAAGAATGCACTCTTGACGTCCATTTGGAAAAGCTGAAAATTCATGGAACACACATAAGCTAATAAAAGTCCAATTGCTTCTAACCTTGCAACTAGAGCGAATGTTTCTTCAAAATCGATTCCTTCTTCTTGGTTGTATCCTTGTGTGACTAATCTTGATTTGTTTCGAACTATTATTCCATTTTCATCAAGTTTGTTTTTGAAGACCCATTTTGTTCTTATGATGTGCTTATTGTTTGGCCTAGGGACAAGACTCCAAACTTGATTTCTTTGAAATTGGTTTAGTTCCTCTTGCATAGCTATTATCCATTGATCATCGCCTAAGGCTTCATCAATTTTGCTTGGTTCAATTTGAGACACAAACGCCATGTTTAGACAAACATCCTCGAGGTTTAACCTTGTTGTTACACCTTGAGTAATGTCACCAATAACTTCATTGATCAAATGATCTCTATGAGTTTCATTCTCTAGGTAGATCATTTTGTTCTTCAACCTATTGTGAATCATCTTGTTGTTGTTTTGGTTGATCACTTGCAACATCATTGAGAGTATTCTCTTGAGAGGTTTCTACTACATTATCATCATTATCAACAATAACATTATCCTCCTTGGAGGGGTTAAATTCATCAAAAGATACATGCATAGATTCTTCTATAGTTAAGGTTCTTTTATTATAGATTCTAAAAGCCTGGCTTGAAAGAGAGTAGCCAAGAAATATACCTTCATCCGACTTTTCTTCGAACTTACCGAGATTATCTTTGTCGTTGTTCAAGACAAAGCATTTGTATCCAAAAATGTGAAAGAATGATATATTTGGTTTCCTCCTTTTGAAGAGTTCATAGGGAGTCTTCTTGAGAATAGGTCTAATATTGACATGATTACTTATAAAACAAGTTGTGCTCACCGCATCCGTTCAAAAATATTTAGGAAGATTTGAATCACTTAGCATTGCCCTCACAAGTTCTACCAATGACCTATTCTTCCTATGTACGACACCATTTTGTTGTGGGGTTCTTGGTGCGGAGAAGTTGTGTGAGATTTCATGTTCTTCATAAAATTCTTCAAATAAAGCATTTTGGAACTCTCCACCGTGGTCACTTCTAATGGAGATAATTGAAATTGACTTTTCATTCTGAATTTGTTTTGCAAACTTCTTGAATGCCTTGAAAGCTTCACTTTTCTACACTAAGAAGAAAGTCCATGTATATCTAGAAACGTAATCAACAATAACTAAAGCATAAACATTACCTCCTAAGCTCTTTGTTCATGATGGACCAAAAAGATCCATGTGTAACAATTGTAGTGGCCTTGTTTTAGACACCACATTCTTGGATTTGAAAGTTGACTTGGTATGTTTCCCTTTTTGGCAAGCATCACATAATATATCTTTGATAAAGTTGACATTTGGAAGTCCAACAACTAAGTCATGTTTGATCAATTTGTTCAAGTGCTCCATGTGAATATGAGCAAACCTTTTGTGACATAACCAAGAGTCGTTGTTGTCCGCCATAAGACACTTAACCTTTAAAGACAAGTGATCAAGGGAAATCATAAAAATATTGTTAAATCTCTTACCTTTTAATATTACCTCATGAGTGACTTAGTTTTCTATCGAACATTCATCTTTGGTGAAGTTGATTTTGAATCCCTTGTGACACAATTGACTAATACTAAGGAGATTATGCTTTAGACCTTTTACATAGAGGACATCTTCTATGGTTGTTAAAGGCAGTGTATCAATGATTCCTACACCAAGGATCTTTCCTTTGTTGTTATCACCCTAGGTCCTAAATCCTTTGGCCTTAAGCGTTAGATGTGAAAATTTGCTTAGGCCTCCCATCATATGTATTGAAAACCCGCTATCAAGATACCATTGATTTAAAGAGGTCTTCTAGCATACCTAAAAAACAAGATTAAGTTTCATTAGGTACCCAAATTACCTTGGGTCCTTCATAATTAGTGTCTTTCTTGACTCACATATAATTCCCTTTTGTTATGCTAAAGTTTCTTACATAACAAGCATTAGGTGTATCACCTTTAATACCACAATAAAAACAAGTGAGCTCAAAGTTACTTTTGTATCTTGGAGGAAAAGACTTCTTTTTACTAAATCTTTTCTTCTTAGGGTATTGATGAACCACTTTGGGTTTATCCACTTTCACTTTAGGGGTTTGTTCACTAGCCTTTACAAAGACGGTCTTGTTATAAGTTGGTTTAGAAAATTTTGAGTAACCAAGATCACTCTTATCATTTGAATACCTTTGTTGACTAAGTACACACTCCTATCCAATTTGTTATTTTTCATACCTTTCAAGGACACTTTTTAGTTGGAAAATTTGGAATGAAAGTAACTCACACTTTGTGCATACAAAATTTTGTTTTGATCACTAATTATTTTTTGTTTTTCATCTTTGAAATCATTTTCCATAGTCTCAACTTTTTCTTCTAACATTGATATTTGTTTCTTTTGTGATGAAATTGTTTCGTACATAATTTTGCATTTACTTAATAGTTCATTAATTACTCCTTGAGCACCACTATCATAAATTGAAAAATTATTGCTAACCTCATCGTCGGAATGGTGTGATGCCATCAGTGCTAGATTTATGCTTTGATCACTATTCAAGTCGAATGAATAACTTATCTCGTTATCATCCCAAGCAACATAAGTTTTTTTTTCTTGTAATCCTTTTTGCCTTTATAGCCACCATTCATTCTTTGAGAGTTTAAGAAAATCCGGTTTGATGTGCCCTGGATTTCCACATTCATAGCATTTGATACCTTGTGTGGATGTTGATGTTTCATTCTCCTTGTTCTTTGAAAATTTATTTCAAGTGAAAAGTTCGGCATTTCTGCGCAAGCATTGCTTCAATTGCTCTTTGACTTCGACAGGGAGCCCTACTCCGATACGGACACCTCTGTCTGGGTTGTCTCTGAAAGTCACAATTGCGAACCCACCTACGGCCAAAGGGCGTAACATGGTTGATTTTTCCATTGGGGCATCCTCCTCATCATCCACAGGGATGCGAGGATCAAGGTCAATCGTGTTGATTTGGATTGTTGGCTTTTTCTCGGGTTGAACGTTGTTAGTTGGAGAGTCTTCGTCCCTTGCACGTTTACCATTCTTTGGTGCGGTCCCTATCACGGTCTGGCCTCTGGTCGCTGCTTCAAAACATCTCCCAGCTGCCTCGATATCTCCGTGCAGGGTAGCTATATGGCCCTTCTCAATGTAGTACTTCATTTTGAGGTGGACCGTTGAAGGGACAACGATGAGCTCAACAAGTGTGGGTCTTTCCAGGATGCATTGACAAAGTGACAGACAATCGATTACCAAGAAATGTGTTTTGATCATCTTGGAAGCGTCCCCTTACCCAGAAGTGACGTTCAGCTCAATGTAGCCCCAGGGTTTTGCAGTAGCCCATTAAATCCTTGCAAATCAGAACCTATATACGGGGATACGTTTCCATGGTTGAGCTGTAGAGCCCGAAAGAGTGAAATGTACATGCTGTCGACTGAGCTTCCTTGGTCGACGAGTATCCTGCGCACATCTATCTTTGCCATATTTTCACGGATCAACAAAGGGATGTGGGAGTTGGGGGATCCTCCGAGCAGCTCCTCCCTGTAGAACGTAATTGGCTGGGATTTCCCCTTGACCCTCTCGATGGACGAGAGTTGAACTTGTGATAAATCGACTAGATGCTCGAGGTTTCGTTTAACGGACCCAACGATCATCTTGTTGTAACCTCCACCTTAAATGAGCATGGACGAGGGGAAACATTCCCAAGGACTGTGCGACGCAAAGTATCCTGTGAGCAGGAGGTGTCAAGGAATATATAAATCCTCAGGTCTGGTGACAGACAAGGCTACCTACATTGGGGCGGCCTCCTCAGTGATTTTATCAACTCTTTTCGTCTCTTCTTGTCGAGGATCCCCGTCTTTGATGTATTTCTTGAGGTGCCCTTCTTTGATGAGGATCTCAATGGCGTCTTTGAGATAGATGCAGTCTTCGGTGACATGCATGTGGCTGCGGTGAAACCGACAATACTTGCTCTTGTCGGTATTGGCCTTCGAAGCAGTTATTTTGGGGAAACAGACGCCTCCCTACTTAAACTCAGTATTGATGCACTCGTTGAGGATCTTCTCGTGAGGGGCGGTGAGAAGGGTGTACTATGAGAAACGGTCAGTTGGTCCTCTACTTTCTCGGGGACAATCATCTATATCTTTCTCCCGTCGCGAAGCATCTTTGCCATCCTTTTGCTTAGGGGTCTTCATGTTTTCCTGATTCTGTGAATCTCTTGTTTTATACGCGACCTCCTTCTCTTTGTACTGAATGTATGCTTGGTCCTAATTCTGTGAATCTCTTGTTTTGTACGCGACCTCCTTCTCTTTGTACTGAATGTATGCTTGTACCATGACATGGTGCATTTGCACAAGGTGATGGGAAACAACTAGCATTTTATTGCACCTTCCATGTTGTGATAATTGAGTATGGCTTCGAGGTTTTTAATGTGGTCATCAGGATCGGTTGTCCCGTCATAGGTGGCCATAAGAGGAGGCTTCTCAAGCCCTCGAGGAATGTGGGTTTCCATGATCTCGCAACTAAGGGGTTCGTGGTGATCCTCGTCGTCGCTGCTGCCAGACTCAAGGTAAGGGGACCTGTCCCGACGGCGTTCTTCGCCGTACCAGAACTTCTTGCCTCGATCTTGATCTTCTAACGAGTGCCTAGATCTACGTGGAGGTGGCCTGGTGCACTTTCGGGCTCGTTCTGGACGCGAGATTTCAGGAGGGTCTTGATCCTTGGGAGGAGAAGGATGTTTGGATCTTTCCCTTTCCGACCTCATGGAGGAGATCGAGATCTTCGGGGAGATCCTCGGCAACGTCGTCTCCTAGATGGTGAAGGGGAGCGATGGTTCCGCTTGAGCACTTGCATGTGTTCACTCTGTTGAAAGAGGGTGAGATTTGCCTTGTTAAGGGCAGTGATGAGAGCCTGAGTGGTGACATTCGCTTCCATCGGAATAGGAATCAGTTCGAAGATGGGATCTGCGTGAACAACGGATGGCTGTTTCAGGTTATTTGAAGTTGGGGAAGGAAAGTGTCCTTCAACGTGACCGACGTTGAGTTTGAAAGTTCCTTGGTTGTCGTTGTTGTCACTATCGCTGAAAATGATGGTAAAGGTATCTTTGACAGTCTCATGCATTTGGGTTTCCATAAAGACATAAAGATGAGATTTGGTCTTGCGGTGAAAGGAAGAGAGAATCTTGATCACGAAATACGGGGGAGCTGTTAGTTTCCCACAGACGGAGCCATTGTCCAGAAAGATTTCAAACAAGTATCCGTGGCCTTCAGCTAGGATTGTGGTATGACGATAGGAGAATATGGTGGGGTACCTGCAAGGTACTCCGACACTCAAGTTAGTTTCAGAAATGACAACTAAAGCGTAAGTAAAAAGGGGGATAAAAAGTGAATACTTGACTCTCCAAAGATGGAGAGTTTTATAGGGGCAAATGCCCGCATGGCACGGGCGCGTAGCCTTTGACTAAGTGTAACTACCTCAGTAATTCGTTGGGCAGTTGGCCGCGTGGAAGGAGTTTTGGCGCGTAAAGGGGGAAGTCCCCAACGACTATATGCCAACGACTATATCTCTGTAATGGTCATGTCCTCATGGATATCATATTGGGTTTGTCCCCAGTTGTATACTGGATTGGGTCTTGATTTGGCATAGAGCACATGCTAGGTCAGTCTAGAACTATATATATATATATATATATATATATATATATATATATATATATATATATAGTTCATCTGATTATAGATATAATCATGTCAAATCTTAAGCATCAATTCAAAATCCTAAGCATAATTGGGGACAACTTCATAACATGGAATAACAATTTGATCGAATACCTTACATGCGAGGGACTTAACAAAATACTTGAAGGAGACCATTATGGAAAATCAACAGATGACCCAGATAAAATGAAAAGAAAAAGTCAAAAGTGAATAGAATAATCAAGCACCATCTTGATGATGAATTGCAAACAAAATATTAAAATGCTAAAGATCCCAAGATTCTGTGGGACAAAATTAAAGCAAGATTTGGACATAAGAAGAAAGTCTTATTACCATCATTAATGGATTAGTGGAACAAGTTAAGGTTCCAAGATTATAAAATTGGCATTGTATATAACTCTGATATGCACCAAATTATAGCACAACTTGAATTTTGTGGCACAATTATTACTGAAAAAGAAAAGTTGGACAAACTTTTTCAACTCTCCATGCATCCCAAGTATTATTGCAACAACAATATAAATGAGGAAATTCACCGAGTATTATGATTTAGTTGCAACTTTTCTGGTGGCAGAACAAAATAACGAGCTCCTTATAAAAAACCACCAAACACGACCCACGTGAACAATAACATATCCTGAAATTAATGCCACAACCTTTAATTGTGGGCGTGGTGGCTCTAATTGTCTTAAGAAATGTGGTGGTCGTGTTCGTTTTGATGGTAATAATGGTCGTGCTTGTTTTGATGGTCACAATCCAGGAAGATATCATGGTCGAAACCTTTTCCACGATCGAAACCATTTTCGTGGTAGAGAACGTGAACAAGGTCATATGAATAATTATAGATCTCCTATATATGACCAAAATAATTGGAATTGCCAAGTAAATGGCAAGTATATCCAAGAAGGTCCCTCAATAAATTACGAGGATGTATGCTACAGATGAAGAAAGAAAGGCCACTGGTCTAAGGTGTGTAGAACACTAAAACATTTGTGTAAAAGACAAATGACTTCTGTAGAAGAAAAGGGAAAATAAGTTAATTTTAATGAGATTGAACCCAGAAACGATAATACCTTTTGAGACTGCTGATTTTGTTGAAGGAACAATGGATTAAGTAACTATTTGAATAATATGTGATATGTTTGTATTAACTTTATATTTGGAATATGTATTAACTCAAGAATATGTATGTTATGTTTGCATGAAATAAAATGTTAAATATGTCGTTGATTTACTCTTATTTTTATTTTAAGGTTAGACACGGAACATGTCAAAGAAATTTGCATTCCGGACAGTGGGACTACCCATACAATCCTCAAAAGTAAGAAATATTATACTGAAGTAAATTCTACTAAAGGTTAGACATGACAATGGGGCGGGGAGGGGACATTTTTACCTCCCCTAAACCCAAACCCATATTTCCAAACAGCCCCTATTCCTCGCCCCAAACTCAAACGGGGATGGGGAATTAAAACCCAAACCCGTCTCAAATGGGTTCGAGTTGGGTTCGGGTATTCCCGCCCCGCTAATATCTATTTAGTAAAGTTATTTTTTTAATAGAAATATTTATCTTTTCCAAAATAAAATTACATTACAAATAATAAAATAAAACAATCTCAAAAAATTGCATACATACATTTCAAATATTTTAGATAATTAATAAAAATCAAAAAATCAAAACATTAACCACATATTCAATATTACAAATTAACAAAACAAAATAATAATATACATAATAAAATAAATGGGGAGGGTTCGAAGGTGGGTCCAGGGTGGGTACTAGTGTCCCCATTACCCGACATGTCCCCATATTTTTTAATCGGGGAAAACTCAAACCCAGTCAAAACGGGTTTTCCCCGTCAACTTCGAGGCGGGTTTGGGTGGGTACCCGCGGGTATGGGTTTTGTTGCCATGTCTACTAAAGGTGTAATAAATACAATCTCTGGTCCTGCAGATTTGATAGAAGGAATAGGTAATGTTATGTTCATATAACCAAAATGGGACAAAGTTTGTCATTAATATGCTTTATACTCTCCAAAATCAAAGAGAAATTTGTTGAGTTTTAGTGACATATATCATCAAAGATATGATACTGAAACTGCAACTGAAGGTAACATGAAATACATTAATATCACTGCTAATGTTTTGGGAGAGAAGAAAATTTTAGAAAAACTACCAAAATTGCCTTCTAGATTACATTATACTTATATACATGCAATTGACTGTAATTTGATTGTAAAAGAAGATCCCAAAACGATGACATTATGGCATGATTGTTTAGGTCAGTCTGGTTTAACAATGATGCATAAAATAGTTGAAAGTACACATGGTCATCCATTGAAAGGTTTAAAACTTACAAAAGGAGATAAACCAAGTGAAACTTTCTCTTTTGGAAAACTAATAACAAAGCATCCACCAGACAAAATTCAAACAAAATTACCGACATTTCTTGAAAGAATTCTACGAGATATATGTGGACCTATCCATCCACCATCGGGACCATTCAGGTATTTTATGGTATTGATTGATGCATCTAGTAGATAGTCACGTGCATGCTTACTGTCAAGTCGTGATATGACATTTGCAAAATTTCCTGCACAAATAATTAAACTTAGAGCTCAATTTCCTGATTATACTATAAATTAAATTAAATTTAACAATGCTAATGAATTTAAATCTGAATCGTTTAATAATTATTGCATGTCAATTGGAATTACTGTTGAACACCCTATTCCTCATGTGCATACACAAAATGGTTTAGCGGAGTCATTAATCAAACATCTTCAATATATTGCTAGACCGTTAATAATGAGAACTAAACTACCAAATATTGTTTGGGGTCATGCAATTTTACACGCTTCAACACTCATACGTTTAAGGCCAACTGTTGATCATAAACATACTCTTTATCAACTTGCAATTGGTAAAGAACCTAATATTTAATATTTAAAGATTTTTGGTTGTACAATATATATCTCAATAGCTCCACCACAAAGAACTAAAATGATACCTCAAAGGAGATTAGGAATATATGTCGGGTATGAATCACCATCTATTATTAGATATCTTGAACCTTTAACAGGTTATGTTTTTCAGGCAAGATTTTCTGATTGTCATTTTGACGAAACAAAATTTCCAACATTAGGGGGAGAAAACAAACAATCAGAAAATTAAATACCATGGTATGTACCACATTTATTACATTTGGACCCATATAATAAATCATGGGAAGAAAATGTAAAGATAACTGTGCACTTACAAAATTTAGCAAATCAGTTGCCAGATTCATTTACTGATTTAAAAAGAGTCTCAGATCACATGTAACAGTTGTAAATGTCCCAGATCGAATTGATCTTGAAAAGACACTAGATAATAATAAATCCATAGTTGAAAAACGTGTTCTCGAAGAAGCACAAGATGATGATAATGAGATCATTGATAATAAAAATGAAAACAAGAATGATCTGGAAGTTTCAATTAATTATGCTGATACAGGAACTTTGTGAAACCGAAAAGGTATAAATATAGATGAAATATTTTCATTCTCCATTGCATGTGAAATTATGAATGAAAATGATGTTCCCGAACCAAAAACTATGAATGAATGTCAAAACAAACATGATTGGAGTAATTGGAAGGATGCAATAGATACTGAATTAAATTCTCTTAAAAATCTAAAAGTATTTGGCCCCATTACAGCTATACCGAAAGATGTGAAACCGGTTGGGTATAAATGGGTCTTTGTAAGAAAACGAAATGAGAAAAATGAGATTGTCAAATACAAGGCTCGCCTTGTTACACAAGGTTTTTATCAAAGACCAGGAATCAATTATGAGGTAACTTATTCTCTTGTCATGGATGCCATTACTTTTCATTATTTAATTGGTTTATCAGTATTTAACAAACTTGATATGTATCTTATGGATGTTGTTACTACTTATTTGTATGGATCACTTGATACTGATATATACATGAAAATCCCAGAAAAAACCTAGAGAAATGTATGCAATTAAGCTGCAAAGATCATTGTATAGATTAAAACAATCAGGGCACATGTGATATAATAGACTAAGTGAATATTTACTTAAAGAAGGCTATGAAAATAATCCTATTTATCCTTGTGTTTTTATAAGAAAAACAATATTTGATTTGATAATAATTGTTGTCTATGTTGATGATTTAAATATAATTGGAACTAATGGAGAAATAAAGAAAGTAAGATATTACTTAAAGAAAGAATTTGAAATGAAAGATTTGGGAATAACAAAGTTTTGTCTTGGTTTACAGATAAAGTATATTAAAAATGGTATATCGATACATCAATCAAATTATACAGAAAGGATATTAAAAAGGTTTAGCATCGACAAAGCAAACTCATTAAGTACTCAAATGATGGGTAGAACGCTTAACGTTAAAAATTATTCTTTTAGACCCAAGGAAGTTAATGATGAAGATTTTGACTCTGAAGTACCATACCTTAGTGTTATTGGGGCACTCGTGTATCTCAATAACTATACAAGACCTGATATAGCTTTTGCTGTTAACTTACTAGCAAGATTCAGTTCGTGTCTTACTAAAAGACATTGGAAAGGAATAAAACATATATTTTGATATCTTCGAGGTACATCTGACATTGGTTTGTTTTACTCTAACAATACAAAACCAGATTTGCTTGGTTATGCAGATGCAAGATATTTGTCATATCCATATAATGCTAAATCACATACTGAATATATATTTACATATGGTAACAATGCAATATCATGGAGATCACAAAAGCAAACATTTGTAGCAACTTCTTCAAATAATGTTGAAGTAATTGCTATTCATGAAGCAAGAAAAGAATGTAGATGGTTACAATCGATAACTAGACATATCCAAGGATCATCTGGTTTACCAATTGATAATAATCCAATAATTTTGTACGAAGACAATGTTGCATGTGTTACCTAGATGAAAAAAGGTTACATCAAAAGTGATAGAACCAATCATATCCCTCAAAAGTTCTTTTCATTCACACAAGAACTCAAAAGAAACAAAAAGGTTAATATTTTATATATTCGTTCTAGTGATAATATGGCAAATCTCTTCACAAAGACATTTCCTACTTCATTTTTCAAGAAGCATGTACAAAATATTGGAATGTGTCACCTTCGAGATCTTTAAAGAAGAACTAAACGTGTTATGTTTAGGGGGAACATCATATTGTACTCTTTTTCCTATTAAGGTTTTTATCCCAATGGGTTTATCCTATTGTCTATGCTCCTCCCGTTATGACACATAGAGATATGGATGTCATGTTTGATGATTACCTTAGTCATCTAGTACCGGAGGAGGCACAAAGTACCGTAGCTGAGAGGTAATGGAGCTATGTAGACAAGTACATCAGGTCGTTTTTCAGGATGTCACGTCCATATATGGTGCAGGCTGCTCCAAGAGGTCCATTGAGGTCAGTTCATCAGGAGATACTAGAGGATGAGCATGTTATGTTAGATAATTCTCATGATGTGTTGCTTAGATGTCGACGTATTGTGGAGATTGCTCAAACACATATTGATATAAGTATCTTTCCTGATGGTTATGAGATGAGGGAGGTCATAAATGCCATTATGACAAAGGCACGGGAGGAACTGATGTACCAGAGTGAGCGTCAGAGCACGAGGGAAGAGGATGTCGATGAGCCTGGAGAACTCGAGTCCGACATACACAATAGTTGATAGTATTTGTAGTTTGGATTTATGTTCGGTTGTATTTTATTTTTATTATTTCATCTTCATTGTATATTTCGATTTTACTGTGTATGTCATGATGACTTATTTTGACTTTGAATTTATATATGTCATTTTTTATATATCAGTTGTATGGTTTAATACTCATCAAATAACACAGGCCTTAACATTTATAAATCGTCATTTTCATCTGAGTAACCATAAAACTAACTTAACTTGCACTATTTTGACTGGTTACAACATCTCCGTAAATCATAAACGAAAATGCATCTCCGGATTAATACATGTTTAAAATGAGCCTTTCAGAGAGAGATGCATGAGGTGTGTTTTGAAATATTTCGGAGATGCATCTCTGGATATGTGTTTACAAAATATGTTGGCGTGGCTCAGTGAGACGCATGAGGTGTATTTTTAAATATTTCGGAGATGCATCTTCGAACCAGTTGTAACGTTTTGACTTAAGACAAAGGTGAATTCGGGAATGCATATCCAAAACCTTATGGGCATTTTGGATTTTTCATTCAATATTTTTCCACCCTATAAGGCAGGATAAAAAATCTCCTAAATTTATGTTTCATTGTTTAAATTAACGGAACTAGATGAAATAAATTCCATCATATTCAATCACTTTTCATTAGGGATGAAAATAAATCGAGTCAAGTCGAGTTCGCCTCAGCTCAACTGGACTCGTTAAGAATTTGTTCAACTCAAATTTTGGTTCGAACTCGACACAAACTTGTTTTTAAGCTCAAACTCGACTCGTTATAAGTTCACGAGCCACTCAGTTCGACTCTTTAGGTTCAACTCGTTTGTTTCACGGACTTAAAAGTTATTTTTTAAGTCTATTTTTTTTTATATTTGACATTTTATATTATTATTATTATTATTTTAAAAAGAAATTTCAAAATTAAAGTTATTAGATTTGAATTTAACTTTCTCAAAAATCTATTAATTCAAAAATTAATTAATTAATATGATGTTAATATATATATATATATATATATATATATATATATATATATATATATATATATATATATATATATATATATATATATATATATATATATATATATAAATATTTTGTTCACTTGAGAATATAAATTATCAATAATATAATTAGATTAAAATAAAATATAGGTTAAAATTTATATTAAATTTTTAAATTTATTCTTAAAGACAATATTTTTTTTTTATCGAATTGACTCATTAATTTAACGAGTCGAACTATATATAGTTCAAATTCAACTTATTTAGTTAACAAATTTAATTTTTTGTTCATATTCAATTCATTGGGTTCAACGAATTAATTATCGAGCCAAATTCCAAACTATTTTCAAATTGGTTCAGTTCATTGTCAATCATACTTTCCATTATTATTTTTCCTTGAATTTTGACCAAATGACAAAATTTCTTCATTCTATAATATCAAAACAATTAACTAACATTTTTATTTTACTCTTTTTATTCTTTCTAATATCCTTTAATCCAAATACATTGATTATATTCTACTTTGGTAGATATAAGAATTATGGCAATTTGATAATCCATGAAACAGGTAATCACAGATGGTGCATGACTCTTAGCTTAGCTCTATCTAGTGCATAATTGGCACAATCAAGATACTCAATTTCAATACCAAACAAATTGTAGTAGTCAGATGTTATCGATTCGAAAGTGTTTTGCTCGTACTAGAATTGCGGTGAGTTAATAAAAAACAAAACATGATCCATATCCAAACACGTGTCTCTTATTTTCAACATGTGGAAAGCCTCATCAGATACCAAGTAATGAATCCGAACAAAATGAAGAAGAAGCCCGATTCTGTCTCACTCTGCAAGCACCATCTTGATCTATCTCCTTTTATTATTTATAAGATAACCTCATCTCTTGGCTTTGTTTCTCTATGAACAATGGAGGATGAAAGGACAAACAGAGATGGAAAGAGGAAAACAAACACTTCTTTAGGAAGAAGCTTAACTATTGGTGGTGAAGGTGGAATTAATGGACTTCTTGTGTTTGGTGGAGCCTTGGCCATTGCAGGTTTCATGGCTGTGACTTCTTTTGGAAGCAAAAAACATAAGAAAAAAAGCATTCATCCTCACCAACAATATTTATTGGATGATGATGACAAGGACTCTCTTCAATATTCAACAACCCAATTTGGGGAGGATGTTACATCGTATGATATAATAATTATTTAATAAATAACATATCACACATGCAGAACTAAGTTATTTGTCATGTTCCATTTTAATGAATGTTAATATGTGTCACTTGTTGTTGCAGCTGTTTGACATCAAATGAGTGTGCCAAGACAGATGATTCCTCCGAGTTGCAACCCTTGATTCTGGTGATTCATCCATCTTTATTCAATGCAGCTGTGAGAGTTTTTATTATATATTGGCTTTAACTTGGATGTTGAATTTGGTTCAGGAGGAGAAAATTGACAATGAACCAAATAATGATTGCTTTCATCATCAGGAAATTGCCTTTTCCGACTATTCCCAGCCAGAAAGTGCGACATCTTCAAACGAAAATAATGAAAATATGGTTGCAGAAGAAAGTTCTACATTGTTTAACAACTCCGGTGACTGTGAACAAGAGGAAAAGAAGGATGAATCTGAAGATAACCTATTAACATTCACGGAGGATGATGACATGGACTCTGATGACGCTACGGAGGAGACTGAGGAAGAAGATAGCTCAGAAGCAACAGAGACCACTTCCCTTGATGACAATGAAGAGCTGATAGAACATAAATACAAGAAATACTACTGTGAATGTGATGAATGCAGTGACTTATACGCAGATGATAGTTTCTACTATGCTCGAAACAAGACAGTGCCAAAAGAATCAATGTGGAACAAAACAGAAAGTTTCCCTGAGGCACTGAATGTTCAACCATCAATATTGGCAACCTGGGTTATGCCCATGCTGAAGCTAGGTTTTCTAATGCTCCTAGCTGCGCTGACCCGTGGCCTACTGGAATCTCTTTCTGTTCTTGATGACGATGACTCCATAATAGTCCCATGAAGTGAATTTAGGATCAATGTTTTGTTTCAAACATAAAGGATCAACATATATAAATATATAATGTCAGAAAAACATATATAAATGGATGTATGTTCTGAGTTAGGATCAATATATTGGTTCTTTTTGAATGAGGTTTTGAAATGGACATTTGCTATTATCAGTTAGGTTACAAAACCAGAATATGATAATGGAGGAAAATATATTCTGAGAAACCGCATTTCAATAAACTAAAATTATGTATATAAAAGAAGATACTGAACTTTTTACAAGTAAAAAAAGAAAAGAAAGAATTCAGAATGCTCGTCTGCTGACCCTACCCTATTAAGAATGCCATTATACCGAGTACTTAATAATCACACGTTTGGTAGGAATGGAATTTAAGTAAAGATATCCTAGCAAGCTCCTTGTGTAAATGCTGCACAAGTACTTTACAGAGTATACTCCTTTATCCTATCACTCTTTTCTATATACAACAATGCCTTCAGTTTCGAGTTTCTGAGACTTTGGCTCAATTGGCTGGATGCTGCCGGTTTATTGGGTTAGTGAATTGGAACAAATATATGAGAGAACTATAAAACCAACCAAAATTTAGACATATAAATGTCTGCGCTTCTGCGGACAAAACTTAGTTCAAGATCTGATCTGCAATCTTTGGACAAACTGTAGTGAACATGGCAAAGTGCAACTGCAACCAAATCAAATCATCTAGCATTCAAGAACACCACTGTTTTCCATCAAGCTTGGCCAGCTACAGCCAGTAGACCATCCCAAAACACCCAGTATTTGATCTACTCTAGAGCAAGCATTCACCTGAGGAACAGATTAGCTGTGTAAGTTGACCATGACCACATTCAATGAAATGATCACAAATTAAGAATCAAGCAAAACCAGGGTTAGAGATGGATACAGTACCAATTTTTCTAAATTTCCTTCTACATGAAATAGCATAACAGCCATTCCCCTTCCTCGATCAATCTCAGCCTGGTCATTTTGATAAGTCAAAACAAATAAGTACTTGTATAATGTCAAAGACATCATCCTATATTTGAGTATAGTATAATTTATGGGGACTTGGTTTAACCACTCACCACACAAGAACATATGGTTATGTCTGCTGTGGCCAATACTGTACTGACCTCCGCCATCATACCTAAAATAACGGTTTACAATTTTAAAACCAATATAGTGAATTAATGTATTGCTTAAAATTTTAATTACTATATGGAATAGTAACAGTTAAAGAAGCAATGTGTATAGAAATTCATTTCATCATCCTATCATTAAGTCATGCTCTTACCCAGTGGATATATTCCTATAATATCATTTTACTTCTATTATTATTAAAGTTGAAAAGTTGCAGTTATCGAAAAGTTCATTGGCCACACAATGTGCATAACATCCATTTTACTGGCATGGAAGATCGGGAAGCTTACCTCTTCGGTCTATGCATACTATAGATAACCATTGGATGGAGTGTCCTTCTGTATTGTGCCACGAGGCAATTTTATGGGCTTTCCAGCTTTCTAAACCTGGCAGGACTTCTTTGTATTTTGGGTTGTTAACTTGAATCATATTGGCAACATGGTTTCCCTGCAGCATCATGTCCCCTTTGCCATTCAAACTTAAATCATGCACGTGCTTATTGTGTTTTCCATTTAGCTTAGGGGTCCAAGCACTTCCATTCTTACTCTGGAGGACAGTCTCACTTCTTTCTGAAGTTGATATTTCCACACCATTCAATAATGCTTTCCCGCTCTTATCTTTAGAACCACTGGAACCATTTGACAGCTTTTCAGATTCTCTATCTCTGTCAGGATCACTTAGAAAGTCATTAACTGCTTCTGTAGTGATATCAGCAGCAGAAAGTGCAGCTTGTTCCTTCAGAAACTACAGAAAAGTATAAAATGTTTAAAATATAGATATAGCGTAAAATTAGTAGGAGTTGGCGAACCATGCGCAAAACTTCTCATGTTACCTACTTTCATTATTTTATGTCTCGCACTCCGTGTTTTAGCATGTTGCAACCACTGCTTATGCCTTTTAAAAGCCGATTTGCTGGAAAGTGCCTGGTAACAAAGTTATGAGCTCCAATAAAGTGAAAAGTGAATATATATGATATTTTGACTAACTCAAAAGACCATTTATGAAAATTTATGTAAATATGAAAGCTGGAATAATTTCCTTATACTAACATAATATTACTAGTCAAACCTAAGCCACTAACACAATGTCAACAAGACTTCTAAATCCTAATAAAAAAAATACACAATGAATATGAAATAAATCTCTAAAGTTGCTTCCTTAATGATATAGATAACTGATTCCTTAATATATTCTAAAGATACAATAAGATATTACAAATATATTATCATGATATGCAAAGATATTCAAAAATACTTTCATAACATTCTGAGATATTCATATTCTAAAATAGAATGTTAGTGAATATACAGATTTTAATACCCAAAATATTTGACAGCTCGTGATTAGATAATAAATCTGAAACTTAATAACCGTACGCAATGAATCATATAACTTGTTTAACAACCCACCTTGTAAATTAGATGTGTTTGGGTTTTTTTAATGTGTGCAACCTTTCGCATGATGAATAATAAGGATCACCAATTACCCCACTTTTTATCTTTTTAACTACCCTTTTTTTTTGTGGTAAGAGAAAGATTACGGAGATGTTAATCTATAGAATCAATAGGAAAGCAGTAACTAACATGTGAAAAAGTGGGCACTTAATAATCCATACATGTGCAAGGTTGCACATTTTAGAAAAACCGTTTTATTTTTATACTTTCAGATCCATCAATCCAAATAGCAAATATATGGGGTGAGTTTAACAATACTGACATTATATGTGATTATCTCTACAACTTCTGCATTAGCAAGCACGCGCACAGGAGAAACAACATTGCCATTGACCTGCATTAAACCAAATGTCTCAACAATACAATAATAAAAATGGTTTTGCTTTGTATCTGTCTTTTACTGACCGACACTTGATTCCATCAGTATAAAAATGGTGATACCTTTGCAGCTACCATCTTGTTGCCAATTTCAGTGTGTATCATATAAGCATAATCAATTACTGTAGCACCTTGAGGAAGATTCTTAATCTACATAAAAATATGGTGAAAAAGGGAAGTATCACAAAACTGCAGATGGTATAATTTCTGATTCAGCATTCTTAATTATCTTCAGCAAATTGGATGAAGAAAGTAGTCCCGTAGTATACAACATAGTCCACCATACCTCTCCCCTGGGTGTAAATACAAAGACACGACTGCCCAAAAGATCTCTTGTAACAGTGTCCACAAATTCCCTAGAACTCATGTTGCCAACAAACTCTTCTTGCCACTCCCTAATAGCATTGAGCCAACCAATCTGTAGAAAAGGCTCATGAAATAAGCACCGAGATCATAATTTTTGGTGCAAAGCCAAGACCAACATCGTAATAGCATTAAAATTGAGTAATAGTTATACTAAGCTCTCTCTTTAAAACATGATTTCTATCATAATCAATCAGGGATAGATAGCATACTCTGAGTGCAATATTGGCATTGCTAAGACACACTGTTTTCCCCCTTGAGCTTTTACTTCTTGGCACAGCACTTCCAACCAATCCAGTAACAAATTCTCTCCCACTATAATGAGCTGCAATTCCCCTTTCAGCTATCAAATCCATCTCTTCTGTTCTAATCTACAAAAATCAATAATAAATTGAAGAGGATAAACTCATTAGAAAACTTGGAGGTGAACTTCATTCGGATCAGCTAGGGCAGTAGGGAAAACTCCATGAAAATGGAACATGCAAAAATAAAATTTTGAAATAACCAAATAAAGTCTACCTGGATTTCAAGCCTGAACATACTCTCATACAAAAATGGAATCACAGTGCTATGAAGACTCTTGTACCCATTTGGTTTAGGGGTTGCAATATAATCTTTCATCTACAGTCAAGAAGTAAATTGAATATTTCTTACTAAACCAAAAATTTCTCACCAGTCAATGAAAATATGTTACTCTTAACTAATATTATGTATTCTAAATAGAATAAAAAACAACATACGTACAGATCTAGGATTTGGGGTCCAGATTCCGTGGATCAACCCTAGAACATGATAGCAAATCTGCAGAAAACATGAAAATGAGAGAAAGGCCTTTAATATACCGATTAAAAGGTAGAGCAAGTGGAGAAAAATCATATGTCAATATGGTAAGTGGTTACCAGCTGTGGACTGCATAAAGGCCCATCCCCAATGCCCGGCTTTGGTTTAATAATGATACGTAGCTGGATACATCAAACAGTTGATGACTCAATAAAATAAAATAAACACAATTTATTCAAATTCTTTACAACACATTGATCAGATGTATGAGAACCTGTGCAATTTGGTTAATCTCATTGATCAAACCTTTAGATTTGAGCACAGCTTTATAGACACTGCAAATAATCAATAATATTTCTCAATTAGTAGTCAGTGAAAGAAGTACCTAAAAATTCCAAAATAAAGTATGCACATAGTATGCGTATAAAATGTATGTGATATTGAACAAATCAGCTAACATAAACAGGTGGATAAACAAAATGGTGGCAGTGGCACTGTGTCATGGATATTAACCTGTAAGGCTCTTTACACACAGCACGAACTTCCGTTTTAACTGTCAAAAGGTCTAAGAATTGATCATCTTGGATTTTCTGTAACAATATTTTGTTTGCCTATCAAGAAATGGAAAAGAAAGAAGTTTAATCACTGGAATGCAATGATATGCACAATCACCCGAAAGAAGGTTTAATATATGAACATATAGAGAGGTGTCATTGCAGTAATAACTTATCTACTTGTCTATTTTAACAAAAAATTAACAAGGCAGACCAGCACTACCTCTAAAAGATCTTTCTCATGTTCTTTGAATAAGTCGGCAACTCTTCGCTTCACTTTCGCATAATCTTCAGCATTCGTGTACATAAATGATAGGTTTTCTAGTTCTGACTGCATCATAAAAAATAAAAAAAGTATAATTATGAAGCAGGATCTTAGATAATTTCCTCCGTGTCATGAAATACATGTATTTTATAATAATGTTGAAAATAAGTATTTCTATTATGAGTTCTAGTCTATTTATGTGGACTTGTGGCATTGTAGGAACAAAACATGCATGCAATGCAAGTCCTTAGCCTTGGCAACTGTAATTATACCATACCTTAATTTGATACATTCCAAGCAACTTTGCCAAAGGAGCAAATACCTGTAATGTCTCCCTCGCAATGCTAGCCTGTACACAGCATACTAAAGTTAAAAAACAAATTTAGAAGCAAGGCCCATCACAAACTCAACCCAATTTACAGACACAACATGTTAAAATGGCAATACTAAGAGAAAACAAAATACCCAAAAAAGGCTCATTCAAGGCAATAAAAGCTACTAAGAGAGATGGACAGCTCTTCATAAAAGAAATGCAATTCACTTCCAGTTTCAAGGCATTGAAGATTAATGACAAGTAACCTAAACAGATATATGAATTGTAGTTTAAAGGTTAGTGACAACAGATGTTGCTCATATGCAACATTTCTTTCAAAATCTTTAATTTGTATGTCTGCAAGGCTTAGGACCGACCCTAGACTAAAGCAAGTGAAGTTTTAGACCTCATTTTTATATTATTTAGACCTCTAAATTTAGTCCTATTTTGATTATATATCATAAGTCCCACACACTAATCACATATTCGACAACAGCGCAGCAGTAACAATGTGTTTGTTACTAAGTCCTTGGTCACGGGATCGAATCTAACATATCTCAGTTTGCTCTTTTTATAAGGAACAAATTATTTCCAAAATAAAAGGATATCTCTCAATGGAATCAAGCACAGTGACCCTTGATTCGAACTAAAAAACTAACCTTCGTGCCACTTCATTTTATCAATAAAGAACAGCTCACACCATCTATTCATGCTTAAAAGTTAAAATGCTATAATTAGTTGGACTCATAATCTGATTACATCCCTTAACCATTGTGGCCTACTTAAAGAGTTTGATCAAGCTCTGCGATTGTTTACACACAACAAGAACAACAACAAAAAAATACTACATCAATTATAATTATAAATAATAATCATGCTTTAAATATATACAAAAAATTATAAATGTTGTTAGTTGTATCTAAAATTTCACTTTAGGCTTCAAAATACGTCTGACCAGCGGCCCTAGCGAGGTCACTTTTGTATAATTTAAAAGTAAAATGATTGGAATGGAAGGCCATATTAGTTTCCTTATTTGTGGCAAAAGAATGATAATGAGTCACCAGTAGATTATTCAAATCAATGGAACTTACCTGTTTATGTGGAGGCATGTGTGATAGAGTGCGCATGTTATGTAACCTATCTGCTAATTTGACAATAATAACACGAACCTGCAGTGACAAACTCATTAGTTGCCAAGCCAATTTCAACATACTAAAAGTACACTGGGAAGTGACAGGTAACTTTTTCAAGAAAAGAAAAAGATAAAGCAACGTTTATGTAAAAGAGATCACCTCCTCAGTCATAGCCAGAAACATTTGCCGTAGGTCCTCTGCTTTCACATCCTGAACAGAATCTTTTTCATTCTTATACTTCAACTTTCCCAGCTTTGACACCTAGATGGGATTGCGAATGTAATGTGAATCCAATGTATGTATGTAGCAAACATATGAATATGGTACCAAAGCTACTGACAATTATATATTGTTTCATTAATAAATTACAATCAAAGTTACCACAATACCTTGGTCTCTCCTTCCACAATACGGCGCACCGTAGCACCAAATTCTTCCTCTATCCTCTCAAAAGTCACAATATCTGTATCTTCAACCGTGTCATGAAGTAATCCAGCAGCAATTGACTCCCAATCAAGTTCCTAGACAAATGATTGGATTTATTCATTATAAATATTGATTTGTTATATGCAGTTATGCACATATGATTATATCAACCATATTTCAGAAGAGGGATCATTTCTTAAAAACTCACAAGTTCTCCAAGAATTCGTGCAACCTCAACTGGATGAATGATGAAGGGTTCACCGCTGCGCCTTTTCTGACCATCATGAGCTTTAAATGCTAACTGTAACAACAAGTAACAAAACAGAAACAAAACAAAAGGTGATTTTCTACTATATCGACGAGATTGTTTTTCCCAAACAAGTATATTAAGATTGCTTTGTTAAGGTAGTCAGCTTACCATAAAAGCATTATAGACTAACTCGAGTTCTTTAGGAGGAAGATACGAGATCACGGGCTTAAGATCCTGTTGCGATTAGATAATATATAATATTAACTCAGACACAAACAAAAAGGACGTCCTCATTTGCAGAACTATAATCAACAATACATGTCTCAGATTCATAATGTTCAGGATTGTACCTCCCACAAGCTTCTAGGGGAAAACTCGCTGGCAGTATCCAAAGAAAAAGCCGGAGAACAAGACAATTTCCATTTTCTAGGAGCAAATCTAGAAACGATAGATCTAGAGAATCCATCGTGAGATGTGATGCCAAGTGCTTCATCGGAATATGAACCTACTATACTAAATGCTTCACATGCCTGCAAATTTGCAAGATTGATAGTAACCTAGTTATTAACAAAGACGATATCAAAATAAAACACCCAACCAATATTAGAACATTGAATTTGACTTAATACGAACATAAAGGCAATAAGAACCGTCCCAAACAGACAGCTAAGTTGGTGTGTTGAACGGCGCGAGTTTTAAGCTCTAACCAAGAGTTCCAGGGTTCAAATATTGAAAACTAACATAAACACTAACTAATTTAACATTTTCCTACAAAAATAACTGCAATAACGCTCCTAGTCCATGGTTCGAATCTTGATAACTAACCTCAACACTAACTAAATAACATTTTCCTACCAAAATAACTGCAATAACGCTCCGAGTCCAGGTTTGAATCTTGATAACTAACCTAAACACTAACTCTCAGAATTGGGTTGGGCCTAACTCATCCCTACAAAACCGGGTTGTAGGGTGAGAATTTCCCCCACTTATAAACACAACACGGACCATGTCTCTAAGCAATGTGAGACTTTATCCACCCCTTCAAAGCCAACACAATGAAGGTGTTAGGAGCTTCAATGAAGGCAAGCCAAAGTGCCGCCATGAAGGCAACTAGAGGCAGACCGCAATTAAGGCGGAAATTCCAACACTAACATTTTCCTACCAAAATAACTAAAATAACGAACCGACCTCAATTCTCCGCTTCTCCGATAGTATAGTATAGTATTTAGATAAGTAAAAACTGAAAGCACACACTCACATCACAAAACAAGAAATTCCAAAACAAAAAAAACACCAAGGGAAGTGCAAAACTTACAAAAGCATATCCATTCCTTCTTTCATTCCTACCATTCAACAAGTACTGATGAGGACGAGCCGCCGTACTGGCAAGAAATCCAGTAAGAACCCTAGGAGATTTCCACGCACACGATTGATAACTACAATCATGTCTTCCATTTCCATCCCCTCTCCACAAATTACACACGTTCACACACTCCAAAGAAACTGCACACACACACAAAAAAAACACGAACATTTCCAACGTTTCATCTTCAAAAACAAAAGAGCTACTTAACACCGATAATTAACAAACCAAATAATTCAAAATTGAACACGCTCCGATTGATTGCGTATGGAAGAATCAAGTTGCGAGCGTAAAGTAGAGTGAGAGTTTTGAACATTATATCGAAAACGAAAAGACATGCACGGAAAATATCGGAGACGAGGGTTTTAGTACCTGACATGGAAGGAGTAGTAGATGCCATGGTTTGAAGATGAGGAATCTCATTGAAGATTGAATTCCATGAGATGAGAGTTTTGAAATGATGATAGGTTTTGGAGGAAAGGGGGAATCGGAAAATTGAGGAGTGGTTTTTGCGGTTATGGGAAGAGAGTGAAAGAGAGTGTGTGTCGAGAGGGAGAGTGCGAGAGAGGCCGAAGAAGACAGATAACAAACCCAGCAGCAATGCAAATGGGATATCCTGTTTCGCTCAGTCCACACAAATACCGTTTTATTGTAAGATATTTTTATTTTTATCTTCTTCGTCTCTATTTTTTGTGACTAGTCACTAGATTAATAAATAAATTGACACTCCAATTTTTAACATATAATTCTATCATCTTATATGATAATCCTATGGTTTTGTTTGGATCCATGGAATCGAATGGAAGTAGAAATGTGATATTCTATTATTTGAATCATTTAAAATCGGATGTGGAACGTAATAGACAAATATAAATTATATTTCATTTCATTGTTTATTTATCATATTTCCATCTCTTCGATTTGGAAGAAATGATGAACTTGTTGTGTTTCATCTTAAGATTTCTAAAACAATATAGCGAAGTCTTCGATATGCTATGCTTCATCCCACTTCACTATTTTCGATTTTGCTTTCTTTATTTCCAAACATAAATCGTAATGTATAGTAAAAATTAGATTTAATTGTTCTTTTAGTCTCTTAGTTTAATTTAATGTTTTTTTTAGTCTTGTATCTAAAAAATGTTACATGTTAGTCATTTAAAATGATTATGTTAATCTAATTAGTCATTTTCGTTAAATTTTGTAAAAAAAAAACATTAACTTTTATCTACATGGCAATCTAGGCGGGTTTTTTATCTATGTGAATTTAATTTTTTGAAACTATTAATTATGTGGCTATATTGTCCTTCTCTATTAACTTTTGAATTCCTCTATTTCTCTCTTCCCTTCTCCAAAATCCTATCAGGCACCTTCTTCTCTCTTCCTCTCTTACGAATTCCACATTTTCTTCATATCTTGAATATAATATTTCTATACACAAAGCCAACATTCCAAGCACACATAAACAAATTTCAACCCACCTTCCACAAATCACCTTTAACCTCTTCAAAATATCTTGTTTATGAAAATATTCAAACAATTAACAATCAAATAAATTGCAAACTCATAAACGGAAGAAGAAGAGGAATGAAATTGGTTTGTCACCGTTGGAATCGCGGCCCACGTCCGAACGATTTGCTTATGTTGTTTAATTTGTGTATATTTAATTTGTGATCGATTCTTACTTTATGCTTTTTGTCTCGCTACTGCAGAGATTTCTCCTAAACATGTTAGTGCTGGATTAACAGAAGCGGAAAAGTCAAAGATGTTAAGTACTTCAAACTCTATTTTGTTAGTGTTGGTTAAAGTTTCATTTTTTGTGTGGAATGTTTGAAATTTCTACAAATGAAAAGGTTAGTGTAAGTAAAGGGTTAGTGAGTAATTTGAAATTTTACAGGTTACTACTTCACTTAATTCAAATCATCGACATATGCATTTTTGTTCAAAAAATATGGATATTGTTTCTCTGTGGTTCAATTGCTCTTCGGGGAATTTGATGTTTGGTTCATCTATTTGTATGCATAGTTTGTATAATAAAGGTTGCATGAAATTTTGGCTTCACAATACCAGACCCTTTTGGTTTCTTTTGTAGCCACTGATATCTGATTGTGATTATAGTATGCACATTACAAGGGTGCAAAACAATGAACATATGTTTAGTTCATTTGTTGTTGTATTACTATTTGGGTAGTTCTCCAAGAATATGGTTCTTAAAGGGAGTATTTGTTGTTGTATTATGTAAACAATGGATGAGAAAATGGTCCCTTAAATAATTATAAGGTTTCAATTTGATCTGTTTGTTGAGTCATTACATGGTTGACACGCCACTGGGGATGTCAACTTTCATCCATTAATGGATATCCCCGCAAAAATTTCCCTATTTGGGGTCCCAAAGATGGAGAAATTTTCTCCATGGGGACAGGGATAGGGAGCAAAGATCCCTCAAAGGCACTTTGGGGACGGGGACAACGAACATATCCCCTACCCCTCCTAAAATACCATAATATCCTTAGTTAATTTATAATATTAAATTCCTATGTAGATTTATTTATCATTATATATAACTTATTTTACAAACAAATTTAAAACACATATATAATGTTAGTAAAAGAGATATCTGACTGATTATTTTAAATTTTTTTAAGTTTGAAAGATTGGTGGTCATGACTGTCAAAAGTATAGATTTATTTATGTTAAAACAATATATTTATCATAGATGATTAATTTCTTGTGGTTAGCTTTTGATTTTTTTTCTATTAATTTGCTTTAATATAATAAATAAATAAAATTATGTTTATGGATCTTGACATAAACTTTGGGGATCTACAGGGACGGGGATGGGGGGAAATTCCCTTGTGGCGGGGATCCGATACGGAGATGGAGAATATATTCTAGGGTGTGGGGATTGAGACAAGAATGTATCCATGTCCCTATGGGTGTAAGCGGATATGAAAAAACCAATTAATCGATAATCCAAACTAAACCAAACCGGAAAAAAATCAATTGTTTTTTATTTGGTTCAAAAACCGAACCAAATCAAACCAATAAAAACCGAGGTGGTTTGGTTCGGTTCTTGGTTTTAGTTTTTAGGAATCGCCAAACCAATGAACCGAACTAATGATTTTTAATACATACTTAATTTTTTATTTAGCCAATAAATAAGCTCAAATTTTGTATCGGTCCAACATTTATCCATCTTTTTTACACTTCCTTTCTTTGAACCAAATATGTAGCCAAAATCAAACTCTAGACATAAAAAATAGAAACCATAAGCCATAAAAACTTGCTCTCACCAAACTGTTGCTCTGACAATCCATCGCCATTGTTTCTCTCGTCACCGTCATTCTTATAGGTTATGATTTCCTTATTCATCTTCAAGTTCTCTTTGTTACTTTTCATACTTTTTTTATCTTTTATATTTCTTCTTCAACAAATTTCCTTCTAGTTTTGTCATGAAAATAATTTTGATGTGTGTTTGAGGTGTGAAACATGTTAATTTATGTGTACTAAGACCTTTTGTCTTTATTGTTGTGTTTTATTTGTTAAGCTTTCAAATTCTTTCCCAACTTTCTCATGCCAAGTGTCAACTTTTATATTCGATAGTGAACTTATTTCATAATTCAATGAAAATTATGTGAATGTTTTGTATGGATTAAGGACAACTTGTAAGTTGTTTGAAAAGTATAACATGAAATATATCATATGAAATGTATTATTTTAAAAAACAATAACATAGAATAAATCGAACAATATTAGAGCAAATGATACACAAATGAATATAATGTTTAGAAAAAAGTGTTGTAAACCGATCAACCAAACCGAACCGTACCAAACCGATTAGTTTTGTTTGGTTCCATTTTTAGAAAACACTAAAAAAAAAACCGAACCAAACCGATGGAGATATCATCGGGTTGGAAAAAAAATTGACTAAAAATCGGTCCAATCTGAACCGATTACACCCTTACATGCCCCCGCCCCTCCCTATTGACAACCATACACGCCACGTTGGCAAATGTAACACCCCTTACCCCATCGCAATTATAGCACAATAATTTCATAAAATCAGAGTATCTCCACAAAGGTTATCACATTTCTTCTCAATACAAACATCCAAAAACAATCATTTTATTGTACTGTCCCGTAACATGGGTTGCAACAAACAATCATATCAAATTACTATCATTATTATGCAGCAGATAATAAGTCATTCAACTTCATCTTCTAAATAAATAAAATTCAAGTTTAATCAAAACAATCATTAATTCAAAACAATCTTTAATGACTAGTATCAACTCAAAATAAACAACACGAACACAACGGTTCTCATGTGTTCCCATCCCGATGTTACACAACACATAGCAGGACACTGCACCTAACTAAATAAGCAACGAAAAAACAATACTTCAAGCTATATCCACACACTAAGCTTATTCCTGAGTATATACAGAATGGCATAATAGACCATCACCAAGGGCAGGCAGGGCGAGTAAATTCACGTTCAATATAAATAATATAAAGAAGGAATTACAAGTCAACATGCATCAATAGATAAATTATTTCAAGTTTCACCCATATACAGAAAAATCTACCACGTCATCACTTAAAATACAAATGCAATCATGTTATACCACCAAGAATGAAATACAATCCTCATATTATACATGTGGTACCGAATCATCATTACGGATGGACACTGGGCCATCAACCATCCACAAGGGAGCACGTCATAAACATCATATCACTTCAATTCACACAATGGGATTGAAGCTACCAACGGACCGAAGCCCCTTCATAATTATTCCATGAATGCAAGACGTGATACAAACATACATCATCAAAACTCATCAACTATTGCATCCGCATTCATCATTCCTCACTCATCATTCACACATCTATTACACTTCACCTACTTAGGCCATCAATGCTTCATATCATCCTAATACAACATAACTCATCTTAATATCATTTCATCATAAATTCCTATGTATTTAGCATATTTCATCATGGCAAGAATTTACAGCAACTTCATAGCAATTCAAGACAACAAAACATGTCATTTTAAATCATTTTCAAGAATAAAACATTTTTCTAAAAGTGTCAGTTCGCGCTAAGCAGGCATCGGGCTTGCTAAACGGCCTCCTCTCGGGTTGGGGAAAGTTCAGATTTTCAACAACGTGCTAAGCGGGCTACAACTCGCTAAGCGCGACGACGATTTCGAGCAGAAAAAACCTACGATTTCTGTTCGAACCTACTGCAATAAAACACCAAAAATCATGTTCTAACTACAGAAAATCACAAAATTCACTATATCAGTCATCTACCATCATGTATTCATCAACTACAATATCTAACATCATCAATTAATCAATCCCATCTCATAATCCCCTTAAACCCTAAGATTTCCTCAAAATCGCATTCCTCAGGAGACCTATCTCTACATTATGAACATTGAACGGAAAATACCCCACATACCTTAGGTTTGTGAAATTCCTTCAATGATCTCCTTGAATTCTTCAAGACTTCAAGCCCTAACCTTCCTCTTTAGTTTTGCTTTTGTCTCTTTCTCCATAATTTCACGAATGAAATAAATTTCCCTCACACCGTCTATCAAATACCCCTATTAAGACATTTCCACCTATACCCTCACTAATTCTCACAAAAGACTAATATATTCTCAAGACCTCTAACTCCCGTATTTCATTTTTAAAAATAATATTTAAATAATATTCATAATTATTATAATATCACCATTCAAATAAAATAATGTCATCACCACAATATTATAATGAATCATACAAGGCCTATATTCATAAATAAGTAATGAATAATTAAGTTATGAATTTTCAAAGCGTTACAACTCTCCCCCACTTAAAGAATTTTCGTCCTTGAAAATGTACCTGGAGAAAACATAATCGAATATGACTCATTCATTTGATCTTAACGCTCCCAAGTCCAACTTTCACCAGTTGGTCCACCCCATAATACCTTTAATAATGCAATCTTTTTTCCTCGTAACTGCTTCATTTCTCGGCCATCAATCCTCACGGGTAAAGCCTCAACAATCAGGTTATCTCTTACATGTACATCGGCCATCTAAATCATGCGACAAATCATACACATACTTCCTTAATTGCGACACATGAAACACATCATGCAAATTCGCAAGCGACGGTGGTAACGCAATCCGATATGCTACCGCTCCGATCCTTTGTGAAATCTGATACGGACCAACAAAACACAGAAAGCTCGCCCGACACCAGTCACCGGAGTAACTCTCAAGAATATGTGATCTCCCGCTTGGAACTCAAGTGCCTTCCTTCTCTTATCATGGTAACTCTTATGACGACTCTGTGACTCATTCATTCTCTCTTGGATCATCTTAATTTTTTCGGTCATCTCTTGTATTATCTCAGGTTCGAGCACGACACTCTCTCCTGATTCATACCAACACAAAGGAGTTCGACAACGTCTACCATACACCGCCTCATACGGTGCCATGCCAATACTTGCATGAAAACTATTATTGTAGGTAAACTCAATCTTTCGCAAATGATTGTCCCAAGCTTCACCATGGTCCAGTACACATGCCCTCAACAAATCCTCTAAAGATTGGATAATCCTCTCCGTTTAACCGTCTGTCTGTGAATGATATGTGAAACTCATCCTCAACTTAGTACCCAAAGCATATTATAAACTCTTCTAAAACCTCGACGTAAACCGCAAATCTCTATCTGATACAATACCCGATGATATACCATGCAACTTCACAATTTCCTCAATATACATCTCAGCTAACTTCTGCATAGAATGATTACTCTTCATTGGCAAGAAATGAGTCGACTTAGTCGATCCTTCCATAATCACCCAAATCGAATCATTTCCCTTCGCCGTCTTCGGCAAACCCGACACAAAATCCATGGAAATTCTGACAAACCAAACACAAATACACAAATGCAACAATATCTCTTTTCATACCCGATCACCAAAACAATTTCTATAAATCTTGATACATCTTTGTAGCACTAGGATGAATACCCAGCCTACTACGATGCCCTTGCTCTAAAATACTCTGCTTAATTTCCTGAACATTTGGAACACACCCTCTATCTCGGAACCTCATTACACCATTCTCATCAATATGGAATTCACCTCCGTTACCTTGGTTAATTAAAGTCAATTGATCAACAAACTTCAAATCATATTGTTGTCCTACTCGAATACTTTCGACAATATCACTAGTCAACTTCAATATTCTCAACTTCACACTATCAGAAATAGTCTCACACAACAAACTCATGTCTCTGAACTGTTCGATCATCTCGAGTTCTTTCACCACAAGCATCGATATGTGCAATGTCTTCTTACTCAAAGCATCAACAACCACATTCGTCTTACCAGGATGGTAACTCAAATCAAATTCAAAATATCTCAACATTTCTAACCACCTTCTCTGTCTCATATTCAGTTCTTTCTGATCAAACAGATATTTCAAACTCTTATGATCACTAAACACCTCAAATTTCAAACCAAAGAGATAATGTCTCCAAATCTTCAACATAGACACAATTGTTGCTAACTCTAAATCATGCGTAGGATAATTCCTTTCATGAACTCTTAGTTGTCTAGAAGCATAAGTAACTACTTGTCCATTCTGCATCAATACTCCTCCAAGTTTTGTCTTCGACGCATCACAATACACCACAAAAGACTCATTCAGATTAGGAAAAATCAACACTGGAGCATTTATTAAATTCTACTTTAATTCCATAAAACTCTTTTCACAAGAAACATCCCACACATAAGCTTGACTCTTTCGAGTTAATTGATTCAAAGGCAATGCCAACTTAGAAAAACCTTCAATAAACTTTCGGTAATAACCTGCCAACCCTAGAAAACTTCGGATTTCTGTAGCAGACTTCAGAGTCCCCAATTCAACTTAGCATCAATCTTTGAAGGATCCACAACTATTCCACCATTCGAAATTACATGTCCAAGGAAGCTTACTTCCTTCAGCCAAAACTCACACTTTGATAATTTCACATACAACTTCTTCTCTCTCAAAATCTGCAAAACGGTCCTAAGATGTTTGGCATGTTTTTCTTCTGACTTAGAGTATATCAAAATATCATCAATGAAAACTACAACAAACTCATCCAAATATTCATGAAAATTGTGATTCATGTACTCCATAAACACACCAGGTGCATTGGATACACCAAATGCCATCACAGTATATTCATAGTCACTGTATCTCGTCCGGAAAGCCGTCTTCGGAATATCATCAGGCTTAACTCGGATTTGATGATAACCAGAACTCAAATCAATCTTGCTAAACACATAATCCCCTACCAATTGATCCATCAAATTATCGATCCTTGGAAGTGGATACTTATTCTTAACAGTTACTTTATTCTACTGTCGATAATCGACACACGACATCATACTGCCATACTTCTTCTTCACTAATAACATTGGAGCACCCCATGGAGAAACATTTGGTCATACAAACTTTTTATCAAGTAACTCTTCAAGTTGCTTCTTCAACTCGTGTAATTTGGATGCTAACATCCGATAAGGAGTCATCGACACAGGACTAGTACCTGGTACCAAATCCACTGCAAACTCTACTTCACGCTCTAGAGGAAAATCACTTATGTCATCTGGAAACACATATTAAAATTCATTGACAACCGATAATTCGACACCCCAACCTCTTGATCAACTTGCAACAATGCAAACATCGCAAACATCTGAGCTTCATCTTTTAGAAGTTCATCCACTTGTTTAGCCTATAATAACATCAACTTACCATGGTCACCAACCTTCGGGAACTCTACTGCCTTAGCATAGCAATTGATATGCACAAAATTGAACTCTAACCAGTTCATCCCCAAAATAACATCGATTTGGTGCAAGGTTAAACACACCAAATCCATCAAGAACTCTTACCAAAGATAGACAAAGGATAACTTAAACACACACAAGTAGTAGTGACAGAACCATTTGCAGGCATCTCTATCACCATACCACCATTCATATCAGACAGTTTCAATCCCAACCTGGTCGCACACTCAAGCGAAACAAATGAATGAGTAGCACTGATGTCAATAATAGAAATCAACTCAACATCATTAATAAAGCATGTACCTCGAATCAAGTTATCCTTCTTGGGAACTTTTGAGCCACTCAAAGCGAACACTATGTCATTGGTTTGAGCAACTGTAGTAGTCTTCTTCAGTTTCTGACACTGAGTACTAATGTGTCCTTCTTCACCATAGTTGAAACAAGTCGGTCCTTCATTTGGATAATTACTAACCTTATGACCTCTCTTGCCACGCCTATAACATCTCACTACTTGATTGTTGCACACATCATACTGGTGACCTGGTTCTCCACATTTATAGCATTTAAGAGGGATGAAACATGCTCCCTCATCTGGCTTCTTCCCATTGGAAATCTTTTGTTTCCCCTTATCAATCACATAAGGTTTTCCTCGAAATTTGCCTTTCTCTTTCTTCTCACCCAACTACTTATAGTGAGCAGATCGAGCTCGACTATCCTCATCATAAATTCTACTCTTATCCACCAATTCAGTATACCTACGAATCTACTGACATCCAATTCCCTACTTGATTTCTGGTCTCAGCTCAGTCTCAAACTTGAGACACTTTGAAAGTTCAGCATTAACACGGTTATAGTGAGGACAAAACTTCACCAGCTTCTCAAACTTTGCAGCATCCTCAGGAAAATACTTTCCCAAAAATTATGCCTTGATCATAACCCAAGTCACCACAGTTCCACCATCTTCTAATCGTTGACGGGTATTATCCCACTAGTCCTTAACTTCCTCCAACAACATGTGTGTAATAAACTCCACCTTCTGAGTATCAGTGCACACCATCACTCGAAAAATCTTCTCAAACGCCTTAAGCTACTTCTGTGCGCTATCTGAATCATGAGTACCTTCAAACGTCGGTGAATTATTCCCCTTAAACTTATCCAAAGCATGAAACTCATCTAGAATGTTGTTCTTAGTCTTAGCTTCAGCAAGTGCAGCTACCGCATCCGTAAGAGCACGATTTGCAGCCATTTTGCATATCACCAACAACATTAGAAGAACAAATCATTAACACTATGCTCACAAACAACAACTGACAAGGATTATCAATGACACGATTTGACCAGACAGATTGACCTGCTCTGATACCACTAATGTAACACCCCTTTATTCCATTGAAATTATAACATAATAATTTCATAAAATAAAGTACCTCCACAAAGGGTATCACATTTCTTCTCAATACAAACATCCAAAAACAATCATTTTAGTTTTCTTGTCCCGTAACATGGGTTGCAACAAACAATCACATCAAATTACCATCATTATTACGCAACGAATAATAAGCCATTCAACTTCATCTTCTAAATAAAGGAAATTCAAGTTTAATCAAAACAATCTTTAACGACTAGTATCGACTCAAAATAAACAAAACGAACAGAACGGTTCTCGTGTGTTCCCATCCCGATGTTACATGACACAGAGCAGGACACCACACCTAACTAACTAAGTGACGGAAAAACAATACTTCAAGTTACATCCATGCATCAAGCTTATTCTTGAGTATCTGCATGATGACATAATAGACCATCACTAAGGGCGGGCAGAGTAAGTAAATTCTCATTCAATATAAATAATATTAAGAATGAATTACAAGTCAACATGCATCAATAGATTAATTATTTCAAGTTTCACCCATATACAGAAAAATCCACCACGTCATCTCTTAAAACACAAATGCAATCATATTATGCCACCAAGAATGAAATGTAATCCTTATAGTATGCATGTGGTACCGAATCATCATCACGGATGGACATTGGGCCATCGACCCTTCGCAAAGGAACACTTCATACACATCATATCACTTCAATCCACACAATGGGATCGAAGCTACCAACAGACCAAAGCCCCGTCATAATTATGCCATGAATGCAAGATGCAATACAGACATAAATCATCAAAACTCATCAACTATTGCATCCGCATTCATCATTCCTCACTCATCATTCACACATCTATTACACTTCACCTACTTAGGTCATCAATTATTCATATCATCCTAATACAACATAAGTCATCTTAACATCATTTCATCATAAATTCCTATGTATTTAGCATATTTCATCATGTCAAGAATTTACAGCAACTTCATATCAATTTAATACAACAAAACATGTCATTTTAAATCATTTTCAAGAATAAAACATTTTTCTAAAAGTGTCAAGTCGCGCTAAGCGGGCACCGGGCTTGCTAAGCGGCCTCCTCCCAGGTTATGGAAAGTTCAGATTTTCAACAACGGGCTACAACTTGCTAAGCGCAACGACGATTTCGAGTAGAAAAACCCTGTGATTTTTGCACGAACCTACCGCAATAAAAATCACCAAAAATCATGTTCTAACTACAGAAAATCACATAATTCACTCAATTAGTCATCTATGATCATGCATTCATCAGCTATAACATATAACATCATCAATTAATCAATCCTATCTCATAATCCCCTTAAACCCTAAGATTTCCTCAAAGCCTCATTTCTCATGAGACCTATCTCTATATTATGAACGTTGAACGAAAAATACTCTTCATACCTTAGGTTTGTGAAATTCCTTCAATGATCTCCTTGAATTCTTCAAGACTTCAAGCCCTAGCCTTCCTCCTTAGTTCTGCTCTTGTCTCTTTCTCCATAATTTTATGAATGAAATAAACTTCCATCACACCTTCTATCAAATACCCCTATTAAGACACTTCCACTTATACCCTCACTAATTCTCACAAAAGACCAATATATCCTTAAGACCTCTAACTCCCTTATTTCATTTTTAATAATAATATTCAAATAATATTCATAATTATTCTAATATCACCATTCAAATAAAATAATTTCATCACCATAACACTACAATGAATCACACAAGGCCATATATTCATAAATAAGTAATGAATAATTAAGTTATGAATTTTTTAGGGTGTTACAATAAAAATCAATGTTTTCTCCGCTAAACTAACAAAAGTGACCAATATTGCTAATATAACTAATATTACGGGACCAAACTGTAACGATTTTTTATTAAGTAGCTAAAGAGAAACTTAAAATTAACTTAAGGGACCTAGAGACTAATTATGCCTAAAGATTATGAATTGCTTATTATGATTTACATTGCATAATTTATGATAGTATGGTCTAGACTATAATATTACCAATTATTTGATCTAACAAACTCAATAATATTGTTTATGATATTTTTAATATTAATTACAAAGTGTATCAAAATTACCACAAATGAATTTAGTCATTGGATTTTTTAGAACATGGACAAATTAGTTGGTAATTTAAATTACCTTACGTGTGTGTTTGAGTGTGTGTGTGTGTGTGTGTGTCAAGAAGTCTTTTTGGTTTAAAGGTAACTATATAAAATACAAAGGTAAATGTAAAAAGCGACAAGTAAACAAAATTAAAGACAAAAATGTAAATGAAGGAGTGTAAATCACCAAAATATGATATGGAAAGATTTTGTAAAGAATGTAATGTAAAGATTTCGTATCTTTGATCCCTCGGTTGAAAAAATGGCATGAAATCTTCATGTTTGCTTACATGGTTTGTCCAGGTGGATTTTCTTTTAACTTTTGTTTATTTTTTAAAATATATGTGGCTTATTTATTTATTTATTAAAATAGTTTTTTTTTAAATAATTTTTTACAGTTTTGTTTTATTACGGGGTTAATCAAAACCCGCTAAAGTTACAGGGGTTAAAATATATATTTATTGTCTTGGATATTAAAACATTAAAAAACATGAAAATTTGTCTTAACATATTTTGAACTTATGAAAATAGCCTTCGTCTTTCAGAGGCGCCTTACCACTAGGCCAACTACTTTACCTCGTCAATATTCATAAAAAATCATTAAGATATTTAAGGCTTCAAAGATCATCCTCTCTCATTAAAAGTTTACTGCAATGTTTGGAAAAATTCAGAAGGATAGTGACAATGATCACAACATGAATAAGCTTTTCATGTATACATAGTAACTAGTGAAAAGTTCCACAGTGAGCAAAGAAGGAGGATAAAAATTGAATTTGACAAATACAATGAAACAACTTGAAAAGAAAGTGGTGAAATTTGAAAAGAACCTGAAAGAAAAAGATGAAGAATAATTAGAGAGAAATTAATTATTTTGATTTTTTGTGTTTTCTTCTCTTATTATTTTACTTGTTAGTTAAATTACAAGCAAACACTCAATAGCCAAATGGTGAAGTATGCGCTCAATCATCCTCAAGACTTGGGTTTGATCCATGTCCTGGTAACAAATTGTGTTAGATTTAAAATTTTCATGTTTTTCCAATTTTTAATATAAAAAATATATATATTTTACCCCTATAATGTTAGCGATTTTGATTTACCACTCCCTAGTATTAAAAAATATTGTAAAACAAAATAATTATTTTATTTTTTGAAATAAATAAAATTAAAAATTAAAAAAAATATATAAAAAACCATGTGGATTTTAAAAAATAAATATAAATTAAAAGAAAAGTCACATGGACATGTCTCGTCAGCAAACATGAAGATTTCATGCCATTTTATCAATTTAGCAGCCAAATATACATAATCTTAACATTACAAGGCCGAAATAAAGAAAAAAAATTACAGAAGGTAAACCAAATCTCGCTAACATTACAAGAGTGATGTAAATTCAACTCATAAATTTAAATAGATTTGAATTTTAAACAATTAAGGTGATAAAAATTTAATTACAAAAATCTTGAAATTTGCTAAAAAAAATAAAGGACTCGAAATAAAAATGCTCGAAGGTTGAAAAAACTCGAATTTAAATATTTTAAAAGTAAACTACTGAGAAATATAAAGTTTTGAATTTAACCAGCTTTGGCCTAAACCTTCTTTGGCCACAAAAATTAGAAATAAAGATTTAATGTTTCTCTGTTTGTACTTGATCATTGTTGACCTTGTTTTATAATCTGTGTTGATGACTTTTGATAAGGCAATGTTAATGTGATAACCCTGTTGATACCATAAGGCAAAAATATAAAATTGAAATAGTTGTACCCTGATTGTTATGGCTGCTTATCTGTAATGTTTGTTGATTTCTATTATTCATGATTAACCTGTATGAATTGAAGTGATAATATATTCTATTGACGCCTTGCGATAAGGTGAAAGCTAAATTTGACCTTGTTCTTGTTGATGCCTTATGATAAGGCGAGAATTAGATTTATCATCCATAAATGGTTAAATCCATGATGTTGTTGTGATAATGTTGATGCGGTACAACGACAAGCAAAACTTAAGTTTGGAAGAATTATGGGATTTGTCGTCTCCACAAGGATCAGTTTAAGGGAAAGAATGTTGTTCAACAATCTCTAGGTCTGGGTTTAATTGGGTTGAGAGTAAAGATTCTCAAGAAAACATATGAACTAGTAAATAATGCATTCCTTAGAGAGGAGAGAACTCAATTCCTTAAAGAGGAGAGAACTCATTGGGATTGGATTTAATCTACCCATCAAATCCACAAATCTATCGATCAGTTGTACGCAACCTAAAACATTAGTCAATATCATCGCATATCACCCACAATAAAGGTTACATCTAATGAATAGTCGAGAGAGCAACCATATTGTCTCATCAGTGATGTCTCATGCAACTCAATAACACAGAGCATTAATAATTGATACTCATGCGAATGTTAAATCTAAATCAATATCTAGAGTTTAGAACCTAACAAATATTCATCCTAGATCCAAATCTGAAGAGTATATGTCTATAGCAACTCAAATCCAAACATAAAGCAAGTAAAATAAGGATAACATCGATATAGATTTGTAAAATAGCTCGTATACAACGCCATGATCAATAAATATACATATAATTAAGGTAAACTTACAAACAAACCCAACAATAGAGGGTACAAAGAGAAGAAATAAGATGAACAAGAATCATCGGTTTGTCAACGCCGATTGGAAGCAAATCCAACTTCGGATCATCAAGATATACAATCTAATGTTATTTCTAAGCCTCTCCACTCAAGAATGTTTTTTGATCAATTGGGTCTAAAAGTTCCCAAGAGATACCTAAAATATCTAAGAAGAACTCTATATATAAAAAATTGAATATGTTAAGTTCGCACTGCGAACTCCAATTTATGGCACATGGCCAGGCACAAAATTGCCTTAAACCGCCCTAGAAAAATATCTTGTCCACCTTGAGTTCACAGGGCGAGCCCGCAATGCTAAGTTTGCACTAAAAACCTATTGCCTCAAAATTAATCTGGTTCTCCTAGAGTTCGTAATTCAAGCTCGCAGTGCTAACACGACAACATTTGGAAAAATTGCTTCTTGCTTTCGTCACAACTTGAGCACCGTAACTCCAATATACGCATAGTAAGAAGCGCCATAAAGCTAATTCATTTCTCTATAAGCCAATGATAAAATATGATAACTTGAGTACCTACAAAAATGAGATAAAACTATCAAACTCAAATATATGTACATGATTACGCATATTACACACTATCACATAAACTACACAAAATATACCCAAAAGTTGAGGTTTATTGGTATAAAATGAATGAATTAAGTTGATAAGTGCCAATTATTTACTCTCAAAATTACTAAAATTTAGAACTTATCAAACTCTCCCCAACTTAAATTTTTTTTCCTCAAACGAGAATCAATCAACTTGAAAAACAACAACAATTATCAATAAATCATGCTCAATAAGTTTTTACAAACGGAAAACAAATGTATGGTACAAATATCAAAAGTACATGCAAAGCAATGCTTACCACTAAACTACAACGACACCACGATTATGAAACAAAGTCTAAGCACAAAACACATGTAAACAATTATAAAGCAATACAAATGTTCAAGAATGAATCACACCTAACACTCCTCTTCAGAATAAGGATGAAGAAATTTACGTGTTTGCAACTGTGGGACAATTACATTCATCTGAACATCAATTCTAACAAAAATTCAATTCATACATTCATCTAATAATCATAAATGAAATTATAGAAGCAAAAGGATCACTAAGGGCTTGTAAGGTTGTAGCTTGGCCGATTTCACAACAAATGGTCATTTCTTTAGGCTATTGAATTGAAGTTGCCAATGCAAAAGAAACATTCATTATACAAGTTATTTACACATCACAACTCCATTCACCATTTTCTTTTCTCTATTGCTCACCCTTTTAAACTTCCCTTGCACATTTATTTTTCATTCTCTATTTTTTTTTCTTTTCAAGCAAGCATCTTTTTCTTTTGTTTTTCACATTCATATTCAAAATTTTCTTATGCTTGTCCAAATTTTTTAGTAACCTACCATTTCCTTTCATTTTCCCTAACTTGAATACCATCAAACCTCAAGTGAATGCTCCTTGCTTTTTTATGGCAAGGAAATCAATTTAAAACATTGTTCAAAGGTTTCACATTTTTTTTAGAATCCCACAAAATTCAGTTATGAACTTAACTTTCAATTTATGTACACACAATAACTTAATCACCAAATTAGGATCTAATCTATTAAGGCTCAAAGAGTCGGGTTAACTAATACTCACTACTCATAGGTTAATTACTTTTAGATATGGTTGTGTTCAATATACACAAATACCTTAACATTTATAATGCTTCTACAAAATCACAATAATCAAAAGATTAAGCATGAATTAAACGAATTAAACAAAGTTATCAATAATCCAATCATTTAGTAAATAATGGAGGTTCCTAATAATGGGATATGAACTAAAATGATTCACAAATGAGAAAAAGTTGTAAGAGAATGAATGACATGTAAGTTCTACAGAGCCTAAGGTTCATAAACATATTATGTTCTAGAAAAGAAATAAACATAAACCATATCAATGCAACTTTCTTTAAACTTTTCACAGTACCATAACATTTTCTTGTTGAATCAATCAAACTTAAACAATCACAACATGCACCCTCCAGCTAATAAAAAAATAAAGTTTTAGACAAAACACAAAAATTTCCTAACAACCTAACATAATTGAATAAAACTAAATAAACATAAAGTTGTACAGACTCAAAAACCATTGGGTTGCCTCCCAACAAGCGCTAGTTTCATGTTGTTAGTCCGACGCCTTTATTGTGCTTGTCTAGTAACTTCCTCACAGGCATGCCGATGCTTTCGTCAAAGCGCCAACCTAAATAAAGTATCCTAACCAAACACTTGAACAAACATTATGGGAACAAAATATATACATCACTTGAACAAACATAATGGAAGACAAAAGCAAAACAAGTATCTATACAAGCACATATACAATGTAGATAATTATGTGCAAAACTTGGAAATGTATAAACTATCGCAATGCGAATCAATATCAAAACCAGTCCTAAACAACGACGCCATTTTGCTGAAGCGGTAAAGTAGCAAGCAAAAATTAAGTAAGTATCTGGTTTTGTTGTCTCCACATGGATCGGTTCGAGGGAAAAATGTCGTTCGACAATCTCTAAGTCTCTAGGCTTAGGTTTAAATGGTTTGAGAGTAAATATCCAAAAGAAAAACATATGGACAAATAAATAATGCATTCCTTAGATAGGGGAGAACTCGTTGGGATTGGATTTCATCTGCCCATCAAATATACAAATCTACCAATCAGTTGTACGCAACCTAAAACACTCGTCAATATCATCACATATCACCCACAACAGAGGTTATGTCTGACGCAAAGTCGAGAGAACAACTGTATTTACTCATCAGTGATGTCTCACACAACTCAACAACACAAAAAATTAAAACCTGATACTCACATGATGTTAAATCTAAATCTATATCTAGAGTTTAGAACTTAACATATATTCATCCTAGATCTAGATCAAGATCTGAAGAGTATATGTCTATAAAAACTCAAATCCAAACATAAAGCAAGTAAAATAAGGATAACATCAATATAGATTTTTGTAAAATAGCTCGTATATAATGTCATGATCAATATATATATAGAGGGTACAAAGAGAAGAAATAAGATGAACAAGAATCCTCGGTTTGTCAACGCCAATTAGAAGCAAATCCAACTTCGAATCATCAAGATATACACTCTAATGTTGTTTCTATGTCTCTCTACTTAAAGAATATTTTCTGATCAATTGAGTCTAAAAGTTCCCAAGAGATACCTAAAATATCTAAGAATAACTCTATATATACAAAACTGAATTTGTCAAATTCGCACAACGAACTCATTGTTTGCACTGCGAACTCCACTTTATGGCATGTGGCCTAGCAAAAAATTGCCTTAAACTGCCATAGAAAAATACCTTGTCCGCCTTGAGTTCGCAATGCAAGCTCATAATGCAAGCTCACAATGCTAACTTTGAACCAAAAACCTACTGCCTCAAAATTAATCTGGTTCGCCTAGAGTTCTCAATACGAGCTCGCAATGCTAACATGACAACATTTAGAAATAATGCTTTTTTGCTTTCATCACAACTTGAGCATCGTAACTCTGATTTGCGCAAGATCAAAAGCGCCAGAAAGCTTATTCATTTCTCTATAAGTCAATGATAAAATATCATCGCTTGAGTACCAACAAAAATGAGATAAAACTATCAAACTCAAATATATGTACATGATTATACATATTACACTATAACATAAACTACACAAAATATACACAAAATTTGAGGTTTATTGGTATAAAACAAATTAATTAAGTTGATAAATGCCAATTATTTACACTCAAAATTACTACAATTTAACACTTATCAAATAATGTGTAAGATCTAAGATGTTTGAGTCATATTTAGCAGTGTTGTATTTATCGGTGTGTTTTTGAGGTGGTTAGAACTAAAATAGGTGAAATAGGCGAGTTTCAAATTTGTTCAATAGGGAGAAAAATCCAGAAAATCGTGGGTAGACATAAGAGGGGAGTGATCGTCTTATTTCATTCATAGCTTGAGTTTCGTAAGTCTTTTTGCAGTGTTGTTAGTTGAGTTGATAAAATAATGCGATAATATTTATTTTAAAGCAGAGAAACGAGTATATGGGTGCTAAAATAGTAGCAGTTAATTGGTTTTTACACCAGAGACGTAGTTAATTTCAGTCATGCGTTGGTCATCATGTTTCACGTGTAACTTAGGTTTCATAAGTCCTTTTGGGGGTGTCGTCAGTTGTGTTAGAAAAATAATTTAACGATATTTCAAACTAGAGAGTTTCATAATTTTATGAGGAGTATATATTATTTGTGTTATTTTGAAGTCAGACACCCTGTTTTACAGTTTATGCATGAATTATTGCAACAAGACTGAATTGAAACGAATAGAAATGGAATTTCGTAACTCTGTTAGATGTGCAATTAAGTGATTTTGATAGAGGGTTTAAATATTTTTTAAACTGAAGTGTTTCGTAATTTTATTATTAGTCTATATTATTTGGTGCTATTTTGAAGTGAGAAATTTTAGTTAGGTCCATAGTTTTGAGTTGAGTCTGGTGACCATTCGTTACCTTTTTGATGACTTTAAGAGTCTTATTTTATTTTGTTAGAGTTGTTATAAAGTTGTCAAAGTTGCTTTTGAGTTGTTTAGAGTTGAAGATCAGAATATAGGATACATTTTAGTTGAGTTTGGAGCACTGTTGATGTTATAATGTTACCTTTTGAGTAATATTTTTATTTGCTTAAGGTTGTTAAGGAAAAAAAGTTAAAATTGAGTTATTGAGTAATTGATAATAATATTATTGAGTTGAGTTGAGATCTGAGTAATTTGTCTCTTTAGAGTTGTTTTGATAATGCTAGAGTTTCCTTGAATAATTGTTGTATTACCCCATTAGTGTTCTGACATAAGTAATAATATGAATGACTCTATCGGTGAGTGGTATTGTGATAGTAGGTTAATATTTTATACTATTGATAAGTATGTGGGAATATGATATATTTATATGATTGAGTTATAATTTTATAACATATTTTTGAGTTATGTGGTTCAGAGAGAACTATTGTGTTGGCCTTGAATGGGAAAATTATGGTTCTGAATGAACCTTGTCCAGAGAGAACATTTTTCGAGCACGTGACGTGAATGATGTTTCTTTGATTTTTTATTTGAATTGTTGTTTGTGTGTTTTGAGAATTGTTGTTGAGTCCCATGCATTTGTGTATTCAGAGATAGGTAGGACTTTGGTTTGACGAGGTACAATGCTCAGAGAGAGTCAATGATGAGGTTCAGTGCTCTAAGAGAGCCAGTGACAAACTCATTGTTCATAGAGATCATTTTCTAAATAGGAATTGGAGACGTGGATAATTTCGTAAAATAACTCAAATATCCAAACTTTTGGTACCACATACATTTTTGGAAGAGAAGTACATTGCATTAATATATATGCATTGTGATTCATTATTGTCGTTTGTGTATGATTGTGTTATGTCCTAATTGTTCCATCCTTGTTGTTTTATGCACCATCAATATATATGAGTGTATTCTCACCCCTGTTTATTTCATGTGTTATTCTTTACGTCTATGGTGCAGATACTCGGGTAGAGAGCCCAAGGAAAATTAGATGTTGATTATGTTGGAGGATGTCGTAGTTGGTCTTCTTCGTTTATTGTTTTTGCATAGTTTAGTTTACGCGAGTCGCTCTGATAGTGTAACACTTGGGTTGGGTTATTTGATGATGTTTTATGCAAATTGTTGAGTTTATTTGACTTATGATTTTAAAATGTTTAGTTTTATTTTATGAAAAAATTGAAGATGTTTATGTTGAAAAAATGTGACACGTTTTTTTAGTTTTTATTTATGCATTATGTTTTAGTATCGTATGTTGGGGTTCACGGTGTTACATAAAGGTCCGTTATCAGAAGACCGATAAATTAACTTTGGACATTGTCACCTTGACAAAGAAGCTCTGACCCTATTTCCAAGGCCATAAAGTACTCGTAAAAACCAACTACTGTGGACGGAAGGTCTTGAAGAAGCCAAATATCGTGGAAAGAATGGTGTATTGGGCAGTGTGACTATTAGAGTATGACATCCAATATGTTATAAGGGAAGTATCAAGTTCCAAGTTCTGGTCAATTTTTTGGCGGAATTTAGCTCGCCATTAGATGGGAAAGTGCCCTTATAATAAACACTATTGGTCGATGGCTCCTCAAACATCAAGGGGCACGACATCGGGATATGGCTAGAAACACTAGGTAACATGTTGATCGAGAAATCATTAAAATTTGAATTTAGGACCAACAACACTAGGCAGAGTACAAAGCTCTCATAACCGAGACGGTTCTCGCCCTGGAAATAGGTGCTTTAAAACTAAAGGCAAAAAGTGATTCCCAACTGATTTCCAATAGAACCACCGAGGAGTACCAAGCAAAAAAGCCTCAACATATAAAATATCGCTACAAGGTGTGATATTTGTTAATACGCTTTGAGTATTTATAAGTAAAGTACATACCTAGGGAGAAGAGCTTCATAGTGTAATACCTCAAAATTTGCCCTCTTATTTATTACCTCATTTGGCTTATCGCTTCATATTCATCTGCATTTTCACACTAGGTCATTAACATTCACGATCACACATTTGCATTGAGCTCCTAAGTTATGGAATCAAAGCATTTCCTTTGTGATTTGAATCTTCTATTTTAAGTGGTTTATTCAGCTATTGCACTCAATTTAAGCGGTTCAAGGGCTCTTATCTCTGGTATGGATTTGTTAATGTTAATCAATGGAGAATGAGTTTCAGGGTTTCATATCAAGTGTATCATAATATTCATGGTACAGGAGATCCAGTGGGGGACTCATAAGATGATCAGGTCATTATGGTTCTTTCGATTGCTCATTGTTTGTGGTACAAGTTGATAAGGTTCAAGATTGAAGTTTACCGAAGTTTAGGGATTCATTAAGAATAAGTTTGATTTGGTTTGGAATGTTGTGATAACCTATTAAGGTTGATTGTGTAAGCCATTTGAAATACGCATATGTCCATGTTTACCATCATTACTTTCTCTAACCATTTTTCCATAATCCATAAAACCACATCTCAAATCTTTCTTTTCTTATTACCATTAAAATCACCATTTATGGCCCCTTAACCATTCTTTTGTTCATGTTAAAACCACATCTCAAATATCTCTTTTCTTATTACCATTAAAATCACCATTTATGGCCCCTTAAACCTTCTTTCTTTTTTTTCTTTTTTTTGTTGTTTTGTTCATGTTAGAACCATAACAAAGTAGAAATAAAAAAGAACCATTTTTTCCTTAAGAGAGAAAAGTTACATTTACAGACTGCATAATTGATAACAAAAAGTGCAGAAAATTGAGTTACAAAAAACTAACAGGATAAAATAGAAAATTGAATATCAGTGGGGGATTTTAGTTACAAGCAGAAATTAACATAACTGATAAAACTCTGAAAAACCAGTTATATAAATTTTCAGAAAAATAATAACTCCAAGAAAAAAAATCAGCTATAACAGGGTGAAAACGGTTACAACCAAAAAGGGGAGAAACTCCATCTTTTCACCGATCACTCTTCATCATTCTCTAACCCATCTTCTCAAATATCAGAAATCTGAATCTCCAATCCTTCTTCTTCAATCGGCAATCGCACCAATCTGTGACAAGTCTCCAGCAAACCCTTTACAGAAACAAAATCCTCTCTCATCTTTCTTCAATTCTTCAATCTTCACAAGCTTCAACTTTCAACGTCTCGCATCGTCAATATCGCAACATTCTTCAACACCTTCGATCTTTATTCACCCTACAATCCCTCTTAATCACAAGAACCTTCTTCCGCGAACCGATCATCGTTCGACAAATTCAACAAACGCAATATCAGCATCTTCTTCAACTAGCGAGCTCCGTATCCGCACCTTGATCATCACCAAACCTGAAATTCAAGAACGCAACACAGTCACTATCACATCAGTAAGAAGATAAGAGAATATTGAAGGGATTTACCTGAATCTTTTCGTTAATATGAGGTCGACTTCGTCTTCTCCATCGCAGGGAAAAACTTCATCCTCTAATATCTTCAACTGAATCTCCCTGCATCATCACCGTCAAAGAATTCTCGCTCATCACACTTTCACTCTCAATCTCCCTTCAACAACAAACCTGTAGAGAATCAAAGGTCGCGGTCCAAGATCCACATCAATTCGCGCAAGACTTCGCAATGACTCGGAACTGCCATCAATAAGAAGAATCCAGAATCGCATCAGTGAGAAGAGAATGAGAGGATCTAAAAGGAATCGGAGTTATACCTAAGGTTTTTTATCGCCTTTTGTCAAGTCATCTTCATCATCGTGGATTAAACCAACACCGTCATCAACGATTAACGGCAACAATTAGCAAGGAGAGAATCAGGATCAAACTAAGCGAACCTTAGAAGTTTCGAGTCGAAGCTTCGTTCCGATCATGGATGGTAAATCGAGGTAAAAGTTTCTATCTGTTTCATGTTCATTTCGCCATCTGAACTACCTCCTTTGAACCGAGTGTCTCGCGCAAGCTCTTTGCGAGTTAAAGGTGGTTGCCGGATCGATTAGGTCGGTGTTGTCGTGATACGAACGTGATTGAAGTGATGGTGGCGAATCAGAAGGAGATTGAAGCAAGAACGACACCATTTTGAAAGGGTGACGTCGTAAGCTACCGTGAGGAGGAGGAAGCCATAACGGCGGAGGTCGGGTTGTTCATCTTTGACGACACATTAAGGAGGGAGAACATAATTTTCTTGTTGTTTATGCTGAGGGATTTAGGGTTTCATACACAAGATTTGATTTGGGCCTCAATTTCCCCATGGATTTACTACACAGACCATCAAACTCACGAATACACCCCTCCCTGTGTTAAGTTTCACGTTTTTGGGCCTCAAATTCCAAAATAATGTTATTTGCACCCGGTATATCCTTATGTGCGCCGCCTTCTACAGGGAATTAGAGATTACTGGGCTTTTCAGCCATTTAATTGATTACTGCACCAAATATTCGCTGATTGCACCCTCCCTGTGACTCACATAAGAGTTTGGGCCTTGGGCCATGGTTTTTCTTCTCTTCACAAACCCTGATTCCTATGGCACTCCCCTGGTTTTCAATTATCTATTTTTTTTCTTTTGTTGTTTTTTCATTAGCCATTTATTTCTTGTAAAAATCGTAATTAATTTTTTTTGTTAATTAATTTTTTTGGTTTATTATCTTAATCTATTTTTCTTGTAATTTTTAATTAGAATTTTTTGTTGATAATTTTAATTATGGTTTAGTCCTAATTATGGATTAAAATGGTTCATGAGCCGTTTTTTATCGACATGGGATCGATTTCGATTATGGCAAAGCTTCACAAAGTTATTATGGAAGATAATCATTTATTTTTCTTATGGGGATTACAAGACCTTGCTTGAGGCTTTTTTCGGATTTCTTGTATGTGAAGAATCAACACTTCGATCAAGTAAGTGATTTCGAGCTTTTCCGACTTTTAACACACCCTTTTAGTTGTATGCGGCTTAGGACCATATAACTTAAGGTGCATATTGAGCCCTCCCACCTGAGGCACTGGATTTATTTGTGATTCATGATGATATGTATCGATTTCGAAACTTAGGGATTAGGTTACGAACCATTAGGATCACTTCCTTTCACTTCCCCTTAAAATCCACTTTTTTGTCCGTTTCGTCGCAATTATTAAAAATAGTTTTAGGTGGGATAAAATTCTGGAAAAATTCATGAGTGATCCTCATCCTCTTAATTAATTTTTTATATTTTTTTATTCCAGATTTGGGTGGTTTTAATAATTAATTTGGATTTTAGATCATAAGCTGTCCCAAAACGGAGGATTTTGACATAAGGGACCGAAAATAATTTTTCCCCATAGGTGTGAGACCTATTTTTTGTGTGTGATTAACCACTGGAATTTTTGACATTATGATTCTCATTAGGCATTTTTTTCATAATTTTTGGTACCACTTTTGATCCACTTTGTGGAGTGGTTTTTCGGCGATCATGCCTTGTTATCTCAATTGTTAAGTAATTGTTTTGGCACTTTGGTGCATAATTTTGTAAAATCCTTTTAGACCATGTAAGATAATGACTTTATTATTCCAGGGATTTAATTTCATACTTTTTAAAGCCTTTTTGCTATTTTTCCATGTCACCTAGATCATAGGTTGATTCATGTGTCTATTTGCTCCATAACCTAAATGATAGGAAGGCATTCATGCCATTTGCTTGGAATACTTTTTGGTAACTTTTAGGAGTTGATTATAGGTCATTTGTATGTCTTTAATTCCAGTTATAGGCCAATTTTTGAACCATACTCATTTGGTTTGTTTTAGTGTTTCAAAGTGCATACTTATGTGAACTAATTTTAACCTAAACTCATTTCTCTTCTCCTCTAATTGTTAACATGAATTATGTGGAAATAATTAATTCCTATCCATGAATTCTAATTTCATACCACATCTTGTATGCTAATGACCCATAATCATATCATGCATATTCATATGCCATTCATCCTTAAATTGCATCATTTGTGATCCTATGTGATGTTTGCTCATTTGTTCTCACATCTTCTTCTCCTTGCTCCATATGCTAAACCATTGCATCCATGATGGTATGTTCATTCATATACATTCATAAGAATTCACTACTGACTTTGATACTCATTTCATGTATTAATTCATGCTTGTAAGCCATACGCATTCATACTTCATCCATAAGCCCTAATTTGCATTCATGTGAACTTAGGTGAACTCCTTGTACATAGTTTAACATAGTTTGATATTGTGAGGTATCCTAGCATAATTAGAGACTTATAACATGTAGCTACTGACTTTAGAAGTCATGTAACCTTTAGACTTAGGTCTTATTTTGAACCCTAGTTCCATTCTAGGACGTTTATGGTACTTAATCGCTTTCATGCTTTGATTTTACTTTCAATATGCATTGTCATACTAACTTTTGTTTTGTAGGGGGGAAGATTGAGGTAAGCCTCACTTAATTCCTATCTTTTATGCATTCTAAATGTGTTTTCCTTAGCACTTTGTGCTTTGCTTTTATAGGTTCCCCCTTTGTTCTTTAGAACTAACTTAACTTCCTTAGGAAGTAAGTTGAGTTCTAACTCTCTTTTCTTCTTTTCCTTTTCTTTCTTAGGATTAGAATAACTCATTAACCATAGGACCACCATTTTAATAAATAAACAAAATTATGGTTGTGTCTTAGTCCCTTAGAGTTTTCCCTTTTCTCAACTTGAGTCATTCTTTCTCATCTCATAAAGAAAAATAATAAAACACATAATAAAAATCGAACCCTCTTGTATGACACGTGACTTTGTTGCGGAGTGTTTATACGCGTCCTATTTTGGGGCGAGGTGTAAGTATTTACCACGATGGATAGGTCTTAGTATGGGAATGTTCACAAACAAATTCAAAACATTTCTCATAAAAGACAAAAACAAACAATAAGCGACTATCCTGCGGGAACTTCTTTTCTCATCTCATTCATTCTGAACGTGAACTCGCGACGACTTGTCTCGCATGCAAGACGGTAAACGCACTCGTATCAGACGAGCCTACAACACCTGAGCATAGACATAAGCAGCTCCAGTGCATAAAAAACACAAACAAATAGTTCCCGCCTTAGTGAGGCGAACTACGTCGACTCTGATCCTCATTATCCCGATGAGGTACGTAGGCAGCGGGGTAGGGTGTTGCACCCCAAAATTTGCCCTCCATAAGACAAGACATTGTGTACTAAGAGGTTCACAAGGTTCAAAAAGTTCACAAGACATCTCATGAGATTCACAAGGTTCACAATTAGTCAGAAAATTTGACAATTCCCTCAGACAATGCATCCTCCTAAGCAATGCATCTTAAACTAGGGTTTTGACTTTCATCAGGCTAAATGGACTTCCAAGACTTCAAGTGAGCTTCATAGCATCATATATGTGCTCAAGAATCCCCATGTCAAGTTTCAATACTTTCCCAAAAAGTTTGCTCAATCAGATGATCAGATAGGTTAAAATCAGTCAAGGCAGTCAAAAAGTCAAACTGAGGTCAACTGTGGTCAAACCAAAGTCAAACTTCATGATTTTTTGCCAACATCAAGTATATGAAGTAAAATTCATCATTTGATCAAGGGTTGATCATGATTCATCAAGGAGATTTCAGATCATCAAGAATCAGGAGTTTCTAAATTAGGGTTTTCATAGGAAAAGTCAACTGAACTTTGACCAGCCATAACTTTCACATGCTTCATCAAACATTTTCCATCCAAAGCTCATTTTTAAGGAAATTGAATTCTCTACAACTTTGTGTCTCACAAGCCAAGCCCAAAAATGCTTCATTTGGAAGGTATGAGCTAAGACATTATAGGTCCTTTTAAAAGTCAACAAAAAGTCAACAACTTCAAAGGAGCATAACTTGAGAATGGTAAAAGATATGGACATGAGACCAAAGAGGTTGGTTAGAGGACTATTTAAGATTTCCAAAATATCCAAGAACACCTTCATATCATTAAAATTGAAGGATTTGTGCCCTTGCAAAGTTGGGAAATTTTGGGGAAGTTTATGAAGCAAATAAGGTCTTAAAACCAATTTTTGCTAAATGAGCCCACCAAATTGCCATCCAAACTTTACAAAATCATCAAGCATGACCCAACCCACATATTTTCTGATTTTTTATATTTTATTTGATATTTATTTGAATTTTATTCATTAAAATACAAATTAAATTGAAATAAAATATAAAAATCATATATTTGAAAAGGATTTGGTTTCTAGAAGGTCTTAAAACTTATTTAAACTTGATTGATACAAATATAATGGAGATCATACCAAAATAGCAAGGCTAGATCAAGGAAAATCAAGTTTTAATATCACATCTTTTTCAATCTTAAAAAGTCCAAAAATCCACAAGTTTGTTTAAGTTTTTGACCTAAATTCATTAAGTGATATATATACAACATGAAGCTCAACCCTAGTCACGAATTCAGAGCCTCCCATAGCACATTCAAACTTTGAAATTTCATTCAAAAAATCCAAATTCGGATTCATCTCTAGAGAGTGTTTAAAGGTATTTTAAAGACATAGGAAGGATCCTTGGACACCACTGAATCGATCCCAACTCTCAAAAACAACTGGAACAGGCTCATATGCATAAACCGATCCATTACATTCATGTTTTTGTTTATTTTCAATTACGAATATTTGTTGGTTTTCAATGAGTTTTGACTTGAATTTCTTGTTTGTGATGAGTTATAGACTGATTTTGGACAGGTTTCTTGAAGTTTCATGGACTAAACTGAATTTCACCATTGTTAGGGTTTTCGGCCTTATTTAGGGTTTCACTATTGAGCCAAAATAAATGAATTATAAGGACATGAAATGATTGTAAATGTCATTAGGAACTCAATGGTATCATTAATTTTGTGAAATTTTACTGTTTGTATGAAGTTTGAGAATCGCAGGTTTACATACGAACACAAAAACGCAGGAAAACTCGCATGAAATTTTGTAAGAAATTTCGCAGGTCATGAGGTAGAAGATGAAGTGATCTGGCGCGAAAATATAATTTGAAAATTGGACTTATTTTATTATGAATTCGTTTTCGTTATATTTCAAAAACGTTGCAGTGGCTCAGCTGGTAAATGCATGCGCGTATGAAGACCAGGGCAGTGGTTCGAATCTCAGCTTCACCATTTTTTTGCTTTATTTCATTTGTATTTCCAGGTTTAATATATGAGGGTTTGTGCTCCTCTATTGTTCACAACGCGCGCGGCCTGGTGGTAACCTTGTGTGTCTAAGGGTAGCAAAGCCTAGGGCGTGGGTTCAATCCCTGCCCCAGGTAAGTTTTGGTTCTTTGTTTTTTCTAATTATTTTGATTAGTTATTTTATTTTCTAATTAATTATAATCATATTTATTATATATTTAAATAATAATAGGTAAATATATGTATTAATTTCATATTTTCTAAAAACCCTCTAATTTATTTTCTAAAATTTAATCCTATTTTTATTTATTTAAATTAAAATATGTATATATTATTATCATTTATTTATTTTTGTAAATAGTCAAATTAATAATGTAAATTAAATTATAAATCCTAATTCTATTTTCTAAAATTTCTAAAACCCTAATGTTATTTTTCTAACCCTAGTTCTTATTTAATTTAAATATTAAAATTAATTAAATTTTTCTAATATCTAATTAAAATAATTAATAATATCTTCTTTGTAAATATTTATTCCATAGTTTATTACTATTATTCATATTATTTTATTTTCATCTCAAAAATTCTTCAAAAAAATTATTTATTTAACAAAAAAATATTTAATTAAATTATATTTCTTGTATATATATTTTTGTGTTAACCTCTTTTTCTTATAATTTGTTTTATTACTAACCCTTTTTGTTATTTATTTATATACTTATTATTTAAATTGTTTCTATATTTATGTAACTGCAAAAGCCTTGTAATAGTTGTAGGTTTTATTTTTTGTCCTTATTTTATTATTTATAAATATTTATATTGCCTTGGTTAGTAAAATAGGGAGTGATAACATGTTTGTATTTTAAAATTAATTTAGAATCACTAATTTAATAACATAAATATATGAACCTATACACGAACACACGTAAGTCGATCTTTGATCGCCATCTCACTTCCTAAGGTTATCCCTCATGTTGCCTAAATCAAAAGGTCAAGTAAGGTGTCTAAAAGCAAGGTCCCTTCTCATAAACAAATCATCTAGTCCCTTTCAATATTATAAGATCAAGTCCCTTCGATGTTGCCTATGTAAATGATCTTGTCCCTTTCGAATAAAAGATGATAAGTCTCTCCGTATTGCTAAGACACCTTACAGTTGCCTAAACACAGATGACCCTTCATATGTCGCTTATAACATCCAAGGTAATGACTACCTATTCCTTAATAATAGGGATAGCCTTACCATTGAAAGAACATTTAAGAACAGTAAAGATTTAACTTAGGGTAGGTTCCTCTTAAGTACTTGCTCATTTTTCATCAAATTACTTCATTACACTTTACATTTTAAACAATTTTCAAAACAAAGTCTTTATATACATCCGTACAAGGATCATTATAAAGTACTTAAGAAAATTTTTAATCACACACTACACTTCTCAAAACAGTTTAAAGTGAGCTAAGTAACTAAGAGCCCATGGATAACCATGGATGTAAAGGGTGCTAACACCCTCCCTTTACATAACCTACCCCCCGAACTCAAAAATCTTTTAAGGTCTTTCCTGTTCTTTTATGCCCTTTCCTTTGGATAAAATAAAAGTCGGTGGCGACTCTTGCTATCCGCAACATTTAACTAAAGTCAGTTCTCCCACCGTGTTACAGAACTGGCGACTCTGCTGGGGAATTAATATTAAAGAGGGGTACCCTTAGGATTTAGATCACTTTAAAATTGTTTGCCTTGTTTGCTTTATACTTTACTTGTTGGGTGCTCTTATGTGTGAAGGATCCTAACCCGGATCTAGTGTACCTTAGGTAAATGGCAATAGACCAAGGAAACTGTACGGCGTATACCGATATGGTTGATCTGGTGGCCATAGTTAGTGTGACTTCTTGGTTGGTGCTTATGTTCCTTAAGTCAAGTTGAGGATAATATGAGGCTGCCATATGTTATCAATGCACTAACTAACTTTTAGAACCCTATTCATCCCATCTTGGCCTTTAGAAAGTAGTGAGATAACCGACTTTGGTGCAGACTGAAGTTGGTTGATACTCGATACTACACTCATTGAGATCTTAAACTTGGAGGGTTTTGGTTGGCAAGTAAGTTGCCTATTGAACAACCACCCTTGTGAAGGATCAATGATATTGAGATCCCTTAGAACCTGGTTACTTTTGTAGGACAGGATGAACCAACTAACTTCAGGGGAGGGTACTTACCTTTAAACCTCATGCAAGCCTTCAAACCTAGGGCTATTGTGTGACTTGCTTGTGTGTGCCACATGTTTGTGTTTGAGCATAACATCATGACATCATCATGCATCATAAGCATAGCATTTTCACTAACCATTTCAAGGACCAAAGGATTTATCTTTGTTCTTTGTTGCAGGTCATGGCTTCTGCTCGTAGAAACACTATCAGGATCAACTTTGTGGGCATACCTCTTAAGCTTAAAGAGTTGGTTTCTCAAGTGTCTGATCATTCCCAGTTCATCAAGAGACATGGTCACCTATTGGATCTAGTCACCTCAGGGTTCAATGAAGACATGATGAGTGTCCTGTTTCCGTTCTTTGACCCTAAGCACCATTGCTTCACATTCCCCGACTACCAGCTGGTTCCTACCATGGAAGAATTCTCCAAACTTCTGGGTATACCTGTTCTTGATCAGAAACCATTCTCAGGCTTGGAAAAGGAGCCTAAACCTGAGGTTATTGCTGCAGCTCTACATCTGAAGAAGGCTGACATTGTTCTAGAGACGAGAAGTGGAGTTAAGGGTATTCTTGCTAAGGTGTTGATAGAGAAGGCTCAAATGTTCTTGAAGGCTATGAGTTATGATGCTTTTGAGGATATCTTAGCCTTGCTGATTTATGGCTTAGTGTTGTTCCCCAATCCATATCAGTTCATAGACGTTCATGCCATCAACATATTCCTGAGTCACAATCCAGTGCCTACATTGCTTGGAGACATCCTACATTCTCTTCATACTCGTACTACAAGGGCAAGAGGAACTCTGATGTGTTGCATACCTTTGCTATCTAGGTGGTTTATTTCTCACCTTCCTCGATCAGTGATGAAGAATGAACAAGGGTTCAGGTGGTCCAAGAGAATTATGTCACTCTCTCATTCAGATATTCATTGGTGCTCTCGATCTATGGAGAATGTTACTATCATTGACCGTTGTGGGGAGTTTCCTAATGTGCCACTCCTTGGCATAAGAGGTGGCATTACCTACAACCCTTATTTAGCTCTACGTCAGTTTGGTTACGCTCGGAGTGATGGTCCTCATGACATGTTTATTCAGGGTATTATGTTTGACTACGACAACAATCTGCAAGGTTATTGTCAAAGGTTTATACGGGTGTGGGGTAAAGTGAACAAGGTTGACAGCAAGACTCTGGAACCCAAGTACACCATTCCTATGGAACCTTATCTCAGATGGGTGCGATCTCGTGCTCAGACCCTTATGATGCCATATCCTGCCATCCTGCCAGTTACTATGGAGCCTGTTGTTGAAGGAGATACTTCTTATATCATTCTTCACACAGACATGCCCACTGACATGGAAGAGTTACAGAGGTCCTGGATCCAGTTGAAGGAGCAAAGAGATACTTTTGAGACTCATTACAAAGCAAGTCAAGAAAGAATCCTGGAGCTAACAAAACAACTTCACGAGGAGCGGAATCTCAACTCATACCTCAACACAAAGAGGAAACGTCCATGGGAGACTTAAAACACCATTTTTTGTTTTCATTTCATTTTTATTGTACGCCCAAGGGGCAAACAAATTTATTACTAATAAAAGTTTACCTTTTTGGTTGTTTAATCAAATTTAAATCCTGCGGTCCTTGAAAACATTGCATATGCATTTATACACCATATCATTGCATCACATGTTTCTTATGTACATGTATCTTATCTTCTCGCTGTTTATTTCAGCAGAAATGGCTCTTAAATAAACTGTCAAAGATCTCCAGGCTCAGAATGCACAATTCCAAGAGTTGATCCTGAACTTGTCCAAGGGACAGGATGAATTGAAGACACTGCTGGATAAGAAGACTAAGAAGGCTAGAAGATAAGGAGGCCTTATCAATATGGGAAGAAGGTTCAGAGGTCCTGTCAAGACAAAGGAACAGGTTGAAGATTATGAGTATGAAGAGTCTGAGAAAGAGGGAGGCAGTCTCCATAATACTATGGGGGATTCTGATTCTGAAGCAAATTATTATCATGATCCTAATGAAGATAAGTACAAGATGCTGGTAGACAAGATGAATGCCATGGAGTTACAAAAATCTTCTGGGATGGATTTTGAAGATCTGAGTTTAATATCTGGAGTGGTTATACCTATTGGTTTCAAGGTTCCTACTTTTGTGGTGTATGATGGTGTCTCATGTCCCAAGCTGCATCTAAGATCCTATGTCCGGAGGATTCAACCACATACTGCTGACAAGAAGTTATGGATTCATTTCTTCCAAGAGAGCCTGTCTGGAGCTCAGTTGGAATGGTTCTATCAACTGGAAAGTGTCAATATTCGTGATTGGAATGATCTTGCTGAGGCCTTATATAGGCAATACCAATACAATGTTGATTTAGCACCTACTCGCATGTGTTGCACCCCAAAATTTGCCCTCACAATACAAGACTTTGTGTGCTAAGAAGGTTCACAAGGTTCACAAGACCTTTCATGAGGTTCATGAAGTTTACAAAACACTTTATGAGGTTCACAAGGTTCACAAGACTCACAATACTTACGAGACCTTTCATGAGGTTCATGAAGTCTACAAGACACTTTATGAGGTTCACAAGGTTAACAAGACCTCCCATGAGGTTCACAAGGTTCACAAGACATTTTATGATGGTTCACAAGGTTCACAAAGTTCACAAATAGTCAGAAGAGTTGACAATTCCCTCAGACAATGCACCTCCTAAGCAGTGCATCAAAAACTAGGGTTTTGACTTTAATCAGGCTAAATGGATTTCCAAGACTTCAAGTGAGCTTCATAACATCTTATATGTGTGTAATAACCCCCATGACAAGTTTCAAGACTTTTCTCAAAGGTTTGCTCAGTCAGATGATCAGATAAGTCAAAATCAGTCAAAGCAGTAAAAAAGTCAAACTGAGGTCAACTGTGGTCAAACCAAAGTCAAACTTCATTATTTTTTGCCAACATCAAGTATATGAAGTAAAATTCATCATTTGATCAAGGGTTGATCATGATTCATCAAGGATATTTCAGATCATCAAGAATCAGGAGTTTCTAAATTAGGGTTTCTTTAGGAAAAGTCAACTGAACTTTGACCAGCCATAACTTTCACATGCTTCATCACCAAGTATCCATCCAAAGCTCATTTTTAAGGAAATTGAATTCTCTACAACTTTGTGTCTCACAAGCCAAGCCCAAAAATGCTTCATTTGGAAGGTATGAGCTAAGACATTATAGGTCCTTTTAAAAGTCAACAAAAAGTCAACAACTTCAAAAGGGCATAACTTGAGAATGGTAAATGATATGGACATGAAACCAGTGGGGTTGGTTAGAGGACTCTTCAAGATTTCCAAAATGTCCAAGAACACCCTCATAGCATTAAAATTGAAGGATGTGTGCCCTTGCAAAGTTGGGAAATTTTAGGGAAGTTTATGAAGCAAATGGAGGTTTAAAACCAAATTTTGCTAAGTGGGCTGAACTTTTAATGACCCAAAGCAATCCATGACATCATGCACGAAAATTCTTTGATATTTTCATAATTTTTTATTTTATTTAATTAATTTATTATGATTTTTTATACTAAAAATCATTTTAAATTTAAATAAAATATTAAATGTGAAGATTTAAAATTATTTTTGATTCTAGAAGGTCATGAATTCAATATGGATCAAATTGATACAAAGATAATGTTGATTGGCTTCAAATAGAAAGTGTTTATGCAAAAATATTTGAATTTCAAAGCTTATCTTTCTCAATCTTTTTGGATCAAATCTTTCAAACAATGACCAAGTTTTCTGACCTAAATTCATCACACTATAAGTATATGACATAACCCTAATCATAGAACACGATTTCCAGCCTCCCAAGAGTAAGTTTCAAAGTTCAAAAATCATCCAAAAATCAATTTTCGGTTTCAATCATTCAAGAGGTTTCAAGGTATTTTGAGGACACAAGAATGTTTCTGAGACATCATAGAATCATTCCCAATGCTCATATGCATCCATAACCTCATGAACATTTTAAACCGAATTCAAATATTGACACATTTATGTTTTTTTCGTTTTCATATATACATGTAATATAAATTGAATTTGATTGTGGATTTGTGTTTGTGACAAGCTTGTGAACGTTTCTGGGCAGCTTAATTTGATTTTCGATGCAGGAGTAGAGAAACACCATTGCTAGGGTTTCGGCCATGGATTTGGGGTTTTATCTTAAACCTAATATAAATAAGTTCTAAGAACATAGAACCATTCCATGGACATTGGGGATTATGAAACACTGATTATTGTTGAGAAATTTCACTGTTTTGATGCTTGTTCAATTTCGTAGGTTTTTGTATTTTGAAATTCGCAGGAAACATTGCAGCAAAATTCGTATGAAATTTCGTAGGTAATTTGGAGAAGAAGACCTGCGCGCGTTTTCTGATTTTGAATTGTTGTAATATATTATAATGTTTTGTTTCTATTTTATATCACAAGCATGGTGCTTGTCCCAGTGGTGAAGGGTGCGCGTATGATGCTTATAGGCAGGGGTTCGAATCCTGGCTTCACCACCCTTTTCTTATTTTTTCCAGATAATTAGCAACCTTAATATATTATGTATTATAGTCACCACATTAACAGGTGCGCTCTCCCAGCTGGATTGGTTAAGGTGTTTGTGTGATGTTGGAAGGTCCTGGGTTCGATCCCCCAGGCCTTTTGTTTTTCTTTCTTTTTTCTTTGATTTTCAGGAACAAGGCATAAAACAAATTTCTCTCCTTTCCTTGGCATCAGGCGCGCGTTGGCCTAGTGGTTGTTGTTGCTGGCTGAAGTTCTTGGAGGCAAAGGGGCTGGGTTCAATCCCCAGCCCAGGTAAGTTTTATTAAAACTCTGTTTTATTTATTTTATTAATTGTTTATTATAGAATACTATTTATATGATTAATATGCAAATATATTGAAATGAATATGTAAATATTATATGTTATAAAAATAATTTCTGAAATAATAATAATAATATTTTCTAAAGCTAATTTCTTTTTATTAATATGTATATATATGATTTATTTGTCTAATTAGATTAATATTTAATATTTAACATTTTTTTATATGAAACCTAATTTATTTTTAAAACCCTAAAAAACATATTCTTTTCAAACCCTAATTTTTCTTCTTCTATTTGCTTAATATCATTATTTGTATATATTATATTCATGACCTAATTAAAATATTTAATTTAATTTTTGTTAATGTAATAATATAAATTGTTTATAATTTAAATTCTTGTATGTAAATATGTTTTAAAATTAAAATTCTTAATTTATTTTTATAATATGTAAATATGATATAATTTGTTTATAATTTAATTTTGCATGTAAATAATTTTTATTATATGTTTAAAAATTGCTAACTTAATTTTTTGTAATTTATAATTTATTTTCATAATATGTTCATAATTAATTTAATAATTTACATATAACTTAAAACTTTACAATAATTAGTATAATTGTTTATATTTTAATATTAAATAATAATTGTTTATAAAATTGATTTTTTTTTAGCTTATTTCATTATTATTATTAATTATGTTTATTTTTATACTAACCCCATTAATTTGGTATTATTTTTTATTATTATTATTTTCACTAACCCAATTATAATTAATTATTTATTTTGCTTATTATATTTAATTTTGTAATTGTTCCTTGGTGTAATATTTAATAGTAATGTTTAAATTATTTATTTTATGCTATGGTTAGTAAATAGGGAGTGTAACATGTATGTTTATTTAAAATTAATTTAGATCATTTAATTTAAAAGATAAATATTAAAAATTGTACACTCACACACGTAAGTCGATCTTTGATCGCCATCTCACTTCCTTAGGGATACCTCTCATTGTTGCTTAATCAAAAGGTCAAGTAGGGTGTATAAAGCAAAGTCCCTCAAAATAAAATCATCTAGTCCCTTAACAAATAAAAGATCAAGTCCCTTTCGAATGTTGCCTTCGTAATGATCTTGTCCCTTTTGAATAAAGATGATAGTCCCTCCAAAATTGCTTATACACCCCACAGTTGCCTACATAAACAAGATGTCCCTTTACTTGTCCCTCACATCCAAGGTAATGACTACCTATTCCTTAATAATAGGGATAGTCTTACCATTTAAAGGATTCAAGAACAGAAAAGACTTAAACTTAGGGTAGGTTCCTCATAGTTACTTGCTCACTCTTCAAAACTTTTCAAACACTTCACAATTTCAAACAAAAATTTTCAAAACAAAGGTTTATACGCATCTGTACATGGATCATTATAAACACTTAAGAAAATTTCTATTCACACACTTCACATTTTCAAAAAACATTTTAAAGTGAGCTAAGTAACTAAGAGCCCATGGATAACCATGGATGTAAAGGGTGCTAACACCTTCCCTTTACATAACCTACCCCCCGGACCCAAAAATATTTTAAAAGGTCTTTCCTGTTCTTTTATGCCTTTCCTTTGGATAAAATAAAAGTCGGTGGCGACTCTTGCTATCCGCAACATAACTAAAGTCAGTTCTCCCACCGTGTTACAGAACTGGCGACTCTGCTGGGGAATTAATATTAAAGAGGGGTACCCTTAGGATTTAGATCACTTTAAAATTGTTTGTCTTGTTTGCTTTATACTTTACTTGTTGGGTGCTCTTATGTGTGAAGGATCCTAACCCGGATCTAGTGTACCTTAGGTAAATGGCAATAGACCAAGGAAACTGTACGGCGTATACCGATATGGTTGATCTGGTGGCCATAGTTAGTGTGACTTCTTGGTTGGTGCTTATGTTCCTTAAGTCAAGTTGAGGATAATATGAGGCTGCCATATGTTATCAATGCACTAACTAACTTTTAGAACCCTATTCATCCCATCTTGGCCTTTAGAAAGTAGTGAGATAACCGACTTTGGTGCAGACTGAAGTTGGTTGATACTCGATACTACACTCATTGAGATCTTAAACTTGGAGGGTTTTGGTTGGCAAGTAAGTTGCCTATTGAACAACCACCCTTGTAAAGGATCAATGATATTGAGATCCCTTAGAACCTGGTTACTTTTGTAGGACAGGATGAACCAACTAACTTCAGGGGAGGGTACTTACCTTTAAACCTCATGCAAGCCTTCAAACCTAGGGCTATTGTGTGACTTGCTTGTGTGTGCCACATGTTTGTGTTTGAGCATAACATCATGACATCATCATGCATCATAAGCATAGCATTTTCACTAACCATTTCAAGGACCAAAGGATTTATCTTTGTTCTTTGTTGCAGGTCATGGCTTCTGCTCGTAGAAACACTATCAGGATCAACTTTGTGGGCATACCTCTTAAGCTTAAAGAGTTGGTTTCTCAAGTGTCTGATCATTCCCAGTTCATCAAGAGACATGGTCACCTATTGGATCTAGTCACCTCAGGGTTCAATGAAGACATGATGAGTGTCCTGTTTCCGTTCTTTGACCCTAAGCACCATTGCTTCACATTCCCCGACTACCAGCTGGTTCCTACCATGGAAGAATTCTCCAAACTTCTGGGTATACCTGTTCTTGATCAGAAACCATTCTCAGGCTTGGAAAAGGAGCCTAAACCTGAGGTTATTGCTGCAGCTCTACATCTGAAGAAGGCTGACATTGTTCTAGAGACGAGAAGCGGAGTTAAGGGTATTCTTGCTAAGGTGTTGATAGAGAAGGCTCAAATGTTCTTGAAGGCTATGAGTTATGATGCTTTTGAGGATATCTTAGCCTTGCTGATTTATGGCTTAGTGTTGTTCCCCAATCCATATCAGTTCATAGACGTTCATGCCATCAACATATTCCTGAGTCACAATCCAGTGCCTACATTGCTTGGAGACATCCTACATTCTCTTCATACTCGTACTACAAGGGCAAGAGGAACTTTGATGTGTTGCATACCTTTGCTATCTAGGTGGTTTATTTCTCACCTTCCTCGCTCAGTAATGAAGAATGAGCAAGGGTTCAGATGGTCCAAAAGGATCATGTCACTCTCGCATTCAGATATCCATTGGTGCTCCAGATCTATGGAGAATGTCACTATCATTGATCGTTGTGGGGAATTCCCTAATGTGCCACTTCTGGGCATAAGAGGAGACATCACCTACAACCCCTCTCTAGCTTTACGACAGTTTGGTTACGCTCGGAGTGATGGTCCACATGACATGTTGATTCAGGGCATTGTATTTGACTACGATAACGATCTGCAAGGTTACCGTCAAAGATTCATACGAGCATGGGGGAAAGTGAACAAGGTTGACAGCAAGACTCTGGAGCCTAAGTACACTATTCCTATGGAGGCTTATCTCAGATGGGTGCGATCTCGTGCTCAGACTCTCATGATGCCATATCCTGTTATCCTGCCAGTTACCATGGAACCTGTTGTTGAAGGAGATACTTCTTATACCATCCTTCACCCAGACATGCCTACTGACATGGAAGACTTACAGAGGTCCTGGATCCAATTGAAGGAGCAAAGGGATACTTTTGAGGCTCATTACAAAGCAAGCCAAGAAAGAATCCTGGAACTAACAAAGCAACTTCATGAGGAACGGAATCTCAACTCATACCTCAACACAAAGAGGAAACGTCCATGGGAGACTTAAAACCCCATCTCTTGTATTTATTGCATTTCATTTTCTGTAAGCCCAAGAGGCAAAACAAGTTTATTACTAATAAAAGTTCACCTTCTTGTTTGTTTAAGCAAATTTAAATCCTGCGGTCCTTGAAAACATTGCATACGCATTAACATTCCATGTCACTACATCACAGGTTTATTTGTGCACAGGTTTCTCATCTTCTCGCTGTTTATTTCAGTAATGGCTCTTGAACAAACAGTTAAGGATCTCCAGGCACAAAATGCACAGTTCCAAGAGCTGATCCTGAACTTGTCCAAGGGGCAGGATGAATTGAAGACACTGCTGGCCAAGAAGACTAAGAAGACCAGAAGGTCAGGTGGCCTGATCAACATGGGAAGAAGGTTCAGAGGTCCTGTTAAGACCAAAGAACAAGTTAAAGACTATGAGTCTGAAGAGTCTGAGAAAGAAGGAGGCAGTATCCACAACACTATGGGGGACTCTGATTCTGAGGCTAATTACTACCATGAGCCTAATGAAGACAAATTCAAGATGCTGGTGGATAGAATGGATGCTATGGAGTTGCAGAAGTCTTATGGGCTGGATTTTGAAGATTTGAGTCTGATATCTGGGGTAGTCATACCCATTGGTTTCAAGGTTCCTACTTTTGTTGTTTATGATGGGGTCTCTTGTCCCAAGCTGCATCTGAGGTCTTATGTCAGGAGAATCCAACCCCACACTGCTGATAAGAAGTTGTGGATCCATTTCTTCCAAGAGAGCTTAGCTGGAGCTCAATTGGAATGGTACTACCTGTTGGAGAGTGTCAACATCCGAGATTGGAATGATCTTGCTGAAGCCTTCTATAAGCAGTATCAATACAATGCTGATTTAGCTCCTACTCGCATGCAGCTTCAGAGCATGTCTATGGGTGCTAAAGAAAGTTTCAAGGAATATGCTCAGAAGTGGAGAGATTTAGCTGGAAGAGTACAACCCCCTCTGAATGACAGGGAGTTAGTTGATATGTTCATGTGTACGCTGAATGGTCCATTTTACAGTCATCTCATTGGAAGCTCATCATCTGGTTTCACTGAGTTGATAATGACAGGAGAGCGTGTAGAAAATGGTATAAAGAGTGGCAAGATTCAAGTGGGTGCTTCTTCATCAGGTACTGCAAAGAAGCCTCCCACTGGGAAGAAAGAGTCAAATGCTGTTTATGGTCAACCTGATCGTAATAGAAGGCATCAGTCTGTGAGTGCAGTTCATATTTCAAATCCAACTCCTGCAACAACAGAGCAGCCACAAGGAAACCAACAGAGGGCTAGAAGGCAGTTCACTAAGATCAACATGTCAATGGCTCAGGCATTGCAACACTTGTTGAAGGCTGAACTTATCACTCTGAAAGAGGCTCCTCAGAATCCTAACGTTACCTCTCCCAGGTACAATCCCAATGCACGATGTGCATATCATTCAAACTGTCAGGGACATGATACTAATAGCTGCTGGGTCTTGAAGAACAAAATTCAAGATATGATTGAGGCTGGAGAAATTGAGTTTGACCCTCCGGGTACTCCAAATGTGATCACTGCTCCCATGCCAAATCATGAGAAGACTGTCAATGCAATTTATGAATATTTACATATCTATTCAGTTGCAGAGTTGACCACACCATTGTCTGTTATCAAGAAGAAGTTAGTGCAAGTCGGGTTCTTTCCAGGTTGTCGTGAAGACTGTTTGTATTGTACCTATAAGTCGGATAGTTGCTGGAGATTGAGAGATGGAATTCAGCGTCTCATGGATAAATATACCATAGTGTTTGAGAGGACTCCATCGTCTGTAGAGAGTATGGTGGATCATATTACTAAAGGTAGGAAGATTGAAGAGGTTGATATGGTTGATAGAGTGCCAGTAAGGATCACTTCCAAAGGTCCTGTTAAAATCACTCTGTTGCACCCCAAAATTTTCCCTCACAATACAAGACTTTGTGTGCTAAGAAGGTTCACAAGGTTCACAAGATTCACAATGCTTACAAAACCTTTCATGAGGTTCATGAAGTCTACAAGTCACTTTATGAGGTTCACAAGGTTCATAATACCTTCCATGAGGTTCACAAGACATTTTATGATGGTTCACAAGGTTCACAAAGTTCACAATTGGTCAGAAGAGTTGACAATTCCCTCAGACAATGCACCTCCTAAGCAGTGCATCTAAAACTAGGGTTTTGACTTTAATCAGGCTAAATGAACTTCCAAGACTTCAAATGAGCTTCATAACATCTTATATGTGTGTAAGAACCCCCATGACAAGTTTCAAGACTTTTCTCAAAGGTTTGCTCAGTCAGATGATCAGATAAGTCAAAATCAGTCAAAGTAGTTAAAAAGTCAAACTGAGGTCAACTGTGGTCAAACCAAAGTCAAACTTCATGATTTTTTGCCAACATCAAGTATATGAAGTAAAATTCATTATTTGATCAAGGGTTGATCATAATTCATCAAGGAGATTTCAGATCATCAAGAATCAGGAGTTTCTAAATTAGGGTTTCCTTAGTAAAAGTCAACTGAACTTTGACCAGCCATAACTTTCACATGCTTCATCACCAAGTCTCCATCCAAAGCTCATTTTGAAGGAAATTGAATTCTCTACAACTTTGTGTCTCACAAGCCAAGCCCAAAAATGCTTCATTTGGAAGGTATGAGCTAAGACATTATAGGTCCTTTTGAAAGTCAATAAAAAGTCAACAACTTCAAAAGGGCATAACTTAAGAATGGTAAATGATATGGACATGAAACCAGTGGGGTTGGTTGGAGGACTCTTCAAGATTTCCAAAATGTCCAAGAACACCCTCATAGCATTAAAATTGAAGGATGTGTGCCCTTGCAAAGTTGGGAAATTTTAGGGAAGTTTATGAAGCAAATGGAGGTTTAAAACCAAATTTTGCTAAGTGGGCTGAACTTTTAATGACCCAAAGCAATCCATGACATCATGCACGAAAATTCTATGATATTTTCATAATTTTTATTTTATTTAATTAATTTATTATGATTTTTTATACTAAAAATCATTTTAAATTTAAATAAAATATTAAACATGAAGATTTAAATTTATTTTTGATTCTAGAAGGTCATGAATTCAGCATGGAACAAATTGATACAAAGATAACATTGATTGGCTTGAAATAGAAAGTGTTGATGCAAAAATATTGAAATTTCAAAGCTTATCTTTTTGGATCTTTTTGGATCAAATCTTCCACACAAACACCAATTGTTTCTGACCTAATTCATCATTCTATAAGTACTCAAGACAACCCTAACACAAGCCACGATTTTCCAGCTCAAAAAGTGTAAGTTTGCATCTCACAAAAACCTTTCCAAACTCAAATTCGGTTTCAACCTTCCAAAGCATTTGAAGGTATTTTGAGGACACAGCCATGACTATTGGACATCACTGAATCATTACCAATCATTATTTGCATCAAAAGCCTCATGAATTGCATAAACCGAATCAAACTTTGTTCTTGAATGTGAATTTTTCGATTCCATATATTTATTTGATTTAAATGAAATTTGATGATTGTTTGATGTTTGTGATGATGATAGGAATGTTTCTGGACAATCACCGTGAAGCTTGGTACCCCCAATCGTATTTCACCATTGTTAGGGTTTGAATGGCCGAATTAGGGTTTTACAATTTAGGCAATATAAATAAATTCTAACAACGTAGATTGATTGTATGAGCCATAAGGAACTCATTGGTATAAACAATTTGAAGAAATTGTACTGTTTCGTTGGTGTTTGATTTTCGCAGGGTGTAAACATGGAAGTACACGTATGTAATTTCGCAGGAAAAGATGAAAGAAAATTCGCAGGTAATATGAAGAAGATGAAGACCCTGCGCGCGTTTCTGGAATTTGAATTTCATTTAAATATTTTATGTTTTATTTTCTGTTTAATATCACAAGCTGAGGCTTGTCCCAGTGGTGAAGCCAGCGCGTGTGTTGTTAAAGGGCAGGGGTTCGAATCCTGGCTCCCAATGTTTTTTTTCTTATTTTCCAGTTTATGCATTAGACATTATATATTATTTTTTATTGCCATTATGATGATAGGTTCGCTCACCCAGCAGGATTGGTAACGTGATTGTGTGTTTGTTGGTAAGGTCCTGGGTTCGATCCCCCAGGCCTTTTGGTTTTTCTTCTTTTTTTTGTGATTTTTCAGGATAAGTGTAAACACCCCAAATTTGCCCTCACTCATTCACACCATGACTTGTGATAATTCACATATGCATAAACACAATCATAACATCTCATATCACATTTTTAAGTCTTTGCATTGGTTCTAAGTCATCTGCATCTAGGGTTTGTGATCTGAGCAATCCAAGAGCTTCTTGAGCCACTCCAAAGGTCATCAATCACTTCAAAGGGGTCCATGTGTGTTCAAGAATCATATTACATCCTCTCAAAGTCAAGAATGCCAAAGAATCACAAGAACTGGGATTGGTATGGATGCAGAGCCAGGTTTAACTGCACAGATGACCTGAAATTAGGGTTTTGGTTTCAGAGGCCATAACTCCAAATTTTTTGGTCATTCTTGTTTCTATTGGTCTCTATATGGTATAAGGAGTATGCATATCAATTTTCATGAAGAAATTCCATGGGGAAGTCATCTGATCAAGAGTTGACTTTCTGGACAAGTCAGTGCAAAATCAGGGCATCTGAGGCCCCCAGTGACCCAACCAAGGGGTGATCTTCATCATTTTGAGTGTATATGATCTTTATTTGATCATGGAAGAAGGTTGAAGTTCACAAAATTCAAGAATTACAAGTTTTTGCAAAGTTGACTTTTTAGGGCATGGTTGACTTCTAAGGAAATGTCATTTTATGCAACTTTTTCAACCCTTACTTTTTGATCCAAAAATGCTTCAAATGGAAAAACTTTGGTCATGAAAGTTGTAGATTAGATCTTTCCCTTTTCAAAAAGTACAAGAACATGACCTAATTCATTTTGGATCAAAAGTTATGGTGTGTCAAAGTTGGCAAAAATCACTAATTTTCAAAATATGCACCAAATGGAAAACTTGCAAAAACTTTGTACCAAGGCATTTGTGACTTCTAATTCATGTCTAACCATCACACAAACATCACATGTACCCTAAAGTTCAGAATGGACTAAGGACTTCTCATGTTTCATGGCCTTGGGAGCAAGAAAGTTTCATGTGAACTAAAAGTAAACAAGTTGCAAAATCATCATAACACTTCCATCCACTTGCTGCCTTGGATGCTGAACCAGCCATAGCCTTTCCCCTCACCATGCTGCGCCAGCCCACACCCTTGTACTAGCCTAGAACACAACCCATGCTTCTCTTACACAAGAGTGGACTTTTTGCAAAAGCTAGCTCACCTATCACAACAGGCCAGGTCACATCACCTGACCAATAGGACTTGTTTATGTGGATCAAAGGCCAGCCATTTCATACAACAAGCCAGCCTGAAAAACTCAACACAACACACATTCACAAACTCTCTCCAACTTGCATTTTCCTTCGAATCTGTTTCCACAAGCCATAAACACTCAAACCAACTCCACTAATCAACTCACCTTGCTTCACTGAACCAAAACCAGCAAGACCTAAGCTTGAAACCAGCAAGAACACTACTTTTCCATTTTTCACTCTCAAAGCCAAAGCTTTCGAAACTCATTCCACAGGCCACAAACACTTGAACAAACTTCACAAACCTTCTCAAATCATCATCCTGATCACAAAGAACCCCTCACCTTTGCCTGAAACAGCCTGAATCACAAACACCATTCTCACCTGAGCTTGAACAGAACTTGTTCAATCTCCCTAACCAGCCAGCATAAACTTCTTCTCAGCATCCAGACATCATCAAGGGGTCATAAGAAGTGGTTTGCATCAAAGGAAGGGGTCAGAAAGTTGCAAGATTGAAAGCTTCGAAACTCAGGTAGCTCAAGAACATTATTTCCAGAAATCATTTTTTAAGTTCTTAAGCTGTTCTATATGCCTCCCTGATCATGAATATGTCTTTGGTTTTGAAAATGGTGGAGAGATGAGAGTTTACCTTGCTTCTGAAACTTTTTGCCCTAGATTTTGTTTGCTTCGATTCAGCCATTTTAGGAGTGATAAATATGTTTTGATTGGGGGTTTTGATTCGTGAGTGAGTGGGGATCATTCCCGTGTTCTTAGATTTCATTTTAGAAGCGTATGGAGTGAGATTGGGTTTTGGGGTGAACGGAGAAGATGACCGGAACACTGTTCCGGTCACCTGAAAGTAATTAACGGTGGGATTAGGGCATAAGCATTGATTAGCTGAGTTTGAATTTAGTCCGTCCGTTTGTGCGCGTGGTCAGCTCCCGCGTCCTGGGGTTTGAATCTCAGCCATTAGATTGGTTGACTTTCTCCATTTCCATTTAAATTCATTTTATTTTCATATTTAATTCATTTGTTTTATACAATTTATTTAAAATAGCAAAAATGTTTTAAAAATTATGAAACTTTTTGTCAAGAGTTTCATTAATTTTTAAAACACAAAAATATTTTTATTTTCATTTTTAGCATTAAAAAAGTATTTTTAAATATTTAAAAGTTTATTTTTAATTGATTAATGAAAATTAATTTATTAAAAATACTTTTAGGTATTTAAAAATCACCAAAAAATTCATGAAATGTTTTAAGACATTTAGAAACATTGTCCAACCTTCAAACCAAATTTATTTTTTGATCTTGATGCATTTTGAGAATTTTTCATTGAATTAAAATCATTTTGATGCATTATTTGGATCCAAACTTCAAAAAATCATTTCTGCCTAACCATGAAGATTTGGACCTTGATTCTTTTTGCATTGCATTGTGTTTAGCATGTAGTTTGTGAGATTAAATGGCCATGATTTGATCTTTCATTTTCCATTTGTTTGGTAATTTTCTTGTTTAGGAACCCTAAAACCCTAGAAATCTTAAGAAAATCATAACTTGAATTTGGTTAGGAGTTGAGACCTCTCCTTTGGGCAGTGAGTTAGTATAGGTTTAGGGATCCTTTGATGGCATTTTCAATTTTTTGTAATGTTGTTTGCTTCTGGTTTTGGTTTTTGTTTGTTGCATTGTTCATAAACCCTAATTTGGGTTCCCATATGCATCCATCTTGCATTCTTTTGCATAACATGACTTGCCATGACATTCCATGCCTCCATTTGATTCATCTAACATCATAAGACATATTGAAAGCATGTTTGATCATTGCACCTTGCATTTGTCATGTTGTATGCCATATGCATCTCATAACTTTTCATGTATGTTCATGTGTCTTAACATGCTTCATCTGCATCCATAAGCTTGTATGATCATCTCCATGCCTTGTTTCATGTTTGTAGCATCTCATAGCATCATTATAATCATAAACATGCTTCTGGTCTTGATGTACATCATACCATTTCATCTCATTTTGCATTGCATTGCATTTTCTTTTCTAACTTTTCAGGTGGTAAGTGATTTTGAGAAGTGAATTTGCCTTCATTTCTCATAACTTCTCTTCATCTCTTTTATGCATCCTTGCTGCATTTTTGTATGTGTTTGAGATTGAGCTTGCTCATTCTTCTTCTTCCTACTTTCTTTCTCCAAGTGACTTGACTTCTTGAATGAAGCAAGTTGCTTTGCTTCTCTTGATCCTTTCATCTGCTTCCTGGTGGTTCCATTGAAGACTTCTCTTGTAAACCTCACAAACCTTAGGAACAACCAAGCATGACAATGATTAGGGTTTTGATTAGTCTCCCCTCTTAGTTTTACCTTTGTGTCTCTTTTGAGTCTTCTCTTCTCATCTCTTAATCAGGGACTAAACCCTAAAGGCTTTAAGGCTTTGTGATTAAGCTTATGCCTGCATCCTTATCTTAGGATGGAGTGTATAACTTTAATCCTAAGTGTTAAACCCTTAATGTGTTTAACTCCTTTAATCAATCCATCTAATAATCATCAAGACACTACACTTGTAACTTGGGCCTTGCATTAGGGTTCTAATTCTTCCTTAATTGGTTAAGAAGGACTAACCCTAGTGTTAATGGACAAGTCCCCCTCAGGTTGTCTTACAAATCATAAAAAACACTTCATCATCATACCATTAAATAAAATTCACTTAATCAAAGGCTTGTTTTGTCATGAGTTTAATCCCTAAACATGGATTAAGTTGAGGAGCTTTCCTCAGCTTAAACATTCTCATCTATTATCCTTCTATTAGGATGGTGTAATGAGTCTGTTTGATCCCTGATTATGGCTTAACCTCATTACTCAACACTAAACAAAAGCACCAAAAATATCTAAATAATCACAAGTAGGTTAATGATCTTAATCCTACACCATGGTGATTAAGTGTGAGAATCTGACTTCACACTTAAAGTATTCTCATTACCCCTAATCAGAGGGAGGATGTGATGAGTTTGCTAACCTATTGGTTTAGGCTTAAGCTCATCAACTTATGACAAACTTTCAAAAGCAATAAAAGACTGAAAACTCAAAAACAAACAATAATCGTCTCCTCCGGGATTCTTTTCTCATCTCATTCACTCATAAGCGAGAACTTGCTTCTTCCGTCTAATGCAAGACAGTTTGCATCTGTGCCAGACAGATCATACACTTGAGCATAGGCAAGTAAGCAGTTCACAAGTCAATTCATCTTTCAGTCTCTTTGGGTCGAACTACGGTGTTCTGACTTCCTCATTGCACGAGAGGATACGTAGGCATAACTTAACGGTTATCGAACAAAAGTCTCTGTACATTCCCCCTCTTTCTAGCATTATTCTTTTAGCCTCATGATCTTGAGCATTTCACTCTTGTTCTTACACTGACACTGTACATTTACACATCTCACACTTCTTCTACACTGACACCTGTACATCTTTTCCAGCTCTTTTATACACAGATTGCACTGACACTACCCCTTTAAAGCACAAATCTTTTAAGCGTGGATCCCGTCGAGTACGGCGGACAACCTGGGTGCTAATACCTTCCCAGGTTGTAACCAACCCCCTTTCTCAGTCTCTCTGGTTCGCAACCGTCTTATCCATCTTTTTTCCAGGTCTATGCAGCATTACCTTTCCTCCGGGATAAAAATGCCTAGCTGGCGACTCTATTCATCTCCAGTGAGTTTACTGCTATGTGTTCTCATTGTCCCTCTCGCCGACCGTTCGCGTCTGTACCTTTATTTTGGGCCGGTCCCATCTATCGGGAGCGACAGCTTGGCGACTCTGTTGGGGAACCTTATACTGCAACCAGGGCTTCTGGTTCTTTTTGTGGGTTCCTCCTAGCGCTTGTTTGATTTGTGTTTACTGGGGTGTTATGTGCTTATTTGTGTTTGTATATTTGTATTTATTTTTGCTTTATGTACAGTTGTTTATTTGCTTTATTTATAGCTTTACATATATCATACTATCATGCTGTCTGGCTGGATCTGTTTTTTGCTTTGGTGGGTGGGTGTTCCATTGAGAGTTAATGTCCTATACCTAGGACCTGAGTGACACCTAGGCTAGAGTGGTTCATATTCTTTCCCATTCCATTTCGGTCTGGTGCGGGAATATGAAACACGGTTCAGATATGGGTTTCTTCTTGAGAACTCTGTGTTGCAGATTTCCTGCAGCACTAGGGCTATCTGGGAAGCCTGCTAAGTCTGGATGACCTTTAGTATTGACCTTCAGAAACTGAGGTGAATTAGATGAGGAACTTTTATGGTTATTGTAAACATTGTACCTCCGGGTTAGAAGTGTTTACACTTCCCATAACTGATCCAGGTCTGAGGATCCTTGTTTTAGAACACCACCTGTGAGGGGGTTGGGCTGTTTACAGGTTTGCAGGTACCCTTGACCTCAGTATACCCTGTTACTTTGTTTGAATAAGAGTACTCCATGTTGGAACAGTTCTTGTGATTCTAAACCCTGGACATGTGACTCTTTATTTGAGTCCCCCACCTTGGTTACTGGACTTATAGACCTCCATCTGGATTTCTTGAATATACTTGGACTTATATCAGAGCACTTGATCAGATCTAGCTCAGTCACAAACCCTTGCATATCATTTGCATACATCCTCATTGCATCATTTTAACATGTGTTTATTTGTTTTTCAGGGTATCCATCCTATCATTTTGGCTTGGTTTTGACCCCATCATCAGCTTAGACCTGTCTTCATCAACACTTGCTTCAGCTATCAGTCACCTGCTTCAGCCACTTGCATCCTCAGTCTCAGCCTATCAGTGGCCCATCCTCAGTGTTGTCCTCAGTCATCATCATCAACACCTTTTCTTCATCAACATGGCTCCTAAAAAGAGCAACATCACCTACCACTTCTTCCAGCCAGAGCTAGCTGACATCAGGAGGATTCAGACCCTGGTCACTCCAGACCATATACCACTGTTCAGGGAACACTATGGAGATATACTTAACGTGGTTATGGATTTGGACCCTTCACAGAGAAGCCTGATCCACACTTGCCTTCAGTTTTATGATCCCCCACTGAGGTGCTTCACTTTCCAGGACTTTCAACTGGGCCCTTTATTGGAAGAATACTCATCATTGGTTGGTATACCTATCAGGGGTGGAGTCCCTTTCAACCCTGGGATGGTCTTCCCTGGTAATGAAGAAGCAACAAAGGCATTGCATCTGGAACCAGTTCTGATTGGGCAGCATATGACTTCTAAGGCTGGAATCCCTGGCCTGCATCTGGATTTCTTGATCTCTCAAGCTACCCTGAAAGCTTCTTTAGGAGATTGGAAAGCAGTCTGTGCTTTATTGGCCCTGAGCATATATGGGATCATATTATTCGCAGATGAGCCCAGATTCATTAGCAAGAATGCAATCCATCTTTTCATCCTGAGGAACCCAGTGCCCACTTTATTGGGGGATCTCTACTACTCAGTGCACCAGAGGAATGAAAAGCAGAGGGGAAGATTAGTGAGGTGTTGTGCTCCTTTGTTCCATACTTGGCTTCTCAGGCATTTGCCCAAGACAGATGCATTTTTGAACCCTCATCAGCAGAGAAACTGGGCTAGAAGACTCACTGCTCTGACTTCAGCTGATATCAGGTGGTGCACTCAAAGCACAAAGGGCAGGGATATCATCACCAGCTGTGGGCATTTTCCCAATGTGCCCCTGATAGGAGTTAAAGGTAGTATTAATTACAACCCTCTGCTATTCAAAAGACAACTGGGCTATGCACTGGTCCATCCTCCCAGAGCACAGGATCTGACTGAAACCCTTTATGTTGAAATCAAGCCTAATCTGGTTGTTGTCAGGCAAGCAGCCTGGGCCTGGGACAATGTGCAGACTAAGGGGGTAACCATCCTGGGGAAGTGCAACAATGTGGCATCAGCACAGTACTATGATTGGTCCCATGCCAGGGTTCAATTCTCTGGGATGCCCTTTACTATTGAAGATGTGCCTGGACCTTCTACAACATCACCTCCAGCAACTGTCAGTTTAGAGGAGTTTGAGAAGTTGAAAGAGAGGAATGAGAAGCTGACTCAGGCCCTACAGAAGACCCTCTAGGAGAGGAGTGATGGTAGGTTGGACATTGAAAGGTTGGAGAAGTTGAAGGTGGAGCATTTGGCTAGAATTGAGAAGTCTGAGGATTATATTAAGAAGTCTAGGGCTGGGGAACAGATCTTGAAGAATGCCTGCAAGGAAGCTCAGTTCCAGAAAGCCAAGACTGATTTGTATCTAAAGGAGAGTCAGGCTAGATGGGTCAGGATCACCGAAGCCCGTACTCAGGAGGACAAAAGGACTCAGGATAAGATGGAGCAGATGGAAGCTAGTGCAAAAGAACAGCAGGAGGCCTTGGCAGCAGCCCAGAGGGAGATATCAGAGCTGAAGATCAAAGCCGGAGTGAAGAGGTCAAAGGACCAAAGTCAACACAAGAAGCTAACTGCAGCTGTTACTACCCGGAACCTCCTTATCAGGAATCTCACGGAACGTCCAGCTGATCCCGTGACTGAAGCACTTCTCAAGGAAGTTCAGGAGGATGAGTTTGGTCTTGGTGTTTGACTTTTTGCTTGTTGTTGCTTTCATCCCATGTACTTTTATTTTCTTGTGATGTATTTTTGACCCCTCTGAGGGCTTGTATTTGTAAACAAACTATGTACCATTTGCCTTTTGTATTATATGTATCAGTTTGTTCCATCCAAGTTTACTTCGAAGGCAACATCAACAGCATCTTCAAGGGTCTGGAAGGGTCAAAACTGAATGCCAAGCCGGATACCTTGAAAACAAATGAGCATACTGCATTGCATGCTAACCTTTTGTTTGTTTTGTAGGTTTTTGTTTTATTGCTACTAACTCTGTTGTGATGTTCAGGAACTATTGCTCGACGCCGGGTATTTCCCCTCAACCGTCCACACCGATATCCAACCCGTAACAACCTTCCGGGCATACAAATGGATCAGGTACAACAGGACCTTGCAGAGGTTAGAAATCAAATGGCAAACGAAAGATTGGAAATGAGAACACAGATGACGCAGTTTATGGAAGTGATGAACAACATGGCTCAAAGCCAAGAAAGATTGAGAGCCATGATGGAAAGGCAAAACCAAGAGGATCCACATATAGGGACTGCTGGCACAAGCAACAATGAGAGGGTCCAACCTCATGTCAATCCCCCTGTGTTTGGTCCCCACCTTCATCCAGAGGTTAACATCCCTGTCAATATACAAGGGACTGCCACAGCAGGGAGGGTACTGCAAGAAGACCCCCAGGAAGATCAGTTCACAATGATGGGAGCTGGGGAGGAAGCTTATGATAGAAGGCTGGATGAGATAGCTGAGAAGTTAAGATCCTTGGAGTCTCAAAACTCTTTGGGTTTTGATGTTATGGATATGGGCTTGGTAGACGGGGTCAGGATTCCCCATAAGTTTAAGCCTCCTTGTTTTGAAAAGTACAACGGGACTTCCTGCCCCAGAACCCATTTACAATCATTTCTGGGAAGACTAAAGGCCTATACCATGGACGAGAAGCTCTGGATGTTCTATTTTGAGGATAGCTTGACGGGAGCTTCAAGAGAATGGTACTCTCATCTGACGAGAGCAACTATCAGGTGTTGGAAGGACCTGGCAGAGGCCTTTATCAGGCAGTATCAGTACAACTTAGATATGGCACCCAACAGGACCCTCCTAATGGGAATGTCACAGTCGTCTAGAGAAAGTTTCCGAGAGTATGCCCAGAGATGGAGGCAATTAGCTGCTGCTGTTCAGCCTCCCATGTCAGAGAGGGAGATGGCAGATATGTTCATGAACACCCTCCAGGGGACTTACATTGATAGGCTAGCTGCCTTCTCGTCTACCAGCTTTGCGGATGTAGTCATAGCCGGGGAGAGAATTGAAAGCCTATTGAAAATGGGTAAGATCTCAGACAACGGTGCAAGCTCATCCAGTAATGCAAGAAAGCCTTTTGCAGGCCCAAGAAGAACTGGTGAGACCAATGCTATCCACACCAACAGGGGCAGGCCCCAATATGTTCATAGGTCTGTGGCAGCAGTCACCATTCCCGCTCCAGCTCATCCACAACCAGCTTATCAACCACCGCAACAAAATTATCAGCAGCAACCTCAGTACCATCAACAAGCTCAGTATCCTCCGAGAAACTACAACAACACCAACAACAACAATCAGCAAAGGCCATTCCAACAGAGGCCCTCTCAGGCCAACAGGGTGATCGATTCGATCCCTATGCCCTATGCAACGCTACTGCCACAACTCCTGAAACTCAACCTAGTTGAGCTAAGGACGTTGGCACCTCCGGATCCTAATAGTCTACCCAGAAATTATGACTCCAACGCCAGATGTGCCTTTCACTCAAATGCACCTGGCCATAGTACAGAAAAGTGCAGAGCCTTGCACATGAAGGTACAAGACCTGGTAGACTCTAAGGCCCTGAATTTCGCACCACCACCCAATGTCAACAAAAATCCTATGCCACACCACGGAGGTCCCAGAATCAACGCTATTAAAGAAGACAAGTCGTCTTATTTGATATCCAGTGTGGGTCAGATTCGGACACCGTTGGTAGAGATTAAGGCTCAGCTCCTCGAATGTCAAATGTTCCCGGGGTGTGAGTTAGGGTGCGCTTACTGCAATATTTCAGTAAATGGGTGCGATAACTTGAGGAATGGCATAGATGGTCTCATTCAGAGTGGCCAACTTCAAATCACCACATCATTTCCAACAAATCCAGCAATCTCATCAGCAACAATTCCGGTATCTCCTACAACTGCAACAACCATTGTTCCCGACAATTCTTCGGCTTTATCAACAAGTGCTTCATCTGTCATTTCAACTGATCAGATATCAACAAATGTTCCTGCTACAACTCCAGCACCACTCCATTTCGAAACTTCTACAACAACAACACCCATCCTTCCAACAATGTTTCCTACAACATCAGCAACAAATAATGAAGACGTCTCAACCGTTACAATCTATTACGATCCAGAGAATAATTCAGCCTACAACTCACAAAGTGCTACTCCCGTCAGAGCACCAGTCACGATATATTACGATCTACAAACTATCACAGTCCCTTCTGCAGCTGCCATCAGTCCAGTCACTGTCACAGTGCCTGGGCCAGTACCTTATGAAAGCAGTAAGGCCATCCCTTGGCATTACGGCTCTGACGTGTACTGCGAAGGAAAGAAAATCACTCTTGAACCATCAACACCTGCACCACAAATAGACAATGTGGGAGGAGGCAGAGGCTTCACTCGAAGCGGACGTCTCTTTGCTCCACAAATTCAAAGACCCACTGCCGAAGCAGAAGCTGCTGCCAAGGCAAAAGGAAAGAGCCCGGTGCAGGAAGATCAAGCTATTAAGGAAACTTTGAAAACACCCTTTGATCAAGAAGTTGATGAGTTCATGAGAATCATCAAGAAGAGTGATTACAAAATAGTGGATCAGCTTCATCAGACGCCTTCCAAGATCTCTATCCTATCATTGCTTATGTGCTCCGAAGCCCATCGGAATGCACTACTTAAAGTCTTGCACGCAGCTTACGTGCCTGAAGAGATCACCGTCAATCAGTTGGAAACTGTGGTTGGAAATGTTACTGCTAGCAATGGGCTAGGGTTCACCAATACTGATTTGACTACGGAAGGCCGCAATCATAACAAGGCCTTGCACATCACCATGGAATGTAAAGGTGCAGTCCTTTCCCATGTGCTGGTAGACACAACATCATCCCTTAATGTCTTACCGAAAAAGGCCCTGGTGAAGCTAGAGTATGAAGGATTGGCATTGCGTCCCAGTAACCTGGTAGTAAGAGCCTTTGATGGTTCTAAGAGATCGGTTCTGGGGGAAATTGAGCTGCCTGTAACGATTGGCCCACAAACCTTTAAAACAATCTTCTACGTGATGGACATTCAGCCTGCCTACAGCTGTTTGTTGGGTAGACCGTGGATTCATGCCGCTGGCGCAGTAACGTCTACCCTTCACCAGAAGTTAAAATTTGAGTGGGAAGGCCAAGTCGTTACTATCTGTGGAGAGGAGGATATTTTTGTTAGCCATCTGGCTACCTACAAATATATTGAGATGGATGGGGAGATCCATGAAACGATGAGCCAAGGGTTTGAGGCCTTGAACGTGAACGAAGCATCTGCTGTATCTGGAATCTCCATGGCATCTTATCAACAAGCCCGGAAGGTTGTTGAAGAAGGAACTGCCCAAGGCTGGGGCAAGGTTTTATCTGTGGAGGAGAAGAAGGACAAATTTGGGTTGGGTTACAGACCAACTCAACAAAATCAAGCAGAGGCTGCTGGGAAGCCCGGTTTTGTCAGTGGGGGGATGCTCACCCCTGATGCTATCAACAATTTGGAAGACGAGCTGGAAGAAGAACGCAATCTGGAGAATTGGATTCGTCCAAAGATCCCGGGGAGCAGTATCTCAAACTGGTCTTCCCAGGAAATTATAAGAGTTACTCATGCAGAGTAATTATTATTTCCTGTATTTTTATAGCATGCATCAAAGTCTTGCATCTTGCCCAAGATGACAAGACTCATTTTGTAATCGGGCCATCTGTACTTTTTGTGCAACAAGATTAATCAATGAAATATCAGACATCTTTTTGCAAAATGAGTTTTTCTCTTTTCCGCTCATTGTTTTTCCATTTTTCTTTTTGTACAAAAAATAAATGGCGATGTTTTCAAAATGACAACTTTATTTCACTTTTTAAACAAGATTAAAATCAATCACTAAAATGAACAAACTAAACCTTTGCAGAGAATGCCTTCCAGACAGCACCGACAACAACACGGCTATGACTTCGTATGGCTTTGACAATCCAATCAATCAAGCTGATGAAGGGGTTGAAGAAGAATATGAGCTTCCTGAAGAGCTAGCCAGGTTGTTGAGACAAGAGGAGAAGGTTATCACTCCTCATCAGGAGGAGGTGGAAACAGTTAATCTTGGTACAGATGAAGACGTGAAAGAAGTTAAAATCGTGGCCTGTCTACAAGACTCAGTGAAGAGACAACTGATTGATCTGCTTCAAGAATATGTGGACGTGTTCGCTTGGTCTTATCAAGATATGCCAGGGTTGGACACCGACATTGTTGTGCACAAGCTGCCTTTAAGAGAAGAATGCCCGCCGGTTAAACAGAAACTGCGCCGTACTCGCCCGGACATGGCAATGAAAATCAAAGAAGAGGTACAAAAGCAGTGGGACGCCGGGTTCCTTGCTGTAACTAGCTACCCGCCGTGGGTTGCTAACATAGTACCTGTGCCTAAGAAAGACGGCAAAGTGAGGATGTGTGTTGACTACCGGGATCTGAACAGAGCCAGCCCGAAAGATGACTTCCCATTACCTCACATTGATGTATTGGTAGATAACACGGCTCAGTTCTCGGTATTCTCCTTCATGGACGGATTTTCAGGATACAATCAGATCAAAATGTCACCTGAAGACATGGAGAAGACAACCTTCATCACACCCTGGGGCACGTTCTGTTACAAGGTGATGCCATTCGGGTTGAAGAATGCTGGTGCAACATATCAACGGGCTATGGTGACATTATTCCGTGATATGATCCATAAAGAAATTGAATGTTATGTGGATGACATGATTGCCAAGTCCCTTACTGAAGAAGACCACCTGGTGAATCTGCTGAAGCTATTCGAGCGTCTGAGGAAGTACCAACTGAAGTTGAACCCCAACAAGTGCACATTCGGGGTGCGATCCGGTAAGCTGCTGGGATTTATTGTAAGCGAGAAAGGGATTGAAGTTGACCCTGATAAAGTCAAAGCTATTCAAGAGATGCCTGCACCGAAAACTGAGAAAGAAGTCCGAGGGTTTCTAGGTATATTGAACTACATTTCAAGGTTCATATCGCACCTTACCGCAACCTGTGAACCCTTGTTCAAACTGTTAAGAAAAGAACAGACGGTCAGGTGGAACGAAGACTGCCAGAAGGCTTTTGACAAGATCAAGGAATACTTACAAGAACCTCCAATCCTTATGCCTCCAGTTGAAGGAAGACCTCTGATAATGTACCTGACAGTATTAGAAGAGTCAATGGGGTGTGTGCTGGGCCAGCATGACGAGTCTGGTCGAAAAGAGTATGCAATATACTACCTGAGCAAAAAGTTTACCGACTGTGAACAACGTTATTCACTGCTCGAGAAAACTTGCTGTGCTTTAGCGTGGGCTGCTCGCCGACTAAGACAGTATATGTTGACCCACACTACTTTATTGATCTCAAAAATGGACCCAGTTAAGTACATTTTCGAGAAGCCAGCTCTTACCGGACGGGTTGCAAGATGGCAAATGATCCTTACAGAATATGATATCCAGTACACTTCTCAGAAAGCCATCAAGGGCAGTGTACTATCTGAATATCTTGCTGAGCAACCTATTGATGACTACCAGCCTATGAGATTTGACTTCCCTGATGAAGACATCATGTTCATAAAAGCGAAAGATCATGAAGAGCCTATTCACACTGAAGGGCCTGACCCAGAAGAAGAATGGACTATGATGTTTGACGGGGCTGTTAATATGAATGGTCGTGGTGTTGGTGCAGTACTCATTACACCCAAAGGAGTTCACATGCCTTTCTCGGCAAAACTCACTTTCAACTGCACTAACAACGAAGCTGAATACGAAGCTTGCATTATGGGTCTCGAGGAAGCCATTGACCTCAGGATCAAGACATTGACCGTATTCGGAGATTCAGCTCTGGTAGTTAATCAAACCAACGGAAAATGGTACACCCACCAGGATCATCTGATACCTTACAGGGATTATACAAGAAGGTTATTGACTTTCTTCACAACGGTCAAGCTTGAGTATATCCCTCGGGACGAGAATCAGTTTGCAGATGCTCTGGCTACCATTTCATCCATGATCAAAGTTCAGGCTGCCAACTTGGTACCTCAGATCTCAGTGTCCAGACTTGACAGACCAGCATATGTATTTGCAGCAGATGTTGTCAAAGATGATAAGCCTTGGTTCCATGACATTAAGTGCTTCTTGGAGGATCAAACATACCCACCTGGGGCATCTTCCAATGATAAGAAGACTTTGAGAAGGCTTGCTGGTAGTTTCTTCTTGAACACTGATGGGTCTTTATATAAAAGAAACTTTGATATGGTACTCCTCAGATGCGTCGACAAGACCGAAGCAGATTTGTTAATGCATGAAGTGCACGAAGGATCTTTTGGTACCCATGCGGGAGGGCATGCCATGGCCAAGAAATTGCTAAGATCAGGCTATTACTGGATCACAATGGACGCAGACTGTTGTGCTTATGCCAGAAAGTGCCACAAATGCCAGATCTATGCAGATAAGGTGCACGTGCCTCCCAACCCTTTGAACATAATGTCTTCACCATGGCCCTTTGCTATGTGGGGCATTGATATGATTGGCAAGATTGAGCCAACTGCTTCAAATGGCCACAGATTCATCTTGGTCGCCATTGATTATTTCACCAAGTGGGTTGAAGCAGCCTCATATGCAAATGTTACAAGACAAGTGGTAGCCAGATTTCTGAAGAGAGATATCATCTGTCGATATGGAGTTCCCGAGCGAATCATTACGGATAATGGTTCCAATCTAAATAACAAGATGATGGCTGAGTTATGCCGGGACTTCAAAATCCAACACCACAATTCTTCTCCTTACAGGCCAAAGATGAATGGCGCTGTTGAGGCGGCTAACAAGAATATCAAGAAGATTGTGCAGAAGATGGTAGTCGCCTACAAAGACTGGCATGAGATGCTGCCATTTGCCTTGCATGGGTACCGCACGTCGATCAGAACATCCACTGGGGCAACACCGTATCAACTTGTGTATGGTATGGAAGCAGTCCTACCTGTTGAAGTTGAATTACCCTCTCTACGGGTATTGATGGATGTTAAGCTGAACGAAGCAGAATGGGTCCGATCCCGATACGAACAACTGAGTCTGATTGAAGAAAAGAGATTGGCTGCAATCTGCCATGGGCAGTTATACCAGAAAAGAATGAAGAGAGCCTTCGATCAGAAAGTCAGGCACCGAGGGTACCAAGTAGGAGATCTTGTGCTAAAGAGAATCCTCCCTCCATATACAGACCACAGGGGCAAGTGGACTCCAAATTATGAAGGACCATTTGTGGTAAAGAAAGTTTTCTCCGGTGGAGCACTCATGCTCAGCACCATGGATGGTGAAGACTTCCCGTCCCCTGTAAATTCAGATGCAGTCAAAAAATACTTCGCATAAAATGACCCGCTGGACATAAAAACAGAATGTAAGTCCAGGCAAAAATAGGGCATCCCGACGAGTCAAAAACAGAATAAAAGACTCGGGCAAAAATAAGGGAAAATAAGCAAAAAAATGTACACCCGCTGAGTTGAAAAGCCGCATTGGACAGCTCAGGCAAAAATGGGTATCCCGATGGATTGAAAACCCGAAAGGGCGGTCCATGCAAAATAAGGGAATAAGCGAACAACTGCAGTCTGAATTCGTCTGTATCGTTTACAACTTGGTAAGCCTCGAAAGGATCAAGCCTCAGTCAGAATCAGCCTTCTTCAGAAAGCAAGATGAGAAGAACGTCAAAAGTCATACGAGTCATAGCAAGAGAGGAAGCTCCTTAAAGCGTCATCAACATTGCCAGCATTTTGTTTCTCAATTTGTAACGATCTCCTCATTTCAGGGGATTTGTTTCTTTGACTGTATCTCGCCAATTCAGGGCATATGAATTAATAAAATCAGATTTTCAGTCACGTCTCATCTTGTACATTTTATTTGCAAAAAATGTCTGATGTCTAAAAGAAACTGATTGCATAGAATACAGATGTTTATCTTCAAAAACAAAAACGTGCTTGCAGGAAATATGCTTACTCTCAAGAGTGTCTAAACTCCTATGACGGAATCCAGTAAGGGGTACCTCGGGATTATTTTGTGCGTTTCTATATCTTTGCAGGATTGCAGGTATCCAGGATGCAACTTGGGGCATGTAAGCCTCATCCCAGCAAGCTGGCAAATCAACACTCATTCGCAGCACCTGAGGTGCTTTCTCCCCAGCCGGGTTGCCACTGATAACTTCCCCCAGATAAGTTGCCACTTGTCAGTCTCCTCCCAGCCGAGGTGCCAAGTCATTCTTCCTCAGCGAAATACAAAAGCCAGGGAACCATTTCCCCACAGAGTGTCAGCCTCTATTCAGAAGAGCAACGCATGAAGGAGTCACAACAGAGTACGGAAAGCTTCTACAAACCCCAGCTGGGTCATTCATTTACTGGGATATGTCAATCAGTGACTTATTCCCCAAGCAGATACTTCTCATCAGATCTACCAATGATCACATCCCCAGCTGGGATGCCCATTTCAAACAGATCAGCCAGAGATCTTCGCGGCAGTGGGATCCGAATCCCGGTTTGATATCTTTGCATAATCATAGCATTTGCATCATATTCACCCACAAAGCGTAGCATTCCGTCTAATACGGAGCATTACGGCAAAAATCAAACACATAGCATAATCATAAGCCATGTTGTGAATCGAACACTTGTGAATAATAACCGTTCATCAACAATACACAGAATACTCCCCCAGAGTCCCCAGCAGAGGCAGTTGCCTCACATCCACCAACACAAGTATATATTCCTTTTTGACACCCGTCCGTGTCATCATTCCCCAGTAAAGTCGCCTGAATACCCTTTACAAACAAGACCGCCCGTATTACAGATACTTCCTGACACCCGTCCGTGCCAAACCACCAGCAGAAAGCCAAAGACATCATCTTTGCACTCACCTACTTGTATATACATTGTCTTGACACCCGTCCGTGTCATATCCCCAGCGCAGTCGCCTACACTTTTACACCCCATATACTTGTTGATACTATACTTTTCTCCTTTTTGACACTTGTCCGTGTCACTCTCCCCAGCAGTTAAATGCTCATCTATGCACCACTCATGTTACACTTATACAGATACTCGTCCGTATCTTGTATATACCACTTATATCCCCACAGATTCGGCATTGGTCCATGTTCTTTGTTAACCAGTTGGTACTCGTCCGTACCATCATCTCAGAATATGTGTCAAGTGTTTGTTTCTACATGATACTCGTCCGTATCATAGTCTTGAGGATGCTCGTCCGCATCTTTAATCCATACACTTTGTCAAACACTTGTGTCTTCTTGAGTATAGATACTCGTCTGTGTCTACTATTCCCCAGAGGAGTCCCCTCAGATTCAACACTCGTCCGTGTTCTCTGTTAACCCGTTGATACCCGTCCGTATCATCATCTCTGAACATGTGTCAGTACTTGTTTCTACCTGATACTCGTCTGTATCATAGTCTTAAGGATGCTCGTCCGCATCTTTAATCTATACACAGCATCCAAACACTTATACCTTTTGTTTCTTGGATATAAACACTCGTCCGTGTTTACTATTCCCCAGTAAAGCAAATTTCTTTTTATCTGACACTCGTCTTGTGTCATGATAAACCTTGAGAGCAGCCGTACCCTGCTAGGTGGTCGTCCTTCACCTCTTGATGGTCGTCCTCCATCATGCTCATCTGATGGCCGTCCCCATCGTTGATATTTAGCAGCCGTCCCCTGCTAGGTGGTCGTCCTCCACCTTTTGATGATCGTCCTTCATCATTTTATCCAATGGCCGTCCCCATTGTTGATTTTGGTTATCTGACATTCGTCCTATGTCATGATAAACCTTGAGAGCAGCCGTCCCCTGCTAGGTGGTCGTCCTCCACCTCTTGATGGTCGTCCTCCATCATGCTCATCTGATGGCCGTCCCCATCGTTGACCTTTATCCGGCATTCGTCTTATGTCGCGATATTTTCGGCAGCCGTACCCTGCCAGGTGGTCGTCCTCCACCTTAGATGACCGTTCCTCATCTTATCCCCAACAGAGCAGCCGTCCCCTGCTAGGTGATCGTCCTTCACCTTTGATGACCGTACCTCATCATCTGTTTATTTCATTTATTCTTTAACCCGATGGTCGTCCCCGTCGTGGTCCCTTTTCTTTTTAGCCCGATGGCCGTCCCCATCGTCGGTTACCTTTATGAACTTGATGGCCGTCCCCATCATTTTTCATTAATCCCCAGAGAATTTTTACAGCTTTATCTTGATGGCCGTCCCCATCATAATTCTCATATCCCCAGCATGTCGGCCGTCCCCGTCATCGCTTTACTTCACACACTTTTCCCAGCATGTCGGCCGTCCCCGTCATTGCTCTTTACCCAGCAGTCGTCCTCTGCTCGACGGTCGTCCTCCGTCGCCCACACTTTACAATATACTTTATTTTTCTTTTACAATCTATATCCCTTTTCTTCTTCATTCTGTGAGTGCAAATTTTGGACTGTCTTTGGTATTCAACCACAAGTTACCTTGTTTGCCTGATAAGCCTTCGCTTACATCCTACACAGCTAACTCATGTTTGAATAGGGGCAGCTGTAAACACCCCAAATTTTCCCTCACTCATTCACACCATGACTTGTGATAATTCACATATGCATAAACACAATCATAACATCTCATATCACATTTTTAAGTCTTTGCATTGGTTCTAAGTCATCTGCATCTAGGGTTTGTGATCTGAGCAATCCAAGAGCTTCTTGAGCCACTCCAAAGGTCATCAATCACTTCAAAGGGGTCCATGTGTGTTCAAGCATCATATTACATCCTCTCAAAGTCAATAATGCCAAAGAATCACAAGAACTGGGATTGGTATGGATGCAGAGCCAGGTTTAACTGCACAGATGACCTGAAATTAGGGTTTTGGTTTCAGAGACCATAACTCCAAATTTTTTGGTCATTCTTGTTTCTATTGGTCTCTATATGGTATAAGGAGTATGCATATCAATTTTCATGAAGAAATTCCATGGGGAAGTCATCTGATCAAGAGTTGACTTTCTGGACAAGTCAGTGCAAAATCAGGGCATCTGAGGCCCCCAGTGACCCAACCAAGGGGTGATCTTCATCATTTTGAGTGTATATGATCTTTATTTGATCATGGAAGAAGGTTGAAGTTCACAAAATTCAAGAATTACAAGTTTTTGCAAAGTTGACTTTTTAGGGCATGGTTGACTTCTAAGGAAATGTCATTTTATGCAACTTTTTCAACCCTTACTTTTTGATCCAAAAATGCTTCAAATGGAAAAACTTTGGTCATGAAAGTTGTAGATTAGATCTTTCCCTTTTCAAAAAGTACAAGAACATGACCTAATTCATTTTGGATCAAAAGTTATGGTGTGTCAAAGTTGGCAAAAATCACTAATTTTCAAAATATGCACCAAATGGAAAACTTGCAAAAACTTTGTACCAAGGCATTTGTGACTTCTAATTCATGTCTAACCATCACACAAACATCACATGTACCCTAAAGTTCAGAATGGACTAAGGACTTCTCATGTTTCATGGCCTTGGGAGCAAGAAAGTTTCATGTGAACTAAAAGTAAACAAGTTGCAAAATCATCATAACACTTCCATCCACTTGCTGCCTTGGATGTTGAACCAGCCATAGCCTTTCCCCTCACCATGCTGCGCCAGCCCACACCCTTGTACTAGCCTAGAACACAACCCATGCTTCTCTTACACAAGAGTGGACTTTTTGCAAAAGCTAGCTCACCTATCACAGCAGGCCAGGTCACATCACCTGACCAATAGGACTTGTTTATGTGGATCAAAGGCCAGCCATTTCATACAACAAGCCAGCCTGAAAAACTCAACACAACACACATTCACAAACTCTCTCCAACTTGCATTTTCCTTCGAATCTGTTTCCACAAGCCATAAACACTCAAACCAACTCCACTAATCAACTCACCTTGCTTCACTGAACCAAAACCAGCAAGACCTAAGCTTGAAACCAGCAAGAACACTACTTTTCCATTTTTCACTCTCAAAGCCAAAGCTTTCGAAACTCATTCCACAGGCCACAAACACTTGAACAAACTTCACAAACCTTCTCAAATCATCATCCTGATCACAAAGAACCCCTCACCTTTGCCTGAAACAGCCTGAATCACAAACACCATTCTCACCTGAGCTTGAACAGAACTTGTTCAATCTCCCTAACCAGCCAGCATAAACTTCTTCTCAGCATCCAGACATCATCAAGGGGTCATAAGAAGTGGTTTGCATCAAAGGAAGGGGTCAGAAAGTTGCAAGATTGAAAGCTTCGAAACTCAGGTAGCTCAAGAACATTATTTCCAGAAATCATTTTTTAAGTTCTTAAGCTGTTCTATATGCCTCCCTGATCATGAATATGTCTTTGGTTTTGAAAATGGTGGAGAGATGAGAGTTTACCTTGCTTCTGAAACTTTTTGCCCTAGATTTTGTTTGCTTCGATTCAGCCATTTTAGGAGTGATAAATATGTTTTGATTGGGGGTTTTGATTCGTGAGTGAGTGGGGATCATTCCCGTGTTCTTAGATTTCATTTTAGAAGCGTATGGAGTGAGATTGGGTTTTGGGGTGAACGGAGAAGATGACCGGAACACTGTTCCGGTCACCTGAAAGTAATTAACGGTGGGATTAGGGCATAAGCATTGATTAGCTGAGTTTGAATTTAGTCCGTCCGTTTGCGCGCGTGGTCAGCTCCCGCGTCCTGGGGTTTGAATCTCAGCCATTAGATTGGTTGACTTTCTCCATTTCCATTTAAATTCATTTTATTTTCATATTTAATTCATTTGTTTTATACAATTTATTTAAAATAGCAAAAATGTTTTAAAAATTATGAAACTTTTTGTCAAGAGTTTCATTAATTTTTAAAACACAAAAATATTTTTATTTTCATTTTTAGCATTAAAAAAGTATTTTTAAATATTTAAAAGTTTATTTTTAATTGATTAATGAAAATTAATTTATTAAAAATACTTTTAGGTATTTAAAAATCACCAAAAAATTCATGAAATGTTTTAAGACATTTAGAAACATTGTCCAACCTTCAAACCAAATTTATTTTTTGATCTTGATGCATTTTGAGAATTTTTCATTGAATTAAAATCATTTTGATGCATTATTTGGATCCAAACTTCAAAAAATCATTTCTGCCTAACCATGAAGATTTGGACCTTGATTCTTTTTGCATTGCATTGTGTTTAGCATGTAGTTTGTGAGATTAAATGGCCATGATTTGATCTTTCATTTTCCATTTGTTTGGTAATTTTCTTGTTTAGGAACCCTAAAACCCTAGAAATCTTAAGAAAATCATAACTTGAATTTGGTTAGGAGTTGAGACCTCTCCTTTGGGCAGTGAGTTAGTATAGGTTTAGGGATCCTTTGATGGCATTTTCAATTTTTTGTAATGTTGTTTGCTTCTGGTTTTGGTTTTTGTTTGTTGCATTGTTCATAAACCCTAATTTGGGTTCCCATATGCATCCATCTTGCATTCTTTTGCATAACATGACTTGCCATGACATTCCATGCCTCCATTTGATTCATCTAACATCATAAGACATATTGAAAGCATGTTTGATCATTGCACCTTGCATTTGTCATGTTGTATGCCATATGCATCTCATAACTTTTCATGTATGTTCATGTGTCTTAACATGCTTCATCTGCATCCATAAGCTTGTATGATCATCTCCATGCCTTGTTTCATGTTTGTAGCATCTCATAGCATCATTATAATCATAAACATGCTTCTGGTCTTGATGTACATCATACCATTTCATCTCATTTTGCATTGCATTGCATTTTCTTTTCTAACTTTTCAGGTGGTAAGTGATTTTGAGAAGTGAATTTGCCTTCATTTCTCATAACTTCTCTTCATCTCTTTTATGCATCCTTGCTGCATTTTTGTATGTGTTTGAGATTGAGCTTGCTCATTCTTCTTCTTCCTACTTTCTTTCTCCAAGTGACTTGACTTCTTGAATGAAGCAAGTTGCTTTGCTTCTCTTGATCCTTTCATCTACTTCCTGGTGGTTCCATTGAAGACTTCTCTTGTAAACCTCACAAACCTTAGGAACAACCAAGCATGACAATGATTAGGGTTTTGATTAGTCTCCCCTCTTAGTTTTACCTTTGTGTCTCTTTTGAGTCTTCTCTTCTCATCTCTTAATCAGGGATTAAACCCTAAAGGCTTTAAGGCTTTGTGATTAAGCTTATGCCTGCATCCTTATCTTAGGATGGAGTGTATAACTTTAATCCTAAGTGTTAAACCCTTAATGTGTTTAACTCCTTTAATCAATCCATCTAATAATCATCAAGACACTACACTTGTAACTTGGGCCTTGCATTAGGGTTCTAATTCTTCCTTAATTGGTTAAGAAGGACTAACCCTAGTGTTAATGGACAAGTCCCCCTCAGGTTGTCTTACAAATCATAAAAAACACTTCATCATCATACCATTAAATAAAATTCACTTAATCAAAGGCTTGTTTTGTCATGAGTTTAATCCCTAAACATGGATTAAGTTGAGGAGCTTTCCTCAGCTTAAACATTCTCATCTATTATCCTTCTATTAGGATGGTGTAATGAGTCTGTTTGATCCCTGATTATGGCTTAACCTCATTACTCAACACTAAACAAAAGCACCAAAAACATCTAAATAATCACAAGTAGGTTAATGATCTTAATCCTACACCATGGTGATTAAGTGTGAGAATCTGACTTCACACTTAAAGTATTCTCATTACCCCTAATCAGAGGGAGGATGTGATGAGTTTGCTAACCTATTGGTTTAGGCTTAAGCTCATCAACTTATGACAAACTTTCAAAAGCAATAAAAGACTGAAAACTCAAAAACAAACAATAATCGTCTCCTCCGGGATTCTTTTCTCATCTCATTCACTCATAAGCGAGAACTTGCTTCTTCCGTCTAATGCAAGACAGTTTGCATCTGTGCCAGACAGATCATACACTTGAGCATAGGCAAGTAAGCAGTTCACAAGTCAATTCATCTTTCAGTCTCTTTGGGTCGAACTACGGTGTTCTGACTTCCTCATTGCACGAGAGGATACGTAGGCATAACTTAACGGTTATCGAACAAAAGTCTCTGTACATTCCCCCTCTTTCTAGCATTATTCTTTTAGCCTCATGATCTTGAGCATTTCACTCTTGTTCTTACACTGACACTGTACATTTACACATCTCACACTTCTTCTACACTGACACCTGTACATCTTTTCCAGCTCTTTTATACACAGATTGCACTGACACTACCCCTTTAAAGCACAAATCTTTTAAGCGTGGATCCCGTCGAGTACGGCGGACAACCTGGGTGCTAATACCTTCCCAGGTTGTAACCAACCCCCTTTCTCAGTCTCTCTGGTTCGCAACCGTCTTATCCATCTTTTTTCCAGGTCTATGCAGCATTACCTTTCCTCCGGGATAAAAATGCCTAGCTGGCGACTCTATTCATCTCCAGTGAGTTTACTGTTGTGTGTTCTCATTGTCCCTCTCGCCGACCGTTCACGTCTGTACCTTTATTTTGGGCCGGTCCCATCTATCGGGAGCGACAATAAGGCATAAAAACAATTTGGCTCATTCTTCTATCACCTGCGCGCTGGCAGCCTGGTGGTATGTGTTGCTGATGGCAAGCTAAAGGTGCTGGGTTCAAACCCCAGCCAGGTAAGTTCTTTTTTTTCATTTTTTCTTGTTTATTATTATTTTTAATTAATATGTTTATAATATAACTAAATAAATTCTAAAAAGTATATATAATGTGTATATTATTATTTTCTCTATTATAATCTAAACTCATTTTTTTTATTAAATATCATTAGAAAAATAATTTAATTTTGTATAATTAATCATTAATCCTAATTTATTTTCTAAGCATATAAACCCTAATTTATTTTTCTAAAACAATTCAAAAACCCTAATTTCTTTTTCTATTCTTGTTTAATATTATTATTTGTATTTAATTTGTACATAAATATGTTAAAAAATTTAAAATTCTTAATTTTTTTTTATAGTATATAAATATCCTATCATTGTTTATAATTAAATATATATGTAAATAATTTCTATTATATGTTTAAAATTACTAATTTAATTTTTATAATTATAATTTATTTTTATGTTCATAATTAATTTTATAATTTATACTTAACTTAAAACTTTATAATAATTGTTCATATTTTTCTATTAACCATTAAAATTTTGTTTATTATAATCTTTTTGTTTATTATTATTATTAACCATGTTTATTACTAACCCCATTTATTTTTAAATTGTTATTATTATTTCACTAACCCAATTTCTATTATTATTTACTATTTTGCTTATTTATTTATTTATTTATTTAAATTGCTTATTTACTATTATTGTAATTGCTCCTGGATGTAATTTTCTGTAATATTTAAATTATTTATTTTTATGCTATGGTTAGTAAAAATAGGGAGTGTAATATGTATGTCATTTAAAATTAATTTAGATCATTTAAATTATAAGATAAATATTAAATTAAACACTCACACACGTAAGTCGATCTTTGATCGTCATCTCACTTCCTTAGGGATACCTCTCATGTTGCCTAAACAAAGGTCAAGTAGGGTGTATAAAGCAAAAGTCCCTTAAAAGAAAAGTCATCTAGTCCCTTCACAATCAAAGATCAAGTCCCTTAAATGGTTGCCTTCATAATGATCTTGTCCCTTTCGAATAATGATGACATCCCTCCAAAAATGCTTAATACACCCTACAGTTGCCTTCACTAAACAGATGTCCCTTCACTTGTCCCTCACATCCAAGGTAATGACTACCTATTCCTTAATAATAGGGATAGTCTTACCATTAAAAGGATTCAAGAACAGAAAAGACTTAAACTTAGGGTAGGTTCCTCTTAGATACTTGCTCACTTTTCAAAAACATTTCAAACACTTTACACATTTTAAAACAATTTTCAAAACAAAGGTTTTTTTACGCATCCGTACATGGATCATTATGAAACTCTTAAGAAAATTTTTATTCATACACTTCACATTTCAAAAACATTTTAAAGTGAGCTAAGTAACTAAGAGCCCATGGATAACCATGGATGTAAAGGGTGCTAACACCTTCCCTTTACATAACCTACCCCCCGGACCCAAAAATCTTTTAAAAAGGTCTTTCCTGTTCTTTTATGCCTTTCCTTTGGATAAAATAAAAGTCGGTGGCGACTCTTGCTATCCGCAACATAACTAAAGTCAGTTCTCCCACCGTGTTACAGAACTGGCGACTCTGCTGGGGACCTAATATTAAAGAGGGGTACCCTTAGGAATTAGATCACTTAAAATTGTTTGCCTTGTTTGCTTTATATTACTTGTTGGGCTTTATGTGTGAAATATCCTAACCCGGATCTAGTGTACCTTAGGTAAATGGCAATAGACCATGGAAACTGTACGGCGTATACCGATATGGTTGATCTGGTGGCCATAGTTAGTGTGACTTCTTGGTTGGTGCTTATGTTCCTTAAGTCAAGTTGAGAATAATATGAGGCTGCCATATGTTGTCAATGCACTAACTAACTTTTAGAACCCTAGTTAACTCATCTTGGCCTTTAGAAAGTAGTGAGATAACCGGCTTTGGTGCAGACTGAAGTTGGTTGATACTCGATACTACGCTCATTAAGATTCTAAACTTGGAGGGTTTTGGTTGGCAAGTAAGTTGCCTACTGAACAACCACCCTTGTGAAGGATCAATGATATTGAGATCCCTCTAGAACCTGGTTACTTTTGTAGGACAGGATGAACCATCTAACTTCAGGGGAGGGTACTTACCTTTGAACCTCATGCAAGCCTTTAAACCTAGGGCTATTGTGTGACTTGTCTGTGTGTGCCACATGTTTGTGATTGAGCATAACATCATGACATCATCATGCATCATAAGCATAGCATTTTCACTAACCATTTCAAGGACCAAAGGATTTATCTTTGTTCTTTGTTGCAGGTCATGGCTACTGCTCGTAGAAACACCATCAGGATCAACTTTGTGGGCATACCTACTAAACTTAAAGAGTTGGTTTCTCAAGTGTCTGATCATTCCCAGTTCATCAAGAGACATGGTTACCTATTGGATCTAGTCACTTCAGGGTTCAATGAAGACATGATGAGTGTTCTGTTTCAGTTCTTTGATCCTAAGCACCATTGCTTCACATTCCCCGACTACCAACTGGTTCCAACCATGGAAGAGTTCTCTAAACTTCTGGGCATACCTGTTCTTGATCAGAAACCATTCACAGGTTTGGAAAAAGAGCCTAAACCTGAGGTTATTGCTACAGCTCTACATCTGAAGAAGTCTGATATTGTTCTAGAAACGAGAAGTGGAGTCAAGGGTGTTCTAGCTAAGGTGTTGATAGAGAAGGCTCAAATGTTATTGAAGGCCATGAGCTATGATGCTTTTGAGGAGATCTTAGCCTTGCTGATATATGGCTTAGTATTGTTCCCCAATCCAGATCAGTTCATAGACGTTCATGCCCTCAACATATTCCTGAGTCACAATCCAGTGCCTACATTGCTTGGAGACATTCTACATTCTCTTCACACCCGCACTACAAGGGCAAGAGGAACTTTGATGTGCTGCATACCTTTGCTTTCTAGGTGGTTTATTTCTCACCTTCCTCGCTCAGTAATGAAAAATGAGCAAGGGTTCAGGTGGTCCAAGAGGATCATGTCACTTTCTCACTCAGATATCCATTGGTGCTCCAGATCTATGGAGAATGTCACTATCATTGACCGTTGTGGGGAGTTTCCTAATGTGCCACTTCTAGGCATAAGAGGAGGCATCACCTACAACCCCTCTCTAGCTTTATGACAGTTTGGTTACGCTCGGAGTGATGGTCCACATGACATGTTGATTCAGGGCATTGTGTTTGACTACGACAACGATCTGCAAGGTTACCGTCAGAGATTCATACGAGCATGGGGAAAGATAAATAAGGTTGACAGCAAGACTCTGGAGCCTAAGTACACTATTCCTATGGAGGCTTATCTCAGATGGGTGCGATCTCGTGCTCAGACTCTCATGATGCCATATCCTGCTATCCTGCCAGTTACCATGGAACCTGTTGCTGAAGTAGACACTGCTTATACCATCCTTCACCCAGACATGCCTACTGACATGGAAGACTTGCAGAGATCCTGGATCCAGTTGAAGGAGCAAAGGGATACTTTCGAGGCTCATTACAAAGCAAGCCAAGAAAGAATCCTGGAACTAACAAAGCAACTTCATGAGGAGCGAAATCTCAACTCATACCTCAACACAAAGAGGAAACGTCCATGGGAGACTTAAAACCCCATCTTTTGTACTTATTTCATTTCATTTTTTGTAAGCCCAAGAGGCAAAACAAGTTTATTACTAATAAAAGTTTACCTTCTTGTTTGTTTAAGCAAATTTAAATCCTGCGGTCCTTGAAAACATTGCATACGCATTAAAATATCATATCATTGCATCACAGGTTTATATTTGTGCACAGGTTTCTCATCTTCTCGCTGTTTATTTCAGCAATGGCTCTTGAACAAACAGTTAAGGATCTCTAGGCACAAAATGCACAGTTCCTGGAGCTGATCCTGAACTTGTCCAAGGGGCAGGATGAATTGAAGACACTGCTGGCCAAGAAGACTAAGAAGACTAGAAGGTCAGGTGGCCTGATCAACATGGGAAGAAGATTCAAAGGTCTTGCCAAGACCAAAGAACCAGTTGAAGACTATGAATCTGAAGAGTCTGAAAAAGAGGGAGGCAGTCTTCACAACACTATGGGGGACTCTGATTCTGAGGCTAATTACTACCATGAGCCTAATGAAGACAAATTCAAGATGCTGGTGGATAGAATGGATGCTATGGAGTTGCAGAAATCTTCTGGGCTGGATTTTGAAGATTTGAGTCTGATATCTGGGGTTGTCATACCTATTGGTTTCAAGGTTCCTACCTTTGTTGTTTATGATGGGGTCTCTTGTCCCAAGCTGCATCTGAGGTCTTATGTCAGAAGAATTCAACCCCACACTGCTGATAAGAAGTTGTGGATTCATTTTTTCCAAGAGAGCTTATCTGGAGCTCAATTGGAGTGGTATTATCAATTGGAGAGTGTCAACATCAGGGATTGGAATGATCTTGCTGAAGCTTTCTATAAGCAGTATCAATACAATGCTGATTTAGCTCCCACTCGCATGCAGCTGCAAAGCATGTCTATGGGTGCCAAAGAAAGTTTCAAGTAGTATGCTCAGAAGTGGAGAGATTTAGCTGGAAGAGTACAACCCCCTCTGACTGACAGGGAATTGGTTGATATGTTCATGTGTACGCTAAATGGTCCATTTTACAGTCATCTCATTGGAAGCTCATCATCTGGCTTCACTGAGTTGATAATGACAGGAGAGCGAGTGGAAAATGGTATAAAGAATGGCAAGATCCAGGTGGGTACTTCTTCATCAGGTGCTGCAAAGAAACCTCCCACTGGGAAGAAAGAATCCAATGTTGTTTATGGTCAACCTGATCGTAATAGAAGGCATCAGTCTGTTAGTGCAGTTCATATTTCAAATCCAACTCCTACAACACCAGAGCAGCCACAGGGTAACCAACAGAGGGCTAGAAGGCAGTTCACTAAGATCAACATGTCAATGGCTCAGGCATTGCAACACTTGTTGAAGGCTGAACTTATTACTCTGAAAGAGGCTCCTCAGAATCCTAATGTTACCTCACCCAGGTACAATCCCAATGCACGATGTGCATATCATTCAAACTGTCAAGGACATGATACTAATAACTGCTGGGTCTTGAAGAACAAAATTCAAGATATGATTGAGGCTGGAGAAATTGAGTTTGACCCTCCGGGTACTCCAAATGTGATTACTGCTCCCATGCCAAATCATGAGAAGACTGTCAATGCCATTGATGAAGATTTACATATCTATTCAGTTGCGGAGTTGACCACACCATTATCTGTTATCAAGAAGAAGTTAGTACAAGCTGGGCTCTTTCCAGGTTGTCGGGAAGATTGTTTGTATTGTACCTATAAGCCGGATAGTTGCTGGAGATTGAGAGATGGAATTCAACGTCTCATGGATAAGTACACCATAGTTTTTGAGAGGACTCCATCGTCTGTAGAGAGTATGGTGGATCATATCACTCAAGGTAGGAGGATTGAAGAGGTTGATATGGTTGACAAAGTGCCGGTAAGGATCACTTCAAAGGGACCTGTTAAAATCACTCATAAGGGTCCAATTAAGATTACTGCTGAAGGCCCTGTGAAGATTGTTGCTGAAGCTAGAGTGGCTCCTCTGGTCATTACCACTCCTGGTCCTATTCCGTATACGTCTGATAAAGCTGTGCCTTGGCATTATGGGTCTGATGTTTATATCCATGGTGTTAAGCAGGAACCCTTAGCTGATGTGCCCGTTGATGTTGACAATATTGCTGGATCTAGTAAGATCACACGTAGTGGAAGAGTCTTCTCTCCACCAGTTACTTCCAAGAATGCAGTTACTCCTGCTGCTACCTCCACCACTGATGCTCGGGGCAAAGGTCCTATTATTGAGCCTATACCTACTGATGTGCCAGCTGCTGATGATCTCTCTAAGCAGATGGAAGAAGTATTGAAAATCATTCGCAAGAGTGATTATGACATTGTTGATCAGTTGGGGCATACTCCCTCTAAGATCTCTATGCTGTCCTTGTTGTTATGTTCTGAAGCTCATGCAAAAGCTTTGATCAAGTTTCTGAAGACTGCTCATGTACCCAATGCAATTTCCGTTGATCAGTTTGAGAATTGTGTTGCCCACCTGACCTATGATAATGGGTTAGGGTTTTCTGATGCTGATTTGACCCCTTCCAAGAGGGATCATAACAGGGCCCTGCATATCTCAATTGAATGCAGGGGCACTACCCTGTCACATGTATTGATAGACAATGGTTCCTCCCTGAATGTGTTGCCTAAGGAAGTCCTGAATAAGTTGAGCCCTGAAGATGCTGTGCTGAAGCCCAGTAATATAGTGGTAAAGGCTTTTGATGGTTCTAGAAGAGTGGTGCATGGAGAAATTGATCTCCCAATCAAAGTTGGTTCTCAGATTTTCAATGCTACATTTTATGTGATGGATATTCGTCCTTCATACTCTTGTCTGCTTGGTCGTCCCTGGATCCATGGGGCAGGTGCTGTAACCTCTACATTACATCAGAAGTTGAGATATCCGGTAGAAGGAAAAGTTGTTACTGTCTATGGAGAGGAAGAATATTTTGTCAGCCATGTAAACACCTTCAAGTATCTGGAAGTGGAAGGTGAATATGTTGAAACTCCGTGTCAGACATTTGAAGTGGTCCCTTGGATTGTTAATGATTATGTAGCTCCTCCGGTTGTCAAGAAAGTTCCTGTGGTAACCAGAATACCTCCAACAATGGCCTCCCTTAAAGATGCTAGAGCTGTGATGGATGAAGGTGGTTGTACTATTTGGGGTCAGCTTCCTGATATCCCATACAAGTCTGACAAGTTTGGTTTGGGTTTCACTGCAGAGTCCCAGAAGGCTGTTCGTCGTGCTCGTGCTGTTCGTATCACCAATCAAGGGGTTATGAAAGATCAGATCAATGCTGTGGGAGACTATGATGAAAATTACAACCTGGATGCTTGGATTTTTCCTACTGTGGGTGCTGGACTCAATAATTGGAAGGCTGAAGATGTTATTCCTATCTCCTTTAGTCAGGAGTAAATACTATTACTGTGTTGTTGCTTTTTAAGTTTGTAATTTCTTGAACAATTAAAACTCTCAAGCCTTGTGCCTTACCCGGGGCATAATGGTGTGCTTGTTACGGGATGTCATTTCATTTGCATACTTCATTCAATAAAAATCAGTGGACGTTTCGTTTTCGTAAATATTGTGTTCTTTGTCTTTCTTTTCTTTTATTTTTGTTTTATCAGCTATGTGTTCTTACACACACCCACATCACTAAAATGCAGATCCTCATCCACTCTGGATCCTGTTGATAACAGTTCTACTATTGCCAATTATAATTTCGAGAATCCGATCTATCAAACTGAAGACGGAAATGAGGACGATTGTGAAGTACCTGTAGAGCTTGCTAGGTTGTTACAACAAGAAGAGAAAGCTATACAGCCACATGAAGATCTAGTCGAAGTTGTGAATCTGGGAACTGAAGAAAACAGGAAAGAGGTCAAGATAGGGGCTGATTTAGAGGATAGTGTCAAGAGCAGACTGATTCAGATGTTACGTAACTATGTAGAGATCTTTGCTTGGTCTTATGAAGATATGTCAGGGTTGGATACAGACATTGTGGTTCACCGTTTACCAGTAAAAGAAGATTGTCGTCCAAAGAAGCAGAAAGTTCGTCGTATGCGTCCTGAAATGTCAGAGAAGATCAAAGCAGAGGTAATGAAACAGTTCAATGCAGGGTTCTTAGCCGTGACTTCTTATCCTCAGTGGGTTGCAAATGTGGTACCAGTTCCTAAGAAAGATGGTAAGGTACGTATGTGTGTAGACTACAGAGATTTGAACAAAGCTAGCCCCAAAGAAGACTTTCCACTCCCTCATATTGATGTTCTGGTAGACAACACTGCACAACATAAGGTATTCTCTTTTATGGATGGTTTCTCTGGTTACAATCAAATCAAGATGGCTCCCGAAGATATGGAGAAGACAACATTTGTTACACAGTGGGGCACCTTTTGCTATAAGGTGATGCCATTTGGTTTGAAGAATGCAGGGGCAACATATCAGCGTGCTATGGTGGCTTTGTTTCATGATATGATTCATCATGAGATAGAGGTATATGTGGATGATATGATAGCCAGGTCCCAGAATGAAGAGCAACATCTTGATCATTTGCATAAATTGTTTGAGAGGTTGAAGAAATACAAGTTGAGACTAAACCCAAACATGTGTACTTTTGGAGTTAGATCTGGTAAGCTCCTGGGTTTCATTGTCAGTGGAAAAGGTATTGAAGTGGATCCTGCAAAAGTGAAAGTTATACGAGAGATGTCGGCTCCCCGTACTGAGAAGGAAGTTAGAGGTTTCTTGGGACGATTGAATTACATTGCAAGATTTATTTCCCAATTAACTGCCATTTGTGAGCCAATCTTCAAGTTGTTGAAGAAAGACCAGGTGATGGAATGGAATGACGAGTGCCAGACTGTCTTTGATGAAATCAAGAGATACCTGCTAGAACCTCCAATTTTGATGCCACCAGTTGATGGAAGACCCTTGATCATGTACTTAACAGTGTTAGACAATTCAATGGGGTGTGTGTTGGGGCAACATGACGAGTCTGGTCGAAAAGAGCAGGCAATATACTACCTTAGCAAAAAGTTTACCGACTGTGAAACAAGATACTCACTGCTCGAGAAAACTTGCTGCGCTTTGGCATGGGCTGCTCGCCGACTAAGACAGTATATGTTGACCCACACTACCTTGTTGATTTCGAAGATGGATCCAATCAAGTACATATTTGAGAAACCTGCTCTCTCTGGAAGAATTGCAAGATGGCAAATGATATTGACAGAATATGACATACAGTATACTACTCAAAAGGCTATTAAAGGAAGTGTTGTAGCTGATCATTTGGCTCATCAAGCAGTGGATGATTACCAGTCAATGAGTTTTGAGTTCCCTGACGAAGATATTAAGATTATTACTAAAGAACCTGGACAATATGACGGACCTGAACAAGGATCCCGATGGACTATGGTTTTTGATGGTGCTTCCAATGCACTTGGTAATGGTGTCGGTGTTGTGATTAGTTCCCCTGAAGGTTGTCATACCCCGATTACTGCCAGACTTTGTTTCTATTGTACCAATAACATGGCTGAGTATGAGGCATGTATCATGGGTATTAAAGCTGCCATTGATATGAAGATTCAGTTCCTTGATGTGTATGGAGATTCAGCCCTGGTAATAAGTCAGATTAAAGGAGATTGGGATACCAAGCATGATAATCTCATTCCTTACAGAGAGCATGTTTTGTCTTTGATCCCACATTTTAAAGAGATTACCTTTGGACATATTCCACGAAGAGAGAATCAGTTGGCAGATGCTTTGGCCACCATGGCATCTATGTTTGAGATCAGCTGGGATGATGAAGCTCCCAAGATTACTATTGATAGATTTGAGAAACCTGCATACTGCAATGAGATTGACACTGAAGAAGCAGAGGAGAAGCCTTGGTTCTATGAAGTAAAAAGATATCTTGAAGCTCAGGAGTTCCCTGAAGGGGCATCTGTCAAAGATAGGAAGTTTCTGAGAAGGTTTTCTGCTAAGTTCTTTTTGAGTAATGGGATTTTGTACAAGCGCAATCATGATTCAACTATGCTTCGTTGTGTGGACAAGAAGGAAGCAACAGAGATTATGGAAGATATGCATGATGGGATCTTTGGCACTCATTCTAGTGGTCATACTATGGCAAAGAAGATATTGAGAGCAGGTTACTATTGGTCTACCATGGAAGCTGATTGCTACCAACATTCCAGAACATGTCACAAGTGTCAAATTTACGCTGATAAAGTCCATGTACCTCCATCACCATTGAATGTATTGACTGCTCCTTGGCCCTTTGCCATGTGGGGCATTGATATGATTGGTGAGATCAAGCCTACTGCTTCTAATGGGCATTGTTTCATCCTGGTTGCTATTGATTACTTCACGAAGTGGGTAGAGGCAGCTTCATTTGCATCTGTTACTAAGAATGTTGTGGCTCGATTCATTAAGAATAATCTCATATGTAGGTATGGCATCCCTGAAAGGATTATTACTGACAATGGCTCTAATCTGAACAACACTATGATTACTGATCTCTGCACGCAGTTCAAGATTAAGCATCACAACTCTTCTCCGTATCGTCCAAAAATGAATGGGGCAGTAGAAGATGCTAATAAGAACATTAAGAAGATTGTACAGAAGATGACGGTTACCTAAAAGGATTGGCATGAGATGTTACCATTTGCTCTTCATGGTTATCGTACCACAATACGTTCTTCAACAGGGGCAACCCCATTCTCCTTAGTCTATGGTATGGAAGCCGTTCTGCCCATTGAAGATCAGATTCCCTCCTTAAGAATTATGAAAGATGCAGGCTTGGATGAAGAGGAGTGGATTCAGACTCGGCTTGACCAGATAAATTTGATTGATGAGAAGAGGCTAGTAGCAGTTTGTCACGGCCAGGTGTATCAGAAACGAATGATCAAAGCTTTTAACAAGAAGGTTAAGCCAAAGGTATATCAGGCTGGTGACTTGGTAATCAAGCGTATCATATTACCACATGGTGATCCTAGGGGCAAGTGGACTCCAACATATGAAGGACCATTTGTAGTCAAGACAGTGTTCTCAGGAGGTGCCATGATACTTACTACTATGGATGGTGAAGATTTCCCACAGCCTGTAAACGCAGACATAGTTAAAAAATACTACGCATAAAAAGAGACCCGCTAAGTTGACAGGCCTAGGCAAAAATAAGGGCATCCCGGCAAACCAAAAGGGTTTGGGCAAAAATTAGGGATATATATGAAAAGATGTACACCCGGCAAGTCGAAAACCTGAAAAGGCGGCTTGGGCAAAAAAGGGTATCCCGGTGGATTGAAAACCTGAAAGGGCAATCCAGGCAAAAGTTAGGGATTAAAGCGTATGACTATGTCTCGTTTGGATCACCCATGAAACTGCAACCAGCTGTACTACTTACTCAAGCTCAAACAGATAAAGCTCAATCCAATCGTTTCCGTCTCAACAGCAGAAGCTGAGATACTTGAAGATAATGGCAATAGTAGAATTGAAACTCAATAGGATTGTTTCCCACATAGTTGATTTTCTTTGTTTTGTAAAAAAACTTTATGACAAAATCCTTTTACTAGGGTTTATGTCTCCTTGTACAAACTTACCCATGTATGGGTCACTCTTTGATATAAATAAAATTCCATTTTTGAATCCAGATTTACTTTTACCCTATTTACATAAGCGAAACGTCCATTGGTTGTGTTTGAATGTATGTATGCTTTTGAATATGATTGATGTTTACCAGAAATGCATGTATGCTTAATATGATTGATGTTTACCAGAAATGCATGAAAATGCAGTAATAGTATTTACAAAGGACGAACGAGGGAAGGATTTCAACGAAGCTTCGCCGGTTCATCTTTACAAAACAGTTACAAATCCCTCAGTAGGGCAAATCCATCTTCATAAAGTCACATCTCCCCTGGAATTTATATCCATCTCTTTTATCCTCATACGGATATTCGGGAATTTACTTCCCAATAAGAGTATGACGAACGAAGACGGGAGGTTATATATACCTTGCTATCCCCAGCAGACGGGTGGTTATATATACCTTGCTATCCCCAGCAGACGGGAGGTTATATATACCTTGCTATCCCCAGCAGACGGGAGGTTATGTATAATATATTATCAAACAAGACGGGACTAAGTTCCTCATATTCTTCAACAACGAATCGGGATTTATTTTCCCTGGCCAACAGTTGTTATACGAAGATATCCAGATGCTTCAGGCAGTATCATATCATACATACATCATTTACATCATACCATACCATACATATACATAGATACATAATACATTACCTAAGTGCATCATATTATACATGCATACATAATACATAAACTAATACTACTATATAGAATGCCACATTGTTTTCAGGTTAATTCTCCAGCAAACAGACTTGTGATTATCAGGACTGCTTTATCCTCCTGAAAGCATATCACTACATCAGGACTGCTTTATCCTCCTGAAAGCATACTATTACCTCAGGATTGCTTCATCCTCCTGATAGCTCATCACCACCTCAGGATTGCTTCATCCTCCTGAAAGATTATTATTACCTCAGGACTGCTTTATCCTCCTGAAATCATATTATTACCTCAGGATTGCTTTATCCTCCTGAAAGCATATCATTACCTCAGGATTGCTTTATCCTCCTGAAATCATATTATCACCTCAGGACTGCTTTATCCTCCTGAAAGCTTATTATTCCTTCAGGATTGCTTTATCCTCCTGAAAGCATATCACTACATCAGGATTGCTTTATCCTCCTGAAAGCTTATTATTCCTTCAGGATTGCTTTATCCTCCTGAGAGCTTATCACTACACCAGGATTGCTTTATCCTCCTGAAAGCACATCATTACATCAGGACTGCTTTATCCTCCTGAAGGCATATCACTATATCAAGACTGCTTTATCCTCTTGAAAACATATTATTACCTCAGGACTGCTTCATCCTCCTGAAAGCTATCATTATACCTCCATATTTTGGATTGCTTTATCCTCCAAGAAATGTATATGAAGAACTTTTCTCCAAGTGGCATCTTTAAGCCCACTCAAGCATATTCAACTAGTCACCTGTATCACTCTATGCACTGGTGAGTGCAAATTTTTGGGCTTTTGTGTTCAATCCCCTTCAACCTTCCAGGTCACGACTGGCAAACATACCAATCTAACCCCTCAGGTTTCAGAAAATTGAACAGGGGCAGCTGTTGCACCCCAAAATTTGCCCTCACAATACAAGACTTTGTGTGCTAAGAAGGTTCACAAGGTTTACAAGATTCACAATGCTTACAAAACCTTTCATGAGGTTCATGAAGTATACAAGTCACTTTATGAGGTTCACAAGGTTCACAATACCTTCCATGAGGTTCACAAGACATTTTATGATGGTTCACAAGGTTCACAAAGTTCACAATTGGTCAGAAGAGTTGACAATTCCCTCAGACAATGCACCTCCTAAGCAGTGCATCTAAAACTAGGGTTTTGACTTTAATCAGGCTAAATGAACTTCCAAGACTTCAAATGAGCTTCATAACATATTATATGTGTGTAAGAACCCCCATGACAAGTTTTAAGACTTTTCTCAAAAGTTTGCTCAGTCAGATGATCAGATAAGTCAAAATCAGTCAAAGCAGTTAAAAAGTCAAACTGAGGTCAACTGTGGTCAAACCAAAGTCAAACTTCATGATTTTTTGCCAACATCAAGTATATGAATTAAAATTCATTATTTGATCAAGGGTTGATCATAATTCATCAAGGAGATTTCAGATCATCAAGAATCAGGAGTTTCTAAATTAGGGTTTCCTTAGTAAAAGTCAACTGAACTTTGACCAGCCATAACTTTCACATGCTTCATCACCAAGTCTCCATCCAAAGCTCATTTTGAAGGAAATTGAATTCTCTACAACTTTGTGTCTCACAAGCCAAGCCCAAAAATGCTTCATTTGGAAGGTATGAGCTAAGACATTATAGGTCCTTTTGAAAGTCAATAAAAAGTCAACAACTTCAAAAGGGCATAACTTGAGAATGGTAAATGATATGGACATGAAACCAGTGGTGTTGGTTAGAGGACTCTTCAAGCTTTCCAAAATGTCCAAGAACACTCTCATAGCATTAAAATTGAAGGATGTGTGCCCTTGCAAAGTTGGGAAATTTTAGGGAAGTTTATGAAGCAAATGGAGGTTTAAAACCAAATTTTGCTAAGTGGGCTGAACTTTTAATGACCCAAAGCAATCCATGACATCATGCACGAAAATTCTATGATATTTTCATAATTTTTATTTTATTTAATTAATTTATTATGATTTTTTATACTAAAAATCATTTTAAATTTAAATAAAATATTAAACATGAAGATTTAAATTTATTTTTGATTCTAGAAGGTCATGAATTCAGCATGGAACAAATTGATACAAAGATAACATTGATTGGCTTGAAATAGAAAGTGTTGATGCAAAAATATTGAAATTTCAAAGCTTATCTTTTTGGATCTTTTTGGATCAAATCTTCCACACAAACACCAATTGTTTCTGACCTAATTCATCATTCTATAAGTACTCAAGACAACCCTAACACAAGCCACGATTTTCCAGCTCAAAAAGTGTAAGTTTGCATCTCACAAAAACCTCTCCAAACTCAAATTCGGTTTCAACCTTCCAAAGCATTTGAAGGTATTTTGAGGACACAACCATGACTATTGGACATCACTGAATCATTACCAATCATTATTTGCATCAAAAGCCTCATGAATTGCATAAACCGAACCAAACTTTGTTCTTGAATGTGAATTTTTCGATTCCATATATTTACTTGATTTAAATGAAATTTGATGATTGTTTGATGTTTGTGATGATGATAGGAATATTTCTGGACAATCACCGTGAAGCTTGGTACCCCCAATCGTATTTCACCATTGTTAGGGTTTGAATGGCCGAATTAGGGTTTTACAATTTAGGCAATATAAATAAATTCTAACAACGTGGATTGATTGTATGAGCCATAAGGAACTCATTGGTATAAACAATTTGAAGAAATTGTACTGTTTCGTTGGTGTTTGATTTTCGCAGGGTGTAAACATGGAAGAACACATATGTAATTTCGCAGGAAAAGATGAAAGAAAATTCGCAGGTAATATGAAGAAGATGAAGACCCTGCGCGCGTTTCTGGAATTTGAATTTCATTTAAATATTTTATGTTTTATTTTCTGTTTAATATCACAAGCTGAGGCTTGTCCCAGTGGTGAAGCCAGCGCGTGTGTTGTTAAAGGGTAGGGGTTCGAATCCTGGCTCCCAATGTTTTTTTTCTTATTTTCCAGTTTATGCATTAGACATTATATATTATTTTTTATTGCCATTATGATGATAGGTTCGCTCACCCAGCAGGATTGGTAACGTGATTGTGTGTTTGTTGGTAAGGTCCTGGGTTCGATCCCCCAGGCCTTTTGGTTTTTCTTCTTTTTTTTGTGATTTTTCAGGATAAGGCATAAAAACAATTTGGCTCATTCTTCTATCACCTGCGCGCTGGCAGCCTGGTGGTATGTGTTGCTGATGGCAAGCTAAAGGTGTTGGGTTCAAACCCCAGCCAGGTAAGTTCTTTTTTTTTCATTTTTTCTTGTTTATTATTATTTTTAATTAATATGTTTATAATATAACTAAATAAATTCTAAAAAGTATATATAATGTGTATATTATTATTTTCTCTATTATAATCTAAACTCATTTTTTTTTATTAAATATCATTAGAAAAATAATTTAATTTTGTATAATTAATCATTAATCCAAATTTATTTTCTAAGCATATAAACCCTAATTTATTTTTCTAAAACAATTCAAAAACCCTAATTTCTTTTTCTATTCTTGTTTAATATTATTATTTGTATTTAATTTGTACATAAATATGTTAAAAAATTTAAAATTCTTATTTTTTTTTATAGTATATAAATATCCTATCATTGTTTATAATTAAATATATATGTAAATAATTTCTATTATATGTTTAAAATTACTAATTTAATTTTTATAATTATAATTTATTTTTATGTTCATAATTAATTTTATAATTTATACTTAACTTAAAATTTTATAATAATTGTTCATATTTTTCTATTAACCATTAAAATTTTGTTTATTATAATCTTTTTGTTTATTATTATTATTAACCATGTTTATTACTAACCCCATTTATTTTTAAATTGTTATTATTATTTCACTAACCCAATTTCTATTATTATTTACTATTTTGCTTATTTATTTATTTATTTAAATTGCTTATTTACTATTATTGTAATTGCTCCTGGATGTAATTTTCTGTAATATTTAAATTATTTATTTTTATGCTATGGTTAGTAAAAATAGGGAGTGTAATATGTATGTCATTTAAAATTAATTTAGATCATTTAAATTATAAGATAAATATTAAATTAAACACTCACACACGTAAGTCGATCTTTGATCGCCATCTCACTTCCTTAGGGATACCTCTCATGTTGCCTAAACAAAGGTCAAGTAGGGTGTATAAAGCAAAAGTCCCTTAAAAGAAAAGTCATCTAGTCCCTTCACAATCAAAGATCAAGTCCCTTAAATGGTTGCCTTCATAATGATCTTGTCCCTTTCGAATAATGATGACATACCTCCAAAAATGCTTAATACACCCTACAGTTGCCTTCACTAAACAGATGTCCCTTCACTTGTCCCTCACATCCAAGGTAATGACTACCTATTCCTTAATAATAGGGATAGTCTTACCATTAAAAGGATTCAAGAACAGAAAAGACTTAAACTTAGGGTAGGTTCCTCTTAGATACTTGCTCACTTTTCAAAAACATTTCAAACACTTTACACATTTTAAAACAATTTTCAAAACAAAGGTTTTTTTACGCATCCGTACATGGATCATTATGAAACTCTTAAGAAAGTTTTTATTCATACACTTCACATTTCAAAAAAATTTTAAAGTGAGCTAAGTAACTAAGAGCCCATGGATAACCATGGATGTAAAGGGTGCTAACACCTTCCCTTTACATAACCTACCCCCCGGACCCAAAAATCTTTTAAAAAGGTCTTTCCTGTTCTTTTATGCCTTTCCTTTGGATAAAATAAAAGTCGGTGGCGACTCTTGCTATCCGCAACATAACTAAAGTCAGTTCTCCCACCGTGTTACACACTCATAAGGGTCCAATTAAGATTACTGCTGAAGGCCCTGTGAAGATTGTTGCTGAAGCTAGAGTGGCTCCTCTGGTCATTACCACTCCTGGTCCTATTCTGTATACGTCTGATAAAGCTGTGCCTTGACACTATGGGTCTGATGTTTATATCCATGGTGTTAAGCAGGAACCCTTAGCTGATATGCCTGTTGATGTTGATAATATTGCTGGATCTAGTAAGATCACACGGAGCGGAAGAGTTTTCTCTCCTCCAGTTACTTCCAAGAATGCAGTTACTCCAGCTGCTACCTCCACCACTGATGCTCGGGGCAAAGGTCCTGTTATTGAACCTATACCAACTGATGTGCCAGCTGCTGATGATCTTTCTAAGCAGATGGAAGAAGTATTGAAAATCATTCGCAAGAGTGATTATGACATTGTTGATCAGTTGGGGCATACTCCCTCCAAGATTTCCATGCTGTCTTTGTTGTTATGTTCTGAGGCTCATGCCAAAGCTTTGATTAAGTTTCTGAAGACTGCTCACGTACCCAATGCAATTTCTGTTGACCAGTTTGAGAATTGTGTTGCCCACGTGACTTATGATAATGGGTTAGGTTTCTCTGATGCCGACTTGACTCCTGCCAAGAGGGATCATAACAGGGCCCTGCATATCTCAATTAAATGCAGGGGCACTACCCTGTCACATGTATTGATAGACAATGGTTCCTCTCTGAATGTGTTACCCAAAGAAGTCCTGAACAAGCTAAGTCCTGAAGATGCTGTGCTGAAGCCCAGTAATATAGTGGTGAAGGCTTTTGATGGTTCTAGAAGAGTGGTGCATGGAAAAATTGATCTCCCAATCAAAGTTGGTTCTCAGGTTTTTAATGCTACCTTTTATGTTATGGATATTCGTCCGTCGTATTCTTGTTTGTTGGGACGTCCCTGGATCCATGGGGCAGGTGCTGTAACCTCTACATTACATTAGAAGTTGAGATATCCGGTAGAAGGAAAGGTTGTTACTGTCTATGGAGTGGAAGAATATTTTGTCAGCCATGTGAACACCTTCAAGTATCTGGAGGTGGAAGGTGAATATGTTGAAACTCCGTGTCAGACATTTGAAGAGGTTCCTTGGATTGTTAATGATTATGAAGCTCCTCCTGTTGTCAAGAAAGTTCCTGTGGTCACCAGAGTACCTCCAACAATGGCCTCCCTTAAAGATGCTAAAGTTGTGGTGGATGAAGAGTCTCAGAAGGCTATTCGTCGTGCTCGTGTTGTTCGTATCACCAATCAAGGGGTTATGAAGAACCAGATCAATGCTGTGGGTGACTATGATGAAGACTACAACTTGGATGCTTGGATTTTTCCTACTGTGGGTGCTGGACTCAATAATTGGAAAGCTGAAGATGTTATCCCTATCTCCTTTAGTCAGGAGTAAATACTATTATTGTGTTGTTGCTTTTTAAGTTTGTAATTTCTAGAACAATTAAAACTCTCAAGCCTTGTGCCTTACCCAGGGCACAATGGTGTGCTTGTTACGGGCTGTCATTTCATTTGCATACTTCATTCAATAAAAATCAGTGGGCGTTTCGTTTTAGTAAATATTGTGTTCCTTGTCTTTCTTTTCTTTTATTTTTGCTTTATCAGCTATGTGTTCTTACACACACCCACATCACTAAAATGCAGATCCTCATCCACTCTGGATCCCGTTGATAACAGTTCTACTATTGCCAATTATAATTTCGAGAATCCGATCTATCAAGCTGAAGACGAAAATGAGGACGATTGTGAAGTACCTGTAGAGCTGGCTAGGTTGTTACAACAAGAAGAGAAAGCTATACAGCCACATGAAGAGCCAGTCGAAGTTGTGAATCTGGGAACTGAAGAAAACAGGAAAGAAGTCAAGATAAGGGCTGATTTAGACAATAGTGTCAAGAGCAAATTGATTCAGATGTTACGTGACTATGTGGAGATCTTTGCTTGGTCTTATGAAGATATGCCAGGGTTGGATACAAACATTGTGGTTCACCGTTTACCAGTAAAAGAAGATTGTCGTCCAAAGAAGCAGAAGGTTTGTCGCATGCGTCCTGAGATGTCAGAGAAGATCAATGCAGAGGTAATGAAACAGTTTGATGCAGGGTTCTTAGCTGTGACTTCTTATCCTCAGTGGGTTGCAAATGTGGTACCGGTGCCTAAGAAAGATGGTAAGGTACGTATGTGTGTAGACTACAGGGATTTGAACAAGGCTAGCCCCAAAGATGACTTTCCGCTTCCTCATATTGACGTTCTGGTAGACAACACTGCTCAGCATAAGGTATTCTCTTTTATGGATGGTTTTTCTGGTTACAATCAGATCAAGATGGCACCTGAAGATATGGAGAAGACAACATTTGTTACACAGTGGGGCACCTTTTGCTATAAGGTGATGCCATTTGGTTTGAAGAATGCAGGGGCAACATATCAGCGTGCTATGGTGGCTTTGTTTCATGATATGATACATCATGAGATAGAGGTATATGTGGATGATATGATAGCCAGGTCCCAGAATGAAGAGCAACATCTTGATCATTTGTATAAATTGTTTGAGAGGTTGAAGAAATACAAGTTGAGGTTGAACCCAAACAAGTGTACTTTTGGAGTTAGATCTGGTAAACTTCTGGGTTTCATAGTCAGTGAAAAGGTATTGAAGTGGATCCTGCAAAAGTGAAAGCTATACGAGAGATGCCAGCTCCCCGTACTGAGAAGGAAGTTAGAGGTTTCTTGGGACGATTGAATTACATTGCAAGATTTATTTCCTAATTAACTACCATCTGTGAGCCAATCTTCAAGTTGTTGAAGAAAGATCAGGTGATGGAATGGAATGATGAGTGCCAGACTGCCTTTGATGAAATCAAGAGATATCTGCTAGAACCTCCAATTTTGATGCCACCAGTTGATGGAAGACCCTTGATCATGTACTTAACAGTGTTAGACAACTCAATGGGGTGTGTATTGGGGGCAACATGACGAGTCTGGTCGAAAAGAGCAGGCAATATACTACCTTAGCAAAAAGTTTACCGACTGTGAAACAAGATACTCACTGCTCGAGAAAACTTGCTGCGCTTTGGCATGGGCTGCTCGCCGACTAAGGCAGTATATGTTGACCCATACTACCTTGCTGATTTCGAAGATGGATCCAATCAAGTACATATTTGAGAAACCTGCTCTCTCCGGGAGAATTGCAAGATGGCAAATGATCTTGACAAAATATGACATACAGTATACTACTCAGAAGGCCATTAAAGGGAGTGTTGTAGCTGATCATTTGGCTCATCAAGCAGTGGATGATTACCAGTCAATGAGTTTTGAGTTCCCTGATGAAGACATTATGATTATTACCAAAGAACCTGGACAATATGACGGACCTGAACAAGGATCCCGATGGACCATGGTTTTTGATGGAGCTTCTAATGCACTTGGTAATGGTGTTGGTGTTGTGATCAGTTCCCCTGAAGGTTGTCATACCCCGATTACGGCCAGACTTTGTTTCTATTGTACTAATAACATGGCTGAGTATGAGGCATGTATCCTGGGTATTAAAGCTGCTATTGATATGAAGATTCAGTTCCTTGATGTGTATGGAGATTCAGCCCTGGTAGTAAGTCAGATTAAAGGAGATTGGGATACCAAGCATGATAACCCCATTCCTTATAGAGAGCATGTATTGTCTTTGATCCCACATTTCAAAGAGATTACCTTTGGAAATATTCCACGGAGAGAGAATCAGTTGGCAGATGCATTAGCCACCATGGCATCTATGTTTGAGATCAGCTGGGATGATGAAGCTCCCAAGATTACTATTGATAGATTTGAAAAGCCTGCATACTGCAATGAGATTGGCACTGAAGGGGCAGAGGAGAAGCCTTGGTTCTATGAAGTGAAAAGATATCTTGAAGCTCAGGAGTTCCCTGAAGGGGCATCTGTTAAAGATAGGAAGTTTCTGAGAAGGTTTTCTGCTAAGTTCTTTTTGAGTAATGGGATTTTGTACAAGCGCAATCATGACTCAACTATGCTTCGTTGTGTGGATAAGAAGGAAGCAACTGAGATTATGGAAGACATGCATGATGGGATCTTTGGCACTCATTCTAGTGGTCATACTATGGCTAAGAAGATATTGAGAGCAGGTTATTATTGGTCTACCATGGAAGCTGACTGCTATCAACATTCCAGAACATGTCACAAGTGTCAAATTTATGCTGATAAAGTACATATACCTCCATCACCATTGAATGTGTTGATTGCTCCTTGGCCTTTTGCCATGTGGGGCATTGATATGATTGGTGAGATCAAACCTACTGCTTCTAATGGGCATCGTTTCATCCTGGTTGCTATTGATTACTTCACGGAGTGGGTAGAGGCAGCTTCATTTGCATCTGTTACTAAGAATGTGGTGGCTCGATTCATTAAGAATAATCTCATATGTAGGTATGGCATCCCTGAAAGGATTATTACTGACAATGGCTCTAATCTAAACAACACTATGATTACTGATCTCTGCATGCAGTTCAAGATTAAGCATCACAACTCTTCTCCATATCGTCCGAAGATGAATGGGGCAGTTGAAGCTGCTAATAAGAACATTAAGAAGATTATACAGAAGATGACTGTGACTTATAAGGATTGGCATGAGATGTTACCATTTGCTCTTCATGGTTATCGTACCACAATACATACTTCAACAGGGGCAACCCCATTCTCCTTAGTCTATGATATGGAAGCGGTTCTGCCCATTGAAGTTCAGATTCCCTCCTTAAGAATTATGAAGGATGCAGGCTTGGATGAAGATGAGTGGATTCAGACTCGACTTGACCAGATAAATTTGATTGATGAGAAGAGGCTAGCAGCAGTTTGTCATGGTCAGATGTACCAGAAACGAATGATCAAAGCTTTTAACAAGAAGGTTAAGCCAAATGTATATCAGGCTGGTGACTTGGTAATCAAGCGTATCATATTACCACAGGGTGATCCTAGGGGCAAGTGGACTCCCACATATGAAGGACCATTTGTGGTCAAAACAGTGTTTTCAGGAGGTGCCATGATACTTACTACTATGGATGGTGAAGACTTCCCACAGCCTGTAAACGCAGACATAGTTAAAAAATACTACGCATAAAAAGAGACCCGCTAGGTTTACAGGCCTAGGCAAAAATAAGGGCATCCCGGCAAACCAAAAGGGTTTGGGCAAAAATTAGGGATATATATGAAAAGATGTACACCCGGCAAGTCGAAAACCTGAAAAGGCGGCTTGGGCAAAAAAGGGTATCCCGGTGGATTGAAAACCTGAAAGGGCAATCCAGGCAAAAGTTAGGGATTAAAGCGTATGACTATGTCTCGTCTGGATCACCCATGAAACTGCAACCAGTTGTGTTACTCACTCAATGCTCAAACAGATAAAACTCAATCCAATCGTTTCCGTCTCAACAGCAGAAGATGAGATACTTGAAGATAATGGCAATAGTAGAATTGAAACTCCATAGGATTATTTCCGACATAGCTGATTTCCTTTGTTTTGTAAAACTTTATGACAAATTCCTCTTACTAGGTTTATGTCTCCTTGTACAAACTTACCCATGTATGGGTCACTTTTTGATATAAATAAAATTCCATCTTTGAATCCAGATTTACTTTTACCCTATTTACATAAGCGAAACGTCCATTGGTTGTGTTTGAATGTATGTATGCTTTTGAATATGATTGATGTTTACCAGAAATGCATGTATGCTTAATATGATTGATGTTTACCAGAAATGCATGAAAATGCAGTAAAAGTATTTACTAAGGACGAACGAGGGAAGGATTCTAACGAAGCTTCACCAGGTTCACTCTTACAAGACAGTTACAAATCCCCAGTAGGGCAAGTCCATCTTCATGAAGTACTTCAAGTCACATCTCCCCTGGAATTTATATCCATCTCTTTTATCCTCATACGGATAATCGGGAATTTACTCTTCCAATAGGAGTACGACGAACGAAGACGGGAGGTTATGTATACCTTGCTATCCCCAGCAGACGAAAGGTTATGTATACCCTACTATCAAACGCAGACGAAAGGTTATGTATACCCTTTTATCAAACGAAGACGGGAGGTTATGTATAATATAGTATCAAGCAAGACAGGAACAAGTTCCTTATATTCTTCAGCAACGAATCGGGATTTATTTTCCCTGGCCAGCAGTTGTTATACAAAGATATCCAGACGCTTCAGGCAGCATCATGTCATACATACATCATTTACATCATAACATACATATACATAAATACATAATACATTACTTAAGTGCATCATATCATACATACATACATAATGCATAAACTAATATTACCATACAGGATGCTACCTTGTTTTCAGGTTAATTCTCCAACAACAAATTTCATCAACAAGTTGTGACTATTGGGCCGTTGTTTATCTTCCCAAAGGTTATCATTTCCTCAGGACATTGTTTAATCTCCTGAAAGCTTCTTATACCTCAGAACGTTGTTCATCTTTCTGAAAGCATATCATCACCTCAGGATGTTGTTTATCCTCCTGAAAGTATATTACCTCCTCAGGACGTTGTTATCCTCCTGAAAGCTATCAATCCCTCAGGACTGCTTTATCCTCCTGAAAGCATATTATCTCCTTGGGCCGTTGTTTATCTTCCCAAAGGTTATATCATTACCTCAGGACTGCTTTATCCTCCTGAAATCATATCACTACCTCAGGACTGCTTTATCCTCCTGAAAGCATATCATTCCCTCAGGACTGCTTTATCCTCCTGAAAGCATATTATTACCTTGGGCCGTTGTTTATCTTCCCAAAGGTTACCACTTCCTCAGGACGTTGTTTATCTTCCTGAAAGCTATCACCCCTACCTCAGGACGTTGTTTATCCTCCTGAAAGCATATTATTTCCTCAGAACGTTGTTTATCCTTCTGAAAGCATATCATTTCCTCAGGACATTGGTTATCCTCCTGAAAGCATACTATTACCTCGGGACGTTGTTTATCTTCCTGAAAGCTATCCCCATATCTTCATATTTTGGATTGCTTTATCCTCCAAAAGAAGTATATCTGAAGAACTGTTCTCCAAGTGGCATCTTTAAGCCCACTCAAGCATATACAACTAGTCATCAGTATCACTCTACGCACCGGTGAGTGCAAATTTTTGGGCTTTTGTGTTCAATCCCCTTCAACCTTCCAGGTCACGACTGACAAATATACCAATCTAACCCCTCAGGTTTCAGAAAATTGAACAGGGGCAGCTGTTGCACCCCAAAATTTGCCCTCACAATACAAGACTTTGTGTGCTAAGAAGGTTCACAAGGTTCACAAGACCTTTCATGAGGTTCATGAAGTTTACAAAACACTTTATGAGGTTCACAAGGTTCACAAGATTCACAATACTTACAAGACCTTTCATGAGGTTCATGAAGTCTACAAGACACTTTATGAGGTTCACAAGACCTCCCATGAGGTTCACAAGACATTTTATGATGGTTCACAAGGTTCACAAAGTTCACAAATAGTCAGAAGAGTTGACAATTCCCTCAGACAATGCACCTCCTAAGCAGTGCATCCAAAACTAGGGTTTTGACTTTAATCAGGCTAAATGGATTTCCAAGACTTCAAGTGAGCTTCATAACATCTTATATGTGTATAAGAACCCCCATGACAAGTTTCAAGACTTTTCTCAAAGGTTTGCTCAGTCAGATGATCAGATAAGTCAAAATCAGTCAAAGCAGTTAAAAAGTCAAACTGAGGTCAATTGTGGTCAAACCAAAGTCAAACTTCATGATTTTTTGCCAACATCAAGTATATGAAGTAAAATTCATCATTTGATCAAGGGTTGATCATGATTCATCAAGGAGATTTCAGATCATCAAGAATCAGGAGTTTCTAAATTAGGGTTTCTTCAGGAAAAGTCAACTGAACTTTGACCAGCCATAACTTTCACATGCTTCATCACCAAGTCTCCATCCAAAGCTCATTTTGAAGGAAATTGAATTCTCTACAACTTTGTGTCTCACAAGCCAAGCCCAAAACTGCTTCATTTGGAAGGTATGAGCTAAGACATTATAGGTCCTTTTAAAAGTCAACAAAAAGTCAACAACTTCAAAAGGGCATAACTTGAGAATGGTAAATGATATGGACATGAAACCAGTGGGGTTGGTTAGAGGACTCTTCAAGCTTTCCAAAATGTCCAAGAACACCCTCATAGCATTAAAATTGAAGGATGTGTGCCCTTGCAAAGTTGGGAAATTTTAGGGAAGTTTATGAAGCAAATGGAGGTTTAAAACCAAATTTTGCTAAGTGGGCTGAACTTTTAATGACCCAAAGCAATCCATGACATCATGCACGAAAATTCTTTGATATTTTCATAATTTTTATTTTATTTAATTAATTTATTATGATTTTTTATACTAAAAATCATTTTAAATTTAAATAAAATATTAAATGTGAAGATTTAAAATTATTTTTGATTCTAGAAGGTCATGAATTCAATATGGATCAAATTGATACAAAGATAATGTTGATTGGCTTGAAATAGAAAGTGTTTATGCAAAAATATTTGAATTTCAAAGCTTATCTTTCTCAATCTTTTTGGATCAAATCTTTCAAACAATGACCAAGTTTTCTGACCTAAATTCATCACACTATAAGTATATGACATAACCCTAATCATAGAACACGATTTCCAGCCTCCCAAGAGTAAGTTTCAAAGTTCAAAAATCATCCAAAAATCAATTTTCGGTTTCAATCATTCAAGAGGTTTCAAGGTATTTTGAGGACACAAGAATGTTTCTGAGACATCATAGAATCATTCCCAATGCTCATATGCATCCATAACCTCATGAACATTTTAAACCGAATTCAAATATTGACACATTTATGTTTTTTTCGTTTTCATATATACATGTAATATAAATTGAATTTGATTGTGGATTTGTGTTTGTGACAAGCTTGTGAACGTTTCTGGGCAACTTAATTTGATTTTCGATGCAGGAGTAGAGAAACACCATTGCTAGGGTTTCGGCCATGGATTTGGGGTTTTGTCTTAAACCTAATATAAATAAGTTCTAAGAACATAGAACCATTCCATGGACATTGGGGATTATGAAACACTGATTATTGTTGAGAAATTTCACTGTTTTGATGCTTGTTCAATTTCGTAGGTTTTTGTATTTTGAAATTCGCAGGAAACATTGCAGCAAAATTCGTATGAAATTTCGTAGGTAATTTGGAGAAGAAGACCTGCGCGCGTTTTCTGATTTTGAATTGTTGTAATATATTATAATGTTTTGTTTCTATTTTATATCACAAGCATGGTGCTTGTCCCAGTGGTGAAGGGTGCGCGTATGATGCTTATAGGCAGGGGTTCGAACCCTGGCTTCACCACCTTTTTCTTATTTTTTCCAGATAATTAGCAACCTTAATATATTATGTATTATAGTCACCACATTAACAGGTGCGCTCTCCCAGCTGGATTGGTTAAGGTGTTTGTGTGATGTTGGAAGGTCCTGGGTTCGATCCCCCCAGGCCTTTTGTTTTTCTTTCTTTTTTCTTTGATTTTCAGGAACAAGGCATAAAACAAATTTCTCTCCTTTCCTTGGCATCAGGCGCGCGTTGGCCTAGTGGTTGTTGTTGCTGGCTGAAGTTCTTGGAGGCAAAGGGGCTGGGTTCAATCCCCAACCCAGGTAAGTTTTTTTAAAACTCTGTTTTATTTATTTTATTAATTGTTTATTATAGAATACTATTTATATGATTAATATGCAAATATATTTAAATGAATATGTAAATATTATATGTTATAAAAATAATTTCTGAAATAATAATAATAATATTTTCTAAAGCTAATTTCTTTTTATTAATATGTATATATATGATTTATTTGTCTAATTAGATTAATATTTAATATTTAACATTTTTTTATATGAAACCTAATTTATTTTTAAAACCCTAAAAAACATATTCTTTTCAAACCCTAATTTTTCTTCTTCTATTTGCTTAATATCATTATTTGTATATATTATATTCATGACCTAATTAAAATATTTAATTTAATTTTTGTTAATGTAATAATATAAATTGTTTATAATTTAAATTCTTGTATGTAAATATGTTTTAAAATTAAAATTCTTAATTTATTTTTATAATATGTAAATATGATATAATTTGTTTATAATTTAATTTTGCATGTAAATAATTTTTATTATATGTTTAAAAATTGTTAACTTAATTTTTTGTAATTTATAATTTATTTTCATAATATGTTCATAATTAATTTAATAATTTACATATAACTTAAAACTTTACAATAATTAGTATAATTGTTTATATTTTAATATTAAATAATAATTGTTTATAAAATTGATTTTTTTTTAGCTTATTTCATTATTATTATTAATTATGTTTATTTTTATACTAACCCCATTAATTTGGTATTATTTTTTATTATTATTATTTTCACTAACCCAATTATAATTAATTATTTATTTTGCTTATTATATTTAATTTTGTAATTGTTCCTTGGTGTAATATTTAATAGTAATGTTTAAATTATTTATTTTATGCTATGGTTAGTAAATAGGGAGTGTAACATGTATGTTTATTTAAAATTAATTTAGATCATTTAATTTAAAAGATAAATATTAAAAATTGTACACTCACACACGTAAGTCGATCTTTGATCGCCATCTCACTTCCTTAGGGATACCTCTCATTGTTGCTTAATCAAAAGGTCAAGTAGGGTGTATAAAGCAAAGTCCCTCAAAATAAAATCATCTAGTCCCTTAACAAATAAAAGATCAAGTCCCTTTCGAATGTTGCCTTCGTAATGATCTTGTTCCTTTCGAATAAAGATGATAGTCCCTCCAAAATTGCTTATACACCCCACAGTTGCCTACATAAACAAGATGTCCCTTTACTTGTCCCTCACATCCAAGGTAATGACTACCTATTCCTTAATAATAGGGATAGTCTTACCATTTAAAGGATTCAAGAACATAAAAGACTTAAACTTAGGGTAGGTTCCTCATAGTTACTTGCTCACTCTTCAAAACTTTTCAAACACTTCACAATTTCAAACAAAAATTTTCAAAACAAAGGTTTATACGCATCTATACATGGATCATTATAAACACTTAAGAAAATTTCTATTCACACACTTCACATTTTCAAAAAACATTTTAAAGTGAGCTAAGTAACTAAGAGCCCATGGATAACCATGGATGTAAAGGGTGCTAACACCTTCCCTTTACATAACCTACCCCCCGGACCCAAAAATATTTTAAAAGGTTTTTCCTGTTCTTTTATGCCTTTCCTTTGGATAAAATAAAAGTTGGTGGCGACTCTTGCTATCCGCAACATAACTAAAGTCAGTTCTCCCACCGTGTTACAGCATGCAGCTCCAAAGCATGTCAATGGGTGCTAAGGAGAATTTCAAGGAGTATGCCCAGAAATGGAGAGACCTGGCTGGCATAGTTCAACCTCCTCTGACGGACAAGGAGCTGGTGGATATGTTTATGAGTACGCTGAATGGTCCTTTCTATAGTCACCTCATTGGAAGCTCATCATCTGGTTTCACTGAGCTGATAATGACATGAGAACGTGTGGAGAGTGGTATAAGAAGTGGAAAGATACAGGTAGGTGCCTCTTCATCAAACACTGCCAAGAAGCCCCCAAGTGGGAAGAAGGAGTCTAATGCTGTGTATGGTCAACCTAGTCGTAGCAGGAATCACCAATCTGTGGGAGCAGTTCACATCTCTAATCCCGCCCCTGCAGCACCAGAGCAACAACAAAACAATCAACCAAAGCCTAGAAGACAGTTCACCAAGATCAACATGTCACTAGCCCAAGCCTTGCAACACCTGTTGAAAGGAGAACTCATTACTTTGAAGGACCCTCCTCAGAATCCTAATACTTCCTCTCCTCGGTACAATCCTAATGCACGATGTGCCTATCACTCTAATTGTCCGGGACATGATACCAACAATTGCTGGATATTGAAAAACAAGATTCAAGATATGATTGAAGCTGGAGAGATTGAATTTGACCCTCATGGGACTCCAAATGTGATTACTACTCCCATGCCAAATCATGAGAAGACTGTCAATGCCGTTGATGAAGTTTCCTATGTTTCCTCAGTAGCAGATGTGACTACTCCCTTATCCATTATCAAGAAGAAGCTGGTGCAGGCTGGATTCTTTCCAGGTTGTAATGAAGATTGTTTTTATTGTGCCTACAAACCGGATAGCTGCTGGAAGTTGAAGGGTGGTATTCAACGCCTCATGGATAATTACACCATATTGTTTGAGAGGACACCTTCTATGGAGAGTATGGTTGAACATCTAACTCAAGGTGCGAAGGTTGAAGATGTGGATATGGTTGATAAAGTACCAGTAAGAATTACCTCCAAAGGCCCTGTCAAGATCACTCATAAGGGTCCTATCAAGATTACTGCTGAAGGTCCGGTAAAGACTGTTGCTGAAGCTAGAGTGGCTCCCATGATTATTCCCACTCCTGGCCCTATTCCGTATACTTATGATAAAGCTATACCCTGGAATTACGGTTCTGATGTTTATATCCATGGTGTTAAACAAGAACCTTTGACTGATACACCTGCTACGCCTGATAACCTTGATGTTGATAATATTGCTGGATCTAGTAAGATCACAAGAAGTGGAAGAATTTTCTCCCCTCCGGTTACCTCAAAAAATACAGTTACTCCAACTACTACTTCCACTTCTGAACCAAGTACTGATACTCGGGGCAAAGGTCCTGTAATTGAACCTGTGCAAGCTGAGGCACCGACTGCTGAGAATCTTTCTAAACAGATGGAAGAGGTGTTGAAGATCATTCGCAAGAGTGATTATGATATTGTTGACCAGTTGGGGCATACTCCCTCCAAGATTTCCATGTTATCTTTCTTGTTGTGTTCTGAGGCTCATGCTAAAGCCTTGATTAAGTTCTTGAAGACTGCTCATGTACCAAATGAGATTTTTGTGGATCAGTTTGAAAACTGTGTTGCACACCTGACTTATGATAATGGGTTAGGTTTTTCTGATGCTGACTTGACTCTTGCCAAGAGAAATCATAACAGAGCTTTACATATCTCTATTGAGTGTAGGGGCACTACCCTGTCTCATGTGTTGATAGACAATGGTTCTTCACTGAATGTACTTCCCAAAGAGGTTCTAAACAAGCTTAGTCCTGAAGATGCTGTGTTGAGACCAAGCAACATAGTGGTGAGGGCCTTTGATGGTTCAAGAAGGGTGGTGCATGGAGAAATAGATCTCCCAATCAAAGTAGGCTCTCAAGTTTTCAATTCTACATTCTATGTAATGGATATTCGTCCTGCGTACTCTTGTTTGCTTGGGCGCCCCTGGATCCATGGGGCAGGTGCTGTGACCTCCACTCTACATCAGAAGCTGAGATATCCAGTAAAGGGAAAGGTTGTCACTGTTTACGGAGAGGAAGAATATATGATCAGTCATGTGAATACGTTTAAGTATGTTGAAGTAGAGGGTGAATATGTTGAGACTCCTTGCCAGACGTTTGAAGTAGTTCCTTGGGTTGTTCCTGCTGCTGAAGTTCCTCCTGTGGTTAAAACAGTTCCTGTGGTTACCAGAGTACCTCCTACAATGGCTTCTCTTAAAGATGCTAGAGTTGTGGTTGAAGAAGAGTCCCAGAAGGCTGTTCGTCGTGCTCGTGCTGTTCGTATCACCAATCAAGGGATCGTGAAAGATCAAATTAATGTTGTGGGTGACTATAATGAAGACTACAACCTGGATGACTGGATCTTTCCTACTGTGGGTGATGGGCTCAACAATTGGAAGGCTGAAGATGTTATTCCTATCTCCTTTAGTCAGGAGTAAATACTATTACTGTGTTGTTATTTTTAAGTTTGTAATTTTTGAACAATTAGACTTTTAAGCCTTGCGCCTTACCCGGGGCACAATGGTATGCTTGTTACGGGATGTCATTTCATTTGCATACTTCATTTAATAAAAATCAATGGACGTTTCTGAAATTCTGGTATGACAGACTCAGATGTCGAATATGATGTTGAGACATCTTATCTGTTACTTATAAACATGGTAAGGCATACATATCAGTACTTAAATAATTCTGATATATCAGAGTCAAACATGCTTCAGGATGTTGAGACATCTGATAGGACATTCAGTTCAGGTACTGCATAAAACATAAAAGATATAAAGAACACAGCAGAATTGTTAACCCAGTTCAGTGTATCTCCACACTTACATCTGGGGGCTACCAAGCCAGGAGGAAATCCATTATAAGTAATATTAATTCTAGACTTAAACCACCCAGTTTAATCTTTCACTTAATATCTACCCAATGCAATTTCTACCTAAGACACAACTTAGATATGAGTACCAACTCACTCCCCCTCAATCACACAATGATCTTTTACAATGATTAATAAAATTGAAGTCACACTTCAAACACAACAGCTTGATCTTACTTAAAAGTTTCAATCAAGACACAATACTTCTCTTGCTTACAAGCTTCGAGAATCACAAGTGAAACAGCCACAATAGAGTTCCTTGTTATGCACGGCTGCCACAAGAACACAACCCTAATAATGTTTACATTTTCGGTTGATTGGATTATTCTAAACTAGGTTACAAGGTTTCTTTTATAACTATTCCCAACTGGATTTGGGCCTAAACAATCACAACAATAGTTGCTACAAATATGCAGAAAAAATCTGCTACAAATATTCCAAAAGATCTTCAAATCTAAAAACTCCTAAAATATCTCTAAATATAGAAACCTATATTTTTCAATATTTGTCTTCAATTTAAATTGAGTCTTTAAGATCTTCTAAATCAGAACCCTTTAAATCAGCGCCACATATGATTGCATAATATCTCCAGAATATTCTGCATAATTCAGATCTGATAAATCCCACTGTCATCACCTTGAATTAGGGTTAGTTAGTTTGTTACCTCCTTAATTCAAGGTGAATTAGTTATTCTGTTATACTGAAATCAGATAACTAATCTCCCTAAATATGCGCCTTGTATTGCTTATCTCTTTCCAATTAATTCCAGATAGATTCCCCTGAATTTACTCAGTTCTGTTAGTCATTAATTAATTCTGGTAGCAGGTCTGAGATGTCACAACATCTGTTGGGACATCCTGAAAAACTGAACTTACTTCATTTACTGATACAATGTCACAACATCTGATGTGACATCCTGTAACCTGAACTTATTCCATTAACTGATACAATGTCCTAACATCTGGTGTGACATCCTGATATCTTGACTTAAGTTCATTAACTGTTACTCTGTTTGACAGTGTCACAACATCTGGTGTGACATCCTGAACTAAGTTCAACACTTCTTGTTTGATATCTATATGTAACATATAACAGTAATGTTGTCATGACAGTTGCAGATGTTTCAAAATTTTCTTTGACATCTGTCATGACATTTGCAGATGTTTCAACATCTTCTCTGACATCTGTCTGTAACATATGACAGTAATTCTGTCATGACATTTGCAGATGTTTCAACATCTTCTTTGACATCTGACTGTAACATATGACAACATGACTGTAACATATGACAACATCTGTTGGGACATCCTGAATTAAGTTCTCATACTCTGTTTGATAATGTCCCAACATTTGATAGGACATTCTGAACTGAATTCAACATCTTCTTTGACAACTTCCACATTTATCTGTGCCACCATGTCAGGACATCATGTCTTGACTTGTTCTTCCAGAATCTATACCATGTTAATTTAACATATGGATCTTCTTATTCAACATTTTCCAGCCATATTAGTTTTACCAAACATAATGCCAATCATAAAATAATAGCATTAACAATCTCCCCCTTTGGCTTATTTTGGCTAAAACTAATTTACATACAGGTGTAGTAGTACCTTATGTAGAAGTTCCTTAACATCACATCTTCATATCAGACCTCACACTATTACTTCTCCCCCTTTTTAGCCATAAAAAGACAAAGGTACCATAATAAACATGGAGGTATATAATCTCCAGAAGCTTGAAACACACATAAGCTTCACAATTCCTCAAGAATCAAACATAAGCTGCAGAGAGCAGCTTTATATAATATAGCCTTCTAGACTCTTAGGATACTCCTTATCTGGTTAAGGTATTACTCCCCCTTAACACCACAAAATCAGGTGCACATACTTGGAACACACTCCCCCTATCTAGGATACTCCATGCTTCTCTGTACATTGATGAAAGGAAAACATAAGACGCATCTTCATGTCTTCAAGAGCTCCCCCTCTGTTCAATTCCCAATTGAACACATTCACTTCTTGTACCAAAGCATACCTGATTCCTTTCTGGGTTTGTAGTTGCCACAGACTACACAAGATGAACATCTTCTAGCACACAGGTTCTTGACATTAAGCCTTTACACACCAAAGGCCATACAATTCATATAAAACACATCCAAACTAATTATGACATTAGAATGAATGTCCACAAACAAACTTCCAAGCAATCAATACCTGATATACTCCAGTTTCTTCTACATGTTTCTTCCAATATAGATCATCTACTTCATCATTCTCCCATATGATTAGGTAGTCTAATAATAGAAACCATGTAGATAAACACCCCAGATAATGTACTAACACTTAGTTAGAACATTTTTCATACACCAAGACCTTATCACCATGATCCTAGATGTGCTCCACCAACTGGACTTACTATAGCATAGTAATCCAAGAACTGAAAATCTTCAACTACACTGTGCCACCAGTTAGAATCAGAATTCCAGAAAGAATGATAAACTCTCATTCACCTTCAAGAAGAATAAATCCTCTTGAGTCTTCAACTCATCACTCCTCTGCCCAAGAGCAATTTGTTCCAAGACAATCCTCAAGAACAACCAGCTGCCACACTCTGATTATCTTGATTCTTCGAATCCACTTTAAAGATCAACCAATTACCACATTTTGATAACCTCCTTTATGAATCCTCATATGAAAAAGCCAATTGCCACTTTTCTCTTCTTCACGTTTATAATAAATCTTCCAAAGATATCCTGATCAATAAAGTTGATCTTCACCAAGCTGTCAAGATAAAAGGCCTTATGAAGCATTCAATCCCTATAGATCATTTTATCTTGATTTATGTGTCACTTCACCAATTAGACTCTGATGTTGAACTAGATGTTTAAACATTATTAGCCCACATCCATCTGTTAAATTCAGGTCCTTCTTCTGCCACTTGAAAGAACCTCCTTCCTTTATAGAACAAGAGTTCCATGCTCTCATAGACTTGATTTATCCATCAAGTTTGAGTAAACAACCTCCATTCTATTGGTTTTGCAGAAGTTCCTACCAATAACACATATTGATGAGAAACTTCCAATGTTTCTCCAAAGTCTTCAAACCTGCCACTGTCTGATTATTCAGAAGGAATAGTTAAGAACTACACCTCATAACTATACCAAGGATGCCACCTTTCCTTGAGTAAGGCAGTCTAAACAAATTTATGATATCGCCACCTATCTTAACTCCATGATGAGCATTCTGGATTACACCTAGATCAGAAATAAACCAATCCAAGTAGTCATCAAGATTATGATATGTTCATGGTCTTTCATCTCCATCTTCAGAATCAACAATATCCAGACCAGTTCTTGCCAAGAAACTTTCCAGAAATAAATAACTCCTGTCACACAAGACTGAAGCCAATGCTACAGCTTATGCAATACCTCTCCCATGATTCTGCACAAACTCTGATGATAAGATGTTCCAACATCTTTTTGAACATCACCAATCTTGAATCACAAGGATAATCAATCAAATATTTGTGAACTCCACAAACAACAATTGATCTTAAATCCTTGTATAATACCTTATCAGATAGTTCTACATAATATGATCTTTTAATTTTGAAGGATTTTAAGGTTAGCTCCAGATAAGATTAGCAAGATCTCCTCATGTCATGGATAAACAATACTCCAGCTGAGCATAAACTCCACTAATTCTCAATTTCACACCCCTGATGAACATACAAAGAGCACAACTGATAAATATCCACACTTGATTTTATATTCCAAAACAGAAGCTCTTAGTTTGCTTGCTACAAAGGGTTCATACTGCCACTATCCATGACTAGTAGTGGAAGAGACTACCAGTTCAACAACCATTCTGATCAGACTTCCCAATCTGACATTCTTCCCTCGCTTCTAGCAATTGTTGGTCACATTGCTAGCTTTAATCATGACCAAAGTCATGCATTTATCACCCACATTTGTAGATACATTTAGAAGCTTTTTCATCTTCAGATTCATCATCAGATTCATCAGTATTCTGAGCAACCTCTTCCAGCTCCAGCCTTTGAATTACTTCCTCAAGCTTTTTCTTCCTGGCATCCAGCTTTTTGCAAGTGTTATTCAGATCTGCAATCAAGGCAGCTTTGGATATGGGAGTCTTTGCTTTTGAAGGTCCAGCAGATGTCCTAGTGGAAGCTTCAACATCAGCAGCATGATGGCTCAAGAAAAGTTTGTAATGGAAGGCCAGAGGACTTTTTCTTTTGCAGACTGAATCCTTCTCAGTGAGGATACCTGGATACTGGCTTAGTATGATTCCACATAGCAGAGAGGGAAAAGCAATGGGAAGATTTGTTGTTGATGTTCCTGCATGCTTTAGGGTTTGATCAAAGATGTAAGCCCCAAAGTCCAGCTTTGTTTGGGTGCCCACAACATATATGAATCTGCCCAATCCAATTGCTATTGAAGAAGTATGGTTGGTAGGGACCCTGTTTAAAGTGCCAATCCTATGCAGCATTGCATACTTCCTTGTTAGCAAGCTAACAGAAAGTTTGCCCTTGACTGGCCAAGCTTTGACTTGATTGGCAGTAATGACCTTGCACACCTGGTTATCTGTCTTGCCCAGCTCATTAGATCCATCAGATTCTTTCCCTAGATAATGGTTGATAACCCTAGGAGAGAATTCCACACATATCCCTCTTACATAGACTTTTCTGAATTCATCTGATTTACCTTCAGCACAGTCCTCTTGAAGGTTGACACTGAATTCCTTGACTAGCAGCTCATAGCAAGGTGAAAAGTTTGATACTGTTTTGAATAAACCAGCAGAAGAAATTAGGTCAATTACCTCAGTGCACTCAAGTGCATTGCTGCCCAGCTCTCTTTCAAGTGCTACCCTTCTTTGGTATACAAATTTCCATCTGCTCACACTTGACACATGATGGAATGAAACATTGTCCAGAGGAACTTCTGGAACAGCAGAGGTGGACCTTGAGGGTGCTGGTTTCTTCTTTGGTTGGGATGTTGGAACATCCTCTTCAACATCTGAATCTGGTGGAGTTACAGCTTTCCTCTTTTGGGTATTCACCTTGCTCCATTGTTTAGTAGGACCAAATACCACTTTGGCCTTGTCTTTCTTTGGAGTAGGCTACTTCTTTTCAGGAGTTGAATGTCCTGCAGTCTTCTTTTCCTTTCTAGCCCTAAGCCTTTTGGCTATGCTAGGGTCCACAGAAGCAATGATCTCTGTGTCAGAGTCATTATCTAAGTCTTCAATATGTAGCATAGACGCCTCCTCTTCCAGGTTAGGAGTAGGTTCCAAACATATGTGATCATCACACATTTGTCTAGCACCCAAAGCATCCATCATGTTAGCAGGATATTGTAGCGGTAAAATCGTGAGTGTAAGCTATTGATTAACTTAACTCGATTAACACAGAGTCGCCACCGCGCTTTTGTTTATTTCCGAAAGGAAAAAGGTAAAAGAACGAATAAAACCTAGAATTCTAAAAGCAAAGGCTAAAAGAAATAAACAGAGATTGGGTAAGGGGATTGGTTATGAACCGGGAAGGTTTTAGGCACCCGACTCATCCGTGGTACTCCACGGGAGCCCTTTGAAATACTTATTGCTTTTGGTCTGAAATTGGTTTGTTTAAAGTGATGGAAGAGGTGAGAAGAAGAATATTTTTTAATGATTTTGTGTTTGATAAGGTTTTAAAGCCTTATGCCTACGTACCCACAAAGTGCAATGCGAGATCAAAACCTCGTAGTTCGTGGTACAAAGTTTGAAAAGAATAAGTGGGTTGAGTTGATTTTAAGATGTAAAGATAAGTCGTCATCCCTTAGCGAATAATTCCGCTAAAAGGGATGAATCATATCTAAACATGTGGAAAAGAAGAAAGGTGCACAAGGCACAAAAACAATTGAATGGATTTGTATTTTTTAAAGTATGTACAAAAATGGTTTTAATATATTTACATGACTTAATATTTGATTAAGAAAATAAAAGGAAAAGATTAAAAATCGCTTGACCTAAGTCAAGGTTTGTTTATGAAATTGTTTGAGGTTTAGAAAACAAGAAGATTTTTGAAATAGGAAGAAGTTTTGAAAATTAAAGAATGGGGAGGAGATGAAGAGACTAGTCCTAATGCTTGAATTAAAAGCTAAGGAAAGAAATTACCAAACCAATATGTACAAATCTTCAAAATTCGGACTTCCATCTTCAAAAGTTAATGACATCATTTGAGGCCAAGATTTCTAACCACTCCAACTTGAGCAAAGGGAATCCTAGAAGGTCTAAGTCCAATCTCCAAAAGTTCGGGATAGTAACCATAAGTCCAAAGTTAGAAGTCACAAGTTTTTTAAGAGTTTAATCCTTTATTAAGTATTTTGATGTCCAAATGGACAAAATAAAAACAAGCACAATATGAATATTAACAAACACAATATGAATATAAACAATGATATATGATATAATATGGCAAAATATAATAAGGAGATAAGGGAGCAAGAGATTTAAAATAAAAGGATAAGGTGCAAGAGATTAAATTTAAACAATTATATTCACATTATTATATTATATACAATATAAGGTGGTATGATGAACTTAATCAAGCACAACCACAACAATGAAAATAAAATGAGGCAACCGGATCCAAATGGATCTTTAATCGAATCGGGACTAATATAGGTCTATGTTAAGCAATCGCCGAGTAATTTACGAAGTAATTACCCTACAAATGAGGCCGGCCACCACTAATTAAAGTGGAAAATATCCGTGTTAATACATGTTAGAGAAACGATATAATGGATCGTTCTCCGAAAACATGCCACACTAAAAGAAGAAGGAAGGTCTAATCTTAATCGAGATTATCGTTGAGTTTTCTCGAAAAGCAACCTATCACGATCTCAAAGTATGGAGAATGATCCAAATGATCATTCATCCATAGATTTGGAATAATGAAGATTAAGCTTAATCGGAAATCAACAATCCCGAATCAGAAGATTGTCATCGACCAAAATTAAAAGAGATGAAGAATCAAAAGATCCAAAGTAGATCCAATAAAGGAATAGAAAATATTTTTAATCATTTTTGAAATTCTCTCTAAAAATCTTTCTAAACATCTTTTTTTAAAAATCCTTTTTTTAAAATTCTTTTCTCAAACACTTCTTCTAAATTGTTTTCCAAATATTTTCCTTAAAGAATTTTAATAATATTCTAAAGAGAATATTATTAAAATACATCTTAACTTTAAGAAAATTTTTAAACAAAAATAGAACAAAATAAAAAAATAAAAAATAAATTGAAACAAAGGGGATAGGGGATATGGAACCCGTGGGAGGGTGGATAGAAACAGATCCAAGATCACAAGCCCAATCACCAAACTCACATATCAGTTTCTTTATTAAAATTAAATAAATAATAAATAAAAAAAGGAAAAAAAAAACAACAGGGAGCAATGCCTCTTCTCTCTTAAAATGCAAAAAGCAAAGAAAATGAAATCCTCTTCTTCTTCCTTTACACGGCTAACATACAAAAAAAAACAGAGGAAAGGGTAACCAAATCGCGGCGGAAACTCCAAGGCTCACCTTCAAATATCAACCAACAACACGAATCACTTCATCAAACAAGAATCACTTCCTCTTTTCCTCAATTTCAACCGAATCCCTCTTCTCTTCTCACGGATTTCTCAACTCTACTTCCTCTCAATCTCTCTGTCCTTTTTTGAAATTTGAATTCGATTTGGAGTTAATTTGAAGGTTTAGTAATGGTAGTTTGGAGAAATAAGTTGAAAGTGTTTTTGAGGATTTAGGTTGAAGGTTCGAAAGAAAAGGAAATTAGGGATTGAGGAATGATTTTGGCAGAGATTTGAGAGGGCTATTGAAGCTTGGAATTTGATGAAGGGAATCGGTTAATTTATAGAAGGAGATGTGTTTGAGTTGCTGCCGTTTTGTTCTAATTCTTTTGCGTTTTAGACGGTGAAAAACTCGTGTGTGCTTGCGGCAAGGCTTTGGTGTTATTTGCGTGTTCTTGATTTTCATTTTCATTTGCGTTTTGTGTTATAATGGTTTTCGTTTTGGATCTGTGAATCAGGTGGAAAGCTCGTGCGTAACGCGTGTGGGGAGTGAAGTCGTGATGCCTGCTTGCTTTTGTTCATGTGGCTTTTGGCTTCGGCTGAAGTTTGTTGTTGATGAAGCTGGCTGTTTGTTTTTGCAGTTGAATGTGTGCGGCTGGAGTATTGTTTGCTTTGGGCTTGTGAGCTGCTTGTTGTGGATTTACTTTGGTGAAGTTGTGTGGGCCTGATGCGTACGGATGGTGTTTTGCTGATGCGGAAAGCGGGTAGATGAAGTTGTTGTGTGGCTTGTTGCTAGGCGTGAGAGGCCTGTTTGCATTGAGACGGTTTATTGAGGCTGTGCTGTTATTGATGTTTAGCTTGACAGCGTAAGGTTACGGCTTGGAGTTGCTAGCTGGATGATGATGTGCGTACGGACAGCTTGTGATATGAAGCTGGGCATTTGGTACGAATTGCTAGCGTGTGAAGTGCTTGGGGGTTGGAAACTATTGTTGATGGCTGAGCTGATTAGAAGTGTGGGCGTGTGGGCCTGGTGTGATGTGAGGGAAAAGAATGTAGGCATGATGCAAGGCTGTAGTTTTTGCTAGTACATGGAAATGACTAAGATTTTATTTTTATTTTTATTTAATATTATTTGATATATATAAAAAAAAACAAGAAATGGGCCTATGTAATGTGGGCTTAAAGAAAATGAAAGTTAAAATTGGTTTTTTAGGAATTAATATGAAATTTGGAAAATAAAAAAGGATATGAATAAATTGGATCTTTGATTAAAAATATGAAAATAAAAAATAAATGGTGATAGAATTTCTAGAAGGGAAAAGAAGAAAAAAAATGGAAATGAGAAATAATCGAATATTGGATAGTAAGTGAAAATGAGAATGGATTTGAATGATATTTGGAAGTTGAAAAAATCAAAATATGGATAATGGTTAGAAACAAAGGGATAGAAAATAATTGGATGATAGAAATGGATAGTCGGATAATAGAACTAAAAAAAAAATTGGTTTATAAATTGGATGATGAATATAAAATGATGATGATGATTTTTTTAAGTTTCACGACCAACTCCCGATTTTTTTGCACAAGCCTCTAGTAAAATGAACACAGTCGTCACTAAGCCACTGAACAACTCAAATAAATTGCAACTTGCCAACTGTCATATGAAAACTGTCTTATTCATGCTCTAATGATTCGAAACCAAACTGAGGAAAATAAATCCTCAGATGAATCGTTGATGAATTGATGAAACGATGAACTGATAAAACACTGGAGATTCACACCAAACTTCGCACAGAACAAACTGCCTGATAATTGATGAAACAAGCCAAACTTCGCACAAGAAACAACTGTTACACAACTCATCTTATACTTTGAAAACGCATTGCCTGATGAATGAATTACTGGCACACACAACTGGCAGTCAACACAATCTTTTAATAGTTTGACCAGATTAGGTCAAACATCCACTTGAAATTGAATCGTGACTGAATAAACGCATCTGAATGGAATTACTGTCTCATCCTCGCAAACCTGCAACACAGAGAAGAAGAAGAACTCTGCAACATATTTTTTGTATTTTGGTTAGAAGACAGTAAATATAAAACAGTAAAAATAATGGTGATCCCCTGCGAAGCATAAACCCGATATTTGAGAAGAAACTCGGAACCTGTGCGATCTTGTTTGATATGCAAAATGCAGATGATATGAGAAACGATCTTAGGGCAAAAATTAGGGTGTTACAGCTGCCCCTATTTAAGTTTCTTCAATCCGGAGATATGAAGATTGACATCTTCGTCTCTACAAGATGGGAGAGACTTAAATACAGAAAAACCCAATTTTTGTCCTAAGAGAACAAATGATATGATATGAATATGATATGCAAACCCAAGATCCCTGTGGGGAAAATATGACCACTAGAGAAAAGCAAAAGCTTGGGGACACAGAAGAAAATCCCGCTGGGGAAACAACAGACAGACAACAACAGAGTTACCAGGAAAATAAATCACTGGATAACAGACTCCACTTGGGAAAAGATATGATATAATCAGGGAACAAAAATCAACCAGGGAAATATCAACACCCTGCCAGGAAAATCAATCAAACAAAGTATCCAATCATGGAGAAATACTGTGTTGGAAAAGAAATCATCAACTACCTGATTTACTGGGTAGGAAATATAAAGGACTCGACTATCGATTTACTGGATAGGAGTATGATCAACTACCTGATTTACTGGGTAGGAGAAAACAAATGACTCAACTATCGATTTACTGGATAGGAGCGAAATACGGAGGAATAACCTCAATTACCTTTTTACTGGGTAAGAAGAAAAAAAAACTCGACTACCTGATTTACTGGGTAGGAAATATAAAGGACTCGACTATCGATTTACTGGATAGGAGTATGATCGACTACCTGATTTACTGGGTAGGAACTCAATCAAATTACCTTTTTACTGGGTAGATGAAAATATCTGATTCTATTACCTTTTTACTGGGTAAGAAAATAACTTGACTACCGAATTTACTGGGTAGAACAAATTCTCAACTACCTGATTTACTGGGTAGGAGCTGAATCAAAGAATAACAAACTCTATTACCTTTTTACTGGGTAAGAGGATAAACTCTCGACTACCGGATTTACTGGGTAGGAAATCAATCAAGTTACCTTTTTACTGGGTAAGATGAAAATAACTTGACTACCGGATTTACTGGGTAGAACAATTCTCGACTACCTGATTTACTGGGTAGGAAATCAATCAAGTTACCTTTTTACTGGGTAAGATGAAAATAACTTGACTACCGGATTTACTGGGTAGAACAATTCTCGACTACCTGATTTACTGGGTAGGAAATCAATCAAGTTACCTTTTTACTGGGTAAGATGAAAATAACTTGACTACCGGATTTACTGGGTAGAACAATTCTCGACTACCTGATTTACTGGGTAGGAAATCAATCAAGTTACCTTTTTACTGGGTAAGATGAAAATAACTTGACTACCGGATTTACTGGGTAGGAAATCAATCAAGTTACCTTTTTACTGGGTAAGATGAAAATAACTTGACTACCGGATTTACTGGGTAGGAAATCAATCAAGTTACCTTTTTACTGGGTAAGATGAAAATAACTTGACTACCGGATTTACTGGGTAGAACAATTCTCGACTACCTGATTTACTGGGTAGGAAATCAATCAAGTTACCTTTTTACTGGGTAAGATGAAAATAACTTGACTACCGGATTTACTGGGTAGAACAATTCTCGACTACCTGATTTACTGGGTAGGAAATCAATCAAGTTACCTTTTTACTGGGTAAGATGAAAATAACTTGACTACCGGATGTACTGGGTAGAACAATTCTCGACTACCTGATTTACTGGGTAGGAAATCAATCAAGTTACCTTTTTACTGGGTAAGATGAAAATAACTTGACTACCAGATTTACTGGGTAGAACAATTCTCGACTACCTGATTTACTGGGTAGGAGCTAAAGCAAAGGACAAACTCTATTACCTTTTTACTGGGTAAGAGGATAAAATCTCGACTACCGGATTTACTGGGTAGGAGCACAAGTAAAAGGACTTGATCAATTTGGTAATATTACCCACTATTTATTTACTGATAGCTTAAATCCAGAGCAAATATACGCAAGCTGGAGAAAATGTTGCCCACTATCAAACAGTGATAGCTTAATTCCAAAGCAAATATATCCACAAAAGGAGGACCAAAGTTCAATCCAAGAACAAATTGGAAAGAAACAGTCAAACAAGACTCATCCCAAGGAGGAAATATCTCAACTGGGGACAATTCCATCCAGATAATAAACTGGGGGAGGAAACTAAATCAACATCATCCACGAGAAGCAAACTCAGTGGGGAATTAGAAAGGATTAACTCTTTCTGCTTAATGGTCGACACTCTAAACTTGAGAGGAATACGACACACACACTCTGTGGGGAAAATCCACACCAAAGAGCAGATAACAATGATAAAAGCAAGAATGCAAGCAAACAATGCTATGCTTATGCGTATGAATATGCTTATGAATATGCTGACAAAACAGACATAAAGATAAATAAAAAAAACAGGTGACATGAACACCACAACAACCGGATACTCGGCTAATCCCAAGGCAACAATGCAGGGAAACATGCTGGAGATTCAACTTGAAATCTGCAGGGGAATATCACAAGCCATCAAAGGAATGAAATCCTACTACAAGGCTTAAATCATGATAATACAACATCTGCTAGGAATATCATCCTGCTGAGGAAAGGTAATAATCTGCTGAGGATGGAAATATCTTGATAAAAATCAAACTTCACGAGGAATAACTGTCATATAACTCCTGCTCCACCGGGGATAGAGTGCCAGACCTGCTAAAAATCATATAGGAATCTGCTGGAAATCAACACATGCAGACCTACTGGGGATCCATATAAGGATATCAGAAGTTAACATCATAGCCAAAGCACAGTTACGAGGGATTTTAAATCAGTACCCAACATAGGGTAAAAGAAAACCTCTAAACTGACTGCTATATTAATACTTCTATATTCAAGGATGCAAACAAATCAAGCTGAGGAACATGAGCTCAGCTGGGGATTCCCAATACTTCTCAATTCAAAGATAACATGTTGAGGAAAAGATCAAAACTCAGCTAGGGATTCTCTTGAAACCTCCCTTCCAACAATTCTTCTGGGAAATGCATACAATCTCCATTCAACATCATGGTTGGGGAACAAAACAATCATTAACATCAATCTGATCAAGACTATCCAGGAACTTCACATGGACACAACCGAATCAAACCCTGCTTTGGGAGAGATAAGCTACACACATCCAAACTTTACCATTCCTGGAATCACTGCTGACATCCTTTATTTGTTCAGATATCAAAAGAGAAATGTTTTTGAAATCTTCAAAGATTAAATTTACAGCAAATGGCGTGACTCCATGGATCATTACAAGTTTAAAAAATGGTAAATACATGGAAAAGGGCTATATTGAGATACAATGATCACTATTCTCCCTATCAACTTTGAACTCCACTGTGTCCGAAACTTCAGTCAAGGATGAGTGAATAAGAATCTTTGATGAATAATTCTTCTGAATGATAGAATCTGAAATCCTCGGTCACTACAAGCGATTCAGTCTGTCGACGCAGTTACTTGCCATGATCCCTAACTTTTGCCTAGATTGCCCATTCGGGTTTTCAATCTACCGGGATAATTATTTCTGTTTTTGTCTCTAATTTTTTCCTGGACCGCCCTTTCGGGTTTTCAATCCACCGAGACGCTCATTTTTGCCTAAGCCGCCCTTTCGGGTTTTCAACTTAGCGAGCTGTTCTTTTATTTTTTAGGCGAAGTATTTCTTGACTGCATCCGCATTCACAGGGCGAGTGATCTCCTCACCATCCATAGTTGCAAGAATTAATGAACCGCCAGAGAAGGCTTTCTTAACAACATATGGTCCATCATAGTTCGGAGTCCACTTGCCCCGAGAATCTTTAAGGAAAGACTGAATCTTTTTGAGCACGAGGTCGCCTTCTCTGAATACACGAGGTTTGACCTTCTTGTCAAAAGCTTTCTTCATTCTTTGCTGGTACAACCGACCATGACACAAAGCTTTAATTCTCTTTTCTTCAATCAAATTCAACTGGTCAAATCTACTCTGACACCATTCAGCCTCAGTCAACTTGGCTTCCATCAAAATTCTCATTGATGGGATTTCAACTTCGACGGGGAGCACTGCTTCCATACCATAAACAAGTGAGAAAGGGGTTGCCCCTGTTGAAGTGCGGACAGATGTACGATACCCATGCAAAGCAAAAGGGAGCATCTCATGCCAGCCTGCTCGGAAATTAGAAATGCTACTGTTGAACAAATCTCTGTCCCACCAGTAAACTGCATCAAGTTGAAATTTTTTTTTTTGAGAGAAATCATGCAAAGCTGCTTGGAGATTCTTGAAGAAAGTTGCCCCAAGTTCAATGACTGATAAAGGTAAACTGATAATGGATTCAATTCTTGATTTCTTCCGGAGAAAATACTCAGATCTGTTGAGACAATAAACTGATCATGGCTTCAATTCTTGAAACGATTGTTGAGAAAATAACCCAGAAATGAATCTTGTAGAGAATCTTCTGACTAACCATATCTGAGAATAACTTGCACTGATCAACAACTCTTGAACCATAGGACCTGAGAAGAAATTGCCCCTGATAAGATCACCGACCAAGTTTCTCAACTGTTTGAAAATTCCTTGATGAGGAAAGTTTATTTGCAAATAAAAAAAATGTTTGTACAAACTTGGTGATTTTAATGCAAAGTTCAAGGCAAAGTTTGAAATCAAGAATCATTTTTGGAATGAAATTTATTGATGTAAAGCAAATGAAAACTTGTCACAACACGGCGGTTGAGACAACAATTAAAGATAAAGCAACAGCAAGGAAACAAATGATTGGTAAAGAACTTGGGAGTCAGTTTACGCAACCTTGTTGTAGTATGCTTTTCAAAAGGAACCTGGATTCAATTAGGACTTTTGAAGGTTGTAACGTGGTCTAGTTCACGGTTTATGAAACAAAGGATATAGGCTCAAAGTTTATTTATACCCAACCCCTCTTCGTGATGAACTCCAGTCCTACATTCAATTAATTCAGCCTATGCATTCAAGTTCCCGGACATTTAGGATTGCACAGATGAAGATGGTTCATAAGCCAAAGGATTTTGAGATAACAGTCACATCTTTCCTTTTGTTATTTCTAGTGAGGACTTTGGTCAACTCAACTTATTTTTGCTGAGGATTTTGATGACCTCTGGGTAAATCTTTCTTTTTATTATCCCTAATTTTTGCCTGAACTGCGTCATTTCAACTTACAGCCAGCGGGATGCCCCAGTTTTTTGCCTAAGTCTCCTTCATAGGTTTTGACTTAGCGGTCTTTGATTTTTTTTAATCATTTTTTTCAATATTATTTTTTCGAAAGATAATGACTGCATGGCTTAATGATTACAACGAATCATCATTGGCTTTTGAAATGAGAAACATCTTCAACACCTCTTTGATATGTGTGAAGGAAACTTGATATTGCAACCTTTGTTGAAAGGTGTCTTGAATGATTCTCTTGTACTTGAATGCATATTCGAATTAATTGAGAACTACCCATCCCCGGGTTAAAATTGCGGGTTTTTTCGAATAGAAAGAAACTCCAACTTCAAGGTTCCAAGGGGTTAACAAAGGATTAACTTCCTTATTTCTCCAGTGTTTAGGATTTGAAACAATGCCTGTATATCATCAACCAAGTCTCAATTGAAAGCATACCGACAACAATTATGGGTATCTCGTTTTCATCATCCTCCCTCCAATCATTATGAAAGCTTGAGACAAGATAAATGAACTTGAAATGTAAAGCATAAAGATGCAAATAGTAAATGAAATCAAAACAAAGCAATGCTCATTTCATTAAAATCAACATGAAAGTACAAACAAGCTTAAAAGCAAACAACTTAATATGATTGAAGAAAAAATTGCAAACATAAAGAAACAATGGCCTAATGATCCATCGGCAACAAAGGATGAGCTATCCCGTCTGAGATTCTGGCCTTGAAGAAAATCCGACAGTTGAATTCCTCTAGAAAATTCATTTCTCATGATTCGGAAAAGGATTGTTGACAACATTAGGATTAGTGTCCTCAAAAGTGATCATCCCATTTCTAACAAGCTCTTTTACTTTAGCCTTCAATGCAAAACAGTGCTCTAAGTCATGACCAGTTCCCTCTTGATGAAACTCACAGCGAAGATCTGCTCTATAACCAACCGGAAGAGGATTTGGAACAGGAGGCGCATGCCTAGTAGTAATCCAATCATTCTGGACCAAGTAAGGATACAACTCAGCATAAGTCATCGGAATAGGATCAAAGTTTGGCCTACTCCTAGCATTACGATTCTGGTTCTGGCAAATCTTTCCATGCGTAACGAAATCAAACATTTCTTTGTCTGCATCAGACGCATTACCAGGACAACCATCAACCATGTTCACAGACACATTACCATGCTTCGGCAACGGATTCTTCTGCACATTAGGATTAACATCATTGAAATACAGAACATTGTTCCTCATCAATTTCTGTACTTCAAACTTCAGCGGGTAACAGTTCTCAACATCATGCCCCGGGGCACCTTGATGAAAAGCACAACGAGCTTCTAGCTTATACCACCATGGAATAGTCTCTAGAACCGGAGGTGGTGGACGAGTCTGCACAAGATTCTCTGCAATTAAAGATGGAAGCAAGTCTGCATACGGCACAGGAATAGGATCAAAGCTTGGCTTACTCCTAGCATTACGATTCTGGTTCTGGCCAACATTCCTTTGAATAGATGGACCATTGATCATCAGAGCGACTGCAGTAGGGTATGATTGTTCATGGTGTTGTTGTCTACGACGAGTCATCCCAACAACACTTGTTTCACCAGCAGAAACATTGGTTTGAGGCATGACAATCCTCTGAGGTTGAGTTTCCCTGATGATCAAAGCCTGTAGCATCTCCATGATCTGACTCACATTGCTTTTCAACTCATCAAGGTCTTCCCTAACTTTCTTGTTATGTTGGGCTTGATTTTGCATTCTCAATCTAATAACTCTCAATCTGTTAGCAGCTCTAGTACCGTATCCGTGGTGAGGAGCCAGCTTGACGGATCAACAGACAACTGAGGAAAGAAACAACTGGGATGAGTTCCCACACAACTCGGATGAACACAAGAATATGCGAGGATGCAATGATATGCAATGCTCACTCCCATTTTAAGAAAAACAAACTCGATTATTGCAAACATGGTCAACATCGAGAATATTATCATGAAAAAAAAAATCTTGACAAAAAGGAATATTTATTCTTTCCAATATTTGCAATAATCAGAATTGTCTTCCTTGAAAAATGGTTATGATGATGATCATGATGAATATGTAGATGCAACAACCACAAACAAGATCACACAAAGCACACGGGCTTAGGTTCCGAGTCACGAGCATGAAGTCAAGGTAACAGAACACCAACCCAAACAGGTAAATACTACGGTTTTGTCTTCATTGTACCTGCAAGAAACCAAAAGGGTGCTAACAGAGGTGCCCGGAGTTATCAGCCATCTTTAGAATTTTATCGGTATGTTGGATTACTCCCCAACCGATAACATTCTTAAAATAGACCTCGTCCGAGTGTAGTATCGCGTGACAACCGCCTTAGATTTACATCCAGACAGCTTCCGCACTACATTCCTAAATTGGCTTAGATGGGTTAAGGGTTCTAAGGTCCTCAGTATGATCAGCTCAAGGTCGGAAAATAATGCCACGTACGATTACTCGTCATGACATTGATAGTCCAAGAGAGCCTAACCGAGTGGAGATTATCAAATTGATATTGCTTTGGACTACTCCATCACATATCGCTTCGAATATCGCCGTCCTATCATAAGTGTCACTCAGATCCGGGTTAGAATCTATCTCACACAGAGGATCACCAAAAACCAAAACGGAACAAACAAATAACAAACAATTCAAACCAAAGCGATAAATAAATCAAAGTAGGCTAAATCCGCTTAGAGATTACTCCCCAGCAGAGTCGCCACTTTTCTGTAGCGGTAAAATCGTGAGTGTAAGCTATTGATTAACTTAACTCGATTAACACAGAGTCGCCACCGCGCTTTTGTTTATTTCCGAAAGGAAAAAGGTAAAAGAACGAATAAAACCTAGAATTCTAAAAGCAAAGGCTAAAAGAAATAAACAGAGATTGGGTAAGGGGATTGGTTATGAACCGGGAAGGTTTTAGGCACCCGACTCATCCGTGGTACTCCACGGGAGCCCTTTGAAATACTTATTGCTTTTGGTCTGAAATTGGTTTGTTTAAAGTGATGGAAGAGGTGAGAAGAAGAATATTTTTTAATGATTTTGTGTTTGATAAGGTTTTAAAGCCTTATGCCTACGTACCCACAAAGTGCAATGCGAGATCAAAACCTCGTAGTTCGTGGTACAAAGTTTGAAAAGAATAAGTGGGTTGAGTTGATTTTAAGATGTAAATATAAGTTGTCATCCCTTAGCGAATAATTCCGCTAAAAGGGATGAATCATATCTAAACATGTGGAAAAGAAGAAAGGTGCACAAGGCACAAAAACAATTGAATGGATTTGTATTTTTTAAAGTATGTACAAAAATGGTTTTAATATATTTACATGACTTAATATTTGATTAAGAAAATAAAAGGAAAAGATTAAAAATCGCTTGACCTAAGTCAAGGTTTGTTTATGAAATTGTTTGAGGTTTAGAAAACAAGAAGATTTTTGAAATAGGAAGAAGTTTTGAAAATTAAAGAATGGGGAGGAGATGAAGAGACTAGTCCTAATGCTTGAATTAAAAGCTAAGGAAAGAAATTACCAAACCAATATGTACAAATCTTCAAAATTCGGACTTCCATCTTCAAAAGTTAATGACATCATTTGAGGCCAAGATTTCTAACCACTCCAACTTGAGCAAAGGGAATCCTAGAAGGTCTAAGTCCAATCTCCAAAAGTTCGGGATAGTAACCATAAGTCCAAAGTTAGAAGTCACAAGTTTTTTAAGAGTTTAATCCTTTATTAAGTATTTTGATGTCCAAATGGACAAAATAAAAACAAGCACAATATGAATATTAACAAACACAATATGAATATAAACAATGATATATGATATAATATGGCAAAATATAATAAGGAGATAAGGGAGCAAGAGATTTAAAATAAAAGGATAAGGTGCAAGAGATTAAATTTAAACAATTATATTCACATTATTATATTATATACAATATCAGGTGGTATGATGAACTTAATCAAGCACAACCACAACAATGAAAATAAAATGAGGCAACCGGATCCAAATGGATCTTTAATCGAATCGGGACTAATATAGGTCTATGTTAAGCAATCGCCGAGTAATTTACGAAGTAATTACCCTACAAATGAGGCCGGCCACCACTAATTAAAGTGGAAAATATCCGTGTTAATATATGTTAGAGAAACGATATAATGGATCGTTCTCCGAAAACATGCCACACTAAAAGAAGAAGGAAGGTCTAATCTTAATCGAGATTATCATTGAGTTTTCTCGAAAAGCAACCTATCACGATCTCAAAGTATGGAGAATGATCCAAATGATCATTCATCCATAGATTTGGAATAATGAAGATTAAGCTTAATCGGAAATCAACAATCCCGAATCAGAAGATTGTCATCGACCAAAATTAAAAGAGATGAAGAATCAAAAGATCCAAAGTAGATCCAATAAAGGAATAGAAAATATTTTTAATCATTTTTGAAATTCTCTCTAAAAATCTTTCTAAACATCTTTTTTTAAAAATCCTTTTTTTAAAATTCTTTTCTCAAACACTTCTTCTAAATTGTTTTCCAAATATTTTCCTTAAAGAATTTTAATAATATTCTAAAGAGAATATTATTAAAATACATCTTAACTTTAAGAAAATTTTTAAACAAAAATAGAACAAAATAAAAAAAAAAAGAAAATAAATTGAAACAAAGGGGATAGGGGATATGGAACCCGTGGGAGGGTGGATAGAAACAGATCCAAGATCACAAGCCCAATCACCAAACTCACATATCAGTTTCTTTATTAAAATTAAATAAATAATAAATAAAAAAAGGAAAAAAAAACAACAGGGAGCAATGCCTCTTCTCTCTTAAAACGCAAAAAGCAAAGAAAATGAAATCCTCTTCTTCTTCCTTTACACGGCTAACATACAAAAAAAAAACAGAGGAAAGGGTAACCAAATCGCGGCGGAAACTCCAAGGCTCACCTTCAAATATCAACCAACAACACGAATCACTTCATCAAACAAGAATCACTTCCTCTTTTCCTCAATTTCAACCGAATCCCTCTTCTCTTCTCATGGATTTCTCAACTCTACTTCCTCTCAATCTCTCTGTCCTTTTTTGAAATTTGAATTCGATTTGGAGTTAATTTGAAGGTTTAGTAATGGTAGTTTGGAGAAATAAGTTGAAAGTGTTTTTGAGGATTTAGGTTGAAGGTTCGAAAGAAAAGGAAATTAGGGATTGAGGAATGATTTTGGCAGAGATTTGAGAGGGCTATTGAAGCTTGGAATTTGATGAAGGGAATCGGTTAATTTATAGAAGGAGATGTGTTTGAGTTGCTGCCGTTTTGTTCTAATTCTTTTGCGTTTTAGACGGTGAAAAACTCGTGTGTGCTTGCGGCAAGGCTTTGGTGTTATTTGCGTGTTCTTGATTTTCATTTTCATTTGCGTTTTGTGTTATAATGGTTTTCGTTTTGGATCTGTGAATCAGGTGGAAAGCTCGTGCGTAACGCGTGTGGGGAGTGAAGTCGTGATGCCTGCTTGCTTTTGTTCATGTGGCTTTTGGCTTCGGCTGAAGTTTGTTGTTGATGAAGCTGGCTGTTTGTTTTTGCAGTTGAATGTGTGCGGCTGGAGTATTGTTTGCTTTGGGCTTGTGAGCTGCTTGTTGTGGATATACTTTGGTGAAGTTGTGTGGGCCTGATGCGTACGGATGGTGTTTTGCTGATGCGGAAAGCGGGTAGATGAAGTTGTTGTGTGGCTTGTTGCTAGGCGTGAGAGGCCTGTTTGCATTGAGACGGTTTATTGAGGCTGTGCTGTTATTGATGTTTGGCTTGACAGCGTAAGGTTACGGCTTGGAGTGCTAGCTGGATGATGATGTGCGTACGGACAGCTTGTGATATGAAGCTGGGCATTTGGTACGAATTGCTAGCGTGTGAAGTGCTTGGGGGTTGGAAACTATTGTTGATGGCTGAGCTGATTAGAAGTGTGGGCGTGTGGGCCTGGTGTGATGTGAGGGAAAAGAATGTAGGCATGATGCAAGGCTGTAGTTTTGGCTAGTACATGGAAATGACTAAGATTTTATTTTTCTTTTTATTTAATATTATTTGATATATATAAAAAAAAACAAGAAATGGGCCTATGTAATGTGGGCTTAAAGAAAATGAAAGTTAAAATTGGTTTTTTAGGAATTAATATGAAATTTGGAAAATAAAAAAGGATATGAATAAATTGGATCTTTGATTAAAAATATGAAAATAAAAAATAAATGGTGATAGAATTTCTAGAAGGGAAAAGAAGAAAAAAAATGGAAATGAGAAATAATCGAATATTGGATAGTAAGTGAAAATGAGAATGGATTTGAATGATATTTGGAAGTTGAAAAAATCAAAATATGGATAATGGTTAGAAACAAAGGGATAGAAAATAATTGGATGATAGAAATGGATAGTCGGATAATAGAACTAAAAAAAAATTGGTTTATAAATTGGATGATGAATATAAAATGATGATGATGATTTTTTTAAGTTTCACGACCAACTCCCGATTTTTTTGCACAAGCCTCTGGTAAAATGAACACAGTCGTCACTAAGCCACTGAACAACTCAAATAAATTGCAACTTGCCAACTGTCATATGAAAACTGTCTTATTCATGCTCTGATGATTCGAAACCAAACTGAGGAAAATAAATCCTCAGATGAATCGTTGATGAATTGATGAAACGATGAACTGATAAAACACTGGAGATTCACACCAAACTTCGCACAGAACAAACTGCCTGATAATTGATGAAACAAGCCAAACTTCGCACAAGAAACAACTGTTACACAACTCATCTTATACTTTGAAAACGCATTGCCTGATGAATGAATTACTGGCACACACAACTGGCAGTCAACACAATCTTTTAATAGTTTGACCAGATTAGGTCAAACATCCACTTGAAATTGAATCGTGACTGAATAAACGCATCTGAATGGAATTACTGTCTCATCCTCGCAAACCTGCAACACAGAGAAGAAGAAGAACTCTGCAACATATTTTTTGTATTTTGGTTAGAAGACAGTAAATATAAAACAGTAAAAATAATGGTGATCCCCTGCGAAGCATAAACCCGATATTTGAGAAGAAACTCGGAACCTGTGCGATCTTGTTTGATATGCAAAATGCAGATGATATGCGAAACGATCTTAGGGCAAAAATTAGGGTGTTACAGATATCACACCAGTTTCCTTCTTCTGGATCACAAAACTAAGCTTGGTTCTGAAACATTATTGCTTTCAAGATTACTATCTTTTCTTCAATCAGCTCCAACTAAAGTGCTATAACATTATGAAAGATACTTTGCACACATACAATAGACAGTAGCATTTCAAGGAGTATTCAGCTTCATAGCTTCAAAAATTAAAAAAAAACAATCTTTTAGGTCTTTGATTCAACATTTACCATAAACTGTTGATGTGTAGTGTGGTGTCAAGCCATTAGGATTGACATATCAATTCAGCTTCTTTCTTGATGAAACTTCCTTCAGTTCATGATTTAGACAATCATAAACATGTATCTTCACAAGAGAGATTTTCTCCAGCTATACCTAAACAACATAGGACACCATAACCAGGAAGAATATCCTCATTAGGTCACCATAAATAAGCTTAAGAGATAACTTATCAAGATTTTCACTCCCGCATGAAAGATTTGATAATTATACTCTTTTGTTTTGGCTCCAACCTCTTCTTTCATCAAGAACCACAACATTCTGAACTAAGTGTTCTCCAGTTCTCACAGAAAACAAAATACAAGCCTCCTTCAAATATAGAATTCTATGAACCAAGATGTCAGGACATTCTGTTTGACATCATAGCTACACAGCAATTCACCAGCAAATTTCCAGCCCTGATAACACCAGACTGGTCCAATATACACCATATGATGAATAGTCCATCCTCCACTTCTAGGGACCATTCAAACGCCAATATGAACCTCTCAAGTTCCAACAGCTTTTCATTATATCATCCTTCTTCCTTTACCATGAACCAAAAAGTATCCCCCTTAGATCTTATCCAGAAATAGACCAGGATGCCTGCTCTGATACCAATGGAAATTCTGGTATGATAGACTCAGATGTCGAATATGATGTTGAGACATCTTATCTGTTACTTATAAACATGGTAAGGCATACATATCAGTACTTAAATAATTCTGATATATCAGAGTCAAACATGCTTCAGGATGTTGGGACATATGATAGGACATTCAGTTCAGGTACTGCATAAAACATAAAAGATATAAAGAACACAACAGAATTGTTAACCCAGTTCAGTGTATCTCCACACTTACATCTGGGGGCTACCAAGCCAGGAGGAAATCCACTATAAGTAATATTAATTCTAGACTTAAACCACCCAGTTTAATCTTTCACTTAATATCTACCCAATGCAATTTCTACCTAAGACACAACTTAAATATGAGTACCAACTCACTCCCCCTCAATCACATAGTGATCTTTTACAATGATTAATAAAATTGAAGTCACACTTCAAACACAACAGCTTGATCTTACTTAAAAGTTTCAATCAAGACACAATACTTCTCTTGCTTACAAGCTTCGAGAATCACAAGTGAAACAGCCACAATAGAGTTCCTTGTTATGCACGGCTGCCACAAGAACACAACCCTAATAATGTTTACATTTTCGGTTGATTGGATTATTCTAAACTAGGTTACAAGGTTTCTTTTATAACCTATTCCCAACTGGATTTGGGCCTAAACAATCACAACAATAGTTGCTACAAATATGCAGAAAAAATCTGCTACAAATATTCCAAAAGATCTTCAAATCTAAAAACTCCTAAAATATCTCTAAATATAGAAACCTATATTTTTCAATATTTGTCTTCAATTTAAATTGAGTCTTTAAGATCTTCTAAATCAGAACCCTTTAAATCAGCGCCACATATGATTGCATAATATCTCCAGAATATTCTGCATAATTCAGATCTGATAAATCCTACTGTCATCACCTTGAATTAGGGTTAGTTAGTTTGTTACCTCCTTAATTCAAGGTGAATTAGTTATTCTGTTATACTGAAATCAGATAACTAATCTCCCTAAATATGCTCCTTGTATTGCTTATCTCTTTCCAATTAATTCCAGATAGATTCCCCTGAATTTACTCAGTTCTGTTAGTCATTAATTAATTCTGGTAGCAGGTCTGAGATGTCACAACATTTGTTGGGACATCCTGAAAAACTGAACTTACTTCATTTACTGATACAATGTCACAACATCTGATGTGACATCCTGTAACCTGAACTTATTCCATTAACTGATACAATGTCCTAACATCTGGTGTGACATCCTGATATCTTGACTTAAGTTCATTAACTGTTACTCTGTTTGACAGTGTCACAACATCTGGTGTGACATCCTGAACTAAGTTCAACACTTCTTGTTTGATATCTATATGTAACATATAACAGTAATGTTGTCATGACAGTTGCAGATGTTTCAACATTTTCTTTGACATCTGTCATGACATTTGCAGATGTTTCAACATCTTCTTTGACATCTGTCTGTAACATATGACAGTAATTCTGTCATGACATTTGCAGATGTTTCAACATCTTCTTTGACATCTGACTGTAACATATGACAACATGACTGTAACATATGACAACATCTGTTGGGACATCCTGAATTAAGTTCTCATACTCTGTTTGATAATGTCCCAACATTTGATAGGACATTCTGAACTGAATTCAACATCTTCTTTGACAACTTCCACATTTATCTGTGCCACCATGTTAGGACATCATGTCTTGACTTGTTCTTCTAGAATCTATACCATGTTAATTTAACATATGGATCTTCTTATTCAACATTTTCCAGCCATATTAGTTTTACCAAACATAATGCCAATCATAAAATAATAGCATTAACAGTTTCGTTTTCGTAAATATTGTGTTCCTTGTCTTTCTTTTATTTTATTTTTGTTTTATCAGCTATGTGTTCTTACACACACCCACGTCACTAAAATGCAGATCCTCATCCACTCTGAATCTTGTTGATAACAGTTCTACTATTGCCAATTATAATTTCGAGAATCCGTTCTATCAAGCTGAAGATGGAAAGGAGGAAGATTGTGAAGTACCTGTAGAGCTTGCTAGGTTGTTACAACAAGAAGATAAAGCTATACAGCCACATGAAGAGCCAATCGAAGTTGTGAATCTAGGAACTGAAGAAAACAGGAAAGAGGTCAAGATAGGGGCTGAATTAGAGGATGGTGTTAAGAGCAGATTAATTCAGATGTTACATGATTATGTGGAGATCTTTTCTTGGTCCTATGAAGATATGCCAGGGTTGGATACAAACATTGTGGTTCATCGTTTACCAGTAAAAGAAGATTGTCGTCCAAAGAAGCAGAAGGTTCGTCGCATGCGTCCTGAAATGTCAGAGAAGATTAAAGCAGAGGTGATGAAACAGTTTGATGCAGGGTTCTTAGCTGTGACTTCTTATCCTCAGTGGGTTGCAAATGTGGTACTGGTGCCTAAGAAAGATGGTAAGGTACGTATGTGTATAGACTACAGGGATTTGAACAAGGCCAGCCCCAAAGATGACTTTCCACTTCCTCATATTGATGTTCTGGTAGACAACACTGCTCAGCATAAGGTATTCTCTTTCATGGACGGTTTCTCTGGTTACAATCAAATCAAGATGGCACCTGAAGATATGGAGAAGACTACGTTTGTTACACAGTGGGGCACTTTTTGTTATAAAGTGATGCCTTTTGGTTTGAAAAATGTCGGGGCAACATATCAGCGAGCTATGGTGGCTTTGTTTCACGATATGATTCATCATGAGATAGAGGTATATGTGGATGATATGATAGCCAGGTCCCAGAATGAAGAGCAACATCTTGATCATCTGCATAAGTTGTTTGAAAGGTTGAAGAAATACAAGTTGAGATTGAACCCAAACAAGTGTACTTTTGGAGTAAGGTCTGGTAAACTCCTGGGTTTCATCGTCAGTGGAAAAGGTATTGAAGTAGACCCTGCAAAAGTGAAAGCTATACAAGAGATGCCAGCTCCCCGTACTGAGAAGGAAGTTAGAGGTTTCTTGGGACGATTGAATTACATTGCAAGATTTATTTCCCAATTAACTGCTACCTGTGAGCCAATCTTCAAGTTGTTGAAGAAAGATCAGGTAATGGAGTGGAATGATGAGTGTCAGACAGCCTTTGATGAAATCAAGAAATATCTTCTAGAACCTCCAATTTTGATGCCACCAGTTGATGGAAGACCCTTGATTATGTACTTAACAGTGTTAGACAACTCAATGGGGTGTGTGTTGGGGCAACATGACGAGTCTGGTCGAAAAGAGCAGGCAATCTACTACCTTAGCAAAAAGTTTACCGACTGTGAAACAAGATACTCACTGCTCGAGAAAACTTGCTGCACTTTGGCATGGGCTGCTCGCCGACTAAGACAATATATGTTGACTCATACTACCTTATTGATTTCAAAGATGGATCCAATCAAGTACATATTCGAGAAACCTGCTCTCTCCGGACGAATAGCAAGATGGCAAATGATCTTAACAGAATATGATATACAGTACACCACTCAGAAGGCCATTAAAGAAAGTGTTGTAGCTGATCATTTGGCTCATCAAGCAGTGGATGATTATCAGTCAATGAGTTTTGAATTCCCTGATGAAGATATCATGATTATTACCAAAGAACCTGGACAATATGACGGACCTGAACAAGGATCCCGATGGACTATGGTTTTTGATGGAGCTTCTAATGCACTTGGTAATGGTGTTGGTGTTGTGATCATTTCCCCTGAAGGTTGTCATACCCCGATTACTGCAAGACTTTGTTTCTATTGTACCAATAACATGGCTGAGTATGAGGCATGTATCCTGGGTATCAAAGCTGACATTGAGATGAAGATTCAGTTCTTGGACGTATATGGAGATTCAGCCCTGGTAGTAAGTCAGATCAAAGGAGATTGGGATACCAAGCATGATAATCTCATTCCTTACAGAGAGCATGTGTTGTCTTTGATCCCATATTTTGAAGAGATTACCTTTGGACATATTCCACGAAGAGACAATCAGTTGGCAGATGCACTAGCCACCATGACATCCATGTTTGAGATTAGCTGGGATAATGAAGCTCCCAAGATTACTATTGATAGATTTGAGAAGCCTGCATACTGCAATGAGATTGACACTGAAGAAGCAGAAGAGAAGCCTTGGTTCTATGAAGTGAAAAGATATCTTGAAGCTCGGGAGTTCCCTGAAGGGGCATCTGTCAAAGATAAGAAGTTTCTAAGGAGGTTTTCTGCTAAGTTCTTCTTGAGTAATGGAATTTTGTACAAGCGCAATCATGATTCAACTTTGCTTCGTTGTGTGGATAAGAAGGAAGCAACAAAGATTATGGAAGACATGCATGATGGGATCTTTGGAACTCATTCTAGTGGTCACACTATGGAAAAGAAGATATTGAGAGCAGTTTACTATTGGTCTACCATGGAAGCTGACTGCTATCAACATTCCAGAACATGTCACAAGTGTCAAATCTATGCTGATAAAGTACATATACCTCCATAACCATTGAATGTGTTGACTGCTCCTTGGCCTTTTGCTATATGGGGCATTGATATGATTGGTGAGATCAAGCCTACTGCTTCTAATAGGCATCGTTTCATCCTGGTTGCTATTGATTACTTTACAAAGTGGGTGGAGGCAGCTTCATTTGCATCTGTTACTAAGAATGTGGTGGCTCGATTCATTAAGAATAATCTCATATGTAGGTATGGCATCCCTGAAAGGATTATTACTGAAAATGGCTCTAATCTGAACAACACTATGATTACTGATCTCTGCACGCAGTTCAAGATTAAGCATCACAACTCTTCTCCGTATCGTCCGAAGATGAATGGGGCAGTAGAAGCTGCTAATAAGAACATTAAGAAGATTCTACAGAAGATGACTGTTACTTACAAGGATTGGCATGAGATGTTACCATTTGCTCTTCATGGTTATCGTACTACAATACGTACTTCAACAGGGGCAACCCCATTCTCCTTAGTCTATGGTATGGAAGCAGTTCTGCCCATTGAAGTTCAGATCCCCTCCTTAAGAATCATGAAGGATGCAGGCTTGGATGAAGATGAGTGGATTCAGACTCGACTTGAGCAGATAAATTTGATTGATGAGAAGAGGTTGGCAGCTGTGTGTCATGGCCAGATGTACCAGAAACGGATGATCATAGCTTTTAATAAGAAGGTTAAGCCAAAGGTATATCAGGTTGGTGATTTGGTAATCAAGCGTATCATACTACCACAGGGTGATCCTAGGGGCAAATGGACTCCTACATATGAAGGACCATTTGTGGTTAAAACAGTATTCTCAGGAGGTGCCATGATGCTTACTACTATGGATGGTGAAGACTTCCCACAGCCTGCAAACGCAAACATAGTTAAAAAATACTACGCATAAAAAGAGACCCGCTAGGTTGACTGGCCTAGGAAAAAATAAGGGCATCCCGGCGAACCAAAAGGGTTCGGGCAAAAATTAGGGATATATATAAAAAAATGTGCACCCGGCAAGTCGAAAACCTGAAAAGGCGGCTTGGGCAAAAAAGGGTATCCCGGTGGATTGTAAACCTGAAAGGGCAATCCAGGCAAAAGTTAGGGATTAAAGCGTATGACTATGTCTCGTTTGGATCACCCATGTAAACTCTAACCAGTTGTGCTACCTAACTCAAGCTCGAACAGATAAAAGCTCAATCCAATCGTTTCCGTCTCAACAGCAGAAGATGAGATACTTGAAGATAATGGCAATAGTAGAATTGAAACTCAAAAGGATCACTTCTCACATAGCTGATTTTCTTTGTTTTGTAAAAAAAAAAAAAATTTACGACGAATTCCTCTTACTAGGATTTCTGTCTCCTTGTACAAACTTGCCTATGTATAGGTCACTTTGTGATATAAATAAAATTTCATCTTTGAATCCAGATTTACTTTTACCCTATTTACATAAGTGGAACGTCCATTGGTTGTGTTTGAATGTATGTATGCTTTTGAATATGATTGATGTTTACCAGAAATGCATAAAATGCTTGAATATGATTGATGTTTACCAGAAATGCATGAAAATGCAGTAATAGTATTTACTAAGGACAAACGGAGGTAGGAATTCAACGAAACTTCACCAGTTCATCCCCACAAGAACAACTGCAAATCCCCAGCAGAGCAAATCTATCTTTATAGATACTTCGAGTTACATCTCCCCTTGAATTTATGTCCACCTCTTTTATCCTCAGTCGGGATACTCAGGAACTTATTCCTTCAATATAATTACGACGAACGAAGACGGGAGGTTATGAATACTATACTATCAAACAAGACGGGAACAAGTTCCTCATACTCTTCAGCAACGAATCGGGATTTATTTTCCCTAGCCAGCAGTTGTTATACAAAGATATCCAGACGCTTCAGGCTGCATGATTCATACATACATCATTTATATCATACCATAACATATCCATAAATGCATAATACATTTACATAGATGCACCATGCCATACATGCATACATGCACATTGCATAAACTAACATTTTCCTTGCAGGATAGTTATATGCAGGTAAAACAATATCAACAATTCACAACAGGTCAGAAATGATCTATACATTACTCAAGATGTCCTCGGAGAGTAGGCAAACGATCTTTACAAAGATCCATTCCCTAATCCAGGATGCTTAATCTTGACACTCTTTTGTCCTCGGAGAATAGGCAAACCGTCTGTACAAAGATCCATTCCCTAATCCAGGATATTTCCAGAAGATTTCATCTATCTGGTCTTGAATAGTAGGCAAACGGTCTATACAAAGATCCATTCCCTAGTTCAAGATATTTTTTCAGAAGAATTAATCCTAATATTCTTTTGTCCTTGGAGAGTAGGCAAACGGTCTGTACAAAGATCCATTCCCTAATCCAGGATATTTCCAGAAGATTTCGTCTATCTGGTCTTGAATAGTAGGCAAACGGTCTATACAAAGATCCATTCCCTAGTTCAAGATATTTTCAGAAGATTTAATCTATTGTCTCTTGAAAAGTAGGCAAACGGTCTATACAAAGATTCATTCCCTAGTTCAAGATATTTTTCAGAAGAATTAATCCTGATATTCTTTTGTCCTTGGAGAGTAGGCAAACGGTCTGTACAAAGATCCATTCCCTAATCCAAGATATTTCCAGAAGAGATAATCGTCACGAAGATTTATTTCTATTGGTCTATTCAACAAATTCAAACCATGTTGCATAAACGATTCAGAGACGGCCTATACGAAGACCTAGTACTGATATCCAGTATCAACATCAAGATATTATCACCTCCTGATATTATGGATGGCATCTATAAGCCCATCTCCACTTCTTCCAAGTGGCATCTCTAAGCCCACTTAAGCATATACAGCTAATCATCAGTGTTACTTTACGCACTGGCGAGTGCAAATTTTTGGGCTTTTGTATTCAATCCCCTTCAACCTTCCAGGTCACGACTGGCACATATACCAATCTAACCCCTCAGGTTTCAGAAAATTGAACAGGGGCAGCTGTTGCACCCCAAAATTTGCCATCCACAAGACAAGAAATTGTGTACTAAGAGGTTCAAAAGGTTCACAAAGTTCACAAGACATCTCATGAGATTCACAAGGTTCACAAAGTTCACAATTAGTCAGAAAATTTGACAATTCCCTCTGACAATGCATCCTCCTAAGCAATGCATCTTAAACTAGGGTTTTGACTTTCATCAGGCTAAATGGACTTCCAAGACTTCAAGTGAGCTTCATAGCATCCTATATGTTTTCAAGAATCCCCATGTCAAGTTTCAAGACTTTCCCAAAAAGTTTGCTCAGTCAGATGATCAGATAGGTTAATATCAGTCAAGGCAGTCAAAAAGTCAAACTGAGGTCAACTGTGGTCAAACCAAAGTCAAACTTCATGATATTTTGCCAACATCAAGTATATGAATTAAAATTCATCATTTGATCAAGGGTTGATCATGATTCATCAAGGAGATTTCAGATCATCAAGAATCAGGAGTTTCTAAATTAGGGTTTTCATAGGAAAAGTCAACTGAACTTTGACCAGCCATAACTTTCACATGCTTCATAATAATTTTTCCATCCAAAGCTCATTTTGAAGGAAATTGAATTATCTACAACTTTGTGTCTCACAAGCCAATCCCAAAAATGCTTCATTTGGAAGGTATGAGCTAAGACAATATAGGTCCTTTTAAAAGTAAAAAAAAAGTCAACAACTTCAAAGGAGCATAACTTGAGAATGGTAAAAGATATGGACATGATACCAAAGAGGTTGGTTAGAGGACTATTTAAGCTTTCCAAAATGTCAAAGAACACCTTCATAGCATTAAAATTGAAGGATTTGTGCCCTTGCAAAGTTGGGAAATTTTGGGGAAGTTTATGAAGCAAATAAGGTCTTAAAACCAATTTTTGCTAAATGAGCCCACCAAATTGCCATCCAAACTTTACAAACTCATCAAGCACGACCCAACCCACATATTTTCTGATTTTTTATATTTTATTTGATATTTATTTGAATTTTATTCATTAAAATACAAATTAAATTGAAATAAAATATAAAAATCATATATTTGAAAAGGATTTGGTTTCTAGAAGGTCTTAAAACTTATTTAAACTTGATTGATACAAATATAATGGAGATCATACCAAAATAGCAAGGCTAGATCAAGGAAAATCAAGTTTTAATATCACATCTTTTTCAATCTTAAAAAGTCCAAAAATCCACAAGTTTGTTTAAGTTTTTGACCTAAATTCATTAAGTGATATATATACAACATGAAGCTCAACCCTAGTCACGAATTCAGAGCCTCCCATAGCACATTCAAACTTTGAAATTTCATTCAAAAAATCCAAATTCGGATTCATCTCTAGAGAGTGTTTAAAGGTATTTTAAAGACATAGGAAGGTTCCTTGGACACCACTGAATCGATCCCAACTCTCAAAAACACCTGGAACAGGCTCATATGCATAAACCGATCCATTACGTTCATGTTTTTGTTTATTTTCGATTACGAATATTTGTTGGTTTTCAATGAGTTTTGACTTGAATTTCTTGTTTGTGATGAGTTATAGACTGATTATGGACAGGTTTCTTGAAGTTTCATGGACTAAAATGAATTTCACCATTGTTAGGGTTTTCGGCCTTATTTAGGGTTTCACTATCGAGCCAAAATAAATGAATTATAAGGACATGGAATGATTGTAAATGTCATTAGGAACTCAATGGTATCATTAATTTTGTGAAATTTTACTGTTTTTATGAAGTTTGAGAATCGCAGGTTTACATACGAACACAAAAACGCAGGAAAACTCGCAGGAAATTTTGTAAGAAATTTCGCAGGTCATGAGGTAGAAGATGAAGTGATCTGGCGCGAAAATATAATTTGAAAATTGGACTTATTTTATTATGAATTCGTTTTCGTTATATTTCAAAAATGTTGCAGTGGCTCAGCTGGTAAATGCATGCGCGTATGAAGACCAGGGCAGGGGTTCGAATCCCAGATTCACCATTTTTTTGCTTTATTTCATTTGTATTTCCAGGTTTAATATATGAGGGTTTGTGCTCCTCTATTGTTCACAACGCGCGCGCGGCCTGGTGGTAGCCTTGTGCGTCTAAGGGTAGCAAAGCCTAGGGCGTGGGTTCAATCCCTGCCCCAGGTAAGTTTTGGTTCTTTGTTTTTTCTAATTATTTTGATTAGTTATTTTATTTTCTAATTAATTATAATCATATTTATTATATATTTAAATAATAATAGGTAAATATATGTATTAATTTCATATTTTCTAAAAACCCTCTAATTTATTTTCTAAAATTTTAATCCTATTTTTATTTATTTAAATTAAAATATGTATATATTATTATCATTTATTTATTTTTGTAAATAGTCAAATTAATAATGTAAATTAAATTATAAATCCTAATTCTATTTTCTAAAATTTCTAAAACCCTAATGTTATTTTTCTAACCCTAGTTCTTATTTAATTTAAATATTAAAATTAATTAAATTTTTCTAATATCTAATTAAAATAATTAATAATATCTTCTTTGTAAATATTTATTCCATAGTTTATTACTATTATTCATATTATTTTATTTTCATCTAAAAAATTCTTCAAAAAAATTATTTATTTAACAAAAAAATATTTAATTAAATTATATTTCTTGTATATATATTTTTGTGTTAACCTCTTTTTCTTATAATTTGTTTTATTACTAACCCTTTTTGTTATTTATTTATATACTTATTATTTAAATCGTTTCTATATTTATGTAACTGCAAAAGCCTTGTAATAGTTGTAGGTTTTATTTTCTGTCCTTATTTTATTATTTATAAATATTTATATTGCCTTGGTTAGTAAAATAGGGAGTGATAACATGTTTGTATTTTAAAATTAATTTAGAATCACTAATTTAATAAGATAAATATATGAACCTATACACGAACACACGTAAGTCGATCTTTGATCGCCATCTCACTTCCTAAGGTTATCCCTCGTGTTGCCTAAATCAAAAGGTCAAGTAAGGTGTCTAAAAGAAAGGTCCCTTCTCATAAACAAATCATCTAGTCCCTTTCAATATTATAAGATCAAGTCCCTTCGATGTTGCCTATGTAAATGATCTTGTCCCTTTCGAATAAAAGATGATAAGTCCCTTCGTATTGCTAAGACACCTTACAGTTGCCTAAACACAGATGACCCTTCATATGTCCCTTATAACATCCAAGGTAATGACTACCTATTGCTTAATAATAGGGATAGTCTTACCATTGAAAGAACATTTAAGAACAATAAAGATTTAACTTAGGGTAGGTTCCTCTTAAGTACTTGCTCACTTTTTCATCAAATTACTTCATTACACTTTACATTTTAAACAATTTTCAAAACAAAGTCTTTATATACATCCGTACAAGGATCATTATAAAGTACTTAAGAAAATTTTTAATCACACACTACACTTCTCAAAACAGTTTAAAGTGAGCTAAGTAACTAAGAGCCCATGGATAACCATGGATGCAAAGGGTGCTAACACCTTCCCTTTACATAACCTACCCCCCGAACTCAAAAATCTTTTAAGGTCTTTCCTGTTCTTTTATGCCCTTTCCTTTGGATAAAATAAAAGTCGGTGGCGACTCTTGCTATCCGCAACATTTAACTAAAGTCAATTCTCCCACCGTGTTACATAGGGCCCGTTCGAGCACATTCTTTATTTCCCTACATTTCCCCATTCTTTCTTTTCATTCTCTTTTCTTTTCCAGTTCCCTTCTCATTTCTCATTCCAGTTCCAGTTAGCAGTTTTATTCAGCAGTAGTTATATTTTTTCTCACCCTTTGAAACAAACAAGAAAGCGTGGATCCCGTCGGGTACGGCAGACGATTTGGGGTGCTAATACCTTCCCAGGCCGTAACCGACTCCCGAACCCAGATCTTTGGTTCGCAGGACTTTGTCCTTTCCTTCTTCCTTAGGTTTGTGCAGCATTACCTTTCCCATTCCTTCGGGATAAAAATGCCTGGCTGGCGACTCTACCTTTTCCGCGCCACTTTCGCGTTTGTACTAGGATGAAAATCCCGGGAGCGACACATAGCAGACCTTCTGTTTGAACTCGTCAACGCGAAGACAAGGTACAATCAAATAGTGATACAATAGACTATCGCCACCCCCAAAATTGAGGCGAACGAGATCTATAACCTGGAAGACACCCGTAAGTTTAGTTTGATGCTACCCATATTATGTTATTTGAAGGAGGACAAACTCCCCCAAGAGGAGGTGGAGGCGGAGAAGGTCCAAGAGCAAGCTGAGATTATATTTTAAGAGAAAAATCTAAAAGAGAGTTTAGCCACCTTTTTTATAGGTGAGATTGTAATACTTACTTTTTTGTATTCATATTAATTTACAAAAAAAAATATATTTCCATTGTTATTGTTATTTTTCATAGTGTGGGAAAAGTAAGATTAATCATCCATTGACCTTATACTAGGTGTATTTTAATTGATATTTTCCCAATAAGTGCTATTAGAGCTTAGAATCACCACACACTTTAACTTCTATTAATTCAATGAGAGGGTCAATCTTGACGACATTTGAAACGAATATTAGGTTAACATCTTCAAACTACTCCATAGAGAATTCTATAATGGAAGACACGCCATACTACCAAGATTTGTACGAACCTTTATAAAATAAAGGCATGAAGCCATTCAGAAAGTTTGACGATGACCAAAATTTTATGAATAAGAAAGTTGTTGGACAAATTCAACAATGGATATACCAAAGTGTACTTCATCATGTTACGCAAGAAACAATTGCATACATATTATGAACAAAATATAAAATTTATAGGAGAGAATGACAAGCCAAAATAAACCATCTACTATTTGATGATTGGTGAACCTCAACTATAAAGAAACCCATAGTGTTTCCAAACACTTGAGAAATTTTTAAAGATTGGTAAATTAACTCACAAATATAAAGATGGTGATTACAAACGAATTACATACATTGTTACTACTAATTAAATTCATTACCAAACAATTAGGGCACATTTGTGGTTTCATTAAGCAACTTAACACCACAAAGTGTTCTACACAGGACAGAGTAACATATAATATGTTCAATGAATAATCAATAAGTAAGGAACAAGGAATGATGCAAGAGTACAAGGCAATTGTCATATAGTATCATAAAAGAAGCATCCACGAAAAGTTTAATACTAAAGACAAGTTAAGGGGCGAGTCTAGAGACAAGTCGAAGGACCGTCGTGGATAAGAAAATATGAATGTTCTTATTATCATGAGAAAATTCATATGAAGAGAGCATGTATGAAGCTCTAAAGAGAGCTATTAGAAAATGGGGATGTGAGTAATATAGTCACTGCCAATTTTTAAGCTAATGAGATGATTTTTCATTTTGACAACATAAGATACGTGTTGGGTTGTAGACTTCGGTGCATCATTCCATGTAACATCACAAAAAGATATAGGCGTTCATTGCAACATTAGAAGCTTACAAAGAAATGTAATGGACACAACCATTCTTGCATGAACTAAGGCAAAAACAACATAAGTTTATAGTACATTGTGATAGTCATAACACAATTCACTTGAGTAAGAATTCAAGTTTTTTTCTCAAGGTCAAAGCACATTAATGTGTAATATCACTAGGTATGTGATATATTGGAATCCAAGCAATGACAACTTGAGAAAATTCGTACTTATGACAATTGTTCAAATATGATGACAAAGTCCTAAAGGCAGGGTTGGTCCAACAAATATGGAGGCCTGAGGCAGATTTTAATGTGAATTTTTTAATTATTTTATTTTTAAATTATTAATTATATTTTAATAAGGAATATGTATATTTTTATTTAGATGATTTTTAGGCTTTTGAAAACCTAAAATCATTTATAAATCAATTTTATTTAATAATTATTTTTAAATCAACAACAAGTCAATTTGTTTATTTTTTATTCAAATTATGATAATTTTAACTCTATTAAAAATGTTATATCATGATAAAATAATACTAACATTTTCTTTCTCCAAAATATTAATATTTTATCTGCTTTTATTTGTAGTGCTCTTTTTCGATTAACTTTTGTCATAACTTTTATTAATTAATAATGTTTTTCCCATTTCTCTCCAAAATCCATACAAAGTTTACAAACTATGAATTAAGCGGTAACACATTAAATCATCATAAGCCTAAGAACATATTAAAGCATCATAAGCTTAGGAAACAAATTAAAGCATCTAACTAATTCAATTAATTTACAAACACTGTGAAAAAATAGTAAAAAAATGGAGGGCCAAGGTAAAGGCCTTGGTTGCCTTGCCATTGAGTCGGGCCTGCCTAAAGGACAAGCACGAGTTCTGCATAAGTATCAGGGAATTTCTTACCCCACCCCATGGGGTTCTTAGGTACCACGTGTGATTCCTAAAATACCTCTCTTGCTTTCAGAGATGTATATTTGGAAGCACATTTTTTATGTTATTTTTTATTAATTCTGTAGATGGATCTACAAAAGTTTTTTGTATGCATACTTGCAAAATAAAATCAGAGACAATATCACAACAAATGAACATAGCAACCATAAAATCAACATTCATAAAATAAAATCGATATTATATTGATGATTTCGACAGAAAATTAAATACTAAATTTCAATAACCCGATGGACATTCACACATCTTCAAGATATCATCAACCATTCTTCCTATAGTTGCCTCCAATTCGAGCAGAATTTTCTCTTCGAGATCAAAATACGTTCGCCATATCGCTCTGACATCGTATCCATTCTTGAGCTGAAATTTGGTGAACACAATGTTCCCTTTGTTGTCAACCAAAGGCGAACAATATTTGAGCTTCCACACATTTCTTTTGTCGTTTTAAGGTAGGAGATAATGAATTTCATCGATGATATCATCGGGCAAGGTGAAATTAGTGAGTTTGAAAGCCCACCCAGGTGTTTTACCGTTGGTGTAGGAGACACTTGCGACATACCAACAGATCTTGATATCATACAATTGAGACATTTTTTGTGTTTGTGTGAAAAATATCACAGGAAGCCCCAATTTTATAGAAAACCTAGATGAATATGGACCAACCATTTTCTGGTCATCTACTTCCGAAGATATATCCACGAAACGAATGTATAATACTTTTGTGTATGTGTGTGTATATATATATATATATATATATATATATATATATATATATATATATATATATATATATATATATATATATATATATATCTAAAAAACTTTTACTGATACATTTTCAAACCAGAACAAAATATATGTAAGTGCATAAGTGCATAAGAGCATATCAATAGAGGCAAATAAAATGCAAAAGTTCCTAAACAAGAAATATGAACAAAAATTGACTATTATATTGCACTTCAAAAATTTACAATTAGTTGTTCGATTACACAAGAATTCAAAACGAATAAAAATAAGTCTTGCTAGATAAATCTATTGGTGGCAACCCTTTGGACTTTTCTGCATTCAATTCTTTTTCAATGTTGTTCAATCTCCAGAATTCTTGCATTCTTTCCATAAAATGATTCAGTCACGTCTTCGTATTTACGAATGACTCGTCCATTTTGGTGATGTAGGTGGTAAGGGACATCCCGATTTCAAGTACACTTGAACAAAATTATTTGATCTAGAAAACCATTCAATGCACATGATGCGCTCATTTGGATTTTTGGGTGGTGCGGAGCGGAGTGGAAAAATGTTTCCGAAAATCCATGGCGTGTCAGGTCAATTCACACCCTATCATATTCACATGCAATTAGATGACCCGTTTCATGGAAGGTTATCCATTTCGACACCAGTGTCAGACCGCTCAAGTAAGGAACAAGATATTTATATAATGTATCAAACTTTTCTTTCTTTCTGTACAACTGCATGTACAATTCTTTATTTATCTTCAACTCTTGGATAAGTTGATGATGGACAAGCGCATGACTATCCTCTCCTTTACCAAGCAATGTTGAAACGGTTCGGTATCCGCAATTACCTTCCCCTTCAACATTGACGATATTGTCGATGTATTTGTGCATACAAGTGAAAATAGCCTTAGGCATCTCAACTTGATCTTTCAAAAGTGTCTGACACACCTCTAAAGCCCAAATAAATTTATCCTCTTTTTTGCACACCAAAAAAGCAAAACCAACAGAATATGTCATCTTGGTGGAGTCACACCAACCATCTCAAATAATGGAAGGCTATACTTGTTGGTCTTGTAGATAGAATCAAGAATGAGCATCGTCGAAAATGTGTTCAACAACTTTATTAATTCTAGATGAGTCCAAAAATATGTCTCCAATTGTAAATCTATCGGCAGAAGTTCGGTACCAGGACACATAATTGTTATCATCCAACAATTTCAACAGTTGTTGCATCTTTGATTTGTCTTCCCTAATAGTCTTATTAATATTGCGGTACCAAATGTAACACCCCATTTCTACCCTTTAAATATAAATAAATCAGAGTTTACAAAAACTTCCGCATAAACGGGATATCACATTTCAACTTACAACAATTTCAACTTTTTAATTATAACCAGCTTAATACATAGCACTCTTCATAAATAAACATAAAGCAACTTCATTTTAATTAAATAATTCAACTTCATAACGACATTACGCAGCGGATTCATAACAACTATTGTAACATCTTTATCCAACATAGAAACAACTTCAAAATGATAAATAAACATTCTAAATTCTTAAATTAAAATAAAATTCAACATTGCAACAAATCAACAAAACAGACACGTGTCATTCCCCCCGAGTGCTACATATCAAAACGACTTACCACCGACTCAACTAAAGGTAACCGACTACTCCTCTAGATTACCTGCACATTGCCAACATAAGGACAACATTCAAACAGAAGGGGTGAGTTACGATAATTATAAGCAGTATATGAAACACAATACACAGAAAATGATTTCACATAATTCACCACTTCACAACATCAACTAGTACAACAATACAACAACAACTCAAAATAATGCGACTCTGCTAAATATACATGTGGTACCATTTCGGAGTAAAACTCCCAACTTAAATCATTTCCAACTTATCGAGGCATCAAGGCATAAGCCTTCAACTTTCAACTTAAATTTGTCAATCCAGGCCAACATGGTGTGAGCGACGACTTCAACAAAATGCATATGAATCTACATGACATACATGAATTTACAATGCAAACAACATAACAACATGAGCAACACGACAACTTTTACGACATAATCAACTTATAATCAACCATGGCATAAGAGCCTCCAACATAACGACTTTATAACCATTCCGTAAACCGGAACGTACAACAACTTAACTATACCTGCAAATCGGCTATACAACACAATTTCGATAAAACCACGTAATAAAAACCAACTTTTAATTTACCCGACTTACCCCGATTAATTTCGTTAAATTCCGGACAACTTCGTTTTTCGCCTAATTCGGCTAAACCGACACTGTTTCTGACTTTCTTCGACTTATTAGGAAATTATTATGATCATCGAATTTCATTGTTTAGATAATTTTTTTCTGTCGTAGTTTCACCTGGTGCTACTAATTCTTATTGGTTCTGCTAAAGTTCTGGTTTTTCTAAATTTCCTGTCAAAGCTTCAGGCACAGTATTACCTGCTGATACTATTATATTACATCATCTGATTTTCTGCTACGACTATAGTCCTGAGATTACATTAATTTTTCCTAACTTTAGAAAATTGATTAACATACTTGAATTAATTAGTTCATTATCCAGGAAATACATAATAATTCATTTACTTAATTGATTAATTAAACTAGCTGATATTGACTTAATTTATTAATCCACACTAGGTGAAGGAATTCAAAATGGCACCCACCATGAAGAGAAGTGGCGTGCGCCACTTTACATTGTTACACCCATACTCACTAATTAATCATGCTACTAATTTAATTGACAAGCCTGTAATTCAATACAATCATGTAGTTCATGGCATTAGCTTAAGGTGCATCCTGCCACCATCTAAAGTGGCGTGCGCCACACACCACTCTCCATTCTTCAATCAATTCAACAGTCCATTAATTAATTAAAGTGAACATGTCATATTACCTAATCACATAATTAAAGCAACCAAATATGGCTCCTGCCACAAGTAGAAGTGGCACCCGCGACTTGCTACTTTCTATCCCCAGAATAATATGGCACCCACCACATTGGCAAGTGGCTCCCGCCACATTGGAAAGTGGCTTTCGTCACTTGGCCTTTGGCTAACGGGTGTCTCAAACCCCACACTACCGGTCTGTCTTCGTCCCCAAATTTGCAACTTTTCCAGAAACATTTTCAAACGCAAATTTTTCAGCAACAACCAACGAAATTAAAATAGATTAACATCACCAAAATTCAATCATCAGGCAATCGATTTCCACACGAACATTCCCAACAACAAAAATCAGCAGATCATTCATATCATTACAGATTCAACAAACCTAACTACCCAAATCAAACACAAACACAATATTGAATTTCATATCCGATTATAAGAATCAAACCCACCTTTACCTTAGGTTTTGGATCGAAGGTTTCCCTAAAATCAAATTCCAACTTTGTTCCTCTTTCTCTCACGATCGCAGCAGTTTACAAGTTTTTCCAATTTCCTTTTTCCACTGATATTTTGTTCTCTATTTTATGTTCTGTTTTCTAATACTTTTATTTTCTTTTTATTAAACTAATTAAATATTATAGTTAATAATGAGCCTAAACATAATACCCCCTATTTTACTAATTCAGACATGATTTTAAGCCCACCAACCCAAATAACACAACAACTATATTATTAATTCTAATAATAATTCTACGGCTTCCGACTTATTTTTCCGGCTTATCGACTTAATCAACCACAACATAAAATATACCGACGAAACACAAATAATTAATTAAATATTTAATAAAATAATTAATTAAATATTTGGGCGTTACAACCCTCCCATACTTAGAAGATTTTCGTCCTCGAAAATTTACCTGATTCAAACAACTCGGGATAGGAGTCTCGCATCTTGCTCTCCAATTCCCAGACCGTGCTTTCTCTAGCAGCTCCCAACCAAACAACTTTGATCAACACAATCTCTTTTCCTCGAAGATTCTTTTTTTCATGATCCTCAACTCGTATCGGCCTCGTCTCCACAGTGAGATTATCCCGCACTTGCACATCGTCCATACTAACCACATGAGACAAATCAAGAATATACTTCTGAAGTTGCAACACATGGAACACATCGTGCAAATTCGAAAGATTTGGCGGTAACGCCATCCAATAAGCAACTTTCCCAACTCTTTCCAAAATCTGATATGGACCAATGAAGCAAGGAGTGAGCTTTTTAGACTTCAAAGCCCTCCCAACACCAGTCACATGCGTGACTCTAAAAAACACATGGTCACCATCTTGGAATTCTAAATCCTTCTTACGCTTGTCATGGTAACTTTTTTGCCTACTCTGAGAAGCCTTCATCTTCTCTCGGATCAACTTTACATTCTCAGTAGTTTGTCGAACTAATTCCGGTCCAAGCACTACACTCTCACCAGATTCATGCCAACACAATGGAGTTCTACACCTCCGACCATATAGTGCTTCAAAAGATGCCATTCCGATACTAGAATGGTAACTATTATTATATGTGAACTCGATCAACGGGAGATAAGTGTCCCACGAACCTCCCTTGTCAAGAACACAAGCTCTCAACAAGTCCTCCAACGACTAAATAGTTTTCTCAATTTGGCCATCAGTCTGAGGATGATATGCCAAACTCAATCTCAACTTAGAACCCAACGACTCTTGTAGGCTCTTCCAAAACTCCGACGTAAACCTCATATCTCTATCTGACACAATACACAAAGGAACACCATGCAACTTCACAATTACTCGGATATAAATCTCTGCTAACTTCGCAATTAGATACGTGATGTTAATAGGTATAAAATAAGCCGACTTCGTAGGCCTATCAACAATCACCCAAATTGAATTATGCCCTCTTAAAGTAACAGGCATCCCTATTACAAAGTCCATTGAAATGCTATCCCATTTCCATTATGGAACTTCCAACGGTTGCATCAACCTAGCAGGTTTCTGATGCTCAATCTTCGACTTCTGACAAGTCAAACATGCATACACAAAACGTGCTACATCTTCTTTCATTCCGGACCAACAATTTTTTTTAAAAATCTTTATACATTTTAGTAGCTCCTGGATGAATACTCAAACTACTTCTATGTCCCTCTTCAAGAATCCTTTTTTTCATATCTACATCATCAGGAATACAAATTCTTTCATGCAGTCTCAACATACCTCTCACATCAGTCTTAAAGTCATTCTTCTCCGATTGACCACAGCTGTTCATGTTATCTACTAATTTCACATCCAGCTTCTGAGCCTCTCGAATATCCATAAAGTCATTATTAATCTTCAACATTCCTAACATCACACTCTGCGGTGTCACTTTGCAAACCAAACTCATATCTCGAAATTGCTCAATTAATTCTAACTCCTTAATCCTTGCTGACATATGCAAGGTATTTCTACTTAAAGCATCGGCCACAATATTTGTTTTACCTGGATGATAATTCAAACCGAAATCATAATCCTTCAGCAACTCCAACCATCTATGTTGTCTCATATTCAGCTCTTCCTGATCAAATAAATACTTTAGGCTTTTATGATTAGTATAAACTTCGAATCTGGAACCATAGAGATAATGCCTCCAAATTTTCAACACAAACACAATTACAGCAAGCTCTAAATCATGCATAGGATAGTTCTTCTCATGGATTCTCAACTGTCGTGACGCATAAGCAATTACTTTATTATTCTGCATAAGCACACCCCCTAAACCCATCAATGAAGCATCAGAGTAAACTACAAACGATTCTTCTGGATTTGGTAAAGTCAAAACCGGCATCGACGTCAATCTCTTTTTCAATTCGGTAAAACTCTCTTCACACTGAACATCCCACACAAAAGCTTTACTTTTTCAAGTTAATCTAGTTAACGGAAGTGCCAACTTGGAAAATCCTTCAATAAACCTTCTATAATATCCAGCTAACCCCAAAAAGCTTCCAATCTTAGTAGCCGACCTTGGAGTTTCCCATTGCAACACAACTTCTACCTTTGAAGGATCCACATCAATACCTTTTCCTGAAATTACATGGCCAAGAAAACTGACTTCTTTTAACCAAAACTTGCACTTGGACAACTTCACATACAATTTCTTATCTCTCAGAACTTCTAACACTAATCTCACATGTTCCTTATGCTCCTCTTCTGACTTAGAGTAAATTAGAATATCATCAATAAATACATTTACAAAACGGTCCAGATACGTATGAAAAATATGCTTCATGTATTCCATAAATACTTCTGGCGCATTGGTCACACCGAAAGGCATCACAAAATACTCATAATGTCCATACCGTGTTTTGAACGACGTCTTCTAAATATCCTCATCTTTCACTTTGATCTGATGGTAACCCGATCTCAAATTAATCTTACTGAACACACAATCACCCACCAATTGATCCATCAAATCATCTATTCTCGGAAGCGGATACTTATTCTTGATCGTCACTTTATTCAGCTGTTTATAATCAACACTGTCGCTCCCCGGATTTTCATCCCGGTGCAAACGCGAACCGTCTGTGAAAGAGAAATGTGAGGTTGAATTGAATAGAGTCGCCATCTGGGCATTTTTATCCCGAAGGAAAGGTAATGCTGCATAAACCTGGAAAAAAGGTGGATAAGACGGTTGCGAACCAGAGAAACTGAGAAAGGGGGCTGGTTACAACCTGGGAAGGTATTAGCACCCAAATTGTCCGTCGTACTCGACGGGATCCACGCTTACAAAATTGTGTTTAAAAGGGGCAAGTGTATGTGCTATTTGTGTGCAAAAGCAAAGGAAAGAAAGTATGGGTGTCAGTGCAAAAGGTGAGAATTTCTCAGGGACTGAGGCTCAAAAAAAGGAATGCTGAAAAAGGGGGATGACAAAGAGACTTTTGTTCGATAATCGTTAAGTTATGCCTATGTATCCTCTCGTGCAATGAGGAAGTCAGAACACCATAGTTCGACTCAAAGAGACTGACAATAAATTGACTGCGAACTGCTTGCTTGTCTATGCTCAAGTGTATGACTCTACTAAATATGCATGTGGTACCATTTCAAAGTAAAATTCCCAACTTAAATCATTTCCAACTTATCGAGGCATCAAGGCATAAGCCTTCAACTTTCAACTTAAATTTGTCAATCCAGGCCAACGTGGTGTGAGCGACGACTTCGACAAAATGCATATGAATCTACATGACATACACAACTTTACAACTCAAACAATATAACAACATGAGCAACACGACAACTTTTATGACATAATCAACCTTGGCATAAAAGCCTCCAACATAACGACTTTAGAACCATTTCGTAAACCGGAACGTACAACAACTTAATTGTACCTGCAAATCGACTATACAACACAATTTCGATAAAACCACATGATAAAAACCAACTTTTAATTTAACCGACTTACCCCGATTAATTTCGTTAAATTCTGGACAATTTCGTTTTTTGCCTAATTCGGCTAAACCGACTAAACCGACATTGTTTCTGACTTTCTGGGACTTATTACGAAATTATTACGATCATCGAATTTCTGCATTTAGCTAATTGTTTTCTGTTGTAGATTCACCTGCTGCTACTAATTCTTACCGGTTCTGCTAAAGTTCTGGTTTTTCTAAATTTCCTATCAAAGCTTCAGGCACAATATTACCTGCTGATACTGTTATATTACATCATCTGATTTTCTGCTACGATTACAGTCCTGAGATTACATTAATTTTCCTAACTTTAGCAAATTAATTAACATACTTGAATTAATTAGTTCATTATCCAGAAAATACATAATAATTCATTTACTTAATTGATTAATTAAACTAGGTGATATTGACTTAATTTATTAATCCACAATAGGTGAAGGAATTCAAAGTGGCACCCACCATGAAGAGAAGTGGCATGCGCCACTTTACATTGTTGCACCCACACTCACTAATTAATCATGCTACTAATTTAATTGACGAGCCTCTAATTCAAAACAATAATGTATTTCATAGCATTAACTTAAGGTGCATCCTGCCACCATCTAAAGTGGCATGCGCCACATACCACTCTCCCTTCTTCAATCAATTCATCACTCCATTAATTAATTAAAGTGAACATGTCATATTACCTAATCACATAATTAAACATAATTAAGGCAACCAAATGTGGCTCCTGTCACAAGTAGAAGTGACACCCGCCACTTGCTGCTTTCTATCCCCACAATAATATAGCACCTGCCACATTGGCAAGTGGCTTCCGCCACTTGGCCTTTGGCTAATGGGTGTCTCAAACCCCACACTACCGATCTATCTTCGTCCCCATATTTGTAACTTTTCCAGAAACATTTTCAAACACACTTTTTCCAGCAACAACCAACGAAATTAAAACAGATTAACATCAACAAAATTCAATCATCGGGAAATCGATTTTTACACAAACATTCACAGCAACAAAAATCAACATATCATTCATATAAGTACAAATTCAACAAACCTAACTACCCAAATCAAACCCAATCACTGTATTGAATTTCATACCCGATTATAAGAATCGAACCCACCATTATCTTAGGTTTTGGATCGAAGGTTGCCCTAAAATCGAATTCCAACTTTGTTCCTCTTTCTCTCACGATCGCAACAGTTTACAAGTTTTTCCAATTTCCCCTTTCCACTGATATTCTGTTTTCTATTATGTTTTGTTTTCTAATACTTTTATTTTATTTTTATTAAACTAATTAAATATTATAATTAATAATGGGCCTAAACATAACACCCCTTATTTTACTAATTCGGACATGATTTTAAGCCCACCAACCCAAATAACACAACGACTATATTATTAATTCTAATAATAATTCTACGGCTTCCGACTTCTTTTTCCGGCTTATCGACTTAATCAACCATAACATAAAATATACCGACGAAACACAAATAATTAATTAAATATTTAATAAAACAATTAATTAAATATTTGGGCGTTACACCAAATGTTATAAACTTTCCTAATATTTGAAATATTGTCGGGTTCCTTCCGTTTCAATGTGGCAAGTATATTTTTCGGTTGGACATGATTCGAGGTCATGTCATTGATACATGTCTTCTCTTCCGGTTTGAGCCGACATACACTAGGATGGCCTTGTAACTTTGAGCATAATTCATGGTTATGCAAATCACAAATAACACTAAATCTCCACTTCTTGCTAGCCAACATGTAACCACAAATTTTAAAAGGACATTCACATTTTCTACTACCCGTGTCGTTTCTTTTAAATTTCGTAGAGGAACTTGATATATTCTGCCTCTTTCGCACAACAAAATTACAAAAGCGTTTCTTCTTTTCGAACAATTATCTAATCTTACTATAACCACACCAAAACCAAGTGTAGTTACAGTCCTACGAATCCATGTGATCATGCTATCACGATCATCAAACTCTTGCTTATGATTAAAGTCACCGCTGACATCTATCGTCTTCACGACAACCCCTTGAACATTCAAAGAAACTTCATTTGTAGAAACTAACTCTTTTGAGATGTTATCAGGGTGCAACATATCTATTTGTAAATAATAAGAAAAATAAACAAAAATTACAAGACTACTGCAGCAAAACAAAACAAAACTGGGGTTACAACCATTGTTCCATAGATGTACATTTGGAAGTGTTCTTCATCAAAACATTCCGTAAATGTACATCCAAAAGCAATGTTAATTTTTTATACAAAATTTTGATGATTAATGTGAGCAATGTAGTAGACAAAGTTGAATCTTTACCTAAAATTCAATCTTCTCTTGCTCCCTTTGATTTGTTGCACAAAAAAGTTAGAGTTTTTGACTGAAAAATGATATTGATGATGTAATATTTTTTAGGTTGGTGTAGAAGAAGAAAGGACAACAATGGGGGGAGTGATCACGCATGTTTAAAATATAGCAGAACCTTCCGGATATGCACCTCCGAAATAATATGACGCAAGACGTTCCTAAGATGCATATACGAAAGTTTCCCTGAATTGAATTATTTTGAAGTTTTTCTCAACTTTTACCAGGTTACAATACTTCCTATATCCACACGTGGCATAAAAGGAAATGCGTCAGATGGCTAAAAGTGTCATGAGGTGGATTAAGAATTCACTAAGTATTATTGGACTATTGAAACCCTCCACCTAAATATAAAAAAAAGGAGATTGATAAAATTTTCCTCTTTAGGACGAGAGAAAGAGAATGATATATAAATTATAAAATAGTAAACAAAATTAAGGTAAGAATGAGAGAGCTCATAATAAATGGACGGAAAGAGAAAAAATCTTCCTTAATCATAGAATAAATTTGCTACATTCATTGACTATAAAAGTTATGCGTTATTTTATGTTGGAAAAATTTAAAAGAGAGTTTAGCAACAAAAAAAAATTGTAATAATTACTTTTTCGTAAAGGTGATAAAATGGTCCAGTCCGATGGGCATATTTGTTTTGTCCGTTATTTTTTCGCAGGGTGGATCAAGATTTTAGACTTACACCTTTTAATATGTCCGTCTCATCTCATTTTTTTGGACTTTTGTAGGAACAAATACTAACATAACATTTTACAAATTTTAATCTTGAAACGTGCAATGTCACGGGCCCGCTTTGCCATGCCCTCAATTTTTTGCATGGCGAATCAAGATTTTAAGTTTGTGCCATACACAATGTTTATCCCATCATGTTTCATTTTTTTTACGGATTTTTATGGAGTATACTTGAGCCGAGGTATGTCCATTTGTCATCCCTACTTTTTCGTATTCTTATTAATTTATAAAGAGTATAGTCTTATTTTTACTTTTATTATTATTATTATTATTATTATTATTATTATTATTATTATTATAAAAATATAATTGAGATAATCAATTATCCGATGATATTATATTAGATGTGTTAGAATTAGAGTTTGACCTAACTCAACCCTACAAAATCGATTGGTAAGGTGATGAGTGTCACTCTATTTAAACTTTTGGTGAGTTATATATTTAGGCAATGTGAGACTTGGTTTTTCCCAATACAGCCCCTCACGCCCAACACTATTGGGCTTGGTGCGTGGATATAAATGGTGGGTGACCCGAATTATCGATGTACGAGACTTGGTTTTTTCAATACACCATTTTGTGTCCATCCCATTTTTGGGCTTGATGCACATATTAAATGGTAGGTGGCCCGAATCGATAGGCTCTTGATACCATGTTAGAATTAGAGTTTGACATAACTCAACCCTACAAAATCGATTGGTAATATGAGAAATGTCACTCTATTTAAATCTTTGATGAATTATATATTTAACTAATGCGAGACTTGATTTTTCTCAATAAGATGTACTTTAATTGATAATTTTTTTTTAACTCATGAGACTCATAAAAACGAGATTTTTTTCTTTTATGTTATATCATTGCAACTAATCGATGGATACTTAAGTTTCAATAACCCTTTCATTCTCTATATTTTCCATCCACTTAATTTCTCTTGAAACAAACTATGTGTAAAGTTGTCATTGATGTGAGTAAGTATAACTCCTAATATGTGTATTTTCAAAATAGAGACGAATATTATAGTCTCTATATTTGAGATCTTTAAAATTACCCTATCATATAAGTAGTACCCCACCCTTTAAAACAATCATGGTAGAGAGGATATTAGAATATACCAAAAGAAACCCTGAGTATATACCATGAGCAAATGGCTGAGAGAAGCACACAAGAATTGATAGTGGTATTTATATTTATTATAGAAACAAAAACTAGGTGAGTTGCTAAAAATAATTAGCGTCAAGACAAATTTTAAAGACCATAAAACGATGACATTATATATAGATTATTTATTCTAAATCTTAAGGGCATCTTTAATAATTTCTCTTTTGAATAATCTAATTTAAATTTCATACATTATTAACAAGCTTCGCATATATGGAACTCGTATATATTTTGTTTAAATATAAAAAGTATCTTAATTAATTGTAGTAAACTATATTATTGTAAACCAAGTCAATTAATTGATTCCATTGGCGATCATTAATCCGCTAAATTAAAGAAAAAGAGCACAAGGTTTTGTGAAAGTTTAGGATAAGAGGTAAATGCCTTTTAGTTTTGCTTTATTAATATTCTTTTTATTTTTTCATTTGATACAAATGAGGGTCTAAGTCCAAAGAAATAAATTATACAACTGCAATTTCTCTACTGAAATCCATGCCAAATCACTCTTAAAGAGATGATCCACAAAGCTGGAACAATCCTTAAAAAAAAAATTGCGCAGATCCGTTCCTTTGCAAGAACATCCGCACACATATTTGATTCTCTGAAGACATGATTCACTTGGATGTTCCTATTCTTGAAATAAGACCTTATTTCTTTGATAAGATCCCTCCCCCATACTATCCATCGAATAATGCTTCTCAATATCCTGAACCACCTATTTCGAGTAAACACAAATCTCTGTTCTGTTGAAAAATCCATTTTTGTCGCCAACTGTAAGCTTTCTAAAGCTCCCCAAAGCTCCGCTAAGTAAAGATCACACAAACTTAAAGGTTTAACAAAACCTCCAAGCCAATCACCCTAGTTTCCTCGAATAACCCCTCGCAACTAGCTATACCCTTACAATCTATTGCCCCGTCCATATTATTTTTAACTCTCACCCGTAATGGATGTTTCCCACTTAACAGTAATCCACTCCCTTTGGATAGCTCTTGTTGCGAGCTTGTTATATTATAATCCTTGACTTGTCTGAAAATGTAATTAATCATATTTGGAGGTCTAGAGAATTCCTCTATATGGTTCTCCTTATTATGCCAAATCCACAAGTTATATCACACAATAGCCCAAACAGATTGCCACCTAACATTAGCATTCCAACCCATATTGTGATACAAATTCACCTCTATCCAATCATACAAACTACCTAAAAAAACAAATGTTTGTTAGTGCGTGTCGCTGATTTCCAGTGAGGCATAGTCAGCGGACAATCCCGAAACATATGAATCACGTCTTCCTCCACGTTTCCACAAAACTGACACATCGCACTACCCAAACCCATACCACACTTCTTGCTATTGGTTAAAAGACCATTATGCTTGAGAAGCCACATTAATATTCTAATTCTTTCTACAACATGTATTTTTCCAAATGTCTTCCAATTCATCAATATTATTCACCAACATATTCTCAACCAAGCAACCATACATACTACTTACTGAAAAGTCCATTTTGACATGTCCTATCCCCACACATATATCCGGCCCCGCCTCTACTGCAGGAGGCTCAATGCTCTCAATATAGTCAAGAATGAATTTAGGCAGCCAACTGCTCATCAACTCCCAGTTCCACCCTCCATTCATGCAAATTAATTCTCCCACTCTAACATCCTTCAACTACACCGGGATATCCACGTTCAACTCTGCAATCAGAATATCCCGCCCAATCCATCGAGAATCCTAAGCTTCCATTGTTTTTCCATCTCCCAAATTACACATCCTATGCCTCTCTACCTCCTTCCACGATCGAACTATGCTCTTCCAGAAAGCCGAGTCTGATCCTTGCATAACCAAACAATTATCGCTTCTATTTGCATAATATTTACCATGAATAATATGACACCAAAGATCTTCACAATCAGTCTGTAACTTCCAGCCACTCCTAGCCAAACAAGTTTGATTCATCACTTCTAGCTTGCGCACGCTAAGACCACCTTCCTTTTTTGAACGCATAACTGTAGTCCAACTTACCGCATGATATTTTTTCTTATCCCCAGTGTCTCCCCACACAAAATTCCTTTGCAACTTATGAACTTCCTTAGTGTAAGCCTTTGGTAGTAAGGTAGTCATCATATGATTATTGCCTTTCAAACTTCTCAACTTAGCTCCCCACCAGCTCGATTATGTAATGATAATTTGTTTTCCTCGACCTTTCCTGTTATTGGAACACCCAGATACTTACCAAGAAGTTTCTTTAAAACCCAAAGTATTCAACAACTGCTCTCTCGTACTACAACTCACTTATTTAGAAAACAAAACATTAGTATTATCATGCCTAACTTCCTCGTCCGACATTGCACAAGAATTCTGCAAACATCTCATGACGCACCACATCTGTTCCAACAATGCTTATCCAAATAACAACAAATTGTTCGCAAACATCAAGTGTGACACCTCTGGCTCGTTCTTATCCACTTTAATGTCCTTACACTCCCCATCTTCTACGGCCTGCATTATAATGTGTGATAATTTATCCACACATAACACAAAAATGTAGGGAGAAAGAGGATCGCCTTGGTGGACGCCCCTACTCAGAAGGAAAAATTCAGACTGCACTCTGTCCACTTAATGTTCGTCTTAATGCTAGTGATACCATGCATAATCAAGTTTATCATTTTCTGTGGCAGCTTACTTTCTTCCAACACCCTCCAAATGAATTCCCAATTAAGTTTATCATATGCTTTCGACAAGTCCACTTTAATTGCAAAGTAGCCATTCTTCCTCTTACTACGATCCATCGTGTGCAAAATCTCATTCGCCACAATAATATTTCCATGAATGCTCCTATCCGATACAAACCCCTATTGAAAAGGAGAAACATGCATGTGAATACAACTTTTAAGCCTCCCTACCACTACTTTGCTAATAAGCTTATAGATAACATTGCATAAGGATATATGCCTAAATTGACTAACATGAACTGTGTTTCCCAACTTCTTTGACAAACTTATAAATTGTGTTTCCTACAATTCTCCAAGAATTTTGGTAAAATCCTGCTGGGAATCCGTCTCCGTCTGGCCCCAACACTTTCCAAGGGGACTTGCGGAACAAAGTCATTTTTAAATCTGCTCTTCATCTAATCTGGGAAAAGTAATTCAAGTTTGCTCTCAAACATTCCCTATCTCTTTTAAATCGAACAACTCCTTATAATGATCAATAAAAAGAATTATATGTCTTCTTTTATGATTATTGTATATTTAATTATTTTGATATAAACTAAAGAAAAATTATACTACGATTTTTTAGTAAATAACTTATAAACATTTCTATCATTTTTTAAGCACAAGCTCCCATTTCTAATCAATTAAATTTATTAAATAATTAATATATCTAAACCATATAATAAATCGGATATATTGATTATTAAATAAATCTATTATTTCAACTTCTTCTTATAAATATTACAATTATTTTCTTACTTTTTGGTTCTTATTTTTACTTAATGTACAAAATTAATCTCTTCTATTTAAAACAATTTTCACATTTTTTAACTTATTCTTTTTATCTGTATAATTTTACAAAAATTCTAATATAATAATTTATCACATTTCATAAATAATAGAATATCATTTAAAGGTAAATACATAAAAAATAAATAAAAGATAAGTTTGATGAATCACCCAAAAATACAGTAGAGTCTAGTCTAACAAAATCTGTTATATCAACCCAAAGACCAAAACGACAACCTACAACAGAATAATAAAGTAATAAAAAATGGCCACGTACACCATTTTCTCTGACTATAAACTCTGAGTTCTCGCGCTCAATTAAACACGTTGCACTTTATCATCACTCTCACTCTCACCTTTTTCAGCTTCCATCCAAATTCCAATTTAGTCAAGTTCTGGTCACTTCCGTCGTCTACAACAACAACCTTCACCGTTGATCATCGTCGCGCGTCATGTCTACGCATCCGAAGTTTACTCGAGTTCCCAGTATCAGAGACAGAGTTCAAGATACTCTCTCTGCTCATCGTAACGAACTCATTTCTCTTCTCTCCAGGTTCACCATCATCATATTCCTCTTCTTGTTCTTTACTGTTTCGTATTGCTTTTACTGTTTTTTGTTATTATGCATGCATGATGATGATATCATTACTCTGTTTTATTTTTGTGATTTCTAGGTATGTTGCTCAGGGGAAAGGGATTTTGCAACCGCATAATTTGATTGATGAACTTGAAAATATACTTAGCGAGGATCATGCAACACTGGATCTTAAAAATGGTCCATTTGGCCAAATTATCAACTCTGCACAGGTTACTTTTTTTATTTTTGTTTAAATTTTTAGTCACTTTCTAAAATTGTATATATGCTCATTTTTTACAAAATTTAGTTCCTACAATTTTTGATGATGAAACGTGTGCGCAACTGTGTATAGTTGAGGATCTTGATGTGAAACTGTGTATACTTAGTGAAAGTTACACTTCACTATCACCATATCAGGTTAAGCTTAATCATGTGTTTGGTTCTCTAGTGAAAAAATTGATTCCAGTTAAAAGTGGGTTGAAGGAAAAGTGATTCATGTTTGGATAATTTCTGTAAAAGTGAGTTGGAGAATAAATTTCTACTCGAGAACAACCAAATTTGTTAAAATCAATTCTACACCTCCTGAATTAATTATGTTTGCTCTATACGTGAAACTAAACATATACTAAGAGATTTAAGATATTGTCTGAAAACGTGTATCATTATTTTTGTGACAGGAAGCCATAGTTTTGCCTCCTTTTGTGGCAATAGCAGTTCGTCCCAGACCAGGTGTTTGGGAATATGTCCGTGTTAATGTTTTTGAACTCAGTGTGGAGCAGTTGAGTGTTTCTGAATATCTCAGCTTCAAAGAAGAACTTGTAGAAGGAAAGTAAGAAATTTACTGTATAGCTTTTATCATAAGAAATTAACTCTCTGAGACTGTTGTGATAACTGTTTGTGTTATATTATCTAATAGGAGTAATGATAACATTATATTGGAGCTTGACCTTGAGCCATTTAATGCATCATTTCCCCGTCCGACTCGCTCGTCTTCCATTGGCAACGGTGTGCAGTTTCTGAATCGCCACCTCTCGTCAAATATGTTTCGTAACAAAGATTGCTTGGAACCCTTGCTTGATTTCCTCCGTGTTCACACATATAAAGGCCATGTATGTTCTCCCTGTGTAATGCAATCGTTTTTACTTTTAACGAAGTGTTTAAGCTAGATGACTAAAGTTATAGTTTTAAAAATGCAATTTGACCCTAAATATCTCTTCCATATTATAATGTTACAGGCACTGATGTTAAATGATAGAATACAAAGCATTTCCAAACTTCAGTCTGCTTTGGTCAAGGCCGAGGATCATCTTTCTAAGCTTGCGCCTGATACACTCTATTCTGAGTTTGAATATGAGTAAGCCTATGCTCTGCGATGGACAATCATATCTTTACTGTGCATTACAAATGATGCGAGAATTTTATAGGATATTTTGATGAAATTTTTTTCTTCCTACTCTTTTATCAATTTAGATTACAAGGAATGGGGTTCGAGAGAGGTTGGGGTGATACTGCCGCTCGGGTTTTAGAGATGATGCATCTTCTATTGGATATTCTTCAGGCTCCTGATCCTTCTACACTAGAGACTTTTCTTGGAAGAGTGCCTATGGTGTTCAATGTTGTTATACTGTCTCCGCATGGCTTCTTTGGGCAAGCCAATGTCCTCGGTTTGCCTGACACTGGTGGCCAGGTATCGTAATTATCATGTGATTAAGAACAATTAAGCTGGACATGTATGCATTGTTCATTGCCACCAATCTCGGTTGATTCCATCCATTTTTGTTGAGTTATTTTTATACGTCGAATGCTACTCAACACATAAGTTTATTATATCTCCAGGTTGTTTATATACTAGATCAAGTGCGGGCCCTTGAGAGTGAGATGCTCATTCGGATCAAGAAACAAGGACTTGATTTCACTCCTAGAATTCTAATTGTAGGTGGAATTTCTTGGGATCGGGTTCTTCATATTTGACAGGGCTATACTGTAATTGGCTGCTTTTTAAAGTTCAAAACAAATTAAAATTTGTTTGTTGCTTTGAAGGTTACTAGATTAATACCTGATGCAAAGGGGACAACATGCAACCAGCGACTAGAAAGAGTCAGTGGCACCGAAAACACACATATTTTGCGTGTTCCATTCCGATCAGAAACAGGAATTCTTCGTAAATGGATCTCAAGGTTTGATGTTTGGCCTTTCCTGGAAACTTTTGCAGAGGTAAAGCCCATCAACATTTATGGCTTGAATAATAATCCAACTTTTATGGTTTCATAACTTAGTTTAGCCATGATAGAGTTCTAGTTATGCGTGACGTATATTGCATGTGCTAGCTTTTCCACCTAATATCAATGGTTGCACTTTTCAACAGGATGTTGCTAGTGAAATTGCTGCCGAGTTAAAATGTTATCCCGATTTCATCATAGGAAACTACAGTGATGGAAATCTTGTTGCATCTTTATTGGCTTACAAAATGGGAGTTACCCAGGTTCTTGTCCCTCTTCTTTGTCATCTCATTTTTCCATACAAAATTTGAAAGCTTTTGCTATGTCTGCTGAGAATGTTATTTAATAGACTTGAATATTTGTGTGTAGTGCACAATCGCGCATGCACTGGAGAAGACAAAATATCCAGATTCAGATATATATTGGAAGAAATTCGAAGATAAATACCATTTTTCTTGTCAGTTCACTGCTGATCTGATAGCCATGAACAATGCTGATTTTATCATCACCAGTACATACCAAGAGATTGCTGGAACGTAAGTAATTTTATTATTATGTATGGCATGCTTCATAACTTGTGATAAATCAATCTTGTTAGTCTGTTTCATACTGCTCTCCCTTTTATAAATTGTTCGGCTTGTTGATATTATCAATTATGTAACATTTTTTCCATTTCTTTATAAGCTTGTGAGCCATTTATATTTTGGAGATAAAGCTGCAATACAAATGATTGCATGTTGTTTAGCAACCATATGCTCCTAAATGGAAGATTCCATATCGTATTTCAAATACGTTTAGCTTGTTTTTGTGGAACTTTGCATGCCCATTTGGCATTGTGTGTGTAGACATCTGGTGATTGTGTCGAGAAACTTGGCCTCCTTTGTTTGGTGTAGCACAATTTGCTGTGTAGTAATTAATGGCATATTAAAGTCCACCAAGTTATGACACTAAAGATGCCTATCCATTTTGCTTTAAATTTTTCTATACATTTCTTATCTCTTATGCCAATTAACATTTTTTAAGTTTTTTTTTCCTAGTATTACGAGTCTTCATCTATATATTTTTGCTTTCTATTAGGATAATGCCTCTCATTTCATTTTCTAAACGTATGTTGTCTTGTCTTCAGGAAGAATACTATTGGCCAGTATGAGAGTCACACTGCTTTTACTCTTCCGGGACTGTATAGAGTTGTCCACGGCATTGATGTTTTTGATCCCAAGTTCAACATCGTCTCTCCTGGAGCAGATATGACAATATATTTCCCGTTCTCTGATAAGGAGAAAAGACTCACCGCCCTACACAGTTCAATTGAAAATCTATTATACGGTACCGAGCAGACTGATGAGTACATGTGAGTCTATTGCAGTGCAGCAATATTTACTTTAGGTTATTTATGCCTATAACAACCCATTATGTTATCTGTTATGCATCATGTTAAAAAAGTATGGTCAATTAGCTTCCACTTTACAGTCCTTGCTCATCCTTCGGTACCAATGCCTTATTTAAAATCACACCATGATCTTCACATGTTTATTTAACACAAGAGGGATATAATATCTAAAGCTGTTTGAGAAGCGTGCCACATTTTTCAGATATGAAATTGTGACAGTAAGCAATCATTTTGGTTCTTAATTATGTGCGGTGTTGTCACAACAATCCTTTAATGTATCAAAATTACAAAAAAATACCCAAATGCATCTTTCGTTGGTCAATTTGGTCCTCTAGTGTGTCTTTTGTTTGAGTTTCGTCATGAAATGCTTATTGTGATAGTCAATTACCAAAGACAAACTTGGAAATGTTTTGTAATTTTGATACAATAAGAGACTATGTTGACAATGTCTGACACATTAAGGGTCCAAAATGGCTAACTACTCAAAATGTGATTATGACAGTTACTGAGTTTATCTTTGTCTCTATGTGGCAGCGGTTCACTGACAGACCGGTCAAAGCCTATAATTTTCTCCATGGCAAGGCTAGACAGAGTTAAAAACATAACTGGTTTAGTAGAAAGCTATGCTAAGAACAGCAAGTTGAGGGAACTTGTCAACCTTGTCGTAGTAGCTGGCTATATTGATGTCAAGAAGTCCAGTGACAGAGAAGAAATTGCAGAGATTGAGAAGATGCATGATCTCATGAAGCAATACGATTTGAATGGCGAGTTTCGATGGATTACTGCCCAAACAAATAGAGCACGTAACGGAGAGCTGTATCGCTACATAGCAGATACAAAAGGCGCTTTCGTTCAGGTATTATGCGAACGACTCTATACTGTTTGATTCACCATTTAAGCATCATTTGTAACTCTTCATCTCTTGCTGCAGCCTGCTTTCTATGAAGCTTTTGGACTTACAGTTGTGGAGGCCATGACTTGTGGGCTCCCTACATTTGCTACTAGCCATGGTGGTCCTGCCGAGATCATCGAGCATGGTGTATCTGGATTCCATATTGATCCTTATCATCCTGACCAAGCATCAAAGCTATTGGTTGAATTTTTTCAACGATGTAAGGAGGACCCAAGTCACTGGAATAAAATATCTGATGGTGGTCTTCAAAGAATATACGAAAGGTATAAGTTATTTTTGGTAAAAGTTGGTTGCTTTTGCTATTGATACTAAAATGCTAAGAAAATAATAATCAGGTACACATGGAAGATATATTCTGAAAGGCTTATGACCTTGGCTGGAGTTTATAGTTTCTGGAAATATGTTTCCAAACTAGAGAGACGCGAAACTCGGCGATATCTTGAGATGTTCTACATTCTTAAGTTCCGTGATTTGGTAAGTGATGTTACAATTTATATATACTCTCCTGTTGGGATGCTATGATATGGGATTATAAATTTTATCATCTCTATATGCAGTACTAGCATTGATCTCAAATTTGTGCTTTCAACTTTTTTTCAGGCAAATTCTGTTCCATTAGCAAAGGATGATGCAAATTAACCTGTGCTGCTGGTGCATGGCTGCTTTATGTTATTATCAAGGATTGACAGCAGACAATAAGAGTATTGTATGTATATAAAAGTCTGCTTCTTGTGTTGTAAATTAATATGTTTCTGAAGACTTAGAGGAGTTTCATGGAAGCATGTCTATGTGCTGATAGCAGTTGTCAATCATGTGAAACCTGGAAGGCATTTCGATGTCTCTTTACTTTTTATGTAAAATAGTTAAAGGATTATGATTGACTAAAAACTGCATCCAGTGGTGATAAATAAGCATGTCTCCCCTTTCCGTGTGAAAATCAAAGCAATAAAAACTAGCAATATAGTTTTAAACTGGTGAATAGTTAAAACAAAAGATGCACACAACACATGTCATAGAAGTGTTTTTTTTTAGATCCATGAGTGTGCAAGATAAGTCAGTGCTCCTACTAGAGGTACGTGCATTGATGAAAGTAGGTGGTTCTTATTGCTCATAATCTGACCGTTCATCTTAGAAACTATCATGCTAATCGGGTCCCCCAACAACAGCACCCACTGTAATGTCGGGGTTAGGGGTTGTGACTCGTGAGTCCATTACACTGAATCCTTCTGAACATAGGATTTGTTAGGGTGAACAGCAATGGATGGAAGTGAGGAGTGTTGCAAATATTTTTGTGGGTTTTAATAAATGTAAGTTTAATTTTACAAAACGTTTATTTCAAGATGTTTAAGCACGATAAAAGTAATTAACAATCGTATGTTTTGATTTTACAAAACAGAGGTTATTTCAAGATGTTAACCTCTAGTGTACAAGATGAGTGCAAATAATGAATTACACTTGTTGAAACTTTGGTAATTAGGTGAGAGTTTAAGTGAGGGCAAATACGATGAGTGCAAATAATGAATTACACTTGTTGAAATTTTGGTAATTAGGTGAGAGTTAAGTGAGGGCAAATAAGGTAATTTATTATTTGGGGTATATGAGAAGATTAGAGAGTGAGAAGTCATTATTTTTTATTCCACTTAAAAGAAAAGGCAAAAGGGAGAAAGAGGGAGGAGAGTCAGGGCAAGAGGAAAAAAGGGAGAAGTCATTCAAACAAGGAAAATTCATCACTTTAAGGTAAGGGTGAGAATTCTTTGTTTCTTAAGGGTTTGGTGATACATGAATGTGGGTAGAATTTTTAGGTTGAATCCATAAGAATGTTGTTTGTGGGTTAATTGAGGTTCTGAAGAGAATTTATAATTACATGATTGACATTGATGAGATTGATTTATTTTACTGTGGTAGAAGACATATAAACGCCTTTGGATAAGTTTGTCTTCAGATGCGACATTGTTAAACCTCAAAGTAGATTAAACGATATAATGAGAAATATGTTACACTAGATGGAAGAAGATGAATACCTTAATGTATGAAGCACAAGATTCTAAGTATTATAAATAAATCATAACGGTTTATAATTGTAACCGTAGCGATACCCCTTTTATTGGTGATTTTAAAATAAAAAAAGAAACGTGTGTCTTGTGTCTTAACGTTGAAGATGTAAAATATATTAATGCGTTGAGGTTCGAACCGATGAAAGTTTAATTGTATCATAACGATTGATTCTAAAACTGTTGTTATATACAAATAATTTTATTCAAAATAAAATTAAATAGTAAGGTAACACCTTAGTTAAGATATGTCACCACAATCTAGGGAAAAACTGTGGTGATCATGCCGCTGTTAATTGCGCATTTTGTAGTAGTGAAAAGTTCTTGTACCTGAAACTAAAGGAATAATGAGTGTTTTACTCTGAGTAACAGGTTTGACTCATAACAAGTGTGACCCTATCAGGTGAAAAGGGGGAATATCCAACAAAATGTGAATGAAAAATGATGTTAGTCGAACTCCCTAAGTTCAAAAATAATAAATAAAATAATTATTCCCCTATTCTGAAGCTAAAATTTTAAGACTTGAACCATAGGTCAAAGTAAACAAACCAGAAATTATGCTGATATCTTCAATGAAGACTTATGGTATACCATATGACATCATGGGACACACACATACTTTCTCTTTTTATCTCTCTCTCTCTCTCTCTCTCTCTCTCTCTCTATCTATCTATCTCTCACTTATTCACACTCTCTCTCTCTCACACGCACACACAGACACACACACAAGCAGAAACACAAAAAATGAATATTAATTTGATAAAAGATTGAGTTGTGCCAATGTTTGAGTTCAATCATCTGAGGAAGATTTTAGTTTTAAGAAATGTGTTGCGGCTGTTAGATTCCTATTATCTATCGTATCACCAAGGGAAAATTAGTGGTTCAAGTTTAAAGGTGTGATAACTTATTATTTGTGAGATATTTAAGTCTTTCTTAATTGAAATTTTTGGGTAGAGTTAAGATTTTATTATCATTATTTATTTTTGTTTTGTATGTATTTAGATTAATTAGTATTGAGCACACTAGGTGCTTCCTTTTGTTGTTCTTATGTGTTTTGTGAATGTGCAGAAGTAACTTTGGTGACGAGTTCCGTCACGTCAGGAATTTATGAACACCATGCAATATGACTTGAGCTAGAAGATACTGGTGTGGGTTTTATTCTCAATAATCGGGCTGATGTGGAAAAGTTTTAAGAGAGGAAATTATCACTGAGCTAGGAACCTAAATGGATAAGGATGATCGCTAGAGGACATACTCTAAAAATTTATATTTGAGTGCTTTATGAGTCACCTTGCATAGCAAGTCTGCTGTGAGACGTGTTGTCTCTTGTAGGCATGGTGTACCACCCCAATACCCGTACTAACGGATATAGAGGGAATACACTTTATTTCTTGGGACAAATCAATGGATAATCATAAAACGCAAGACCCAAAGTTTGGAAAGACCCTTACAAGTGAAGAAGACTATAAAATGTTCTGCTTTGGGAATCGATAGAGAGATTCAAACATTGAAAAAACTTAGAGAAAAATATTCTATTAAGAAATGAAAGTAGTAGAAGTTTTACTATTAGGTTTATATTTTTCCTTGTTGTTTAGAAATGTTAAGCTTGAGATTCTATTTAATTGTATTCCTTCTACTTACCATGAGCTAAACTATTTATGTTGAGCAATGTGAAGTTTAATGAAAAATAGTATTTTTGTATGATGCAATATGATTCTAGTGATATATTTTGTCATATGTTTTAATGATACATATTTGTTTCTTTTCCAGATCATCTAACAAATAAATAAAAATTTATTAATGTTGAGAACTTTTATGATGAATATAAATTATGACAAATATAGATAAAAAAGTAAATTGAAATATTTGGCATAGAATTTACTTTAGGGATAAACAACTATAACTATAAGAAAAATCGAAACTCATAAAGACATGCACAAGTGCTATTGTGAGACTTAGGAATTTGTACCATAACTATTTGCTACATTTATTTTATTGTTGTAGACATACATCCCTAGGTCATGTTCTAGCCTCATCTATGACGATAAATCTCATCACATTAACACACTAGGTAAAAATCATAAAATAAATCGTTGTTGAACATGCTCCCATCTCTGCTAAACTTCCTTGCATTTAGTTATTAATATTCATTATGAATTTGTGACAACAACAATTATTATTATTTTCTGCTCATGACTATTCACAACTTTTGACTGAAAAATCAATTTGTTAATATGATATCTATGGGATCGATACTCTTACTTTAAACACTTGCTACCACTTTGATTTTGTATAGTTGCACATACAAAGAATTCCATACTAATCCTTTTGAGTTGAATCAATTTATTTATTTTATAAATCGAGTTGTATGCCTTTGGAATAAAACACTTGTAATTAATTGTATCTCCTTGGAATAGGTAGCAGTACGAAAAATCTTAAAACACCCAACACTTCTGTGTTGGATTGGAAACACCGTGTGCAATATGATATATAGTAGACATGACTTAGCATATTCAATTAACATAATTAGTCCGTTAATGGAAAAACAAGTATGAATTTAATGGAAAACTTTGAAGTGTGTGATGAGGTATTTGAATGATTAATGGAAGGTGGTTTAAATTTTATAAAGGAAGCTAAAAGAAAGGAAGTTGAATATGTAGATTCAGACTATACTAGAAATGTGGATATTAAAAAATCTTTGTTGATTTTTTTTTGTTTACAATATTTGGGATAACCATAGTTGGAATAAAAAATAACATGTTATGACATTATCTACAACTCAAATTATATGTTCCTAGTTGAAAGGAAAAAAATTGTTTGATTAAGAGATATGATTTTGGAGTTAGGAATCATCTAAGAATGTATGAAGATACATTGTGATGACCAAAATATAATTCATTTGGTTAAACATGAAGTGTATCATGACATAACAAATCAAATTAATATGGATTTGCAATTTATTAGAGACATCATCAAATTGAAGGAGATTATGGTTGAGAAGGTTACATGGGAAGACAATCTAACATATATGTTCACTAAGTAATGAGTTATTACCTAGATCAAGGTTCAATCATTGTTTGGAATTGGTAAAAATTTTCCTAGTGATTCAAATTTGGAGACAACAACAAGATCGTTAATAGGTAAATACTTTTAGGGGGAATGTAGAGATTTGTGGATTATCCTAAAAAAATGTTGCGAATTTCTTATGGCACCCCTTGGACTTATTAGACATCTTGTGCTTTTACAATAATGTCCAAAGTTTCAGAGATATGTCTCCGGACGCGCCAAACTTCTTTTGAAAATTAGCTTATTCCGAAGATATATCTCGAAAAGTTTATAAAATTGGGATACTTTTGCATAAAACATAAAGTTAATTATTTCAGGGAAAGTTCTGGAGTTATATCTGAGGAACATCTGTCACCTTTACATGTCAGATTTTTCTGGAGATATATCTCCAGAAGTTTCTGCTATATTTCAAACCTGCATGATCATTCCCCCCACTGCAACCATACTTATCTTAACTCTCACCTCTTTCCTAAAAATCCTACACTCTCAATCCCATATTTCACTCCAAAAGTCAAACTTTTTGGAGCAACAAATCAAATGAAGAAAAAGAAGATCGAATTTCAAGTAAAGATTACTTATTTTCATCTACATTGCTCACATTAATCATCCAAAAAATCTTTAAAATATTATGTAGCTTCCGGAGACGTATATGCGAAACGTGTTGAAGATGAAACTTCCGAAGATATATATGTGGAACGTGTTTGTGTTGATTTTTCTGTAGCAGTATGTTAATTTTTGTTATTATTTGTATTGTTCCCACATAAATATGGTTCACCCTGATAATGTGTCAAAAGAAGTAGTTGCTACGAACGATGTTGCTCATAATGTTCAAGGGGTTGTTGTAAAGGCGGTAGACGTTGGAGTTTACTTCAATAATAAGGAAAAGTTTAAAAATCGTGATATGTTTCTCAAATGGATTCATATGACGACATCTAGACTTGGTTTTGGTGTGATTATATGAAGGTCGAATAATGGTTCAGATAGAAGAAACACATTTGTTACTTTGTTGTGCGAAAGAAACATGGAATATCGAACCCCTTTACAAAATTTTAAAAGAAACAACACAAGTTGTCGAAAATGTGAGTGTCCATTTTAGATTCGTGCTTATATGTTGAGTAGTAGCAAAAAATAGAGATTTAGTGTGATTTGTGTTTTGCATAACCATGAGTTGTGCTCAAAAGTAGTTGCTCATCCCATTCTATGTTGGTGATTTTAGTGTCATCAATGCATTTTAGTAGTAATGAGATTTACTACAGGCCAAAGCAATTATACGTTAAAGCTTGGAAACGAGTTAGGGTAGTGCGGAGTGCACGCTCGTCAAGCCAACATATAATTGAATGCGAATAACTTAAACGGGGTTCCAAGGGGCGAAGCCCCTGGCGGGGTGCGGGGCAGCGCCCCGAGCGAAATTTTCGTTTGAACCTTTGAACCTTTTCCCAACGGACATAACCATTTCCGAACTGGTGTGTCTCTTCGTTTGAATTATTGAACTCCTATATAAGGAGTCGTTTGGCCTTTAATTTTTGGATATAATAACAAAACAAAACCTTCTACATTCTGAATAATTTCTTTTGCCAAGAAACTATTCGTTCTTCAAGAATTATCCCCACAAAGATTTCGTGAACCCAGGCAAAATAAGGGTCGAAATACTTTGTTCGGAAAGTGAAAGAAGACGATTCTTCGAAGAAATCCTAGATTATCAAACTCAATATCTAACATTCTATGTTGGCTTAATCCAGAAGAGAAAGAATGTATCAGTGACATGACTTTGAATCTTGTCCAACCGAAAAATATATTTGTAACATTGAAACGGAAGGAACCCAAAAACATATCAAATATTAGACAAGTTTATAACATTTTTTACCGTAATAACAAGGCCATTAGGGGAGATAAAACTGAGATGCAACAACTGTTGAAATTGTTAGATGATAATAATTATGTGTCCCGGTACCGAACTTGCAACGATGGAGTTATGGTTAAATACATTTTTTGGACTCATCCGGAATCGATAAATTTATTCAACACGTTTTCAAAAGTGCTCATTCATGATTCTACCTACAAGACCAAAAAGTATAGACTTCCATTATTTGAGATGATTGGTGTTACCTCAACCGATAATACATATTCCGTTGGTTTTTCTTTTTTAGAGTGTGAAAAAAGGATAATTTTACTTAGGCGTTAGAGTTGTGTCAGTCACTTTTAAAGGATTAAGGTGAAATGCCTAAAGCTTTTGTTACAGACCGTGATACTGCATTAATGAACGCGGTTGCAAAGATATTCCCTTATTCTTATGCATTACATTGTAGGTATCACATAACAAAGAATGTGAGAAGTCGGGTTAAACACGCGGTAAGGACGAACAAGTGGATACCGAAGATGGGAAATTGGTGAAGTCGGTGTGATTATTGGAAAAAATAATGGATGCATGGAATCATATAATAAATTCTTCCATAAAAAAATTATATGTCGATTCCGTCATTCATTTCCGAAAAGTGTGTGAAAAGTATTATGCTTTGTTGAAATACATTGAAAGCACCATTCTTGATCAGGTGAAGGAGAACATTGTTTGTGCGTGGTTTTTATACATCAATCATATCGTCAATGTTTAAGAGGATGTCAATTACGGTTATCGAGCTGTTTCGACTTTACTTGGTAGATAAGAGGATAGTCATGCACTTGTTCGAGATCAACTTATCCAAGAGTTGAAGACACATAGAGAATCGTACACGCATTTGCACGAAAAGAAAGAAAAATTTGATGCAGTTTATGACTCTCTTGTTCCTTGCTTGAGTAGTCCGACTCCGCCGTCAAAATGGATGGCCTTCCCTTAAATGGGTCATCTAATTACAAGCACATATGATATGGTGCGCATTGACCTGACGCGCTACGGATTTTCGAAAATCTTTTTTCCATTATGCACCACACAACCCCAAAATCCAAATGAATGCATCATGTGTATTTGATGACTTTCCAAATCAATTCATTTTGTTCAAGGCTTCTCGAAACCGGGATGCGACATACCAACTACATCACCAGAATGTGTGACTCATTCAACCGCAAATACCGAGACGTGGCCAGATCATTTTAAGGAAATGATGCTTGAATTTGAGAGGTTGAACAACATTCAAAAGGAAACAAATGCACAAAAATCCAAGGGAGTGCTACCTATAGATTTTGTCGACGATAAATGTTTTGATGCATTTTACTTTCTTGTATAATCAGACAACTTATTGTATTTTTTTGAAGTGCGATATAATAGTAACTTTTTGTTCATATTTGGTGTTTAAGTACCTATAATCACTTCTGCCTTCTATTTTGTTAAGAAAGTAGCAGGAAAAGTTCCAAAAATGTATCTTCTAAACTATGTTATTTAAGGGAAAATTCTGGAGATGCATCTCCGGAATAAAATAAAATGGTGTCGTTCCGTAGATATATCTCTAGAAGGATACTGACAGACAATGGCTGATCCATAATCGCCTAGGTTTTCTATAATTGAGAGACTTCATGTGTTATCTGTCACATAAACTAAAAATGTCTCAAATGTGTGAAATCAAAATTCGCTGGTATGTGACAAGTGTCTCCTACTCCGATGGCAAAACACCCAGGCAGACATTCAAACTCACCGATCTCACCCCGCTCGACGATATCATAGACGTGATCCACTATCTTCTACCTTACAATGACAAAAGATAGGTTGTGAAACTCGAATACCGTTCGCCGGTTGACAATAAAGGGAACATCATGTTCAACACAATATAGCTCAAGAATGAATAGGATGTTAGGCGATGTGGCAAACATATTTCGATTTCGAAGAGAAAGTTCCGCTCGAGTTGGAAGCGAAGGTACGAAGAACGGTCGATGATATCTTGTAGATGTGCAAACGTCCACCAGGATATTGAAATGTAATATTTAATTTTCTGTTGAAATCATCATTGTAATGCCGATTTTATTTTATGAATGTCGATTTAATGGTTGCAATCTTCATGTATACTGTCTCTGGTTTTTTTTCTTCCGAAAATATGCATACGAATAAATTCCAAAGATACATCTCCGAAATTAATTAAAATCAAGCGAAAATAATACGTCCAAAGATATATCTCCGACCAGAACTTGAGGATATTTTCAGAAGCCCATGGATGACTAATAATTGCAAAGGGTGTCATATAAGAAATTCTCAAAAAGCTTTATCCATTTCCATTCGGCTCTAAACACAAAGCGTTCATTTATGAAGGATTATAGGTTTTGTTAAAGCCTTTTAAAAAAAAAGGCATTGAAGCCTTTTTAATGGGTTTGAATTTCAAGTCAAGTCATGGAAGAATGGAATACAAATGGAGTTCAAATTTTAGTCACATCCTTGAATGAACTAATTGACAATATGCACTAACTGGTTTGTCTATAACATGCCTACATAACTCTTGCAACTCTAGCAGATCATGACTATTCTATTGCCTATAAATGCAGTTTATCACATGCAACCATAAAATCAATTTATTCCAACAAGCATACTAAGAAGCCTATAAAATCCTCAATATATAAATTCAAAATACACATTCAAGACTTTTTATTATTACACATTTGAAAACATAGTACATAATAGTAACAACATATTACAATTACACCTTTCAACTCAAATCAAGGAAAAATGGAACACCAGTAGAGTTCAACCACTCAGTACCTTGAATAAATTGCCTAACAGTAAACTGACTTGCCTCAGTTGCATTAGTAATAACCTTATAACCTGGCCATTTAACCCTAGCACTCGTGTTCGAACCCGGACCCTGATTCTTATACTCGCCATAGTACAATGTGTCCAATGCGAATGTTCCATTCCACTCCAACCATCCTGCGGGATCAATCAAATCCTCTATAACAGAATTAAGATAAACCGTCCTTGAATATTTTTTCCAAGGACGTCCGAGGTAACTCTTGAACGTTGATTTTACCGGAATCAAATCCGCTGCGGCCGCAACCTTACAGTTCAAGATTGAAATTCCTGTGTTTTGGTTAGGATCTTCTCTGCCCTGGGCAGTGAATAGATTCTTTTGGTTTGGATCGGGTTTGCGCGCGTATAGGTTGCATTTTTGAAAAACTACAGCCGCATTGCCAAAGATGAAGTCTACCGTGCCATAAACATCGCATTCGCGGTAGAATTGGCGGAGGGAGTGGACATAGAGTGTGTCTTGGTAAGCAACAAAGCTGCATTGGTAGAAGACTGAGAAATCGGCGCCGCTTCGCACGGCCACGGCTTGGTGTTTGCTAGCTCCGGCTGAATTCTCAAAGGTTATACCCTTGGCTATGAATCTGTCTCCCACAACAGCTGAAAATCATAAATCATAAATTAATATCAAAATTGTTAAAATTTGGAGAACAATTGAACCAATTAATTTGTTTTAAATTATATAATGAACCTTTTTACTTTTCAATCATTAACCAAAATTGCCTTATTTAGGTTGATTGAAATTTATACTTAATTGACGTTAATTAATTTAACAACCACTTTCATTGTCTCCCAAAAGTAAATAGTTGACTAAAATAAAATTATTGAATAATGCCAGATATTTCCTTTAAAAATGATGACCTTTTCTTTGGTTGATTTTTGTTTAAAGTAAATGCATGGATCCATACACCGACAGACATTTATATATGCTAACTTAGAAAAAAAAAAATTCTCACCTATCATAAAAAATATACAAGATAAATGTAATGAAAAGACATAAAAATTGATAGAATTAAATATTCTCCTTAAGTTTGAATTTCTATAATTATATTTAAATAATTACAAATATAATAATTATATAAAATCAAACTTAATTATAAAAAGAAAATATTCTATTCTAGAACGAAATGGAGTGTCGGTAAATATCCAATTTGTTTCTGGGCGAATAAATTATTTACTGTAATTTTCCTTTTAAGTAATCTTAATTAAAATTTTAAGTTAAGCATGTACAAGTTGCACTAAAAAAATCATATATCTTGCGTTTTGTCAGAAAACGAACATTGGTTGGTGATTCCAGATCTATAGTAGAAAAACATCACAGATCTGCATGGATGCATCTTGTTTTATAATAATCATTCAAAAATACTTTTAAATTAATCTCTATACTAATCCGTTTTGTCTATTGTGTACAGTGTTTTCGTGAAATATCCCTTTTTACTTTGTTTTTTAGTATTGTAATTGTTAGTCAATATATTCCTTCTGCTTTTAAAGAAAGAAAAACTTTATCTATAAAGAGAAAAATTACTACTCAAAAAAGCTAGAAGTAATTAATTGCTTACCAAAAGTAGCTGATTGAAAAGTGGTCCACCCATCTACCACATTTCTACTTGCCTTCACAACTGTCTTTCCAATCCCATCTCCAAGGAACATCAAATTACTCTTTTTCCTTATCACTTCCACATTCTCAAAATAAGCTCCAGCTTTTATGTATATCACAAACCTATCAAAATTAACAACAACAAAAAAAAATACATAAATATATGGACAGACATTGACATTTGCAATTATAAAAATTTATTTAATAAAATAAATTAGATCCTCGATAGTCATGGTGCTACATATATATCAACTAATAGTTGATATATCTGAAACACCATTTAACCGTCGAGGATCTGAGTTACTTAGTACTTACCTGGTTGCGCTAGAATTTGGAGCTGCAGACACTGCTTCTCCTATAGTGGTAAAATTTCCTGTTCCATCTTTGGCAACCACAAGATTGAATTTGGTTTGATTCACTGCAACTTGTAGTAGCTTCCGATCTTTGGTGGTCAGCCACGACGGAAACCCGTGTTTCACCTCGCCATATTCAGGGAAAGCCTCGGAGTTGGAAGTTTTGGATTTCACTCCGGGGACTTTCTTCAACATGGCAAGTGAATTACTAACGTGTTTGGAAATATCATACAACCTATTCTCAATTTTGTGTCTGACGTTACTTTTACTGTAAGCAAAACCATCCAAACATGTGTACATATTGGTCATTGCGCCGCTGAGAAGTGTTTGACAGTCACGTTTATTGTTGTAAGCTATTGTCTTTGGAGCTTGAGAGAGATCAGAAATGGTTGTTTTGAGTTCTTCAATTGTGACTTCGAAGAGATTCGTGCAATCTTCAAGAGCTCTTTGGTCAAGTGTTTTTTTGAGACTTCTGGTTCGGACTCGAAGACCGGTGACATTGGAAGAGGACTGTTTAACTTCTTTTATGGTGAAATTGAGGATAGAGGAAATCAATTGTGGGATTGTTTTTGAGGTAAGATCTGGAAAAGTGGATAAAGTAGAGACACAAAGGTTTGGATAGAGTGTTCCTTGGCATGCTGAATTGGCAACTTGGAGATGGTTTTGGAAATGAAGATGTTTTGTTTGGTGTTTTGTTGCTAGTTTAGAGAAATTGGTTACTGAAAATAGTAGAACAAAAATAGTGGTGAGGATTGGTATAAGAGCTAGCAATGCTGTTTTTTCTCTCATGGTGAAGGATGAGAGAATAATTGTAATGGAAAGTGGGTCTATGAGAGTGTGTTTATAGTGTGTTTGTGAGTGAGTGAGTGGGTGATTGAGAGTTATAAATAGGGTAGTTGAGTGCATAAATGAGATATAGTGGTGACTCTCAGTTTCTCTGTGGATCTCACTGACACAGTATAAGATACTTGTTTTGATGAGGTGATGGATCTTAACTTTAATAAAGTTAAATGGTGGATTAATTTACAAGGTGAGACTCATAAAATTGTCACCTGTGTAGCTTAATTCTTGATAAAAATATATATGAAGTACAGATTTGAAGAATACAAATAGGGATCATGTCACATGCACAAGAGATACCAAGTGAAGACAAACCGAAGAAAAATTCACAAAAGACACCATAGTCCCACAGCAATGATGCGAGAAAAAATCCACACCATCCACTAACATATCAAACAAAAGAAGAAAAAAAAGAATACCAAATCAACAAAGACAATTTTCCGAAAAAAGATAATAAGAACATTTCGCCTTAAGAAACTGAACAAATACTCTCAAATCTCTATTGGTTCAAGCATAGCGTTCTCCAACCAATTCGAGAAAGAACAATACACTACTTCAAATCACTTTTTACTTCGGTAAGAAATGGGGTTTTACTTCGGTAAGAAATGGGGTTAATATCATTTTCTATGGAGCCAATGATGTCATGAAAATTGCGTCATTTTCCACGTTGAATTTACATCAAGTGGAAACTTATTGCTTACGAGTTCGATCACCAACAAATAATTTTTTTAAATTTTTAAAACTGTATGACAGCACCCTACTTTTTTCCACTTTTCCCATAAGTTATATGAAACACTGAGGTAGTAAACATCGTCTTACTATCTCAGTTTATTAAAATAATCGAGGGAAAATCTTTACTATTAATTTATTTTATATTCTCATTTTAATTGGTATTATTTTAAACATAATCTATTTTGTCCATTTCTGAAATAAAAAACTACATTGGATCAAAAAATCTATTATTTACACCAATTGTAAAAGTTAAAATGACACACATTATTTTTTTACAACAAAACAAAAACCAAAATAAAAATTCTTGAATGCCCGTCCAAAAATTTTCTTATGTGAAATTTATAATCGGTCGTTAAATACCTATAATTTGAACCACATTTAAAACCAAATAGGATAATCAATAAGAATGCTATTAAATCTTTAAACTGTTAATCTTAACAACAACAACAACACTCAAACAACAACAACAACAACAACAACATTCAAACTTCATTATCAACAACACACATCAATAACTACAACTAACATAAATAATATATAAGCATATATGAGTGTCACAAAGAACAACAACAACAACATTCACACTTCAACCTTAACAACAACAACAACATTCAAGCTTCAATATCAACAACATGCATTAATAATTACAACTAACACAAATAATTTATAAGCATATTGGAGTGTCACAAAGAATAACACTTACTTTAAGATTTTTTTAGTTTTTTGACTTTTACTTCTAAGACCATGCAACATATGGTATCCTTCGACATATCTACATGTTAAAAAAAATTAGTAAAAAATATACATATATTACCAAGTCACGTAAAATATTTACTTATTAATTTTCTCATATTCATTATTGATTATCATAACAAATAGCATGCATGTCATTTGAATCATTTTATTCAGATGAGAGACACACATATATTGCAAAATAAAGAGTCTCAAAATTTAAATTTTGATTTTCATCACTATCAGAAATTTGTTTTTCTTGTAAAAAATATGAAATCTAATGTTAGAAGGATTAATGACATAAAAACTTGTTTTTCTTGGGATTCCATGATGAATGGTTCGTTCATAGTAGTTATCTTTTGAAGATCAACTAGTGTGAATCCTAATTCATCAGTTTTACACAAGTTTTTCTACCAATCTACTTGCACTTAAATAAAGTCACTTTAAAAATAACATAATCAATCTCCAAAGTCTCCTCAATGACCCCAAAGTACGCTCTAAATGTCAGTACATGATTGTTATCTTTGGAACTAGAGAATTACATGGATTCAACTTTAACCAAAACACCATTATCACCATAAGAAAATTGGCATTTTGTGACAGTTTATTTTGGCAGGTTACGAAGGTTAGAACTACCACAATTTGCAAGTTACGACAATTGCATCTCCATCCCAGATAGGGGTGGAAAAGCGGGCCGCCCATCCTGCTTTAAGCCCGCAAAAAAAAGGCAGGGCGGGTAAGCCCGTAAAGTGGAAATGGACATAAAAATCTAACTCGCCCCACCAAGGTGGCAGGTTGGCGGGCGGTGGACTTGCCCGCCTACTTTTTTTATTATTAAGTTTTTATTTTTTTAATAGATTAATTGACTTGTTTTTTATATTTCAAATAGATTTTCACTTATTTTTTAGAATAATTTTTATAAAGCATCTTTTTAACGAATTTTATAAAGCTTCGCTAGCGTCAAAATCAGAATCACTCTCAAAACAGAATCCACAAGAGCATTGCAACAATAATATAAAGCATCATTGGATCTTTTTTATTGTTATCAGATACAATAACATAGTTGCTTCTTCAGCACGCTTGCGGCTTGTGTTACACATAGTAACTGACATATAATCTTTAGCGCACATTTTGAGTATGTTTGTTAGATCTGATTGCTTCATAACATGACCTGCACAGTAACAAACATTTGAACATAAACTTTTTCTTTCACAAATACTCCATTGTTATCATCAAAACATGGAGATGAAATACAGAGATAACTATTGTTCTTACAATCTTCCCTTTTAGATGATGACAAAACCATGTATTTTGATAGAACATTTTATACAGGATAATCACCAAACGTAACAGGGTAATCACCAATCATAACATATTCAGAGTTTCGAGCAACAAATCCCCCTGAACGTGTTAACCCCAAAATTTTATTTATGCTTGTTCAGAGTTTCCCTCTGATCTCAAGACTCATAAAATAGAAATTTTGAGTTGTCAGAACATAGAATAGAGAAGGAATACTTCCCTATCTGACTCATCAAAGTCTGACTAGAGCACATGCCTTAATCTCAGAACCTTGTTTCCATCAGAACTTGTTGGTTGATCAAAGCTTGATTCTTGATCTAATTGATAAAATTTAGTGATCAATCAAAGCTTGATTCCGAGTCTGATACCATTGCTTAGTTTATCATAACTTCTTGGATCTTTTTATCCAGATTTTTCAGACAGTCTTTTGACTTCTTATTTGCTCATATATTCTAAAAAGTATCTTTGAATAGAGACTTTGTCTTGACTTCTTTCATGAAGCTTTCTGCTTCTGATTCTTATGTTGTGAATACCATATTCTCAAATAGTTTACAACTTCTGAACATTATGATACTCAAATCACAATGACTTTAACTTTCATAAAGTTCTTAAATTCTGAACCGTATTGAGTCTATCTGATTCTGAGCATATGTTCACGAAGTATACAACTTCAATAATATGAATAAACAGTTCTTAAGAATTGACAGAGTTCTTTCATTTTGACCTGTCTTATAATTCCTAGTGAACTTGTTCAGAGTTCCTCTGTTAAACATCAAACAAACAAACGTTAGTGGTAAATGCATTTTATACCATTTTATTGTTGTTTGAGTTTTGCATTGTTTTTAAGATCTATCAAAATCATATTATATTTCTCCCCCTTTTTGACATCATAAAAAAGGTTAGAACATTTTAAGCATTTTAAGCATATGCAATATGATAATGAATCTATTTAAAATTTGAAATCATTCATGAAATTCTGGTATACTAATCACAAATGTCCTATAAGATGTCGAAACAACTGATTTCTGCTTATGAACTGAATGAACAATACGAATAATAAATTATGCAGAAAGTAAATAAACTCACAGGAATTGTTTACTCAGTTTGATCTAAATAGTATTAATTCGAAGTGAAACAACCACCAGTTTCCAACTTGTCACTTAATCACTACTCATGCTATATTTCTACCTAAGTCACTACCTAGGTTGAGGCCCTAATCTATTCCTTTTAAAATCACCTGGTGATCCAACAACACACTATATGCTTAGTAGCTTTAGAGTACATACTTTACAGTCTCAGTAAAGTTCTCATATTCTTAGCATCCATTATAATCTAAGAAAGGATCGCAAAAGTACAAATCCTAATACTTTTTGTCAAGTAATATAACTATTTTACTTATTATATTCCTAGGTCTAAACTAACCTATTTATAACAAAAAAAAACACTGGTTTTGGGCCTTAAACACGCAGTATTCTGATCCCACAAAATTTGCTCAATTTCTCCAAGATGCTAGCAACTGTTCAATATTTAGTTACCATAACATATCCTCCCTGATTTGTGACCTTCAAGCCTTCAATCTCTGAAAATATTCCATCTTGGACGCCATCTACAATCACAAATATTCCCCCGAATATTCTGTGATTTTCTTCAATTTTAACAATTACTAAAATTGTCACTGAAGCAGCATGTCGAGAGACCGAAGCTGGGACATCTCCTTTGACATCTTCTAAAAACATGTTTTTACTCAAAACAGAACTTCATCTTCAGCATGTTGCGACACCTTGTCCAACATGTTCAATATAGGTTGTTTTACCAAAATTACTGTCAACCTCAACTAGGCAGAACTAACAATTCATATCCAATTTAAGCAATTCATAATTATGATAAATATGAGATTAAGCATTCTTAAGAAAATAAGCAAGTCAATAATAAAACAGAAAAGAAATATGTGTCATTAAAAATATTGAGATATAACAGACATGGATTCAAAAGATTAATCAAGCGTGAGTACAACAAAGAAGACAAGCATGAATTGACAAGACAACCCATCTTCTCCTAACCATTAAAAACTTCACACTTAATCTTCAACAAGAAGTTTTCTGGACAGTTTTCAGGACCATCCTCTGCTATCATCTGCTTGATTATGTCCACTATTCCTTCCTAGAAGAATATTTCAGACAAAACTCTTCCATAAGGAATGTAGGACTTAATACGATTTCTGGACTTAGAGATGGATTTCCAAAGGCAGTTGAAAATAGATTGTGGTAGGTTCACTCGAATATCATTCATCAGAAGATAGATGAATACTTGGTCGTCATACCTCGAAAGGTCTTGGTTTTCCCCTCTGGGAAGAAAGTTTGACAAAACTAGCTTAAACCAAGCTTTGGGAATGGGAATGAGATTTTTAGGATTGATAGGTTTATATCTCGATGAAAGGTTGTAAAGAGAAAAAAAATTCTCAGACATAAGGAACCTAGACTTGACAAAATCAACGGTGACACCAATATTTTCACATTGGAGGTTCTTGGTTTGGATGCATATGTAGAAAAATATTATCATATGTCTTGATGTCATGCAAGATGTCCCTGACATGCTTGTAGAACATCTGTTGTATAGGTTTTTGTGATGTCAGATCAGATGCTGTAACATCTGTTTTGACAGTTATGGGACTTCCTGATGCAGAAAGTTTTGATTTAATTTTTGTATGTTTGTAGCAGGTGTTTATTATGTGATTTTCTCAGGTGTCTACGAAAATCAAGGAAGGTTTGTTATCAAAAGCAGAAGCTGCTATGTGCTTAGTTTTTGGATATTTGGAAGATCTTTTCATCCTTGATTTGGAGCAATCTTAGTATTTGAGTTAGGTGTCTTGTATCCAACAATATTGATCAATTCTTGAGATTCTTCAACTGGTGTAAACCCATGTTGTCTTTCATGATGAAGAACCATTTTAATGCACATTCTACCATGTTTGCACTTAAGAATTTCTTTGGTTTTCTTTGTTTGTTTTTATATTTTAATTTGTTTTTCTATTTTATTTTATTTTTGGCTTAATTTGATTTTCGTACTTAATTTTCAGCTTTAACAGCTTTTACGGAAATGATCATAACCGGAGTTCCATGAATCTGATTGAGGCGTTTTACCAGTCGATAGAAAGCTAAGAGAGAGAGAGATACAACTTTCATGTTGGAGCCGAAGTCAGATTCGGAATCATATTTTCCAGAATTTCATTTGAAGCTGCTGCATTAGTTTTATTTAGTTTCAGGTCATTTAGAATTGGGTCTGGGTTATGTATTTGACCCAGTTGGGTTGTAAACGTTTTTTTTTTTGGTTTTTCCATATAACCTAGCAGCCGCAACTGTTTACAATACACTTTTTATGATTTTAATTTTTTACGCTCGAAGAGACGAATTATGGAGAACTAATTCCAAGGATTAATCTGCTGTAATCGGTTTTCGCCGACACTTTGAGGTTCTTATATTTTCCAATTAATCTATTTCCTTTCAATTATGATCTTGATATCTTGTTTGCTTAATTCGATTTATCTAAGGTTAGATTAATTTATTTCGATGATTGCATGTTCCTATACTTTAATCGCGTTTGCTTAATTCTCGTATGTTTATCGTGTTTGCTTAATTCACGATTGATATATTTCATCTGTTTGCTTAATTCGGAAATTAAGAATATTTATCATATAATATCAATTACGCTTGTTTGATTGTTATTATAATCAAAAAGGGAATAGAGTCCGCTTAGGAATTTGGAATTATTTGGGTCGATGATAAGTTGGGAAATCAAAACAGCAGATTAATCATTTTAGCTTATTTGTTAATCACTTATTTTAATCCGTTTTTATAATTCAACCTTAAAATCAAACCCCCCATTAATCGTTACCATCGTTAGTTAATAAGATCAAGAATCCTTGTGAGACGATTTGAGTCATTGTCGCTATACTACATTTTCAAAAATCACTCGTTTTTGATCTGTGCGCGACACGCGAATCAAGAACCATGGAAAAGATTCTATTGATTTCAGGTAAAGGTTCCATGAGCAATATTTGAGACTTTACCACAACAAAATTCTCATTTAAGACAATGACGAATCTGATAACATTCAACACTTGTGGTTCTTTCTGGTTTTCTCACGACCTCATAAGAACAACGACTTATGCAAGTACAGGTTGGAATTGGCATGCATATCTCTAGCTCTTCCCAAAGAACTTTCAAAGTAGAATAAAATTCAGTGACAAATTTCAAAACTTGCTTGAGAGCATAAATTTCTTACTGCAATTTTGCGATACGAACTAAGTCACCTTAAGAAAACCTCTCTTTGAGGCCATTCCATACATCTTATGTGTTTTCCATGAACACAATTGATTGAGCTATGGATTAAAAAACAAAGTTAAGTAATAAAGAATGAACAAGCATGTTGCACCCGTTCCATGCACGGAAAAAAAGATGGAAATCATCATTTAGAACCGGAATGAAGCCATCAACGAACTCAAGCTTTAACTTGCCACCAAGTGTCTGTCGCATGGATCTCTCCCAAGAATGATAGTTGGATACTTCAAGAATAGGAGTAACTTTAACAGATGAAAGTCCATCACTAGAATGAATGTAGATGAAATGGTAGGATCAGAGGTATGTTCTAATGGTAGAACTTGTTGTGGTGTCATGGCGGAAGAAATAGAGGAGAAAGGAAAGAAGAATGAGATTATTTTAACAGATAGATCGATGAAGGTGTTGATACCATGTTAAGAAACTAGAATCTCCATGAATGGAGTATGATGATGCATGAGTATACATGGAACTCCATGAATGGAGGATTAAGAAAGCAAGGAAGAAGATAAGTTGAAGCACAAAGTGATTATTATTGAGCTTGATGATCAAAGAATCAATACAACTATATATGGGTAACTGTCATACCCTAAATTTTTACCGTGTTTTAATCATTTCATTCTTTCATCCGCATTTTTTATCACATGTCGATAGACAATCATTTTTGTATAAAATATCTCATTAATCATTAATCATTGCATTTCCCATACATTTTTATCATTCAAATGTCATTTTTAATATTATTCTTTTTAGAATCTAGTTTAATTTTATTGTAAGATAAGTTTAATTTTAATTTTGTTTTTTTATTTAGTTAAGGTTAATATTTTAAGTTGGTTTGATTGTGTTAATTAGTTTGTTTTATTTTGGTTTTAAATTAGTTAATTGTTCTTATCTTTAGAATTAATTAATTGTTTTGTTTTGTTTTGGTTTTAAATTAGTTAATTGTTTCTATGGCGTTTTCTAGGTCTTTAGAATTAATTTTAGTTTAACTTAGTAATTTCTTTAATTGGATCTTATTTTATTTAGTTGCTTTATTTTAGTTTTAAGTTTAGGTTTGATTTAATTTAGTTTAACTTTAGTTTTAATTTTACTTTGAGTTTAGTCTATTTTAATTCGATTTAGCTTAGCACTAGTTTTTAAAATTAATTTCATTTAAGTTTAAGTTTAATTTAGTTTTTATTATTAATTAGTTATCAATTTATTTATATTCTTATTTTAGTTCAACGTTTTAGTTAGTTTGTTTTTTCTTGGTTAATTTATTCTAATTAGTCAGTTTTATTAGGTTATTTAATTGGTTTTTTTAGTTAAATCTTTATTTAGTTTTTAATTTGATTTAGATAGTATTTTTTATACGCCAACATGCTTGTCACATACACTTCTCATACCAAGACCTGCTACCATCACTTACAACCAAATACCACACCACCACAAGCCAAAAACCCTGCTATCACTGCACCCTCACCTGCATAACAACAACAACAATATCACCAAAATAAACATACAAAGACCTGTTTCAAAAAAACAGACTTTTTCAAAACAACAACAAACACACCATCCTACACCATAGCCCCTGCATTATAGCCTTGCTACACAATTCAGACCTGCCTGCCACCAACCACAACAGACTGCCATGAAAATAATTTAACAAGAGGACCAAATTTGAAAATAAAAGGAAAGAGAGTCTAACTTTGATGAAGAGGAAGAAAACACAAGAAAAAAACTTTCATAGAAAACTTCACAAAACTATCCATCAGAAAACCCATTCAGCTCCATTTTATCAACGAAACGACCACCCCCCTCAAATATGTTTCTCCACAAACACCCAACAAGTCTGATTCCTCCTCATCACCAATCTTTAATCCATAACCTTTCTCCATCAGAACCTCACTTTCAACACACAAACTCACCCTCCATCCGAAAAACCTGAACACACAAACCTGAAAAATTCCAACGTTACTTCAGAAATCCAAATCGGACAACCGCTCACCATCCATAACCCATCACATTAACCATCTTCCTCCACCCTGAGAAACGCGAGAGACCAAACCCTCACCATCCACCTCCGAACCGCCACCTTTCAAATCGCCGCACCACCATTGACCCAAACCTCACCAAAAATTTGTAACCGCGAAACACCATCTCCTTCACAACATAGACCAATCTCCATAAAACTTCATCAATCTGTGAAAATAATAAACAAACCATCAATCTAAATCGCCTGCGAGAGAGACCGAGCTTAGATCTGAAACGGTGAGGGTACTTTCTTTTCATTTTCCGGTGACTGTCAAGAGAGATCCGAGAGGAGATCGCAGAGAGAACCACCGAAACTGAGCAAAGGAGTGACCACCAAGACTTGTTTTCAAGAAAGTTAGGTTTCCCATTTTTGTTCCTCTGAGTCGCGATGTGATAGTGGTTTAGGAATCGTGAATTGAATAGTAGATCGTGACCTTTTCTTTCACATCTTTATGAAGTTTTTTTATTTTCATTTAAATCATGTTGTTGTGTTCCTTTTTTATGTTTTGTTTATATTTTTATTTTATTATTCACTACACCAAACAAGACCTTAGACATCGCTTTTTTGGCCTTAGACAGCGCTTTAAAGCATTGTCTAACCTGCGCTGCTAAAGGTTTAGACAACGTTCTTTTAAATCTGAAAAATGCTGTCTATGGTACCATTAGACAACACTTTTTGACATTTTAAGTTATACCTTAGACATCGCTTCTAGTAAAAGCGTTGTCTAAGACCCACCATTAGACAACGTTTTTTTGACATTTTTAGGTATACCTTAGACATTGCTTTAAGTAAAGCGCTTTCTAAGCCCCACCTTAGACAACACTTTTTGTTTAAAGCGCTGTCTAAGGTATACAAAAAATTTTATATAATTTTTTTAAAACCATAATTTATACCAGGTTTTTCAACCAGAATTTTGACCTGTTTTTGAACCAATTTTTTTCCAGAAAAATATCACAATTTGGATATTCAAAACAATCCAATTTGGCCTATTTAAATGTACCAATTTATGCAGAAAAATTATATATCCAAATGGATTGGCAATTCAAACATATATACTTACAAGTGTACATATTACTTATACTACTTTTGCTACAAATGAACCAATTCAAACATATTACAAATCATTACTTATACTACTTTTGCATCCAACCAAAGCATTGCTTCAAATCTACATAGGTCCTGAAACAACACAAAGATTGTAATTCAATTAAAAGAATACAATATTATAGTTACAAAGTTACACATTTAAATTAGAATGAAAGCAATTGAAAATGAAAAATAAAGAAACCAAGGATATCAAATATAATTTACCTCTTTCACTAACATCTCTTTCTTTTCTTAGTTGGAATATTAATCACTTGTTTCTTAGAAATGCGGACGGATGAATTGATCCAAATTCCCTCGTTATGATCATTTCTGATATATGACTCATCCGCTATAAGATCCTCATCTTGATTTATATTCAACTCATTCCGTCTAATGCATGACTCATTCTCAACATTAATATCGCATTGATCGACACCGCTATCATCAACCACTTTGTTAGAGAAAAGCACTATAGACCATTTTGTACTCGTTGGGTCATTCACATAGAACATTTATTTAGCTTGAGATGCTAGAATAAAAGGTTCATCTTTGTACCCCACCCTAGTAAGATCAACTTGCAAGAATCCAGACTTATCCATTTGTATGCCACTACTATTTATCCACTTGCAACCAAAGATGGGAATCTGAAACTTCTCGTAACCAAACACCTAAATGTGCTCAATAACTCCAAAATAGGACAAATTTGTATATTTGGGGTTTAAGTCCTTCATACTTGATATATGCATTGCTTCAGCTAGCACGGCGACACCACTACTTTGCATAGTACTCTTATCATCTTGTTCTTTGGTATAAAATGTGTATCCATTAATTGTGTTTGCGCTATGAGAAAACACATGCAAACTTGGACCATATGCCAAACATCTCAACCTTTATGTTACCGAAGCAGGATCTGAAGAGCGCTTCGAATAAATATGATCCTTTAACCATTGTATGAAACTTTGATTGTGCTTTCATGCTATCCAATTTTCATTCCTGTTCGGATTTAACCTTCAGAGTACTTCCTTGTGCATTTCAACATATGGCTCAACCTCATTATCATTGTGCAGAACATAAAAATGCACTTGATCCCGTTCATCCCTTGATACTGTCACAATTTTATTTCCAATTAATTTTTTACCTTCCTTTTTTTCGAAAATCTGAGCTTTGGGGAGTCCAATCAATTGAGCGTTGGACAAATATTCAGTACAAAACTCAACATCTTCTTCAACAATGTATCGTTCAATAATACAACCCTCTGATCGACTTCGGGATTTCACGTACCCTTTTAATATTTTCATATACCGTTCAGCAAGGTACATCCATCTCATATACGTTGGTCTACACAATTGTGTCTCTTTCACAAGATGAACAACTAAATGAACCATTATGTCAAAAAAAGAGGGAGGAAAATACATTTCAAGCTCACACAAGGTAATTACAATATCTTTTTGTAGTGTTGGTAAGATCTCAGGATCGATCATCTTACTACAGATTGACCTAAAGAAAAAACACAATTTAGTTATGGCATTTCTTACTTTTTCTGGAAAAATAGAACGTATACCTATTGGTTGAAAATGTTCCATTATAACATGGCAATCATGTGTCTTTAAACACTTCAAATTGAGGTCTTTTATTGACACAAGTCTTCTAATATCTGATGAGTATCCTTCTGGAACCTTAACTTCACTCGGAAACTTACACAATTTTTTTTCTCCTTTCTAGATAAAGTAAATGCAGCATGTGTTAGATATGTTCGTCTTCCTTTCTTCACGGGTGCTAATTCAGTTTTCATTCCCATTTTTAACATGTCCTCCCTTGCTTTAAGACCATCCTTAGACTTTCCTTTTATATTGAGTAACGTACCGATAACACTTTCAAATACATTTTTTTCAATATGCATAACATCGAGAAAATGTCTCACGTACAAAGACTTCCAATATGACAATTCAAAAAATATCGACCTCTTCTTCCACCCACCTTTGACAACCTTATGTGCAAAAGGCTTGCCAAACTCAGTACACACATCTTTCACCTTTTCAAAAACTTGGTCACCTGACAATACGGGTGGAGCTTTACGCTGTTCAGTGTCTCCATTGAATGCTTTTCTCCACCCACGGTAGTGATGTTTAGAATGTAAGAATCTACGATGACCGAGAAACACATTCTTCTGACAAAGTTCCAATCGAATTGTATCGGTTTCGTCTTCACAAACAGGACACGCACGTTGACCTATGTTATACCCAGATAGATTCCCGTATGCTGGAAAATCATTAATTGTGCCAAACAACATTGCCCTCAAATTGAAACTTTCTTTCCTATATCCATCATAAACCTCCACACCGTTCTCCCACAAAATATTTAAATCTTAGATCAAAGGTGTCATATATACGTCTATGTCATTCCCTGGTTGTTTAGGCCTAGAGATTAACATATATAACATCATGTACTTACGCTTCATACATAGCCATGGAGATAGGTTATAAATCATAAGAATCACAGGCCATGTGGTATGTGAGATACTTTGAAGACTGATCAGTGCATTTTAATATACATTCTACCATGTTTGCACTTAAGTATTTCTTTGGTTTTCTTTGTTTATTTTTATATTTTAATTTGTTTTTCTATTTTACTTTATTTTTGGCTTAATTTAATTTTCGTACTTAATTTTCAGCTTTAACAGCTTTTACGGAAATGATCATAACCGGAGTTTCAGGAATCTGATTGAGGCGTTCTACCAGTCGATGGAAAGCTAAGAGAGAGAGAGCTACAACTTTTATGATGGAGTCGAAGTCAGATTCGGAGTCATATTTTCCAGAATTTCGTTTGAATCTGCTGCATTAGTTTTATTTAGTTTCGGGTCATTTAGAATTGGGCCTGAGTTATGTATTTGACCCAGTTGGGTTGTAAACGAGTTTGTTAGGTTTTTCTATTTAACCTAGCAGCCACATCTTCTCTTTGACACACTTTTTACGATTTTATTTTTTTACGCTCGAAGAGACGAATTATGGAGAACTAATTCCAAGGATTAATCTGCTGTAATCGGTTTTCGCCGACACTTTGAGGTTCTTATATTTTCCAATTAATCTATTTAGTTTCAATTATGATCTTGATATCTTGTTTGCTTAATTCGATTTATCTAAGGTTATATTGATTTATTTTGATGATTGCATGTTCCTATACTTTAATCGCGTTTGCTTAATTCGCGTATGTTTATCGTGTTTGCTTAATTCACGATTGATATATTTCATCCGTTTGCTTAATTTGGAAATTAGGAATATTTATCATATAATATCAATTACGCTTGTTTGATTGTTATTATAATCGAAAAGGAAATAGAGTCCGCTTAGGAATTGGGAATTATTTGGGTCGATGATAAGTTGAGAAATCAAAACAGCAGATTAATCGTTTCAGCTTATTTGTTAATCACTTATTTTAATCCGTTTTATAATTCGACCTTAAAATCAACCCCCATTAATCGTTACTATCATTAGTTAATAAGATCAAGAATCCTTGTGAGACGATTCGAGTCATTGTCGCTATACTACGTTTTAAAGAAAATTACTCGTTTTTGATTCGTGCGCGACATGCATATCAAATTGGCGCCGTTGTCGGGGATTCTTGTTGTTATTAACCAATTTTATAGTTTTCTTGCTAGTTTTTTTTTGTGTTTGTTGATTTTCAGGGTTGCAATACCGGTTGCAGTATAGTGATAAGTTTTCCAAACTTTCAGGTAAGTTGGAAGCTACTGTTTCGATTTGCTCCGATTTTTTTCCAGCAAATCAGAATTAAATCGCAGAACAATACTCTTTTAGAATAAAATTCTAAAAGATTTCGACTCTCAAAATCGCAAATTTTGCGTTTTTCTATTTTATTTGATTTATTTTCTCTTTTCATATTTTCAAAAAAATCTGAAATTTTTTGTGCGAGCTTTATTTGATTTAATTAGATTTTTAGCGTTATTTTTATATTTTTTAGATTTTATTTTAATCGCTTTTCTTTTTTTCCATTCTTTTTAAATCTTTAGTGATTTTATTTGATTCTGTGTTGAAATTTATAATCATATCATGGCTGATCAAAGAACTCTGAGAGAACTGGTTGCACTTGTGAATTATAATTTTTTATATATTGAATATCCTGATGTTGTTGATGCACCTTTCGAATTGAAATTTTGTTTAACACACTTTTTGCCAAGTTTTAATGGTTTTGCAGATGAGGATCCGTATAAGCATCTAAATGAATTAGAAGTAAGGTGCTTTGCACCTTCACTAGAGGATCTTGTAAACCAAATGGCTACAAATAATATAAAGAATCAACAACAAATAGATTCTAATTTTCAGACTTTGCAAATACAGCTTGATCAACTTACCACTTCGATAAATGCCATGCAGCAAGCTCAAGGATCAAACCAACAACCTTCGGAAGAACATTCTATTTTTCAAATAGAGTTGCCTTCTAAAACTGTTGATGATACTTGTATTAATTTGTTTGCAGCTGATTTTCCATCATTGTCTGATTTTAATGATGTTTACTCTTGTGATGTTTGTACTGACACTAAAATTTGCTCTGTTTGTGCTGAAGTTGAGGTTGCCTTGCAAGTTGATATTCTTACTGCAAATGAGGTTGCAAATGAAGTTGTTCATGTCAATGAAGCTCTCGACACTCCGGCTTCCCGGAACAAACCATCCATCGAGAAATCACCCTCTTTAGAGCTGAAGCCACTTCCTAATAATTTATTTGAATTTGTGCAGGAAGAGAAATCATTACAGGAACATAAGAAGAGAATTAGATGGAATTTGGTTGACACTTGTGATATTAGCCCATCCATGAGTATGCATAGGATCTCAATTGAAGATGGAACAAAAGTAGCAAGGCATCCCCTTAATCCTTTGATTCTTAAAGTTGTTGAAAAAGGAGATCATTATCATGTTCACATTCAACATTTTTACTTATCAAAGATTCTTCTTTGATCCTGGAATAAAAGGCGGAGACACTAATAAAAACTCCAAGATTAATGGATACTATCCAAAGTTACTCTATGAGATTCCCACTTTGGAAGAAGAGACTGTAGAAGAGCTCTCTTTAGGAAATGCTGCTTATGTGATCACTTTTCCACCTTGACTACTCGGGTGTGTTCTTTCCTTTCTCTCCCTCTTATTTTATATTTATGTCCTTTCATTGAGGACAATGCTTGTTTTAAGTGCGGGGGAGAGAATAATTTATTTTCTTTGTTTTTTTTTTGTTTTTTTTTTGTTTGTTTTGTTTTAGAAACACTAGGCATTTTTTCCGGAAGTTTTAGGCTATTGATTGTTTTGAGGTTAGTTGTGGAGACTTGGGAAAAGTTCACAAGACCGATATCGTTTTAACACCTTTAATCTCCTGAATATGGAATTTTTTTTTGAATACTTGTTATGCCATAGCCTCGAGTTCTCATCCTTTAATATCTCTTAAGTAGTTTATCAAGCAGTCAGCACCATCTAGAAATCACACACTAAGTAATTAAGCTGATGCAAATAAGTGAATGATCTTGCGCTTAAAAATAAATCTGAATAGGAATTCTCCTTTTAAGTTAGGTGATCCTCACCCGGTCATTTAGCCTAACGGATGTGAAACCTTAAGAAAATAATAATAATAATTTGTTGTTACTAAAGTAACTTTAAAATATTGTCAAGTATGGATCATAATCACTAACAGGTTTATTTACCATGTGTATGAATAGATAACGGGCTTAATGTGATTGCACTAGAATTAAAGAGAGCAAAAGGGAGGATGAGTAAGTTAGGCTTATGCATAATAACATGATTCAAAATGGTTTGTATATGATGGAGGCTTATGACCGCACAATTGTGGATTTGTGTTCTTACTATATCCTTAGTGTGTAAGATTAGTACCTATCGATGATATCTTAATCGAAGAAGAGTTTGTAGCCTAGAATGAGTATCTGAATGATATTGTGTTTCTTGAGTCTTGAGTTTATTTTTGCTCGGAGTGCAAAAGTTCAAGTGTGGGGGAATTTGATCAGTGCATTTTAATATACATTCTACCATGTTTGCACTTAAGTATTTATTTGGTTTTCTTTGTTTATTTTTATATTTTAATTTTTTTTTCTATTTTACTTTATTTTTGGCTTAATTTAATTTTCGTACTTAATTTTCAGCTTTAACAACTTTTACGGAAATGATCATAACCGGAGTTTCAGGAATCTGATTGAGGCGTTCTACCAGTCGATGGAAAGCTAAGAGAGAGAGCTACAACTTTTATGATGGAGTCGAAGTCAGATTCGGAGTCATATTTTCCAGAATTTTGTTTGAATCTGCTGCATTAGTTTTATTTAGTTTCAGATCATTTAGAATTGGGCCTGGGTTATGTATTTGACCCAGTTGGGTTGTAAACGAGTTTGTTAGGTTTTTCTATTTAACTTAGCAGCCATATCTGCTCTTTGACACACTTTTTACGATTTTATTTTTTAACGCTCGAAGAGACGAATTATGGAGAACTAATTCCAAAGATTAATCTGCTGTAATCGGTTTTCGCCGACACTTTGAGGTTCTTATATTTTCCAATTAATCTATTTCCTTTCAATTATGATCTTGATATCTTGTTTGCTTAATTCGATTTATCTAAGGTTAGATTGATTTATTTCGATGATTGCATGTTCATATACTTTAATCGCGTTTGCTTAATTCGCGTATGTTTATCGTGTTTGCTTAATTCACGATTAATATATTTCACCTGTTTGCTTAATTCGGAAATTAGGAATATTTATCATATAATATCAATTACGCTTGTTTGATTGTTATTATAATCGAAAAGGAAATAGAGTCCGCTTAGGAATTGGGAATTATTTGGGTCGATGATAAGTTGGGAAATCAAAACAGCAGATTAACCGTTTCAGCTTATTTGTTAATCACTTATTTTAATCCGTTTTATAATTCGACCTTAAAATCAACCCCCCGTTAATCGTTACTATCGTTAGTTAATAAGATCAAGAATCCTTGTGAGATGATTCGAGTCATTGTCGCTATACTACGTTTTAAAGAAAATTACTCGTTTTTGATTCGTGCGCGACACACGGATCAAAGACCATGCGAGTTCATTCCATCAATAGATAATGCCAAACGAAGGTTTCTTGCTTCTTCTCCAAAGTCAGGATAATCATTATCAATCTTCGACCATTGTGGTGAATCAGCCGGATGCCGATACTTTCCATCAATAATTCTTTCATCTACATGCCAAGTCATGTGTCTTGCATCGTTTTCACTACGAAACATGCGCCTAAATCTCAGAATTATAGGAAAATACCATAAGACTTTTGTTGGAGACAATCTTTTCTTATATCGAGACAAACTGCATTTAGGGCACTCAGTTAACGATGCATATTCGTTACGAAACAAAACGCAATCGTTAGGACAAACATGTATCTTATCATAGCTCATGCCAATAGAGCACAACATTTTTTTGCCTCATAGGTTCGATTAGGAAGAACATTATCCTCCGGTAACATTTCTCTCATAAGGGCCAACAACTCTATGAAACTTTTATCCGACCATCCATTGTCCACCTTTAAGTTGTACAACTTTAATACCACAGACAATCTTGAGAATTTATTGCAACCTTTATACAACAGTTTCTCTGCATCGCTTACCAACCTCTCAAACATTTCAGGAAAATCATGAAGATTTTCTTCAAGTGCTTCTACAATCTCTTCAACTCGATCAGAATCATATGTTTCCGTGTCATTGTCGTATGAAGCATATGTCCTATTACTTTTCCCACTCGGTTCAACATTCTTGTTAATTTTCTCACCATGAAATTTCCAACACTGATAACTTTGATCAATTCCATGCCTCAGTAAATGTGATTTCAATCCATCTTCGTCAACCTTACCAATATAACAACAACGCAAGCAAGGACATTTCATCAGTTTGGGGTTTTTAACATGTTGAACAACAAACTTAACGAATTCCACAACCCCATTCTCGTACTCTTTGGACAATCGATCGACACAAATCCATGTTTTATCCATGGTTTTCCTACTTATTAAGGTAAACAAAGTAAGCCAAAAAAAATTTATCCATGTTATTCTACTATCGCACACTATTCACAAATAAGCCACACAAATTTACAAAAAAAGGGATCCAAAAAATAAGCACTTTCTCAATCTCAAAAAGGGATTAAAATAATAAGTTATTTGTTTTGATGTATAGAATAGTGTAAATATATACAAAAAGAGCTTAAATTAATAAGCACTTCTACAACAATGTCAACTATATACAAAAAGAGCTTAAACTAATAAGCACTTCTACAACAATGTCAACTATATACAAAAAAAGCTTAAACTAATAAGCACTTCTACAACAATGTCAACTATATAAAAAAAGAGCTTAAACTAAACAGATATATATGGATTTCGTTCTTGCCCTAAACAGAGAAGAAACTTACCAAAAAATGAGACGGTGTACGGTGGAGGAAGGAGCACGACGACAACAATACACTTCACAGAGGAGCACGGTGGTGGACGACGGTGGCGATTAAAGCTTCTGTTAGGGAGAAAATGACGTTCGCACGGTTCGTTCGCAGAAAGGGAAAGAAAGAAATGAAAATATAAACAACGAATTTTTCATATAATTAGACCTTAGACAACGCTTTGGTGAAAAGCGTTGTCTAAGGGAGGCCTTAAACAACGCTTTTGACAAGCGATGTCTAAGGTCAACCTTAGACAACGCTTTTGATTTTAATTTTTTTATAAATTGAAAGCCTTTAGATAGCGCTTTTGAAAAAGTGTTGTCTAAGATATACCTTAGACAACGCTTTCTAAAAGCATTGTCTAAGGTCTATCTTTGACAGCGTTTTTTCAAAAGCGTTGTCTAAGGTATGACTTTAGCAGTGCTTTTATTATTTTTTTGGACCAGTGTAAACACCCCAAATTTGCCCTCACCCATTCACACCATGGCTTGTGATCATCTCATATGCATAAACACAATCATGTCATCTCACATCTCATTTTTTTATCCACTGGATAGTTTCTAAGTCATCTGCACCTAGGGTTTGTGATCTGAGCAATCCCAAGGCTTCTTGGGCTACTCCAAGGGCAACCAATCAACTCAAAGGGGTCCATGTGTGTTCTTATATCATATTCCATCTCCTCAAAGCCAAAAATGCAGAGGAATCACAAGAGCTAGGGTTTGAGTGGATGCAGGGCCAGCTTGAACTGCACAGTTGACTGAAAATTAGGGTTTTGGTTTCAGAGGCCATAACCCCAATTTTTCTGGTCATTCTTGTTTCCATTGATCTCTACATGGTATAGGGAGTATGCATATCAATTTTCATGAAGAAATTCCATGGGGAAGTCATCTGATCAAGAGTTGACTTTTCAGACAAGTCAGTGTAAAATCAGGGCATCTGAGGCCCCCAATGACCCAACCAATGGGTGATCTTCATCATTTTGAGTGTATATGATCTTTATTTGATCATGGAAGAAGGTTGAAGTTCATGAAAATCAAGAATTTAGGGTTTTTGCAAATGTTGACTTTTTGGGCATAGTTGACTTTTCAAGAATGTATCATTTTAGGTCAATTTTCAAGCTTTGATTTTGGATCCAAAAATGCTTCAAATGGAAAAACTTTGGTCATGAAAGTTGTAGATCTCATCTTTCCCTTTTCAAAAAGTACAAGAACATGATCAAACTCTTCTTGGATCAAAAGTTATGGTGTGGCAAAGTTGGCAAAAATCACTAAAATTCAAGTTATGCACCAAATGGAAATTTTGCAAAACCTTGAACCAATGCATTTTGTAACTTCTAATTGACTTCAAACCAGTATGCAAACATTCTACAAGTCACAAAATTCAGAATGAACTAGGCATTGCTCATGTTTCATGACTTTTGGAACAAGATCATCACATGTGAACAAAAGAGCAACAACTTGCAAAATCATCATGATCACTTCCTACAACTTATGACATTGGCTGCTGACTTTGGCTAGCCTTTCCCCTCACCCTTGCTGCGCAGCCCCCATGCTTGTACTTGCCTAGATCATGAGCCATACTTCTCTTACACCAAATTTGACTTTTGAGCAAAAGCAAACTTACCAATCACTATAGGCCAGGTCACATCATCTGACCTATAGGATTAAAATACAATATCATTTGGCAAGCAAGATGTATCAAGAGGCAAGGCTAAAACCAACACATTCACAGCATTCACAAAATCATCTCACATTGCATTTTCTATCGAATCTGCTCACACAGCCATCAAACACTCAAGCTAACTTCACCATCCAACTCAACACACTTCATAGACCTCAAACCACCAAAGTTCAAGCCTGAAACAAGCCTGACCTGAGCTTCACCATTCTTCACCTTCCAAACCAGTTCTCTTCGAATCTCACTATCCAGCCATCAAACACCCCATCTTTCTTCACCAACAAGTCAAGCATACCACAAGGAGTCAAAACCACCCTTTACTTTGAACTGAAACAGCCTGTACACAAAGCTCATTTCCTGCTACACCAGAACTGGTTCTCACAAATCAGCCATCCACAAGAGCTTTGAAGCCTTCCATTAGCATCAGGGGATACAAGGGAGTCCATTTGCACGCAAGGAAAGCTCTGGAAGTTCAGTTTTGAAGCTTTCCAGCTCAGGTATGATCATGGAAACTTTTCTCTCAAAGCTTGGTTTTTGAGTTATAAATTGGTTAGTCATGTCTTGCTGGTCATGGGGTTGATCTCAGAATTAAAAATGAGTGAAAACTGAGCTTGTATGGTCCCTCTGAATTTTTGCCCGTAAATTTCTTTCCTTTCGATTCCTTTGATTCATGATGCATAAATGTTGTTTGAGCTTGGATTCATGACCTAGGAAGTTAGAGGATCATTTAGGTGTGCTTGATTTGTAGAATAAGTACCTGAATCGTGTTCTAGGGTTTTTGTGCAACCGGAGAAGATGACCGGAGCTTCTCTCCGGTCACCTGAGGGTGATTAACCCTAAACTCAGGTCATTAAGGCAGTTTAAATTCTGAGCGTTGATAGCATTGAAATGTTTGACTTCCCGCTGGTTTGGATGGCCCAGATCAATCTGCTTAGCCCTAATCTCTCTCATTAGTTTTAATTAATTTTTAATTAGGATAATTAAATCAGATGCAATCCACACCCTTCATTTGCGCGCTGGTCAACAAATTTGAACTCAGGCTCCATCCTGGCCATCCATTTGGTTTACTTTCATCTTTATTTTATTTTAATTCATTTTCTTTTCAATTAACTTGCATAATTAATTTAAAATAGTTAAAAATTCTTAAAAATTATGAAACTTTTTCCCTAAAGTTTTATTAATTTTTATGACCCAAAAACATTTTTATTTTATTTTTCATCATTAAAAAAGTATTTTTAAATATTTAAAAGATTATTTTTTATTGATTAATGGGAATTAATTAATTAAAAATACTTTTAGGTATTTAAAAATTACAAAAAAATTCATGGAATGTTCTAAGACATTTAGAAACATTGTCCAACCTTCAAACCAAATTTCTTTTTTGATCTTGATGCACTTTAAGAATTTTTCATTGAATTAAATCATATTTTGTGCATTATTTTGATCACAAGTTCAAAAATTCATTTCTGCCTATTGGAGAAGGTTGAGACATTGATTCTTCTTGCATTGTTTTATGTTTAGCATGTAGTTTCTAGGGTAAAAAGGCCATGAATTGTTCTTGCATTTTCTAATTGATTGGCATTTATTTTGTTAAGAACCCTAAAAAACCCTAATAACTTAGAAAATTCATATCTTGAGTTTGGTTGAGAGTTGAGAGCTCCCCTTTGGGCAGTGGTTTATTATAGGTCTAGGGTTTCTTTGGGTGCCATTTTCCATTTTTTATCATGAGGTTTGTTTCTGTTTTTGGTTTGTGTTTGATATTTGATCCATGAACCCTAATTTGGGCTTTCTTTTGCATCCTTCTTGCATTCTCTTGCATAACATGACTTGTCATTGCATTTTGTGCATTCTTATGATCCATTTGACATCTTAAGACATGTATAAAGCATCTTTGATCATTGCATTGCATATTTGCCATGTCATTTGTCTTGTATGATTCATAACTTTTCATGCTTGTTCATGCTCCTTAGCTTGCATCATTTGCATTCATAATCTTGTATGAACATCCCCATTGCCTTGCCTCATGTTTGCAGCATCTCATAACATCATAATCATCATCAACATGCTTCTGGTTTTGATTTGCATCATATCATTTCATCTCATCTTGCATTGCATTGCATTTTCTTTCTAACATTGCAGGTGGTAAGTATCTTGAGAAGTGAATTTGCCTTCACTTCTCATAACTTTTCTTTTCATCTGTCTTGCATCCATTGCTGCATTCTTATATGTGTTTGAGTTTGAGCTTGCTCATTCTTCTCTTTCCCACTTTCTTTCTTCAAGTGACTTGACTTCTTGAATGAAGCAAGTCACTTTGCTTCTCTTGATCTTGTTCATCTGCTTCCTGGTGGCTCCTCTGAAGATTGTTCTTGCAAACCTCACAAACCTTAGGACCAACCAAGCATGACAATGAATTAGGGTTTTGATTAGTCCCCCCATAGTTTTACTTTTGTGTCTCTCTTTGAGTCTTCTCTTCTCATCTCATAATCAGGGACTAAACCCTAAAGGCTTTAAGACTTTATGATTAAGTTTATGCCTGCATCCTTCTCTTAGGATGGAGTGTATAACTTTAATCCTAAGTCTTGAACCCTTAAGGTGTTTAAATCTCTTAATCAATCCATCTAATAATTATCAAGACATTACACTTGTAACTTGGGCCTTGCATTAGGGTTCTAATTCTTCCTTAAGTGGTTAAGAAGGACTAACCCTAGTGTTAATGGACAAGTCCCCCTCAAGTTGTCTTATAAATCATAAAAAACACTTCATCATCATATCATTAATCTAAAATCCACTTAATAAAGGCTTGTTTTGTCATGGGTTTAATCCCTAATCATGGATTAAGTTGAGGAGTCTTCCCCAGCTTAAACATTCTCATCTATTATCCTTCTTTTAGGATGGTGTAATGAGTCTGTTTAATCCTTGATTATGGCTTAACCTCATTACTCAACACTAAACAAAAACACCAAAAACATCTAAATAATCACAAGTAGGTTAATGATCTTGATCCTACACCAAAGGTGATTAAGTGTGAGAATCTGACTTCACACTTAAGGTACTCTCATTACCCCTAATCAGAGGGAAGATGTGATGGGTTTACTAAATCCATTGGTTTAGGCTTAAGCTCATTATCTTATGACAAACTCCAAAAAGCAATAAAAGACTGAAAACTCAAAAACAAACAATAATCGTCTCCTCCGGGATTCTTTTCTCATCACACTCACTCATAAACGAGAACTTGCTTCTTCCGTCTAATGCAAGACAGTAAGCACCTGAGCCAGACAGGTCATACACTTGAGCATAGGCAAGCAAGCAGTTCACCAGTCAATTCATTTTTCAGTCTCTTTGGGTCGAACTACGGTGTTCTGACTTCCTCATTGCACGAGAGGATACGTAGGCATAACTTAACAGTTATCGAACAAAAGTCTCTGTACATCCCCCCTCCTTCCAGCTCATTTCTTTTAGCCTCATTATCATGAGCATTTCATTCCTGGTCTCACACTGACACTGTATATATATCACACTTCACTTCTCATACACTGACACCTGTACATCTTTTTCCAGCTATTTTATACACAGATTGCACTGACACTACCCCTTTATAGCACAAATCTTTTAAGCGTGGATCCCGTCGAGTACGGCGGACAATCTGGGTGCTAATACCTTCCCAGGTTGTAACCAACCCCCTTTCTCAGTCTCTCTGGTTCGCAAACCGTCTTATCCATCTTTTTCTAGGCCTATGCAACATTGCCTTTCCTCCGGGATAAAAATGCCTAGCTGGCGACTCTATTCATCTCCGGTGAGTTCACGGCTGTGTGTTCTCACTGTTCCCTTCGCCGACCGTTCGCGTCAGTACCTTCATATGAGCCTATTTTCATTTGTCGGGAGCGACAGCTTGGCGACTCTGCTGGGGAACCTTTATATTGCAACCAGGGCTTCTGGTTCTCTTTGTGGGTTCCTCCTAGCGCTTGATTGATTTGTGTTTACTGGGGTGTTATGTGCTTGTATGTGCTTGTATTTATTTTTGTTTATTGCTTTATGTACAGTTGATTTATTGCTTTCTTTATAGCTTTATATTTTTCATACTGTCATACTGTGCTGGCTGGATCTGGTTTTTCTTTGGTGGGTGGGTATTTCATTGAGAGTTAAGGTCCTATACCTGGGACCTAAGTGACACCTAGGCTAGAGTGAATCATATTCTTTCCCATTCCATTTCGGTCTGGTGCGGGAATATGAAACACGGTTCAGATATGGGTTTCTTCTTGAGAACTCTGTGTTGCAGATTTCCTGCAATGCTAGGGCTATCTGGGAAGCCTGCTAAGTCTGGATGACCTTTTAGTACTGACCTTCAGAAACTGAGGTGAATTAGAGGAGGAACTTTTATGGTTATTGTAAACACTGTACCTCCGGGTTAGAAGTGTTTACACTTCTCATAACTGATCCAAGTCTGAGGATCCTTGTTCTAGATCACCACCTGTGAGGGGGTTGGACTGTTTACATGTTTGCAGGTACCTTGACCTCAGAATACCCTGTTACTTTGGCTTTGTTAAGAATGCTCCATGTTGGATAGTTCTTGTGATTCTGAACCCTGGACATGTGGCTCTTTATTTGAGTCCCCCTACCCTGGTTACTGGATTTATAGACCTCCATCTGGAATTCTTGAACCCACATGGATCTATACCAAGGCAGTTAATCAGATCCAGCTCAGTCACAAACCCTTGCATTTCATTTTGCATACATACTCATTGCATCATATTAACATTTGCTTATTTGTGTTTCAGGGTATCCACCTTCATCTGGTTTTGGTTTTGACCCCATCTGCAGTTTTGACCTATCTCCATCAGCACTTGCTTCAGCCTATCAGCCATATACTTCAGTTACTCGCACTAGCCAGCCAGTGGCCCACTCCTCAGCATCTTCATCAGCACTTACTCTACTCAGTCTTCAGCATCATGGCTCCAAAGAAAAGCAACATCACCTATCATTTCTTCCAACCAGACTTGTCAGACATCAGGAGGATCCAAACCCTGATCACTCCAGATCACATACCCTTGTTCAGGGAGAGTTATGGAGATATACTGGACATGGTCATGGATCTGGACCCATCTCAGAGGAGCCTCATCCACACCTGCATTCAGTTTTATGATCCTCCATTGAGATGTTTCACCTTTCAAGACTTTCAGTTGGGGCCTCTTCTGGAAGAATACTCATCTTTGGTTGGCTTGCCTATCAGAAGAGAAATCCCATTCAACCCTGAAATGGTATTTCCCAGCAATGGAGAGGTAGCCAAAGCTTTGCACCTAGAACCTGTATTGATTGAACAACACTTGACCTCTAAAGCTGGGATCCCTGGGTTTCATCTGGACTTCCTGATTTCTCAAGCTAGTTTGAAGGCCTCCTTGGGGGAGTGGAAAGCTGTTTGTGCTCTGTTGGCCTTAAGTGTATATGGAATTGTGTTGTTTGCAGATGAGCCTCGATTCATTAGCAAGAATGCAATCCACCTGTTCATCCTGAAGAACCCTGTGCCAACTTTACTGGGTGATCTCTATTACTCAGTCCATCAGAGAAATGAGAAGCAGAGGGGAAGATTAGTGAGGATTTGTGCTCCATTATTCCATGCTTGGCTTCTCAGGCATCTACCCAGGACAGATGCATTTCTAAATCCTCATCAGCAAAGCAACTGGGCTAAGAGGCTCACTACTCTCACTTCAGCAGACATTAGATGGTGTACTCAGAGCACCAAGGGCAGAGATATGATCACAAGCTGTGGGCACTTTCCCAATGTGCCCTTAATAGGAGTTAAGGGAAGTATCAACTACAACCCTCTGCTGTTCAGGAGACAATTGGGCTATGCACTGGTCCATACTCCCAGGGAACAAGACTTGGTTGAGACCCTCTACTGTGAGAACAAGATTAGTTTGGCTGTTGTTAGGCAGGCTGCCTGGGCCTGGGATAATGTTCAAACCAAGGGAATCACCATTCTGGGGAAGTGCAATAATGTGGCATCAGTCCAATATTATGAGTGGTCCCATGCTAGGGCCCAATTCTCTGGAATGCCCTTTACCATAGAAGACATGCCTGAGTCATCTTCAGCACCACCCCCTGCCACTATCAGTTTGGAAGAGTTTGAGAGCTTGAAGGAAAGAAATGAGAAGTTAACCCGAGCCTTGCAGAAGACCCTCCGGGAGAGGAGTGAAGGTGTGAGGGAAATTGAGAGATTGGAGAAACTGAGGGTAGAACACTTGACTAAGATTGAGAAGTCTGGAGATTATATCAACAAGTCTAAGGCTGGTGAGCAGATTCTGAAGAATGCTTGTAAAGAAGCCCAGTTCCAGAGAGCAAGGACAGACTTGTACCTGAAGGAGAGTCAGGCCAGGTGGGTCCGGATCACTGAGGCCCGTACTCTAGAAGACAAGAGAGCTCAAGACAAGATGGAGCAGATGGAAAAAGCCCTGGCAGCAGCCCAGGAGGAAATATCAGAGCTGAAGATCAAAGCAGGATTGAAGAGGTCAAAGGACCAAAGTCAGAACAAGAAATTGACTGCAGCTGTTGCAACAAGAAACCTTCTCATCAGAAGTCTCACGGAGCATCCGGCTGATCCTGTGACCGAAGCACTTCTCAAGGAAGTTCGTGAGGATGAGTTTGGCCTTGGAGTTTGATCATTTGCTTGTTGTTGTTCCTTTTCCATGTACTTTTGCTTTTTGTGATGTGTTTTGGCCCCTTTGAGGGTTTCTGTTGTAAAATGAACAAGTTGTATTATTTCACCCTTGTAATATATTTGTTTTAGTTTCCATCTGGGTTACGTCAAAAGCAACTTCAGCAGCATCATCTTCAAGGGTCTGGAAGGGTCAAAACTGAAGGCCAAACCGGATACCTTGAGAACAAATAAGCATAACTGCATTGCATGCTAACCCATTTGTTTGTTTTGTAGGTTTTGTTTTGTTATTGCTAACCTCTGTTGTGATCTTCAGGAATTATTGCTCGCCGCCGGGTATTTCCTCTCAACAGGCCTCACAGGTACCCAACTAGAAACAACCTTCCGGGAATTCAGATGGATCAGATGCAACAAGACCTTACGGAGGTCAGAAACCAGATGGCAAACGAAAGGTTAGAGATGAGAACGCAGATGACACAGTTCATGGAAGTAATGAACAACTTAGCTCAAAGCCAGGAGAGGCTCAGAACTTTGGTGGAGAGGCAAAATCAAGAGGAGCCTCATGTAGGGACTGCAGGCACCAGTAATAATGAAAGGGTGCAACCACATGTTAACCCCCCAGTTTTTGGACCCCATCTCCATCCGGAGGCCAACATCCCAGTCAACATTCAAGGGACAGCCACTGCAGCCAGAGTACTTCAAGAAGATCCTCAGGAGGACCAGTATACAGTAATGGGTGCCGGAGAGGAAACTTATGATAGACGATTGGAAGAAATAGCTGAGAAATTGAGGTCCTTAGAATCTCAAAATTCTTTGGGTTTCGACGTTATGGACATGGGTTTGGTAGAAGGGGTCAGGATTCCCCACAAGTTCAAGCCTCCTTGTTTCGAAAAGTATAATGGGACTTCATGCCCCCGAACTCATTTGCAATCATTTCTGGGAAGGCTGAAGGCCTATACAATGGATGAGAAATTGTGGATGTTCTATTTTGAAGATAGCTTGACTGGAGCATCAAGGGAATGGTATTCCCATCTGACAAGAGCAACTATAAGATGCTGGAAGGACCTGGCAGAGGCCTTCATCAGACAGTATCAGTATAATCTAGATATGGCACCCAACAGGACCCTCCTAATGGGAATGTCACAGTCTTCGAGGGAGAGTTTCCGAGAGTATGCCCAAAGGTGGAGGCAACTGGCAGCTGCTGTTCAACCACCAATGTCTGAGAGAGAAATGGCAGACATGTTTATGAACACTCTTCAGGGAACCTATATTGACAGGTTAGCGGCTTTCTCTTCCACTAGCTTTGCGGATGTTGTTATAGCTGGGGAGAGAATTGAAAGCTTGTTAAAGATGGGAAAGATCTCAGACAACGGTGCAAGCTCGTCCAGTAGTACAAGAAAGCCTTTTGCAGGCCCGAGAAGAACTGGCGAGACCAATGCCATTCACACCAACAGGGGTAGGCCCCAATATGCTCAGAGGTCAATAGCAGCAGTCACTATCCCTGCTCCAGCTCATCCTCAGCCAGTCTATCAACCTCCTCAACAAAACTTCCAACAACAACCTCAGTATCAGCAGAATCAGTATCCTCCAAGGAACTTCAACAACAACTCCAACAACAACAATCAACAGAGGCCATTCCAACAAAGGCCATCCCAAGCTAACAGAGTGATCGACCCGATCCCAATGCCATATGCTGCCTTGCTGCCACAACTTCTGAAGCTCAACCTAGTTGAGCTAAGAACGTTGGCACCTCCGGATCCCAACAGTCTACCAAGAAACTATGACTCCAATGCTAGGTGTGCTTTCCATTCCAATGCACCTGGTCACAGTACAGAAAAATGCAGGGCTCTGCATATGAAGGTACAAGACTTGGTAGACTCCAAGGCTCTGAACTTTGCACCTCCGCCCAATGTCAGTAAAAACCCAATGCCAAACCATGGTGGTCCTCGAATTAATGCTATTGAAGAAGACCAACCGTCTTATTTAATAACCAGTGTGGATCAGATCCGGACGCCATTGGTGGAAATCAAAGCTCAACTCCGTGAAAACCAAATATTTCCGGGGTGTGAACTAGGGTGTCCCTACTGCAATATCTCATGGAATGGGTGTGAGGACTTGAGGAATGGCATTGACAGCCTTATTCAGAGTGGCTTGCTGCAGATCACTACATCATTTCCGACAAATCCGGCAACTTCATCAACAACGGTTTCAGACCCTCCTACAACTACAGCAACTATTGTTCCCGACAACTCATCAGCAACATCAGCAAGTACTTCACCTGTCCTTCCAAATGATCAGTTTACAACAGTTTCTCCTGCTACAACTTCAGCTTCATTCCATTTCGAATCTCCATCAACAACAACAACAGTCCTTCCAACAGAACCTCCTACAACACCAGCAATCAATCATGAAGATGTCTCTACTGTTACCATATTCTACGATCCTGAAAATAATTTCGCTTACCATTCAGAAGGTGCTGCTCCCGCTAGAGCACCAGTTACAATCTTTTACGATCCACAAACAATTACGGTCCCTTCAGCAGCAGCAATCAGTCCAGTCACTGTCACGGTGCCTGGACCAGTACCATATGAAAGCAATAGGGCCATCCCTTGGCACTATGGCTCTGACGTGTACTGTGAAGGGAAAAGAATTACTCTTGAAACATCAACACCTGCACCACAAGTAGATAATGTGGGGGGGGGGGGGGCGGAGGCTTCACTCGAAGCGGACGTCTCTTTGCTTCACAAGTTCAAAGACCCACAGCCGAAGCAGAAGCTGCTGCCAAGGCAAAGGGAAAAGGCCCGGTGCAGGAAGATCTAGCTGCCAAAGAAGCCCTGAAGACTCCATTTGATCAGGAAGTTGATGAGTTTATGCGGATCATCAAAAAGAGTGACTATAAAATTGTGGATCAACTTCACCAGACGCCATCCAAAATCTCCATCCTCTCACTGCTTATGTGCTCCGAAGCCCATCGGAATGCACTACTTAAAGTCTTGCACGCAGCTTACGTGCCTGAGGAGATAACTGTCAACCAATTGGAAACCGTGGTTGGAAACGTTACTGCTAGCAATGGGCTAGGGTTTACCAATTCTGACTTGACAGCGGATGGCCGCAATCACAACAAAGCCTTGCACATAACCATGGAATGCAAAGGAGCTGTCCTTTCTCATGTGCTGGTGGACACAGGTTCTTCCCTGAATGTCTTACCAAAGAAGGCTCTGGTGAAGCTTGAATATGATGGATTGGCATTGAGACCCAGCAACCTGGTGGTGAGAGCCTTTGATGGTTCTAAGAGATCGGTTCTGGGAGAGATTGAGCTGCCTGTGACAATTGGCCCACAGACCTTTAAAACTATCTTTTATGTGATGGACATTCAGCCCGCCTACAGCTGTTTGTTGGGTAGGCCCTGGATTCACGCCGCTGGCGCAATAACGTCTACCCTTCACCAAAAGTTAAAATTTGAGTGGGAAGGTCAAGTTGTCACAATCTGTGGAGAGGAGGACATTTTTGTCAGCCACCTGGCAACCTATAAGTACATTGAAATGGATGGAGAGATCCATGAAACAATGAGCCAGGGGTTTGAAGCTTTGAATGTGAATGAAGCATCTGCTGTATCTGGTATCTCCATGTCATCTTACCAACAAGCCCGGAAGGTTGTTGAAGAAGGAACTGCCCTAGGCTGGGGCAAGGTCTTAGCTGTGGAGGAGAAGAAGGACAAATTTGGGTTGGGTTACAGACCAACTCAACATCAAGCAAAGGCTGCTGCAGAGCCTGGATTGGTCAGTGGGGGGATGCTTACCCCTGATGCTATCAACTGTTTGGAAGACGAGCTGGAAGAGGAGCGCAATCTGGAGAATTGGATTCGTCCAAAGATCCCGGGGAGCAGTGTCTCGAACTGGTCTTCCCAGGAAATTATAAGAGTTACTCATGCAGAGTAATTATTATTTCCTGTATTTTTTATAGCATGCATCCAAGTCTTGCATCTTGCCCAAGATGACAAGACTCATTTTGTGACCAGGGCCATCTGTACTTTTGTGCAAACAAGATCAAATTAATGAAATATCAGACATCTTTTTGCAAACGAGTCTTTTTCTTTTATGCTCACTGTTTTTCCATTTTTCTTTTTTGTACAAAAAAAATAAATGGCGGTGTTTTCAAAATGATAACTTCATTTCACTCTTTTCTAAAGCAAGATTAAAATCAATCACTAAAATGAACAAACTTAACCCTTGCAGAGAGTGCCTTCCTGACAGCACCGACAACAGCACGACTATGACATCGTATGACTTTGGCAATCCGATCAATCAAGCTGATGAAGGGGTTGATGAAGAATATGAGCTTCCTGAAGAGCTAGCCAGGTTGTTGAGACAGGAGGAAAAGGTTATTACTCCTCATCAGGAGGAGATTGAAGTGATTAATCTTGGTACTGATGAAGACGTGAAAGAGGTTAAAATCGGGGCCTGCCTGCAAGACTCGGTGAAGAGACAACTGACAGATCTGCTTCAAGAGTATGTTGATGTGTTTGCTTGGTCGTATCAAGATATGCCAGGGTTGGATACCGACATTGTTGTGCACAAGCTGCCTCTGAGAGAAGAATGCCCGCCAGTTAAACAGAAGTTGCGCCGAACTCGCCCAGACATGGCTATGAAAATCAAAGAAGAGGTACAAAAGCAATGGGACGCCGGGTTCCTTGCTGTGACTAGCTACCCGCCGTGGGTTGCTAATATAGTACCTGTGCCTAAGAAGGACGGCAAAGTAAGAATGTGTGTTGATTACCGGGACCTGAATAGAGCCAGCCCGAAAGACGACTTCCCATTACCTCACATCGATGTATTGGTGGATAACACGGCTCAGTTCTCGGTATTCTCCTTCATGGATGGATTTTCAGGATATAATCAGATCAAGATGTCACCTGAAGACATGGAGAAGACAACATTCATCACACCTTGGGGCACGTTCTGTTACAAGGTAATGCCATTCGGACTGAAGAATGCTGGTGCAACATATCAACGGGCTATGGTGACATTATTCCACGATATGATCCACAAGGAAATAGAATGTTATGTGGATGATATGATCGCCAAGTCCCTTACAGAGGAAGACCACCTGGTGAATCTGCTCAAATTATTCAAGCGTCTGAGGAAATACCAATTGAAGCTGAACCCCAACAAATGCACATTCGGGGTGCGATCCGGTAAATTGCTGGGCTTTATTGTAAGCGAGAAGGGGATTGAGGTTGACCCTGATAAAGTCAAGGCTATACAAGAAATGCCTGCACCGAAAACTGAGAAAGAAGTTCGAGGGTTCTTAGGTCGATTGAACTACATTTCAAGGTTCATATCTCACCTTACGGCTACCTGTGAACCCTTGTTCAAGCTATTAAGAAAAGAACAAACGGTCAGGTGGAACGAAGACTGCCAGAAGGCTTTTGACAAGATCAAGGAATATCTGCAAGAACCTCCAATCCTTATGCCTCCAGTAGAAGGAAGACCTCTGATTATGTACTTGACAGTGTTAGAAGAGTCGATGGGGTGTGTGCTGGGCCAGCATGACGAGTCTGGTCGAAAAGAGTATGCAATATACTACCTAAGCAAAAAGTTTACCGACTGTGAACAGCGTTATTCACTGCTCGAGAAAACTTGCTGTGCTTTAGCGTGGGCTGCTCGCCGACTGAGGCAGTATATGCTGACCCACACTACCTTATTAATCTCAAAAATGGATCCAGTCAAGTACATTTTCGAGAAGCCAGCTCTTACCGGACGGGTTGCAAGATGGCAGATGATTCTCACAGAATACGACATACAGTACACATCTCAGAAAGCCATCAAGGGCAGTGTACTATCTGAATATCTTGCTGAGCAACCCATTGATGACTACCAGCCAATGAGGTTTGACTTCCCTGATGAAGACATCATGTTCATTAAAGCGAAAGATCACGAAGAGCCTATTCATACCGAAGGGCCTGACCCGGAAGAAGAATGGACTATGATGTTTGATGGGGCTGTTAACATGAATGGCCGTGGTGTTGGTGCTGTACTCATTACACCTAAAGGAGTTCACATGCCTTTCTCGGCAAAACTCACTTTCAACTGCACTAACAACGAAGCTGAATACGAAGCTTGCATTATGGGTCTAGAGGAGGCCATTGACCTCAGGATCAAGACATTGACCGTATTCGGAGATTCAGCTTTGGTAGTCAATCAAACCAACGGAAAATGGTACACCCACCAGGATCATCTGATACCTTACAGGGATTATACGAGAAGGTTATTGACTTTCTTCACAACAGTCAAGCTTGAGTATATCCCTCGGGACGAGAATCAGTTTGCAGATGCTCTTGCTACCATTTCATCCATGATCAAAGTTCAAGCTGCTAGCTTTGTACCTCAGATTTCAGTGTCCAGACTCGACAGACCAGCATATGTATTTGCAGCAGATGTTGTAAAAGATGACAAGCCTTGGTTCCACGACATTAAGTGCTTCTTGGAGGATCAAACATACCCACCTGGGGCATCTTCCAATGATAAGAAGACTTTGAGAAGGTTTGCCGGTAGTTTCTTTCTGAACGCTGATGGGTCTTTGTACAAGAGGAACTTTGATATGGTACTCCTCAGATGTGTTGACAAGACGGAAGCAGATTTGCTGATGCATGAAGTGCACGAAGGATCCTTTGGTACCCATGCCGGAGGGCATGCCATGGCTAAGAAATTGCTAAGATCAGGCTATTACTGGATCACAATGGATGCAGACTGTTGTGCTTACGCCAGAAAATGCCATAAATGCCAGATCTATGCAGATAAGGTGCATGTGCCTCCTAATCCTTTGAACATCATGTCTTCACCATGGCCCTTTGCCATGTGGGGGATCGATATGATTGGCAAGATTGAGCCGACTGCTTCAAATGGCCACAGATTCATCCTGGTTGCCATTGACTATTTCACCAAGTGGGTTGAAGCAGCCTCATATGCAAATGTTACAAGACAAGTGGTAGCCAGATTTCTGAAAAGAGATATCATCTGTCGGTATGGAGTGCCCGAGCGAATCATTACTGATAATGGTTCCAATCTAAACAACAAAATGATGGCAGAGCTGTGCCGGGACTTCAAGATCCAACATCACAATTCTTCTCCTTACAGGCCAAAGATGAATGGCGCTGTTGAGGCAGCTAACAAGAATATCAAGAAGATTGTGCAGAAGATGGTAATCACATACAAAGACTGGCACGAAATGCTACCGTTTGCCTTGCATGGGTACCGCACATCAATCAGAACATCCACTGGGGCAACACCGTATCAGCTTGTATATGGTATGGAAGCAGTCCTGCCTGTTGAAGTTGAATTACCCTCCTTACGGGTATTGATGGATGTTAAACTGAGTGAAGCAGAATGGGTTCGGTCCCGGTACGAACAACTGAGTCTGATAGAAGAGAAGAGATTGGCTGCAATCTGCCACGGGCAGCTATATCAGAAGAGAATGAAGAGAGCCTTCGATCAGAAAGTCAGGCACCGAGAATACCAAGTAGGGGATCTTGTGCTGAAAAGAATCCTCCCTCCTCATACAGACCACAGGGGCAAATGGACTCCAAATTATGAAGGACCATTTGTTGTAAAGAAAGTTTTCTCTGGTGGAGCACTGATGCTCAGCACCATGGATGGTGAAGATTTCCCGTCCCCTGTGAATTCAGATGCAGTTAAAAAATACTTCGCATAAAAAGACCCGCTGGACATAAAAACAGAATGTAAGTCCAGGCAAAAATAGGGCATCCCGGCGAGTCAAAAACAGAATAAAAGACTCGGGCAAAAATAAGGGAAATAAACAAAAAAATGTACACCCGCTGAGTTGAAAAGCCGCATTGGACAGCTCAGGCAAAAATGGGTATCCCGATGGATTGAAAACCCGAAAGGGCGATCCATGCAAAATAAGGGAATAAGCGAACAACTGCATTCTGAATTCGTCTGTATCATCCACGACTTGGTAAGCTTCCAAAGGATCAAGCTTCAATCAGAATCAACTCTCTCCAGAAAGCAAGACGAGAAGAACGTCATTGTCATACGAGTCATAGCGGGAGAGGAAGCTCCTCAAAGCGTCGTCAACACCGCCAGCACTTTATTTCTCAATTTGTAACAATTTCCTCATTTCAGGAGATTTGTTTCCTTGACTGTATCTTGCCAATTCAGGGCACATGAATTAATAAAATCAGATTTTCAGTCATGTTTCGTCTTTTACATTTATGTTTTGCAAAGAGTTGTCTGATATCTCTAAAAACACAATCGCATAAGTACAGATGCCTTTCTCTAAAAATAAAAACACATGCTTACAGGGAATATGATTATTCTCGAAAGTACTTAACTCCTATGACGGAATCCAGTAAGGGATACCTCGGGACCTTGTGTACATTTCCTTACCTTTGCAGGATTGCAGGTATCCAGAACGCAACCTGGGGCATGCAGGTTACGTCTCAGCAAGTAGGCGAATCATTATCAACTCGTTCTATCTTCCACATGGCACTAGAAGGTGCCCATTTCCCCAGCGGAGCTACCAAATCAGCATGCACTCAATCTCAGCATCCGAAATGCTCTATCCCCAGCTGAGTTGCTCCCCATTGCCTCCCCCAGCTGAGTTGCCTCTCACTTCCCCAGCCGGGTTGCCATTCTTCCTCAACAGAATACAGAAATCAGGGAATCATCTCCCCACAGAGCTCCAGCCTCTATCCAGAAGAGCAACGCATGAAGAGATCACAACAGAGTACAAAAAGCTTCTACAAACCCCAGCTGGGTTTCTCATTTATAAGGATATGTCTATATCCCCAAGCAGATACATCATTAGGTCTACCAATGATCTCATCCCCAGCTGGGATGTCCATTTCAAGCAGATCATCCAGAGATCTTCGCAGCAATGGGATCCGAATCCCGGATCCGGGCCCCTTTGCATAATCGTAGCATTCGCATCATATTCACCCCCAGAGCGTAGCATTCCGTCTAATACGGAGCATTACGGCAAAAATCAAATGCATAGCATAATCATAAGTCATGTTGTGAATTGAACACTTGTGAATAATGAACCGTTCATCACCATTGTACAGAAATCCCCACCAGAGTCCCAGCAAAGCAGTTGCCTCTCAAATCACAAACACCAGTAAATACACCTTTTGGCACCCGTCCGTGTCATCTTTCCCCAGTAAAGTCGCCTGAACCCTCTTTACAAACAAATCACCCTCACTACAGATACGTCCTGACACCCGTCCGTGTCATATCCAAGTAGAAAGCCGAAGACATCCTCTTTGCACTCACATATACTTGTAAATACACCCTTTTTAACACCCGTCCGTGTCATATCCCCAGCGCAGTCGCGTACACTTTCATCAACCCACACACTTGTTAATATTATACTTTTCTCTTTTGACACTCGTCCGTGTCACTCTCCCCAGCAGTTAAAACACTCATCTATACAATACAATACTCACTACTCATGGTACACTTATACAGATACTCGTCCGTATCTTGTATACATCATCACTCATATCCCCACAGATTCGACAGCAGTCCTTGTTCTTTGTTAACCAGTTGGTACTCGTCCGTACCATCGTCTCAGAACATTGCGTCTAATGTTTTGTTTCTACATGATACTCGTCCGTATCATAGTCTTAAGGATGCTCGTCCGCATCTTTAATCTATACACAAATACCAAACACTTATACCTTTTGTTTCTTGGATGTAAACGCTCGTCCGTGTTTACATTATCCCCAGTAGATCACCAACAAATTTTATCTAACACTCGTCCTGTGTTATGATACCTTTGAGAGCAGCCGTACCCTGCTGAGTGGTCGTCCTCCACTTCTTGATGGTCGTCCTCCATCATGCTCATCCGATGGCCGTCCCTATCGTTGTTTTTAGCAGCCGTCCCCTGCTAGGTGGTCGTCCTCCACCTTTTGATGATCGTCCTTCATCATTTTATCCAATGGCCGTCCCCATTGTTGATTTTGGTTATCTGACACTCGTCCTGTGTTATGATAAACCCCGAGAGCAGCCGTCCCCTGCTGAGTGGTCGTCCTCCACTTCTTGATGGTCGTCCTCCATCTTGCTCGTCCGATGGCCGTCCCCATCGTTGACCTTTCCTATCCGATGGCCGTCCCCATCGTTGATACTTTCGGCAGCCGTACCCTGCCAGGTGGTCGTCCTCCACCTTTGATGGCCGTCCCCATCATATTTCTTTTATACCCAACAGAGCAGCCGTCCCCTGCTAGGTGATCGTCCTTCACCTTTGATGGCCGTACCCCATCATCTGTTTATTTCATTCATTCTTTAACCCGATGGCCGTCCCCATCGTGGTCCCTTTTCCTTTTTTAGCCTGATGGCCGTCCCCATCGTTGGTTACTTTACCTTTATGAACTTGATGGCCGTCCCCGTCATGTTTCATTAATCCTCAGAGAATTTTATAACTTTATCTTGATGGCCGTCCCCATCATAATTTCTTGTTTTTCCCCAGCTAGTCGGCCGTCCCCGTCTTAGCTTTACCTTTTTATCCCCAGCATGTCGGCCGTCCCCGTCATCGCTTTATTTCATACATTTATCCCAGCATGTCGGCCGTCCCCGTCATCGCTCTTTACCCAGCAGTCGCCCTCTGCTCGACGGTCGTCCTCCGTCGCCCACACTTTACAATATACTTTATTTTACTTTTACAATCTATATCCCTTTTCTTCTTCATTCTGTGAGTGCAAATTTTGGACTGTCTTTGGTATTCAACCACAAGTTATCTTGTTCGCCTGTTAAGCCGTCGCTTACAACCTGCACAGCTAACTCATGTTTGAATAGGGGCAGCTGTAAACACCCCAAATTTGCCCTCACCCATTCACACCATGGCTTGTGATCATCTCATATGCATAAACACAATCATGTCATCTCACATCTCATTTTTTTATCCACTGGATAGTTTCTAAGTCATCTGCACCTAGGGTTTGTGATCTGAGCAATCCCAAGGCTTCTTGGGTCACTCCAAGGGCAACCAATCAACTCAAAGGGGTCCATGTGTGTTCTTATATCATATTCCATCTCCTCAAAGCCAAAAATGCAGAGGAATCACAAGAGCTAGGGTTTGAGTGGATGCAGGGCCAGCTTGAACTGCACAGTTGACTGAAAATTAGGGTTTTGGTTTCAGAGGCCATAACCCCAATTTTTCTGGTCATTCTTGTTTCCATTGATCTCTACATGGTATAGGGAGTATGCATATCAATTTTCATGAAGAAATTCCATGGGGAAGTCATCTGATCAAGAGTTGACTTTTCAGACAAGTCAGTGTAAAATCAGGGCATCTGAGGCCCCCAATGACCCAACCAATGGGTGATCTTCATCATTTTGAGTGTATATGATCTTTATTTGATCATGGAAGAAGGTTGAAGTTCATGAAAATCAAGAATTTAGGGTTTTTGCAAATGTTGACTTTTTGGGCATAGTTGACTTTTCAAGAATGTATCATTTTAGGTCAATTTTCAAGCTTTGATTTTGGATCCAAAAATGCTTCAAATGGAAAAACTTTGGTCATGAAAGTTGTAGATCTCATCTTTCCCTTTTCAAAAAGTACAAGAACATGATCAAACTCTTCTTGGATCAAAAGTTATGGTGTGGCAAAGTTGGCAAAAATCACTAAAATTCAAGTTATGCACCAAATGGAAATTTTGCAAAACCTTGAACCAATGCATTTTGTAACTTCTAATTGACTTCAAACCAGTATGCAAACATTCTACAAGTCACAAAATTCAGAATGAACTAGGCATTGCTCATGTTTCATGACTTTTGGAACAAGATCATCACATGTGAACAAAAGAGCAACAACTTGCAAAATCATCATGATCACTTCCTACAACTTATGACATTGGCTGCTGACTTTGGCTAGCCTTTCCCCTCACCCTTGCTGCGCAGCCCCCATGCTTGTACTTGCCTAGATCATGAGCCATACTTCTCTTACACCAAATTTGACTTTTGAGCAAAAGCAAACTTACCAATCACTATAGGCCAGGTCACATCATCTGACCTATAGGATTAAAATACAATATCATTTGGCAAGCAAGATGTATCAAGAGGCAAGGCTAAAACCAACACATTCACAGCATTCACAAAATCATCTCACATTGCATTTTCTATCGAATCTGCTCACACAGCCATCAAACACTCAAGCTAACTTCACCATCCAACTCAACACACTTCATAGACCTCAAACCACCAAAGTTCAAGCCTGAAACAAGCCTGACCTGAGCTTCACCATTCTTCACCTTCCAAACCAGTTCTCTTCGAATCTCACTATCCAGCCATCAAACACCCCATCTTTCTTCACCAACAAGTCAAGCATACCACAAGGAGTCAAAACCACCCTTTACTTTGAACTGAAACAGCCTGTACACAAAGCTCATTTCCTGCTACACCAGAACTGGTTCTCACAAATCAGCCATCCACAAGAGCTTTGAAGCCTTCCATTAGCATCAGGGGATACAAGGGAGTCCATTTGCACGCAAGGAAAGCTCTGGAAGTTCAGTTTTGAAGCTTTCCAGCTCAGGTATGATCATGGAAACTTTTCTCTCAAAGCTTGGTTTTTGAGTTATAAATTGGTTAGTCATGTCTTGCTGGTCATGGGGTTGATCTCAGAATTAAAAATGAGTGAAAACTGAGCTTGTATGGTCCCTCTGAATTTTTGCCCGTAAATTTCTTTCCTTTCGATTCCTTTGATTCATGATGCATAAATGTTGTTTGAGCTTGGATTCATGACCTAGGAAGTTAGAGGATCATTTAGGTGTGCTTGATTTGTAGAATAAGTACCTGAATCGTGTTCTAGGGTTTTTGTGCAACCGGAGAAGATGACCGGAGCTTCTCTCCGGTCACCTGAGGGTGATTAACCCTAAACTCAGGTCATTAAGGCAGTTTAAATTCTGAGCGTTGATAGCATTGAAATGTTTGACTTCCCGCTGGTTTGGATGGCCCAGATCAATCTGCTTAGCCCTAATCTCTCTCATTAGTTTTAATTAATTTTTAATTAGGATAATTAAATCAGATGCAATCCACACCCTTCATTTGCGCGCTGGTCAACAAATTTGAACTCAGGCTCCATCCTGGCCATCCATTTGGTTTACTTTCATCTTTATTTTATTTTAATTCATTTTCTTTTCAATTAACTTGCATAATTAATTTAAAATAGTTAAAAATTCTTAAAAATTATGAAACTTTTTCCCTAAAGTTTTATTAATTTTTATGACCCAAAAACATTTTTATTTTATTTTTCATCATTAAAAAAGTATTTTTAAATATTTAAAAGATTATTTTTTATTGATTAATGGGAATTAATTAATTAAAAATACTTTTAGGTATTTAAAAATTACAAAAAAATTCATGGAATGTTCTAAGACATTTAGAAACATTGTCCAACCTTCAAACCAAATTTCTTTTTTGATCTTGATGCACTTTAAGAATTTTTCATTGAATTAAATCATATTTTGTGCATTATTTTGATCACAAGTTCAAAAATTCATTTCTGCCTATTGGAGAAGGTTGAGACATTGATTCTTCTTGCATTGTTTTATGTTTAGCATGTAGTTTCTAGGGTAAAAAGGCCATGAATTGTTCTTGCATTTTCTAATTGATTGGCATTTATTTTGTTAAGAACCCTAAAAAACCCTAATAACTTAGAAAATTCATATCTTGAGTTTGGTTGAGAGTTGAGAGCTCCCCTTTGGGCAGTGGTTTATTATAGGTCTAGGGTTTCTTTGGGTGCCATTTTCCATTTTTTATCATGAGGTTTGTTTCTGTTTTTGGTTTGTGTTTGATATTTGATCCATGAACCCTAATTTGGGCTTTCTTTTGCATCCTTCTTGCATTCTCTTGCATAACATGACTTGTCATTGCATTTTGTGCATTCTTATGATCCATTTGACATCTTAAGACATGTATAAAGCATCTTTGATCATTGCATTGCATATTTGCCATGTCATTTGTCTTGTATGATTCATAACTTTTCATGCTTGTTCATGCTCCTTAGCTTGCATCATTTGCATTCATAATCTTGTATGAACATCCCCATTGCCTTGCCTCATGTTTGCAGCATCTCATAACATCATAATCATCATCAACATGCTTCTGGTTTTGATTTGCATCATATCATTTCATCTCATCTTGCATTGCATTGCATTTTCTTTCTAACATTGCAGGTGGTAAGTATCTTGAGAAGTGAATTTGCCTTCACTTCTCATAACTTTTCTTTTCATCTGTCTTGCATCCATTGCTGCATTCTTATATGTGTTTGAGTTTGAGCTTGCTCATTCTTCTCTTTCCCACTTTCTTTCTTCAAGTGACTTGACTTCTTGAATGAAGCAAGTCACTTTGCTTCTCTTGATCTTGTTCATCTGCTTCCTGGTGGCTCCTCTGAAGATTGTTCTTGCAAACCTCACAAACCTTAGGACCAACCAAGCATGACAATGAATTAGGGTTTTGATTAGTCCCCCCATAGTTTTACTTTTGTGTCTCTCTTTGAGTCTTCTCTTCTCATCTCATAATCAGGGACTAAACCCTAAAGGCTTTAAGACTTTATGATTAAGTTTATGCCTGCATCCTTCTCTTAGGATGGAGTGTATAACTTTAATCCTAAGTCTTGAACCCTTAAGGTGTTTAAATCTCTTAATCAATCCATCTAATAATTATCAAGACATTACACTTGTAACTTGGGCCTTGCATTAGGGTTCTAATTCTTCCTTAAGTGGTTAAGAAGGACTAACCCTAGTGTTAATGGACAAGTCCCCCTCAAGTTGTCTTATAAATCATAAAAAACACTTCATCATCATATCATTAATCTAAAATCCACTTAATAAAGGCTTGTTTTGTCATGGGTTTAATCCCTAATCATGGATTAAGTTGAGGAGTCTTCCCCAGCTTAAACATTCTCATCTATTATCCTTCTTTTAGGATGGTGTAATGAGTCTGTTTAATCCTTGATTATGGCTTAACCTCATTACTCAACACTAAACAAAAACACCAAAAACATCTAAATAATCACAAGTAGGTTAATGATCTTGATCCTACACCAAAGGTGATTAAGTGTGAGAATCTGACTTCACACTTAAGGTACTCTCATTACCCCTAATCAGAGGGAAGATGTGATGGGTTTACTAAATCCATTGGTTTAGGCTTAAGCTCATTATCTTATGACAAACTCCAAAAAGCAATAAAAGACTGAAAACTCAAAAACAAACAATAATCGTCTCCTCCGGGATTCTTTTCTCATCACACTCACTCATAAACGAGAACTTGCTTCTTCCGTCTAATGCAAGACAGTAAGCACCTGAGCCAGACAGGTCATACACTTGAGCATAGGCAAGCAAGCAGTTCACCAGTCAATTCATTTTTCAGTCTCTTTGGGTCGAACTACGGTGTTCTGACTTCCTCATTGCACGAGAGGATACGTAGGCATAACTTAACAGTTATCGAACAAAAGTCTCTGTACATCCCCCCTCCTTCCAGCTCATTTCTTTTAGCCTCATTATCATGAGCATTTCATTCCTGGTCTCACACTGACACTGTATATATATCACACTTCACTTCTCATACACTGACACCTGTACATCTTTTTCCAGCTATTTTATACACAGATTGCACTGACACTACCCCTTTATAGCACAAATCTTTTAAGCGTGGATCCCGTCGAGTACGGCGGACAATCTGGGTGCTAATACCTTCCCAGGTTGTAACCAACCCCCTTTCTCAGTCTCTCTGGTTCGCAAACCGTCTTATCCATCTTTTTCTAGGCCTATGCAACATTGCCTTTCCTCCGGGATAAAAATGCCTAGCTGGCGACTCTATTCATCTCCGGTGAGTTCACGGCTGTGTGTTCTCACTGTTCCCTTCGCCGACCGTTCGCGTCAGTACCTTCATATGAGCCTATTTTCATTTGTCGGGAGCGACAACCAGTTTCCGTGTTTTCTTTTAATTTTAACTTATAGCAACACTTTCTTTATAAAGCGCTGTCTAAGGTGCGCTGTTAAATGTCATTTTTGGCATAGTGATTATTTGCTGTTGCGCTTAGCCCATATGTCTTTGCTGGATACACATGTGAATCTGCGCCTTTACCTCTTCATTATGTTCTTCATTTTATTTTAGGTTTCATCAATTTATTTTGTTTAATCTTTATAACCTTTTAAATATTTATTTATTTTCATTATATTCGGGTCGATGATATAACAAAAAGTCTGATTAAATCGATTCCAATAAATCGATAAATTGTGACCAATATGAGGCCTTTATAGCTTAGTTTATTTTATTTCATAGTTTATTTTTATTTTATTTAGTATATTTATTTTATTTATTTTATTTTCGTATTTTAATACAATAAAATTGTTCTACTCCTTATAGAACAATTCTAACAAATTAATCGGTTCTAAGGTAGTTAACGAGCAACATTTTGACGGCTTCAATTAGCTAATACACTGCACACACGCTTTCTCTTTGACAAATTACAACGAGAATCTTTATTTCATCTCAATCCCGTGTAATTTATCATGTATCCCTCTCCCGATTACCTTGTATGCATTTATTTTCCGCATTTATCGCTTTTATTTCATTCGTTAACCCTTGGTCCAACACCAAGTGGTTTCACTCGCACACTTGCACATTTTATTCGGTTACAATTTCGTATTGCTAGGAGCACCCCTAGGGACTAGGAATCGGATCCACTTAATCAATCAAACAATTAACCTCCATTTACATTTCACCTGTAAATCGATTGCTCCGCGCATCGCCATCTAACTTTTCTAACTTAATAAGCATCCAAACTTTTAATAAATATACGAAGAAACTGAACTCTGGAGTCTAGCATTCCACATAGTTCTTGAAGGGATCATTCATGAGGTCAGCCCCATGGGACGTGATTCATTCACTCTTTCATACTTAAAACATTTAAAACATTCAACCACCTTCGAAAAGATGAGACATGATCCATCTCCCTAGGAAAGATATTTCTCCTATTCCCACAAACACAAACAAATCAATTTTCTCAACAATTTCATTCAAGGAAGAATGTGGCAATCACTTGTTGATCATATATCCAAGTTTGAAGCTTCTTCCATTTTCTATTTTCTCTCTTAACTGTTTGTGGTGGAATAGGTGAGATATCTCCCTCAAAGATGACGACTTGTCTCTTTCTTTCAAATCCAACTTAAAACATACCCAACAAATACTCAAATCATTTTTCATATTAATTAAACGGAGGAACTGAATTCTGAAGTCTAGCATTCCACATAGTTCTTGAATGAATCATTCCTGAGGCCAGCCCCACGGGACGTGATTCATTCGCCCTCTCGTTTCTTAAAACACTTAATTACATATCAAATAATGAAAGAACTGAACTCTGGAGTCTAACATTCCATGGGTTCTTGAATGAATTACTCTTAAGGCTAGCCCTTGGCTTGTAATTCATTCGCCATTTCATTCTTAAAATATTAAATAAGATCAAACTCTTTCTCTAAACGAGCATTGTTTAAGCTCTTTCTATCTCACATACAAGCTAGCACTTCAGCCTCCTATTGCGAGTAAATAATCCAACACTTAGCAGTTAGAAAGCGTTTTAAACAATCGTTCATTAAAAAACACCAACAAACCGTAGTTGCACGAACTACGAAGCTCTGACTTTTCCATTGCCCAAGGGAATACGTAGGCACAAGGATTTTTAATCCTTCGCGAGCACAATAATAAAAAATTTAATCTTTTCTCCGTCATCTTAATAATAACAAATAATAATTAAAATATTTTTTCCCTTAGGACAAACATCTTAGCAAACCCTTTAGAAGACAAAGACATAAATCAACATTCGATCGCATAATTAGACTAAGAGGTTCCTGTTGGATACAACGGATGTGAGAGGTGCTAATACCTTTCCCTTACGTAACCGACTCCCAAACTTAGAATTTGGTTTCGTTGACCATTTCTTATCCTATTTAGGTTGTATCTATATCTCCCTTTTCTTTAGTTAGAATAAATAGAATTAGGTGGCGATTCTATTGTTTTTTCCGCGTCCATCGCGATGATCGTATTTTTCAAGGTATGACATTAACAAACCTTAATTGTCATAGCAATTAGTTGTAACTAGCTAACAACTTGCCAAAAAAGGAAAAGATACTTAACTGAATTACAAAAGTTACTATAAGAAGAAACGTATACATCAAGTAACTACCATATGCATAGCTCCAAGCTGTATTTTAACATTTAGAACTCACTAAACTTATTCACTAAATAAAAAAAAGCCTTAAAATTATTTTATTGCTTTTTTGAATAATCCAAAAAACGAATGAGCAATGGCATATAGCTGGCTGTACCACAAATTCTAAATTCCCTGGTCCCTAATTAAATAAAAAGAAGCCCCAACATCGTTTGCTCATCTATTCGTTTTTCGGACTTTTTATCATACCACTATAGTTCGAAGTTTCGAAGTAAATATTAGGTATTGATAATAAAGATACCATGGGCACAAAGGATTAACAAAGAATATATAAAAGAAAGTAACATTATCGTTCTTGCGTATTTATGTCAAAGTGTCGGTAGCATGGATTTTACTAGCACCACATTTTCCTTAAATAATGTTTGGATTGGACCATCTCTATAGTGTGCTTCATTAACTTGCATGGAGCGGACTATACCAAATATTAGATTCTCTTAAAAAAAAAAATTTCTCCTTTTTTATATAATTTTCAATTATATTAATTATTTACTTACTAAATCACTTTTTCTGTTAAGAAAATACAAAAATATCTAATGATGAATTAATGAAAAATTGAGTTAATTTGGAAAAGATAAAGTTAAAAAATTGAGAGAGAAAATTAGAGGAAGAATAATTAAGAGTAAGAAGAACAATTGACATTAATTACTCAATAATTGGAGCTTACAAAGTTTTATATAGCAAGTATAAAATGATGGGGAAAATTAAAATCAACTTATTTAAATAAGTTGAAACTAACAAAACTGAAAAAACAAAAATAAAATTGTGTAATGCGTAACCGGTTACGAACCCGAGTTTTCAAGATCTTCAACTTTTGTCAACTCCGTAAGTGATTACATCCAAACTGGTAATCGGTTACCACAATTGAAATGATTTAAAATAACATTTTCAACACACCACCTCATTTCAGTTGTTCCAAGTCCAGCATGTTCAAGTTCTTCTTCAACCTCTTACCTCATTTGTTACCCACTTGGTCAACAAATCCACAATTTGATCATTGCTTCGACAATATCCCAATCATAACATGCCCTCACTTACAACTCCCTCAAATAATGAAACTGCATCTCTATGTGCTTGCTTCTTTCGTGTGCAATCAAATTCTTCGCAAAGTTTATTGCAAAAACATTATAAACCAGAAGTGTAGTAGCTTCATCCTCATTGCTACATAACTCCTTCAATAGATTCATGAGGCATATAGCTTGACACACACACACACACACACACACACACACACACAACGAAGCCACAATGTACTTGGTCTCACAAGTCGAGAGTTCTACCACTGGTTCCTTCTTCGAACACCAAGAGATTGGTGTCCTACCAAACATAAAGATGTATCCAACTGTTGACTTTCTATTATATTTATCACCACTCTAATTGCAATCAGTGAATCCAAATAAATCGCATTTTCGGCCCGTATCCGATGCGGGAAAGAGAATTTTGTAACCAAGAGTTCCTTTAACGTATCTAAGGATTCTCTTGATTGCTGCCAAGTGAGACACATTCGGCCTTTCCATGAATATACTCGCAATACCGACACTAAATACCAAGTCCGGTAGCGTATTATACAAATGTCGTAATGATCTAATCAATCTCGTATATTGCGCTGGATCCACATCTTGCTCATCCTCACTATTGGACATCTGTAACCTTGCCTCACATGGTGTAATGGCAACATTATAATTCTCCATTTCACACCTCTTCAAGATCTCAAGAGCATATCTTCTTTGATGCATAAGCAGTCTCGTTTTTTACTTGTGGAACTCTATGCCAAGGAAATACGTCATAATACCTAGGTTCATCATCTCGAATTCATCAATAAGTTCAAATAAGCTCACTATTGAACATAGATATATTCTTCTCACAGCTGCTGATAATCAATAAACCATCCACATACAAGCAAAAGTTGATCACACCATCATTTGCATCTGATTTCACATAAACACTGTGTTCAGACACACACTGCTTTAAACCAATATCGATAAGAAAGCCATCAATATGTTTCTTCTAAGCTCTTGGAGTTTGTTTCAAACCATATAGTGCTTTATGAAATTTGTTGAACTCTATCTCTTAATTTTTTTTACTACAAATCTAGGGGTCTGCTCAACATAAACCTCTTCAACAAGTGGACCATTCAAAAACACATATTTGGCGTCCATTTGATAAATTGTCAATTGTTGTTATTCACAATGCCAACAACTAATCTGATGGTTTCAATCCTAGCCACATATGCAAACACCTTCTCAAAGTCTATACCTTCATGTTACAAAAATCCTTTTACCACCAATCGAGCCTTATGCTTGATCATATTGCCTTTGGTATTTTCCTTCACTTTACAGACCGATCGCACACTAATTGGCTTCTTTCCATGCGGTAAATCAACCAAATCCCAAGTATCATTTTTCTTAATAGATTCCAGCTCCTTATATATTGCACAAATTCACTTTGGATCGCTTAGAGCCTCCTCTTCATTGCACAAACTCACTTTGGATCGCTTAAAGCCTCATCCGTGTTCATTAGTTTAGATTCGGCCATAAGCGCAAAGTGAATGAAATCACCATCATCGTTGATTTCGTTATCCCAAGACACTTCACAATCTTGGATTCTCTAAGGCAAACCTCTTTGCCTTGTTGGTCTTCTATTATTTCCTCCGTTTCCGGCTTCGACAGGTTTCTATACAACATTTCTAGAATTCTGAAAATTCCCATTTTCGTGCCCGTAACCGGTTACAACATTCTCGTAACCATTTAAACCCTCTGCTAAACCATTTCCAACAAATTCAGTATCAAAAAATTCGAATGGTAACCGACTACCACTTTTAGCGTAATCGGTTACGGGGCCTGCATCAACAATTTTCCCGTTGTTGTCAAACTTTCACAACTCGTCGAACACAACATCTCGGCTAATCACGATCCACTTATTTGTGTTGGAAATACCCCAAAACTTGTGGAGAATTTCAATCAATCTTGATGATCAAGATTATTGCACAACAGAAATTAAAAGAAAAATTGAGAAGAGAAAGAGTTAGGGTTTAAGGAAGAAGAAGATGAATATTCTGTAGAGACCTCTTTGCCCACAAACTGTGGCAACAATTTTATTTCACTTTGCAACAGCAAATCTATGAATACAATATGTTGGAATGAATACAAAATAAGGGCTACTCCCTCTTTATAGATTAAGATTAGCTTGCTCCCCAAGCTAAAATCCCAAAATTATAAAAGCTCAAAATACATATTTTGGAACTAAATCAAATCTATCTATTTTAGATTTAAATCAAATCTATCTAAATCAAAATTGACATAAGGAATTATACTTTCAACACACCACATAATTCATTGTGTCTAAGCTATCTAAATTCATCATAGACCTTAGCTTCTTGAATACTTTGACCTGCATTCCCTTCGTCATGATATCTGCAATCTGATTCTCTGTTCTGCAGTGTTCCAAATTCATCTCCGCTTCTGCTATCTGCTCTCGAAGATAATGAAACCTCATTTCAATATGCTTGCTTCTGCCATGTGCTATCAGATTCTTTGCTAGATTGATAGCCGACATGATGTCGATCTTCATGGTAATTCCTCCATGACTCTTCGATGTAATCTCTTCGACCAGATTCACCATCCATGTTGCTTGACATGCACAAAGAGAAGCAACTATGTACTCTGCTTCGCATGATGACAATGCCACTATTGGCTCCTTTCTGGAACTCCAAGCAACTGGTGCACAACCTAACATAAACACATATCCAGTTGTGGATTTTTGATCCTTAGCATCACTACACCAACTTGTGTCAGTGTGTCCCACTATCTTGCATTCTTTTCCTTCATTAGCTGCAGGAAACAAAACTCCATAGTCGAGAGTTCATTTCAGATACCTTAATATCCTCTTTTCCGGTGTTAGGTGTGATACCTTTGGTCTTTGCACGAATCTACTCACCATACCAACACTATGTGACAAAGGCCTTATGTGACAAAGGTATCGAAGTGATCCAATAAGTATTCTATATTGGGTTGGGTCAACATCAGCTTCATTTGAATCTTTCGACAGTTGCAATCTAGGCTCAACTAGAGTCGAAGTTGTGTTGCAATCTTGCATCTCAAATCTCTTCAGTATTTCGCCTGCATATCTTCTTCGATGCATCATTAAACCTCTACCACTCTTGTAGAATTTGATGCCAGAGAAATATGAGAGATTTCCCAAGTCTTACATTTCAAACTCCTCACCCAGGTCACTTTTGAAATCTTTGATCTCCTTCTTGCAACTTCCTATTATCAATAAATCATCAATATAGAGACACAGTATAAGCAATTCATCATTGCTTCTTCTTACATATACTTCATGCTCAGTTTTGCATTTCACAAATTTCTTCTCCCTTAGAAAACCATCTATCTTCTTGTTCCAAGCTCTTGGAGCTTGCTTAAATCCACACAAGGCTTTGTGCAACATGTACACCTTTCTTTCTTTGCCTTGTTTCACAAACCCAACTAGTTGTGCAACATAAACTTCTGCTTGGGTCTGCTTCACCTTTAACTTCTTCTCGTCGAACATTTCTTTTGACTTCACTAATTGGTTCTTCACATAAGATTCCAAATTAATATTTCTTGATATTTTCAATCCAATCCACTCTTTAATATCATCAATGATCATGTCCCTACTGATCACTACTTTCTTGTTCATTGGATCGAACAACTTGTAACCTCCAATAGAATAATATCCTATCATAATCATTTTAATAGACTTGTCATCAAGCTTTCTTCTCAACTGATTTGGCACATATCTATGTGTTATAGATCCAAATACCTTCATATGACTCAAGCTAGGCTTGACACCATACCAACATTCTTCTAGCATAATTCCTTCCAGCTTCTTCGTCGGACATCTGTTCAAAATATATGTTGCAGTCGGCAAAGCTTTTCCCTCATAATTCTTTGGGTAGTTTCTTGCCTTTTAACATACTTCTTACCATGTTCATGATGGCTTAAATCTTTCTTTATGAAATTCCATTATGCTATAGAGTGTAGGGTGGCACCACCTCATGCACAATCCCTTCTTTCACACATAATGCATCAAAATCTTTCGACACATACTCTCCACCACCATCAGTCCTTAGAATCTCGAGCTTTCGACCACTTTGTCTTTCGACCATAGATTTAAAATAGGCAAATACCTTGATCACTTCACTTTTCTTCTTAATTAGGTAAGTCCAAAGTTTTCGACTGAAATCATCTACGAACGTGACAAAGTACATGTTATCTCCAATCGAATCTATCTGGATAATACCACATACATTAGAGTATATGACTTCAAGAATTTCCTTTGACTTGTTTCCTGCATCCTTGCTGAAGTTATTTTTGTGTTGTTTTGCCTGAACACATTCTTCATACACTTTATTTGGGATGTCGTTTTCTGGAAATCCTGAAACCATATTTCTTTTCTTCAAATCTCTGATGTCTTTGAAATTGAGATGACTAAGTCTATAGTGCCACATCCATTCGTCTCTGCTAGCTGAAGTTGCAAGGCACTTATGTTCCATCACATTAAGTTTGATCTTGAAGGTTCTATTCTGATACATTGGAGCCTTCAAGATCGACCTTCCACTTGCATCAATAACTCTTATCATCTTGTCTTCGACCGTCACCTTGTAATTCTTTTCGACCAACTGCCCAATACTAAGCAAATTGATCTTCATGTCTGGTATGTACAACACACTAGAAATTATTGACCTTTTTCCATCCTTCCTCATAATCAAAACGTCACTAATACCTTCAGCTGCTAGAGTATTGTCATTTGCAAATTTCACCATGTTCTTCGTCGAGGGCTTCATGTTGACAAACCAATCTTTCCTACCAGTCCTGTGTGATGAGCATCCTGATTCCAAGTAACATTGATCTTGGAGTTTCTATTCATCACTTGTTGTGACCATCCACAACTCTTCTTCTTCTTCTTCTTCTTCTTATTCTTATTCTTATTCTTCTTCTTTTTCTTCTTCTTCGTGTTTAGCCATCTTTGCATCAGCTTCTTGTTTCTTTTACTTTTCAGGGAAATCACTAAAATAATGATCATACTTCTGACAATTGTAACACTGAATGTGACTTTTGTCTGGCTTTCGACCACCACCTCTTTTTCTACCTGCAACACCACCTCTTTGGTTGCCTTAGTTCCAGGATTTTCTTGGTTCCTGCTAATTTCGGCTAGTCGAATTGTTGTAGCCACCTCTGCCTTTGTTGTCGAACACATTTCCTTTGCCTTTTTTTTATCTCTTGTTGATTGAGCCTGCAGAGCCATATCACTATTAGAATTTCCTGCTGCTCTTTCATCCATTCTTTGTTCATGAGATTCAAGCGTTCCTTGAAGCTCTTCTTTAGTCACCTTCGACAAATGTTTCGACTCTTCTATGGCTACTACCATGTGGTCGAACTTTGGAGCCAACGATCTCAAAATCTTTGAGACAATTGTTTTTGTCGTCAAAGCTTCTCCACATACTTTGATTTGATTCACAAGTTTCGTAACTCTTGTGAAGAAAACTGTTATGTTTTCATTGTCTTCCATCTGAAGCAATTCATAAGCCCTTTTGTGAGTTTGTAACCTCACATTTTTAACAATCTCTGCGCCTCCAAACGAATTATCCAGAATTTCCCATGCATCATTTGTTGATTATGTATCACTAACCTTCTCAAAGTTATATGGATCAACATGTTGATGGATTATAAAGAGAGCTTTAAAATCTTTCTTCTTCAATTCTTTGCGTGCAACCTTTTTTTGAACTGTTGCGTTCTCTGCAAGCGTTGTTACACCTTCCTTCACAAGATCCCATAAATATTGATAACAAAAAACAACTTTAATCTGCTTGCACCAATTCTCATAATTATCTTTCTTGAGAATTTGAAGGTTTGTCGGAAAATGCTCGTTTTGATGATTCATCGCCATCACAATTCTTGCCCTTGAATCAGATGTTGGAAATCCCCCAAAACCTATGGAGAATTTCAATCAATCTTGATGAACAAGATTATTGCATAACGGAAATTAAAAGTAAAATTGAGAAGAGGAAGAGTTAGGGTTTAAGGAAGAAGAAGATGAATATTCTGCAGAGATCTCTCTGCGTACAAACTGTGAAAAAACTTTATTTCACTTTGCAACTGCAAATCTGTGAATACAATGTGTTGGAATAAATACAAAATAAGAGATATTCCCTATTTATAGATTTAGATTAGCTTGCTCCCTAAGCTAAAAACCCAAAACTATAAAAGCCCAAAATACCTATTTTGGAGCTAAATTAAATCTATATATTTTAGATTTAAATCAAATCTATCTAAATCAAATCTGACACAAAAAATTATACTTTCAACAGTTTGCAACATCAAACAACTTATAACCCCCAGTAGAATGATAACCAACGAGTAACATCATCTCACTCTTGTCGTCCAAATTCTTTCGAAGCTGACCCAAAATGTGTTAAAATGTTATCGGACCAAAAACTTTCAAATGACTTAAGCTTGGTTTAAATTTAGACCACACCTCTTCGGTTACCACAATTGAAATGCTCTAAAGCAGTAGTTTCAACATTTTGTTAGTAATAAATATTATATAACAAATTTATATTCAATTCATATTTAATTAATCTCAAGTAAAAAAAATATTTTTTTTATGTGAGAAATCATTATAACACTATAAACTTTAAATTAATTAAAAATTACTTAAAAATTAGTTAGAAATTAATTACGAATTTTGAATTTATTTATAATATTCATATTAACGACAAACTTTCCAACGGTATAATATTAATTAATTTGAGCCATATTAGGAGAAACTGTCACATGACTTGTCATGATTTTAGGCAAATTAGCTTTTGGGTTTTGCTACAGAATTTGACAACGCATTGAATGTGAGCGGACAAGATGATTGTCATGGTAGTGACCTGTAAAAATGGAGCAGCGCATGCAACTAGATTCAGTACGACGCCTTCCTTTAATTTTGTAGGTCATTGTCATTTACGTCTTTCTTTCATCTACCCGTGCTGGACCATCAACATGCACCCTCGTAGAATTTAACTCATCTATCATTATTTCTTACTTTATATTTTTCTTTAATCGTTTTTTTTTTCTTTCTAATTTCTGAATTTTACTCTTTTTTTTTTTCAATTACATTAAATTTTATTTATTTATTTTTTAAAATATTAAATTGACTTTTAATTTTAATTTTAAACAATTTAGATTAAAATATATATATAAAAAAAAATATCGGAATCAAACCCAAGAAAAATTTGTCTTAGAAGGGTTCGATTTCTTCTAGAAACGAATTTTAGTTTTTATTTTATTTTATATATTTTAAAATTTAAATTGTTTAAAAATAAAGTGAAATTAAAAATAAAAATAAATTTAGTATATTAAAAAAATAGATATTCACTAAATTATTTTGAAGAATGTTTGATTTTAAATGAAATAAACGCTTTAATAAAATAAACCTAACCAACTTTCGTTCATCTACTATCAAGCCATTACAAAAAAGTTGGCCAAACTACCTTAATTGTCCTTGCTGAATATTTCACTTACCATAACTAAAGGACAAAAGAGTAACTATCTAAATCATCTACTATCACTTTTCTCATTACCACAATAATGTGCCACGTGTCCCATCCCTCTCTTACAAGTCAAACACAAGGAACCATTTCAACATCTCCAAAGCATTGTGCATCACCATCCGCAGAAAGAAAGCTTCCTCAGGTTGTTTCGGATTTCCTGAGTTTTTCTCCATCTCCATTGTTTTCACAGAAAGCTTTTCTTTGTCTTGACATTGATTTTGGTAACATTCGTTTTTCAGTTTTTTCGCAACCATCCATTCGAGCTTTGAATCAGCAGAAATTTCAGGTTTGTATGAGTAATCCATTAGTTTTCTTCAACATTCAAGTTCATATGTTTCATAGTTTACTCATGAATCGAACATGGTTTCGTTGATCTGGTTTTTCGAAAATGGTTGCACAGTTTCAATGTCTCATTCACAAAGTCATACACTTTCTTTTTCACTTGCAGAAACCATCATAGATTCAAGCTTTCTTTCTGCTTTGATAAATACTTATGTTCATATTAATGCTTTGTTTTACTTCAGCTTTGAAACTGTGCATACTTACACAAACCAGGTCCTCAAGTTTCTGATATGGAGCAGGTGTATAAGTTTATAATGTCATACACTCTCTCCATCACTTGCAGAAACCATCCTAGATCAAGGATTCCTTCTGATTTGAAAAAGACTTATCTTCATTTTAGGCCTTTGTTTTACTTCATCTTTCAAACTGGAGATACTTACATAAATTGCTTTTCCATGTTTCTGATATGGAGCATCTGTCTTTCTATATAATGTCATTTACCTTTCATTTGTTGCTCTAGAGTACAATGTCAAGGCCTCCCATTCTGATCAAGGATCTGGTCAAAGGTAACCAAGTTTGGAAGATGCATATCAGGGTGGTTGACTTGTGGGTAGTTAAGGAGATTAATGGCCAACAACACCTTGAATGGTGATCCAGGATGAAAAGGTATGACACATTCACCCTCACAATAACACCTTCATGTTATGCCTTTATGTATTTTCATGTCAACACTATTTCTACATCATGGAATTCCAACAAATTTAACATTACCTTGTGTTTAAATTTGTCCTGAAATAGCTATCCATTTTAACATGTTTTAACATCAAATTTAATTAACTGATATGCCTCTGTTCTCTTATTAAACAGTCAGACCAGATTCATGTCATTACACGAAGTAGGGACTTCAAAGATTGGCAAGAACAACTTAAGGAGAATGAAACTTACTATCTGTATAACGGTGAGCCGGTCATTAACGATGGCCCATACAAAGTATGTTCTAACCCACTTAAGGTTGTATTCAATGGAGGCACTACCGTGACACAAGTAGCGATATCAGAAATACCTACGCAGAAGTTTAACTTCCACGCTATTCAGAACTTTCTCAATGGAAAGTTCAAACCTGATTTGTTGTATGGTCAGTATACTGCTTCTTAGTTTGTATCTGTTTTTTAAGAACATGTCACCATATTATTTGTTATGTAATTACAGATGTTATCGGTGTTTTACAAGATGTTGTGAAGACGCAAATGGGAGGCGGTGGGAAAAAGTCTTGCGCCAACATCACTTTACGTGACATTGAAGGCAATGTCATTGAAGTCGTGTTGTGGGATGATTACGGCAAGCAGTTCATGAATTACAACAATCTGACCAAAGATGCAGGACCTACGGTTATTGTTTTGACTCATGCTTGGTGCAAGACAAATAAAGGTTTGCGTTTGCTTTGTACAGTTATATATTATAACACTATATTTAGTGACATACTGCTCATATTCATTAATCGAAAACTCAATAAATTCATACAGTTTCTGGATTACCAAGTTTTTCTAACGCATGGAACGGTTCAAAGTTATACATTAACTTGGATCATCCCCAAGTTGTGGAATTCAAGTCCAGGTTATTGTCTATCATTTCACATCGTATTAATTCATTTGGAATCCTTATTACACGCACATGTTAATTGATATCTATATTAATTTCAGTCTTGGAACATGTGATTTGCCTAATGCATCTTCAATGTCAAACTCTTTAACTTGTGATTCATCCATTCAATCAAGTAACAAAAATTGGACCGACCTCAATGAGGTTAAGAGCATCCGTGCCATCTGTGAACTTGGAAAGGTGTGACTGTTTTTTTATTCAGTATTGTAGATCCATAGATTTTTGTTCAATAGTTGTCTTTAACCATAATCTGATGGATATTTTACACTTTAGGATTGTTTTGCAACTACTATCGGCATTACCAAACGTTTCAAAGCATCCAAGTTTGGTTGGTATTTTGAGACTTGCCCTAAGTGTAAGGCTTCTAACAAATCAATAGGTGCGAGATTTGTGTGTTCCTGTGGAGTCTCAGATGTGCAACCTATCACTAAGTAAGCCAGCCATGTCTATTATGGTTATTATATACTGATTTCAAGTATATTAAATTCTTTCTAACAGTCTATTCCTTTGCTTTCAAAGATTCAAGCTAGAAGTTGAAGTTGAATATGATAACCACAAAGGAACCTTTGTTTTTTGGGATAAGGATTGTATTCCTTTCACTAACAAGACTGCTATGGAGATAAGACAAGTTATGAAGGAGGTGAAATTTTATTTTCTTATATGCAAACTATTCAGAATTGTTTAAAAACATCATTTGTTTGCCTGCCACATTACTTGATCAGTTTCTTTGTTTTGTAGGCAGGAGAGGAAAATCCTAAGATCTGGCCTGCTCACCTAGACGTTCTTTTGAATAGAGAGATGGTGTTTCGTATCAAATATCAGTCGTTTTACGATCAATTCTCTATAGTGACAATTCTTAACGAGGAAAACCTTTACCAAAAATTTGACAATTACCTCACTCCAAATGAGGTACCACTTCTCTATTTTGAGCAACTATATGATTTCAGCCAACACTTCATAATAACTAGGTTAATGTTTGCCTTTTTACAGCATACTTCAAATGCTCCAGCTATGTTCATTGACTATACCTCTCCAACCAATGAGCCAAACAAACTAGATGTATGCCATCTACTATTAAAGCAAATCATCCAACTGTTATCCTTTATGACATAAAATCTATGGTTTTGTTTGTTGTTGTTGATGTTAACACATGAATTACACAGGTCTTACAAATTGCTGAACAGTCTCACTCAACTCAACCATCCTCTGCTGCAAACCATCCTTGGAGCCCTTCTGCAAGCTCTAACAGTACTCCTTCAAAGAGGGTTTCTATAACAAACTTGGCAAATGATGTTATTGATGTTGAAGAACTCACTCCGAAACAATCCGCCACTAAGGGGAAATCTGGTAAGAAGGTCAAGCATTTAAAGAAGGAGTAGAAAGAAAGGCCTGCTTCATGACCTTTAATTTTTTTGATGCATTATGCCTAAACAGTTAATTTGTATGGGTAGCCATTTTGTGGTTTGTATTCTGTGTTGTGCCATGATGCATGTTCCAATATTTGATCCCTACTACAAACATTGAATGATCTATTTCATGTTTTGTAATGACTAATTCGCGTTTATTTCCTACCCTTAACAACATTATATGTATTCCACATTATATATATTGGTTGGATTCACTTTTTTCATGATATAGGTAGTTGAATACTATTCAAACAGTATGCACATCACAGAATTTCAAGTCTGTTATAAGATCATTCATATACAATCATGCTTCTTGTGGTTTTACTATGTAACAGAATAGCCACCCTTAATTTTTAGACACTTTGCACATTTTAAAGACAGAATCCAACACAACTTCTACAACCATAATGATATACACAGCTGCTCCATAGTTTACACTATCACACATGGACTGTTAAATTGTGCACACTATTCAAACAGTATGCACATCACAGAAATTCAATTCTGTTATAAGATCATTCATATACAATCATGCATCTTGTGGTTTGACTGTGTAACAGAATAGCCACCCTTAATTTTTAGACACTTTGCACAATTTAAAGACAGAATCATACACAACATCTACAACCATAATGATATACACAGTTGCTCCATAGTTTACACTATCACACATGGACTGTTAAATTGTGCACACTATCAAACATTAACTATTAACCAATATCATATACCCAGGATCTAATAGTTTACACATAATGCTGACTTTGTAGTTAATATCACACATGAACTATTAAATTGTCTATAACTTTTTATGTCAACCATTTTGTTGACAACCATTTTGTGTCATGTGTAACACTTCATTTATGGATCAACTGTGAACTATTAAATTACATAATCTTCACATTACCAATATTGAAATATAGCTCACTTTGTGATAGTTATCTGTTATATTGGAATTAAACTCAAAGGATCAAGATACTTCATCATCCAAATGAAAAAAAATAACTTATAACAGAGGGACCTGGATAATATTCAGTTATTTTTACTATGGTGGTTTAACTTAATCAATGAATAGGTCTTTTGCTTTCCATTTTCAGTCACACATACAAATGGATATGCATATTAAGGGAATCTTTTTGTCTCACTTTACTTTTGGCATACATTTTCTAATTTTTCATCTAAACCTCCTCACCTTTTATGCAGATCACAAACACCACTTCCTATTTGGTTGTAATAAGCTGTTGTTAAAGTACATATGAATGACAATGACCTATAGCTTTTAAAAACAGCTGATGTTGACTATTACACTGTGCATAGCAGACCTATATCATCCACAGCCAGGTTCATATTGTTCCACTTTGTTGTTTACATTACATATAAAATACAATTTTTATATTGTCTTACTTTACTATTTTTCCTTTTTGAACTGATTATAACAAACTTTATATTTTTTTATTCCATTAATTCCATAAAATAGAGAGTGCTGACAAGTGATTTCAGCAACTGCTACATTGCAAACTGAGCCACTCTACCATAGGCAACTCCATGAAACGGTTTCCAATGAATCTTAGGCTGCAAATACACAGCAGGTACTACATATGCAGTCTGCACACAGGTACCCGTGCATGATGACTTACATTTTTTTGGCTATCCTTTTATTAAATAACTTAGAATATTTAGCCTTTCACATCAAACTTTATTGTGAGCAGAATTTATACATTGTTTAATTAGTAGTTTGGTCCAACTTTCGATTTGTCATTGCCCAAAAGATCATATCCATCATTTTATTGCTTTATGGATGAAAAAAAACCATAACAAGCAGGAACCAAACAATTACTTTTGTACTCTTACAGTTGGATTCTAACCAAACTGTACTAAATGGCTAACTAACTATGTGAATGAGAATGCCTGTTTAGTTTTGCTAATCAAACTAACTATTTTCATCAACAAAACCATCTACATTTCAAAAAACACATAACAATAATATGTTCTGTAAACCAACAGTAATATGTTCTATGGAAGAAATTTGATCAATTATCTTGCAACACAATCTACTCCTTAGTCCTGCCAAACTAAATTTGCCCTAGATCAAGGTTAGTCTTTGCATTCTATCTAACATGTAGTATAATTTTGGCAAAATACTCATATTGGTCCCTTAAATCTACCTCAGGGTCCAATTTGGTCCCTTATCTTTAAAAAGTATCAAAGTAGTCCTTTAATTGTTCAAAAAGTTTCACGTTAGTCCTTTCCGTCCATTTTGAACTAACAGCGTCAATTTTTGCTTGGTTGGCATCTGATGTGGCACTGGTTATACGCGTGGCACTGGGTCATTGTGAAAAAATTCCAAAATTGTTGATTTAGTCTAGATTTGAACCCATGCCATTTTGCTTGCAAGTAATAAGAACCTACTACTGCACCACTTCACAATTAATGTATATTATTTATAATCAATTTATAATTAAGTAACATGATTAAAAAAAATGAGTTTACACCTCTATTTCCAATCCATCCTCACCCCCAATTTTCTCCCACGTCATTTCTCTCATTACACACCAAGGTTCATTCTCTTCATTCTCTTTTCATACCACTTTTTCTCCCAACTTACCATTTTGCATGTCTCATTCTTGATTAATCTTGTCTTTTTCTTAAAGGGCGTCGTTTAAAATTATTCATAAACACCTTCCATAAGGGTACATGGCACGGTTAGATTAACAAATCAAATGGACAGTATTTTACTTTTGGTAGTAATTCATTTTCTCAAATGGCACATTAAAATTCTGACCATTGATTTTGTTTACGCTTTAAAATTGAGAAATTGAAACCATTAATTGAAAGCTTTAAATCAAATAAGTCGCTGTAAAGTTTCTAGTATTGCATCAATACTTTAATTGCAGTGAATGCCAACTCATTCTCTTTATCCTGGCTACTTGAATTTGCATCAATACTTTAATTTCAGTGAATGCTAACTTATTCTCTTTTTCAAAATAAACCAAATTCTAAGTTTTCTAAAACTTTGCTCCTGCTATAATAGTTTCATTTCTTAAGTTAAAATTCATTCCAAAATTAAATATTTACTGCGGAACCTCAATTGCGTTGAACATTAATTTGTTCTCTCTGCAGCCAGTTATGGCCTTTTGCAGCAGGATAATCCAGAATATAATGACAAAAGAGTTTGTTTTCTTCTTGTCTTTGTTTTAATATTGAAAGACTAGATGCAAATTTCTTCTATGTTTATAATTAATGAAACAGAACTGTGATATGAGATATACTTGAGTAGAAACAGTACCTGTCTTCTACTAAAATTTGGTTTAATTTTTTTTTAATAATTATATTACTTATTATAAACTGATTTGAAATAATAAACATTAATTGTGAAGTGGTGTATTGGTAAGTTCTTATTGCTTGCAAGCAAAATGACATGGGTTCAAATCTAGACTAAATCAACAATTTTGGAATTTTTTCATAATGACCCAGTGCCACGCGTATGACCAGTGCCACGTCAGATGACAACCAAGCAAAAATTGACGCTGTTAGTTAAAAATGGACGGAAAGGACTAACGTGGAACTTTTTGAACAATTAAAGGACTACTTTGATACTTTTTATAGATAAGGGACCAAATTGGACCCTGAGGTAGAGTTAAGGGACCAATTTGGGTATTTTGCCTATAATTTTTGTAGTCTTGGGACAAATGATCTAGCTTTAGAAACAATTCACACATTAAGCAGATGCATATGTTAAACCACAGAAGTATTTGTCTGTTCTAAGCAGATAACATGTAAGTCATTGATTGTGGCAGATAACATGTAAGAGTTTGACTGTGGCAGAATGGCATTTCAATAAGAATGTTGCAGAATACCAGCATTGAATTCCATGTTAATCTGTCTATGGTACTATAACCTTTTTAGCAAAACCTAGAAGTGAATGATTTTGGTTGCAATAAATTGTGAACATTGTCATATTAATTTGAGCTGGTAGGCTGAATATTATTAATACAACCAATGTTCATGTTTTGATTCCATGTGTTGATGTTGCTTGGTAGGCCAAAATACCAATGAAACCATTGGTTCCTATTGTAAAATATCTTTCTGCTAATCATTGGTAGAAGTATCTACACGGTTTTAGTTTTCAATTTGAATGCTAGGCAGACATGGTATGCAGATCATGTATCTTTCGCAGTGTACTATATGTTTGTGTCAACATATTGAAATGCTGCATTAAGTGATGGGTGGTTACCTTCTCCTAATTTTATGTTTACCCGACTGTTGTAGATCACCAAGTTAAAGCCAATAATGGACCATTCTGGCAGAAATTCTCCCGGGAAAAAGGCAAGAGCCAGGAGATCATTGATACTGAAAGAAAATCGTTCTAAAAGACTGAGACATACATGTGAGCAACTTACTCGATTCACTCCAAATGTTGACACAAGTAGACAGCCTTTGTTGGAAATCACTCAATCATTTCAAAATAGGAAGTCAGTGTCAAGTAATCGCGTAGACGGTCAAATTCTAAGTCCAGCAATACTTGGTTCAGAGCCTAGCCAGCCAAGACATTGTATGCGATCTAATCTAAAGTCGTGCCAGATACAATCATTGGGAACAAATTTATTGTCAAAGTTTTCATCAACTGATAAGGCCACCACAAATGATAAATTAATGCCGATGGCCATCAGTATCCAAGCTGCCCATATGCCTACACAACAAAACACCTTTGTCGAATTAGGAAGTTCTTCTAAAAATGCCACGTAAGTTAGTTTTATTCATTCAAATGATTTATAAGACATCATAATACCTTTAGATTATTTATAAAATGAAACGTTGTTCCAATATATATAAACTACATTACCTAATTGAAGTTGACCTTATATTACAATATAGAATGATATGATGTTCTAACTTGAACCACAACATGAATCCCAAATCTCATCGTTTTTTTTATGCTATTGAACATGCTGCTGTTAATTGGAACAGATGCAAAACAGTAAACAGACCACGTCGTGGAAGGCCACGGAAACAGTTGGGAGTTCCACATATGGCATTGAACTTGAGCAGAAAGTTTCCTATCGGGAATATAAATCCAACGAATATCGCGCCTAACGAATCTCCCGGTATATCAATACAGTCCAGGTACATGTTTAACAATCATCATAACCAGACTACTTGGTAATTCACATCATTTCTGGATTTCTATTATTAAACATTTCATTTATGAAACAGGAAACAGGGCTGCAATATTGTCTACAATCAGCATGTACCCCAAGACACTCAACCAACTGTTTTTCCTGTACATACACCAATCTCAAATACCACATCAAATAACAAGGACACGCATGAGTCTGGATGTCCTATTTTTACACCTACGACGAATTTGGATTTTAATACCGACTCCGACAATGATAGCGACTTCGATCCTTTTGCAAGTAAGTCTTTTTATATTTTTTGGAGTATCATAACATGCTTGCATTTAGTGACTGCTAATATGCTGGATATGACAGATTTTTTTAAAATGCAAATTATTAACAAACGTTTACTGAATAGCATATCTCTCCGACGATGACTACGGTTCAGAACCGTACAACGAAGATGCAGCATTTACAATGAATGAGAAAACAACCACTTCTTCTCTAGGTGACTTTCTTTACACTTTTCTCTGTCATTTTACAACATGGATGATAGTTCTTGAATGTAAGACATTTATCTAAAATGCCATGCCCTATGCAGAATATTACGACATCGGCGAGCCTCTTATAGAATGTCGTTTTTGTAATGCCATGATGTGGTACGAAGAGAGGATGCACAAAAGTTCACACTCAGCTAATCTGAAGTTTATGTTGTGTTGTGGCAATGGGAAAGTTGAAATTCCAAAGCTGAAACAACCTCCAAACACATTAGCAAAGCTTTTGTTTGATCACAATAGTGTAGATAGCAGGAAATTTCAACAACAAATCAGAACTTATAATATGATGTTTGCCTTCACATCACCTGGGGCTAAGTTGGACAACCGTTTTAACGATGGACGCGGACCTCCTAACCTAAGGATACAAGGTCAAACGTGTCATCGAATTGGAAGTTTGTTACCTCCAGATGGTCAACCACCTAAGTTTGCCCAATTATATATCTATGACACGGAGAATGAAGTTCATAATAGAATGCAAGGTTTGAGGTATAAATTATTTGATGCACATAGTCTGCATACCATGTACATGTCCAATGTTAAGGATTACTTTTCCTCACTAATTTCTGTTACATCTCATTTTCAGGAACCCTAGCAACATTGATCCCATTGTTGTACAACTTTTGTCTACAATGCTCTATGAACATAATCCTCATGATAAGTGTTTTCAAATGGCAAAGCATTGGTTGGAGAGCGGTGACACTCAAAATTTGAAGCTGAAATTGATTTCTGATAGGGCCACAAATGGAAGGGTGTATAATCAACCTACAGTTTCCGAAGTTGCTGCCTTGATTGTTGGTGATGTCGACACAGCTGAAATGAGGGATATAATAATTCAAAAAAAATGTGGAGGACTTCAAAGAATCAATGAGCTCCATGCCAGTTACATGGCTTTTCAGTATCCTCTGATTTTTCCCTACGGTGAAGACGGGTATAGGCCTAACATTGCTCATAGAGATAGGGCCATGTTCACCAATAGCATTAGAAACCGACTTACAATTAGGGAATGGCTTTCATATCGCATTCAAACCAGGTTAACCGAAGCTAAGACTCTGTTGTGTTCGCGAAGGTTGTTCCAACAATTTCTGGTCGATGGTTACACTATGATAGAATCAGAGAAATTAAATTGGCTTCGCAAAAATCAACCAAAACTTCGGGTGTCCAAGTACAATACTCTTAATGAAGAAGGCGAACAAAGTCAAACTCCAGGTTCAAGCATAGGTAAAAGAGTTGTTTTGCCTTCATCCTTTGTCGGTGGTCGTCGGTTTATGGATCAATTGTACTATGATGGGATGGCTATTTGTAGTAAAGTTGGATTTCCTGATTTGTTCATAACATTTACATGCAACCCAAATTGGCCAGAAATTCAAAGATTACTTGCACCTCTTCATTTGAAACCACAAGATCGACCTGATATTATTTCAAGAATATTCAAAATCAAGTTTGATCAACTTCTATCAGATTTAACCAAGAAGGGAGTACTAGGCAAAGTCTTAGCATGTGAGCTAATTCTTTCTTTTTATTTTTTAATATATTTAATTTATTCTACATATATAATCCTTCCCAAAAATATTTCTAACGTATTGCTTTTTTGCACTTGCTAGATATGTACAAGATTGAGTTTCAAAAGAGAGGACTTCCACATGCATATATCTTGATCTTTTTGCATCCTTCAAACAAGTATCCAGGACCAGAAGACATTGACAAGATCATTAGTGCTGAAGTTCCCGACCCCTTGGAACAACCACGATTATACACTTTGGTTAAATCTCATATGGTCCATGGTCCTTGTGGATTGGCAAATCTTAGGTCTCCTTGCATGAAGGATAGAAAATGCTCAAAGTTTTTTCCTAAAAAATTTCAAGCAACGACTATTGTGGACCAAGATGGATATCCCGTTTATAGGAGACGAAACAATGGACACATAATTGAGAAAAATGGAGTCATTCTTGATAGTCGTCATGTTGTCCCTCATAACCCAAGTCTGTTATTGAAGTACGAAGCACACATCAACATGGAGTGGTGCAATCAAAGTAATTCAATCAAATACCTTTTTAAATACATTAACAAAGGTTCTGATAGAATTTCCGCTGTGATACAAGGTCAGGACAAAAACAATGTCGACGAAATAAAGCAATACTTGGATTGTAGATACATATCACCGAGTGAAGCATGTTGGCGTATATTTTCTTATTCCATTCACGGAAGAAAGCTAGCTGTAGAGAGATTGTATTTTCACATGGAAGGTGAAAACTCTGTGTACTACAAAGACTACGAGCAAGTTGCTAATGTTTTACTTAAACCAAGTGTAACAGAATCAATGTTTACTTCTTGGTTTGAGGCAAACAAAGCTTATGAAGAAGCAAGATTACTCACGTATGGTGACTTTGTTTCTAAATTTGTTTATCATAAACAAAGTCGGACTTGGAAGCCAAGGAAACAAGGGTATACAATTGGTCGTCTCATTTGGGTTCCTCAAAGTACAGGTGAATTGTTTTATTTAAGGATGATGCTAACTATCAAAAAGGGCCCTTTATGTTATGATGATATCAAGAAAGTTGATGGAAAACAACATAAAACTTTTAGAGGTGCGTGCTTTGCCATGGGTTTCCTACAAGATGATAAAGAATTTGTTGAGGCAATTAAAGAGGCACATGTTTGGGGTTCCGACCACTTCTTACGTAGGTTATTTGTAACCATGTTGTGTTCCTCATCCATAAACCGACCCGAACATGTGTGGAAAAAGACATGGTTGTATTTATCCGATGGTATCCTTTATGAACAACGTGCATTGACAAGAGATCAAGGTATGACTTTCGTGCCTTCTTTATTTTTCCTATTCATGTCTTTGACACATAATACTACTTATTCAAAGTACCATGCTTGAGTCATTTTTCACTCCATTCTCGATTTGATTATTGAATTAAATTATTTAGAATTCATTGTGAGTTACTTTAGATATTAAGAGATACCTTACTTTGCTTGCACAAATTATAACATTGTCTTAAGGAGTTTGAGAAATGTATTGGCAATGTTGTTTTTTTTTAAATCCTCGCACTAACATGATATAAGGCTTACGAGTTTATTTGAAAAGTGCTTACGAGTTTCATAAACTTTTTTAAATAAAATTATGAAAATAAAACCATTATTATTTTATAAAAAATGTTGTTATTTCAAATAAAATTTTTTAATTAAAAATAATATTAAATCGATCATTATTTAAACAAGCTTACAGCTTTTTTTATTTTATTTGAAACAATCTTAAATGTTTCATTTTTTCAGTTTTTAGAAATAATATCAAACCGTTTTCTTATAAGCGTCAATCATTTTTCTGTACTTTTAACAACGTTTTTTCACAATTAAAATATAAAAAAACTGCTAAAGATTAAATCTGCCTTGGTGGTAGATCATAATGTTACTTTATCTCATACATTAATTAATGAATCCACTCGCAGTAAAAAGTATCTTTCTTTAAAAACTAAAACCTACAAATATTAGCATTTTGGAACTTGATTTTTGTTTATTATATTAAGGGCAAAGATTCAAAATATCTCATATAAAAAGGATTGAATGGAGTATAATATATAATAAATTGTAGAATTAATGTAGAATTATGGTTGGAACATCATTCATTATGTTGGATTAGTTTACAGTTTTTTGAATTAAATCAATGAATTGTACAATCATTCAAAGTTGTTTCAATATTTCATGAAGTGTTACAAACTTGGATCATGAATGACATATAATGGTTGATGTGTTTTCCTTGCACTTATGATATATTAGGTTATCTTAATAGCTGTGTTACACTATTAATGGAGTGTAGGTTTGACACTAACTGATGAGGAGCTAAAAGAACTGACACTGGTGGCTATTGAGAAATTATTACAAAATAATAACAGAAGCTTGAAGGACTACAAGACAATGTCATATCCAACAGATTTTGTTGTTTTGAACTTGGGAAATAGACTAATTTATGATGAGCGTCAATATGATTCTGTTGCTCAAGAAGAATTATTTTTAAAGTTGTACTCTTCTCTTACAGGTAATATAAGTGTGACATAAGATATGTTTAAACTATATATCTTATAATGATTATTAATTGTCATAGTAATTATTTGTACCTTATATGTAGTTGAACAAAGAGGCATTTTTAAGGAAATCATGGATGCTGTGGACAGGCAAGAAGGAGGAGTGTTTTTTTTTATATGGCTACGGTGGCACTGGTAAGACTTTTATGTGGAACACTCTATCAGCAGCAGTTAGGTCTCGGAAAAAAATTGTTTTGCCAGTTGCATCAAGTGGGATCGCAAGTTTATTGTTACCAGGTGGAAGAACTGCTCATTCTAGATTTAAAATTCCAGTCCCAACTCTTGAAACTTCTATTTGCAACATTAATAAAAATGATGATCTTGCTGAGCTTCTAAAGATAACAGATCTAATCATTTGGGATGAGGCCCCTATGGCTAACAGGTTTTGTTTTGAGTCTCTAGACAAATCCTTAAATGATATTATGAGTGGAACTACAAAATCTAAAATATTTGGAGGTAAGGTTGTTGTTTTTGGTGGTGACTTCAGACAGATTCTTCCCGTTATACCAAGAGGTACCAGAACTGATATTATCCATGCAACCATCAATGCTTCTTATATTTGGGATGAATGCAAAGTCTTGAAGCTTACAAAGAACATGCGCTTGCAAACAGGTGCAAACACTTCTACCATTGAAGACATTAGAAGTTTTTCTGAGTGGATTTTAAAAATTGGAGATGGGACCATGGGTGAGCCAAATGAAGGTTATGCTGATATCTGTATCCCAGAAGAGTTTTTGATTTCGAATTTTGCTGATCCTATAAAGGCAATTGTTGAGGATACATACCCTGATCTTATTCATAAATATCTTGATTCGGATTATCTTCAAAGTCGTGCCATCTTAGCTTCAACAATTGAAGTAGTAGATGAGATCAACCAATATATCACAAACCTTCTACCAGGTATGCAATTATCATTTAGTCACAAACTTATGTTAGTCATTTAAATATGATTGTGAATAATATTTTTTAATGTAGTTCATGATTTTATTTATCCAACCATACTTAAGTAGTTATTATTCATATTCTTGAATTATTGTAGGAGATGAGAAAGAATACTTCAGTAGTGATTCTATAGATAAATCTGATGCTACTAACTTTGATGCATATGAGCATGTCACACCTGAGTTCCTGAATGCTCTAAAAACTTCCGGACTACCTAATCATGCAATAAGGTTGAAGGTTGGGGCAACTATAATGTTGATGCGAAATCTTGATCAGTCTGAAGGATTGTGCAATGGTACACGACTCACTGTAACTAGGCTTGTCAATCATGTCATTGAAGCAAAGATCATTTCAGGTAAAAATATTGGGAATACCATTTATATTCCTAGAATGTCTTTGTCACCGTCGCAATCACCATGGCCTTTTAAATTGGTAAGACGCCAATTTCCAATCATTGTTTCCTTTGCAATGACAATTAACAAGTCTCAAGGACAGTCTCTAGACAATGTTGGGTTGTACTTGCCAAAAGAGGTTTTTAGTCATGGGCAACTCTATGTGGCTATCTCTAGGGTTAAATCAAAAAAGGGCCTCAAGATTCTTATACACGACAAACATATAGAGGCTTTGTCTACCACCAGCAATGTTGTCTTCAAAGAAGTCTTCCAAAATATTTAAATGGTATGGTTATTACACTTCAACTTTAATTACCATGCAAAATTAAGCTTTTTTTTCATTTACATACAATCTTAGTATACTTTTATTTCCATCTCTTTCAGGTTCGGCAATTGGATTCATTTTGCAAATGTGTTTAACAATACAATGTCATCATCCTTTGTAACACATGTTAAATTTTGTTATTCTTTGTAAACAATACAAGTATTTTGACATTAACACTATTACATTTTGTTATTTATGAATGACATCCTTAATATTTTCATTTTCTCATTTACTATTTAATGTATGTATAAACTATGTCAATTCTATCAACCACACAGGTTTTTAACTAGTTTTCTATTCATATTCACTCTTTGACTCTTTCCAAACACAAACAAATCTTAAGTGTCTCTTCTCGCCAAGTTTTTTCTTTTTTTTTTCATTGTTGATATATTTGAATATACAATTTTTTTTTTAAAATTTAATGAATTCATTATCTATTTCCATTATTGTAATAAGATTGAAAGTTTGATTGAGATTATGTTATTGGTAAAAAATTTACAATTTTGTAGTTTGAAAATACATATTTTATCTTATGTTATATAAGTGATTTTTGAAAAACCTGTAAAAAGAATATTTGAATTTTTTTTTTTTTGCCTTACGAAGATTCATCGGTTTTGTCCCTTCAAGAAATCCAATCATCATAAAAAATAATAAGATTAATCTATTTTGTTCCATCAAAAAATCCAATTATTAGAAAAAATAACATGACCGATTATTTTATTTTATTTTGTAATTTTCTTATTAACGTGGTCTATATAGTTGTTTTTTTATTAATTTTTTTAAAAGCCACGTGACTTTTATTTCTTTTTTTTATATATATAGAAAAGTGGAGGTTGTACACTATATAAGTGAGAGAATCCATATATCTATTATCTTAAGGTTTTGAGGGAATATGTGGTGTATGTCTCACTTGTGTTGTTCTTGGCCCAATACCAATGTTCTTTCTCATACCCCAACAAATGGTATCATGAGCCGATGATTCAATTAAGTGACCGCCTCCTTGTATCGAAAGTCTTTGTGACAATGTGGTGGTTAGACGATGTGTTCCGTTGTAGTGCCCGCAACGGCGATACAAGTGTATGTGGATGGAATAGTTTCCGCTTGAGGAAAAACATAATAGTTGGAATCACACTTGAGGGGGAGATTGTTGTGTACAAATGTGAGTTGGAAGTCTCACATTGCTTAGAAAAGTGAAGGTTGAGCAGTTTAAAAGTGAGAGGATCCATACACCTATCACCTTAAGGTTTTGAGTGAATATGTGGTGTCTCTCTCACTTGTGTTTCTCTTGGTCCAAGATTATACCCCAAGAATATGAATCAATCTAGGTATAAAATGAAATTTAGTTCTTCCAACATCCATCTTCACAACTATGTAAACTTTTAATGTTCTTTACTACTTTAATTTAACATTGTTTCGAAGGAGAAAACTTTTAAATTAAAAATAGAAATTCGAAAATCGAAGGTGAATTTTGTAAAAGATAAAGGGGTTGGGCAAAAGGAAGAATTTTTGGAAAAAAACAAACAAAGCATAGAGAAAAAAATAGGAATATAATCACAACACAAAATATAACGTGGAAACTCTAAAACCGGAGAAAAAACTGTTAGACGATGGTGCGGATCTAGAAGGGGGGTTGAATAGATCCCCGATTAAAAATAATTTGGCAAGTTAAAAAAATTATTTTACTAGGTTGCGGAAGCTCCCTAGAAAAATCGTCTAAAATAACGGTATGTTATTGGAATATCGGATATGCGTTTAGAAACCAAATGGAACGTTAAAGATGGATGAATCAACACAATGTAAATTAACCACTTAAACAAATCAAGTTATTGATAGTACTAATTCCAACAATGCTAGGAAGGATAAAAGAAAATACAAAACTAAAGTGATTATGTAATGTTAATTTTGTGGAACTTCAATTGGTTTAGTAGTGCGGAATTTTCTAAGTGGCGATCAAACTAATCACCAGAAGTATTCAAATATTATTGAAACACTACAACCAATTGATGTTATGCTATTTATCAATATCACACAATAACTTTTAGTGTAGAATTTAAGAGAAACAATAGGCACAAAATTGAAACACTTGTGTGAAGTCAATCTAGCAAACACTTGGTGTGCACATCACACCCAAGTGTCAATTTTACTAAGATTGATAGTGCAAAATTTTCCTTGGTTGCAATCAAAATGATTGCAACAGTAAGAGAGAACAACCGCATATTTGTTTAGGCAGTTCCCTTATCGTCCTCACTTAGGGTACATCTGCCCTCAATTCCAAAAAGAATTGAGATATTGATTATCAATTGCAAAGTTTGTACAAGAGAAGAAATAGTCACCATAAACAAATCCTAACTGTTGACGTAGATTTTATTCCCTTCTCTCCCCTTGATTCGAATCAAATCAAGTGCTTCAAATGTTTTGAACAAACCTTCGATTGTAGCTACCTTATTGCAAGAACCTAATGTTCTTCAAACCTCTAGCTTGGCTGATTTCGATTGCAACACTCTTGAACCCAAACCTTTCTTTACAATCTTCTGGTTACCGTTACTTGTTTGAACAACCCCACTATTCTTCAAACCTTTCACTCAGCTGAATCTATGAAGCAAAGACTTGTGCAAAAACTGCAAAATCCTCAAGATCTTGGAGGATAAAACCCTAATATTTTATTCAAGAAAAACCCATAATTACCTCAACCCAAACCTGATACAAAATCCTAAGTTTGAACGTTATCACAACATGCAATGCACAATGATCAACAAAAAAATGATTATGTGTAATTGTTGATTAATGCAAGGAAGAATGAAGATGAAGAGAAATGTTGTGTGTATCTTTCACTTTTCTTGTTGTCCATGAAAAAAATAATGCTCCAGCTATTTATAAGACCTAAGGAAATCATAAAAAATAATAGCATGTGAAAAATGAAGTAACATAGAAAAAATAACGCTTAACTTCAGGATGAGTCGACTCATCCAGACAGGTCAGTCGACCTGTTGATACCCGTGGCAAACAACTTGAAAATACAGATCAATGAGTCAACCTATTTGAAGGTTTGAGTCGACTCATTTTGAATTTCCAGCATTGAGTCGACCTGTTTGAAGGTTTGAGTCGACTCATTTTGAATTTCCAGCAATGAGTCGACCTGTAGAAGGGCTTCAGTTGACTTGTTCATACCCAAAGCTTTCGAAATGATTTTTGAAGTGAATGAGTCGACATGTCTGCAGCTATGAGTCAACTCATTTTGTGTAAAGTCTGATGAGTCAACCTGTCAGCACCCATGAGTCAACTCATGAAGTGAAAATCGCCAAAACTGAAATTTTAAGAGTGTTTAGTTCTACTCAAGCCATTTGTGTATATATCTAAGGTAACAACAACAATCAAGAACACAAAAACTTATATGAGATGCCTCCTATATGCATAAGCATGATAATTGGTATTCAATCATGCGATGACACCGTCCAAAGCACACACTCTATGATCTACCTAAGGTTTGACATCATTAAAACAAGACAAGGCACCTTTGCCCTCACATACTCCCCCTTTTTGATGATGAAAAATTGTTGTATAGTCTTTCATATATAGTGAATTATGATAGGCATCCTCACCATGAGTTTGTAAATCACCCTTGAAACATTGAAACAAACTTTTGCTATCATATGAGCTTTCATAAGTTGTTCCATTTCTCCCCCTTTAACAACATCAAAAAGAGAAAATGGATAAGATCAAAACAAATAATTGGAGAACCATAATCACATCCATTGCAATAGATTAACATTAACAATCATACACATAATATGTTGGTAGTGAACGGATATAAAACATAAATAGACCAAGCAAGTTGACAATTAAATTTATTACACAACATAATCAAATTTGTTCATCAAGAGCAATACAAATAAAATAACAGAGAATAACATGCAAACGTGATAATAAAATGCAACACATGGATGATATTCATGATAAACATGACATAACCAAGCAATGATATAGAGCGAGTAATGTAAAGAGATTATAGACGATCTGAGATATCGAGAACACCAAGTTTCCTATGGATATAAAAGAAAGGCTCTGTAGCTAGTAGTTTTGTAAATATGTTAGCAAGTTGATTTTTACTATCAACGAACTCAAATACCACATCACCTTTCTCTACGTGATCCCTAAGGAAATGATGATGAATTTCAATATACTTAGTACGAGAATGCAATACTGGATTCTTAGTAAGGTTAATAGCCCGTGTAATTTCACATAAAATAGGAATATACTCAAGATTAACATTGAAGTCAAGCAATTGTTGTTTGAGCCATAAAATTTGGGCACAACAATTACCGGCTGCAACGTATTCTGCCTCGGTTGTTGACAAAGCAACAAAAACTTGCTTTTTGCTATGCCAACTCACTAAGGAATTTGAAAAGAAATGACACCTGCCACTAGTGCTCTTCCTATCCAATTTGAAACTAGAAAAATCGGAATCGGAATACCCGACCAAAGAATAATCACTTTCCTTGTAAAACTAAAGTCCAAACTTAGGAGTACCACAAAGGTATCTAAGTATAAGTTTGACAGATTTTAAATGTGATTCCTTGGGACATGATTGAAATCTACCACATAAACAAACACTAAACATGATATCTGGACGAGATGTGGTAAGATAGAGGAGGGAACCGATCATACCTCTATACCTTTTTATATCCACGTCCTTACCTTTCTTATCTCGATCCAAGCTTACCGCCGTAGGCATCAAAGTATCAATGGCTTTGGAGTTGGTCATATCGAATCACTTAAGAAGCTCATTGCAATACTTAATTTGGCTTATGAGTGTTCCTTCCTCGAGTTATTTGATTTGAAGACCAATGAAGTAGTTTAAATTCCCCATCATGCTCATCTCAAACTTTCCCTGCATCAACTTTGAAAATTCTTTGACCAATTTTAAGTTAGTAGATCCAAAAATAATGTCATCTACATATACTTAAGCTAAAATAGAATACTTTCCTTGACGCTTAATGAAAAGAGTTGTATCCACTTTCCCTCGTGAGAAACCTTGATCAAGTAAGAATTTGCTTAGACATTCATATAAAGCCCTAGGCGCTTGTTTGAGACCATACAAAGCACGTTTAAGTTTATAAACATAATCAGGATTCTCATGATTTTCAAAACCGGGAGGTTGGGAAACATAAAATTCTTCATTAATATAACTTTTTAGAAAAACACTCTTAACATCCATTTGAAATAACTTGAAATCTTGCGAACATGCAAATGCAAGAAAAGGCGTATAGCCTTAAGTCGGGCGACCGAAGCATAAGTCTCCTTATAGTCAATGCCTTCCTTTTGGTTATACCCTTGCGCAAAAAGACTCACCTTATTGTGAGTTATAATTTTGTTTTCTTCCAACTTGTTCCTAAATACCCATCTAATACTGATTACTCGATGATCTTGTGGAGGAGGAACAAGGTCTCAAACCTCATTTCTCTTGAACTGATTTAATTCTTCTTGCATAGCTAAAAACCAATGTTCATCGAGTAATGCACCTTTAGAGTTTTTAGGCTTAATTTGAGAGACAAAAACAAAATGATAACATAAGTTACTTATCCTTGAACGAGTCATGACTCTTTTTGATATATCTCCAAGAATATTGTCAATGAGATGATCCTTGGTGGTCTTCCATTCCAATGGGAGATCATATTTATTAGTTGAATGATCCTCCTCTTCTTTTTTAGATCTTTGATCCGGATCCTCCTCAGTTGCATCCGGATGGGGTTCAACACTCTTTGAATTTTTATTTTTAAGAATATCCTCCATAGGAGCACCTGCACCATTAACAAAAGTACCTTCTCCAACATTTTTTGGATAATATTCACCAAAGGAAACATGTACAGACTCTTCAACAATTTGTAACCTCTTATTGTATACCCTATAAGCTTTACTTTATTGAGAGTATCCAAGAAAGATACCTTCATAATCTTTAGAATCAATCAAACTTACCAATATTTTCTTTTCCATTATTTAATACATAGCATTTACAACAGAAGACATAAAGGTGTGATACATCAGGCTTCCTACCTTTTAAAAGTTCATAGGATGTCTTATTTAGAATAGGAAGAATAATCAACCTATTCAAAACATAACACGCCATACTAATGACATCAGCCCAAAAGTATTTAGGAAGACCATTGTCATTAATCATAGTTCTTTCGAGCTCCATAACACCATTTTGTTGTGGAGTTCTAGGAGCAGAAAAGTTATGATTAATTCCTTGTTTATCACAAAATTCTCCAAATAGATGATTTTCTAATTCACCTCCTGTTTACACCAATTTTTGGTAATGTAAACAACCATTATCCATTAACACTTTAGGACCGGATAAAAGTCATTTTACAATGTTCGTTCAAGTCTCGCAGTTTATGATATCAGTTCATGCATTATTTAAGAACAAAATCATTGTTCTTATTAGTGTTAGAATTGTTTCCAACAACTTTATAAAACAAGTTGTCTCATGGCAACTTAAAAGAAATAACACTCAAATGAGCATTTAAAAGAAAGAAAAATAAAGGAAATGAAAAGAAATGTAGAATTGCAAAATGAAAAGGAAAATAAAGCACAAACATAATAATTTTAAATTGAAGAGAATCTAAAGGGTGGATGGAATCCATCTTTGTTCGTGCCTGAACCCGTTTGCCCTTGCGGCGTGGGTGTTACAAGACTTTCAAAAAATAGGATCCAACCTCTAATACATAGTAATTACAACTATTTATAGAGAAAATAAAATAAATTCCTGCATCTAAGATTTTAACAAGTGTCTTATTAAATAACTTCCTTAATCTAAGATTGACACATGTCCCTTTGAATAACTTCTTTTAATAACTTCCGATAACTTCCAATAACTTCCGTGTAGGACTTGTTTGCTTGATTGATATGATGAATCAATATTTAACTCTTTGAATGAGTTCTTCGACTGCCTTTTTCGAATCCCTCTTTGAATATCTTATAAGTTATAACATGCCATTTCTAGTTGAAAATAAATCCTTCGAAAATACCCTACTATTTATAGTACCAACTCGAATTCCTTCGACATCCATCAATTTGCTGCATATAATTCGGTTGACAATCGAAATACAAATAATTTAATTTTATATATTAACAGAGGCCCCCCAATATTTGTCTTTTGACTGGAAGGAAAATGATAAATACTAAGTATTTATACAATGCACTCAAACTTGATAACTGCTTCACATGTTAGTCGAATTTCACAAAAAGGTTTAGTCGAATTCCATTTAATATGGCTAATTTCGACAAATGATGTTCCTTTTCTCACTTCCATGTTTTCCACCTTAAAACAATATATATGTATTAAAGTGGGAAACACAAGATAGCAATTCGACCTCTAACACCAAGTCTTTCTCAATACCATCAATTACATATTTGTGATATTAACGAGACCCCTCCCAAAATGTTTTTTCTCAAAGGAAATAGGAGGAATAACATTTTTAATCATGCTACCAATTCATAGAAAGCACATTACACCCTCTTTTGAAAACTTAGCAAAATTTTGAAGATAATTTTGACTCCCATGATCAATCCAATAACTTCATTGTCATTGAAACATTTCAAGGTGGCATGCTATCATACTTCCATATTCGATCTTTTATAATGGCATTAACAATAACTTGCCATTTTCTTCTATATATGTTTTTGTAATCGAAATAATAATTTGATATCAACCAAGAAGGAAATTGAAACATTATTGAACTTCAATCCTTAAAAACCTTAGTCGAAAAATATCATTATTTCTTTTAGCAAAGTTTCAACCAATAATTAATAACTAATTGTCAATTAAACACACTTTAAGTGTTCTTGACAACAATTAGAAAAACTCAAACTGCAAATTTATCATTTGCCACTTGAAACACATCTTGCATTAACATACAAATTATATCACAATGATTAATCATTAGAGGCCTCGTAAAGGCTAAAACTTTTCAGTTTCAGTCTTCACAAAACTTTTCAAAATCATTTTGATAAGATTATCCAATTCAATTGGTGTCATCTTTAAATGATTTTGAAAGAATTTTTTTTTATAATATGGCTTAAAAACCATTTCATGTACAGTTTCTGTTTCTCAGAAACCATTTTGTATGCATATAAACTGTTGAATCACGCTAAACTTGAAATTTCACGTCAGGTTCACCAATTTGTTTACACCAATTTTTGGTAATGTAAACAACCATTTTCCATTAACACTTTAGGACCGGATAAAAGTCATTTTACAATGTTCGTTCAAGTCTCGCGGTTTATGATATAAGTTCATGCATTATTTAAGAACAAAATCATTGTTCTTATTAGTGTTAGAATTGTTTCCAACAACTTTATAAAACAAGTTGTCTCATGGCAACTTAAAAGAAATAACACTCAAATGAGCATTTAAAAGAAAGAAAAATAAAGGAAATGAAAAGAAATGTAGAATTGCAAAATGAAAAGGAAAATAAAGCACAAACATAATAATTTTAAATTGAAGAGAATGTAAATGGTGGATGGAATCCATCTTTGTTCGTCCCTGAACCCGTTTGCCCTTGCGGCGTGGGTGTTACAAGACTTTCAAAAAATAGGATCCAACCTCTAATACATAGTAATTACAACTATTTATAGAGAAAATAAAATAACTTCCTGCATCTAAGATTTTAACAAGTGTCTTATTAAATAACTTCCTTAATCTAAGATTGACACATGTCCCTTTGAATAACTTCTTTTAATAACTTCCGATAACTTCCAATAACTTCCGTGTAGGACTTGTTTGCTTGATTGATATGATGAATCAATATTTGACTCTTTGAATGAGTTCTTCGACTGCCTTTTTCGAATCCCTCTTTGAATATCTTATAAGTTATAACATGCCATTTCTAGTTGAAAATAAATCCTTCGAAAATACCCTACTATTTATAGTTCCAACTCGAATTCCTTCGACATCCATCAATTTGCTGCATATAATTCGGTTGACAATCGAAATACAAATAATTTAATTTTATATATTAACACCTCCATGATCACTTCGAATTGTAACAATACTAGTATTTAACTTATTTTGAAATATCTTGGCAAATCTTTCAAAAGTAGAAAAAGTGTCACTTTTGCTATCTAAAAATATAGTCCAACAAAATCGAGAGTAGTCGTCTATAATTACAAACCCATAATGATCTCCGCATAGGCTTTTAATTCTAGATGGCCTAAAAAGATCCATATAGAGAAGCTCAAGAGGTCTCAATGTTGAGACCACATTTTTAGATTTAAATGAGATTTTAGTTTGCTTCCCCATTTGGTAAGCATCACTAAGATGATCTTTTGAGAATTTAATTTTGGGTAGATCGACTACTAAATCCCTTGAGACTATTTTATTTAGAAAATCAAAGTTAATATGCTCTAAATCCCTATGCCAAATCCATGACTCATCATTCTTAGCAACAAGACATTTGGTGTCATCTAAAGACACTTCATTCAAGTCAAGCATGTATACGTTATTGATCCTCAAGCCCTTAAACAAGGCATTTGCCTTATCACTATGTTCAATTGTACAACAATATTTTGAAAAAGACACTTTGTATCCTTTGTCGCATAATTGACTAATGCTAATTAAATTGTGTTTAAGACCTTCAACTAATAGGACGTCAGCGATAATGGTAGAAAATAGATTACATACACTAACTTTTCTGAGTATTTCTCCCTTGTTGTTATCACCATAGGTGACAAATCATTTCTTCTTAGCCATAAAGTCAAACAATAGGGAAATAGAACCCGTCATATGTCTTGAGCAACCATTATCGAGAAACCATCTTCTCTCTGTAGGCTCAATACACTCCACCTACAAATTTAAACAAGGGAAAGAGGTACCAAATTTTGATTGGGTCCTTGTGTGTGAGTGAAACCTTGGTTGCATTTGGGAAACCATTGGAAAATGCTTTTAGGAACCAAAAAACTCCTAAAACGACACTTGACAATAGTATGTCCCCTCTTGCAACAATAAAGACAAGTCAAGTGAGGTTTGGTTATACATTTTCTTACTTGATCTCTCACCAAATAAGAGTATCTTTTATATGGATTATTTATACCACTTTTAAAATTATATCGATCAATATCAAATGTCATTTTTGGTTGTAATGCCTTGTCTAATTTAGCTTGGAGAGTTTTAACATCTGCAAAATACTACAAGTTTCACAACTATGAAAATTAAACCACTCTCTCTTGTATTCTTTAATTATCTCCACCATAGAACGCTTGAGAGCTTCTAATTCTTTGTTAGAGTAGGAAACTTTTGCCTCTAAATGTGAAAAAATATTTGTATTTGAGGCTAGGCGTTTAAAAGCTTCTTTAGCTTCTTGGTTGAGAATTTTGAAAGTCTTAAGTAAGTCAGGATAAAACAATTTATCAAAATTATCATATTTAGCATGTCTTACTTGCTTTTCGCCTTTTTGATAAGCCATGAGACAAATATTGACTTTCTCTTCCTCATCACTTGAGTTGCCTTTGCTTGAAGCCTCACTATCACTTTCCCAAGCGATATAAGCTCTCCTAGCCTTGCTACCCTTCTTTTGGTATTTGCCTTTACCTTTGTCCTTCTTCAACAAAGGAAAATCCAATTTATAGTGACTGGACTTTCCACAGTTTTAACAGGATCCCTTTGACTTAGAACTTTTACTTTCATCTTGCTTTGAGGGATTTTCTTGTCGACTATAATTGATGAGACGTTTGTCCAAATTTTGGATTTCATTATTTAGAAGATACCTATTGTACCTCCTCATAAATAATCCCATATCTTCATTCATTTCTTTGTCTTCATCGCTAGACTTACTCTCACAATCATCGTTGGTGGATGATTTGGAACTAGAGGTATTTAACGAAATATACATCTTCCCGGTGTCTTTGGATTTCTCTTTCTTCTCATTCTTTTCATATTTCACTAGATTCAAAAGCTCTTATTCATATTCTTGGAGCTTTCCAAATAATTGTTGATAAGTGCTAAATTGTGTTAATATGTAGTTTAGTTTTTGGCACTTTTCATGATCTTAAATTGTTATCCGATGATTTTTCCTGTTGTTTCTAGTAAATATTCGTAGTATAGTTTAAATGCTTTAATAGTATCACTTATATATTTTTTTTTTATATTTGTAGGTTTTGTTGTTGGATTGGAGATCACAAATCAAGGAAACACTCTTTTGAAGACTTTTGAAGAAAGTCTATTTTTGAAGCTCGTCACTAGCTCGCTTAGCAAGCTCCTAGCGACCAACAACAACATAATACAGAGAGTTGCTCGCTTAGCGAGGCCTAAAGCTCTCTTAGCGAGTTAAGGCGGTTTGATCAATAAATGATAGCTCGCTTAGCGAGATCTGCGTATTTCAACCCCATATATAATGGATTAAACAACAATTTTTGTGAAAATAACACATTTTCTTAGACACAATAACCTTAAACTCAATATATTTCCTTGTTTTCGAAGATTCGACGCATCAATAGTCGGGAGATCGTCTTTGATGCATTGTCTTCTTCATCAATTTCTTGTAATGGAAGCTACCATTTTTATGGCTAGCTAAGCTCCTTTTGTGTCAAGACTAGAAGGTAAATAAGTCTTTCCTTTGTATGTATAGGTGTTGATCATTGTGTATGAACTTGTGATGATTAATATATGGTGAAAAACTTTGTCTTTATGATATATTCCTTGTGTTGCTTCATGATTGATAAATGTGTACCACACTTTATCTAGGTTTTTCATCCATCAAAGAACATAAGCTAGAAATAGTTATGAGACTTGATGTTCACTTTGTATTGATCTTGAATGTTGCCATTTTGATAGATTGAGTGTGAGATCATCAATGGATCAAAATGGTAAAACTCACAATTCGTGAAAAATGACTTGTCGAACCCTAATCTTGACATGTGTTTTATAAACTTTCAAATCTCGATAATTTTTACCGTTAGCTTTTTAATCTATTATGCAAACAAAATGAAACGTTACTAAAAACCAAAACCCATTTGTTACTATTAAGTCCAAAACTAACGCGATTGTAGAACGACGGTGATATCACAAAACAATCTCTGTAGAACGATAACAAAAACCGTACTCTATTTGTACTCCAACAAATTAGCGTCGTTGCCGGGGATTATTAATTGATATTGCAAGCATTGCAATAGTTGCTTAAGTTTTAGACTTATTTGAGCTTTTCTTGAACTTATTAATTTGTTTGGTTAGTTTGTGCAGCTTCTGTTTATGCGAGGAAAACTTCCTGCGGACCAACTTATTTTTGATCCTGAGATTGAGAGAACCGCAAGGAGGTTGAATATAAAGACACGACGGAGGAGGCAACTCTCTAAAGAAAGGCGAGAACAAGGAAAAAGTTCAACTTCTACTTTAACACCGCTCACTCCACAGTTTACACCAACCATGGCGGGCCTCGATCCACCTCTACCTCCACCTTCTATACTATGTGTGAATATCCCACGCAACACGACTTAGTTTGCCAATAGCAACCAAAATGGATGGCAAGCTAAGATGAAGACATGAACTTTGAATTTATTGTACAAAAGTCCATTCACGGGAATGGACCACGAAGACCCCTTCGATTTTCTCACAAAATTTTATGAGATAGCGTTGGCAGCTGGAGTCGATCCAACACAAGATCTAGATTTGTTCAAAATACTATTTCCTCATGCTTTGATTGGAAAAGCAAAGGATTGGTACCTTGATCAAAGTACCGCTGTGATGACCGATTGGAATGTTCTTGAAGAAAAAATCATTGAGAGATTCTTCTCTCACAACCGTTTCATGGAATCTAAAACCGCATTCTCTGTATTTTCTCAAGGTACAAATGAGTCCCTAAATGAAGCATGAGAGAGATTCAAATTTATGATCCGGAAGTGAAAAGGTCACGGGTTCAATGAGTTGACGCAAATCCACATTTTTAGAAATGGCCTCCAACCGAATTGTAAAACTTTGTTAGATGCTACTGCGGGTGGAGCTTTGTTATCAAAGAGTGAGAAGAAAGCGACATACATTATCAATCACATGGCTCTTAATGATTTACAAAGTCAAAATCGCAACAATTCTTTGAAGAAACCCAGAGTTCTTGAACTAGGGACGAATGATGCAATACTTACACAAAATAAAATTCTATCGCAACAAGTGGAGCTTTTGACACAACAAATGTTAAAGCTTCCCCAACAATTGAAGGAGTTGCATGAGCAACCGAGAAAGAACAAGCAAGTTGCGAGTTGTGATTTATGCAAAGGTGATCACAATATCAGATTTTTTCCGCCACTGGGAACCAAAGAAGTCAACTACATGAACAACAATCAAGGGTACCAAAGACAACAAAAACAACCTTATCAAAAATAACCTTATCAACAACAACATTACCAAAATCAACAACAACAAGGATATCAACCAAGAGGTAATTACCAAAATAACCAAGGTTATGACAGTGGTTCTTCTAATCGGCAAAATCCTTATCTTCCTCCACCACCTTCGGTTGCACCTTCCAAATTGGAAGACACTTTAAATCAATTTATTCAAATGTCTATGGCCAATCAAAAATCTAGAAAATCAAGTTGGGTAATTTGCGAAACAAATAGCCGAGAACCAACCGGGACCTTCCTTTTCCGCTAACACTCATGTGAATCCTAATTAGCAGTAAAGCTATTTCTACTAGGAGTGAGAAGGAGATGGCCAAAGAAAAAGATAAAAAAGTGGAAGAAGAAAAGATTGATGGTATAGTTGAGGAAGTTAGTGATAAGGAGGAAGTTGAAAAGAAGAAAAAAAAATTGATTAAGTAGTTGAAAAGAAACTTGATGATGTGGTTGTAGTTGAAAATACATAAGTAGATAATGAGAAGAAAAAAGAAACAAATACAAGAGTAAGGAAGGGCAAAGAAATGATGAATCAAATTCCAACAAATATGCCATATCCTTACGTGCCTACAAAGAAAGATGATGAAAAGCAATACTCTCGGTTTATGGATATATTCAAGCAGCTTCAAATTAATTTACCATTTACCGAGGCTCTTGAGCAAATGCCTAGGTATGCGAAATTCTTGAAGGATATTATCACTAAAAGAAGGAAGTATACGGAGCCGAAAACGGTTATCCTTGCGAAAAATTGTAGTTCGATCATTTAACACACTATTTCAAAGAAGGAAGTCGATCCGGGGCGGGTGATTTTATCCATCACAATTGGAAATATGTTTGTGGTAAATGACCTTATTGACTTGGGTTCGAGCATAAATCTTATTCCTCTTTCCATTGTGAAAAGGCTTGAGAACATAGAAATTAAAGGCATAAGGATGACTTTACAACTTGCCGACAAATATACCACTCACCCGATTGGAGTGGCAAGAGATGTGTTGGTAAAAGTTGACAAGTTTTTCATGAAAACGCCTTTAATACTTGGTCGCCCTTTCATGAAGACGCCCAAATAATGATTGATGTCGGCGATGGTTTTATTAAAGTTAGGGTGCTTAATGAAAAGGTTACCTTTAATTTGTTCGAAGCGATGAAGCACCCCAAGGATAGGCATGATAGTTTCCGATTGCGAAAATTACCTTGGAGGTTGTTTCGATCACGAAAATTGTTCTGTTCCCCTCGATGATCGTTGATCATCTTGGACCGTCAAGCTTATTCGACGTCAAATAAGTGCTTATTGGGAGGCACCCCAATTCTGTAATTTTTTACTGCAATTTTTGTTTAAAATGGTGTGTAAGTGTGTTTTGGAGGCTAAAAAGTTGATTTTTAAGCTGCTGGGCGGTGTTTTGATGTTGTAGAGCTCGCTTAGCAAGCGTTTGAAAAAAGAGAACCTTAACTTCCAGTAACTTTTTCGCTTAGCGAGCTGATCGAATTTCTTAAAAAAAAAAAGAATGTTGCTGAACTGGGCCCATCTAGCCAGACCCGACCTAGTTCATGTTATGAAGGAGGGAAATGGGCTAGGGTTGCCTCTTGCTTCATTTTTTCAGAATTCTCATAAAAGTTCCTACTCTTTTCTCCTCTCCCTCAAAGCTTCCTAGGTTGTGCTAATTCTTCTTCTCTTTTCCAAGTCTCCCTCCATTTTCGTCATCAAAGGTAAGTTAGTTTATGTGTATTTTTCATGGTTTTTGTAAAAACCTATTTTTGGGAGTTTTGTGATGTTCTTGAAGAAAGTCCTCTTGTTCCTGCTTCTTAATGGCCTATACTATCTCCCTATATTTTTATTTAGTAAAAAGCATAATTGCATGTTAATTAGGATAGAGAAATTTTGAAATTAGGGCACAAATTAGGAGTTTGATTTTGTTTATGCTAGTTAGGGTTTGAATGTGTGATGTATCTCTGTGAATTTGTTTCTTAGAAGTGCCATTAGGTATGATTGTCATTTGGAATTACCTCTTTAACAATGGGGATTTTTTTCTTCAATTCGTAGTGCTCTCTTAGCGAGCCCTGCGAGTTTCAGAAAAATTCCCCTTTTCTGCTGTTGTTTTAAATTACATGGGACAATTGTTGTGGGCTTAGGATTTTTAAGAATTTTTTATGCTGTTTTTATTAACTAATTATGTCGGTTGCTTGTGTTTTGTTTATTTTTGTTTTTTCAGATGTCAGGAAGTCGGAAGAAGCTTCGAGTTGGCTCGTCATCTTCTTCTAAGCGCCCTCCGCCCGTAACCATTGATTGGGCCCATTTTTTGAGCCTGGCACATCATGAGAGGTATCTTCTATTAGAAAAGAGATGTGTTTGGGATGGCAAGATTGTTAGGTTAAGTCTTGAGGGGTATTACCAGAATGTTGGATAAGAGTTTTAAGTAGGTGATTATGCAGTTCTTTGTGAACCTCATCCTGAGTTTCACCTTGAGATAGTAAGGGAGTTTTTTATGAACGCCCTTCCTACCAGTGCTAAGAGTAAGCCATTTGCTTATAAGATTTGGGTAGGTGGAAGACAATTGATTTCTCTAGGGCTAGCATCAGTAGTAACCTGAGAGGTAATGTAGAGTTTTCAGATGATGGTTTATTTGATTTTGGGAGGATGAAGGCTTGGAGGAATTGGGATATTAAGCGTATTAAATTGTGTATTTGCTTTGAGGACCATTCTTATGAGGTGAGTGCTACGGGATCATTGTTACAATTCAAAAGAGGAACTTTGTCCAATGTTGCTCAAATTATTATGTCGGTTGTCTTGCACAACCTAATACGGAGAAACCACACTTCTGATGTTACTATTGAGGTGGTCACTCTCATTTATTGTATTATAGTTGACAAGGTGGTCGGCCTTGCTCAGATTATTTCCATGAAGTTTAGGCGGATTTCTACTAGTGGTACCCCTCATGGTTCGAGAGTGACTTGTGCGCTCACTCATCCTAGTTTGGTCATGGCTCTGTGTAAGAAAGATCGTGTCGCACTTCCCCCATAAGGGAATGTGAAACTAGGTTTTATCGATGATGATTTTGTTATCAGGTTTTGCTTGCCTACTTCTAGAGCTGCTCTTGTTGCTGCTGCTCCTCCTCCTAGAGGTGCACCTTCTATTGGGCACACTTTTGATCTGAGTTTTGTGGCAAACCGTGCCATGCACAAGGCTAATCATCGTGCCTTATCTTTTGTTTATGAATATGTTGTAGCTGCAGATTCAGATCAGGGAGCCGCATGTGGATCATTCCTTGCGTTTCATGGAGGAATTTTGAGCTTATGCTAGATGGTCTAAGGACATGCCTACTTCTTCGAGGGGGACAACTGGTGTTGGTGTTGGTGATGTTGGTGATGCTAATGACATTGATGATGATGACTCGAGTTCTAGTTCTTATTGATGACTGATGGTTTGATCGTTTCTTCCTTTATTTTTGTTATGCTTAGTATTTTGTTAGGATTTTGTTGTAGTTCATTCGGGAGAATTTATGAATATTTTGGTAGTTAACATCCCGGCGGATGAGTAGTTTTGGTTGATTAAAACTCATTTTGGATTCGTTGTTTGTTCCCATCCGGGCGGATGGTGTGATTTTATATCTTGAATACTTATTTAAGTTAACATCCGGGCGGATGAGTTTGGCTTATGTTTATGCTTCTGTTACAAAAGTTTTGTGTTTGTTCTTAATTATGAGGTAATCGATTGATTAAGCAAGATTGATTTCTTTGTTCAAAGTTATGTGCTACACCAATCATTGATGATGATGATATAATTCTCAATTGTTGCACGAAAAAGGTACTCTGTTTGTGCTTTGTAGAATGTTAGCATGTATATGAACTATTTACTTTGCATAAATTTCAAACTTGGTTTCATTTTGCATGTATGTTCATATGGGAATCATTTAGGACAAAACCATAAATGCGAGTGACCTTCATTGTTCACAAAAGGGAGTGTCGTAATTGTTTCTTTGCTCATACGATTCATGTTTAATCTTGTATTCTTTAGTAAATCTTGGAAACATTGAAGTGATCAAGGCATTGTTTGAAATTGAGGAAAACCACATGTTCTTTTTAGCTTTATTTTACTTGGTGAGAAGTGTGAGCATTTGCTAACCATTCTTGAGTTTTCACACAATAGAATGAATCATAATTTAAATGTAGGCAAAATGTCGAGAAAACCAATTGTGGTTGTTATCATAAAGAAAAATCGATGTGATTCATTCTAGTTGTTCTTAATACACTTACCCCCTTTGTTTGAACATACTTTCGTTTGAAGAACATTTTCATTATATATCGTGTGGTTTAAAGTTGGGGAGAGTGCTTGTGGTGTTAAAAAGAACTAGTATGGTAAAAAATAGTCCCTCTTTGAAAGAAAAAGAAAATAGAAAAAAAGTGTTATTTGTTATGCTTTGCACTCAATTGTGAGTTGCTAAAAAAGAAATGTAAAAGAAGCATGTGAATCTTATAAGAGAGGGCACCATGAAAAGAAAAGAAAAATAAAGGAGAAGAGTGAATTAGATTGAGATTTGATTAAGTTGGCTTGTTCTTCAAAATTTTGAATTATTTTTTATAACCACTTTGAATCATTGGCCTTTATATATATATATATATATATATATATATATATATATATATATATATATATATATATATATATATATATATATATATATATATATATATATATATATATATATATATATATATATATATATATATATATATATATATATATATATATATATATATATATATATATATATATATATATCCCGTTCTTGTTCACCCTTGCCAAGTTACAACATTGAAAAGCCCTTATGAGATCTTTGTTTCCTTGATTTTCTTGTTAAATTTGATAGATGAATGCATGAATTGTTTTGGATACTGACACAATTACTTATGAGAATGTTTTGTCCCTTGTAGATATTGATCATGACTCATCTGAGTAAAGTAGGTGATTCCCGTTTGAACATTTGATCTCTTGTGATAAGTTGCTTGTTATTTTTGTTTATAAGTTAGTTCATAATCATGTTTAGATTTTGTGTGAAGCTGGACACTACTTGTTGTGCATCGATTAAGTTTGAACCATCAATTTTTGTGTGTTGTCTTTATCCGATATTTTTCTTGTTTCTATTTGATCTTACCTTTGTTTGAGGACAAAAAAAGAAGCAAGTTAGGGATAAGTGCTAAATTGTGTTAATATGTAGTTTAGTTTTTGGCACTTTTCATGATCTTACATTGTTATCTGATGCTTTTTCCCGTTGTTTCCGATAAATATTCGTAGTATAGTTTAAATTCTTTAATAGTATCACTGATATAAATTTTGTTTTATATTTGCAGGTTTTGTCGTTGGATAGGAGAGCACAAATCAAAGGAACACTCTTTTGAAGACTTTTGAAGAAATTATATTTTTAAAGCTCGCTACTAGCTCGCTTAGCGAGCTCCTAGCGACCAACAACAACATAATACAGAGATTTGCTTGCTTAGCGAGGCCTGAAGCTCGCTTAGAATGTTAAGGTGGGTTGATCAATAAATGATAGCTCACTTAGCGAGCTCCTGCTCTCTTAGCAAGCTCTGCGTATTTCAGCTCCCTATATAATGGGTTGAACATCAATTTTTGTGCAAATAACACTTTTTCTTAGACACAATAACCCTAAACTCAATATATTTCCTTGTTTTCAAAGATTCGACGCATCAATAGTCGGGAGATTGTCTTTGATGCTTTGCCTTCTTCATCTATTTCTTGTAATAGAAGCTACCATTGTTATGCCTAGCTAAACTCCTTTTGTGTCAAGATTAGAAGTTAGATAAGTCTTTCCTTTGTATGTATATGTGTTGCTCATTGTGTATGAACTTGTGATGATAAATATATGGTGAAAATCTTTGTATTTATGATATATTCCTTGTGTTTCTTCATGATTGAGAAATGTGTTCCACACTTTATCTAGGTTTTTCATCCATCAAAGAACATAGGCTATAGATAGTTATGAGACTTGATGTTCACTTTGTATTGATCTTGAATGTTGTCATTTTGATAGATTGAGTGAAAGATCATCAATGAATCAAAATGGTAAAACTCACAATTTTTGTTAGAAATAAACATTTTAATAGGATATTGTGATTATGTTTATCGTCTAAACTAGTTCATCCGCTTGATCGATTCTATTCGTGCAAAATGACTTGTCGGACCCTAATCTTGGTACGTGTTTTATAAACTTTCATATCCCGATAATTTCTACCGTTAGCTTTTTAATCTGTTATGCAAACGAAACGAAATGTTACTAAAAACCAATCTGAAACTAGCGCGATTGTAGAACGACAGTGATATCACAAAACAATCTTTGTGGAACGATAACAAAAACCCTACTCTATATGCACTCCAACAGTTGTCAAGTCCAATGTTCTTAGATCATTTGCTCCCTTAATAGCCGTAACATTTGGTTGCCATTCCCTGTTGAGACACCTTAAGATTTTGTTAGTGCCTACATCGTTAAAAGCAGTCTTATCAAGAGCATTTAAGCGATTAATCAAATGAGAAAATCTTTTTGCCATTTCAACAATAGTTTCCCATTGGTTCATGTGATAAAGACCAAACTCTTGTGTCAAGGTGTTGATTCTAGCCAACTTGACGTCATTGGTTCCCTCATGGGCAACTTGCAATGCGTCTCACATGGCTTTAGCGATAGTACAGTGAGACACTCGATAATACTCATCACACACTAATGCGACAATGAACATATTTTGAGCTTTCTAGTCATAATTATGCTTTTTCTCATCCTCCTCGTTCCACTATGCTTCTGGTTTGTATGGTAACGTTATCCCCGTTCACCATGGTTATTTCCATGGGACCATCTTGAATAACCTTCCAAATCTTTCTATCAACAGAGTTGATATGAATTCGCATACAATCATTCCAATAACTATAGTTTTCGCCGTTGAAAACCGGAGCTTTATTATAAGCTCCTTTTGGATCGTTATCCATCTTCTAAGAAGTTATATGTGAAGCACTATATGAACCGGTGTTGGTAATACCATTTGTTAGACGATGGCACGGATCTAGAAGGAGTGTTGAATAGATTCCCGATTAAAAATAATTTAGCAAGTTAAAAAAATTGTCTTACTAGGTTGCAGAAGCTCCCTAGAAAAATTGTCTAAAATAACAGTCTATTATTTAAAGATTGGATATGCGTTTAGAAACCAAATAGAACGCTAAAGATGAATGAATCAACACAATGTATAAATAATAATTTTATCCAATCAAAATTTGAAATGGGCTTGAATCAATAATAATTTTGATATCAACTTAAAAAACTATAAACTCAATAGTTCCTTAAAAATACAATAATTCGAGTGAATTTCTTACCGACTTATTTCGCTGACTTAAAAGCTGTCACTAGAACTTGTTTAAAAAAGATTTGTAATGGTGTAACAATTAACAATTAAATTGTATTTGCGTCAAAACAGTTAGATTGTATTTTCTAATTTCTAGTGGTGATAGTTAATTAAATAACTGCATCTGTTTAAATATTTTCTAATACACGTTTTTATCACATCTATACTTAACATGGTAATTATCCTACTACTAGTTATCAAAGATGGCATTGCATTCCATGCTTTCCTTAAAATATTTGTACATTTTTTTTCTAATAAATTTTCTTGAGAGAATATCCAAACTGCATTACTCTTTGTCCCCTTTTCACCCTTCAGCTCCTTGTATTATATATATGTGCAGTTGCAACTTGCAAGAATTGTCAAATGAATTCCATGAGATCAAAAGCTGTCACAAGGATTTGGTCAAAATACAAAATTCATGCAATTGTGTGAAAGTAACTATTAAAATGTGTTTTCTAATTACCACTTGGTTATAGAGAAATTTAATATTTCAATAAATAATGAAAGTTTTTATAATCAACCATACTGACTTTTACTTACGCATCCCATGTTATCAACTTTGACAATGAGTGCAAATTGAAGTTAGTATATAGATTCTACTTGTTTTGTTTTGTGAAGCAAGATAAAATATATTAAAAATAAATAAATACTTTAAATTCAAATACAAGCAGATTTCAAAGAAGATAAAGCAAAAACATGTCACGTAAATTCGAATTACGAGAGAGACACCAAACCGTGGACTATGTCTCCATTTTGATATTATTATTACTCATATTTCTTTATATTGCAAGTAGCCAACAGCAAAATGTCAAACTAAAGGAAACTCATTTCACCTTTATTCGAGGCTGATCAAAAGCTAGATAGATGAATGTCTATCTAAATATAGGAACAACATTTATTCTTATGTGAATTTACACAATAAATCACTTTGAGCGGGTATCATGGATTGTTTGTACTTTGATTTCCTCGAATATTTGTCATATGTATCTTAGTTAATGTGAGAATATGTACCTACAAAGACATTATGATTTCAAAGTAAGTAAAGTGTATGCAACATCGACTAAGAAAATTGATTGGGTGACATTAAGAGACGGAGTTAGAAATTTTTATGACGCGAGACAATTACATATAAATTTATTATTTTTGAAATAATTTTATTTTTAAATTATGAAAATAATATAGTTGTTTGTTAGATATTTTTTTAAGTCATGAATAAATTATAGGAGTACTAAGGTTACTCAAACCCTGATAACAAAAAGAGGGGGGAGAATCCGTCGCAAAAATATTACTAACCATTGGTGATCCTATATAAGAGAGACATCAAGTTGATGTTATTCTTCATGGTCTGCCTGAAAAATACAATCCATTCATAATGATGATTTATGGGAAAAGTGACCATGCAGACATCTATGAGGTTGAAGCATTGTTATATGTGCAAGAGGGTCAAATGGAGAGGTACAAATAAGAGTTGACCACACCTAGTGTAATTGCTAACATTGTACATCTTGATAACTCCAACTTTGTTGGGGGAAATGTAGGTGGATACTCACATTATCAAGATCGAGCTCGTGGCTTCAACAACTTCAGTGGCAAAAGTCATGTTAGAATGAACAATGCCACTATTAATAGGCCTGCATGTCAACTCTGCAACAAATAAGGACATAGTTTCATGGACTGGTGACATAGATTTGATGAGAATTTTTTTCCAGCACCAAGAAAATCTCAAACACAAGCATCAGGCAACTCTCAAGGTGATCGAGCCAATGTGTATCATCAAATCAAGACACCAACACAGGTTAAGCAACTGCACTTCTAGCTCACCAAGAATCTCTATAAATCCCATGGGAGTTGGAAGCTCAAGCCTGGTTTGCTGACTCAGGTGCATCACATCATATAACTCCCTATGTTTCTAACATTCAAAACATACATGCATGTGCATATCCTAATGAAATAATAGTATGCAATGGGCACAGTCATGCATTCAAGTCTATAGTGTCTTCCACAGTTAAGTCAACATGTTTTCCTAGGCGTCAACTTGCTATAAATTATATTCTATAAGTTCCCAAAATTACAAGAAATCTTCTGTCAGTTTCAAAATCTACAAAAGATAATAGAGTGTATTTTGAGTTTAATTCTAACAAGTGTTTTATCAAATCACATGCATCTAAACTGGTTTTGCTTGAAGGTTCTATGGATGAGAGTGGATTTTATGGCTTCAACAATCTAACTCTTGCTAATAAGCATAATCTTTAGTTAAGGAGTTTTCTCATGTTGTTTTCATTTGAAAATAACACTTGTCCTACACAAAATAGTGTATCCATAATTGTTGATATTCATGTAATGTGGAACTATAGGTTAGGTCATGCTAACTTTAGAGCAGTTAATCATGTTCTCCAATTGTGTAACATTCATGTCAATAAAAATAATCTTAAACAATCTTGTCATATGCTAGTTTCTTAGAAAAATCTCATAGACTACATGCTCCATTAACTCATACAAAATATAGCCATGTGTGTGAAATTCTTCACATGAATTTATGGGGGCCTTCACCTTCTCAATCTAGAGGTGGTTACTCTTATTACATTTTAATCTGACCTGATCAGGAGGAACCTTCCAGTGATGAACAACTACGATGGTGAACTGAGGGGAGTGTACCCTTAAGGTACTCCAATGCCAAAGTGAGAAAGAGTTTACAGAGTGCAAGTACAGAAATAGTTCAGAATGGAATATAATAGAATACATGACCCTCTGGTGAAAGAGGGTATTTATAGTGTGCCCCCAACGCTGGGCCAAGATTCTTCTCATGGACTAGATTAGCTAGGCCCAAGGAAGAACTGTCAAGGACTGCGTAGGAGCAAATAAGACCCAACACATGGTCTTGCCCTTGGTACAACTACCCATAAATATCAGAAGATAATGATGGACAATTGGGTGAGGTGGAGCATGTGAGGGAGACGCTCTCCCCACGTCCCCTTATATTGGGCCATGGGTCGTGCCAAATGATTGAGCCTCTTCTCGACGCACATTGCATTGCCCTAGTTCAAAATAGGAACCCCCAAGTCGCCACTCCGGTGCGGAGTGATGACTTAAGCGCAAGTATGTCAGGCAAATGATTCGCCGGAGACAAAGCCAGTGGATGTCGAGGACACTTGCTCGTGTTTATTGAAGCCTGTAAAAGGCGGTACATGTAAGACCACATTTAAGTTTCGATATGTCAAAGAGGATTGTGCGCTAGATGGTAGTCGTGCTCGAGGCTTCTTTTACGTCTTTGTGATATCAAGGATGTACGCGCTCGATGGTAGTCGTGCTCGAGGCTTCATTCGCGTTTTTGCGATGTCGAGGATGTACATGTCCGGTATCTCGAGGAGTAGTTTGGTGGCCCTTAGAGTTCCCAAGGGTGATGTGTCTATCTTTTCATTTCCTCCCACAATGACATTTAGTGCATGTTGCTTCGTTTTACGCATGATGGCACATTAAATGACTGATTGCCTAGGGAAATCTAGGCAGCCTAGGCAATGATGGCTTAGGCACGCTCTCTAGTATGGGGACCTATAAAAGGATTTAAGATGTGTTTCTCCTTATTTCTCATTTTCATTCTCCAAGTCTCTTTAGAAGTTTACTGGACGCTCTCACTTTCTCGCCGGAAAACACATTATTATCGTCACCGCAATCGTATCATCTCCTCACCAGAAAATATGTCAGGTAAGCTCCTTCCCTTTCTGGTAATATTAGGTTTAATATGTTTTTTCCACGGTGATATCTTCCACCGGAGTACCCGAAGAACACCCTCCTCGGGTTTCGTTTAAGGGTATTCTAATGAATGTCCCGGACACACCTTGAATTTTCTATGACTGCCCCGGGAAATCTTATGAATTTTCGATGAATGTTTCGAGCATCTTTTGAATTTTCGATGAATGTTCCGGGAATTCTCATGAATTTCTGATGAATGTGTCGGGGATTCTCATGAATTTCTGATGAATGTCCTGGGCATTCTTATGAATTTCTAATGAGTGTCCCAGGCATTCTTTGGGTTTGCGATGAATGTTTCGGTCATAATTTGGGTTTGCGATGAATGTGTCGGGTGCTTCTTTCCCCGACCCTGGCCCTCTCCCTTTTCCTTGAATTGCGGTGGAAGGATGGATTTGATGCGACATCGAATTCACCAATTTCCTCTGCTTTTCAGGTAACATGGATCCTCAACAAAGAGCCGATGATATCCCCACAGATGACATCAACATAAAGGTGGACGAGGAGGAGTAGGACGGATAAGAACGTGACGTGGGCAGGAGTGTGCCTTCTGCCTTCGGGAAGCCCGATCTCTTTTGGATCGGGGAAGAACCACTGGAAACGAGCTCCCGCTTCGTACATGATTCTCGCACCGCCCATACTGTTGTAGAGGACTTGGCGTCGGGGGATCCTCAGAATTCAGAGTGATACGCCCCTCCTCGAGCAGCAAATTTTCTCAGCTTTTTAGGGAATGTGCGTCCCTATTTACGAATTAGATTTTAGAGAGGCGGGGATCCGACTTCCTTTTACTAGCTTTCAGGCAGGCGTCCTTAGAAAGTTCGACTTGGCCCCTTCCCAACTTGATCCAAATGCCACCGCGTTTGTTCAGGCGTTAGAATTGGTGTACCAATATCTTGAAATCAGTTGCACACTACCCCTTTTTTCCGGGTTCTCCACCTGCAACAGTCGAGCGCGAACGGGAGACACAATAGGGTCTCGTTCAAGCAGCCGATGAGGCTTTTCAAGACTTACCATGATTCTGTATGGAATTTCAAAGACAAATGGTATACGGTGAAACCCCTCACCCCACGTACTTTGAACATTATTTATGCCAAGCGACGGGATGCCCGGGGCGAGGAGCATCTTGTCTCGACTATTACACTTGAGTGGCAGTGGGCTCATTTTAATTGGGAAACAAATCAGTTCTTTGTGAATCCCGAGAACCTGGGGCCCGAGGAAACTGAAGCCTATAATAAATTAGTGGCTTATATTCAGAGTTTTACTCTCTCCCTTTGTGTGGACCGACTGGACAATCATGTTTTGTCTGATGACGGGGAGCCTATCTTTGAGACTCGATTGATAAACACCAAAGCGGTGCTCGAGTGTAAATCAGACGAGGAGTCCCTCCGTCTTCTGGGTAGTTTATGTTCGCCTTATTTTAACTTAGTTGTTTTTGTTCAATAACTGACTTGTGTTCTTTTCTTCTGCAGCTACCATACCTAACGTCAAGGATCGTGTCTTGAAGCTATCGAAAAAGGGCACAGGCAAAGCTTCGAAGAAGGCTGCCAAGGGTCGTGTCCAACAAGTTGTCGCTGATGATGTGGTTGGTGGCTCGGAGACTCCTCCACTTCCTCTCAACTCTCCTCCTGTCGTGGTGACGCTTATTAGCCTGACTGACAAGCGAAAGACTTCTCCTGCCAAACGCCAACGTGGTAAAGGTTCGCCGACTGGTACTACTGTGGGCGAGGACCTGTCAGAGAGCCAAGGGACTTACCTCCTTCCCTCCTGCCATCTTCAACGGGAGAATTTCAGTGGGGAAGGCTTCGTCGGGGTGTCAGATGCTAAGGCCAATGCGATCTTGGGTCTGGATAAGGCGACCAAACATGTGAATTTGTCTCAAGACATCACTATTGTGATCAGGGTTATGGAGACGACCTTTGTCTTTTCCGACAACACTTGCCCGCGGTCTGAGCTGGAGATCATAAAAGAGGAGCTGAAACCGGAAAAGATTAAGAAGGAGAAGCTCTCACACGACTTCTTTAACTATAAAGAGAAGTATCATCTCCAGGAGGGGTTAATGATTAAACTGGGGGAGGTTAGGCTCGATGCTCTGTCTCTAGTGCGATGATTCTCTCATGCTGTTGAAATAGCATGAGGTTCGTCTGGTTGAGAATGTTTTCCATGGCTATGATCGTCGCATCTCCTTCAACCTGTATCGGGATAGGTTGGAAGGAAGTCGCAAGCTGAGGATGGGGAGCGTTGTTGGCCTCTAGTTCAGGGGAGAGACTGGCAAGTTGTTTGTTCCGCTCTTCGTACTCGTGGATGACGTGGTGGTCTTGGTCTTCACTAATGTTGTAGTCGACTAGGCCCTGGATGCGGTTGTCACCGTGTTCATTGGTCATGCTGGATGGTTGAAGAGATGAGGTGAAGTTTTGGTCATTTATTTTAAAAGACGGGGATCACCTTTATGTTCCCACAGACCGCGTCACTGACCTTACCTGATCAGAAGGACCTTCCAGTGATAAACAGTTACGGTGGTGAACTGGGGGTGTACCTGCAAGGTACTCCGATGCCAAAGTGAGAAAGAGTTTACAGAATGCATGTACAAAAATAGTTCAGAATAGAATAGAATACCTGACCCTCTGGTGAAAGAGGGTATTTATAGTATGCCCCCAGCACTGGGCCAAGATTCTTCTCATGGGATGGATTAGCTAGGCCCAAGGAAGAACTGCCAAGGACTGCTATTGCACCCCAAAATTTGCCCTCACCAAGACAAGACATTGTGTACTAAGGTATCCCTAGAGGTTCACAAGGTTCACAAGGTTCACAAGGTTCATAGGGTATCTCAAGAGGTTCACAAGGTTCACAATTAGTCAGAAAGTTTGACAATTCCCTCAAACAATGCATCCTCCTAAGCAAGGCATCCTAAACTAGGGTTTTGACTTTCATCAGACTAAATGGACTTCCAAGACTTCAAGTGAGCTTCATAGAATCCTATATGTTTTCAAGAATCCTCATGTCAAGTTTAAAGACTTTCCCAAAAGACTTGCTCAGTCAGATGATCAGATAGGCTAAAATCAGTCAAAGCAGTCAAAAAATCAAACTGAGGTCAACTGTGGTCAAACCAAAGTCAAACTTCATGATTTTTTGCCAACATCAAGTATATGAAGTAAAATTCCAAGGGTTGATCATGATTCATCAAGGAGATTTCAGATCATCAAGAATCAGGAGTTTCTAAATTAGGGTTTTCATAGGAAAAGTCAACTGAACTTTGACCAGCCATAACTTTCACATGCTTCATCAAATTTTTTCCATCCAAAGCTCATTTTGAAGGAAATTGAATTCTCTACAACTTTGTGTCTCACAAGCCAATCCCAAAAATGCTTCATTTGGAAGGTCTGAACTAAGACATTATAGGTCATTTTAAAAGTCAACAAAAAGTCAACAACTTCCAAAAAGCATAAATTGAGAATGGTAAAAGATATGGACATGAGACCAAAGAGGTTGGTTAGAGGACTCTTTAAGCTTTCCAAAATCTCCAATAACACCTTCATAGCATTAAAATTGAGGGATTTGTGCCCTTGCAAAGTTGGGAAATTTTTGAGAGGTTTATGAAGCAAATGGGATCTTAGAACCAAATTTCACCAAATGGGCTTGCATTTTTATGATCCAAACACTTCCATGACATCATGCACGAATTAAAAATTATTTATTCAAATTTTTATTTATTTTATTTTATTTATTATGAATTTTTACATTAAAAATCATTTTAAATCAAAATAAAATATAAAAGTGTGAATATATATTTGATTTGATTTTGGTTCTAGAAAGTCTTAAAGGTCATTTAGAAGTGATTGAGATCATGGAAAATCAGATCATTCAAAAACAGCAAGGATATATCAAAAAATTTCAATATTTGAAAGTGAATCTTTTTCAATCTCCATTGATCCAAAAGTCCAAAGGATGGACTGATTTTTTAACCTAATTCTATTCTATGATATATATACAACATATAGCAAGCATAAGACACAGATTTGGAAGCCTCAAGAACAATATTCAAACTTCAAAAATTGGTACAAAAATCTTGATTCAGATTCCTTGCTAGAGGTCCTTCCAAAGCATTTTGAAGGTTGAGACATGTTCCCTGGACATCATTGAGTGTAACCTGATCATCACATTGCTCCATAACATCCCATATTGACAAACTCGATCCAAGCTTTTTCATATTTTTTTGATTTTTCGTTCTTGATCATTCATGTATTATTAATGATTTTTGTTTGTTGATTTGTGTTTAGTGAAGGTTTGTGATGAATTTTGGGTGATTGGATTGAAGAAACCATGGCCAAATTGTAGAATGCCATTTTAAGGTTCATAACCTTCAAATTGGGGTTTCCCGATTAAGTGAATATAAATGCATTCTAAAACCATAAATCAATTGCAAATACTGGCTGGATCATATTTATGTGCTTAATTTGACAAAATTGTACGTAAATGGTACTGTATGAGTTTCGTAGGGTTTCCTGCAGGTTAAGATTTCGCAGGTAAATTGGTAGCAAAATTCGTAGGAAAATTCGCAGGGCTGGAGGTAGGAGATGAAGGTAGCGCGCGCTTTCTGATTTTTGAAATTTCGTTTTAATATTTTATGAATTGGTTGTATTATGTTTCACAAGTGTGATGCTGGCTCAGTTGGTTGGATGCGCGTGTGAGTGGCTTCAGTACCTGGGATCGATTCCCAGGTTTTGCATTTTTTTTTGTTTTATTTATCATATTTACCAGGTTTTATATTTAATGATTGTTGTTCATTCTTTGTTTGCTAGCACGCGCTAGCCCAGTGGCAGGGTTTTAGTTATGGTAAGGGGGAGGTCCTGGGATCAAAACCAGGCCTCCCCACCTTACTTTTTACCATTTGTTTTTATTTATTTTATATTAATTAATTTGTTTTATTATTGTTAAGTTTATTTAAACACTAATTAACCCTTATAGTTTTATTAATCTTATAATGTTTCTTGATTAATCACTTTAATTAATCTAATAAATAATTTTGTATGTAAATATTATTTTTATAATTTGTAAACAATTTATTTAAATCTTATTTAATTTCTAAATTTAAAAGACAAACCCTAATTTTTTCTTAATTAAAATACAAAACCCTAATTTTTATTTACCCTAATTTTCATTAACTTTAACATTTAATTTAATTAATTTTTATTCTAATATATAATTAAATAATTAATCATTTTGTTGTAAATAATTATAATATTGTTTATTATTTTATAATTATCTTATTTTCTTTTAAAATTCTTTAAAATTATTTATTTAACTTTAAAAAAATATTCTCATAAATTTTATATTTTGTATATTTGCGCTAACCTCTTTTTCTTATGATTATTACTATTGCTAACCCTTTTAATTATTATTTATTTATTATATATTTATCATTTAATTGTTTTTATTATTATGTAATTGCGAAAGCCATGTAATAGTCGTAGGTTTATTTTGTCTCTATTTTATTGTTTGTAAATATTTTATTGTCATGGTTAGTAACTATAGAGTGTGAATAACTATGTGTAATTAAAATAACTTAGAAAACTAATTTAAACAAGATAAATATATGAATACAAACACTCACACACGTAAGTCGATCTTTGATCGCCTTCTCACACTTTCTAGGGTTACTCCTCATGTTGCCTAATTATAAGGTCAAGTAAGGTGTGTTGAACCCAAACAAATGTACTTTTGGAGTTAGGTCTGGTAAACTCCTGGGTTTCATTGTCAGTGGAAAAGGTATTGAAGTAGATCTTGCAAAAGTGAAAGCCATACAAGAGATGCCAACTCCCCGTACTGAGAAGGAAGTCAGAGGTTTCTTGGGACGATTGAATTACATTGCAAGATTTATTTCCCAATTAACTGCTACCTGTGAGCCAATCTTCAAGTTGTTGAAGAAGGATTAGGTAATGGAGTGGAATGATGAGTGCCAGACAGCCTTTCATGAAATCAAGAGATATCTTCTAGAACCTCCAATTTTGATGCCACCAGTTGATGGAAGACCCTTGATTGTGTACTTAACAGTATTAGACAACTCAATGGGGTGTGTGTTGGGGCAACATGACGAGTCTGGTCGAAAAGAGCAGGCAATATACTACCTGTTGCACCCCAAAATTTGCCCTCACAATACAAGACTTTGTGTGCTAAGAAGGTTCACAAGGTTCACAAGATTCACAATGCTTTCAAAACCTTTCATGAGGTTCATGAAGTCTACAAGTCACTTTATGAGGTTCACAAGGTTCATAAGATTCACAATGCTTTCAAAACCTTTCATGAGGTTCATGAAGTCTACAAGTCACTTTATGAGGTTCACAAGGTTCACAAGATTCACAATGCTTTACAAGATCTTTCAGGAGGTTCATGAAGTCTACAAGTCACTTTATGAGGTTCACAAGGTTCAAAAGACCTCCCATGAGGTTCACAAGACATTTATGATGGTTCACAAGGTTCACAAAGTTCACAATTGGTCAGAAGAGTTGACAATTCCCTCAGACAATGCACCTCCTAAGCAGTGCATCCAAAACTAGGGTTTTGACTTTAATCAGGCTAAATGGATTTCCAAGACTTCAAGTGAGCTTCATAATATCTTATATTTGTGTAAGAACCCCCATGACAAGTTTCAAGACTTTTCTCAAAAGTTTGCTCAGTCAGATGATCAGATAAGTCAAAATCAGTCAAAGCAGTTAAAAAGTCAAACTGAGGTCAAATGTGGTCAAACCAAAGTCAAACTTCATGATTTTTTGCCAACATCAAGTATATGAAGTAAAATTCATCATTTGATCAAGGGTTGATCATGATTCATCAAGGAGATTCCATATCATCAAGAATCATGAGTTTCTAAATTAGGGTTTCCTCAGTAAAAGTCAACTGAACTTTGACCAGCCATAACTTTCATATACTTCATCACCAAGTCTCCACTCAAATCTCATTTTGAAGGAAATTGAATTCTCTACAACTTTGTGTCTCACAAGCCAGGCCCAAAAATGCTTCATTTGGAAGGTATGAGCTAAGACATTATAGGTCCTTTTGAAAGTCAACAAAAAGTCAACAACTTCAAAAGGGCATAACTTGAGATTGGTAAATGATATGGACATGAAACCAGTGGGGTTGGTTATAGGACTCTTCAAGCTTTCCAAAATGTCCAAGAACACCCTCATAGCATTAAAATTGAAGGATATGTGCCCTTGCAAAGTTGGGAAATTTTGGGTTGGTTCATGAAGAAAAAGGAGGTCTAAAACCAATTTTTTCCAAATGGGCTTGCCAAATAATGACCCAATCCACTTCAAAACATCTTGAACGAAATTAAATTAATTTATTCATAATTTTATTTATTTTGTTTTTATTTATTATGATTTTTATATTAAAAAGTCATTTTAAATTCAAATAAAATATAGAATAATGAGAATTAATTTTAATTTTGCTTCTAGAAAGTTTTAAATCACATTTAAACTTGATTGATACAAGAGTTATGAAAATCCTCCCAAAATAGCAATGTGAGATCAAGGATATTCAAGTTTTAAGATCAAATATTTTTCAATCTAAAGAGGTCCAAAAATCCAAAGCTTTGATGAATCTCTTGACCTAATTTTGTTGTATCATATATATACAACACATAACAAACATGAACCCACGATTTTGCAGCCTCAAACACCACATTCAAAGTTTCAAAAGTTCATCAAAAATTCAAATTCGGGTTCCTATTTTAAGGGCAGGAAAAGGTATTTTGAAGACATAGAGATGATCCTTGGACATCATATAATCGAAACCAACCTTCCATTGCATCAGAACCATGCCATATCATGTTAACCGAATCATATTTGTCCTTGAATATAAATTTTTCGATTTCACTAATTCATTGCATTTTAATGAATTTTGTTTGCCTAATCTTATTTGTGATGATGTGTAGAACGTTTCTGGGCAAAGAAATCAAAGAAATCATGACTAACCCGTGAAACACCATTATTAGGGTTTGGACCAAGGATTAGGGTTTTCTGATTTGTGGAATATAAATGGATTCTAAAACCATAGAATGATTCGCATGAATGTCTGGATCATATTGATAGGTTTAATTTTATGAAATTGTATGGTTTTGTTGGTTATTGATTTTCGTAGGTATTGCTGCAGTTTAGAAATCGCAGGAAAAATGGAAGCAAAATTCGCAAGAAAAATGGCAGGTCTGGAGGTTGAAGATGAAGCTGCGCGCGAATCCAGAATTTGAATTTAAATTTATATTATATATTAATGTTTGTATTATTTATGTTGAGAAACACTGATGGCCTGGTGGTAAGACAGATGCGCGTATGATGCTGAGGGCCAGGGATCGAATCCTGGACTCAACCAATTTTTTCTTATTTTTATGTTTAATGTTTAGTCTTAATATATTATGCGTTATGGTCACCATAATAACAGGTTCGCTCATCTAGCTGGGACGGTAACGTTTGGTGTGTTTGCTATGAAGGTCCTGGGTTCGATCCCCCAGGCCTTTTGTTTTTTTTCTTATTTTTGTGATTTTCCAGGATATAGCACAAAACCAATTAGACTCATTCCTCTATCACACGTGCGTGGCTGGCCTGGTGGTGGGTTTTGCTGCTGGTAAACATGGTGACCTGGGTTCAAACCCCAGCCAGGTAAGTTTTGTTATTTTTTTCTATTTTTATTTTGTTTAATTGATTTAGGTTTTATTAATAATCATATATATAATTAAATAATTCTATAAATGTATACTCAATGTTTTCTAATATTCAAAAATTATTCTTTCTTAATTCAAAAATTATTACTTTTTATTATGTATTTAAATTATAATATATATATATATATATATATATATATATATATATATATATATATATATATATATATATATATATTACTAAAATAATTTTGTATATTAGATTATAAACTCTTAAATATTTTTCTAACAAACCCTAATTTTATAAACCCTAGTTTATCTTTTCTAAACAATTATTAAAAACCTAATTTTATTTTCTAATTTTTGTAAATATAATTATTATGTATATATTTTATTTAATATAATTAAATTATAATTAATTCCATTTTAATATATAAATATTCTATCATTGTTTATAATTAATTATATATGTAAATAATTTCTAAAAAAATTGCAAAATTTAATAATCTCTCATAATATGTTCATAATTTATTTAATTTGTTTATAATTTTAAATTTTATAATTAATTAATATAATTGTTCATATTTCTCTATTAACCATTAAAATTTTGTTTTGTTTATTATTATTATTAATCATGTTTATTACTAATCTATTTATTTTTTAAATTATGCTTATTATTATTATTTCACTAACCCTATTTATTTTTAATTATTATTACTAACCCCTATTATAATTATTATTGCTTATTTATTTGTTATTTATATTTTGCTTATTTATTTATTTTTGCCATTATTTTAAATTGCTTTATTATTATGTAAATGCTCCTTGGTGTAATTTTTCTGTAATATTTAAATTATTTAATTTTCATGTTATGGTTAGTAAAATAGGGAGTGTAAACATGTATTATATTTAAAAATTGAATTTAGGTCATTTAAATTATAAGATAAATATAAATTAAACACTCACACACGTAAGTCGATCTTTGATCGCCATCTCACTTTCTAGGGCTGCCTCTCAATGTTGCCTATTCAAAAAGGTCAAGTAGGGTGTATAAAGCAAAGTCCCTTAAAAGAAAAGTCATCTAGTCCCTTCATAATCAAAGATCAAGTCCCTTAATGGTTGCCTTTCAATATGATCTTGTCCCTTTCGAATAATGATGACAGTCCCTCCAAAAATGCTTAATACACCCTACAGTTGCCTTCATTAAACAAATGTCCCTCATTTGTCCCTTACATCCAAGGTAATGACTACCTATTCCTTAATAATAGGGATAGTCTTACCATTTAAAGGATTCAAGAACAGAAAGACTTAAACTTTAGGGTAGGTTCCTCATAGTTACTTGCTCACTATTCAAAAACTTTTCAAACACTTCACAATTTCAAACAATTTTCAAACACAAGTTTTTTTACGCATCCGTACATGGATCATTATTAAACTCTTATGAAAATTTTTATTCACACACTTCACATTTTCAAAAACAATTCAAAGTGAGCTAAGTAACTAAGAGCCCATGGATAACCATGGATGTAAAGGGTGCTAACACCTTCCCTTTACATAACCTACCCCCCGGACCCAAAAATCTTTTAAAAGGTCTTTCCTGTTCTTTTATGCCTTTCCTTTGGATAAAATAAAAGTCGGTGGCGACTCCTGCTATCCGCAACATAACTAAAGTCAGTTCTCCCACCGTGTTACAGAACTGGCGACTCTGCTGGGGATTTAATAAAAGAGGGGTACCCTTAGGAATTAGATCACTTTAAATTGTTTGCCTTGTTTGCTTTACTTTACTTGTTGGGCTCTTATGTGTGAAAGATCCTAACCCGGATCTAGTGTACCTTAGGTAAATGGCAATAGACCAAGGAAACTTTACGACGTATATCGATATGGTTTATCTGGTGGCCATAGTTAGTGTGACTTCTTGGTTGGTGCTTATGTTCCTTAAGTCAAGTTAAGGATAATATGAGGCTGCCATATGTTGTCAATGCACTAACTAACTTTTAGAACCCTAGTTATCCCATCTTGGCCTTTAGAAGGTAGTGAGGTAATCGGCTTCGGTGCAGACTGAAGTTGGTTGACACTCGATACTACGCTCATTGAGATCTTAAACTTTGAGGGTTTTGGTTGGCAAGTAAGTTGCCTACTGAACAACCACCCTTGTGAAGGATCAATGATATTGAGATCCCTTAGAACCTGGTTACTTTTGTAGGACAGGATGAACCATCTAACTTCAGGGGAGGGTACTTACCTTAAACCTCATGCAAGCCTTTAAACCTAGGGCTATGGTGTGACTTGTTTGTGTGTGCCACATGTTTGTGATTGAGCATAACATCATGACATCATCATGCATCATAAGCATAGCATTTTCACTAACCATTTCAAGGACCAAAGGATTTATCTTTGTTCTTTGTTGCAGGTCATGGCTTCTGCTCGTAGAAACACCATCAGGATTAACTTTGTGGGGATACCTCCCAAGCTTAAAGAGTTGGTTTCTCAAGTGTCTGATCACTCCCAGTTTATCAAGAGACATGGTCACCTATTGGATCTAGTCATTTCAGGGTTCAATGAAGACATGATGAGTGTCCTATTTTAGTTCTTTGACCCTAAGCACCATTGCTTTACATTCCCCGACTATCAGCTGGTTCCTACAATGGAAGAGTTCTCTAAACTTCTGGGTATACCTGTTCTTGATCAAAGGCCCTTCACAGGCTTGGAGAAGGAGCTTAAACCAGAAGTTATTGCTGCAGCTCTACATCTGAAGAAGTCTGATATTGTTCTAGAAACGAGAAGCGGAGTTAAGGGAATTCTGGCTAAAGTATTAATGGATAAAGCTCAAATGTTCTTGAAGGCCATGAGCTATGATGCTTTTGAGGAGATCTTAGCCTTGCTAATATATGGCTTAGTATTGTTCCCCAATCCAGATCAGTTCATAGATGTTCATGCCATCAACATATTCCTGAGTCACAATCCAGTACCCACATTGCTTGGAGACATCCTACATTCTCTCCATACTCGTACTACAAGGGCAAGAGGAACTTTGATGTGCTGCATACCTTTGCTTTCTAGGTGGTTTATTTCTCACCTTCCTCGCTCAGTAATGAAGAATGAGCAAGGGTTCAGATGGTCCAAGAGAATCATGTCACTTTCTCACTCAGATATCCATTGGTGCTCCAGATCTATGGAGAATGTCACCATCATTGACCGTTGTGGGGAGTTTCCTAATGTGCCACTTCTAGGCATAAGAGGAGGCATCACCTACAACCCCTCTCTAGCTTTACGACAGTTTGGTTACGCTCGGAGTGATGGTCCACATGACATGTTGATTCAGGGCATTGTGTTTGATTACGACAACGATCTTCAAGGTTACCGTCAGAGATTCATACGAGCATGGGGAAAAGTAAACAGGGTTGACAGCAAGACACTGGAGCCTAAGTACACTATTCCTATGGAAGCTTATCTCAGATGGGTACGATCTCGTGCTCAGACTCTCATGATGCCATATCCTGCCGTCCTACCAGTTACCATGGAACCTGTTGCTGAAGGAGACACATCTTATACCATCCTTCACCCAGACATGCCTACTGATATGGAAGACTTGCAAAGATCATGGATCCAACTGAAGGAGCAAAGGGATACTTTCGAGGCTCATTACAAAGCAAGCCAAGAAAGAGTCCTAGAACTAACAAAGCAACTTCATGAAGAACGGAACCTCAACTCATACCTCAACACAAAGAGGAAACGTCCATGGGAGACTTAAAACCCCATCTCTTGTATTTATTTCATTTCATTTTCTGTAAGCCTAAAAGGCAAAACAAATTTATTACTAATAAAAGTTTACCTTCTTGTTTGTTTAAGCAAATTTAAATCCTGCGGTCCTTGAAAACATTGCATATGCATTCACATATCATTTCATCACATCACAGGTTTATAATTGTGCACAGGTTTCTCATCTTCTCGCTGTTTATTTCAGCAATGGCTCTTGAACAATCAGTTAAGGATCTCCAGGCACAAAATGCACAGTTCCAAGAGCTGATCTTGAACCTGTCCAAGGGGCAAGATGAATTGAAGGCACTGCTGGCCAAGAAGACTAAGAAGACTAGAAGGTCAACTGGTTTGATTAACATGGGAAGAAGGTTCAAAGGTCTTGCCAAGACCAAAGAACCAGTTGAAGACTATGAATCTGAGGAATCTGAAAAAGAGGGAGGCAGTCTCCACAACACTATGGGGGACTCTGATTCTGAGGCTAATTACTACCATGATCCTAATGAAGACAAATTCAAGATGCTGGTGGATAGAATGGATGCTATGGAGTTGCAGAAGTCATCTGGACTGGATTTTGAAGATTTGAGTCTGATATCTGGGGTAGTCATACCCATTGGTTTCAAGGTTCCTACCTTTGTTGTTTACGATGGGGTCTCTTGTCCCAAGCTGCATCTAAGGTCTTATGTCAGAAGAATTCAACCTCACACTGCTGATAAGAAATTATGGATCCATTTTTTTCAAGAGAGCTTATCTGGAGCTCAGCTGGAGTGGTATTATCAGTTGGAGAGTGTCAACATCAGGGACTGGAATGATCTTGCTGAGGCTTTCTATAAGCAGTATCAATATAATGCTGACTTAGCTCCCACTCGCATGCAGCTTCAGAGCATGTCTATGGGTGCCAAAGAAAGTTTTAAGGAGTATGCTCAGAAGTGGAGAGATTTAGATGGAAGAGTTCAACCCCCTTTAATTGACAGGGAACTGGTTGATATGTTCATGTGTACGCTGAATGGTCCGTTTTACAGTCATCTCATTGGAAGCTCATCATCTGGCTTCACTGAGTTGATAATGAAAGGAGAGCGAGTAGAAAATGGTATAAAGAATGGTAAGATTCAAGTGGGTACTTCCTCATCAGGTGCTGCAAAGAAACCTCCCACTGGGAAGAAAGAATCCAATGCTGTTTATGGTCAGCCTGATCGTAACAGAAGGCATCAGTCGGTTAGTGCTGTTCATATTTCAAATCCAACTCCTGCAACAACAGAGCAGCCACAGGGCAACCAACAGAGGGCTAGAAGACAGTTCACGAAGATCAACATGTCAATGGCTCAGGCATTGCAACACTTGTTGAAGGCTGAACTTATTACTTTGAAAGAAGCTCCTCAGAATCCCAATGTTACCTCTCCCAGATACAATCCCAATGCACGGTGTGCATATCATTCAAACTTTCAGGGACATGATACTAATAACTGCTGGGTCTTGAAGAACAAAATTCAAGATATGATTGATGCTGGAGAGATTGAGTTTGATCCTCCGGGTACTCCAAATGTGATTACTGCTCCAATGCCAAACCACGAGAAGACTTTCAATGCCATTGAGGAAGATCTGCATATCCATTCAGTTGCAGAGTTGACCACACCATTTTCTGTCATCAGGAAGAAGTTAGTACAAGCTGGGTTCTTTCCGGGTTGTCATGAAGATTGTGTTTATTGTGAGTATAATCCAAATAAGTGTTGGAGGTTGAAGGATGGAATTCAACGTCTCATGAATAATTACACCATAGTGTTCGAAAGAAGACCACCTTCCGTGGAAAGTATGGTAGATCATATTACGCAAGGTAAGAAGACTGAAGAGGTTGACATGGTTGACAAAGTGCCGGTAAGAATCACTTCCAAAGGTCCTATTAAAATCACTCATTAGGGTCCAATCAAAATTACTGCTGAAGGTCCTGTGAAAGTTGTTGCTGAAGCCAGAGTGGCTCCTATGGTCATTACTACTCCTGGTCATATCCCGTATACGTCTGATAAAGCTGTGCCTTGGCATTATGGATCTGATGTTTACATCCATGGTGTTAAGCAAGAGCCCTTAGCTGAGGTGCCTGTTGATGTTGACAATATTGCTGGATCTAGTAAGATCACACGTAGTGGAAGAGTCTTCTCACCTCCAGTTACTTCCAAGAATGCAGCTACTCCTGCTGCTACTTCCACCACTGATGCTCGGGGCAAAGGTCCTGTTATTGAGCCTATACCTACTGATGTGCCAGCTGCTGATGATCTCTCTAAGCAGATGGAAGAAGTATTGAAAATCATTCGCAAGAGTGATTATGACATTGTTGATCAGTTGGGGCATACTCCCTCTAAGATTTCTATGCTGTCCTTGTTGTTATGTTCTGAAGCTCATGCAAAAGCTTTGATCAAGTTTCTGAAGACTGCTCACGTACCCAATGCAATTTCTGTTGACCAGTTTGAGAATTGTGTTGCCCACCTGACCTATGACAATGGGTTAGGATTTTCTGATGCTGATTTGACCCCTGCCAAGAGGGATCATAACAGGGCCTTGCATATCTCAATTGAATGCAGGGGCACTACCCTGTCACATGTATTGATAGACAATGGTTCCTCTCTGAATGTGTTGCCCAAGGAAGTCCTGAACAAGCTGAGTCCTGAAGATGCTGTGCTGAAGCCCAGTAATATTGTGGTAAAGGCTTTTGATGGTTCTAGAAGAGTAGTGCATGGGGAAATTGATCTTCCAATCAAAGTTGGCTCCCAGGTGTTTACTGCTACATTTTTTGTGATGGATATTCGTCCTTCATACTCTTGTATGCTTGGTCGTCCCTGGATCCATGGGGCAGGTGCTGTAACCTCTACATTGCATCAGAAGCTAAGATATCCGGTGGAAGGAAAGGTTGTTACTGTCTATGGAGAAGAAGAATACTTTGTCAGCCATGTAAACACTTTCAAGTATCTGGAAATGGAAGGTGAATATATTGAAACTCCGTGTCAGACATTTGAAGTGGTTCCTTGGGTTGTTAATGATTATGTAGCTCCTCCGGTTGCCAAGAAAGTTCCTGTGGTCACCAGAAAACCTCCAACAATGGCAATGGCTTCCCTCAATGATGCTAGAGCTGTGGTGGATGAAGGTGGTTGTACTATTTGGGGTCAGCTTCCTGATATTCCATACAAGTCTGAAAAATTTGGTTTGGGTTTCACTGCAGAGTCCCAGAAGGCCGTTCGTCGTGCTCGTGCTGTTCGTATCACCGATCAAGGGGTTATGAAAGATCAGATCAATGATGTGGGAGACTATGATGAAGACTACAATCTGGATGCTTGGATTTTTCCTACTGTGGGTGCTGGACTCAATAATTGGAAAGCTGAAGATGTTATCCCTATCTCCTTTAGTCAGGAGTAAATACTATTACTGTGTTGTTGCTTTTAAGTTTGTAATTTCTTGAACAATTGAACTCTTAAGCCTTGTGCCTTACCCGGGGCACAATGGTGTGCTTGTTACGGGCTGTCATTTCATTTGCATACTTCATTCAATAAAATCAGTGGATGTTTCGTTTTCATAAATATTATGTTCCTTGTCTTTCTTTTCTTTTATTTTTGTTTTATCAGATATGTGTTCTTACACACACCCACATCACTAAAATGCAGATCCTCATCCACTCTGGATCCTGTTGATAACAATTCTACTATTGCCAATTATAATTTCGAGAATCCGATCTATCAAACTGAAGACGGAAATGAGGACGATTGTGAAGTACCTGTTGAGCATGCTAGGTTGTTACAACAAGAAGAGAAAGCCATACAGCCACATGAAGAGCCAGTCGAAGTTGTGAATCTGGGAACTGAAGAAAACAGGAAAGAGGTCAAGATAGGGGCTGAATTAGAGGATAGTGTCAAGAGCAGGTTGATTCAGATGTTATGTGACTATGTGGAGATCTTTGCTTGGTCTTATGAAGATATGCCAGGGTTGGATACAGACATTGTGGTTCATCGTTTACCAGTAAAAGAAGATTGTCGTCCAAAGAAGCAGAAGGTTCGTCGTATGCGTCCTGAGATGTCAGAAAAGATCAAAGCAGAGGTAATGAAACAGTTTGATGCAGGGTTCTTAGCAGTGACTTCTTATCCTCAGTGGGTTGCAAATGTGGTACCAGTTCCTAAGAAAGATGGTAAGGTACGTATGTGTGTAGACTACAGGGATTTGAACAAGGCCAGCCCCAAAGATGACTTTCCACTTCCTCATATTGATGTTCTGGTAGACAACACTGCGCAGCATAAGGTATTCTCTTTTATGGATGGTTTCTCTGGTTACAATCAAATCAAGATGGCACCCGAAGATATGGAGAAGACAACCTTTGTGACACAGTGGGGCACCTTTTGCTATAAGGTAATGCCATTTGGTTTGAAGAATGCAGGGGCAACATATCAGCGTGCTATGGTGGCTTTGTTTCATGATATGATTCATCATGAGAAAGAGGTATATGTGGATGATATGATAGCCAGATCCCAAAATGAAGAGCAACATCTTGATCATTTGCATAAATTGTTTGAGAGGTTGAAGAAATACAAGCTAAGATTAAACCCAAACAAGTGTAGTTTTGGAGTTAGATCTGGTAAACTCCTGGGTTTCATAGTCAGTGGAAAAGGTATTGAAGTGGATCCTGCAAAAGTGAAAGCTATACGAGAGATGCCAGCTCCCCGTACTGAGAAGGAGGTTAGAGGTTTCTTGGGACGATTGAATTACATTGCAAGATTTATTTCCCAATTAACTGCCATCTGTGAGCCAATTTTCAAATTGTTGAAGAAAGATCAGGTGATGGAGTGGAATGATGAGTGCCAGACTGCCTTTGATGAAATCAAGAGATATCTGCTAGAACCTCCAATTTTGATGCCACCAGTTGATGGAAGACCCTTGATTATGTACTTAACAGTGTTAGACAACTCAATGGGGTGTGTATTGGGGCAACATGACGAGTCTGGTCGAAAAGAGCAGGCAATATACTACCTTAGCAAAAAGTTTACCGACTGTGAAACAAGATACTCACTGCTCGAGAAAACTTGCTGCGCTTTGGCATGGGCTGCTCGCCGACTAAGACAGTATATGTTGACTCATACTACCTTGTTGATTTTGAAGATGGATCCAATCAAGTACATATTTGAGAAACCTGCTCTCTCCGGAAGAATTGCAAGATGGCAAATGATCTTGACAGAATATGATATACAGTATACTACTCAGAAGGCCATCAAGGGAAGTGTTGTTGCTGATCATTTGGCTCATTAAACAGTGGATGATTACCAGTCAATGAGTTTTGAGTTCCCTGATGAAGACATTATGATTATTACCAAAGAACCTGGACAATATGACGGACCTGAACAAGGATCCCGATGGACTATGGTTTTTGATGGTGCCTCTAATGCACTTGGTAATGGTGTTGGTGTTGTGATTAGTTCCCCTGAAGGTTGTCATACCCCGATTACTGCCAGACTTTGTTTCTATTGTACCAATAATATGGCTGAGTATGAGGCATGTATCCTGGGTATTAAAGCTGCTATTGATATGAAGATTCAGTTCCTTGATGTGTATGGAGATTCAGCCCTGGTAGTAAGTCAAATTAAAGGAGATTGGGATACCAAGCATGATAATCTCATTCCTTACAGAGAGCATGTGCTGTCTTTAATCCCACATTTTAAAGAAATTACCTTTGGACATATTCCACGAAGAGAGAATCAGTTGGCAGATGCATTAGCCACCATGGCATCCATGTTTGAGATCAGCTGGGATGATGAAGCTCCCAAGATTACTATTGATATATTTGAAAAGCCTGCATACTGCAATGAAATTGACACAGAAGGGGCAGAGGAGAAACCTTGGTTCTATGAAGTAAAAAGATATCTTGAAGCTCAGGAGTTCCCTGAAGGGGCATCTATCAAAGATAGGAAATTTCTGAGAAGGTTTTCTGCTAAGTTCTTTTTGAGTAATGGGATTTTGTACAAGCGCAATCATGATTCAACTATGCTTCGTTGTGTGGATAAGAAGGAAGCAATTGAGATTATGGAAGATATGCATGATGGAATCTTTGGCACTCATTCTAGTGGTCATACTATGGCAAAGAAGATATTGAGAGCAAGTTACTATTGGTCTACCATGGAAGCTGATTGCTATCAACACTCCAGAACATGTCACAAATGTCAAATCTATGTTGATAAAGTCCATGTACCTCCATCACCATTGAATGTGTTGACTGCTCCTTGGCCCTTTGCCATGTGGGGCATTGATATGATTGGTGAGATCAAGCCTACTGCTTCTAATGGGCATCGTTTCATCCTGGTTGCTATTGATTACTTCACGAAGTGGGTGGAGGCAGCTTCATTTGCATCTGTTACCAAGAATGTTGTGGCTCGATTCATTAAGAATAATCTCATATGTAGGTATGGCATCCCTGAAAGGATTATCACTGACAATGGCTCTAATCTGAACAACACTATGATTACTGATCTCTGCACGCAGTTCAAGATTAAGCACCATAACTCTTCTCCGTATCGTCCAAAGATGAATGGGGCAGTTGAAGCTGCTAATAAGAACATCAAGAGGATTGTACAGAAGATGACTGTTACTTATAAGGATTGGGATGAGATGTTGCCATTTGCTCTTCATGGTTATCGTACCACAATACGTACTTCAACAGGGGCAACCCCATTCTCCTTGGTCTATGGTATGGAAGCAGTTCTACCCATTGAAGTTCAGATTCCCTCCTTAAGAATTATGAAGGATGCAGGCTTGGATGAAGATGAGTGGATTCAGACTCGACTTGACCAGATAAACTTGGTTGATGAGAATAGGTTAGCAGCAGTTTGTCATGGCCAGATGTACCAGAAACAAATGATCAAAGCTTTTAACAAGAAGGTTAAGCCAAAGGTATATCAGGCTGGTGATTTGGTAATCAAGCGTATCATATTACCACAGGGTGATCCTAGGGGCAAGTGGACTCCTACATATGAAGGACCATTTGTAGTCAAGACAGTGTTCTCAGGAGGTGCCATGATACTCACTACAATGGATGGTGAAGACTTCCCACAGCCTGTAAACGCAGACATAGTTAAAAAATACTACGCATAAAAAGAGACTCGCTAGGTTGACAAGCCTAGGCAAAAATAAGGGCATCCCGGCAAACCAAAAGGGTTTGGGCAAAAATTAGGGATATATATGAAAAGATGTACACCCGGCAAGTCGAAAACCTGAAAAGGCGGCTTGGGCAAAAAAGGGTATCCCGGTGGATTGAAAACCTGAAAGGGCAACCAGTTGTGTTACCTACTCAAGTTTGAACAGATAAGGCTCAATCCAATCGTTTCTGTCTCAACAGCAGAAGATGAGATACTCGAAGATAATGGCGATAGTAGAATTGAAACTCAATAGGATTATTTTTCACATAGCTGATTTTCCTTGTTTTGAAAAAAAAACTTTATGACAAAATCCTCTTACTAGGGTTTATGTCTCCTTGTACAAACTTACCCGTCTATGGGTCACTTTTTGATATAAATAAATTCCATCTTTTGAATCCAGATTTACTTTTACCCTATTTACATAAGCGAAACATCCATTGGTTGTGTTTGAATGTATGTATGCTTTTGAATATGATTGATGCATGTATGCTTAATATGATTGATGTTTACCAGAAATGCATGAAAATGCAGTAATAGTATTTACTAAGGACGAACGAGGGAAGGATTTCAACGAAGCTTCGCCGGTTCATCTTTACAAGACAGTTACAAACCCTCAGTAGGACGAATCCATCTTCATAAAGTCTCATCTCCCCTGGAATTTATATCCATCTCTTTTATCCTCATACGGATATACGGGAATTTACTTTCCAATAAGGGTACGACAAACGAAGACGGGAGGTTATATATACCCTACTATTAAACGAAGACGAAGGTTATGTATACCTTACTATCCCTAGCATACGAGAGGTTATCTATACCTTGTTATCCCCAGCAGACGGGAGGTCATATATACCTTGCCATCCCCAGCATATGGAAGGTTGTGTATAATATATTATCAAACAAGACGGGAACGAGTTCCTCATATTCTTCAACAACGAATCGGGATTTATTTTCCCAGGCCAGCAGTTGTTATACGAAGATATCCAGACGCTTCCGGCAGTGTCATATCATACATACATCATTTACATCATACCATAACATACATATCCATAGATACATAGTACATTACCTAAGTGCATCATATCATACATGCATACATAATGCATAAACTAATATTATTATACAGAATGCTACCTTGTTTTCAGGTTAATTATCCAGTAAACAGCCTTATGTTATCAGGATTGCTTTATCCTCCTGAAAGTTATCATCCCTCAGGATTGCTTTATCCTCCTGAAAGCATATCATACATCAGGACTGCTTTATCCTCCTGAAAACTTATTATCTCTCAAGACTGCTTCATCCTCTTGAAAGCATATTACTACCTCAGGATTGCTTTATCCTCCTGACAGCTTCTTATTACCTCAGGACTGCTCCATCCTCCTGACAGCTTCTTACACCTCAGGATTGCTTTATCCTCCTGAAATCATATTATTACCTCAGGGCTGCTTTATCCTCCTGACAGCTATCATCATTACCTCAGGAATGCTTCATCCTCATGAAAGCATATTATCAATCTCTCAAGATTGCTTCATCCTCTTGAAAACATATCACTACATCAGGATTGCTTCATCCTCCTGAAAGCTTATTATCTCATCAGGACTGCTTTATCCTCCTGAAAGCACATCAATACCTCAGGACTGCTCCATCCTCCTGACAGCTATCATCATTACTTCAGGACTGCTTTGTCCTCCTGAAAGCTATCATTATACCTTCATACTTTGGACTGCTTTATCCTCCAAGAAATGTATCTAAGAACTTTTCTCCAAGTGGCATCTTTAAGCCCACTCAAGCATATTCAACTAGCCATCTGTATCACTTTATGCACTGGTGAGTGCAAATTTTTGGGCTTTTGTGTTCAATCCCCTTCAACCTTCCAGGTCACGACTGGCAAATATACCAATCTAACCCCTCAGGTTTCAGAAAATTGAACAGGGGCAGCTGTTGCACCCCAAAATTTGCCCTCACAATACAAGACTTTGTGTGCTAAGAAGGTTCACAAGGTTCACAAGATTCACAATGCTTTCAAAACCTTTCATGAGGTTCATGAAGTCTACAAGTCACTTTATGAGGTTCACAAGATTCACAATGCTTTCAAAACCTTTCATGAGGTTCATGAAGTCTACAAGTCACTTTATGAGGTTCACAAGGTTCACAAGATTCACAATGCTTTACAAGATCTTTCAGGAGGTTCATGAAGTCTACAAGTCACTTTATGAGGTTCACAAGGTTCACAAGGTTCACAAGACCTCCCATGAGGTTCACAAGACATTTATGATGGTTCACAAGGTTCACAAAGTTCACAATTGGTCAGAAGAGTTGACAATTCCCTCAGACAATGCACCTCCTAAGCAGTGCATCCAAAACTAGGGTTTTGACTTTAATCAGGCTAAATGGATTTCCAAGACTTCAAGTGAGCTTCATAATATCTTATATGTGTGTAAGAACCCCCATGACAAGTTTCAAGACTTTTCTCAAAAGTTTGCTCAGTCAGATGATCAGATAAGTCAAAATCACTCAAAGTAGTTAAAAAGTCAAACTGAGGTCAACTGTGGTCAAACCAAAGTCAAACTTCATGATTTTTTGCCAACATCAAGTATATGAAGTAAAATTCATCATTTGATCAAGGGTTGATCATGATTCATCAAGGAGATTCCAGATCATCAAGAATCAGGAGTTTCTAAATTAGGGTTTCCTTAGTAAAAGTCAACTGAACTTTGACCAGCCATAACTTTCATATACTTCATCACCAAGTCTCCACTCAAAGCTCATTTTGAAGGAAATTGAATTCTCTACAACTTTGTGTATCACAATCCAGGCCCAAAAATGCTTCATTTGGAAGGTATGAGCTAAGACATTATAGGTCCTTTTGAAAGTCAACAAAAAGTCAACAACTTCAAAAGGGTATAACTTGAGATTGGTAAATGATATAGACATGAAACCAGTGGGGCTGGTTAGAGGACTCTTCAAGCTTTCCAAAATGTCCAAGAACACCCTCATAGCATTAAAATTGAAGGATATGTGCCCTTGCAAAGTTGGGAAATTTTGGGTTGGTTCATGAAGAAAAAGGAGGTCTAAAACCAATTTTTTCCAAATGGGCTTGCCAAATAATGACCCAATCCACTTCAAAACATCTTGCACGAAATTAAATTAATTTATTCATAATTTTATTTATTTTGTTTTTATTTATTATGATTTTTATATTAAAAAGTCATTTTAAATTCAAATAAAATATAGAATAATGAGAATTAATTTTAATTTTGCTTCTAGAAAGTTTTAAATCACATTTAAACTTGATTGATACAAGATTTATGAAAATCCTCCCAAAATAGCAATGTGAGATCAAGGATATTCAAGTTTTAAGATCAAATATTTTTCAATCTAAAGAGGTCCAAAAATCCAAAGCTTTGATGAATCTCTTGACCTAATTTTGTTGTATCATATATATACAACACATAACAAACATGAACCCACGATTTTGCAGCCTCAAACACCACATTCAAAGTTTCAAAAGTTCATCAAAAATTCAAATTCGGGTTCCTCTTTTAAGGGTAGGAAAAGGTATTTTGAAGACATAGAGATGATCCTTGGACATCATATAATCGAAACCAACCTTCCATTGCATCAGAACCATGCCATATCATGTTAACCGAATCATATTTGTCCTTGAATATAAATTTTTCGATTTCACTAATTCATTGCATTTTAATGAATTTTGTTTGCCTAATCTTATTTGTGATGATGTGTAGAACGTTTCTGGGCAAAGAAATCAAAGAAATCATGACTAACCCGTGAAACACCATTATTAGGGTTTGGACCAAGGATTAGGGTTTTCTGATTTGTGGAATATAAATGGATTCTAAAACCATAGAATGATTCGCATGAATGTCTGGATCATATTGATAGGTTTAATTTTATGAAATTGTATGGTTTTGTTGGTTATTGATTTTCGTAGGTATTGATGCAGTTTAGAAATCGCAGGAAAAATGGAAGCAAAATTCGCAAGAAAAATGGCAGGTCTGGAGGTTGAAGATGAAGCTGCGCGCGAATCCAGAATTTAAATTTATATTATATATTAATGTTTATATTATTTATGTTGAGAAACACTGATGGCCTGGTGGTAAGACAGATGCGCGTATGATGCTGAGGGCCAGGGATCGAATCCTGGACTCAACCAATTTTTTCTTATTTTTATGTTTAATGTTTAGTCTTAATATATTATGCGTTATGGTCACCATAATAACAGGTTCGCTCATCTAGCTGGGACGGTAACGTTTGGTGTGTTTGCTATGAAGGTCCTGGGTTCGATCCCCCAGGCCTTTTGTTTTTTTTCTTATTTTTGTGATTTTCCAGGATATAGCACAAAACCAATTAGACTCATTCCTCTATCACACGTGCGTGGCTGGCCTGGTGGTGGGTTTTGCTGCTGGTAAACATGGTGACCTGGGTTCAAACCCCAGCCAGGTAAGTTTTGTTATTTTTTTCTATTTTTATTTTGTTTAATTGATTTAGGTTTTATTAATAATCATATATATAATTAAATAATTCTATAAATGTATACTCAATGTTTTCTAATATTAAAAAATTATTCTTTCTTAATTCAAAAATTATTTTTTTTATTATGTATTTAAATTATAATATATATATATTTACTAAAATAATTTTGTATATTAGATTATAAACTCTTAAATATTTTTCTAACAAACCCTAATTTTATAAACCCTAGTTTATCTTTTCTAAACAATTATTAAAAACCTAATTTTATTTTATAATTTTTGTAAATATAATTATTATGTATATATTTTATTTAATATAATTAAATTATAATTAATTCCATTTTAATATATAAATATTCTATCATTGTTTATAATTAATTATATATGTAAATAATTTCTAAAAAAATTGCAAAATTTAATAATCTCTCATAATATGTTCATAATTTATTTAATTTGTTTATAATTTTAAATTTTATAATTAATTAATATAATTGTTCATATTTCTCTATTAACCATTAAAATTTTGTTTTGTTTATTATTATTATTAATCATGTTTATTACTAATCTATTTATTTTTTAAATTATGCTTATTATTATTATTTCACTAACCCTATTTATTTTTAATTATTATTACTAACCCCTATTATAATTATTATTGCTTATTTATTTGTTATTTATATTTTGCTTATTTATTTATTTTTGCCATTATTTTAAATTGCTTTATTATTATGTAAATGCTCCTTGGTGTAATTTTTCTGTAATATTTAAATTATTTAATTTTCATGTTATGGTTAGTAAAATAGGGAGTGTAAACATGTATTATATTTAAAAATTGAATTTAGGTCATTTAAATTATAAGATAAATATAAATTAAACACTCACACACGTAAGTCGATCTTTGATCGCCATCTCACTTTCTAGGGTTGCCTCTCAATGTTGCCTATTCAAAAAGGTCAAGTAGGGTGTATAAAGCAAAGTCCCTTAAAAGAAAAGTCATCTAGTCCCTTCATAATCAAAGATCAAGTCCCTTAATGGTTGCCTTTCAATATGATCTTGTCCCTTTCGAATAATGATGACAGTCCCTCCAAAAATGCTTAATACACCCTACAGTTGCCTTCATTAAACAGATGTCCCTCATTTGTCCCTTACATCCAAGGTAATGACTACCTATTCCTTAATAATAGGGATAGTCTTACCATTTAAAGGATTCAAGAACAGAAAGACTTAAACTTTAGGGTAGGTTCCTCATAGTTACTTGCTCACTATTCAAAAACTTTTCAAACACTTCACAATTTCAAACAATTTTCAAACACAAGTTTTTTTACGCATCCGTACATGGATCATTATTAAACTCTTATGAAAATTTTTATTCACACACTTCACATTTTCAAAAACAATTCAAAGTGAGCTAAGTAACTAAGAGCCCATGGATAACCATGGATGTAAAGGGTGCTAACACCTTCCCTTTACATAACCTACCCCCCGGACCCAAAAATCTTTTAAAAGGTCTTTCCTGTTCTTTTATGCCTTTCCTTTGGATAAAATAAAAGTCGGTGGCGACTCCTACTATCCGCAACATAACTAAAGTCAGTTCTCCTACCGTGTTACACTACCTTAGCAAAAAGTTTACCGACTGTGAAACAAGATACTCACTGCTCGAGAAAACTTGTTGCGCTTTGGCATTGGCTGCTCCCCGACTAAGACAGTATATGTTGACTCATACCACCTTGTTGATTTCAATGATGGATCCAATCAAGTACATATTCGAGAAACCTTCTCTCTCCGGATGAATAGCAAGATGGCAAATGATCTTAACAGAATATGATATACAATACACTACTCAGAAGTCCATTAAAGGAAGTGTTGTAGCTGATCACTTGGCTCATCAGGCAGTGGATGATTATCATTCAATGAGTTTTGAGTTCCCTGATGAAGACATTATGATTATAACCAAAGAACATGGACAATATGACGGACCTGAACAAGGATCCCGATGGACTATGGTTTTTGATGGAGCTTCTAATGCACTTGGTAATGGTGTTGGTGTTGTGATCATTTCCCCTGAAGGTTGTCATACCCCGATTACTGCAAGACTTTGTTTATATTGTACCAATAACATGGCTGAGTATGAGACATGTATCCTGGGCATCAAAGCTGCCATTGATATGAAGATTTAGTTCCTGGACGTATATGGAGATTCAGCCCTGGTGGTGAGTCAGATTAAAGGAGATTAGGATACCAAGCATGAGAATCTCATTCCTTACAAAGAGCATGTGTTGTCTTTGATTCCATATTTTGAAGAGATTACCTTTGGATATATTCCACAAGGAGAGAATCGGTTGGCAGATGCATTAGCCATCATGGCATCTATGTTTGAGATTAGCTGGGATGATGAAGCTCCCAAGATTACTATTGACAAATTTGAGAAGCCTGCATACAATAATGAGATTGATACTGAAGAAACAAAGGAGAAGCCTTGGTTCTATGAAGTGAAAAGATATCTTGAAACTCAGGAGTTCCCTGAAGGGGCATCTGTCAAAGATAAGAAGTTTCTGAGGAGGTTTTCTGCTAAGTTCTTCTTGAGTAATGGAATTTTGTACAAGCGCAATCATGATTCAACTTTGCTTCGTTGTGTGGATAAGAAGGAAGCAACAGAGATTATGGAAGACATGCATGATGGGATCTTTGGCACTCATTCTAGTGGTCATACCATGGCAAAGAAGATATTGAGAGCAGGTTACTATTGGTCTACCATGGAAGCTAACTGCTATCAACATTCCAGAACATGTCACAAGTGTCAAATCTATGCTGATAAAGTGCATATACCTCCAGCTCCATTGAATGTGTTGACTGCTCCTTGGCCTTTTGCCATGTGGGGCATAGATATGATTGGTGAGATCACGCCTACTGCTTCTAATGGACATCGTTTCATCCTGGTTGCTATTGATTACTTTACAAAGTGGTTGGAGGCAGCTTCATTTGCATCTGTTACTAAGAATGTTGTGGCTCGATTCATTAAGAATAATATCATATGTAGGTATGGTATCCCTGAAAGGATTATCACAAACAATGGCTCTAATCTGAACAACACTATGATTACTGATCTCTGCACGCAGTTCAAGATTAAGCATCACAACTCTTCTCTGTATCGTCCAAAGATGAATGAGGCAGTGGAAGTTGCTAACAAGAACATTAAGTAGATTCTACAGAAGATGACTGTTACTTACAATGATTGGCACGAGATGTTACCATTTGCTCTTCATGGTTATCGTACTACAATACGTACTTCAACAGGGGCAACCCCATTCTCCTTAGTCTATGGTATGGAAGCAGTTCTGCCCATTGAAGTTCAGATCCCCTCCTTAAGAATCATGAAGGATGCAGACTTGGATGAAGATGAGTGGATTCAGACTCGGCTTGACCAGACAAATTTGATTGATGAGAAAAGGCTGACAACTGTTTGTCACGGTCAGATGTACCAGAAAAGGATGATCAAGGCTTTTAATAAGAAGGTTAAGCAGAAGGTATATCAGGCTGGTGACTTGGTAATCAAGCGTATCATACTACCACAGGGTGATCCTAGGGGCAAGTGAACTCCTACATACAAAGGACCATTTGTAGTCAATAGGGTATTCTCAAGAGGTGCCATGATGCTTACTACTATGGATGGTGAAGACTTCCCGCAGCCTGTAAACGCAGACATAGTTAAAAAATACTACGCATAAAAAGAGACCCGCTAGGTTGACTGGCCTAGGCAAAAATAAGGGCATCCCGGCGAACCAAAAGGGTTCGGGCAAAAATTAGGGATATATATAAAAAAATGTACACCCGACAAGTCGAAAACCTAAAAGGGCGGCTTGGGCAAAAAAGGGTTTCCCGGTGGATTGAAAACCTGAAAGGGCAATCCAGGCAAAAGTTAGGGATTAAAGCGTATGACTATGTTTCGTTTGGATCACTCATGTAACCCCAACCAGTTGTGCTACCTAAATCAAGTTCAAGCAGATAAAGATCAATCCAGTCGTTGTCGTCTCAACAGCAGAAGATGAGATACTTGAAGATAATGGCAATAGTGGAATTGGAACTCAATAGGATTATTTCTCACATAGTTGTTTTCTTTGTTTTGTAATAAATTTGCGACAAATTCCTCTTACTAAGATTTCTGTCTCCTTGTACAAATTTGCCTATGTATAGGTCACTTTGTATTATAAATAAAATTTCATCTTTGAATCCAGATTTACTTTTACCCTATTTACATAAGTGAAAACGTCCATTGGTTGTGTTGAATGTATGTATGCTTTTGAATATGATTGATGTTTACCAGAAATGCATAAAATGCAGTAATAGTATTTACTAAGGACGAACAAAGGTAGGAATTCAACGAAGTTTCGCCGGTTCATCCCCACAAGACAACTACAAATCCCCAGCAGGGAAAATCTATTTTTATAGATACTTCAAGCTACATCTCCCCTTGAATTTATGTCCATCTCTTTTATCCTCAGTCGGGATACTCAGGAACTTATTCCTTCAATAGAAGTACGACGAACGAAGACGGGAGGTTATAAATACTATACTATCAAACGAAACGGGAACGAGGTCCTCATATTCTTCAGTAGCGAATCAGGATTTATTTTCCCTAGCCAGCAGTTGTTATACAAAGATATCCAGACGCTTCAGGCCGCATGATTCATAAATACATCATTTATATCATACCACGACATATCCATAAATGTATAATACATTTACTTAGATGCACCATGCCATGCACGCATACATATTGCATAAACTAACCTTTTCCTTGCAGGATGGTTATATGCAGATAAAATACTATCAACAATTCACAACAGGTCAGAAACGATCTATACAAAGTTCTAGTGCTGATACTTAATCATTACTCAAGATGTCCTTGGATTGTAGGCAAATGGTCTATACGAAGATCTATTCCCTAATCCAGGATATTTTCAAAGGATGTAATCGTCACGAAGATTTAATCCTGATACTCTTTTTATCCTTAGATAGTAGGAAAACGGTCTATACGAAGATCTATTCCCTAGTCCAGGATATTTTCAGGAGATTTAATCCTGATATTCTTTTGTCCTTGGATAGTAGGCAAACAGTCTATACGAAGATCTATTCCCTAATCCAGGATATTTTCAAGGGATATAATCGCCACGAAGATTTAATCCTGATATTCTTTTGTCCTTGGATAGTAGGCAAACGGTTTATACGAAGATCTATTCCCTAATCCAGGATATTTTCAAGGGATATAATCGCCACAAAGATTTAATCCTGATATTCTTTTGTCCTTGGATAGTAGGAAAACGGTCTATACGAAGATCTATTCCCTAGTCCAGGATATTTTCAGGGGATTTAATCCTGATATTCTTTTGTCCTTGGATGGTCTATACGAAGATCTATTCCCTAATCCAGGATATTTCCAGAAAATATAATCGTCACGAAGATTTATTTCTACTGGTCTATTCAGCAATTCAAAACAGTTCATAGACGATCTATACGAAGGTCTAGTGCTGATACTTAATTTAGAAAGAAATCGCCACGAAGATTTGGTTCTGACACTTAAATTAAAAGTATGTTCTTAGATACGATTCAGAGACGGCCTATACGAAGACCTAGTACTGATATCCAGTATCAACATCAAGATATTATCACCTCCTGATATTATGGATGGCATCTATAAGCCCATCTCCAGTTCTTCCAAGTGGCATCTTCAAGCCCACTTAAGCATATACAACTATTCATCAGTGTTACTTTACGCACCGGCGAGTGCAAATTTTTGGGCTTTTGTATTCAATCCCCTTCAACCTTCCAGGTCATGACTGACACATATACCAATATAACCCCCCAGGTTTCAGAAAATTGAACAGGGGCAGCTGTTGCACCCCAAAATTTGCCCTCACCAAGACAAGACATTGTGTAATAAGGTATCCCTAGAGGTTCACAAGTTTCACAAGGTTCACAGGGTATCTCAAGAGGTTCACAAGGTTCACAATTAGTCAGAAAGTTTGACAATTCCCTCAGACAATGCATCCTCTTAAGCAAGGCATCCTAAACTAGGGTTTTGACTTTCATCAGACTAAATGGACTTCCAAGACTTCAAGTGAGATTCATAGCATCCTATATGTGTTCAAGAATCCCCATGTCAAGTTTCAAGACTTTCCCAAAAGATTTGCTCAGTAAGATGATCAGATAGGCTAAAATCAGTCAAAGTAGTCAAAAAGTCAAACTGAGGTCAACTCTGGTCAAACCAAAGTCAAACTTCATGATTTTTTGCCAACATCAAGTATATGAAGTAAAATTCATCATTTGATCAAGGGTTGATCATGATTCATCAAGGAGATTTCAGATCATCAAGAATCAGGAGTTTCTAAATTAGGGTTTTCATAGGAAACGTCAACTGAACTTTGACCAGCCATAACTTTCACATGCTTCATCAAAAGTTTTCCATCCAAATCTCATTTTGAAGGAAATTGAATTCTCTACAACTTTGTGTCTCTCAAGCCAAGCCCAAAAATGCTTCATTTGGAAGGTATGAACTAAGACATTATAGGTCATTTTAAAAGTCAACAAAAAGTCAACAACTTCCAAAAAGCATAAATTGAGAATGGTAAAAGATATGGACATGAGACCAAAGAGGTTGGTTAGAGGACTCTTTAAGCTTTCCAAAATCACCAATAACACCTTCATAGCATTAAAATTGAGGGATTTGTGCCCTTGCAAAGTTGGGAAATTTTTGAGAGGTTTATGAAGCAAATGGGATCTTAGAACCAAATTTCACCAAATGGGCTTGCATTTTTATGATCCAAACACTTCCATGACATCATGCACGAATTAAAAATTATTTATTCAAATTTTTATTTATTTTATTTTATTTATTATGAATTTTTACATTAAAAATCATTTTAAATCAAAATAAAATATAAAAGTGTGAATATTTGATTTGATTTTGGTTCTAGAAAGTCTTAAAGACCATTTAGAAGTGATTGAGATCATGGAAAATCAGATCATTCAAAAATAGAAAGGATATATCAAAAAAATTCAATCTTTGAAAGTGAATCTTTTTCAATCTCCATTGATCCAAAAGTCCAAAGGATGGACTGATTTTTTAACCTAATTCTATTCTATGATATATATACAACATATAGCAAGCATAAGACACGAATTTGGCAGCCTCAAGAACAATAATCAAACTTCAAAAATTGGTACAAAAAGCTTGATTCAGATTCCTTGCTAGAGGTCCTTCCAAAGCATTTTGAAGGTTGAGACATGTTCCCTGGACATCATTGAGTGTAACCTGATCATCACATTGCTCCATAACATCCCATATTGACAAACCCGATCCAAGCTTTTTCATATTTTTTTGATTTTTCGTTCTTGATCATTCATGTATTATTAATGATTTTTGTTTGTTGATTTGTGTTTAGTGAAGGTTTGTGATGAATTCTGGGTGATTGGATTGAAGAAACCATGGTCAAATCGTAGAATTCCATTTTAGGGTTCATAACCTTCAAATTGGGGTTTCCCGATTAAGTAAATATAAATGCATTCTAAAACCATAAATCAATTGTAAATACTGGCTGGATCATATTTATGTGCTTAATTTGACAAAATTGTACGTAAATGGTACTGTATGAGTTTCGTAGGGTTTCCTGCATGTTAAGATTTCGCAGGTAAATTGGTAGCAAAATTCATAGGAAAATTCGCAGGGCTGGAGGTAGGAGATGAAGGCAGCGCGCGCTTTCTGATTTTTGAAATTTCGTTTTAATATTTTATGAATTGGTTGTATTATGTTTCACAAGTGTGATGCTGGCTCAGTTGGTTGGATGCGCATGTAAGTGGCTTCAGTACCTGGGATCGATTCCCAGGTTTTGCATTTTTTTTGTTTTATTTATCATATTTACCAGGTTTTATATTTAATGATTGTTGTTCATTCTTTGTTTGCTAGCACGCGCTAGCCCAGTGGCAGGGTTTTAGTTATGGTAAAGGGGAGGTCCTGGGATCAAAACGAGGCCTCCCCACCTTTCTTTTTACCTTTTGTTTTTATTTATTTTATATTATTTAATTTGTTTTATAATTGTTAATTTTATTTAAACACTAATTAACCCTTATAGTTTTATTAATCTTATAATGTTTCTTGATTAATCACTTTAATTAATCTAATAAATAATTTTGTATGTAAATATTATTTTTATAATTTGTAAACAATTTATTTAAATCTTATTTAATTTCTAAAAATTTAAAAGACTAACCCTAATGTTTTCTTAATTAAAATACAAAACCCTAATTTTTATTTACCCTAATTTTCATTAACTTTAACATTTAATTTAATTAATTTTTATTCTAATATATAATTAAATAATTAATCATTTTGTTGTAAATAATTATTATATTGTTTATTATTATTATAATTATCTTATTTTCTTTTAAAATTCTTTAAAATTATTTATTTAACTTAAAAAAAATATTCTCATAAATTTTATATTTTGTATATTTGTGCTAACCTCTTTTTCTTATGATTATTACTATTGCTAACCCTTTTAATTATTATTTATTTATTATATATTTATCATTTAATTGTTTTTATTATTATGTAATTGCGAAAGCCATGTAATAGTCGTAGGTTTATTTTTGTCTCTATTTTATTGTTTGTAAATATTTTATTGCCATGGTTAGTAACTATATGGTGTGAATAACTATGTGTAATTAAAATAACTTAGAAAACTAATTTAAACAAGATAAATATATGAATACAAACACTCACACATGTAAGTCGATCTTTGATCGCCATCTCACACTTTCTAGGGTTACTCCTCATGTTGCCTAATTATAAGGTTAAGTAAGGTGTCTTAAAGTAAAGTTCCTTCATAAAATATCATCTAGTCCCTTTAAGTTTATAAGATCAAGTCCCTTCGAGGTTGCCTACGATAAATGATTTTGTCCCTTCGAATAAAAGATGATAAGTCCCTACGAATTGCTAAAGACACCTTACAGTTGCCTAAATACAGATGTCCCTTCACATGTCCCTTAATACATCCAAGGTAATGACTACCTATTCCTTAATAATAGGGATAGTCTTACCATTGAAAGAACATATAAGAACAGTAAAAACTTAATATAGGGTAGGTTCCTCTTAATTACTTGCTCACATTTCAAAATACTCTTCACACCACACTTTTCAAACAAATTTTCAAAACAAAGTCTTTATATACATCCATACGAGGATCATTATAAAGTACTTAGAAATTTTTTAATCACACACTACACCTTTCTCAAAACAATTTAAAGTGAGCTAAGTAACTAAGAGCCCATGGATAACCATGGATATAAAGGGTGCTAACACCTTCCCTTTGTATAACCTACCCCCCGAACTCAAAATCTTTTTAAGGTCTTTCCAGTTCTTTTATGTCCTTTCCTTTTGGATAAAATAAAAGTCGGTGGCGACTCTTGCTATCCGCAACATTTATAGAAAGTCAGTTCTCCCACCGTGTTACAACTGCGTAGGAGCATATAAGACCCAACACGTGGTCTTGCCCTTGGTCCAACTACCCCTAAATGTCAGGAGATAATGATGGACAATTGGGTGGGGTGGAGCACGTGGGAGAGACGCTCTCCCCATGTCCCATTGTATTGGGCCATGGGTCGTTCCCGACGAATGGGCCTCTGCTTGACGCACACAGAGTTGGCCCAGTCCAGAAAACATTTCATTTGTTGATGCTCATACAAGGTACACATTGATAAACATGCTGAAACAGAAAAAGTAATCACAAGCAACTTGATTACAAGACACTCAAAGTGTTTGTATGTTCCTCCTATTCACACTTGAGGCCCTACAACCAACACAAAATTTACTTTAGGATTACAAAGTCTGTGTACCTTGGAGTGTCTCCCACTTATAAAGCTCATAAGTTCATGTCTCTTGATGGTATAGTCTACATTTCAAAGGATGTAGTATCCTATGAATAAGAATTTCCCCATGTCACCTCACTCAATGACCCATCTATTACAACTTCTACTAATAAACAAATAAATATTCCTCATCCTATATCCTTGAGGAACAATATGCACAACCAATTTCCTCAAGTCATTTCAAGTGAAACCCTTGATGCACCACATCTAGCACTAGCTACCTTTTCAATTATTCCATTGGCCTTTCAATACAATTCAACAGATAATCATCCCTCAAATCACTCATCCTTATCAATACCTAATTAAAGTAATTCTCAAGTCCCTGAAACCCAACTCTGGTTATCAAATCAAGCTATCACAAATACATCATAGACCTCCACATGGCACCCTGATCATGATTTTGTAAAGTCAAGCTTCTCTATGGTTAACAATTATTTTGATGAAGACAAATCTCTTAGTAGCAAAACATGACAAAAAGGCAAAGATGATTTTCAAGTTAAAAGGCATCATGTTCAAGACTTAGTATTCAAGAAGACTTTTCATGAAGATATAATAACAATTCTAAGCAAATATTAAAGTCTTAGATGCTCAATCAAAATAAACATCATTGCATAGTTAGTTCTTAACCATGGCATGCTTAAAACTTGTATTTTTCACTTTCAAGATAATGTAAATCGATTTACAAATATAATGCAATTGATTTACATCTGATGTTTAAAGCTTTTTTTCACTTTTCTTCATAGTGCAATCGATTTACATGTGCATGCAATCGATTGCATGCTGCTTATTTTTGAAATTTTTTAGAACGTTGGCATGTGCAATCGATTTACATGTTTGTGCAATCGATTGCAACCTGCACAGAATTGAAAAATATCTATTTTTCATAACACCTCTTCGTGTATCTTTTCATGGAACCTTTTCATGATGCATTGACATTTGTTCATGAAATTTTTACAGTTTTTACCTTGTTTCATAAGGGTGTTATGTGCATATAAGTTCTTAATATTTTCATATCAATTTTCTTCACTTCTTTCAATAAAAATTCTTCATATTCAAAAATTCACATATCAAACTCTTGAACTTTCATACAAGAATTTTTATGCATTCTTTCATATCATCTAACCAGAAAATTCTTGAGCAATCTAACACTTTAAGTGTTTGTGAATTATTGTTGGTGAAAGAGAAGATCAATTTTTATATTGATAAAGTATCAAAGATTCAACTTTATACTCTTATACAAAATTCAGAATTACTGTATCTTGTCAAATCTTATTTTTTTTTAGGATTGTTGGATATAAGATTATGTTGTAATTCTTGTTATCCGGACTGTGGATACAAGAGGTCTTTTATTGAGAGGATTGTTCTCAATAGGACTTAGTGGAAAAATCCAAGAGGATTGATCTTGGTGATCATAATTTAGTGACTTGTATAGAAAGACTAGGAAGAGTCTTGTATTGTCCAAAACTATAGTAAATTCGCTTTCTTGTTGAAATGAGAGTGGAATACTCTTGGATTGTAAGCGGAGCCAATATATATCGCCGTGTCCATTTTACCTTCTGCATTTTTATCTTTTCCATCACCGAGAAATCTTAGAAAAGTAAAAATCATCAACCGTCAAAATAAAAAATTATCTAACACCTAATTCACCCCCCTCTTAGGAGCACTCGTATACTTACATTTGGCATCAGAGCAAGTTATAGGCAACTTGTTCCTAAAGATCCAGCATGGCTTCCGCAAGCACAAACCCGATTTTCAAAGACGGTGGAAGTAGCAACAAGCCCCCACTCTTCTCCGAAGAATATTTTGATTTCTGGAAAATCAGAATGAAGGCACATCTAGAAGCCCAAGGAGAAGGCATATGGGAAGCAGTTAAAAATGGTCCACATAATCCGATGAATGGCGTTAATGGCGTTGGAACCGCAAAGTTGAAAATTACATATGACGAAGATGATAAGAAAAGGATCTTAAATGAGAATAAGGCAATCAACATTCTACAAAGTGATCTTAGTATGGATGAGTTCTTTTGCATATCTCAATGTAAATCGGCAAAGGATATTTGGGACACCTTGGTAGAAACACATGAAGGAACCGCCGAAGTAAAGAGATCAAGGCTAAACACACTAAGTCAAGAGTATGAAATGTTCCGCATGCAACCCGATGAATCCATAATTGCACTACAGAAGAGATTCGTCCATCTAACAAATCATTTGATTGTTCTCGGAAAAACATTTACAAATGATGATCTCAACCTCAAAGTCCTAAGATCCTTGACAAGAGAATGGCAACCGAAAGTGACCGCTATCTCGGAAAAGAAGAGTCTCTCAACGATGACATCTGCATCTCTATTTGGCAAACTTCAAGAACACGAATTGGAACTTGGAAGGCTCGAGAAACACGAAAGTCAAGAAAAGAAGTCCAAAGGAATTGCCTTGAAGGTTGAATCAAAAGACAATAAAGATGAGGAGACATCGGAAGATCAGAATTTCATGCTTCTTGTAAAGAAACTTGGTAAGTTTTTTAATACAAATAAGAATTCCTTTTATGCTAAAAAGAATAGAAATTTCAGGAAAAGGGAAGCACCCACATCAATGCAAGATGTTACTTGTTATGAATGTGGAAGGCAAGGTCACATAAAGCCGGATTGCCTGAAACTTGCAAAAAAAGGAGGATTCAAAGGCAAGAAGGAGATCAAGAACAAGAAGACATACATTGCTTGGGACGATAATGAGATAAGTTCCTCGTCGGAATCGAAAAGCGATGAATGTGAAAACATGGCTCTAATGGATTCACATCACTCTGATGACGAAAAAGATGAGGTTAGTAGCAACTTTTCCGTTTATGATAATGATGCACAAGATGTTATAAATGAATTATTAAAATAATGTAAAATTTTGTATAAAAAAATTTCATCTCAAAAGAAATTAATTTCATCCGTAGAAGAAAAGAATATTTCTTTGGAAAAATATGTTGAAAATGAAAAACAAATATTTATGGATGAAAAACAAAATCTTTCTTGTAAGAATTGTGAATCTTACTCTTTTCAAATTGTTCAACTTAAAAGAGTTCTTAAAAGATATGAAAAAGGTCAAATTAGCTTGGAAGAAATTCTTAGGTACCAAAGATATCCTAATGATAAAAGTGGTTTAAGATATTCTAAGTTTTCTAAACCAAACACAAATGAGACCATTTTTGTTAAAGCAAGTGAGCAAAATTCTAAAGAGAAAGTAAACAATTCTAAAAGTGTGCATCAAAGTCATAAAAAGAAAATGGTTGTTAAGAAAAAAGGTTTAAGTTCCTAGATATAGAAGTAATTTCCAACCAACTTGCTTTTATTGTGGAATCAAAGGCCACACACCTAATGCTTGTTATGTCCGCAATATTGGTATTGAAAAAGGGCATTATGTGTGGGTTGAAAAGGGTGATAACTATCAAGAACCTAAAGCAATTTGGGTACCTAACAAAACTTAATTTTGTTTTGTAGATATGCTTGAAGACAACATCCAATCAATGGTATCTTGATAACGAATGTTCAAAGCATATGATGGGCGATATCAAAAAATTTTCACATCTATCTTTAAAGCCCAAAGGATATGTAACATACAGTGATGACCATAAAGGAAAGATTCTTGGAATAGGAACCGTTGGAGCACCACTGTTTACAATCATCGAAGATGTCCTTTACATGGAAGGCCTAAGACATAACCTACTTAGCATAAGTCAATTGTGTGACAAAGGGTTCCGAATCAACTTCACAAAGGACGAATGCCTAATCGAACATGAAGTCACACATGATGTCTTGCTAAAAGTTAAAATAATTAATAATATTTTTATGATTTCTTTTGAGAACTCTTCCTTGAAGGTAAAATTCTTATTGGCGAACAACAACGAGGCTTGGCTATGGCATAAAAGATTCGCTCACATTCACATGGAACACTTGAACAAGTTGATAAAGCATGACCTAGTTGTTGGGCTTCCAAAGATAAAGTTGATCAAGGATAAGTTATGTGACGCATGCCAAAAGGGGAAGCAAACCAAGACATCTTTCAAATCTAAGAAAGTGGTGTCCACTTCTAGGCCACTACAATTGTTGCATATGGATATCTTTGGTCCATCAATAATGAAAAGCTTCAGAGGTAATGTATATGTTTTAGTTATTGTTGATGATTTCTCTAGATATACATGGACATTGTTTCTAGTGCAGAAAAGTGACGCTTTCAAAGCTTTCAAGAAGTATGTGAAACAAATACAAAACGAGAAGTCCTTCACAATAGCATCCATAACAAGTGACCATGGTGGAGAATTCATAAACGCTTAATTTGAAGATTTTTGCGAAGAGCACGGAATCTCTCACAACTTCTCTGCACCAAGGACTCCTCAACAAAACGGTGTCGTAGAAAGGAAAAATAGGTCATTGGTGGAGCTTTCAAGAATGATGCTTAACGACTCTAATCTTCCTAAGTATTTTTGGGCGGATGCGATAAGCACAACATGTTTTGTAAGCAACCGTGTCAACATTTGGCCGATTCTCAAAAAGACTCTGTATGAGTTGTTCAAAGGAAGGAAACCCAATATATCATTCTTCCATATTTTCGGGTGCAAGTGTTTTATTCTCAACAATGACAAGGACAATCTTGGTAAGTTTGATGAGAAGTTCGACGAAGGTATCTTTATTGGTTATTCCCTTTATAGTAAAGCATTTAGAGTTTTTAATAAAAGAACTCTATCTATTGAAGAATCAATACATGTATCTTTTGATGAAACTAACCCCTCGAAAGAGTATAATATTCTTGTTGATGATGATGATATAATAGATATGCCACAACCATAAAAGGATGTTTCAAATGATCAATCAAAATCACAAGAAGATGACACACAAATCATTAAAGAACATCATGATCTACCGAAAGAATGGAGGACTCATAGAGATCACCCGATCGATAAAGTTATTGGTGATATTAGCAAAGGTGTAGCAACACGACTAAATCTCAAGGTTGCTTGTCTCAACATGGATTTTGTATCTCAAATCGAACCAACCAAATTCGATGAAGCCTTAGGCGAAAATCGATGGATAGTAGCAATGCAAGAAGAACTAAACCAATTCAAAAGAAATCAAGTTTGGAGTCTCGTACCAAGACCGGACAACAAACACATCATAGGAACAAGATGGGTGTTCAAGAACAAACTTGATGAGAATGAAATCATAGTTCGTAACAAAGAAAAATTGGTCGCACAAGGATACAACCAAGAGGAAGGAATCAATTTTGATGAGACGTTCGCCCCGGTAGCAAGGTTAGAAGCTATAAGATGATTACTTGCTTATGCTTGTTCTATGAATTTTCAGTTGTTCTAGATGGATGTCAAAAGCACATTCCTGAATGGCTACATCAATGAAGAAGTCTATGTCAAACAACCTCCGGGCTTTGAAGACTTCAAGAATCCCTCACATGTTTACAAGTTAAAGAAGGCCCTTTATGGTTTAAAGAAAGCACCACGAGCGTGGTATGACCGCCTCAGCAACTTTCTTTGTGAAAAGGGATTTGTAAAAGGAAAGGTTGACAAAACATTGTTCATAAAGAAGATAAAAGATAACACATTATTGGTTCAAGTCTATGTCGACGACATCATCTTCGGATCAACGAACAAGGAACTTTGTGAAGAGTTTTCACAAATGATGCAAGGAGAATTTGATGTAAATGATGGGAAAAATGAACTATTTTCTTGGACTACAAATCAAGCAAACAAAGGATGGCATCTTCATCAACCAATAAGTATTGCAAGGAACTATTGAAAAGATTCGATATGGATAGTTGCAAGGTAATGTCCACTCCAATGGGATCCGGAACATACGTTGATCAAGATGAATTAGGTACTTCAGTTGATATCACGAAATATTGAGGTATGATTGGTTCATTACTATATTTGACGGCAAGCCGTCCTGACATTATGTTTAGTGTATGTTTGTGTGCACGCTTTCAAGCAAATTTGAAGGAGTCACATCTCACCACTGTGAAGAGGACCATGAAGTATCTCAAAGGAACAACGAACGTTGGACTATGGTATCCAAAAGGTAGTATATGTTCTTTGATTGGTTATTCTGATGCTGATTATGCAGGATGTAAGACCGATAGAAAAAGCACAAGTGGTACGTGTCACATTCTCGGGAATGAACTAGTGTCGTGGGCATGCAAGATACAAGCATGTGTCGCACTTAGCACGGCCAAAGCGAAATACATTGCAACATGGAGTTGTTGTGCACAGATTTTGTGGCTTAAGCAACAACTTCTTGATTATGGCGTAGTTCTTGGTTGCATTCCTCTTCGATGTGACAACATAAGTGCCATCAACATCACAAAGAACCCGGTCATGCATTAAAGGACAAAGCACATAGACATCCGACACCATTTCCTTTGTGATCACGTGCTTAACGGAGATGTAGACATTACCTTCATGGATACGCATAATCAACTAGCGGACATTTTCACAAAACCTCTTGCAAAAGAATCATTTTACAAGATTAGAAGAGAACTTGGAATCTTAGATGAAAATGATGTATAGATCCTTCATTAGCAAAGGTGCACAAAACTCATTATTCTCTTATTTATTCAAATTATATCAATGTTATTCTGCTTCTACTCCCTTCTTATATGTGTCATATATATTTAGTATCCATTAAATATGTTTAGTTTATGTTTAAATATGTTTGTTTTCAGTTTCAGCACTATTCAAACTTGATGCAATTGATTTCCCACTTATTGCAATCGATTGCAGTCTATTTTTATGTATTTTTTTCAAATATGGGATACCTGCAATCGATTGCACTGCAATGCAAATCGATTGCAGTCTGTAGAAAAAGGTATTTTTTTTGCGCATTTTTGGTTGTGCAATCTATTGCACTATAATGCAAATTGATTGCAGTCTGGCATGTGGTGAAAAATAATTCTTTTTTTTATTCCTTTTGTTTTGAATTGATCCATTGACTTATAACTTATTACCCCATCAATTCAAATCACTTCTTCAACCAACTTTTCAGCTTTTGTCTCTCCTTATCCTAAACCTATAAGATTCCTTATTTGACTTATTTACTCACATTTCCAATTCTCATAACTACTCCAATAACTTTAATAACTCACAATAACTCCTCTCACCAAACTCCCATACTTTAAACTTTCAAAATTCTGATTTTTTTATCCCTCTCTCATCAATTTTCGTTTTCTCTCATAACCTATCATAAAAAATATCAAATCTTCATCCTCCTCACTTAACTTCCCCACTTCTCACCAACTCTCACCCATGGCTTCAAGGAACAAAAGAAAAGCCTCTGCTGCAAAAAAAGGAAAGGGAAAGTCTTTCTCCTCATCCAACACTCCTCTTTATGAAGGATTATCAAATGAGCAAATTGAAAAGTTTGAAAAGTTCTATCAAAGAAAGATTGTTCAAACACCCAAGTATGGTGATCTCTCTTCATTTTTTGAAAAATGCTTTAATTTTCAAACCACTCTAGAAACCTTAAAGTTAGGAAATACTATTGCTTCCTCTGGACCATATTACCCAAATCTTGTTAGGTTGTTCTACTGCAATATGGTATAGAAGAAGGAAAATTTGTTACTTATGTTTTAGGAAAAAGACTTATCCTGAACTCAAGACTTCTTGGAACAATTTTGGAAATACCTTCCTCAGGTAGTCTTTTATATGATCTTGAAGATGATGAATGGAATGGCTATAAGAAGAAAGTCTTTTATTACGAAATTGGTAGGATGACAGAAACTGAATTTTATGAACATAGAGTAAGATCTTTAGGAGGAATTGAAACCTCTTGTGGTTCTTGATTGGCTGGAAATTTTTATATTGATGATCATATGCTTCACTATTTCCTTGCTTATGTGGTGTTTCCAAAAAGTAGTAACTATTGTACTGTTAACGATATGGAGATGCAAGCCCTATATGCTATCAATATCAATATTGAAGTTAATTGGGCTCAGATGATTCTGCATCACATGTTGTCCCATACAGAGAAGTTAAAAGTTCTACCTTATGCATGGATCATCACCCGGATTTCGCAACATTTTGAGATTGAAGTTGATGGTTTTGAATGCCTTTTGATGGATACAACTTCTCACAAGATTTCTATTCGAAATTTAGATAGAAGGATGGGAGTCTACTATGATCGGGAATCCGAAACTATCACTTATCTTGGTGATAAAGGTGGAGAGAAAAAGGACAATGAACAACAATAGCTTATTAATGAAGAGGTTCCAACTTCTCATGGTGTGAGTGATCCTACTAACCAAGATCTTATGGATTTCATGACTCAACAATTTTCAAATCTGAACAACACCATCAATGACCGCTACAATGTCGTTGATGCATCGGTTAATACAAGGATTACAAACTTTCAGAATGGAGTAAACCAACAATTCTCTTACATCTATTCCCATATCTACATACTGCCTTATGATCCATCCAACCCGGCTGTCCCACCACCTCGTCAACCACCTCTCAACCAACATTTTCCTAACCAAGGCCTTTTTGACCCAAACATGGATCTTTCTTAAAGTGTTTTTATGTTCCTTGTTTAATGTTCTATTTATGTAGTAATGTTATATGTTTGTAATGTTTAATGTATGAATTTATCATGTTTTCTTTATGTTATCTCAGTACTTGTACTCATTAAAATTCTGCACTTATGTTGCGTATGCACTTCAAACTTTTAATCTATGATAAGTTTTTACTAGCATCATTGTTTCTTGTATATGGATTATTATTATTTTCACCCATATTTTCCTTATTTTTGATAATGTCAAAGGGGGAGAAAGGTGTTACGCTTGTATATTTCCTTGTATTAAACTTTTAAGGTACAAAACATCGCTTCACATACAAAGGGGGAGGTATACATCTTAAGGGGATGAGTATTCTGGAAATTACAAAGCATCTAAGAAGATTGTTTTGTCATCATAAAAAATGGGGAGAATGTGAAGTCAAGCTTCTCTATGGTTAACAATTGTTTTGATGAAGACAAATCTCTTAGTAGCAAAATATGACAAGAAGGAAAAGATGATTTTCAAGTTAAAAGACATCATGTTCAAGACTTAGTATTCAAGAAGACTTTTCATGAAGGTATAATAACAATTCTAAACAAATATTAAAGTCTTAGATGCTCAATCAAAATAAACATCATTGCATTGTTAGTTCTTAACCATGGCATGCTTAAAACTTGTATTTTTCACTTTCAAGATAATGTAAATTGATTTACATATATAGTGCAATCGATATACATATGTTGTTTAAAGCTTCTTTCACTTTTCTTCATAGTGCAATCGATTTACATATGCATGCAATCGATTGCATGCTGCTTACTTTTGAAATTTTTTAGAACGTTGGCTTGTGCAATCGATTTACATGTTTGTGTAATCGATTGCAACCTGCACAGAATTGAAAAATCTCTATTTTTCATAACACCTCTTCATGTATCTTTTCATGGAACCTTTTCATGATGCATTGACATTTGTTCATGAATTTTTTTTACAGTTTTTACCTTGTTTCATAAGGGTGTAATGTGCATATAAATTCTTAATATTTTCATATCAATTTTCTTCACCTCTTTCAATAAAAAATCTTCATATTCAAAAATTCACATATCAAACTCTTGAACTTTCATACAAGAATTTTTCTGCATTCTTTCATATCATCTAACCAGAAAATTCTTGAGCAATCTAACACTTTAAGTGTTTGTGAATTATTGTTGGTGAAAGAGAAGATCAATTTTTATATTGATAAAGTATCAAAGATTCAACTTTATACTTTTATACAAAATTCAGAATTATTGTATCTTGTCAAATCTTATTTTTCCAGGATTGTTGGATATAAGATTGTGTTGTAATTCTTGTTATCCGGACTGTGGATACAAGAGGTCCTTTATTGAGAGGATTGTTCTCAATAGGACTTAGTGGAAAAATCCAAGAGGATTGATCTTGGTGACCAGAGTTTAGTGACTTGTATAGAAAGACTAGGAAGAGTCTTGTATTGTCCAAAACTATAGTAAATTCTCTTTCTTGTTGAAAGGGGGGGGGGGGGGGGGGTGGAGTACTATTGGATTGTGAGGGGAACCACTATATATCGCCGTGTCCATTTTACTTTTCGCATTTTTATCTTTTCCATCACCGAGAAATCTTAGAAAAGTAAAAATCATCAACCGTCAAAATAAAAAAAATATCTAACACCTAATTCACCCCCCTCTTAGGCGCACTCGTATACTTACAAATTTTACACCTGAACAACACATGTCCAACTAACTTGGATAGCAAGGTAGCTCAAAGCTTTCTACTTCTATAGATTTCTATATCACCAACTCTTCTAACTCACTGTCACCTTCTTTCCATAATCATTCTTGGTCCATTCCACCTCCTATCAACAATCACCTTATGATAACAAGAGCTAAATCTGGTCACTCTCGACCAAAAGCTTTCATTGTTCATTCAGAACCTACTGTGCAAAACAAGCCTTAGCACATCCCGAGTTGTTCAATGCCATGAAATATGAATATAACCCACTGTTGATGAATGAAAGCTTTACTCGAACTAAACTCCCACCGCATTAAAAAAGTAATTGGATTTAAGTGGATCTTTAAGTTGAACGAGAATACATATGGCTTAATAAAAAAAATATAAAGCTCAACTTGTGGCTAAAGGATTCCACCAACAGTAAGACTTTAATTTTTACGAGACTTTTTCACTAGTGGTGAAACCTACCACAATTAGAATCATTATGACATTAACACTTAGATTCAAATGAGATATTCAACATATTGACATCAATAATACCTTCTTAAATGGTGATCTTCAAGAGGAAGTGTATATGCATCAACCTCCTGGGTTTGTAGACAACAATGCTACCCTTGTATGCAAGCTCAAAATGACAATCTATGGCCTTAAACAAGCTACTCGGGCTTGGTATGAAAAACTCCATCAAACTCTTACAATTTGTGTTCAATTCCAACAAATGTGATCATTCACTCTTCATATATAAAAAATAAAGTGTCACACTCTAAGTCTTGGTATAAGTTGATAATATATTGATCACTGATACATGACTTGATTTTCAAACTACATCCCAAATTTACTCTTAAAAATAAAGGGTGTTTTATGTTCTATAATTGGGCATCCATCTTAGAATTTTTTTTTCTCGTTTTTTTTAAGACTTCACTTTTTTAAGTGACTTGTATGGAACCTTACATTTTTTTTTATGACAAGTCAAATAATCTCAACGTTTGTTAGGAAATAAAGTTGTAGATGAGAAACATTTATCTTCTAACACTCATTACTTATTTTATTACATGTTGCCAAATGTTGTCATTCGTTAGATTCATTAAGTCAATTCAGAGTTTAAAATCAAGAGTTTAATACTCTCGTAGAATATGAAATTTCTAACCTATTTGAGTTTTAACTTTATTCTTTTATATTAAGATGTTTTATGTTCTGAATATAAATAACTTTTTTTCTTCTTTTATTTTAACTTTGGTTGTTTACTTTTGTTAATAAATGTTAATCTTATAATATTAATGGTTATATTTAATAAATTTATGCTATCTAGTATCTACTCTTATTCTTTAATATGTCAGTATTATTACTATTTATTTGTCACCATTTTATCTTTTAAGCTATTGAGAAAAATCCAAAGTCCCACATTGACTAAATATATAACTCACAAAGGGTTTAAATAGAATGACACTCCTCACCTTACCAACCAATTTTGTAGGGTGAGTTAGGTCAAACTCTAATTCTAACATGATATCACGTGTTTTTAAAAATATGTAATAATTTTTAAACCAATTAATAGCCGACTAAAAAGATGCATATTAAAGATTGTCATGTACTTCTTTTATTAACTTAATTTATGTACTAACTATATTATCAAGAATATTTCAAGTTTAAAATTGTTCTTATTTCGAATATTAAGATATTATATTCTGTCATCCAATTCTTTTGAGCTGACATAGCTATGCTTTTATCATAATATCCTTGTAATTTTTTTCGTTTATTAAAAATAATTGTGTTTTTTTGAATTTATATGTAATGCATCAAATTTTTTATTTTTATTTTTATTTTTTATCGGATTTTTGAGAACTTCATGAGTTTTTAATTAGATTTTTCATAAAATTATGAGTTTTATCGGATATTATGAGTTTTCTCGAATAGTTTTATCAGTATTTTTTGTAAATTTATGAGTTTAATGGAATTTTATGAGTTTTATCGGATTTTTAAAAAAAAATGTAAAAACATATTTTTTACATTTGTGTTTTTCAAAACATTTATTTTTCAAAAATTTATATCGGATATTTTAATATAAGATGTGTAAATTCTTATGTTTATACTAGATTTTTCAAATATCTAATATAAAATCATAGATTTTTATAATAAAAAATAATGATTTTATACCATTTTTGTAAATATATAAAAAATTACAAAATATATTAGATTTATAATAAAATTCAATATGAACTATCGAATTTTTCAAAATTCTAAAAAAAAGTTATAAATTATACCTGATTTATAAGAAATCTAGCTCTTAACTTCGTTTTTTAGGCTTATCTGATATGAACTACCGGAGCTTTAAAAATCCGGTAAAAATATGCTGGATTTTTTAAAATCTGATAAAAACTCATTCCGAATTCTTAAGATGCAAAAGAAATTGAAAAAAATTGCTTCGTTAGTTAAAAAAACTACCAAATTTTTTAAATGTACTTCTGAATATTTTAAAATTAATGCTTTTTTTAGAAACAATTATTTTGACCAACTATAAATTTGAAATAGATAAATAATGAGATGGATATTTTGGTCAATATGAAAATTAGAGCGTGACAGGTCAAATTTTTAGGGGTAGCAGGACAAAATCTCAAATATTAATCTTATAGTTCATTTTAATCATTAATTTTAAAAGAGTAGGCAAAAGACGCAAAATAAACTCCATCGTTCGACTCATGCCACATCCACATATCACTCTCAAGAGCTGGCTTCTGAAACAGACACCCCTCTCCACCAAGGTGGGGCCGGTCGATGACAGTCGACTCTCCCTCATAGGATATAAGTCGTATGGCCTACACCATATCTGGTCGTGAGAATATATGTTGCCAAACAATCTTAAACTCGCCTTTCACCCCCATCCCAAAGAAATCTCCTATGGATATTTATTATCTTCTTCCAAACCTTGACAAGTATCTTTAATAAAGATAAGAAAAAATAGGAATGATAATAAGAATGAACCTATGGAGGATCATTCTCCCACCCAAGGAGACATACATATTCTTCCAAAAAAAGAGCCTTCAAGATATGAGATTAACTAGAGGCCCCACATAATCGCTAGGCAGGGGTTATCTTCAATCGGGAGCCCAAGGTACTTGAAAGGAAGGGATTCCTTCTTATAGTGTGTTAGACGATAGGTTTCGATCTACAGGGGGTGAATAGATCAAAAATTTAAAATTCAAAATTTTGGCAAAAATGGTTTTCAAAAGTTTTTTGGCACACCAGAAAGAATCTGAATTGAATCGTCTCTGGGGGGAAAGATATCCTGTACTAAGTATCAGTATTAGATCTTCGTATAGATCATCTCTGACCTGTCTCGGGAAAATATCTTGAATGAAGTATCATAAGTAAATCCCTGAAAACATTATGCACTAAGCATCAGCACTAGATCTTCGTATAGATCGTCTCTGAACTATCTCAGGTAGAACATATGTCATATACTAAGTATCAGCACTAGATCTTCGTATAGATCGTCTCTGAACTATCTCAAGGACTTGGTAACATTTATCTGAATGTAAACTATCCTGAAAAAGAAAGATTAGTTTATGCAGGATTGCATGTCATGAAACATAAATGAAGATGTCATATGCATTATGAATGTATATGCCATGACATGATGTGGATGGTGTATGAATGAATTATGTAGTTAAGCTTAATAGTAGCTTCACATAATAACTGCTAGCTGCGGAAAATAAATCTCGGTTCGTTGCTGAGAAATATGAAGACTTCGTTCCCGTCTTGTTTTGGAATATCGTACTTAGGATCTTCCGTTTTCCGTTCGTCGCACTTCTTATTGAAGGATTAAATTCCTAAATACCTTGACTGAGGATAAAATAGATGGACATCAATTCTTTGGAGGATATCAGGCTTGAAAGGAATCTGCTTGAAGATTTCGCAGAATTGGAAGTATAAAAGGCTATTTGGAGTATTTCGTTAGAATATCCGTAAAGATTACTCTGTGGAGATGAACCGGCGAAGATTCGTTGGATTCCTACCTCCTCTCGTCCTTAGTAAATGTTATTATTGCGTTTTATGTATTTCTGGTAAACATCAATAATATTCAAAAGCATATATACATTCAAACATAATCAACAGACGTTTTCGCTTAAGTAAAAAGGGAAAAGTAAACCTGAATTCGAAAATAGAATTGTATTTATTTAGAAAGTGGCCTATAAACAGGCAAGTTTGAACAAGGAGGCGAAATCCTAGTAAGAGGAATTCGTCGTAGAAATTTTAAAAGAATACAAATACAAGGAAAAATAGCTATGTGTCAGTGATCCTATTGAGTTTCAACTCCGCTATTGCTATTATCTTCAAGTATCGCATCCCTTTGTGTCGGAATAGAAACGATTGGACTGATCTGCACCTGTTTGAACTTGATATAGGTAGTAAAACATGGGTGATCCAACGAGACATAGTCGTACGCTTTAATCCCTAACTTTTTCCTGGACTGCCCTTTCAGGTTTTCAGTCCACCGGGATACCCTTGTTTTGCCGAAGCCTCCCTTTCGGATTTTCGACTTGCCGGGTGTACAATTTTATATATATCCCTAATTTTTTCCCGAACCCTTTTGGTTCTCCGGGATGCCCTTATTTTTTCTTAGGCCAGTCATCCTAGCGGGTCTCTTTTTATGCGTAGTATCTTTTGACTATGTCTGCGTTTACAGGTTGTGGGAAATCTTCACCATCCATAGTAGTAAGCATCATAGCACCTCCAGAAAATACCCTCTTGACTACAAATGGCCCTTCATATGTGGGAGTCCATTTTCCCCTAGGATCACCCTGTGGTAATATGATACGCTTGATTACCAAATCTCTAGCCTGATATACTTGTTGCTTGACTTTCTTATTAAAGGCTTTAATCATACGCTTCTGATACATCTGACCATGACAAACAGCTGCAAGCCTCTTTTCATCAATCAAGTTTATCTGGTCAAGTCGAGTCTGAATCCATTCATCTTCATCTAAGTCTGCATCCTTCATAATTCTTAAGGAGGGAATCTGAACTTCAATAGGTAGAACTGCTTCCATGCCATAGACAAGAGAGAATGGGGTTTCCTCAGTTGAAGTACATACTGTGGTACGATAACCATGAAGAGCAAATGGTAACATTTCATGCCAATATTTGTATGTCATTGTCATCTTCTGCAAGATCTTCTTAATGTTCTTGTTGGCGGGTTCCACTGCGTCATTTATCTTTGGTCGATATGGAGAAGAATTGTGATGCTTAATCTTGAACTGCGTGCAGAGGTCAGTAATCATAGTATTGTTCAGATTAGTACCATTATTTGTGATAATCCTTTCAGGGATGTCGTACCTACATATGAGATTATGTTTGATGAACCGAGCCACAACATTCTTAGTAACAGAAGCAAATGAGGCTGCCTCTACCCACTTTGTAAAGTAATCAATAGCAACAAGAATGAAACAATGTCCATTGGAAGCGGTAGGTTTGATCTCACCAATCATATCAATGCCCCACATGGAAAAAGGCCAAGGAGCAGTCAGAACATTCAATGGAACTGGAGGCACATGTACTTTATCAACATAGATCTGACACTTATGACAAGTTTTGGAGTGCTGATAGCAATAAGCTTCCATGGTAGACCAATAGTAACCTGCTCTCAAAATCTTCTTAGCCATTGTATGTCCACTAGAATGAGTACCAAAGATCCCATCATGCATGTCTTCCATAATTTCTCTTACTTCCTTCTTATCCACACAGCGAAGCAAAGTCGAATCGTGATTGCGCTTGTACAAAATTCCATTACTCAGGAAAAACTTGGCAGAAAATTTCCTCAGAAACTTCTTGTCATTGATAGATGCCCCTTCAGGATACTCTTAAGCTTCAAGATATCTTTTTACTTCGTGGAACCAAGGCTTTTCTTCTACTCCCTCAGTATCAACCTCATAATAGTATGCCGGTTCAGAAAATCAATCAATAGTAATTCTAGGAGCTTCATCTTCCCAACTGATCTCAAACATATATGACATGGTGGCTAACGTATCTGCAAACTGATTCTCTTCTCGTGGAATATGTCCAAAAGTAATCTCTTCAAAGTATGGAATTAAAGACAACACATGCTCTCTATAAGGAATGAGATTTGGATGTTTCGTGTCCCATTCACCTTTAACCCGACTAACTACCATGGATGAATCTCCGTACACATTCAAGAATTGGATCTTCATCTCAATGGCAGCCTGGATACCCATGATACACGCTTCATATTCAACCATATTGTTGGTACAATAAAAACAAAGTCTAGCAGTAAACGGTGTATAACAACCCTCGGGAGAGATAATCACAACACCAACACCATTACCGAGTGTATTAGAAGCTCCATCAAAAAGCATAGTCCATCGGGATCCCTGTTTAGGTCCTTCATATTGTCTAGGTTCTTTAACAACAAGCATAATATCTTCATTCGAAAACTCAAAGTTCATAGACTGATAGCCATCCACTGCTTGATGAGCCAAATGATCATCTACCACACTTCCTTTAATTGATTTCTGAGTAGTATATTGTATGTCATATTCTGTCAAAATCATTTGCCATCTTGCTATTCGTCCGGAGAGAGTAGGTTTCTCAAATATGTACTTGATAGGATCCATTTTTTAAATCAATAAAATGGTATGAGTCAACATATTGTGTCTTAGTCGGCGAGCAACCCAAGCCAAAACGCAACAAGTTTTCTCGAGCAATGAGTATCTTGTTTCATAGTCGGTAAACTTTTTGCTAAGGTAGTATATTGCTTGCTCTTTTCGACCAGACTCGTCATGTTTCCCCAACACACACCCCATTGAGTTGTCCAATACTATCAGGTACATAATCAAGGGTCTTCCTTCAACTGGTGGCATCAATATTGGAGGTTCCTAGAGGTATTTCTTGATCTCATCAAAAGCTATCTGGCATTCGTCGTTCCATTCCATTACTTGATCTTTCTTCAACAACTTGAAGATTGGCTCACAAGTAGCGGTTAATTGGAAAATAAATCTTGCAATGTAATTCAGGCGTCCCAAGAAACCTCTGACTTCTTTCTCAGTACGGGGAGCGGGCATATCTTGTATAGCTTTTACCTTTGCAGGGTCAACTTCAATACCTTTACCACTGACAATGAAACCCAACAGTTTACCAGATCTAACTCCAAAGGTACATTTGTTTGGATTTAATCTCAACTTATATTTCTTCAACCTTTCAAACAACTTGTGCAGATGATCAAGATGTTCTTCTTCAGTCTGAGATATGGCTATCATATCATCAACATATACCTCTATCTCATGGTGAATCATATCATGGAACAAAGCTACCATAGCACGCTGATATGTTACCCCAGCGTTCTTCAAACCAAATGGCATTACCTTATAACAGAAGGTGCCCCACTATGTGACAAACATAGTCTTCTCCATATCTTCAGGTGCCATCTTAATCTAATTGTAACTAGAGAAACCATCCATAAAAGAGAATACCTTATCTTGAGCAGTGTTTTCTACCAGAACATCAATATGTGGAAGCGCAAAATCATCTTTGGGACTAGTTTTATTCAAATCCATGTAATCTACACACATGCGTACTTTACCATCTTTCTTAGGCACCGGTACCACATTTGCAACCCACTGAGGATAGGATGTGACAGCTAGGAACCCTGCATCAAATTGTTTCATCACTTCTGCTTTAATATTTTCTAATATTTTAGGACGCATACGACGAACTTTCTACTTTATTGGACGATAACCTTCCTTCGTTGGTAGACGATGAACCACAATATCAGTATCAAGTCCCGACATATCCTCATAAGACCAAGCAAAGATCTCCACATAGTCATGTAACATCTGAATCAGTCTGTTCTTAACATTGTCTTCTAATTCAGCTCCTATCTTGACCTTTTTCCTTTCTTTCTCAGTTCCCAAATTCACAACATCAATTGGTTCTTCATGTGGCTGTATAAGTTTCTCTTCTTGCTGTAACAACCTAGCATACTCTACAGGCACTTCACAATCTTCCTCATTTCCATCCTCGACTTGATAGATCGGATTCTCGAAGTTATAATTGGCAATAACAAAAATGTTATCAACGGGATCCAGAGTGGATGAGGATCTACATTTTAGTGACGTGTGTGTGTAAGAACACATAGCTTTTGATAAAGGAAAAATAAAAGAAAGACAAAGAGCGCAATATTTACGAAAGCAAAAACGTCCATCGATTTTATTGAATGAAAATATGAAAAGGAAATGACATCCCTAACAAGCATACCATTGTGCCCCGGGCAAGGCACAAGGCTTAAAAGTTTAATTGTTCAAAAATACAAACTTGAAAATAAGAAAAACAGTAATAGCATTTACTCGTGACTAAAGGAGGTAGGAATAACATCTTCAACTTTCCAATTATTGAGCCCGCTGCCAATGGTAGGAAAGATCCAGCTATCCAAGTTGTAGTCTTCATCAGAATCCTCCACAATCATTGACTTGATCCTTTTGAATTGCCTTGTTGGTGATACGAATCGCACGAGCACGCTGAACAACCTTCTGAGATTCTGCAGTAAAACCCAAACCAAACTTGTCAGACTTGTAAGGAATGTCAAGAAGCTGACCCCAAATAGTACAACCACCTTCTTCAACTATAGCTCTAGCATCCTTCAGAGAGGCCATTGTAGGAGGTACTCTAGTAGCAACAGAAACTGGTTTAGCAGCAGGGATAGACTCAGTAGCAGGAACAACCTAAGGAACCACTTCAAATGTTTGGCAAAGAGTCTCAACAAATTCACCATCCATCTTAACATACTTGAAAGTGTTTACATGACTGACCATATACTCTTCTTCACCATAAATAATGACAATCTTGCTTTTCATTGGATATTTCAGCTTCTGGTGTAAAGTGGAAGTCACAACACCTGCCCCATGTATCCAAGGACGCCCAAGTAAGCAGGAATAGGAAGGACGAATATCCATCACATAGAAGGTAGAATCAGATACTTAAGAACCCACTTTGATTGGGAGGTCAACTTCTCCGTGCACCATTCTTCTTGAATCATCAAAGGCTTTCACCACCACATTACTGGGTCTTAGCACACTATCTTCAAAGTTGAGTTTTACCAGAACATCCTTCGGTAACACATTTAATGAAGAACCATTATCCACCAAAACATGAGACAGAGTAGTGCCCCTACACTCAATGGAGATATGTAGAGCTATGTTGTGGGTTCTTTTGGCAGGAGTTAGATCAACATTAGAAAAGCCTAAGCCATTATCAGTCGTCAAGTTAGCAACACAAATTTCGAATTGGTCCACAGAGATTTCATGTGGTACATGAGCAGCCTTCAGGAACTTTACTAAAGCCTTAGCATGTGCTTCAGAGCATAATAACAGAGACATCATAGAGATCTTGTAGGGAGTATGACCCAATTGTTCAACAATATTATAATCACTCTTGCGGATGATTTTCAGTACTTCATCCATCTGCTTAGAGAGGTCTTCAGTAACTGGTGTCTCAGCCTGAACAGGCTTAATCAATGGTCATTTTCCTCGAGCTTTAGTACTTGGCCCAGGGTTGGAGGTATGAACTAGAGCAACAGAAGTCTTTGAATTGTCTTCTGGAGAGAAAATGCTTCCACTCCTAGTAACCTTACTAGTCCCACAATATTGTCGATATCAGGATTAGCATCTGCGGCAGGTATATCAGTTAGAGGCTCTTGCTTGATACCATGGATATAAACATAAGAACCATAATCCAAGAGATAACCTTGTCAGAAGAATATGGAATTGGACCAGGAGTAATAATAATATGGGGAGCCACCTTTGGCTCAGCAGTAATCTTCACAGGACCTTTAGAGGTAATCCTCACAGGACCCTTAGAAGTGATCTTCACAGGAGTACTAGTAACCACAAACACATCTTCAAGCTTCAGGTCTTGGGACAGGCCTTCACATAAGCTCTCTACAGAAGGGGTCTTCTCAAACAATATAGTTCGGTTTTCCATTAAACGTTGAATACCTTCTTTCAACTTCAAACATTCATTAGATTGAGAGGCACAATAAAAATAATCTTCATTGCAACCCAGAAATAAACCGGCTTGGTGCAGCTTCTTCTTAATAATGGATAGAGGAGTAGTCAAATCAATCACCATAGAAACATAAGAAATATTATCAACAACATTAACAGTCTTCTCATGCTTGGGCATAGGAGCAGTAATCAAATTAGGAGTCTCAGGAGGATCAAACTCAATTTCTCCAGCATCAATCATATCCTGAATCTTATTCTTCAACGCCCAACAGTTATTAGTATAATGGTCTGGGCAGTTGGAGTGATATGCATAACTTGCATTGGGATTGTAACGAGGAAAGGTAGTATTAGGATTCTGAGGAGGGTCCCTCAAGGTAATCAACTCTCCTTTAAACATGTGTTGCAGAGCTTGAGCCAACGACATATTGATCTTTGTAAATTTCCTCCTAGGCGTACTTTGCTTAGGATGTCTATTATGTTGTTGATCTTGTTGTGTAGGTGTAGGATTAGAGATTAGGACTGCTCCCATAGATTGGTTATTCCTATTATGACCTTGTTGGCCATACACAACATTAGATTCTTTCTTTCCATTAGAGGGCTTCTTTGTGGTACTTGAAGAGGCAACCATTTGTATCTTGCCATTTCGTATTCCACTTTCCACGCGTTCTCCCGTCATTATCAGCTCAGTGAAACCAGATGATGAACTTCCAATGCGATGACTATATAAGGCCTCAACAAGATCATTCCAAGTACGAATATTGGTACTCTCAAGTTGATAGTACCATTCCAATTGAGCTCCAGATAAACTCTCTTAAAAGAAATGAATCCACAACTTTCTGTCAGCAGTATGTGGCTGGATCCTTCGAACATAAGACCTCAGATGAAACTTAGGACATGGCACACCATCATACACCACAAAAGTAGGAACCTTGAAACCAATAGGGATGACAACTCCAGAAATCAAACTCAGATCTTCAAAATCCAACCCAGAAGACTTTTGTAATTCCATAGCATTCACATTGTCCTCTAGTAACATATACTTCTCATCACCAGTTGAATCATGGTAATAATTCTCCTCATAATCAGAATTCGCAGTTGTACCATGTAGACTTTCTTCTTCTTTTGCAGAATCTTCATCTCCAGGGTTTTTAACCTCATCATCTGTCTTGATTAGAGCTCTGAACCTCCTACCCAAATTGATTAAGCCAACTGGTTTTTTGGTCTTCTTCTTTTTCATGGCCAGGAGTGCCTTCAACTTTTATTGTCCCTTGGGCAAGTTCAGGATCATCTCTTGGAATTGGGCATTCTAAGATTGAAGATCTTTGACAGATTGTTCGAGAGCCATTTCTGCTGAAATAAACAACGAGAAGATGAGAAACCTGTTGTAAAAACCTGTCATGCAATGATATGGTATGTAGAGGCATATGCAATGTTTTCAAGGACCGTAGGAAAAAACAAAAACAAAAACTCTTATTAGTAGGTTTGAAATAATATTTCCCCTTGGGCTTACAAATTAAAACAAACAAAATTTATAAAGAAAGTAAAACATATGAGATTTAAGTCTTCCATGGATGCTTCCTCTTAGTGTTGAGATATGTATTGAGACTCCGCTCCTCGTGAAGTTGCTTTGTCAGCTCCAACACTCTTTCTTGGCTAACCCTGAATTGAACTTCGAAGGTATCTCTTTGCTCATTCAGTTGGATCCAAGACTTCTGCATCTCTTCCAAATCAGTAGGCATATTTGGATGAAGGATGATATAAGGAACATCTCCTTTAACAATAGGCTCCATAGTAACCGGTAGAACAACAGGATATGGCATCATAAGAGTCTGAGCACGATACCGCACCCATCTGAGGTAAGGTTCCATAGGAATGGAGTACTTTTGTTCCAGAGTTTTACTATCAACCTTGTTCACCTTAATCCAAGCTCGTATAAAACTTTGACGGTAACCTTGAAGATCATTTTCATAATAAAACACAATACCTTGAATAAGCATGTCATGAGGACCATTACTCCGAGCATAACCAAACTGACGTTGAGCTAAAGAAGGGTTGTAAGTAATGCCCCCTTTTATGCCAAGGAGTGGCATATTAGGGAACTCCCCACAACGGTCAATGATAGTGACATTTTCCATAGATCGAGAACACCAGTGAATATCTGAATGAGAGAGTGACATTATCCTTTTATACCACCTCAAACCTTGTTCATTCTTCATCACAAATCGAGAAAGGTGAGAAATAAACAACCTAGATAGTAGAGGTATGCAACACATCAGAGTTCCTCGTGACTTCGTGGTACGAGTGTGAAGAGAGTGTAAGATATCCCCAAGCAAGGTAGGCACATGATTGTGAGTAAAAAATATGTTGATGGCGTGTACGTCTATGAATTGGTCTGGATTAGGGAACAATACCAAACCATAAATCAGTAAGGCTAAGATCTCCTCAAAAGCATCGTAACTCATAGCATCCAAGAATATCTGAGCTCTTTCTATCAATACTTTGGCAAGAATACCCTTAACTCCACTTCTTGTTTCTAGGACAATGTCTGATTTCTTCAAATGTAGGGTTGTAACAATGACTTCAGATTTAGGCTCCTTTTCTAAGCCCGTGAAAGGTTTCTGATCAAGGATAGGTACCCCAAGTAGTCTGGAGAATTCTTCCATGGTGGGCACCAGTTAATAATCGGGAAATGTGAAGCAATAATATTTAGTATCAAAGAACTGGAATAGGACACTCTTCATGTCTTCATCAAACCCTGAGGTAACCAAGTCAAGTAGATAACCATGTTTCTTGATGAACTGGGAGCTTTCAGGAAGTTTTGAGACCAAATCCTTAAGCTTGGAAGGTATCCCTATAAAGTTGATCTGGATAGTGTTCCTACGAGTGGAAGCCATAACCTGTAACAAAGAACAAAGATAAATCCTTTTGTCCTAATGGTTAGTGAGAATGATATGCTTATGATGTCATGATGTTATGATGTTATGTTCAATCACAAACATTAGGCACACACAAGCAAGTCACACAATAACCCTAGGTTTAGAGGTTTGCATGAGGTTTAAAGGAAAGTATCATTCCCCTGAAGTTTAGCTGGTTTATCTTGTCCTAATAAAAGTAACCAGGTTCTAAAGGATCTCAATATCACTGATCCTTCTTAAGGGTTGTTGTTCAGTAGGAAACTGACTTGCCAACAAAAACCCCCCAAGATTAGAATCTCAATGAGCATAACATCGAGATCAAACAACTTTAGACTTCTCCAAAGCCGGCTATCTCACTACTTTCTAAAGGCCAAGATGGGTCAATTAGGGTTCTAAAGGGTAGTTAGTATTAATGACAACATATGGCAGCCTCATATTATCCTCAACTTACTTAAGCAACATAAGCACCAACAAGGAAGTCACACTAACTATAGCCACCAGATTAACCATATCAGTATACGTCGTACAATTTCCTTGGTCTATTGCCACTTACCTAAGGTACATTAGATCCGGGTTAGGATCTTTCACACAGTAACCCCACAACAACCCCTTAAAGATAAAACAAACAAATCAAACAAGTAAGTGATCTTAATTCCTAAGGTAACCCCTATTTTACTAAGTACTCCCCAACAAAGTCGCCAGTTCTGTAACACGGTGGGAGAACTGACTTGGTGTTTTTGTTTGACAAAAACATGTGCGGATAGCAAGAGTCGCCACCGACTTTTATTTTATCCAATAGGAAAAGGTATAAAAGAATAGGAAAGACCTTTTTTTAAAAAATTTTGAGTTCGGGGGGTAGGTTATATAAAGGGACGGTGTTAACACCCTTCATATCCATGGTTATCCATGGGCTCTTAGTTACTTAGCTCACTTGTTTGTTTGAAAATAAATGTGAAGTGTGTGTTTATAAATTTTCGTAAGTCTTTGTAATGATCCTCGTATGGATGTATACAAAGCTTTGAGTTTTTTTTAAAATTGTTTGAAAGTGAGGTGTGAAAAAGAATTTTGAAATATGAGCAAGTAACTAAGAACTACCTACCTTAGATTGCTCTTTCATGTTTCTTTATTTCCTTTCAAGGGTAAGATTGTCCCTATTATTAAGGAGTAGGTAGTCATTACCTTGGATTTATTGAGGGATAGACGTAGGGTCATCGTATGGTCAATGAAGGCAACTTGTAGGGGTGATTTTAGCAATTTGTAGGGACTATCATCATTTATTCCGTAGGGACATCGAGGGATAAGATCATTTATTCCGTAGGCAACTTCGAAGGGACTATGATCTTTTTAACTTTAAAGGGACTTGTTGATTTATCTGTTTGAAGGGACATTGCTTAAGACACCCCCACTTTCGAGGGACTTGACCATATTAAAGGCAGCTAAGAGGAGAAACCCTAGGAGGTGAAGATGGCGATCGTGGAACGATCAACTTACGTGTGTGAATATCAATTTCAAATATTTATCTTAAAAATTTAGTGGGATAAGTCCAATTAACATACAAGTCTTTTCCACTCCCTAGGTTTACTAACCACACATTTAATATTTAACGGAATTTAATATTTAAAGTCCTACGCTATTACATCATGGGGGAGAGGTACATTTGTCTTTTAGGCGGATTGTGGAAATTAAAATGTGGAATTTAAACCTAAACTATTACATAGGATGAGCAATTACATAATCAAAAATAAAAAGCGAGAATATAAATGACATAATCGTGCGTCCTATACAATTTTCTAATAAAATAATTAAGACGAATACAATTAAATTAGAAAAGAAATTAATTGTTTTTTTTTTGAAAAAAAGGGTTAGAAAATCAGGTTTTGAAAATTAGGGTTAGAAAACCAGGTTTTGAAAATTAGGGTTTTAATTAAATTAGCCTAAACCTAATTAATTAATTTAATTTATAAATAACAAAAGAATTAACAAGCTAAATTATTTATGAAAATGTTAATTGTAAAAAAAACATGTTAAAAATAAATATAATTATTAATTTTTTAAGCAATAAGATTAAGTTAATTACTAATAGTTAATTATTGGATTAATTAGTTAATATAATAAAATAAAATAATAATTAAGACATAAAATAAAATAAAAAAAGGAAAACGCACAAAAAAGAATATGGGGGGAGCCTGGAATCGAACACAGGGCTCCTAGCTCCCAGCGCATGCGTCTCAACCACTAGGTTGTGTATCACCTGCGTGAAAATAACACAAACAATAATATATATTTTAGAGCTAAAATTCAAATTATAAATCGCGCGCCACCAACCTTCATCTTCAACCTCTGTCATTACTTTTAGCTACGATTTTCCTGGGAATTGGCTACGGAAACTTTCGTAGCTAAATGACATGCGTTTTTTCAATCGTCACAAACACACATGGTTAATTCAAATTAATTACACCAAACGATTCCTCACAACCTGCACAATCCAAAAATGTCCTTAAATAATCTTTAATCGGCCTAAATCAAGAAGCCCTAAAGTTGTACTTGAAACCCTAGTTATGGTAGAATTCGATTGCGGCCATGAAACTCCAAACAATTAACCCATAAAGCATCCTTAGAACATCACAAACACAAATCATTAGTCAAATTTGGTTTATCATGCATGAACATAAGAAATCGAAAAAAAAAATCATAAAAGTGAAAAATAAAGATTCAGTTTGTGCAATTCTTGAGGATTTTGATGATAATGATGATTGAGATAGGTTGTGAGAACCTCCAAGAATGATTTACCACCTTCAAATTGCTTGGAAAGGGCCTGAATTCTTGAAACCGAATTTTGAATTTCCTCCTGAATTTTGAAGTTGGGAAGTGATTCTTGAGCTCTAATTTTCGTGTCCTCTCCGTATGATCTTATTATGTATATATAATAGAATGTATTAGGTTTAAATTTTGGGATTTTTGGCAATGGATTGGAGTTGCTTGATTGTGAAGAAACCACCTTGCCAGATTTGTCAAAAAAATCAAATATATCCATGTTATAATGGTCTTGCACAAATTTTGAATGATTTCTATCATCTTAATCACAAAATATTTTATCCAAAAATAGGTATTAGATCAAATATTTGATTTTCATAATTTATTTCAATTAAAATTGAGTTTTAATGTTTAAAATCCAAAATAATATAAAATAAATAATAAAAATCAGAACAATTGATTATTGGGTCGTGCATGACCTCATCTTTAAGTTTGGATTGAAATATTATGGGCCTATTTGACAAAATCTTGAGTTTAGACCCTTTTTGCTTCATAAACCTCCTCAAAATTGTCCAACTTCCACAATGCATAACTTCCTCAATTTTGATCCCATGAAGGTGTTCTAGGACTTTTTAGAAAGCTTAGAGTGTCCTTTAATCAAATCTTTTGGTCCCATGTCCATATCATTTACTATTTTTAAATTATGAGCATTGGAAAAAGATGACTTTTTGTTGACTTTCAAAAAGACCTATAATGTTTTAGTTCATATCTTTCAAATGAAACATTTTTTTGACTTGGCTTGTGAGACAAAAAGTTGTAGATAATAGGATTTCCTTCAAAATGAGCTTTGAATGGGAATTTGTTTTATGAATTATGTGAAAGTTATGGCTGGTCAAAGTTCAGTTGACTTTTCCTACACAAAACCCGAATTTAATAACTCTTGATTCTTGATGATTCTGAGGTTTCCTTCATGAATCATGATCAATCCTTGATCAAATGATGAATTTCACCTCATAATCTTGATGTTGACCTAAAATATTTAAGTTTGACTTTAAGTTGACCACAGTTGACTTGTTGACCAAGTTAATTGATTTTTGGGTATCTGAACATCTGATTGGCCAAACTTGTTGGGAAAGCTTTGAAACTTGTCATGGGGATTATTTTAGGTATGTGGGATGTTATGAAGTCCACTTGAGGCTTTGGAAGTCCATTTTGCTTGGGAAAACTCAAAACCCTAGTTCTTAGACCCATTATTCAGGAGGAGGCTTTTCTGGTGAAACCTTCAGCCCCTTTGACCAATTGAGAATACTGTGACTATTATTTTGAAGATGGGAGGGATAATTTTGGGGTACAATAGTATCCTTTTAGAAGAGGTGAGCAATTCGATTTGAGTCTAAAATCTTGAGAATTTCTCCCTTAAGGAATTTTTTTCTTGATGGTTTGAAGGACTGGTCCAACAAAATCATCTGAGGTTTGAGCCTCAGAAGCAGTCGAAGCACTCACATTTTTCTTTGAAGATATTCCTCTCTTATCCAACACCAATCTGATTTACTCCCTAGGGATAGAGGCTCTAAGGTCATCCAATTGAGCCTCAATCATTGTTGTCGCAGAAGTTAGAATCATATTAGTTTTGGAGGGAGTGGGGTCCTTGGCATGGTCGACTTCAAAATTCTTAGGAGGACTTTGTTTGTCCTCTCCAGCTTCCCTTGCATCTTCTTCTTCTTATTCTTCTTCTTCTTCTTCCTTTTCATCTTCATCATCGCCCCCATGATTAACTACAACCTCAGACTAAAGCTGAGGGCCACCTACATTATCCATAAAATCTACCAGAGGTTGATTGACAAGAGTGGTGTGTGGACTAGCATTATGAGAGTTCTCCTCCTCAACCAAATTTTGTTCTTGCTCCATAGGGGTAGGTTCCAAGATCATGGGTGTCGCTCCCGGGATTTTCATCCTAGTACAAACGCGAAAGTGGCGCGGAAAGGTTAGAGTCGCCAGCCAGACATTTTTATCCCGAAAGAATGGGAAAGGTAATGTTGCACAAACCTGAGGAAGAAGGAAAGGACAAGGCCTTGCGAACCAAAGATCTGAGTTCGGGAGTCGGTTACGAATTGGGAAGGTATTAGCACCCCAATCCGTCCGTCGTACCCGACGGGATCCACGCTTGCTTGCTTGTTTCAAAGGGTGAGAAATAAAGAATGCTGCTGAATAAAACTGCTACTGGAACTGGAATGAGAAATGAGAAAGGAACTGAAAAGAGAATGGAAAGAAAGGGGGAAATGTAGGGAAAATAAAGAATGTGCTCGAACGGGCCCTACCCCGCTGCCTACGTACCTCATCGGGATAATGAGGATCAGAGTCGACGTAGTTCGCCTAACCTAGGCGGGAACTATTTGTTTGTGTTTTTTACAGCTGGAACTGCGTATGTCTATGCTCAGGTGTTGCAGGCTCGTCTGGTACGAGTGTGTTTACCGTCTTGCATTCGAGACAAGTCGTCGCAAGTTCGCGTTGTGAGTGAATGAGATGAGAAAGAGAAGTTCCCGCAGGATAGTCGCTTGTTATTTGTTTTTGTCTTTTAAAAGAAGTGTTTTGAATTTGTTTGTGAACGGTCTTGTACTAAGACCTATCCATCGCGGTGAGTATTTACACCTCGCCCCGAAACAGGACGCGTATAAACACTCCGCAACAAAGTCTCGTGTCGTACAAGATTTTTCGGTTTTTATTAAGTGTTTTATTGCTTTTCTTTATGAGATGAGAAAGAAAGACTCAAGTTGCAAAAAGGACAAACTAAGGGGACTAAGACACAACCCTAATTTTATTGATTTATTTACAAGGGAGATCCTATGGTTAATGAGGTATTCTAATCCTAAGGAAGAAAAGGAGAAAAGAAGAAAAGAGAACTTAGAAATCAACTTACTTCCTAAGGAAGGTAAGTTGTTTCTAAAGAAAGGGAACACCTATAAACAAGCACCAAGTGCTGAGGAAAACACAACTATAATGCATAAGAGATAGGAATGAAGTAATGCTTACCTCAATCTTCCCCCCTACAAAACAAAAGTTAGCATGACAATGCATATTGAAAGTAAAATCAAAGCATGAAAGCGATTAAGTACCATAAACGTCCTAGAATGGAACTAGGCTCAAAGTAAGACCTAAGTCTAAAGGTGAAGGTACCTAAAGGTTACATGACTTCTAAAGTCAGTAGCTACATGATATAGGTCCCTAAGGATGCTAGGATACCTCACGAGATCAAACTATGTCAAACTATGTACAAAAAGTTCACCTAAGTTCACATAAATGCAAATTAGGGTTTATGGATGAAGTATGAATGCATATGGCTTACAAGCATGAATTAGTACATGAAATGAACATCAAAGTCAGTAGTAAATGCTCATGAATATGTGTGAATGAATATACAATCATGTATGCAATGGTTTAGGCATATGGAGCAATGAGAAGAAGATATGAGAAGAAACGAACAAAAATTGCATAAGATCGCACATGATGAAAGTTAAGGAAGAATGGCATGTGAATATGAATACAATGATTATGGGTCAGTAGCGTACAAGTTATGAGATGCAATTAGAATGCATGGATAGGCATTAATTATTTCCACATAATTCAAGTTAAACATTAGAAGAGATTAGCAAACCGCTTAAGTTAAACTAGTTCGCATAAGTATGCACTTTAAAGCACCAAAACAAACCGAATGGAATATGGTTCAAAAAGTGACCTATGACTGGAATTAAGGACATGCAAATGACCTATAATTAACTCCTAAAAGCTACCAAAAAGTTCTTCAAGAGAATGGCATGAATGCCTTCTTAACATTTAGGTTATGCTACACATGAACACATGAATCAACCTAGGATCTAGGTGACATGGAAAAATAGCAAAAAGCCTTAAAAAATTATGAAGTTAAATCCCTGGAATAATAAATTCATTATCTTACATGGTCTAAAAGGATTCCATATAATTATGCACCAAAGTGCCAAAACAATTACTTGACTAGCAAGGTAACAAATCGTGATCATCGAAAAACAACTCCACAAAGTGGATCAAAAAGGGCATCTAAAATTATGAAAAAAATGTCTAATGAGCATCAAAATGTCACAAATCACAGTAATTAATCATACACAAAAAATAGGTCTCACACCTATGGGAAAAAATCGATTTCGGTCCCTTATGCCAAAACCTTCCTTTTTGGGACAGCTTGTGATCTAAAATCCAAATAAAATATTGAAACCACCCAAATCTGGAAAAAAAAAATATGACAAATTAATTAAGAGGATGAGGATCACTCATGAATTTTTCCAGAATTTTATCACACCTAAAACTATTTTTAATAATTGCGACGAAACGGGCAAAAACGATATTTTAAGGGAAAGTGAAAGGAATCGAATTCTCTAATCTGTAACCTAATCCCTAAACTCCGAAATCGACACATATCAATATATATCACAAATAAATCCAATGCCTCAGGTGGGAGGGCTCAATATGCACCTTAAGTTATATGATCCTAAGTCGCATACAACTAGAATGATGCATTAAAGTAGAGAATCGAGATTACTTACTTGGTCGAAGTGCCGATTCTTTCACATAAAAGAAATCCAAAAAAACTTCAAGCCAAGCCTTGTAATATCCCATGAGCAAAATAAATGCTCATCTTCCATAATTGCTTTGTGAAGATTCCCCATGGTCGAAACAAAAACAACGGCACAAAATATCATTTGAATCCAAAGGTATCCCACAAATAAAGTGGAATACCAACCAAACGACCGTCATTAAGATCTTTGCGAGAACCTTGCATGAACTCAACAAACGCATTAGAAACCAAAAAGAGGTGCAACCGGAAGTTGCACCTATGCCTCACAACTCCAAATCAAGTAGAAATATGAATATACAAGTCATGGACATGCATTGAAATTTACGTTTCAAAACGGGGCAGCACTTATGCTCTAACATAAACAACATGCAAACTCAAACCGGAATCGAACAAATTTACATGCAATGAACGGAAAATGATCAACAAACATATATACAAGTCAAAACAAGACCAATGCATCAAAACCGCACCAAACCGAATATAAAAAGCCTTGAAACGGAAAAACGCGTCAAAAATCACCGACTCGGAATTGAACGAAAATCGCATGGTAACTTGCAAACGTGCCAACGGATTCAAATATGCAATCGGTTTTTGAAAATTCCGCTTGAAAGTGATACTTTTTGGCCGATTTCGTCGGCTGGCAGTAGCAAAATAGCCGGAAAAAATTGTCCGAAATCGACTAAAAAGTTCACCAATGGCTCCGAAATAATCAACAAAGTCAATTTACACTATTCACATTCGCAAAAACGCGCTACGGTCAGGAAGTTATGACCAAAACATATTCTCGACACGCGACACATGAACAACATCAACAATTAAGCCTCAACCTATCCTATTTCAAATTTGCACATTGAAACAAGCATGAATTTAAATGTCAAACACTTCAATCAATATCAAGTTATAATAATTAGCTCTCTTAGGAATTTTGTCAAACACCTAACATTCACCGATTATTCTATGTCAACTTTACCAAGCCTTTTCAATCATGCACCACAACAATTATTAGGATAAATTAATCAAGAATCAATCAATAATCAAATCATGAATCAATGCACATAATCTCCACAAGATTAATTCAACTTCAAAATTCAATTCAAGAAACAATTCAACAATTATTCATGAATTAAAGTTTAAGAAGCTTACCGAATGAAGAATCAACGAAGAAATTGCGAATCCGAAGGAAGTGAGACGCGATCATGAACGGAGAAGAGGAGGAGAGGTCGCGCGGCTGCCGGTGGCGGAAGATGGTGGTCTTACGGTGGTGAAGTTGACCGGAGGTGGTGGTTCGTGGCGGCTCGGCTACCGGAAGCTTGATCGGAATTGTTGTGTTCTTGAGTTCTTGATGAAGTTGTTGTTGTGTTCTTGAGAAAGAATTGAGAGAATGAAATTTGATCCTTTTGAGAGGGTTTGTGAGAGTTTTTTGGTGTTTGTAAATTATGATTGAAGTTATAAGACAAATTGTGAATCAAAAGAATATATAGTGGAGTGTAAAATGAAAGGCAAAAGGTAGAATTTCGGCTTAAGTGAAAATAACAATATCTTCGGCAAGAAATTTCGACTCTGAACCTTCCACAACATCGTCCGTCTCTGAATCACGGTTGCAATGCAAAAATAAAGATCGTCATACGATCAAAATCGAGTGCGATCGATACGTTTAAGCTGCAAGACGTCACTGAATAAGTTGTTTTTTCGACTTATTTGGTGTCCGCTACTCGAAAATGTGACGAGGTCAACCTCTTCGGAGCATAATCTCGACTCGACTTTGTCAGCAAAGTTGTAGATCTATGAGTCAGTTACCTGGTGTTAAAATCTAAGCTCAACCGGACAAACGACGAGGGAGATATGAATTTTCTCGTGAAACCACTTTCAGCCTTTTTCTTCGGTTCAGCACTTCAGTTTTGTGAAATAAACCAAAACGATAATCTTTGGAACACCGTTCAAACTCGCATTTGTCTTTGAACTTGAAGAGGATAAAATTTTTGAACCAACGCTTCAAGAACGGGTGCAATCCGATGAAAATTGACCGAGTTATGAATTTTACAAAATCTGACAAACAATGCAGTGCATCAAGGAACCTTATTGGTAATTCGCATTTTCGAGATCCTTCCACTTGGACCGAACCAAAACTGAATTCACATAATGAAGATAACATCTAAACGGAATTTTAGACACCAAAACGACATCAATTCGATAAACGATCCAAGAGTTATGAATTTTTTAGTGTTCAAAACTCACCGGTTCAGCACTGTTTTTCACTATGTCGACTCTAAAGACTCGCACATTCTGAGATCTTCTTCAAAGAATTAGTTCTCGGCCAAAACCCAAAAGTTGGAAAGGATATCAAGACGGAACTTTTGGCATATGAATCTCTCAGACACGTTGACCCAATAAGAAGTTACAAACTCTTGAATACCGCTAGCACAGTTAATCGGCGAAACCGAAATTTCAGAAACAAATAAATCCCGCCATTTTCCTTGATGAATTGGCCTCCGAGCCGAACACAAAAGTTGTAGAGAATAATGAAACGGTCTAAACTATTGATTTTCAAGGAAAAATGATTTTCCGAGCATAAGTTACAACTTTTTCAAACTGCACCATAAAACTGATATTCTGCTTAAACTCCTTTGAATCAACCGAGAACTTTTGGTTTCTTCTAAGATTCTTGTGCACGTTCCGCATGAAAAAAATAAAGGCCAGTCGCAACCTGTGAAAGCTCAAATGGAGATGTATATTCATGTATGTTTATGATTCAATTGTGATCTAAATGCAATGCAATGTATGAAAGGATATGCTAAATGGCATGAAAATGAGAGGGCAAATTTTGAGGTATTACAGCTGCCCCTATTCAATCAACTGCAGACCTGAATGGATAATTGCAACAGCTTTTAGACATTCAAGGTATGAAGTGATTGAATACTCGAATAAAACCTGAAAATTTGCACACTGAGGGTAATAGAAATGCCATCTGCCCATTTATTTATTTATGTTTTTTTTATTTTGACCTCTGAATAGGTAGCGAAAATAGAACCAGGTGGAAATATGCTGGGAAGAATGCCATCCTCGAATGACCACTCACACGGGATCCTCGGATCCAGTACTAAAACCCTCCTTAAATAGAAACACAATGGTATACCGGCCGCAGGCGATAACCATCAACAACAAAGACTGACCTCAGACAGACTTTGCAAACGAGACAAACTGATCTCGATCAATAAGCTCAAAAAGTGAACTACTATCCTCGAATAATAGCCACAAACAAGACCAACCGCAGAAGGACTTGAAGAAAAGAAATGCCATCCTCGAATGACAAATCAAAAGATCCTCGGATCTAACACGAAACCATCCTCGGATGGACACGTAAAGGTATACCGGCCGCAGGCGGTAACCACACACAAAGCTGACCTCAGACAGACTTTGCAAAAGAGACAAACTGACCTCGATCAATAAGCTCAAAAAGTGAACTACTATCCTCGAATAATAGCCACACAAAACAACAAGACCAACCTCGGAAGGACTTGAAGAAAAGAAATGCCATCCTCGAATGACAAATCAAAAAGATCCTCAGATCTAACACGAAACCATCCTCGAATGGAGACGCAAAGGTATACCAGCCTTGACTGATAACCAAACACAAAGCTGACCTCAGACAGACTTTGCAAAAGAGACAAACTGACCTCGATCAATAAGCTCAAAAAGTGAACTACTATCCTCGAATAATAGCCACAACAACAAGACCAACCTCGGAAGGACTTGAAGAAAAGAAATGCCATCCTCGAATGACAAATCAAAAGATCCTCGGATCTAACACGAAACCATCCTCGAATGGAGACGCAAAAGTATACCAGCCTCGACTGATAACCAAACACAAAGCTGACCTCAGACAGACTTTGCAAAAGAGACAAACTGACCTCGATCAATAAGCTCAAAAAATGAACTACTATCCTCGAATAATAGCCACAAAAACAAGACCAACCGCAGAAGGACTTGAAGAAAGGATATGTCATTCTCGAATGACAAATCAAAAGATCCTCGGATCTAACACGAAACCATCCTCGAATGGAGACGCAAAGGTATACCAGCCTCGACTGATAACCAAACACAAAGCTGACCTCAGACAGACTTTGCAAAAGAGACAAACTGACCTCGATCAATAAGCTCAACAAGTGAACTACTATCCTCGAATAATAGCCACACAACAAGACCAACCGCAGAAGGACTTGAAGAAAAGAATGCCATCCTCGAATGACAATCCAAAAGATCCTCGGATCTAACACGGAAATGGTATCAACCGATCCAACCCGGAAAGCGAGAATGTAATATCATCCGATTTACAACTCGAAGAGAAATGATATCAACCGATTCAAGACTCAAATAAGATCAACCGATCTAACATGGAGATGGTATCAACCGATCCATAACCAAGAAAAAACGAGAATGTAATATCATCCGATTTACAACTCAAAGAGAAATGATATCAACCGATTCAAGACTCAAATAAGATCAACCGATCTAACATGGAGATGGTATCAACCGATCCATAACCAAGAAAAAACGAGAATGTAATATCATCCGATTTACAACTCGAAGAGAAATGATATCAACCGATTCATGACTCAAATAAGATCAACCGATCTACACGAAAATGGTATCAACCGATCCATTATCTTCGCACTGGGACGAGACCATTGTACTTAAATGGAGACTCGAAAGGAACGGGATCGTTGTACTTAAACGAGAGCCCAAGCAAACAGGATCATTGTACTTAAATGATAACCTGAGACGCGACCGTTGTACTTAAACGGGGATGCGAAAAAAATGAGACTGTTGTACTGAAACAAGACTCAAGTACGAGACCATTGTACTTAAATGGAAACTCGAAAGGAACGGGATCGTTGTACTTAAACGAGAGCCCTAAACGCAACCGTTGTACTGAAACGGAGACGCGAAAGAATGAGACTGTTGTACTGAAACAAGACTCAACGACGAGACCATTGTACTTAAATGGAGACTCGAAAGGAACGGGATCGTTGTACTTAAACGAGAGCCCAAGACGCGACCGTTGTACTGAAACGGAGACGCGAAAAAAATGAGACTGTTGTACTGAAACAAGACTCAACGACGAGACCATTGTACTTAAATGGAGACTCGAAAGGAATGGGATCGTTGTACTTAAACGAGAGCCCGAGACGCGACCGTTGTACGGAAACGGAGACGCAAAAAAATGAGACTGTTGTACTGAAACAAGACTCAAAGACGAGGCCATTGTACTTAAATGGAGACTCGAAAGGAACGGGATCGTTGTACTTAAACGAGAGCCCAAGACGCGACCGTTGTACTGAAACGGAGACGCGAAGAAATGAGACTGTTGTACTGAAACAAGACTCAACAACGAGACCATTGTACTTAAATGGAGACTCGAAAGGAACGGGATCGTTGTACTTAAACGAGAGCCCAAGACGCGACCGTTGTACTGAAACGGAGACGCGAAAAAAATGAGACTGTTGTACTGAAACAAGACTCAACGACGAGACCATTGTACTTAAATGGAGACTCGAAAGGAATGGGATCGTTGTACTTAAACGAGAGCCCAAGACGCGACCGTTGTACGGAAACGGAGGCATGAGAATATGAGATTGTTGTACTGAAACAATACTCAATTGGGGATAACAACAAAACTTGGTAGAAGTAACCACCCTGGGAAACGAAGTTGCATCCTGTGGGGAACACTTCAATCTGATTGGAGATGTAACGGGTCTTATGTAATATACCTCAAAACTGGCCCATGCCGGTATGCATATGTTTGAATTTATGGCGTAATGCTCCATGACGATGGAAATGCTACGCTTTGGAGGATGCAAATGTGATGATGATTATGCGTATGCAAATGCAAAGAGGTCTCCCGATGAGGAGAAAGCAGGTAATTCCAGATAACTTGGCTGGGAAGAAACGATGATCACTGCATTGATCTGGTTAATCCTGATGAGGAGGAGACAACTCTGCGGGGAATGATGTCAATGATACATCGGCTCTGAACAGCCGCCATTGCCAAAAATAAATTGGACTTTGAGATTGGAGCGCCAAGACCCTGCTGGAGATGGACCCTTCTTGAACTTTGGTGGGGAAGTGAAGACCTCCCGACTTGGCTGAGAACCAAAGGCATGACACTGCTGAGGGAGAAATTGCTGGGGAGGAAAGACATTCTTTATACTATTGAGAATCGCCCCTGTCTGAAGGGAAACTCCTGCTTGGGGATGACACCCACCTTCTGTTACCTTGCCGGGAGAAATTTCAACTTACACATTACTAGGGATGACGGGTGATGTCAATGATAAAGCTTCAGGCTGAAGATAAAAGCTCAAGCTGCCACTTATTGGGGATAAGATATAAATCCTCTCGTGTTGGGAATGAGAGATGCAAGGCGTATCATGATGGGGATGAGAGATGATGATATCTTTTTGCTCAAGAAGTAACCTTCAATTTGCCGCACTACTGGAGAAGGAATTGTCTAATGAGACTTGCTAAGGAATTCTGATCAATGAAGTCCGCCGACGAAACAACTCTTGAAGTACTGTGCCGACAATGGCTTTGCCCCTAGCCCTGGGTTGATAGGTTGCCGACTAATCATGAGTGAACAATGGTTCTTTGCAATTTTCGACTCGCCTCAAATTAAGGTCCATCATAAGTAAATGTCTCAAGAGGATTTTACAGAAAACATGGCATATGAAACGCCTCAGTGTCTTCAAACTCTTGGAGAGATTCGTTGGATCTCGAAATAACTGCCCCAGACTGCATGGTCTGTGCAAGAATTTTCCTCGCGAGGATTCATGAAAACCTCATATCACTGTGAGATAGTGTGTCCTAGTATTTTGAACCTTGGGTAGGTGCTTCTGACTTACCGTCTTCGGGAGAGAGTACTTCTCATGCTCTTGGGGTGGCCTGCCCCAGGACGAGCCTTGAAGTGATCACCTCTGACTGACCATGCTTTGAAGAAAACACCCAGACCGATTGTTCTTTGAGAGATTGGATCTCGAAGTAATTTCCCCAGTTTGGCTAAAATTTGAATGCATGCATCAGACTCATGAGAGATTTGATCTCGAAGTGATTGCCCCAGTTTGGTTGAAATTTGAATAATGCCTCCGCCTGATGGCTCTTTGAGAGATTTGTATCTCGAAGTGATTGCCCCAGCTTGGCTGAACTTTGAAGAGATTGCTCGCCATGATTTCACCAGATTAGTTGGCTCTTACCACGACTATTGGGAAAGTCCCTACTCGATGGAGTTTTCTTGAAAAGTACACCTCGACAGATTGTCCTTCGGAAGTTTCAGACTTCTCAACTTGGCAAGATTAAGCTTCTGGACTGAGATTCCATACATGGACTTTTATGATTCCAAACAAATGTATGCAAGCAGAAAATGTTTATTTTTCAGAATGAAAATTCTAATGCAACACACATGTTAATCTTGGAGTTTTACTGTAAAAAGATGTCACAAACCTTTGTGAGCGAATCACTGGTTAAGATACGACATTAATTTTTTTTGAATAATAGAAAGCATGCATATGCAACACCAACAAAGATCTTTCAACACCACTCATAGGAGTCAGGAACGCGGTCTCGTGGTAGTACGCTCTCAAAAATAACCCTGTTTCAGTTAGGACTTTTGAGGGTTGTATCGTGGCCTGGTTCACGGTTATAGAAACAAAGGATATATGCTCGAAATTTATTTGTTCCCACCCATCTTCGTGATGTTCTCCATTCCTATGTTCAGCTAGCTTTTACAAGCGCTCATTTCTCAAAAAGGGTTTTGTGATGGTTGAGGAACCAATTACGCTAACGGTTTAAGCACCAATTAGGTTGTTATTTGGAGTCAGCCACCCCTTTGTCTTTTGTGTTTGTGCCACACGACTTTGTTCTTGTTCAAGGATCTTTCTTATGTAATCCTTTTCGTCTTTTGCTTTTGCATTATTTTTCTTATCCCTAACTTTTGCCTGGACTGATTCTTGTGAATGTTTGATTGTGAAGTCCAGCGGGATGCCCTAATTTTTGCCTAAGTCGCTTGTTTTCAAGTTTCGACTTAGCAGGCTTTCTCATCATTTTTTTTAATTCTTTTTTTTAACAAATCGTGTGACACTGGTTGTCCTGATTGCTTTGAAAAGGTCATGACTGTCTCACTTCTTGGTTGATGAGTAATAACCAATGTGGTTTCCGGTCTTTGGACCACTTACTTGGGATAACCATTGTGGTTCCTGGTCATTGGATCTCTTGATTTGGTACAACGAAAGGTAATGGATCCTCAGATTTGCACTCCTTTTTGAAATTTGAATGCTCGGTCAAACTAACTGATGCCTACCCTGCCCCTGGGTTAAGTGCGAGGGTTTTTTCATGCAAAAAGAAACTCCTACTTCAAGGCTCAAATGGGTTGGCGAGGGTCTATCTCCCTTATATCTCCGGTGTTTAGGACTTGAAACAATGCCTGTACATCGTCAACAGGGTCTTTCTCAAAAGCACACAATTAGAGATTTTTGCGTTTTCATTTCGTCGTCCTCCCTGATAGAGTTTAATCACAACAGTTGGTATTGCAATGCACATACACAAAATCATGAGTGAATACGAATGGATTACTTCAAGAGAAACATGTGCATTTTATTATGGTTATCATTCAAAAACAAATAAGTTTCATGCATGCATACAAATGTTTAAACAAACAATATAAACTACAAATGAAAATGCAGTAAAGAAGCTGAACATTGCCATCATTGAGGAGACTTGACTCCGTCTGGACTTATTGCTCTCGGAGACTTTCAGCAGTCAGTAGTCTGGATGTTTACTCAATCAAATTCGCGACCTTGTTTTTACCTTTGCCTCTGAAAGACTTGCAATCTTCAATTAAAAGGCCAGGTGCCCCAGAATGGTAATCATACTTGGCATTGAAACCCCAAAGGAAGCTTTGTCAGAGACGATCCTGATGCAGTTAGCTCAACCACTCCAAATATGCATAAATGAGGAAACTTATTGCACGTACGTCATCAGAATATGATCAAACTTCTTCTCAAGTTATTTTGGCCTTTACCCGTATTCTCTACCCCTAGGATTCTCTTGGGAAGCTCAGGTTGGATGCTGACAAACGACATCTGGAGGGAAGAGGTTGATAAAGTTAATAGATAAGGTTGCTCGGAAAGATCTTGCACGATCTCCTGCCTACGTATCTCCATTGACCAATGGAGAATCAGAGCAGCGTAGTTCCCCTCAATAGGGATGAAAATAGCTTCGTTCAAAATTCCCATAACCAAACTCATCTGAGTCTTCATCCGGTTGACTTCCTCTTTCAAAAGTTTCTGATTCTGAAATAAAGTTTATAGCTCTGCCCTGAATGGCCTTAGCTGGGTCTTCCTTCGATTACCTCCGCCCGGAGTTGCTTCAAATATATACTTTGACGAATGTGATTCAAGTTGTCCATTGTGAAGGGAAATCAAGTCAGGAAAAGAATCTGTCTCTGAACACCTGTCAAGAATGCAAGGATGTATGCAAATGCCATGTTCAATTATTTCTGAGGAATCTATCTGCTTTGATTCAAGTTTTTGATACAGAAAAATCCAACAGCATGATTCAGACATGTGATCCTCGAAAATAACTGAACATGTGTGCAGAAATGCTATGATGTCATGTATGCAGCAGGCATGTGATCAATAGTCTGATATTAGTGTTGATGTTGAGCAACGAGTCAAGTGTCTGAATAGAACCATAATAGCAACACCATCTCTGTACAGAACCCCATAACTGAGAACCCAATAACTGTAGAACTGGATCACATAATTGAACAGTCACTGATGGTGTTGAAGCTGAACAACAAGCCAAGTGTCTGTGGAGAGTCATAATAACAGTCACAATATCAGGGTCACGATGGTAATCACAGTAACAATTTCTCTGAATAGAAACCCTGAATCTCAGAACCAAAGAACCATATAGCACCAGATAATATCATAAAACAACACTGGCAAAGCGGGTATGTTGAAATTTAGGGTTCCTGCAAACCTGTAAACCCCTCCCAATCTCACGGGTGTGCTACTCGGGTCAACATCACAGACTCTCAAAGCCGAATAGCAATAATACGTTCACCATTTCCGAGAAATGGCTCATGACCAAATCAGGGAATCGGTTTGGCATTATGTACTAATCAGGGAGGCCTCAGCTGAGTCCAAGGAAACAAGCATCCCTCATAAGACCTCAGCTTCAAGCACTGAATCGAGAAACAATAGTACATTCATCCCGAAGGGTACAATACTATCGTCATACGAACAGTTTGCCTTGACTGGGTTCCTATGAGAGAACTAGGCCATCCTATGCGAGTTCCCAGTGGACCCTCGGATGCGAGTGGGTTTGCCAACAAATGTGGTCTGCCACTGTCATCACTGGAGAGGGTTGTTTCCACTAAGGTTCTCAATGATCGGTCCCCAGCTGCACATAACCATCAAGGTTGTACCCTGAAGTGGGGAAGAACCCCCACACAGAATAGTCCCAAGACAGTCGCAACCTGGGTGTGGAACACATCACCACTCATCATGTAACCATGCGAGCACAACATGTCCACGCTAATCCTATGGTGCACTCAAGCCGGGTATTTGGCTTATCTCACAGTAACTCCCAACCCACAGAAAAAATGAAAACCAGCACAGCCAGACAGTCCAGTATAATATGATGCATGGAAATAAAATACTGAAAGCGGTAAATAAATGCGATAAAGTAAAGCTGTAAATAAAAGCTGTAAATGAAAACAGTAAAGCTAAACTAAAGCACACAGCATATAAACACCCAAAGAACAAAACCAAACAGGCGCTAGGATTGACTCTACAAGGGAAACCGGAAGAATCAGGTTAAATCCCCAGCAGAGTCGCCAGCTGTCGCTCCCGGGATTTTCATCCTAGTACAAACGCGAAAGTGGCGCGGAAAGGTTAGAGTCGCCAGCCAGACATTTTTATCCCGAAAGAATGGGAAAGGTAATGTTGCACAAACCTGAGGAAGAAGGAAAGGACAAGGCCTTGCGAACCAAAGATCTGAGTTCGGGAGTCGGTTACGAATTGGGAAGGTATTAGCACCCCAATCCGTCCGTCGTACCCGACGGGATCCACGCTTGCTTGCTTGTTTCAAAGGGTGAGAAATAAAGAATGCTGCTGAATAAAACTGCTACTGGAACTGGAATGAGAAATGAGAAAGGAACTGAAAAGAGAATGGAAAGAAAGGGGGAAATGTAGGGAAAATAAAGAATGTGCTCGAACGGGCCCTACCCCGCTGCCTACGTACCTCATCGGGATAATGAGGATCAGAGTCGACGTAGTTCGCCTAACCTAGGCGGGAACTATTTGTTTGTGTTTTTTACAGCTGGAACTGCGTATGTCTATGCTCAGGTGTTGCAGGCTCGTCTGGTACGAGTGTGTTTACCGTCTTGCATTCGAGACAAGTCGTCGCAAGTTCGCGTTGTGAGTGAATGAGATGAGAAAGAGAAGTTCCCGCAGGATAGTCGCTTGTTATTTGTTTTTGTCTTTTAAAAGAAGTGTTTTGAATTTGTTTGTGAACGGTCTTGTACTAAGACCTATCCATCGCGGTGAGTATTTACACCTCGCCCCGAAACAGGACGCGTATAAACACTCCGCAACAAAGTCTCGTGTCGTACAAGATTTTTCGGTTTTTATTAAGTGTTTTATTGCTTTTCTTTATGAGATGAGAAAGAAAGACTCAAGTTGCAAAAAGGACAAACTAAGGGGACTAAGACACAACCCTAATTTTATTGATTTATTTACAAGGGAGATCCTATGGTTAATGAGGTATTCTAATCCTAAGGAAGAAAAGGAGAAAAGAAGAAAAGAGAACTTAGAAATCAACTTACTTCCTAAGGAAGGTAAGTTGTTTCTAAAGAAAGGGAACACCTATAAACAAGCACCAAGTGCTGAGGAAAACACAACTATAATGCATAAGAGATAGGAATGAAGTAATGCTTACCTCAATCTTCCCCCCTACAAAACAAAAGTTAGCATGACAATGCATATTGAAAGTAAAATCAAAGCATGAAAGCGATTAAGTACCATAAACGTCCTAGAATGGAACTAGGCTCAAAGTAAGACCTAAGTCTAAAGGTGAAGGTACCTAAAGGTTACATGACTTCTAAAGTCAGTAGCTACATGATATAGGTCCCTAAGGATGCTAGGATACCTCACGAGATCAAACTATGTCAAACTATGTACAAAAAGTTCACCTAAGTTCACATAAATGCAAATTAGGGTTTATGGATGAAGTATGAATGCATATGGCTTACAAGCATGAATTAGTACATGAAATGAACATCAAAGTCAGTAGTAAATGCTCATGAATATGTGTGAATGAATATACAATCATGTATGCAATGGTTTAGGCATATGGAGCAATGAGAAGAAGATATGAGAAGAAACGAACAAAAATTGCATAAGATCGCACATGATGAAAGTTAAGGAAGAATGGCATGTGAATATGAATACAATGATTATGGGTCAGTAGCATACAAGTTATGAGATGCAATTAGAATGCATGGATAGGCATTAATTATTTCCACATAATTCAAGTTAAACATTAGAAGAGATTAGCAAACCGCTTAAGTTAAACTAGTTCGCATAAGTATGCACTTTAAAGCACCAAAACAAACCGAATGGAATATGGTTCAAAAAGTGACCTATGACTGGAATTAAGGACATGCAAATGACCTATAATTAACTCCTAAAAGCTACCAAAAAGTTCTTCAAGAGAATGGCATGAATGCCTTCTTAACATTTAGGTTATGCTACACATGAACACATGAATCAACCTAGGATCTAGGTGACATGGAAAAATAGCAAAAAGCCTTAAAAAATTATGAAGTTAAATCCCTGGAATAATAAATTCATTATCTTACATGGTCTAAAAGGATTCCATATAATTATGCACCAAAGTGCCAAAACAATTACTTGACTAGCAAGGTAACAAATCGTGATCATCGAAAAACAACTCCACAAAGTGGATCAAAAAGGGCATCTAAAATTATGAAAAAAATGTCTAATGAGCATCAAAATGTCACAAATCACAGTAATTAATCATACACAAAAAATAGGTCTCACACCTATGGGAAAAAATCGATTTCGGTCCCTTATGCCAAAACCTTCCTTTTTGGGACAGCTTGTGATCTAAAATCCAAATAAAATATTGAAACCACCCAAATCTGGAAAAAAAAAAATATGACAAATTAATTAAGAGGATGAGGATCACTCATGAATTTTTCCAGAATTTTATCACACCTAAAACTATTTTTAATAATTGCGACGAAACGGGCAAAAACGATATTTTAAGGGAAAGTGAAAGGAATCGAATTCTCTAATCTGTAACCTAATCCCTAAACTCCGAAATCGACACATATCAATATATATCACAAATAAATCCAATGCCTCAGGTGGGAGGGCTCAATATGCACCTTAAGTTATATGATCCTAAGTCGCATACAACTAGAATGATGCATTAAAGTAGAGAATCGAGATTACTTACTTGGTCGAAGTGCCGATTCTTTCACATAAAAGAAATCCAAAAAAACTTCAAGCCAAGCCTTGTAATATCCCATGAGCAAAATAAATGCTCATCTTCCATAATTGCTTTGTGAAGATTCCCCATGGTCGAAACAAAAACAACGGCACAAAATATCATTTGAATCCAAAGGTATCCCACAAATAAAGTGGAATACCAACCAAACGACCGTCATTAAGATCTTTGCGAGAACCTTGCATGAACTCAACAAACGCATTAGAAACCAAAAAGAGGTGCAACCGGAAGTTGCACCTATGCCTCACAACTCCAAATCAAGTAGAAATATGAATATACAAGTCATGGACATGCATTGAAATTTACGTTTCAAAACGGGGCAGCACTTATGCTCTAACATAAACAACATGCAAACTCAAACCGGAATCGAACAAATTTACATGCAATGAACGGAAAATGATCAACAAACATATATACAAGTCAAAACAAGACCAATGCATCAAAACCGCACCAAACCGAATATAAAAAGCCTTGAAACGGAAAAACGCGTCAAAAATCACCGACTCGGAATTGAACGAAAATCGCATGGTAACTTGCAAACGTGCCAACGGATTCAAATATGCAATCGGTTTTTGAAAATTCCGCTTGAAAGTGATACTTTTTGGCCGATTTCGTCGGCTGGCAGTAGCAAAATAGCCGGAAAAAATTGTCCGAAATCGACTAAAAAGTTCACCAATGGCTCCGAAATAATCAACAAAGTCAATTTACACTATTCACATTCGCAAAAACGCGCTACGGTCAGGAAGTTATGACCAAAACATATTCTCGACACGCGACACATGAACAACATCAACAATTAAGCCTCAACCTATCCTATTTCAAATTTGCACATTGAAACAAGCATGAATTTAAATGTCAAACACTTCAATCAATATCAAGTTATAATAATTAGCTCTCTTAGGAATTTTGTCAAACACCTAACATTCACCGATTATTCTATGTCAACTTTACCAAGCCTTTTCAATCATGCACCACAACAATTATTAGGATAAATTAATCAAGAATCAATCAATAATCAAATCATGAATCAATGCACATAATCTCCACAAGATTAATTCAACTTCAAAATTCAATTCAAGAAACAATTCAACAATTATTCATGAATTAAAGTTTAAGAAGCTTACCGAATGAAGAATCAACGAAGAAATTGCGAATCCGAAGGAAGTGAGACGCGATCATGAACGGAGAAGAGGAGGAGAGGTCGCGCGGCTGCCGGTGGCGGAAGATGGTGGTCTTACGGTGGTGAAGTTGACCGGAGGTGGTGGTTCGTGGCGGCTCGGCTACCGGAAGCTTGATCGGAATTGTTGTGTTCTTGAGTTCTTGATGAAGTTGTTGTTGTGTTCTTGAGAAAGAATTGAGAGAATGAAATTTGATCCTTTTGAGAGGGTTTGTGAGAGTTTTTTGGTGTTTGTAAATTATGATTGAAGTTATAAGACAAATTGTGAATCAAAAGAATATATAGTGGAGTGTAAAATGAAAGGCAAAAGGTAGAATTTCGGCTTAAGTGAAAATAACAATATCTTCGGCAAGAAATTTCGACTCTGAACCTTCCACAACATCGTCCGTCTCTGAATCACGGTTGCAATGCAAAAATAAAGATCGTCATACGATCAAAATCGAGTGCGATCGATACGTTTAAGCTGCAAGACGTCACTGAATAAGTTGTTTTTTCGACTTATTTGGTGTCCGCTACTCGAAAATGTGACGAGGTCAACCTCTTCGGAGCATAATCTCGACTCGACTTTGTCAGCAAAGTTGTAGATCTATGAGTCAGTTACCTGGTGTTAAAATCTAAGCTCAACCGGACAAACGACGAGGGAGATATGAATTTTCTCGTGAAACCACTTTCAGCCTTTTTCTTCGGTTCAGCACTTCAGTTTTGTGAAATAAACCAAAACGATAATCTTTGGAACACCGTTCAAACTCGCATTTGTCTTTGAACTTGAAGAGGATAAAATTTTTGAACCAACGCTTCAAGAACGGGTGCAATCCGATGAAAATTGACCGAGTTATGAATTTTACAAAATCTGACAAACAATGCAGTGCATCAAGGAACCTTATTGGTAATTCGCATTTTCGAGATCCTTCCACTTGGACCGAACCAAAACTGAATTCACATAATGAAGATAACATCTAAACGGAATTTTAGACACCAAAACGACATCAATTCGATAAACGATCCAAGAGTTATGAATTTTTTAGTGTTCAAAACTCACCGGTTCAGCACTGTTTTTCACTATGTCGACTCTAAAGACTCGCACATTCTGAGATCTTCTTCAAAGAATTAGTTCTCGGCCAAAACCCAAAAGTTGGAAAGGATATCAAGACGGAACTTTTGGCATATGAATCTCTCAGACACGTTGACCCAATAAGAAGTTACAAACTCTTGAATACCGCTAGCACAGTTAATCGGCGAAACCGAAATTTCAGAAACAAATAAATCCCGCCATTTTCCTTGATGAATTGGCCTCCGAGCCGAACACAAAAGTTGTAGAGAATAATGAAACGGTCTAAACTATTGATTTTCAAGGAAAAATGATTTTCCGAGCATAAGTTACAACTTTTTCAAACTGCACCATAAAACTGATATTCTGCTTAAACTCCTTTGAATCAACCGAGAACTTTTGGTTTCTTCTAAGATTCTTGTGCACGTTCCGCATGAAAAAAATAAAGGCCAGTCGCAACCTGTGAAAGCTCAAATGGAGATGTATATTCATGTATGTTTATGATTCAATTGTGATCTAAATGCAATGCAATGTATGAAAGGATATGCTAAATGGCATGAAAATGAGAGGGCAAATTTTGAGGTATTACAATGGGGCCTTGCTTATTTTAGGGAGTGTCCTCCTCATGATCAGATCCATCTGTGTGGGATTGTTCAATGGCATTCTTAGCAGGAGAGCTTTGATGCACCACTTGAGAAGGAGGAACTTTTACAAAATCAGGTTTGTTAGTCTCACTCAGAGAACTTTGCCTGAAACCTAGATCAGATGTAGGGTGATAAGTGAGCTCACCTCGACTGTTCATAAGAACAATTGGAGTAATGGTTTTTTGTTGTGGTGGACTAGATCCACCAACATTGGCCTGAAATAGCAAATAAATTGATTATGCCAACAATCAGCCAGTTAAAGAGTTCAGGTAGAAGGTAATTCAAGAATGGACTTACCTGAGTGTCATCAACACCAAGACTTGAGTTATTGCTTTCATTGATGCAAGTTATCTCCTTCGACATGACCCTATGTAACACAGTGGGAGAACTGACCTAGTCATTTTTGTTTTCACAAAAACTATGTTGTGGATAGCAAGAGTCGCCACCGACTTTTCTTTTATCCAAGAAGGAAAGGTAGAAAAGAACAGAAAATACCTTGATTTTAGATTTTGAGTTCGGGGGGTAGGTTATACAAAGGGAAGGTGTTAGCACCCTTTGTATCCATGGTTATCCATGGGCTCTTAACTGCTTAGCTCACTTTACTTTTGTTTGAATAATAGTGGTGGTGCATTTAGAAAAAGTCCACCTTTTTAATGATTCTCGTATGAATGTATACAAAGGGTTTTTCTTGGAAAGTTTTTGAAAATGTGAGGTGTAAAGAGTCATTTTTGCTTTTGAAATGGTGAGCAAGCAGTTAAAGGCTTCCTACCTACTCAAGATCGTTCATGTTATTTTTCGTTCCTTAGAGATAAGATTGTTCATACTATTAGTTAGTAAGTAATCTTATCTTTGGATGTAAGGGACATGCGTAGGGTCGTCGTATAGTCATAGAAGGCAACCTTGTAAAGGTATCTTAGCAATTCGAAGGGACTACCATCATTTTCCGTAGGGTCATCGAGGGACGAGATTATTTATTCGTAGGCAACTCGAAGGATCATCGAGGGACTATGATCTTTATATCGAATGGACTTGATGATTTTTAATTAGGCAACTTTGCTAAGACACTCCTACGTTCGAGGGACTTGACCATTTATTGTAAGGCAACAAAGAGAGGTTACCCTAGAAGTGTGAGTGTGCAAGTGTATTCAATTCAATTATTTTAGTTTTGAAAATTAGGGTTAGCTAACAGTTGATTTTAATCTTATCATACAATCATAGTAAGCATACATCTAACAATATATAGTGCAAAAAAATAAAACCCTAGTTTAAACTATTACATGGCTTTGGGAGAGATACATAAATAAAACCTGACAGAAAACGTAAAGTGCGAAAAATAAAACCTAAAACTATTGCAGGGCTTTAGCAGTTACATTATTTGACCAAAAGTAAAATCGGGAAAGGAAAATAAATCTAAATATTACAAGATTTGTGCATCCTATACAATGATTCTAAATAATAAAATAAAATCGAGAAAAAAAAATATAAAGGAAGTGAAAGTATTAGATCTTTTGATTAATACTATTAGAAGAATAAAAAAAGAAATAAACAGGATCAAATAAAATTGCTACAGATTTTAAAATAATGGAAAATAAGAAAAACGATTAAAACATAATCTAAGAAATATTAAAGCGATGCTAAAAATCAAATAAAATCAAATAATGAGCGCACAATTTTTTTCAGATTTTTTTGAGAATATGGAAACAGAAAATAAATCAAATAAAATAGAAAAAAAGAGGAATTTGCGTTTTTGAGGGTCGAAACAGTAGCACTTACCTGACTTACCTGTCAGACTGGAATTCTTATCACTACTACAACCGTCAAAGTATCAGCGGAAACAGATTACAGCAGATTAACCAACAGTTTAGTTCTCTGTGGTGCCCTAATAATGGCAAGTCACGATTTTTGTACCTAACCTTCAAATCGATCGCCCAGATAGCTTGCTCACATCATACAAAACACAAATATGAAAAGAGATTAGATGTATCATGCGTATAAATATGAATCTGAGGAATGTTTTTGGACCTTCAAACCTCCTTGAGAATGGCTGCAACCCTAAAACCGAATCCAAATTACTCTTGAATTTTTTTGAAGTTTTGTATGTTCTCTTTGATCAAAAATTTCGTTCTCTGGACTTGTGGAGATGATAAGTATTTATAGAGGAATGATTTAGGTCAACTTGTGGGCTTGAGTTCAATTTATTTTGGGATGATAGGATTTGATTGAAATTTGATTTGAAATTTTTTTATTTTGGTCATATTTGGCCATCATATCTTTCTCCTCTTGTTTTATAGGAATTTTGGATCAAAAACTATGTAAATAAATTTCAATATTTGATCCTGAAATAGTCCATAGATCAAATATTTGATTTTTTCAATATTTATGTTAATTAAAATTGAATTTAAATAAATTAAATCCAATAAAATATGAAATAAATAAAGAAAAATCAGAAAATATGACTTAGGGGTCATGGACTATCTTAAGATTAAGTTTGGATTGTGAAAAGATAGGCCCATTTGGAAAAAACTAAAGTTTTGGTCATTGTTTGCCTTATACACCTCCTCAAATTTACTCAACTTTAACAATGCACAACTTTCTCAATTTTTATCATATGAATGTTATCTTTGACTTTTTAAAAAGCTTAAAGTATCCTTTAATCACTAATTTTGTTCCCATGTAAATTTAATTTTTCATGTTCAAGTTATGAGCTTTTGAAAAAGTTGACTTTTTGTTGACTTTTTAGAGGACCTGTAATGTTTTGGCCCATATCTCTCAAATGAAACATTTCTGGCATTGGCTTATGAGACACAAAGTTGTAGGAAATTGAATTTCCTTCATATTGAGCTTTTGATGGGAAATTTATGATGAAGTATGTGAAAGTTAGAGTTGGTCAAAGTACAATTGACTTTCTCCTTAAGAAACCCAAATTTAGCAACTTTTTCCTTGTGATGAATTTGAGGTTTTATTGATGAATCATGATCAAACCTTTATCAAATGATGAATCTTACTTCATAATTTTGATGTTGACCAAAAATCTTGAAGTTTGACTGTATGTTGACCACAATTGACTTTTTACCCAAGTTAACTTATTATTGATCATCTGAGCATCTGACTGACCAAACTTGTAGGGCAAGTCTTGAAACTTGACATGAGGATCCTATGAAGTATATGGGATATAATGAAGTCCAATTGAGGCTTTGGAAGTCCAATTTTATTTGAGAAGCACAAAACCCTAATGTGAGATCCATTATTTAGGAGGAGGTTTTGTCTGATGAAACCTTGAGTCCCTTTGAGCAATTGAGAATCTTATGACCATTAGGAGACCTCTTGAGACATATTTTCTTGAAGATATGAGGGAAAATTTTGGGGTACAACACCCTAGGAGTTTTTTTTCGACACCCCTAGGAGAGGGTGTCTTTTCCAAAACTTTGGACACCTTTGATGAAGATTGGCCAGCAATATCAGAAACTTTGACAAGTTTCCTTTTCTTTTTTATAAGGTTACCCTCTTCAGGGGGAGATAGATCCTCATCATCATCCATGTGGATGGCTAGTTGAGCACCCTTCCTGGTTTTTCTTGTTGGAGTTGGAGGAGGCTTTCAAGTAGTTTGAGAAAGTTATGCAAAGGTTAGAAAAGAAATCATCCATATAAAACTAGGCGAATGTATGAACACACCTTTGTTCCTTCGGCCTCTGGGTTTGTTTTCACAGATATACTCTTCGACGAGGCAGTCTTCTTGGGCACTACTTAAATTCAAGCATAAATCACAAGATTAGTAAGGCATTGGTTAGATAAATATCACTAAATCAAAGGCCTCAAACCTTTATATATTTCAGATTTAATGTGAACATCTCTGATCTCTATATGAAGGCGTCTTTTAAATTGTCCAACGTTTGTTTATTCACAACCACCCTTTGATCATTGGGTTGAGACTGTTATTGAAGGATTTGATGGAATCCCCACATACAAACCAGTCTGGGAATGGAGGGGCAAGAGCCACTCCAAACTCAACAGTAGGCAGTCGAGGAACCTTTGGAGGAAATTGTTTGAAAGCTATTTCATAACGTCTCTCAGGAGCAATGTTTGAAGGAACTTTTAATTTCTCCATTTTCTGTAAAAATTTCTCCTTCAAAGTGACAACAGCCTCACTAACAGTTTGACTAATATCATTTGGTCGATAGACAGTTTCAAAGTACTGCTGGAAGACTTGAATCTCTTTGATATGAGTAGACGTACCTTTCTTGATCTTTTCCTGCACATTAACAAAGGATTGGTTAATTAACTGGGAAAAGGAGGAGACATCAAGGAATTTTTCTTGGTATTACTTCGACCACAAGTTATAGAATTCTTGAGTGTAGAGAAAGTTAGGTTAAAATTGCACCAAGGAAAGCTGAGCTCGACTGGAATGTTGAGCAAGTTGAAGAAAATGCATGCTTTGTCAAAGTTAGCATCATAAATAATGACAGGCCTTTTCTTGTCATACATGCATTTAGGATAGATTTAAGCCGATCCAAATTATCGAGAGACTAGGTTTGGTTGATAAGCAATCAAAACTGTTATGCCTTTTAGATATTTCAACTTGTGGACTAGTAATCTAGGAACCAGAAAGGCTTCCCAGATTTCTTGTGATTCTGCTAGTTGTCTTTTGGATGTGGGGGGGGGGGATGTTCTGGTGAACCATTCTGGTCCATATTTTCTCTCAGCAAAAGGGGCCATGGTTTGACTGAAGTCATACCTCTTGGAAAACATCATAATGTAGCCATAGAAAGCCTCCTGGACGGTTTTGCCTTCATCAGTGGGGGTTAGCTTGACTAGGAGAGTCCCTTCGACTCTCCTCTCTTTTATTTCATCAGATTTTTCATCAATGACTCTTTTTATAGGTAGGCTTGCTTATAAAGTAGCGTTAAGCCACAATTGAAGTATCCAAATGGGTCCAGCTAATTGAAAAATTTCAGTCGAACTCATATTTTTAGGCCAACAACGCCTTCACTCATTGATTCATAAAGAGATGCTACGATTAATTCACTAAAGCATACTCCTGCGTTGCGGTGCATTTGGTAGGGCAAAGGAAAATATTTCTTGGCCACCTGTAGTGATTTGGAGCAAAATACATATCTACAGATCCACATAGTTAAAAATCCAATACGCTCTTCGTCATAAACGTTGTCAATGGAAGTATCAAATTAATATTTCATGAAGCTGTTGTAAGTAGGTTTGCATGATGCAAAGCATATAGTGTCTTCATTATGAACCTTAGGATCATAGGTATGACAAGTGGGTTTAAGCCCTGTGATAGCGGCTATGTCGAAGATTTTGGGGGTTACCATCTCACAAGGTAAATGAAAGGTGTAGTGGGTATTATCCCAAAAGTATAGAGAAGTCGTCAACATGTTCGAACAGTAAGGAAAATCAGTCTTTGACGGTATCAGAAGATCGTATATTCCTATGTTTTTCCAAGCTTGAGCTTTGACCTTTTCTATCTTGGCCAGCCAAAGGTTGAAACCTTGGAATGAAGGGACTACTCTCACCAATCGAAAGCTTCCCTTTAGATATGTCAAATCTAGGGCAACCTGGTCAGCAAAGGTTTCGCCTACGTTGGTTTTGTTCTTTTTACCTAATGGCTTAGTCCTATGGTAAGTGGGAAAGAACTCACCCAACTTAATGTCATCAACAACGACATTGGACAAGGGTCCAGAAATGACAACTAGATATGATAAGACGGATTATTACTTGTGATTCGTAGATATGCCTTTTTTCCACTTGAAGGGGTTCAGGTGCGAACTGCAGGTTCTTCACCACCTTAGGTTAGGGAATCTAGGTGAATGGATGAAGAGGAATGTTTCTTTGAGAGACCTTATTCTTCTAGATCTTCTTATTTTGGGAAACTTCTTGAGTGGAAGACATTGGATAAAGTTTGGAAGATAAAGAAATTTTTGAGTTCTTGGAGGTTTGAGAAGAGAGAAATAAGGTTGCAAAAGTTCTGAAAGTGTAAAAGTGTAAAAGTGTAAAGAGTCAGTTATTTATAGACTTTCATAAGACTAATGGGTTCCCAAATCACCATTAAGACAATTTTTTAGTGGGATGCGTGTCATTCTGAGACGTTACTTTGGGCGGTGACTGTTATGATGGGACTGCATAGGTGTGGTTTCAAGAAAAAGGCAATGATGACTAGTGATAGAGTGGTCGCTGAAGAGATGTTTTGTAAAAAACATTATGATATGACATCATAAGTGTGGTTGGTAGAAACTGAATAGTTTCTTGATCTTGGGTTGGTCAGTTATGGCCATACTTTTGTGTCATTGAAAGATAGACGTCGAAAGCAATGATAAAAAAAATGACCTTTCTGTTAGTTAGGTCGAAAGGACATTTTTTTTGGGGGGGGGGAATTTGTTAGATCCTAATTTTGACACCTAGTTGATTTCAAGAGACATTGACTTTAGTATCAGGTCTTTTGGAAGAATTAAAAGGCTTCGACCATTTCATGTTCAAGAAGCTTGATTCTAAGACACGCAAGGAATGCAAGGTTTTGGACTTAGAATATTTTCTAAGTATAATAAATATACTTCGACGAAGCATTCATGTGAGTGGTCGACGTGCAGCAGTTGAGATTTAATATTGGAGGGAAACTTATGGTTCTTTCAATTTGAAAAAGAGACAAGTGGAATATTTCTAGGAGTAAACTACCAATAGAAGTTACCTTTGATTAGTATAAATAATGTAGTTATAGTGTTAGAATTATATGTGAATCATATTGTACAAGTTACACCATAAACACTTAAAGTACTCGTGTATGGAGAAACGAGTGAAGGCGAGAATGTACGTGTTTAGATCACCACCCTATTTCATATCAATGCAATTTATATTCAAGTTTTTACTTTGAAGTCATTTACTTTGCATTTCTTTACTTTCAAGCAAGTTTATTCTTCAACAATTTATTGTTTCTTTACTTGCTTTCTTTTACATTTCCTTGCAATTTACATTTTATTGCATTTTACCTTCGACTTTAATTGTTGTGAGTCTTGTTTGTTTTATTTTCTCTTTTTATCAAAACACTTCATAAAGTCTATCGAAAAGTTTATGAAATTATCATTGAAAAACCAATTAAATCCCATAATAGCACATGTCCTAGGATCAATCTGGTCGATCCTGTGAGTAACTAGAAATATTTTGTTGTTTTTAGAGGATCAACGGTTATTTACTATTTTTCAGGGTAAACATCTGAACAATCTATGTAGCAACCTATGCTGAAGAGCAAACTTTTATTCCTAATGCTAAGATGCACATATAAAATCAGAGAATATCGTCTAATATACATTAAAGTAAAAATATCCTAGTTTTGACATCAATCAAAATACATCTATCAAAAAGTTGCACTCACACAGTGAAGAAACTCATTGGCAGGATTCAAGAAAGACTAGTCAGAATTCACCCAAATAAGAGAGCTTTTGGAAAATTTCACACGAATGCATGAGGCAAGTTCAAACCCATGAAGAATAGCCTTAATGTTCCATAGAGTATCAATAGTAGCATCAGTTATAATAATTGTGTCGTCTGCATACTTAAGATGAGACATCACCAAGTCCGAGGAACCTACTTTAATACATAATAAAAGATACAACTCAACTTCCATGAAAATCTGGTCACTCAGGCCTTGGTTACCAAAAGAAAATGGAAAGGAACTAGGTGGTTATAGAGTTGTCAAAATGGGCTAGCCCATATGGGTCGACCAGTCAGGCCCGAAAAATCTTAGGGATTGAGCCTTAAAATTAGAGCTCATATTTTTAGGGATTTTTTAGCCCATCCCTAAAAAGCCCGCTACCCATTAGGGCTAGCCCATATGGGTCGTGGGTAGCCCATTAGGCCCATCATAACTATAAATTTTTAAAAAATATATTAATTCTTATATTTTCTTACTCCAAAATAACACATTGATTTTTCTCACCTCACTAAATTTTATTTCTATTTTATTTAATCTTTCTATTTTAAATCTTATACATTAATATAATAAATACTTTTTCGTTGTATTCTATTAATTTCTCTTATGTTAAATATTCGAATTTTATTTTATACAATTTAGACTTCTGTTATATTTAAAAACACATTATAGTATTAATAAAAGATAATATAGTATTTAAAAATGTATTATGTTTAAAATAATATAATATTATGGGTTTTTATTTTTATTTTTTTATTTTAAAAAAAAAACGTTTAGGTTCGGGTAGCCCAGAGCCCATCTAGGGTCAGACTCAGGTAGTAATTTTTTAGCCCATATTATAATAGGCCTTTTTTGGCCCAGCCCTTAAAAGCTCTGGCCCACTAGGGCTGCCCCATTTAGGGTCGGGTAGCCCATTTTGACAGCTCTAGGTGGTTACCTTGCTTCAGCCCCTTTTGGATACTAATATCTTCGGTTGGGAAACCACTAATCAATACCACGAGATTATCATAAAACACACAAGAACTAATCCACCTCATTCACTTATCATTAAACCCAAATCTGGAGCGCATATAGTAAAAAAGGTCCAACTAACAGATTCATAGACTTTCTCAAAATAAACTTTGAAAAGGAGATGAAATTTCTTACAACGCTTGGCAAGATCCTCAAGCTTATTCACAACAATCATCCCATCCACTAAGAGCATACCTTTGAGGAAGGCAATCTGGCCAGAGACAATGAACTTATCCATAATATTAGAGAGCGTAGAAACCAAGACCTTGGAAATAATCTTATAGAGGGAGCCAACCAAATAAAGGGGCATGAAGTCCTATGACTAAGAAAGAGAATCCACTTTTGGAATCAATGTGACAAAGAAAGAGAAAAAGTTACAGGGAGAGTAATAAACTGATGAAAATGAGCAAACATCACACCTAGGTCATCTCCGAGGAGGGGCCAAAACCTCTTTGAAAAAGGAGAAGATGAATCCAACAGAGCCATGACTCTTGTTGTTGTCGTAAAGAGCAATTGTATGATCGATCTCAAATAAGAGGAAAAGCATAGTAAGATTAGCATTATCCTCTTTAGAGATAGAATGGAAGGAAACCTCATTTATCTGAGGACAATCATCATAGAGTTCTCTAAAATTATTAGAAAAATACAAGACCACAATCGAAAAAATATCAGAGACCGCTTTATCATTTTCATTTTCTAATAATAACAAATTTAGTATCAATATTTAGATTTTTCATTGCTAATTAGATAAGAATTAAGCTAATATATGTTTTAAAGAGTTGAATGATTAATAAAATATTTTTAAGTAAAGAACCAAAACGAGGTTAACGTAAAGGACACAAATGGTTTGTTGGTGGCCACATTTAATTCCTCCATGCAAGGTCATCACTGCCACGCCATCAACTAGGCAATTTATACATTATTTTCTTCACAAATTGGAAAATGCATACATATTCCTTTGAAGTTGACATTTTTAACATGCAATATCTTGATTCTTAAATCATCATCATGTCATTTTCTTAAGATCTACATCTTCCTTCACCTATATAAACACTCATATAATCCTTCTAACAAAGTACAAAACTACTCCTAATTAAACTCCTCCATTTAAAAACACAAATGGCCTTTAAGATCTTTCCCATTCTCAAACTCTCCATTTTTCTTTCACTTTCCATTTTGGCATCATTTCCATTATCTTCCTTAGCTGATAAACCTAACATCCCACCACAAGAAATATGCGAGTCCACCGTAGACCCTCGCTTCTGCAAAACTCTACTTGCCAACCAAAACGGCACCATAATCGACTATGGTCGTTTCTCTGTTAGAAAATCCTTATCTCAATCACAAAAATTCTTAAATCTAATCCTTTCACACCTTCGAAACAAGTCATCTTTATCACAAACCACAATTTCAGCTCTTAAAGATTGCGAATTCCTCGCACAACAAAATTTCGAATTCTTATCAAACACACACCAAACCGCTAATAAAACTAGCAATGTTCATAAAGAATGACATGCATTTTCTTGTCATACAGACACTTAGTATAGATTTGAGTTAATCCAAATTATTGAGAGACTAAGTTTAGTTGATAAGCAATCAAATCTGCTATGCCTTTTAGATATTTCAGCTTGTGGACTAGTAATCTAGGAACCAGAAAGGCTTCCCAGATTGCTTGTGATTTGCTAGTTGTCTTTTGGATGTGTGTGTGGGGGGGGGGGGGGGGAATGTTCTGGTGAACCATTTTGGTCCATATTTTCTCTCAGTAAAAGGGGCCATGGTTGGACTGAAGTCATACCTCTTGGAAAACATCATAATGTAGTCATAGAAAGCCTCCTGAGCGGTTTTGCCTTCATCAGTGGGGGTTAGCTTGACTAGGAAAGTCCCTTCGACTCTCATCTCTTTTATTTCATCAATGACTCTTTTTATGGGTAGGCTTGCTTCGAAAGTAGCGTTAAACCACAATTGAAGTAGCCAAATATGTCCAACTAATTGAAAAATTCCAGTCGAACTCATATTTTTAGGCCAACAATGCCTTCACTCGTTTATTTATAAAGATATGCTATGATTAATTCACTAAAGCATACTCCTGCCTTAAGGTGCAATTGGTAGGCCAAAGGAAAATATTTCTTGGCCACCTGTAGTGATTTGGAGCAAAATACATATCTACAGATCCACATAGTTAAAAATCCAATGTGCTCTTCGTCAAAAACGTTGTCAATGGAAGTATCAAAGTGATATTTCATGAAGCTGTTGTAAGTAAGTTTGCATGATGTAAATCATATAGTGTCTTCATTATGAAACTTTGGATCATAGGTATGACCAATGGGTTTAAACCTTGTGATAACGGCTATGTCGAAGAGTCTGGGGGTTACCATCTCACAAGGTAAATGAAAGGTGTAGTGGGTACTATCCCAAAAGTATAGAGAAGTCGTCAACATGTTTAAACAATAAGGAAGACCAGTCTTCGATAGCATCAGAAGATCGTATATTCCTATGTCTTTCCAAGCTTGAGCTTTGACCTTTTCTATCTTGACCATCCAAAGGTCGAAACCTTGGAATGAAGGAACTACTCTCATCAATCGAATGCTTCCCTTTAGATATGTCAAATCTAGGGAAACCTGGTTAGCAGAGGTTTTGCCTATGTTGGTTTTGTTCTTTTTACCTAATGGCTTAGTCATATGGTAAGTGGGAAAGAACTTACCCAACTTAATGTCATCAACAACGACATTAGACAAGGGTCCAGAAACGACACTTTGTTTACTAGAGATTATAAGACGGATTGTTACTTATGATTCGTAGATATGCCTCTTTTCCACTTGAAGGGGTTCAGGTGCGAACTGCGGGTTCTTCGCCACCTTAGGTTCAGGAATCTAGGTGAATGGATGAAGATGAGTGTTGCTTTGAGAGACCTTATTCTTCTGGCCTTGTTTTAGGAAACTTCTTGAGTGGAAGACATTGGAGAAAGTTTGGAAGATAAAGAAATTTATAAGTTCTTGGAGGTTTGAGAAGAGAGAAATAAGGTTGCAAAAGTTCTGAAAGCGTAAAAGTGTCAAAATATAAAGAGTCGGTTATTTATAGACTTTCAGAAGACTAATGGGTTCTCAAATCAACATTAAGACAATTTTTTTAGTGGGATGTGTGTCATTCTGAGACGTTACTTTGGGTGGTGACAGTTATGGTGGGACTGCATAGGCATGGTTTCAAGAAAAGGGCAATGATGACTAGTGATAGAGTGGTCGCTGAAGAGATGTTTTGTAAAAAAACATTATGATATGACGTCATAAGTGTGGTTGGTAAAAACTGAATAGTTTCTTGATCGTGGTTTGGTCAGTTATGGCCATACTTTTGCGTCATTGAAAGATATGCGTCAAAAGTTATGATAAAAAATGACCTTTCTGTTAGTTAGGTCGAAAGGAAAGTTTTGAGGGGAAATTTGTTAGCTCCTAATTTTGACACCTAGTTGATTTCAAGAGACGTTGACTTTAGTATCAGGTCTATTGGAAGAATTAAAAGGCTTCGACCAATTCATGTTCAAGAAGCCTGAGTCTAAGACACGCAAGGAATGCAAGGATTTGGACTTAGAATATTTTCTAAGTATAGGAAATATACTTCGACCAAGCTTTCATGTAAGTGGTCGACGTGCAGCAATTGAGATTCAATATTGGAGGGAAACTTATGGTTCTTTCAATTTGAAAAAGGAACAATTGGAATATTTCTAGGAGTAAACTACCAATAGAAGTTACCTTTGATTAGTATAAATAATGTAGTTCTAGTGTTAGAATTGTGTGTGAATCATATTGTACAAGTTACACCATAAACACTTAAAGTACTCGTGTATGGAGAAACGAGTAGGCGAGAATGTACGTGATTATATCACCACCCTATTTCATATCAATGCAATTTATATTCAAGTTTTTACTTTGAAGTCATTTACTTTGCATTTCTTTACTTTCAAGCAAGTTTATTCTTCAACAATTTATTGTTCCTTTACTTGCTTTCTTTTACATTTCATTGCAATTTACATTTTATTGCATTTTACCTTCGACTTTAATTGCTTTGAGTCTTGTTTGTTTTATTTTCTCTTTTTATCAAAACACTTTATAAAATCTATCGAAAAGTTTATGACATTATCACTGAAAAACCAATTAAATCCTATTATAGCACATGTCTTAGGATCAATCTGGTCGATCCTGTGTGTAACTGGAAACATTTTGTTATTTTTAGAGGATCAGTGGTTATTTACTATTTTTCAGGGTAAACATCTGAACAATCTATGTATCGACCTATGCTGAAGAGCAAACTTTTATTCCTAATGCTTAGATGCACGTATAGAATCAGAGAATATCATTCAATATACATAAATGTAAAACTATCCTAGTTTTGACATCAATCAAAATACATCTATCAAAAAGTTGCACTCACACAGTGAAGAAACTCATAGGCAGGATTCAAGAAAGACTGGTCAAAATTCACCCAAATAAGAGAGCTTTTGGAAAATTTCACACGAATGCATGAGGCAAGTTCAAACCCATGAAGAATAACCTTAATGTTCCATAGAGTATCAATAGTAGCATCAACTATAATAATTGTGTCGTCTGCATACTTAAGATGAGACATCACCAAGTCTGAGGAACCTACTTTAATACCTAATAAAAGATACAACTCAACTGCCATGAAAATCGAGTCACTCAGGTCTTGGTTACCAAAAGAAAATGGAAAGAAGCTAGGTGGTTATAGAGTTGTCAAAATGGGCTAGCCCATATGGGCCGACCAGTCAGGCCCGAAAAATATTAGGGCTTGGGCCTTAAAATTAGAGCCCATATTTTTTAGGGATTTCTTAGCCCAACCCTAAAAAGCCCGCTACCCATTAGGGCTAACCCATATGGGTCGTGGGTAGCCCATTCATAACTATAAATTTTTAAAAAATATTTTAATTCTTATATTTTCTTACTCCAAAATAACACATTGATTTTTCTCACCTCACTAAATTTTATCTCTATTTTATTTAATCTTTCTCTTTTAAATCTTATACATTAATATGATAAATACTTTTTCGTTGTATTCTATTAATTTCTCTTATGTTAAATATTCGAGTTTTATTTTATACAATTTAGACTTCTGTTATATTTAAAAACACATTATAGTATTAAAAAATGTATTATGTTTAAAATAATATAATATTATGGGTTTTTATTTTTAACTTTTTATTTATAAAAAAAATTTAGGGTCGGGTAGCCCAGAGCTCATCTAAGGTCGGGCTCAGGTAGTAATATTTGAGCCCATATTATAATAGGCCTTTTTTGGCCCAACCCTTAAAAGCTCTGGCCCACTAGGGTCGCCTCATTTAGGATCGGGTAGCCAATTTTGACAGCTCTAGGTGGTTACCTTGCTTCATCCCCCTTTGGATATTAATATCTTGGGTCGGGAAACCACTAATCAAGACCACGTGATTATCATAAAACACACAAGAACTAATCCATCTCCATCACTTATCAATAAACCCAAATCTGGAGAGCATAAAGTTAAAAAATTCCAACTAACAGATTCATAGACTTTCTCAAAATCAACTTTGAAAAGGAGATGAAATTTCTTACAACGCTTGGCAAGATCCTCAAGCTTATTCACAACAACCACCACATTCACTAAGAGCATACCTTTGAGGAAGGCAGTCTGGTCAGAGACAATGAACTTATCCATAATACTAGAGAGCCTAGAAACCAAGACCTTGGAAATAATCTTATAGAGGGAGTCAACCAAATAAAGGGGCATGAAGTCCTATGACTAAGAGAGAGAATCCACTTTTGGAATCAAGGTGACAAAGAAAGAGAAAAAGTTATAGGAAGAGTAGTAAACTGATGAAAATGAGCAAACATCACACCTAGGTCATCTCCGAGGAGGGGCCAAAACCTCTTTGAAAAAGGAGAAGATGAATCCAACAATAGTCATGACTCTTGTTGTCGTAAAGAGCAAGTGTATGATCGATCTCAAATAAGAGGAAAAGCATAGTAAGATTAGCATTATCCTCTTTAGAGATAGAATGAAAGGAAACCTCATTTATCTGAGAACAATCATCATAGAGTTCTCTAAAATTATTAGAAAAATACAAAACCACAATCGAAAAAATATCAGAGACCGCTTTATCATTTTCATTCACTAATAATAACAAATTTAATATCGATATTTAGATTTTTCATTGCTAATTAGATAAGAATTAAGCTAATATATGTTTTGAAGAGTGGAATGATTAATAAAATATTTTTAAGTAAAGAACCAAAACGAGGTTAACCTAAAGGACACAAATGGTTTGTTGGTGGCCACATTTAATTCCTCCATGCAATGTCATCACTGCCACGCCATCAACTAGGCAATTTATACATTATTTTCTTCACAAATTGGAAAATGCATACATATTCCTTTGAAGTTGACATTTTTAACATGCAATATCTTGATTCTTAAATGATCATCATGTCATTTTCTTAAGATCTACATCTTCCTCTTCACCTATATAAAGACTCATACAATCCTTCTAGCTAAGTACAAAACCATTTAAAAACACAAATGGCCTTTAAGATCTTTTCCGTTCTCAAACTCTCCATTTTTCTTTCACTTTCCATTTTGGCATCATTTCCATTATTTTCCTTAGCTGATAAACCTAACATCCCACCACAAGAAATATGCAAGACCACCGTAGACCCTCGCTTCTGCAAAACTCTACTTGCCAACCAAAACGGCACCATAATCGACTACGGTCGTTTCTCTGTTAGAAAATCCTTATCTCAATCTCAAAAATTCTTAAACCTAGTCCTTTCACACCTTCGAAACAAGTCATCTTTATCACAAACCACAATTTCAGCTCTTAAAGATTGCGAATTCCTCGCACAACAAAATTTCGAATTCTTATCAAACACACACCAAACCGCTAATAAAACTAGCAATGTTCTCCCCGTTTCTCAAGGTGAAGAATTTCAAACCTTGCTTAGTGCTGTTTTAACAAACACACAAACATGTTTAGAAGGTTTGAATACAACTTCTTCAGATCAAACAGTGGTTAACGATTTATCGTCAACAATCTCCAACGATGCAAAGATTCATAGTGTGTCACTTGCACTGTTTCTAAAGGGTTGGGTTGGTGATAACAAAAAACAAACATCTTGGCCACACAATGGAAGAAATTTAGGTTTTCATAACGGTCGTTTACCGTTAAACATGTCTGATAAAATACGCGCGCGTTATGATTCGGCTAGAAGACATGGGAGAAAACTACTTCAAACGATTGATGAAAGTGTAACAGTGACTGGTATTGTGATTGTTGATCAAGATGGAAGTGGAGATGTTACAACTATTAATGATGCTATAAATATTGCACCAAATAACAGTGTTGCTGGTAATGGTTACTTTTTGATTTTTGTTACTGAGGGTGTTTATCAAGAATATGTTTCTATACCTAGCAAAAAGAAGTACTTGATGATGGTTGGAGACGGAATTAATCGAACAATAATCACCGGTGATCACAATGTTGTTGATAATTTTACAACGTTCAACTCGGCAACATTCGGTAAGCAAAGTTAATTAAGCATTAGTATCAATGTAAATCTTTTGAGTAAGAGTTTTGTCATCCATAGTAGTACTTTCTGGTTTGAGTGATTAGTCTCTGCAATTGTTTTGATGTCCTTAATGTCAAGCAACACAAAGGCATGAGCATGCTTAGAGTAGAATCAATGAAAAGTCAAGTTAATTTTCTTTTTTATAATTATATTTTGAGTATTTGATTGCTAATAAACACTTTACTTAAACCTGAATTAATATTCTTTACTTGTTATAGTATACATGAAAATTAATTAATCATGTGTTTGATGTGACCGTGTTCACATTTGAACCAATTCTTAATCATGTTTAATTTGGTTATTGGTTAATCAAAAACAATATATTTTTTAATCATGTTTGTGTTGATTTTACATGCATGAAATTGCAGCTGTGGTGTCACAAGGATTCTTAGCAGTGAACATGACATTCCGCAACACAGCTGGACCAATCAAGCACCAAGCAGTTGCCGTTCGCAACGGTGCAGATTTATCGACCTTCTACAGCTGCAGCTTCGAAGGCTATCAAGACACATTATACACACATTCCATGAGACAATTCTATCGCGAATGCGACATCTATGGAACCGTCGACTTCATATTCGGAAATGCAGCGGTTGTTTTCCAAAACTGCAATCTCTATCCCCGCCTTCCCAGCCCGGGACAGTTCAACGCTATAACTGCTCAAGGCCGAACCGATCCAAATCAAAACACAGGAACTTCTATACATAACTCAACTATAAAAGCTGCTGATGATTTAGCTCCGAATATTACTACGGTGAAGACATATCTTGGAAGGCCGTGGAAAGAGTATTCAAGGACTGTTTATATGCAATGTTTTATGGACAGTTTGATAAATCCTTCTGGTTGGCATGATTGGAGTGGAGATTTTGCATTGAGTACTTTGTATTATGCAGAGTTTAATAATACTGGACCTGGTTCAAATACTACTATGCGAGTGAATTGGGTTGGATATCATGTTATTAATGCTACTGATGCTGCTAATTTTACAGTGTTTAATTTCTTGGATGGTGATAGTTGGTTGACTCAAACTGGTGTTCCATACTCAAGTGGATTGATATAACTATATCAGAGTCCAAGCTAGTATTTAAAGTCAAGTGCTTAGATTATTTGTAATTCTTCTAATTTTATTTGTGTATTCTAGTCTATTGTCTAATTATAGTTGATTGAATAATGCATTGCTTCTGATAACACCTTTTTCATGAATATTTTTTCTTGAGATGTATATGCATGTATTTGTAAAAAAAACTGAATAGTTAATATTTTTTTTTAAAACTGTATTTTTTTTTCTCTTCTTCTTGTTATATTTATAAAATGAAAGTAAATGAGGTCTTTATATATACCCCCAAAGATTTCTACTATCAAGGAAAACAATAAATACTATTAATAGTCAACTATCTCTCGGCCTTCCAACTATATCAAACTCTTAATCTTCCACTAACTTATTAAATGAAACCTACTTAAAATAACATTAAAATTTATCCAACAAAATTCTCCTATAAATTTAAATATTTATTCTATCCATCATGCATATCAACTTCTTGCCTTTATCGAAAATTTCTTTCGATAATGGTTGTGAAAATATCTGCAACTTGATCCTTGCTTGCTACATGCCTTAATTCAACACTTCCTTCTTTCACATGTTCTCGAATAAAGTGGAAGCGAATTACGTCGATGTGTTTGCTTCTTTCATGATTCACAGGATTCTTTGTTAACTCAATTGCTGACTTGTTATCCACTTGTATTATTGTTGCACCTACCTGCTTTAGCTCCATTTTGCTCAACAATTTTCTAAGTCATATTGCATGACAAACGCACCAAGATGTTGCTATGTATTCAACCTCACATGTCGAGAGTGTTACAATCGGCTGTTTCTTTGAAATCCAAGTAAAAGCGATATTTCCCATAAAGAACACATATTCTGACGTACTCTTTCGATCATCTATATCACCGCACCAATCGCTGTCGGAATAATCATTCAACTTGTAATCTTATGCTCTTGAATAAAACATTCCAAGTGACACAGTTCCTTGGATGTATCGAAGGGCTCTTTTCAATGCCTTCCAATGTGAATAGATCGATTCCTCCATAAAACGACTTACAATTCCGACACTAAGCGAAAGGTCTGGCCTTGTACATATGAGATAGCGAAGACTTCCAACCAAGCTTCGATATTTGCTTGCTTCAACACAATCTCTGTTACTGTCTTCGGAGGTTCTCACTGCAACACAACACTTACCTTAGATGGATCCACTATTATACCATCACCAGAAATCACATGACCCGAGAAACTCACATTCTTAAGCCAAAACTCCCACCTTGATAACTTGCAAACAACTTGTTATCCTTCAATACCTGCAATGCAATCCTCAAATGCTCTTTGTGATCATCCTCGGTTTTTGAATAAATCAGAATATCATCAATAAATACCACAATGAACTAATCCAGATAAGAATGAAAGATACGGTTCATATACTCCATGAACACACATGGCACATTAGACACTCAGAAAGACATCACAACATACTCATAATGTCCATAACGAGTCCTAAATACGGTCTTCTGAATATCATCTTCCTTCACTCGAATCTGATGGTAACCTGACCTCAGATCAATCTTACTAAAAATACGAGCCCAACCTAGTTGATCCATTAAGTCATCAATTCTCAGAAGCGGATATTTATTCTTAATGGTCACTTTATTCAACTGAAGGTAATCAATGCACAAACGCATACTACCATCCTTCTTATTTACCAACAACATTGGAGTTCCCCACAGCGACACACTTGGCCTAATAAACTCCTTATCAAGCAATTCTCCAATCTGAGATTTCAATTCTGCCAACTCTGGTGCAGACATCTTGTACGATGCCATAAAAATAGGCCTCGTACCAGGAACAAGATAAGTCACAAATTCAACTTTCCTTGTCGGGGGTAATTCTATAATATTGTCAGGAAACACCTCAGAAAACTCATTCACTATTGGCAACTCACTAACTGATACTTTGCTTTCAATAGATAAAGATGCAAACACCACAAACATCTTAGCCTCATCCTCCAACAATGTCCTCAACTCTTTAATGGATAAAGAATTTGTCAATGCTTTATCTTTAGGAGTGAGAAACAATAACTTCTTCCTAAAACAATCAATATAGACCCGGTTGAATTCCAACCAGTTCATCCCCAAAATAATCCAGATTACCGAGTGGTAAGCAAATAAAGTCCACTCTGAAATCTCTATCAAAAATGGTTAACGTACACTTCAAGCACACTAAAGACGTAACCACAGAACCAATAGGTAGAGTTTCAATTTTTATTCTTTGATATAAGGTAGACGGTACAATTCCTAACCTCTTCACACAATCAATAGAAATAAACGAGTGGATTGCACCCGTATCAATGATAGCAATCAAATGAGTATCATTAATAAAATAAGTACCTTTGACGAGACGTTCCTCATTAGTGGATTGGGCTCTCACCAAGGCAAACACCTTCCCACTAGCTCCTTGAGACTTCTTCGGCTTCTGACAAGTTGTACTGATGTGACCCTGTTCACCATAGTTGAAACAAGTAGGCATAGTAGCTATGCAGTCTGTCATCACATTACATGTTCTTCCACACTTGAAGCACTTCTTCACTTTATTCTGACGGGTATTAGCACGATGAACCGTGCTTCCACATCTGAAACATTTAACATGATTGGGATTTACTCCTCCCCCACTTGGCTTCTTGTCAACAATAATTTTTTGTTTTCCTTTGTCATTCGGAGAACTCTAAGGAGTATGCCCAAATCTCTGCCTACCCTTTTGGTCACTCACAGCCTTGTAGTGAGCAATCTGAGCCCTATTATCATTGTCATAAATTTTGCTTCTGCTCACCAGTTCTAAATAGTTCCTTATTTTCTGACAAACAATGCCTTGTTTGATCTCGGGACGCAGTTCGTTCTCAAACTTCAGACACTTTAAAGTCATAGCATCTTCAGTATTGTAGTGAGCATAATATTGCACCAACTCTTCAAAATGAGCAGCATATTCAGCCACAACCATGTTACCCTACTTAAACTCCAAAAGTTCTACCTCTCTAGCACTGCGAATATCCTCTGGAAAATACTTCTCCAGAAAGACAACCCAAGTAATACCAATACCTGCACCTTCCAACCTCCGACGACTGTTGTCTCACCAGACTTCAGCTTCACCTTCCAACATGTGAGTACCAAACTTCACCTTCTGAGCATCACTACAACCCATGGTCCTGAAGATTTTCTCAATAGCCTTCAGCCATTTCTGTGCGGCCTCTAGATCAAGGATACCCTTTTATACGTAGGCGACTTGTTACTCCTGAACTGATCCAAGTCACGAAACTCAGCATTCCCAACAACTAGACCAATATTTTATACAACCTGTGTCATGGCTTGCATAGCAGCAGTAAGAGTAGCATTATTCCTTCCGATCATACTAATTCAACAAACACACAAGGTTAGAACACACCAACAACTCTTATTCTAAGGACTGACTCAACTACTACATCTGGCCAGTTGGACCGACCTGCTCTGATATCAATTGTAACACCCCAGTTTTCCCAATTTAGAAAACAACAAAATAATATGTAAGATAAGAGTTTAATTCAAAGTGGAATTCCACATCATCAATAATAACAACCAAACTTCTTTATTAAAACAGCGGAAAAATATGAATTACTCAACTTATGACAACTTGCCAACATCAACAATATTCATCGGCAATTCTTGGTTTATAATTTTTCAACAAAAGTGTGATACGTAACAAAATAATAAAAATGAGTAAAACGTCAAAAATCCCAAGTCCCGGGTTACGTATCAAAACAGTCCTATGACTCGAACAAGCAACACGTAGTCCATGCACACTCAAGTACCTGGATCATTTGTACTTCCAAGGAAGCATATATACAACAACAACAAAGGGTGAGAAACACATTCAATAGTTAATGGTGTATAAAACATTTCAAGGATAGTATCTCACACAATCAACATACACAACAACATCACAACAACAATTAGCAACGTGACTTATGATTCAACAACAATTACCATGTAATGTGACTCAACAATGACACAATGCATGTGGTACCAATTCATCTTAGTTCATTCAATCAAACTCGATTCATAAGGAATCCGGATAAATCACATACGCCCATCCAACAATGATTTATCTCCAATATTAATACCTCAGTGTATGCATCACAATGATTATGCACACAAAACATGTATAAACACGTTGTTATACATCTGCATGATCCATCGGATCACATATGCAACATACAAGTCCACCAAAAACACCAATAATACCTCACGTGACTTAAATAATTAATCATCTAATTAATCCACCTAAGTTTCATCATTAATTATTTTCCATCATTAATCCTTGATTAAATGATTCTGAATGCCTATTTCAACACTCCAGATCAAGGAAATCACCATCGGACGCGAAATCGGGACAAACATCGCGAAACACCAAAATTGCACCACACTATTGTCATACGCGTATTGCCCAGCTACTACGCCCCCAGGCCTATACGCCACCAATACGCGTAATTCACCAGGCCTCAGCCTCATATGTGTATGGACAGCCCCTTACGCATATGGGCAGAGCCATTTTACTCTTGAAATTCCTTCAACACAGACTCAATACGCATATTACCCTCTCATACGGGTATTGCCCAGACTTCTTACTCGTAGTCTGCCTATTTGAGCAGATGGTTGTACCACAAAACTCCCCTTACGCGTAATGCCTCCCTATTACGCGTAATGGCGTGGTTTCACGCCCTTCCATACGCGTATGGCTTCTCTATTACGCGTATGGGCAGAAGGTCACCAAATTCTCACAATTTCTTCTTCAGTCTGAATTCGTTCACTATGGGTCTCTTTTCACACTTCATACTAGTCCTAGAATGATTTCTACATCAGTTTATTCGTGTTATTCTTTCATCTAAAATAACTAATCTAGTTTCATAAGTTTTTAGATCTAGAATCATCACTCATCATCTACAACAACACAAGATCTGCACATACAATGGAATATACAGAACAACAACAACGATAATTCAGACAAGAAATCAATTAACTCAAATGTATTTCACATCAATAAATTAACATGGCAATAGAATCAACAAACAAGATCATACACAGAAAATCCTACGAGGGAAAGGACCCCCCACTACCCTATCATGTTATTATTACCAATTATGAACCCTTTTCTCCCCCTTACCTCAAATCCTTGATGAAATTCCTGTGAATTTTCTCTTTGGAGAATACCCTAGAAGACGTTCTTCGTCTTCCTAGCTTTATCCCTTAATCCCAAAAGTTTTTATGACTAAACCCCTCTTAATTTTCAGATTAAAGCATAATTTCACTATTACCCTCACCATAATCTTTTACTAATTATACCATTTATTTTAATTAAAATATAATAATAATAATAATACTAATCATAATAATATTATGAACTTAATAATAATAATAAGAATAATATTTGATTGGGTAATATTATTATTACTACACCTCACCAATACTAACAATACTTTAATTCTACATGTCCCACTAGGACCCTACACCAAAACGTCTAAGCACACACACCTTAAACAAGGCCAACAATCACCAAAAATATGCGACGTTAAATAATTTAGAAATGGGATGTTACACTATAGCCTATAAGCTTTGACTCCTTCAGGGTATCCCATGAACATGCATTTCAGAGCTCTAGGTTCGACCTTGTCTTGTCTAATGTGAGCATAGGCCACACAACCAAATACTCTTAGTTTGTTGAGATCTGGTGGAAGTCCCGACCAAAATTCTTCAGGTGTCTTCATATCTAATGCAGTCGAAGGATATCTGTTTATCATATATGTTGCTGTCAAAACAGCCTCAGCCCAAAACACCTTCTTCAATCCATCACTAACCAACATGCATCTACTCCTTTTGAGGATTGTTCGATTGAATCTCTTAGCTAGACCATTTTACTGAGGAGTACCTGCTACAGTCTTATGCCTTGCAATCCCAGACTCGACACAGTAACTGTGAAGGATTGAAAATATCTTATGCCTTGCTGAGGAGTACCTGCTACAGTCTTATGGATTGAAAATATCTTGCACCTGAATGTGAATGATTCCTTGCAGGCCCCCAAAGATCAACATGGATGTAATTAAGGGATCCATGTGTTCTTTGTTTACCTTTGTTAAACTTAACCCTATAAGATTTAACAAATACACAAGGTTCACAAAACTCCAACTTCTTGACTTTGTCACCACCTAGAAGGTTCTGTTTCCCCAGTTCGACCAGGCCTCTCTTACTGACATGGACCAATCTCATGTGTCATAATTTTGTCTTCGACAACAGTTTCTTGGGTGTAACATTTGTCGAACAACTTACACCTTCAGCCTCAAGGGTATACAAGCCTTGTTTCTTCACGCCTCTCAAGACTTCCTTCGACCCCTTCATGACTCTTAGGATACTTTTCTCCTTGAAAAACATATCCATTCTTGTCGAATTCACCAAGAGAAATCAAGTCGGGTACATACATAACTTCAGTCAATAGCCTTATTGACTCATCACGGAGCTTGAATCTCACATATCCAATACCTGCAAATTTGCAAGCTTTGTTGTTTCCTAGTAGCACTGATCCACCATTTTGATCACATAATTCCTCGAACAAATCTTTGTTTGGATTCATGTGCCAAGTGCAACCTGAATCCATAATCCACTATTTTCTTGAGTCTCCGCTTGAAACCACAAGAACATCATATGATTTGAAATCATCTTGAACAATATCCACGTTGCCATTATCCTTACCTCCACGATCTTTCACGCGTTCAGGGTACACCTTTCAAATGTGACCCTCCTTCTTACAATGATAGCATCGAACACCATATGCTTCACCAATATATGAATTTTGTTGACTTTTAACCTTCTTTTTGTAGAACTTACCATCCTTTCTTAAGAATTTCGCCTTAACGGCCAAACCTTCACCTACCGTCGAAGGTTTATGCTCCTTTCTTTCGTTCAAGTCCTTAGAGTACAAGGAAGATTGAACATCTTCAAAGGTCAGGGACTCTCTTCCATACAAAAGGGTTTCTTTGAAGTGAGCATGTGTTTTGGGCAAAACGCATAACAATAACAATGCTTAATCTTCATCATCGATCTTCACATCAATATTTTCAAGATCAAGAATCAGCTTTTTGAACATATCTAACTGCTCAGCCAACACTTTCTCTTCACTCATCTTGAATGAATACAAGGCTTGATTTAGGTAGAGTCGATTCACCAACGATTTGGTCATGTATAAACCTTCAAGTTTCAACCATAACCCTGACGTCGTCGTCTCCTTTGATACTTGTCGAAGAACCTTATCACTAAGGCTCACCAATATTGCGTTGTGTGTTTTCTCAGTCATGGCCTTCTTTTCAAGTTTCGTTAACACAACATTCATGACCGTCTCTCCCTTCAATGCTTCCAAGCAACCCTACTGTACAAGTAGGGCTTTCATCTTCAAGCTCCAAAGACCGAAATCGTTCACTCCGATGAACTTTTCAATCTCATGCTTTGTTGATGACATCTTATCCATGCTCACCGCACCAATTTGTTGTGAATCGGATACCTTAGAAACAAAGTATAATTGGTTCCTTGATTAGTCAAGAAACCCACAAGGGTTATGGTTTAGGGTAACCAAAGATAACAACAAATATTGATTATAAATTGTTATTCTTTCCTTTCTCTTAAAACAAGATTACAAGTATACAAGAATAACAAATAACCTCTATTACTTTTGAATTAGGGTTTTATCTTCCTATTTTTCCTTATTATAAAAGATAAGAGACTAGTATTCTATTTATAAGAAAACTAACATACTGACCTAATGGGCTTTTTGACAATTACCCATTACAAGCTAACTTAGGATACAAGCTAACTTAAATAATTGGATCCATAACACAAGGCCCAGTTAAACAACAGCATGTGAGCGGACTTCAACGACATGCTAAACCTAGAGTTCGTTCCAAAATCTCATAAAGTTTATATAAGGAATTCTAGAACTACTACTTTCTCTTTCTTTGCATTTGATGTCAAAGCATGTAATAATTATAAACTCTTGCATTGAAGAGTACATGTGCCCCCTGAAAGAAGCAGAATCCATATAAAGCAATTGTTTAACATAAAAAATGTCTCTATCAAAGTCAATTTTACTACTTTGAAACCTAATATCATTTCTTGTGTGCCAAGTTTTCCAAAAATTCATTATGATGAGATTCATAATCAAATTTTGAATTTGAGAGCTACAACTTCTACCACCAAGTTTGAATAAGTTTTCGTAATTAGTTTTACCAATGTTCATGCCAAATAATCACCCCTTCTAATCCCAAAAAAGTAAAGGGTAAATGTATATAAGAAATAAGTGATATTTATTTTCTATGTTGTGATTTAAGAGAGCTCTTTAATCCATTCATCTATTATATCAACAAAACATCACGAGTCATTAATGGAAGGTTTGTTTAGGAATTGGGACAAGATATACTCGACCTTTTCATCTCCAACCTTAAAGGTGAGCTTCCCTCTTCTTACATCTATAATAGCACCAACAGTAGCTAAGAAATGTCTATCTAAAAGGATTGGGATATGAGAGTCTACATTAATTTCATCGCCATAAAATCAGTGGGAATATATAGCTGGTTTATTCTAAAAGGAACATCTTCCAGTACTCATACTGAGTACTTGATAGATCAGTTGACCAGCTGAAGGGACAACTTGGTTGGTTTAATCTCTCTTAGATTGAGCCTCTCATAGATAGAAAGTGGCATAAAACTAACACACGGTCCTAAGTCATACAAGGCTTTATCAATGGTATATTTGCTGATAATACATGGAATAGAGAAACTCCCTGGATCTTTCAGTTTGGGAGGAATCTTATTATGGATAATGGTGTTGCACTCATTAGTGAGTTCCACAATACCATCTTCATTAATCTTCCTTTTATTCGTCATAATTTTCTTCAAAAACTAAACATATGAAGGCATATGAGTTATTGCGTTTGTAAAAGGGGTACTAATATGGAATGTCTTTAAAAGCTCACCGAACTTCCTAAATTGCCCCTTTGTTTTTTACTTCGCAAGTCTTTGAGGATATGGGATTGGATGCTTGTAAGGAGGAGGGGATACATAAGGTTCTTCTATCTTTTTCGACCATCTCCTTAGCCTTTTATGTTAGTTCACTCGCCTTTTTAATTGTTATTGGTTCCTTCTCAGTTTCCTTGTTAACTTCCTTCCTTACAACTTTTGCTCTAACTCTCTTATTAATGGGTCTGCTAACTTTGTTATGCTTCTCATTGTTATAGCATTAGAATGTCCCTTTGGATTCAACTGCGGTTGGCTTGGAAATATTCCGGTTGGGGAAGTAGTAGCTACTTTTTGTTGGGCCACTTGAGAGATTTGTATCGCTGACATTTTATTATATGCGGCCATAACATCAATTTTATTAGCTAACTTAACTAGTATGAATGTTCTGGTTCGTGAACTCCTTTTTTTGATAACTATGAGACAATATAAAGTTCTTCATCATCAGTTCCAAGTTCGACTATTTAGGGATAGTGGGAGCCGTAAAGGCTCTTTTTTTTCCTTGGAAACCACGTGAAGTAGCAGGTGTAGGATTGGGAGCAAAAAGGGTATTTTTGTTTTTGTAGGAGAAATTAGGATGATTTCTCTATCCAGGGTTGGGGTTAGTTTTTATGGTATGAGGTTATTTTAGCTAATAGTTGATTGTTAGCAATGATGTGACTGGGGAGTCCATATATCTCACAGTTGGAACTCATTGAAGCTACGATATATGCGAGAGTGATACTCAGGTTGTCAATTTTGTGGGTAAGAGCATCGATGTTTGCATTCATATGATCAAAGTTATTGACTTTGTACTTCCCTCTTCTTGGTTGTAAGTTTTTAATAGAAGTGTGTTCACTCCCCCACTCGTTGTGGTTCTGAGTTGTATTTTAGATGAGACCATAGGCATAATTGAAGGGTTTATTTATCAAAGCTCTTACAACAGAGAAATCAATCGTCATTCTTGTGTTATAAAGAAGACCATTGTAAAAAGTATGGATTGTTAGCCACTTTTCTAACTCGTAATATAGGCAGACTCTCATCAAATACTTGTATCACTCCTATGCTTCGAATAGTGACTCATTGTACATCTTCCTAAAACAGGTAGTCTAGTTCCTTGATTGTTCCATTTTGGCGGGAAATACCTTGCAAGGAACATTTTCTTTAATTCATTCCATGTTGTTATGGAATTTGATGGTAGGAACTATAGCCACGCTTTGGCTCTGTCCCTTAGAGAGAGAAAGAAAATAATTGCAATCGAATGGCTTTGGGGTCGACACTGTTACTTTTTAACGTATCAGTGAAGTGCACGAAGACAAAGAGGTGCAGATTTAGATCCCTCGGTGGGTTACTAGAGAATTGGTTTTGTTGCACAATCTATAGTAGAGAGGGTTTTAACTCGAAGTTGTTATCCTGGATTGTAGGATTAACAATACTTGAGTGGGGTTCGTCCTCAGAGAGGACGGAGAAATCCTTGAGTGGGTAGTTATTGCATTTCGCCTTTTCTAGTTGAATTTGCTGAAGTTGGTGCCTAACACGTAGGTAACACTCAATTTCGTTGATCAGTTCGACTAGGATCCCGGTGCTACATGTTCTTCACATACAACCGATACGAGGAAAAATTAATTCAAACAGATAAAAAATGCCATAGCCTATACGTTGTAATAATGAAGCTATAATATTGACGAAATTGGTCCCCGACAACGGTGCCAAAAACTTGTTAGGCCACAAGTGCATGAATTTATCAGTTTTAGTAAAAAAAAAAAAATTGATCCCATAGAGACCAATCATCAATTACTTTTATTTTTTATTAAGATGTTTATCTAAGGTTATGCAAATTGTTTTGTTTGCACAAAACGTAAACTAATGGTTTAAACTAGATTTTACTAAGAGATAGGAACATGATTTTCATCTAGCATTGTTACTATGTAGATTGCAACATTTTATTTTGATGAAAAAATATTTTTAGTAGAAAAATTTATTTAAAGGTATCGTCCTCTTGCGTGTGTCCGTTAGCGCATTTTAAACTCATAAACAACCGTTTTCGCGTGATACAATTTATTGGTTTAAAATCCCTTTTGAAAATTAGTAGCTTCTTAATTTATTTAGAAAGTGCTTTTTCTATTCTTAAAAATTAAAGTTTGAATTTTCTTTAGTCAAATACCGTTTTCGCTCTTTCGAGTCGAAATAAGTATCACAATATTTCTACTTTCATAGTAAATTTTAATTTTAAAATCCGAAATTTCGAAACTAATATTATTCTCGTTACAAATTTATCGAGCATGCGATTTATAAATTCTCGTCGTCGCAACGCGAGAAATACTTGATCGTACGAACGCTTATAAATCAATAAGATTCGCCACCGAAGTTTCACTTTTAAAAGGGAAACATTGATAAAATCCTTAAAGAACAAAATATGGTCATTGCAACCAAATTTAGGTACATGAATCAGTTATGCGCGGGGAAGGTATTAACACCCCGCGACATTTATTATATTCAATGGGAACGGTTTAGTTAGTTTTACGAATAAGAGTGTTATCTTACGTTATTCGATTTCTTATAACTATTATGATGTATTTACAAAGAGGAAAAATTAGATTTTTTATTAGGGTGCTTGACAAGATGTTGATTCTTGATCATAAGTATTTCCAAGTGTGATGTGGAACTCAAAGCTACGTAGTTCTGGGTAGCAAATGTTTATTTGTTGATTGATTTTATTGAATGATGTTTATGTGGCTTCGAGCATTAAGTGTTGCTTGTTCATCGCGCACGTGCGGAATGAAGTGTTTGCATATATTGTGTCAGAATGGATAAAACACTATTTGTTTTATGAAGAAAAAAGGTTTGTAGTTGCGCTAAGGAAGAAAAATTAGGTTTGATGAATTGAAATTGTTCTTATGTTAAAGATGAGTATTCGAAATGCAAGCTATACAATTAGTATCTGAACACTCGGGGGAAGAAAGAAGCATACGCCCAATTAATCCTTTTTCATATGGTTTTATGATAAAATATTTGAGGTAAACTGAGTCACGATTCCTTAATGAAAAACAAGTATCTGAAAGGCAAGCTATACGACTTGTATTCAAATACTTGGGGAAGAAAGAGGTCTACGCCCAATTAATTATTTTTCATTCACGAAAGAATGAACTAAATTTGATTAATTATTGTAGTTTTTCCTGAAAGACGAGCATTCAAAAGGCAAGTTATACAGCTTGTATCCAAATACTCGATGAAGAAAGAGGCTTACACCCAACTAATCCTTTTCCAGGTTGATTAAATTTGACAGAGTGACAAGTACTCGAAAAAAAGTTATATGGCTTGCATCCAAATACTCGGGAAAGAACGAGACATATGTCCAATTAATCTTTTTTCACCTGATTTAATTAAGAAAGATTTTTGAGAAGATGACAAGTATTCGAAAGTTAAGCTATGCGGTTTGCATTCAAATATTCGGGAACCACAAAAATATACATTCAATAAATCTTTTTTCATCCAACTTTCTTGATTCAACTCGATATGTATTTCAAAAACAGATTAAATCATATTTAATTAATATAAAAAAAATTATAGTTTGTTTAAATTCTTGTATTGAAAGAGTAATCACATGTGAGCAAAAATTAATTAAACAAAGAAATGGGCCTTAAAGACCCATCATCAAAAAAAATTAAATAAAAAAATTAACCAAAAAAGATAACTAAGAAGACTTTACCCCACACCCCCCCACTTAATCCCATACCCCCACAGCAATTTTTTTTTGACCAAATTGCCCTCATATAAATAGTTATTAAATCAAATTCACTTTCCATTTTTACCATTCGTCCAAAAGTTACAGAGAGAAAAAAAATTTTGTTTTTCGTACGTGTTTACCGGAAGACTACAAGTAAGTCTTCCGGAATGGAAAATTGTGTACTGGAAGAGTTTGTGAAAGTCTTCCGGTACCGGAAGACTTTATGAATGTCTTCCGGAATGGTTTGATTGACTACCGAAAGACTTCATCAAAGTCTTCCGGAATGATGTTTTTTAAATTGCCTACCGAAAGACTTTGATGAAGTCTTCCGGAATGGTTTTGTGTGTACCGGAAGACTTGAAGAAAGTCTTCCGGAAATTTATTATTATTATTTTTTTATTAAATAATTGTTTTTTTGTTTTTTTTTCCAGTGGTGCGATCACGCGGCAGAGATGGGAGGATTCCAGTGCGATCGATGGGACGGGGCGATACGAGTAGGACACGCGCAGATGATGCTGGTACATCTGCAGCTGCAGCTGACCCTGTGGGGTATCCTGGTGGTCCGTACGATACCAGTATTTTGGTTTCGTACGAGCATCACGTGGCGAGACGTGTATGGTTTGGTGAGGTAAGGAAATTATAATTATTTAGTTTTGAATAATAACCGAAATTATATAATTTGTTTATCTAATTTGTTTAATTTTATTTGATTTCAGGAGAGAGGGGCAAAGAAGGAATTGAAGGTGGCGGGACATGGGTTGAAGTTGACCCAGATGGTTCCACAGCAGCTTCCACCGGAGATTGAGGGTATCATATCTAGATCCGGTTTAGCTTCCTTACAGAGATCGAGTTTGAAGAAGATTGATGCAAACTTGGTTTCTGCATTTGTGGAGAGATGGCATATAGAGACATCTTCATTTCACCTGCCGTTCGGTGAAATGACGATTACTCTAGATGATGTGGCATGTCTACTTCATTTGCCTATCAGGGGGGGTATTCTGGAACCCTCAACCCATCAGTGAGGAGTTAGCCATTGAGTGGGCGGTTGACTATCTTGGAGTGTCATCGAGAGTGACACTTTTCCAGGTTCGTGAGTGCAGAGGTTCGTACTTCAAGATAGAGTGGTTATATGATCGATTCGTAGAGCATCGAGCAGCTTCATCATGGGCATTTGCGACCAGATGTTATTTGATGGTGTTAGTGGGCTGCACCATCTTTGCGGATAAGTCATTTACACTCGTGGAGGCGCGATACTTGGCATTATTTAGGGACCTGGATGCGTTGTCCACCTATAGTTGGGCAACAGCTGCATTGGTGACATTGTATAGGTTTCTTGGAGATGCGTCTATGTTTAGTTGCAAACAGCTTGGTGGTTATCCGACTCTCCTACAGGTATATATTTAAATTCAGTTTATTATGTTAAAGTTATATATTTAAATTTAGTTATTGATTTTCTTATGTTAAAGTTATATATTTAAATTTAGTTTATTGATTTTCTTTTAAGTCTAATTTTAATTTTATTATGTTCATTATGTTATATTTAATTATTATGTTATTGTTTTTTTAACAGTGCTGGATTCACGAGTATTTTCCTACACTTGGGAAAAAAGGAGAGAATTGGATACCTGCTCAGAACTGTGGACTCCCGCGAGCGATGAGGTGGACGTACAAACAGGGGACGTTAAAGGTGGATGAGTTGCGACCCATTATGGATGAGCTAACATCGACTGATGTCATATGGAGGCCGTTCGAGGATCATAGAGTTCATCGTCATTTTGATGAGATTTCTCTATTCAGGGGTTGTTTGAGGTGGGGAGATACTATTGTTCCATACATGCCTGACAGGTGTCTGCGACAGTTTGGATACCGTCAGTCCATTCCACCTGCACCCATTGATCCTAGGATGGCTGGTGACATTGATGTTGAGTGGATTAGTTACACCCAGAGCGTTGGCCAGGTGATTCGTTCTGTTGCACGGGCGACTATCCCATTTGAGGTAGAGGATGGATACCTTGAGTGGTATTATCGTGTTTCGCATCCTCGATTGGTACCTCCTACCTATGATGAGCCGTCAGTTGCATCTATTCCTGATTACGATGCGGGACCATCTGATCCTGCATGGGGTTCTGTGTCTACCTTGATTCATCGCTACCTTTAGCAGAATGCAGCTGAAGAGGATGATCCATATTTTGCTGATCTGTTTGCAGCTTTACGTATTGCTCGTTCACAGTGATGTATAGTTATGTTTATGTCATATTATTTCTTAGACTTTGTTTCTTAATATATTGACATTTGAACTGATATTTATGTTATATGTTATTTATAGTTTTTCGACAAAATAAAAATGAATAAAAATGAATAACATAGTTTATAACATATAATGAAATTAAAACATATAATATAATTCATGAATAAAAATGAATAACATAGTTTATAATTTATAATGTGTTTGTAATATAGGCGTAAGTTGTTGCCAATGTTGTAGACGCGCAGCAAATCCTACCATCCACGATGTTGCTACTGGAGAACGAAAGTTCCTCCAATCTGTTGTCACTGGTGGCAATGGAAATTCTTCTTTCATGTTAACCTATATTCAAAATTAAACAATACATTATATAATGTTACTCAAATAATTTACTAATAATATCAAATTATAACAATGTTTACCTGAATCCAATGATTTGAGTTTACAAATCCAATGCAATAAAATGAGACATTCGGTGAGAATGTAGTTGTCATAGGGAAGAAAGTCAAACATTCGACTCCTAGACAGGTTTTTTGTCTTTTTTCTTGACTCCACCTTTTGTCTTTATTTTTTCAGGTGGTGCTAACAAAGAAGTCGTTGTGGGAAATGCAAGTTCATAAACCCTACTATGTAATGCCCTTCTTCCAACAACATCTTGTGACCTATACCTTTTCCATAACTCATCCATTGCAGATTTCATACCCACATCTGATTCCTCATCTAAGTCTTCTTCCAACTTAATTTCCATACTTAGTTTCCTCCAATGTACATGCACAGCCTCAATTGGTATCGGAATACCACTAATTCTATACCCTGCCAACTCACACGCGCAAGGTAATCCATAGGTGGATCTAAGAGTACATCGGCATCTGTCTTTGTTAGTTCCAATATAATCAACTCTATTTAACTCTTCAGCAATGCGCCTCAATGCAGCTCGCGACACTGAAGTACGTAAATATGTGTAAAATGGACTTGAATGGACATGTGCAACTTCATACACACTCTTTTGAAAAGAAGCTCGAATGTTGCTAATTTGTATCTTTAAGTTGTCATTCATGGCCTCCCAACATTTGACCATGTCACCAATACTGTTACCTAACATCTGCTTTAACTTCCAATGAGCAGACTCAACCCTATAATAATACATATTTAAACTAAGTAAGAAAAATACAAAATTCACAAAAAGTATATTTTGGGATCTAAATCAAAACATACCGATTAGTCGTCGTGTTACCCATATGTAGGACTCGATTAATCCATGCGCAAACAAACCTTTGTCTATGTGGTGTCAACCATGTGTCGTTCACGTACTCAAAAAATTTAGGACAATCAACACACTCTTGCTCAAGTTCTTTTAAATGTTGTGCATACTCAACCTCATCACTAGCCCATACAACATCCGTCCATAATTTGCCAATTGACTCCTGCTTATCAGGATCCACTAATAGTTTCCTTTTTGCACCAACATTTTTGTTAATGTGAAACTGACATAGCAAATTATTTGTCCTTGGAAACACAGTCTCAATGGCTTTCATCAAAGCAAGATCTCTATCTGTCATCATAACTTGTGGAAATAAATCTTTCTTCACAAACAATTTTTTAAGCTTATCTAACACCCAACAAAAAGTCTCAGTCTGCTCAGACTCAATATACGCAAATGCAACAGCAAAAGTCAACTCGGTAGATGTCATGCCAACAATTTCAAACAAAGGTTGTCTGTATTTGTTTGTCTTATAAGTGTTATCCATAACTAACACAATAGGAAACATATTCAACAACTTAACTGAATCTGGATGTGCCCAAAATATATCTTTAATAACTTCAGAGTCATCTCTTTTTCTACTCCAATAAACATAACCTGCAGCCTCGATAAGCTTAAACAAATGTTGTATCTCACTTCTAAGACCTCTTATCTCTTTTTCCATCATACTCTTTTGCTTGTATATTTGTGTGATACGAGTGACACAATCTGGATCTCGTTCGTACAAGGAATGCAATATATTTCTGGGTGCAACCTTTCTCTTTGTTAAATCAGCAACATGTTGCTTCTGATCCGCTGTCAACCTACCAACAAATGAGTGACCTTCTAATCTATCGGGTAAATCATGGTTATGAACGCCACATTTTACATCAATCTTCCATCCAGATCCATCTTTTGTCGGAATCGACCTGATCTTAAATGGACATCCACATTTTTTCGTCGCACTTTCTATTCCACTACGAATATCCTTGTATTTCCCACCTTTATGCAACCAAATATTATTTTGTTCTTTCTTCCTCTCTTGCCTGTTTGTGTATCTGAACGAGTGATGACGACCGTCACTTTATTTCGTAATCCGGTGTCTTTGACTCATCTTATCACCTCTTCTCGTGTACCAAATCTCTCTGTCGTTGTAAATACATCTGATGTATTCACACATATCGGTTCTTTTTCGTATAAAGGTACTGCACCTACAAAATAAAAATATTTTTTTAAAAAATGAATTAAAAAAACTTAAATAATAAAAAAAAAAAATCAAACCAGAAGACTTTATGAAAGTCTTCCGGTATTGTACTCTTACAATACCGGAACACTTACATAAAGTCTTCCGGTACACATATTCATTGCTACCGGAAGAGTTAATAAAAGTCTTCCGTACCGGAACACTTTTATTAAGTCTTCCGGTGTACAATCATCACAATATCGGAAGACTTACATAAAGTCTTCCGATATGTTAATTTACGTACCGAAACTCATCCCCAAAGTCTTCCGGAACGTATATTTTTGGACAAATTTTTACTTTAATCTGACGGTCTGACACAAATGGTAAAAAAAAAAAATAATAAAATAATAATATAATAAAATATTTTAAGGTTAAAATGGGCATTTTTTAAAAATTGTGGGGGTACAGGTATAGGTAGGGGGTGTGGGGTAAAGTCTTCGATAACTAATGGGTCAATGGCCCATCATATGACTTAAAAATATTTTAAACAACACAAAAAAAAATAATTAATCATTAATAAAAATAAGAAAAATGAATTTTTATCTATCAACTTCAAAAAGTTGGGTAGAGTTATCCATATAATAAATTATATAAAAAATCTATAAAATTTAAATTATTAAATAAATAATTAAATATAATAAAATAATATGATATTAGTTGATTGATGGAAGATACACTACTCAATTTTTTTATGATATGTAAAGAAGTTATTCCCATAAAAATATTAATCAGTAATTTACATGTAAAATGTACCAGGCTTTGATAGAGTTTAAGGTAGACTTAAAATGTGTCTAGTTGAAACGTTTTAATAATTATTTAAAGGAATTTGATTTAATCAAAATCTAAAAACACAAGAAGAATTTTTAAAATGATATAAGTTTATAAAATATCACTACTAGAAATACTCTGTTTTACTGCGGATTTACCTGCGGATTTTAGTAAAAATTCCGCAGGAAACACGTTTCCTGCGACTTTTCTTGTGACTTTTCGTTCCCAGCTAAAACCTTCGTGGGTAATACAAATCCGCAGGAAAAGTCGCAGAAATCAAAATCCGCAGGTAAAGTCGCAGGACATATTCGCAGGTAAATGCACAGGAAAGTATTAAATCGCAGTAAAATCCGCAAAAAAAGTCGCAGGAAATAAAAAAACCGCAGGTAAATCCGCAGGAAAGTTTTCTCAAATTTTTAATTTTCTTTGTCTAATTCATTTTTTAAATATTATAACACGTTAAATATCAAAATAACAATAATATATAAATTAAAATTTAATTTGAATGAGACAATTCTAAACTAATCACTTTCAAATTTTTAAAGCAACCAAGTTGCTAAATATTACTATGATAAAAAATGACACAACCAAACACCTAATAATCAGTTGTCCAACTAAATTAAAGATAAGAACACAAGAATAAGCAATATTAATAAAACAAATTACATTAACTAGTATACCATAGATCGATACAAAGCATAGTTTTGAAGCAATAACTTCATATCCGAGATTGATGTCGTCTCTGGAACTTAAATAACAGAACCATTCATCAGTGCAATGGCATAAATCGGAGGAGTCTTGGTCTGATTTGTAGCAGGTCTCTAGATTCACAGAACGTGTCACTATTGGCCAGGGAACGAATTCAGCTGAAGCAATTTTGTAAACATGATCCCAAATTCCTTTTGATATTTGAAATTTTGAAGTGAACCTTCAAAAAGAACATTAGCAGTTTGATATGCCTTGGTAAGCTGTGCGCTGAAAGAAGAGAGAAACTATCATTATTGATCATACAATTTTCAGAGAACATATCAAACTGAAAACCATCTAGAGAACAAACCGGTCAGCTTTATCAGCAGCATTCTGTAAAGCTTGGATATATTTTTTGTAGTAATGCTGATAAAAACTCTGCATCTCACGAGCATCACTTTTCTTTACCCTTCCCTTCAAAGTTGGATCATTTTCCTAGCAATTATGGGGAAAAACAAATACAGAAACTTAGCATGAAACTACTTGAATTACCATTGAGGAGCATGCCCATCAAATCAAATATTATTAGAGGCAACTATTCATATATAGCATCACACCTTACTAGAGGCAACTATCTATATTCAATAGGGCACGAGTGAACACACTTGCTAACTCGTTTCAATAGTCTCCGATCCAACCCAAACTAGAGAATTGCATGGAAAACAGTTTATGTTCAGTTTCAACTTTCAATTAGCACGTTTCATTTCATACACTTGCAAGCTTTTCTAAATAACAAGGACAATGCAAAAGGACAACACTCACACAAGTATCAATCATTAAATTGTGTTTCCAAACATGGAGAATGGAGCAATGCAAAACAAGTTACAAGTGGAAAACAGTGTTGTCATCAATCAAGGATCAAAGAAAACAAAAAATCCGTTCATTCAAATCCCGCTAAACAAAGATGCTATACCTTAGCTATTAGACAACATTCTGCACTAAACAAACATGATATCATAAAAACAACATTGATTTGTTAAAATTCTATTTCCCAATAGCACCACCATAGCTACTATTCAACAACATTGTAGGAAAACAAGCAGAAAAAAATATATTACTCTTTCAAGTCGTTGAAGAAGCGCGGTTTTGAATTGACGAACACCACGACCACTTGAAGTAGGATCCAACCTATGAGCTTTCTCAAAAGCATAAAACCGACCTAAAACACAACAAAATCAAAATCAAAATCACCAAACACAGCAATGACAGCATAGCAATATATCTCAACATAATTAACAATGAAGAATGAAAAAAGAAAGATGAAGAAAGGCTTACATAAATAAGCAACTCTAGGATGAGTTTTCTCAACTTCATTAGCAACACGAAGAATCGGTGCAATTTCAACAAGCGAAGAAGGAACAACCTCACTATCAAATATGGACTCTCCGAGATTCCCAGCCGTCTGCGTCCGTACAAGCCGCCGTGGAGGTGGCTCCGACGGCCCCGGTCCCCGTGAAGTGGACGACATTCGGAGATAGAACTCTCCTTATCCTACATTATACAGAAAAATCAATGAGAGTAAAAAAGAGTAGAAATGGAAATAGAGAATGCAGAGAAGAAGAGAAAAAGTAATGTACCGAGAGATTGAAGTTGAGATCATTTATTATATAAGTGCTTATGTATAAGTTACTTTTAATACAAAAGATAAATATAGGCAACTGAGAAGGAAAATGCAGATATTTGTATGGAAGGTTTCCTGCCCTCACAAGATCACTTATTGATACAATATCAAGAATTCTTGTAGGTACAATACCATCTTACACTAACCAACACTGTATTTTCTAAATCTTTATGATCCCCTGTATATAGTAAAGTGTCAATGAACATCAATGGTACTGGTAATACCTTTATCATATCTTGGAACAAGAGATCTCTCACTTTCCTCATTTCCATCATGTTCCTCGTAATGGTGAACAGAAACAGCAACAGGTGCCAACCCTGTCTCAGTTATTGAGCAGACGGTGAATAATTCGAGTAAAAAGAAACTCCAGGAGGAGGAACAATCGGACCACATATTCTAATGGGTACATGTTTATATATTGACTTACATTAACACGCATGGATTTGCAATCAATGAGATTTGCTAAAAGAACTTCAAGTATGAGATTTTCCATATAATCATCTCATTTTAGTTAAAACCATATAATCATCTCATTTAAGTTAATACAACAAAACAGGTTAAGGCATAAAACACCGACAACCAAAATGTGTTTAGACCTCAGGTGAGTGAAATCAAGTATACTCAAGCACTTCAAATATGTTAAAATCAAGTTTACACCTAAATAATCAATTTAAGCTAATGTGATCAAGACTACTAAACACACTTATATAAATCTAAAAGCTAATCTAAATAGTACCAAAATCTAAACCTAAATTGCAAGTAAGTTTTTCAGGTGAAGAAGAACATTATCCACCTTACAGTGTTGATGAGCTATCCACCCACTCCCCATCTCAATTTCCATCTTCTTCCCAAATCATCATCACTGTCATCGGCAGTGGCGACGACGGTGGGAGCAGGAGTTGGCCAACAATAGAAATCTAAACCTATATATACAAACATGAAAAATACATGTGCTTTCTTACTCCAAGCTAAACTTGAAAAGAGATAGCCTAAAAAAAACTATAAGATGAATAACAACAATGTTAGAGCTCATACCTATATCTCATGGCCTCGATGGAGGGTGAAAATCACCAATGAACAAAGTGAGTGACACCGATTAGGTTCCAATTGAGTGACACCGATTGACCATTATGTTATTCTTCGACGAGATTTTCTGCAACTGCAAAAAATAGTGAGTGAAAAGAATCCGTAACGGAACCAAAACAAGTCAAAGAACCTCGATAGGACCGTGTTCGACCGCACATGTTAATCATATGCTCAAAACTACCTCGAGTGAAAGTAAGGATATAGTTATACCACAGGACAGTAGCAACTTCATGCGGAAAACTCCATTCTCATAAGGAGTCCCGACTGCAAAAAACACAACACAACACTTTTTATGCTTAAACCAATACCAGTTCCACTGTGTTTTCTCGAGGCTTACAACAAAATCATAGCAATCTCAAAATTACATATACAATATACTATACTCTGATGCAAATGCCTCCATTTTCATTTTTACTGAGGAAAACAACAATGAAAAACAGTTCATGCTCTCACTACAATCTAAAATCAAAATCAACACAAAGTCAAATCAAATTTTCCTGTAATCCAATTCTATCAATATGAAACACATACAACATTTTACAAAGTAATTTCACCCGTTTCAACATACAACTCAATCATTCATTGTGCTCTTGGGTTGGTAGTAACTATAATAGTGTAATAGTAGTAGCAATAAACTAGTAACAATAAAATTGACTAAGAAATTAAGTGCAAACATACAGTATCCAAACCAGCTGAAGTCTTCTGCAACCCTTCTACAAGAAACCCCTAATTCATTACAAAAGAAACAAACCAATCAATAAATATGAAACCTCTAATTCTTAATGTAGACTAGAGTGTGAATATTTAAATTAAGTTTGGTTAAAATTATGGGTGGGTTTGTGAATATTAACCACAAAAGTATACATTATTAATCACTTATTTTACTCAATTTGATTGACCAATTTCATTATTTAGTTGATCAATAAAATACATAGCACTAACCACTTCAACATTAAATTATGAAATATATTAACCAACTTTTTTTACGTTCTATTATCTACCTTATTTTACTACTTAAAACTATCATTATGTTTGAGCACTCATTAAAAAAATTATAAAATGTATTAACAATTATTTACACACTATTAACCAAAATTTAATTTATTTATCACGTAAAATTATAAAATTATGGGTGGGTTTATACAACCAACTGCACATACTTTGTCAAAGAACCACCTAAAAAATGTACCTGCTAAAGGGCGCCAACTGCCACAGAATATTCCAACCTTGAGAAGCAGTTCCACTCTACTAACTTCAAGTCTTCGTGAGCTGTTGAATGAACGAAAGTTATTAGAGCAAAAGGTTTGACATCCTCATCCAGACATATCATGTTACTGGATATATCGTAGTCTTTAACAAGACACATATGTTCAGTACATGGGTATAGTATTAGCATAGACATGTAGATACAAGTAAGGCAACTTAGGTCTAGAGCCACCCAAATCAGGTTATGGAAAATCCTTTGTTTAAAACCTTACCAAAAAAGAGGACAAGCATATGTTCACAAGCAAATACCTCGTGATGAAATTGTGAATACATGACAACATGAGGCATTTTATCGAACATTTAGAGTGCAATAAAGGAATTACAGAAAAAATATCAAAAACACACAGAGGCATTTTATCAAACATTTAGAGTGCGATATCTAGGTGGTTTTCACTAGTAGAGGAAGCATGACTCAGTTAATTACCATCCATTCCATAGTTTATCTGAATTCAAAGAATTACCATCCATTTCACTAGTAGAGGAAACAAGTAAATATTACCAAAGTAACATTGCAAGATTAAGAATGTCAACATAATAGATAGAATGAGTGTACCTGAATCAACATTAACCCCAACATTTCCCATTTCAGCAAAAGTACAAGCAATGTCTCCTCCGTCTATATGTTCCTTCATCCTCTTGAGTTTAAATTCAACCGACATTTTTTCTATCCTTTGAAAACCAATTTCTTCATTCAACAACCGTATTTCTCTCTTCTTATCTTCAATTTTCGCCTTCAACTTTGTTTCCCTAGCAATTAGGGTTTCTTCAACTCTATTGAAATCACTGTCATCACAAGTATCACACACACACAACAGTTCTTCGTTGTTTATGAGATTTGTGTGATTCCAAAGAGTGACTGCGAGTGTGTGAGTTTGAGTGTAAGTGTGTGTGAACTTGTAAGTAGGAATAAGTTTTTGGAAAAAATCGAAGTGTATTATTTATGATTAATAAATTATTTCTTTTTCTAAAAAATAAATCTCTCAATTTTTATAATTTTTTTATTCAATATTGTTAATTTATAAATAATTTTTTATAAATTAACATCGTGGAATTGCGAAAAATATTTTTTAAATTTTTTAGACTATCTATAAATTGACACTATCAAATCACAAAATTTTATCAATTATATCATAAATTTATATTTTTTAATTAATTAAATATTATTGATTTTTTATTTTGATTAATTGGTCAAATATTTGGATGGAAATTTTAATGGAGTAAGTTATAGGATTATAATTTAGAATGATTGTACTATAAATTTATTTATTTTTTAAAATATTAAAGAAGAGTTTAATGATATGTATTGACGGTGTAAAATAATTTTACACTATCATTCAATATGAATTCATCAGTCTTTAATGCCATACAATTATTTTAAAATTTACAATCTGATATGGCCGAATACATGATAGTGATTGGTTGACAACGTAAAATTATTTTAAACTGTCCGTGCATGTTCTATTTTCACATTAAATAAACAAATTTTCTTTAAAATATGATTGTTTTTATACTATATATATTATTATTTTTCCTAAAATATGTTTGTTTAGAAATATAAGAATTATAAGTTAATTTTTTATTTTATTTTATCCTAAGAAAATTTTTTAAATTATTAAATTTTCTATAAAAAATAATAAAAGAATTGATATAGGAAAAAATAGAAATATAAAAATTAATATGAAATTATAATATATCAAAGTAATGTTTTATAATTTTATATATAATTATTAAAAATATAAAAAAAATTCAAAAATAAAATAGTATTAATAACTCGCAGCAAAGGTTGCAGCAAAATTCGCAGCAATTCCTGACATTTTGGGGGATTTGAATTTTTATATTTCCTACGAATAAACTAGCAGTAAAATCCGCAGGAAAATGAGAATAATATTATAAAATGCAAAGTCGCAGGTAAATTCTCAGGAATTCCTGCAAACTTTGCTGCGACTTTATTTTTCGCAGGAAATAAAATTTTACATCAAAAATCCGCAGCTAATGTCGCAGGTTTACCTGCTGATATTTTTCCGCAGGAAAATCCGCAGATAAATCGTGTATTTCTAGTAGTGTATTTTATTTAAATTAAATTTAAAAATTTCAAACCATGTCAAAAAATAAATAATTTGAAGTTGTTCATTCATTCTATATGATGCCAATGTTGAATTTTTCATTATTAATTTTTCAAATTTTGAAAGATGGACATAATATTTCATAAACATTTCAAATTCACCTCCAATTTTTTTTTTAAAAAATACAAACAAATTTTTAATAATTTTTAAATTTACAAATTAATCCCGTCAAATTTTTAAAAAGCTGCAAATTACTCCCTACTTTTCATTTTCAAATTTACCCCAAAATTTTTAAAATTTACGAAAATAAACTCAAAATTTTAATAATAAAATTATTTTAATACTCTAACAAAAAAAAACATTTAAAAATAAATAATAAATTAAATTTTATAAAAAAATTAAATTAAATTATATAAAAAAATTGAATTACTTCGTCGAAACATACTATTATATAATATTTGTATCACTTGTATTCAACTATCCTCATACTCTTCTAACCTTCTTTCCATTAAGGAAATATATGTTTGATTCTAAATTCAACATTTGTCTATTTGAAAGAGAAACAAATATATAAATACATTGTTAAAATTTGTCTATTACTCTATAAAGTAAGAAAACCCTATTTGAAGTTTGAACCATTCTACACCCATTGGAGTTTCTCTAGGATTCGAAATTCAAAGGTTGAAGCAAGGCAGAAGTTGCCTACTTTTTCAAACAATTGGTATTATAATCTTTCATGTGAGTGAGGCCTTAACTGTTATGACTGACTTCAGAGAGTCTTCTTCTGACTCACTGCATATTATTGATCCCAGCTTGCAAATATTTGGCAGACATTGAAACCAAGAATTTCAGCATAAGGCCAGTCACCGCCATCAAAGATGGCCCCACCTAACAGCTAAAGATGGAAATTGAAAGATATGAGTTTGCGCGTTTTAGCGGTAATCAAGTCAAAATAAAACACACAACCAGAACCATCTTCCTATCTAACTTTGCTACATTTCAAAGTCTATTCCGACCAATTCCCCATCATCCGGCTAACCTTATATTTTATGAATATATAGTAAACGGCTTCAGGTTATCCTAAGTCAACTAGGAGTATCATATAATCTTTTTTAGACAATCATATAATTCATACATGCTCATTTTCTTTTTAATTCATTAATTACTATACACATTTAACAGCAAAGTTTTTAGAGATTATTTTGCTGAAATTTAAAAGTGCCGTTCAAGGGTTTAATCAAAAAAAAAAAACGAAATTTTTTTGGGGGTTTTGAAACTACGGTAAATTGTTGAAAAAGATTAAAAAAAAAAAAAAAAAAAACTTTGTGACAGTTAAAAACCACTGTTAAATTATTAAAACTGAAAGAAAAAAAACACTAATTTTATGATTGCATACTTAAGATCTATTGAAGTTTCTTAGAGTAATAGAGTCATAATTTAGGCTTTAATTGATATGCACCGATAGTCTAAAGAAGTTTTACACTGTCACTGAATTATAATTGTCGGATGTTATAATAAATTTGACTTTTATTTTTAAAAAATTTATAATAAATTGACAGTGTAAAATATTTTACATCCTATCAATTAATCCCCATAATTTATCATTCTTTCATTTTAAATTTTTTGTAAAGATTCAGAATAGCCGTTAAAAGATTAAAACTGAAAAGGAAAAAAAGATAGTACATGAAACATTTTCTCTTTTAATAGTCTATTTTCTTATAATGTAACTGGTGGCAGCAGGTAAAATTTTATTACTATGCCAAAGAGGAAGAAAGTCAAAATGCCAATAATTTACAATTAAAATACAACTATAATAGGAATATAATGTTGGTGTTAATTATATTGTTTTTTTGCTGTGTCAAAAGAATACATACATTATTGCTAGTATACGCGAAATTTGTCGCACCACTTTTCTGAGGTGCTATTATTTAATTTTTTTAGTGTAAACTTCAACGGTTTTGGAACAAGTGCCTCTTTCAGTTTTTCTTTGTTTGTTGAAAAAACCGTTTCATTTGAGTTGGAGATTTGGAATATTATTTGTGAACTATATTGACAATGATTCTTAAGCAATGTGAGAAATTTAAAATCCAGGAAACAATTTTTATAAAAATGTAGATGTTAATTATATACATTATCATTTAATAAAGATAATATTTTTTTTATATTTATAAATAAGAGGTTAGAAGCCCTTAAAAAAGTATTGAAAGAGGTACATTTATTTCACATATCCTCTTATAACCCGTGGTTGATTGTGGAGGATTTCAGCGACCTCTAACCATTATTTATATTATTAATATTGGTTTAAAGAGATTTAGAATTTTAGATGTTGATTCTGTTGACGATGGTGATGAATACCTCGATGACAATCGTTATTTGTTTGATTATAATAGTGGAGAGTATATTCGTAAACACTTTTACAATCAAGTTAGTATAAATCGTGAGTGTGAGGTTTAAGGTTCATAATTATGTGGGTCAGCTTTAAATTGGTCCTTATACTTTATATTTATAGTTATGGTTTAAAGTTTAGATGTCATAGAACTTTGTAAGGAAATCTTATGATTCTTCCCATCAAATGGATCGTAAGGGGTAGTTCATCCTGAATCATATGTCCACGTACAATATTTTCTCTCTCTTTAGATCATCCCAATTTAAGGTCGTGTGCTCCCAGATAAATTGGGATTTGGCCTAATAAAGAACAATCCCCCTCCTAAGCCTTAGTTGGAGGAGCCAATTAGGACTTTATTTTGGGAAACACTTGTTAGAATAATTAGGGTTTTCAAGAAAGATGAGGAAGGATATTCAAGAGAGAAAGGAAAGAATTAGATAATTATATTTCAAACTTGTGAAGCAGTTTGTTAATTGTGTAGTAATCCAAAACTATTACAATAACATGCCTATTTATAGGCGATCAAAGCTCATGCTCAAAACATACAACCCAAGCCAAAAACTTACAAAGTTATATTTTTGGCTTCGACACGATATTTATATGTTGTATCCTACTCTGTCGAATACATTTAACTCCTACCACTTTGACTAGCTACTTCAACACAATCAAATACTAGCTTTTCTATAAAACATCAAATTACAACTTCTAATACACCACCTAATTCATGTTTTTGAGACTTCTCATCCCAATGCTTTTCTTCTATTCGTCAAACCTGACTTTCTTCAAAGGTTTGATGAGTATATCAATTATTTGTCATTCTGTCTTGCAATGCTCAAGTTCAATCTTCCTTTTATTTACTTTATCCCTAGGAAAATGATACATTTTCTTTATGTGTGTACTTCTACCATGACACATAGGATGATTGGCTAGGTCGATACTTTACTAAACAACTTCATTATTTTAGGTTCCAAGATCTTGAGTTCTTCGAGAAATATCTCTATCCATATTGCTTGACATGTTGCATAAGATGCATCCATGTACTCAGCTTCACATGATGACAAAGCTACACTGATTTTCTTCCTTAAGCTCCAAGAAATTAGAGCTCTTTCAATTATAAATATGTAGTTTGTAGTACTCTTCTTCTCGTCTTGATCTCCACTGAAATCTGAATTAGTGTAGCCATATACCTCTACATATGTGATGCTCTTCTTTTGTCTTGGCATCAGCACACCATGATCAATCATACCCTTTATGTATCTTAACACCATCTTAACTGCAGTGAGATGATATTCTTGGGGTTTCTCTATGACTCAAATAAACAATCTGACACTTTGACAGATATCTGGATTGATATTGCATAGATACCTCAAGGATCTAAAGATTTGTTTGTACAATGTCACACTTACGAACTCATCAATTGTATCCTTCTTCAACTTTGTTCTAGTTTCTAATGGCGTGTAAGATACATTACAATTTCTCATCTTGAACTTCTTCAAGATATCTTTTGCATACTTTTTTGGTGCAAGAACACACTTTCACTTGTGTCTTTGAACTTCATTCTTAAGAAATAGGATAATTTCCCTAGGTCTGACATTTCAAACTCATGCATCAGCTTTGACTTGACTCTTCTTATCTCTGTTTCATGTTCACCTATAGTTAATAAATCATCTACATGCAAGCATAAAATGATTCGACTGGCCCTGTCTATATCATTTCCATACACTCCGTGTTCCAAGACACACTTTGTGAAACGTGCTTCAATCAAGAAGTTATTTATTCTCTTATTCTAAGTCCTTGGGGCTTGCTTAAAATTATATAGATCCTTCCTCAATCTGTATACCTTCAAATCATGCCCTTTGATTTCGAATCTTGGTGGTTGACTAACATAGACTTCTTCTTCCAAAGGCTCGTTCAAAAATGATGACTTTACATCCACCTGATGTATCTTCCACCCTTTGTACGTTGTAGTTGACATAAAAATTATGATTGTTTCCAACCTTGCAACATATGCATAGACTTTTCGAAATCAATACTAGGTTTTTACATAAAACCTCTCTCCACTAGTGTCGCCTTATGCTTGTCAATTTCACCATTCGGCCTTTGTTTCAGCATCTAAACTCACTTCACATCAATTGACTTCTTGATTGACTTTTCCATAAGCTCTCGAGTCTTGTTATTCTCAATTTCCCCGAGTTCTTCTTTCATGGATGCCAACCAACTTGAAACATTCATAGCTTGATCTAAATTAATTAGGTTTGCTTCCGTCATCATTATCACTTCTTCAATTAAGTCAACATCTACATCGACTGCTTGATCTGGAGATCTCTTATATCCAACTAGTTTTGCTAACTCAGTTCTTGCTCTAGTCGATCTTCTAACATTCTGCTCAGGTGGTTCTTCATTTTGATTGGTTATGGCTTCAGTTTGTTGATCTTTTTCAAACACAACTGTGACTGTAATTGGTTCCTATCGAACTGAATCGTGACTTCAATCCCACCCTTTTCTTTTATCAACTAGAATGTATCTATTGATCACTAGTTTATCACTATTTTCTGAATACAACTTGTATGCATTATTCAAATGATAATCTATGAGCATCATGGTCTGACTTCGATATTTAGTTTCTTCCTTAGTTGTTCATAAACATGCCTAAAACATATTGATCTAAAAAGTCTAAGATGACTGACATTTGGCTTATGTAATGTCCAAGCATCATAAGGTGTCTTCTCGATTATCTTCTTTGTTGAATATCTATTTAGAATGTATACTGATGTCGAAGTTGTTTTTCACCCCAAAATCTCTTTGGTATATATTTAGCTTTCAACATGCTCCTATTCATGTTCAGTATACTTCAAATCTTACTCTTAATTATGCCATTATGTAAAGGGTACAACAACCTTATGCTTTATAACTTCCATTGAGTTCAGATCTTGATAATGAAAGTATTAAGATTGGTTGAAGGAGTTGTGTACTTGAAACTAAATGTTCTTGGAGATCTTGTTAAGTTTTCAGGTTGGAAGAGAGATTGAGGGATTTTTAATGGTGGTTAAAAATTCCATTGAAAAGAAATAGTGAAATTTTGGTATCAGATATGTGATGTCGAATGCGATGTCACGACATTACTATTTGAACATTAACGAGGTAAAAACATAATAAAGTACAACAGTAAGAACACAAGGAATTATTAACCTAATTTGGTGCAAATTCACCTACTCCGGGGGCTACCAAACCAGGAAGGAAATCCACTATCAATTGTATCAATTCAGAGTTAAACAATCCCAGTTTACACCCCTCACTTAATCTCTACCCAATGAAATTTCTATCTAAGAACCCTTAGATAAGAGAACCCCCTTTCACTCCCCCTCAATACACACAGTGATAATCAAACAAAACCTTTCAAGAAAATAGAAGAACACTCTTCCAAAAAAAAACTTGACTTTGCTTAAACGCTTCAATAAAAAACAAACACTCATGCTTAAAAGCTTAGAGTGGACAAAATTATAACTCAATATGAACAGTCTCATTCAAACATCTAGGTAATGTATGAATGACTCAAAAGCACTCAGATTCACAAATACACAATATTTTGTGCTTCACAATTAGGTTAAACATCCAGTAATATAGAGCATTCTGAATGGTTTTGGATCTGATCAGAAACTTCCACAAATAAGATCACATGTTTTACTCAAAATCAAATATGAAAAGATCTTCAAAAAACTCCAAAAATTAAATGCAACATCTTCTGTATTTGACAACAAATCTCCCTTTATTTTCGCATATACTGGAGCAAATCAAATAACTAAACACCTACTAAAATCATACAGAAATTAAATCAAAACTTTATGTATCAGGAAATTCCAGAACTATCAAGACAGATGCTATGACATCTGATCTGACATCATAAAAACCTGCATAACAAATGTTCTTCAAGCATTTCAGGGACATATTACAAGACATCAAGACATATGATAATGTTTTTCTACATATGCAGCCAAACTAAGAACCTTTAATCCCCCCTTTGGCAAATTGTGGCTAAAACATTATCAAAACTAATCAACCAAAAGGAACCGAACAACAGAGATCAAAGCAGCAGAAGAATAAGAAAAATATTATGGTTTCACAAAATAAAATAACTGGTAACACAACACACAATCAGAACAACATCTCTCCAGACACAGCAGTGGAACAACCAAAGCAAATTTAACTAACTCTCCCCTTTTTTAGCCATAATATGACAACAATACCAACAGTTTCTCCCTTTTAACACATGATTTGAACTTAAATGAGAGAGAAGAGAGAGAGAGAGAGAGAGAGAGAGAGAGAGAGAGAGAGAGAGAGAAAGAGAGAAAGAGAGAGAGAAAGAGAGAGAGAGATGGAGAGAGAGAGAGAGAGAGTACACCAGCTTCCCATATCAGTAGTAGAAGCCATATCACTTTCAAACTTAACAACATTCTTCTTTGCAACAACTTTCTTTCCAGGGATAATGTTCTGACCATTATTTTCACTATTAGGCACAACAACATTCTTCAATTTGTTATTAGCAAGAGATAAAACAACCACATATTTGTCTTTTCTTGTCTTGATCCTCATGTCACCATCAGGATTCACATTCTTGATCCATTCATCTTTAACAGTTACATAATATAGATGATGTGAGAGATAATGAAATTGAAACAATTGTGCAAATTGCAGTAGGAGAACTAAAATAAGTTGACTAGTCTTCCCACACAACATTAATTGTTATCGATCCTCATTGATGCAAATCCCTAACTTACCCCTCAGGATTTCAAACTGATTAGCATCCAAAGCTTTAGTGAAAATGCCATCCAGTGGTAAATCAGTGGCTACATGTTCTAAAGCAACAATCTTTTCTTCAACTAGATCTCTAATGAAATGATGATGGATATCAATATGCTTAGTTCTGCTATGTTGAATGGGATTCTTGGAGATATTGATAGCACTCAAATTTTCGTAATACAATGTCATGACATCTTGTGAGACATTGTATTCTTTCAGCATTTGCTACATCTAAACCAACTGAGAACAACTACTTCCAGATGCTATGTATTTAGCCTCGGTTGTGGATAGAGAAACACAATTTTTCTTCTTACTGAACCAAGATATTAGATTGTTTCCCAAAAACACATCTCTAGATGTGTTTTTTCTATCATCAACACATCATGTCCAGTCTGCATCATAATAACCACTTAGCTCAGAATTGGAACCATGAGAGTATAACATACCATAATCATATGTACCATTGACATACTTCAATCTTGACATCTAGCACAAACAACTACAACAAAAGCAATTTCATACCTATTTGTTGTGCGATATAATAAGCTTCCAATAATACTTCTGGAGAGACTTTGATCCACATTCACACCCTTTTCATCTTTAGACAACTTCAAATGAGCAGGAGCAGGTGTCCTTTTGTGGCTAGCATTCTCCATTCCAAACTTCTTGACAATATTCTTGGCATATTTACTCTGAGATATGAATATATAGTATTCCATATGTTTGACTTGAAGACCAAGAAAATAAGTTAATTCACCAACTAGGCTCATCTCAAATTTAGATTGCATCTGTTTGAAAAAATGTTGAACCATCTCCTCATATCCCACCAAACACAATATCATCAACATAGATTTAAGCAATCATGAGCTTTTTTCCTTCTTATTTCACAAAGAAAGTCTTGTCTATGCTACCTTTTCTGTAGCCATGTTCAATAAGAAATTTTGTAATTCTCTCATACCAAGAACTTGGAGCTTGTTTCAATCCATATAGATATTTCCTTAGCTTATAGACATGATTAGATAAATTAGGATCAGTGAATTGTTGGGTTGTTCCACATAAACTTCCTCATTTAAGTAACCATTCAGAAGGCACTCTTGACGTCCATTTGATACAGTTTGAACTTTAAGATGCAAGCAACTCCAAGAAGTAATCTAATAGATACAAGTCTAGCAACAAGAGAAAAGGTATCATCAAAATCAATTCCTTCAACTTGAGTGTATCCCTGAGCAACCAGTCTTGCTTTATTCCTGGTAACAACTCCCTGTTCATCAGATTTGTTCTTGTACACCCATTTGGTACCTATCACATTTGATCCTTCAGGCCTTGGGACAAGATCCCAAACTTCATTCCTCTTGAATTGAGATAACTCATCTTGCATATCATTGATCCAGAACTCATCAATCAATGTTTCTTTAACATTATTTGGCTCTATATTTGACACAAAACAAGTTAGAGATTATCTCCTTTGACTTTGTAGTAACTCATTTATCCAACTCTCCTATGATGAGATATTTAGGATGATCTTTCTGAATTCTGATAGAGGGACCCTTGTTGGTCTGACTAGCTTCAGGCTCAGAACCAGAGGGTTATTCATCAATACTTATGTCTTCAGTTTCTGTTGGAGTTGCATTCTGGAATGTTTCAACATCATCCAGGATATCAACTTCTTTGTTCAAGTCTTGATCATCAATAATAACATTTATAGACTCCATCATTACTTTAGTTCTGGATTGTAGACTATATAGGATATGTTGTTGGTAGAGTATCCTAGAAATATCCCTGCATCACTCTTTGAATCTAATTTTCTTCTTTGTTCATAATCTGCTAGTATGTAGCATTTACTTCCAAAGACATGGAAGTATTTCATAGTAGGTTTTCTTCCTTTCCATAATTCACACATAGTAGCTGAAGTACCTTTCCTCAAGGTGACTCTTTTGTGAATGTAACATGCAGTATTCATTGCTTCCGCCCATAAATGATAAGGTAATTGTTTTGCATGTATCATGGCTCTAGCAGATTCCTGTATACTCTTATTCTTGTGTTCTACAATTCCATTTTGCTGAGGAGTAATGGGAAATGAGAATTCATGACTAACTCCTTAAGAGGAGCAAATTTCAGCAAACTTGGCATTCTCAAATTCCTTCCCATGATCACTTCTGATTCTAATAACATTAATTTCCTTTTCTCTTTGAAGTTTTTGACAGAGATCTTTGAAAACTTCAAAATCTTCTGACTTTTCTCTAATGAAATTTATCCAAGTGTATCTTGAATAGTCATCCACAAGAACATAAGCATATTTCTTTCCACCAAAACTTTCTACCTGCATAGGTCCCATCAAATCCATGTGAATAAGTTATAATACTCTTGAGATGGTAAGATGTTGAATCTTATGATGTGACATCTTAGTATGCTTTCCTACTTGGCATCCACAAACTCTTCCTTCTTCAATTTTGAGATTTGGAATTCCTCTGACAGCTTCCATGGATATGATTCTCTTCATGCCTTTCAGATGCAAGTATCCAAGTTTCTGATGCAAGAGTTTAACTTCATCTTATTTGGCAAGCAAACAAGAGGAGATATAAATTGAATCTTGAGATGCCCATAGATAATAGTTGTCCTTATATCAGACTCGCTTCATGATTAATTCACCTTCATCATCTGTAACCAGACATTCATATTTGGAGAAATTAACTTTCAGTCCTTGATCACATAGTTGACTGATGCTAACTAGATTGGCAGTCAGCCCTTTAACAAGTAGCATGTTGTCAAGTCTAGGCACTCCTGAGCAGTCCAGTTGTCATATTCCCTTGATTTCACCTTTGGCTCCATCACCAAAAGTAACAAAACTAGTAGCATAAGGTCTCATATTCACCAACAGATTTGTGACTCCTGTCATACGTTTTGAACATCCACTATCAAAATACCAGTCATTTTTTGCTGAAACTCTGAGAGATGTATGAGCTATCAATCTGTTGGTACTAATCGTAGGAATCCATTGCTTTTTGACCCGAGGTATGTTCTGAATTAGAACATGTTGAGGGACAGGGTTAGGATTTCCACAGAGTTTGAAACAATATGGCTTCAAGTGACCAAACTTTCCACAATTATGACACCTTCATCTATGGGAATTTCCTCTTATGTAATTTGCAGGACTTCTGTTATGATGTTAAGACATCTGATTCAACATCTTTGGTGTAAGATTAGAATGAGCAAGATCAGAGACAAGTTCTTTTCTTTTGTCAACCCCTAGGACAGTCACATCTCTAGCTATCTTTCCAATTTGCAGAATCTCATCTAGAGTTTCTGAACTCTTGTTCAACATTCTGACAAACTTAGTCATTTGATCAAGTTTGGAGTTTAGCAATGTTACCCCATTCTCCAGCTTGGAAATGGTTTCCAAATGCTCTTCTTTCTCAGTCTCCAGTTAAGATATGACTTTCTTATGTTCCTCTTCTTATTGGCATACTTCTTCATTTTTGAGACATAGTTCTCTATAAAAAGTAGTTAATTCATCATATGTGACTTCATCATTACCGAAATCAGAATAATATCTCCCAGTTAAAGCAGTAGCATTCTTAGAATATTCTTCTTCAGCTTCTCTTTCAGTGTCTTCATCTAACCAAGCCACAGTAAGACCCTTTTTCTGGTTCTTGAGATGTGTGGGACATTCAGATCTGATGTGCCTAAAACCTTCACATCCATAGAACTGAACTCATTTTCCTTGAGAAGAGTTCTCTTCAGCCCTTGTATTTCTGCCAAAGTAAGTTGACCTACTGACGTCAGATGAGTTATTCTTGACATTTAGTATTGACTTCATGTCCATCTTTTGCATTACTTTGTTAAATTGTCTCCCAAGAAGTGGACTTGAAACTTATTACTCTTGTGCAAAAGGGTAAGTTTTTTGAAGAAGAACTAGTTCAAACTATATCTTAGATCTTGTGGCAGAAGTTCTAAGAAACTGAAGATGATTGTAGTTGTTATGGAGAGTTTATTTCTCTCTATGATAGTATGAGATCTTTAAGATCAACTTAATAAAGGTATACTCTATGGAGACCCCCTGAATCATGAAAATAATAAGGGATGCAGTTGATGATTGAGATACATGGAGGATGTCTCAACAAATGTTAGAACATCATCTGACCTTGTTACACCATGGAGAAGAACATATTGAATAAGAAGCATATTAACTTATCATACGATAGAATGATAAGAAAAGAAGTAACTTATCTCTAAATTATATCTCTGGTTGCTTGAAGAGAATAAGGTATGGATTCTGATGAGCTCAAAATATGGAAGATGATTTTCACCAATTAAATCATAGATGTCCAATCTTATCATATGAAAGGATGATGCGATGAAGACTATTTTGGATAAAAAGATGGTGTCTTCTACAAGCCTAGTCAGACGAAAGTGGATCAGACTAAATCCCATGGAGCAAGCAAGCTCAAGATTTCGACTTTGGAGTACACATTTGATGGCTTCTTGAGATTCAGTATATCTTATCAAGGAATAAGAAATTTCCAAGTTTAAGTGGATTGAATCTCAAGAGAAAGGTGGTGATCCTAGTCATGTGACAACAGGAGTAAAGGTACAAGGAATGAATGCATTCAACATGGGTGTTGGACAAAGAGTGATCTCTTAAAAACATGAGGATGAGTCTTGTGTTTTCCATTCATCAGTTGTGGGGGTCTTGGCAGTTTAAGTTTGGAAAGTTAATGGATTGAATCATAGATATCATGATTATTCTATCTAATTTGGGATAAAATAACGTTGTTTATAGAAGAGGATTGTGATCTTTCTTAAAATCTTGGTTGTAGAGATACTTTGAGAAGACTAGACAATGTCTGACTGGATGTGAGGACATTATTCAGGAAACATTGCCTATTGGGGTGATTTGGACGGTATGACTGGAAAGGAGAAAACGCGCGCATGCAAAAAATTATCTTTGTTTTTGGCATTATCGATGGACGGTTCTCATTAAATAAGAAACAATTAAAGTTATTTTGGCCAACACACACTGGTTTTTTGTGAAGTTACATTCGTCAGTTAATGTCTTTTTTGAATGGACATTGTTTCTCTCCATAATTCATTACTTCCTAAGAATATCTCTAGGATATTTAAATGAGTCATTAGCTACTTCTATTTCAGGTTATGTGTGGTATTCTAATGGCATTTGTTCGTTTCTGGGTAACTTTTATCTGGGCATGAGTCTGCGTTGGCCATTTTTGCCAATTTTTGACTAAAAAAGGGGGAGATGTGGTTGAGTTTGCTCTTGTAGTTGTTTTGCAAGGATGTTGGATAGTATGTCTTGACATCATGTTTGAGTCTCTGAGTCCTTCTTTTTGTGTATTTTGTTCTGATTTATGAACACGGTCGTGTCATGTGTTCTGAGTTACCCAAATGAGGAAGTATAGATTCAGGGAGTCAAAGGGAGCTTACTGGAGGGGGAGATGTGTCTTGTCAACTCTTTCAGACTTCTTTCTAGCTTCAGGAGTCTCCGATCTCTTATCTGGCTGAAATAATTCCAATCTATTTTTCAACTTCATTCATCCAACACAAAAATAGAAGCATCCTGTGTTTATTGTTCAAAAGGAGTTTTATCCAAAATTTGTCAAAAGGGGGAGATTGAAAGCTCCAGTGGTTTGACTAAATTTTGGTAAAACACGATACTGACAAAGATGAAGAAATTTTGGAACGTGATAACTTAAAGAAATCTACCAAAGAACGAAGATGTCAAATGAGATGTTCCAGCATGAAGACTCGACATCCTGGATAATTATAAAAGAAGATTTATATTTGTTTTAAATATTTCAATATTCTCTGCAACAATATCAACAAATCAGAAGACAGAAGATCTGAAGCACATGGGCGAAAGATGATTATAAATAGAAGTCTGAGACCTAGGGAAAAGAACTAATCCTTGTAACACTTTTGTAAGAGTAGAAAATAAGGTTTTAGGGTTTTGAAAGTCGTTGGCTTTCTTGTATTTTAAGTCACCCTTTTTATCGGTTGGATACAATGAGGTAGACATTGTTTTTGATACATACTCAGAAACCATTAGGTAATGAATTGTATATTGTTCTTGGATGAAGCTTTGAAACATATCCAACGAGACTTGTTAGTCAAAGAGAGTTGATTGAACATTGCATTAAAAATTGAGGCTTTCATGAATGATACAATTGTTGAGATGCAACAAGACAGAGTTGTTGGAATGCAACCTGATACCGTTGTAGGGTTGCAACAATGAAGAATCACGGGTGGTGATCAAAGGGAGTGAGATAGGGTTCTTTTATCAAATATGGAATTCCTGCTATAAAGATTACATTAGGTAGGATTAAGTAAAACAAAGTGTGTTTACCTGTACAACGAGAGGTTTTGTACAAGCAATAATCTACTTATATTGTGATATTATTCCTAGATTGGTATCCCCTAAAGTAGTTGAGTTCGACCAAACTGAGTTAGCAAATTACTGTGTCATTTATCATTCTGCAATTATACAACTATGTTATTACGTTGACTGATCAAACATGTCGAGACAGATGTTGGAACATCTACAATGTTCATCCACTAATATTGTTGAATATTAGTCTGCGCATGTTGCCCTTGTTTAATTGTTGCAGAGATCAATGTCCCGACATGTGGTTAGGACATCCGTGATCTACTTACTAGAATTTCAATATTATGTTTGTATGTAGATGAATTGTTGATTATAGGTGCAGATGAAACATAGATAAGAAGAGTCAATTTGAAGCTAATGCAAGAGTTTGAAATGTACGACATTGGGAACTTGTCTTATTTCTTAGGGGTGGAGTTCAAAGACACAAGTGAATGAGTGATCTTGCACCAGAAAAGGTATGCCTAAGTTATCTTGAAAAGATTCAAGATGAACAACTGTAATGCAACTGCTATGCCATTAGAAACTGGAGCAAAGTTGAGGAAGGACAAATGATGAGTTTGTAAGAGTAACATTGTACAAACAAATCATTGGATCCTTGAAGTATCTTTGCAATACCATGCCAGATATTTTTCAAAGTGTTTGATGAATAAGTAGATTCATAGAGAACCCCAAGAATGTTATCTGAATGAAATTAAGAGAGAACTGAGATACATCAAATGTATGATTGATCATGGTGTGGTAATGTTAAGACACAAGAAGACCATCACGTATGTAGAGTTATATGACTACATTGATTCAGATTTCAGTGGAGATCAAGATGAGAAGAAAAGTGCTACATGTTACATATTCTTGATCGAAGGCACTCAAATCTCTTGGAGCTCAAGGAAGTAACGCAATATTGCTTTGTCATCTTATGAAGTCGAGTATATGGCTACATCGTTGTTTACCGTGAAAATTTGTAAACAACTATTGGTCTTCCAAATCTAAAAGTTTTGGTTACTCACAAAATCGATCAGATTGATCCGAGGACATGTGTTAATTGATTTTTATATAAAGTCTGGAAAAACAATGAACACTTCGACAAAGTTCATGATTAAAATGGTTTGCTTTCAAATTATAAATGGAATTGAGTGCAATAGACTAAAGTCGAAAGATTGATAAAATGCAGAAAGTAACTTGAACAAGTAAAAGATAAATTCTTAATAAGAAAACTTATTGAATTGCATTAAAATGTAAAAATGGTGTTACATCAACGTGCATTATCACACACTCGTTTCTCTGCCCTGATATTTTGAGAAAATTGAGTAATTTATACAGAATTGAACACACACAAAATCTCATAATATAGACATCATATTTATACTAATCGAAAAGAACTTCCTATAACAACCTATAAACTAAAACAAGACAAGTGTCACTCTGCATATATTCGATCTTTGGATGCGCTTCACGTGTCTTTTTTTACATTTGATAAGAACAAATAGTTCCCTCTATTATTTGAATTTAAATTCTTCGTCGAAGACACCTTCAATAGCATCTCGGTCGAATCAAATCTTCCACTTTAGCAAATATTTTCTAAGTCCATAATCTTGCACTCATAATATTCCCTCTTTTACGAAGACTTCTTCGACTAGGCTGCATAATGACTCATTCGTCGAATATTTCAATATTTCACAGAAATCTTATGCCCATGAATATTTGCAATAAAATAAATCATACGTCAAATTTAGGAGCTAACAATCATATGCAGCATGTCAAGCAGCATGGATAGAGACGCTTTCAAAGAACTCAAGATAATGAAATCTAAGAAAATGAAGTTGTTTGTTGACAACAAGTCAGCTATCGACATGATAAATCACTAAAGAAAGTCAGGTTCAACGAGTTGAAAAAAAGTATTGGGATGAGAAATCTTGAAAACATGAATTAAGCCGTGTGTTAATTGTAATTCATAGTTTTGTAGGAAATTAGCATTCGACTGTGTCGAAGTGTAGTAGTAAGAGTCAGTTGTATTCGACAGAGTTGAATACATTATACATATGTAGTTTAATATTTTTTAATTTGTAAGTTCTGTTTGGGTTTTAGTTGTCTATAAAAAAAGGTATGATATGATGAAAATAACAACTTCATTTTTCACAAATTTTGTTTATGATTTTTTTTTCTCTCATCTTTTTTGAAAACCCTTTTGCTTCGATACTAAGTTGATAATTCTTAATACTCAATTTTATAACTCAAGAAAAACATGAAAGTCTGAAAATGAAACAGCCGAACAACAAAAATCCAAGAGTCATTTGGCCATAATGTCTATTACCCTTAATACTCTATGCTTTGCGCCAAATTTGCATTTTTAAAAACTTAAAAAGCCATGGATTCATCACGTCCATAATGCAAATTCACTTTTTGAACCAAGAGCCGAGTTGAATAGAGACGCAACAGGTTGTTATCAAAGTGTCGTGGCAGTGAGTTGGAATAGGGCACCATGATGGGGTCACGGTGGGGCGTCTTTACCAGGTACATATGGTTGGTGGTTTTTTTGGTGGGATCGAGGAGTATGTTTCAGATCTTTTTATAAAAAGAGTATATCAGTAAAAAAAACGTTTGGTAAAAGAAAATCATAAAGATACTAAATTAATACCAAAAAAACATCTTCATCCGAATTGAATACCAAAAACAATCTGAAATTGTATCACTCCCATGTTATTATCATCCTAAACATTCACATTTGCAATGTTTGAAATATGGACACAGAACAAACTATTTGGACTTTTAAGAAACATAATTAGGCATAGGACAAAGGATTTGGTAGAGAAATCACCTATTAATTAAATCACCACCCACTCCATTAATCAAAAATACCAAATTAATCTAGAAATCTTAGTGTGAAACAAATCAACCTTCCAATTCCTAGAACTGTCACAAATTCCATACTATCATCTATGTGCATTGACAAGTTGACTATACAACCATCCTTGTATTTTTATAAAACTACAATACTAGTCAACTTTTAGCAACAGTTAACTCCAATACGTAAAAACAAAAACTCACACGTTAAAAAATTGCCCTCTCTCCACACTATAAATTGGATGTGACCATTCATGTTTCCAAATCACTAGCACCAATTGCAACACTATTGTTTCATATATCTCAACAAAAAACCAAAATGGCTTACAAGTTATGTAATCCTCTCTCAATATTATTCATTGTCTTATACGCCTCTATAGCATTCTCAGACACCATGATTAGTCCAAATCCAATAACTTCTACCTCGCCCGGAACCGCATGCAATTCGACCCCGGATCCAACCTATTGCAGATCCGTTCTCCCACCTCAAAACGGAAATGTTTACGATTACGCTCGATTCTCTGTCAGAAAATCATTATCACAGTCCCGAAAATTCTCAAACCTAATCAACATATATCTCCAGCGTCGCTCGAGCCTATCAACCACCGCTATACGTGCCCTCCAGGACTGTCAGTCGCTCAGCGACCTCAACTTCGATTTTCTTTCGAGTTCTTTTCAAACAGTTAACAAAACAATGAAACTTCTTCCAAATTTACAAGCTGACAACATCCAAACACTACTTAGTGCCATTCTAACCAACCAACAAACATGTTTAGATGGTCTTAAAGGCATTTCTTCCACCAATGGACTCACAATTCCAATTTCTAATGACACCAAACTCTATAGTGTCTCTCTAGCTTTTTTCACCAAAGGTTGGGTTCCAAAAACCAAACCAAAAACCGCGTTTCATAATAACTTGCATCCCTCATTTCGTAACGGGCGTTTACCACTTAAAATGTCGAGCAAAACACGCGCCATTTATGAATCCGTTAGTCGGAGAAAGCTTCTTCAGAGTAATCAAGTTGGCGAGAATGTTGTGGTGAGAGATATTGTTACGGTTAGTCAAGACGGAAGTGGAAATTTTACAACCATCAATGATGCTATCGCTGCAGCTCCAAATAAATCTGTTTCTACTGATGGCTATTTCTTGATCTATGTTACTGCTGGTGTTTATGAAGAGTATGTTTCTATTGATAAGAAAAAGACTTATTTGATGATGATCGGAGATGGTATCAACAAGACTATCATCACCGGTAATCATAGCGTGGTAGATGGCTGGACCACATTCGGCTCCCCAACTTTAGGTAATAATACATTTTTATCTCATGATCAATATCAATATCAATATCAATATCAATATCAATATATAGTCGGATCCGGATCCGTTGACATCAGGTGTCAAGAACTTATCTGAAATTATGACGATGATCATGTATATAAAATTTCATATATTTATCTAATCATCATTTATCACTATGTTGCAGCTGTGGTTGGACAAGGATTCGTCGGTGTGAACATGACGATCCGTAACACCGCGGGTGCGGTTAAGCACCAAGCCGTCGCAGTTCGTAACGGAGCAGATTTATCGACCTTCTACAGCTGCAGCTTCGAAGGCTATCAAGACACATTATACACACATTCCCTAAGACAATTCTACCGAGAATGCGACATCTATGGAACAGTCGATTTCATATTCGGAAACGCAAAGGTAGTTTTCCAAAACTGTAACCTCTATCCACGACTTCCGATGACCGGACAATTCAACGCGATAACAGCGCAAGGCCGGACCGATCCAAACCAAGACACAGGCACTTCAATCCACAACTGTACAATCAAAGCCTCTGATGATTTAGCTTCCAGCAATGGTACTGTTTCAACCTACCTAGGAAGACCATGGAAGGAATATTCTAGAACTGTTTACATGCAAACATTCATGGATAATGTTGTTGATGATTCTGGATGGCGTGCTTGGGATGGTGAATTTGCATTGAGTACTTTGTATTATGCTGAGTTTAATAACACAGGACCAGGGTCTAATACTGATGGAAGAGTGACGTGGCAGGGTTATCATGTGATTAATGCTACTGATGCTGCTAATTTTACTGTGTCGAATTTCTTGCTTGGTGATAATTGGTTGCCTCAGACAGGAGTGTCTTATGCTAATAACTTGATTAATAATTAATTAATGTGTTAATTAGACACATATAATGTATACTATACTACATTGACACATTCACTTTGTTCTTTGTAAAATAATAAGTTGGTGATTGTTTGTGCGTTCTTGTACATGATGATGCCGGCAAATTATGGAAGTGCATTGTTTTATTTTATTTTATTAATAATGTGATTTTTGTTGTAAAGGAAAATTTGATTACTATTGTTGATTGATTGTCCCTTTTTCTTTTTTACAATTATTTAGTTATTATAGCACTTTGTTCAACTTTTTACAATTATTTCATATCAGATTTGTGAGACTTTCATGCATTATACCCTATTTTTGACGACTTCTTCAATCATTATCTATTAATGAATAACTCAAAGTGAAAATAACTCTCTTTCAATTGACGCGTGGGCCACTATACTTTGTTGACAATGTTCATTTGCTTGATTGATGCTATGAGGTAGGTCTTAAGCCTTTAAGACAAAAGTATATTATAGACTTAGATTGTATGGGTCATGTGTTTATGTTTCTTTTATTCGAAGTTCAATGAAAAAATGTTTAAACAATTTGGAAGAGAGCAACCAAGTTGACTTAGAAAGGCAGGTTACGCGGATCGAAGAAGTTGTGAGTCGGAAAGTTTAATAGGATTTATGCAAGTTTAATATCCAATGTTATAATAATTATTATAATACCTTTTCGGATAAGGAATTGGTTCACGAGTCCAACTCATGATTTTTCTACGATGAAATTATGTTTAGACAGGGACAAATGTCGAACCAAATGTCTAAGATATTGTTTACCAAAAATATTGGTTTGCAAGCAAGATGATGAATGCAAAAAGCACATAAATAAAACAAGAGAATTGGTAATCCAGTTCGGTAAAATCACGAATACGTCTAGAAGACACTCTACCCGATAAAATAAATTCACTATTTTGAAGTAGTACAATTAGTTTTATAAGAACAATAATCGCGTGTTGTTCAATTCCTCTTTCAAGTCCTAGTGACTTTCTCATCTGAACTGACCAGAATGAAGCTTTGTGGCCTTTAGCGATGGACATCAATGATATTTGTAGGAGATGAGGGGTGTACCTACAGAGCACTATGATGCTAAAGTAAGGATCAGGGGGAGAGAAAAGCAAGTACAAAGTGTATGTGTTAGAATGATTAGAATACCTTACCCTCTAGTGGAGGATGGTATTTATAAGAGACCCTCAACGTTAGGCCAAGGTCCCCATTCAGGCTGAATTATCAAGCCCACAGTGGGAGACTATCAGGGTCTACCTAAAAGCAGGGAAGACCTAGCACGTGGTTTTCAACCTGGTCCAACTGAATCCATGATCTTCGGAGGGACAATTGTGTGGCGCGTGGGAGGAGATGATATCTTCAACGACTATATCCCTAACAATTATATCCCTAACGACTATAATGCGTTGGATCCATTATTGGGCCTTGCTCAAAGCTAGACTATGTTGGGCCTTGTCTGACGATGGGTCAGCTGTCAGTCCAGTCTAGAACAGGAGCCCCCCAAGTCATTGTCCCTGGGCAAAAGGATAATGATTTGAGTCAGTTCATGCGTCGGGTGGATATACTTTTACGCTAAGTAACTTGTCGAGCAGGTGTGACATCGCGGGGACACATTTATGCTAGTGACTTTGGCTCAAAGTTCCTCATGCTTGCGAGATGCCTCTCTCTTTTGTCTGTGGCCGACAATATCATTGTTCGTGATATTGCGAGGCACTTTAGGTCACGAGATCGTGCTCGTAGAGAGAACTATGGGACGTTTTGAGCGCGAGGTTGTGTCTGCATGAGTTAGAGAAACATTTTTTTATGACAAGGTTGTATCCGTCAAGAAGACTGAGGGTCGTTTTTGTGACGAGGTTGTGCCCGCGGGGAAACTTGAGAGTTTCTTTTTGGAGTACGCATAGTTCTAATCTTGAGAGTCGTTTTTGCAAAACGTGAAGTTCTACAACATATCAGCATTACTCATAGACCACAAAGTCCGTAGACAATAGTTTGAACACACCACCCCTACACATTTAGAATTAGCTTGGTCAATATTAGACATGAGCACAATCAATGAACTGGTCAGTTAATAGCATACACAAAGTCAAAAGTAGAAACTATAAACAACAACCATGAGTATAATTGTTGAACAGAAAGCCCGAACATAAAAACTGAAGCTAGAAGATCAGAACATAGAGATATAATATCTCCTGATGAAATAAAACTAACTCAATCATCATCATATTTATAGTAGATTTATCAACATAAACATTTGTTTGTGTAGGATTCTTCTTCAATGCAAATCCAATCACCTAAACCTTTATATCAAAGAAACTACAAAAGAAACTTTCACTTGAAGAAACCTTAGACTTGAACAACCTTTAAACAAATTTGAAGTGCATGAGAAATCAACCAGTATATAACCACCATCAAATAACATGTTCCATACATCGGGCTTTCCATTTTCCCTATAAGGCATTTAAAGATCAACATCCCCCTTTATTTATTTTTATACAAATCACATATTAAACACTACATTAAGATTGCACCAGAGCTAGTGACAAGAGACAAAGATTATTAGAAAACATTATAAAATAAGTGCTTCATTTTCAAGTGTTACCTTTTCTTTTTCTCCTTTTTTTTTGCCTAAAAAGATACAAAGGACGTATGCCCACCATCAAACAAAAAACCCAGTAGTAGATCCTGCAGACCGACATGATACTACACACATGATACTACCATTTATTCTTTAGATAATATCAAATCACGGCTACTGATGAACACCATAAAGAAGCAACATCCTTTCTTGAATATCATCATCTCCGACACATACACTTGCAGTAATAACAACAAAAAGTTAAGGTGAAAACAATTCCAATATTTCTCTATCATAAACCATATTAGTTCTAACAATATGTGCACAGATATGTAACATAATGTTTAAGGCATCTTTCCCAAAATTCAGTATACAACACCCATGAGTAATACCACCACATTTTCCTTTATCAACTTATGATAACATGTTCCAACATTCAACATTATCTTCAACAACTGAGCATGACTATGGAGCTCCATATTTTCATTATACTTCAATGCCTCAACTCAATGTTCTTCTTCATCCTCACTAGCAGATTCTTATTCTTCCTTGGTCATAATCTTGTCAAAAGATGGAACCTTGCTTCTGCCTAAATAATAATATAAGGTGAAAACTTCACACTTCCCTCTATCATACACATTTTTGTATTCCTTTTTTTCTTCAACATTACACTCAGTTACAATAATACTTGTTTCACAAGGAAATGAAACATTAACCATGTGAGTAGAGTAGACATTCATAAGAATTCTCTTCCCACCAACCTTTCACCTTACAATGTGCACAATAACCAAGACATCTTCTTCATCATCTGTCTCAGAGTAACTTGTTTGAACAAGATTTCTATTCACTTCAAAATTAACAAAGGCAACTTGCTCATCATTCCTCTGAGGTGGGAACTCAATCACCAACATGCCATACATGTTGTCTAGCACATCATGGTTGACATATTCATTACCATCTTTAGTGACATATTTGAGCATTTGGTTACTCCACAATAGTTGAGTACAACTAGTTCCAACATATATAATTTGGGAAACAAAAGTGTAGTCCTTCATTTTCTTCACTTGAAAATCAAGAAAGTGGGTAACATCTCCTACCATCATTAACTCAAATTTAGACTGCATTTGTAGGGAAAAAAATGCTCTAACATCTTAACTGACATCCTACACAACACAATGTCTTCAACATAATTGTGAATTATCATTATATTCTTATTGTATTCGATATTGACGCCTTTTATGTTGTTGATATCATTAGTATCATCCATAATGAATTTCGCATAATCACCATTCTTAATGACACCATCCTTTTAAGTGACATAGTTACTAGCATCTTGATTGATCCTTATTTAAGTACCTGTCAAGGAAGGAACTTTTCACATCCATTTCATAAAGTTTGAGTTTCAAAATACATGACAATCTTAGTATCACTCTGATGGCTCCAAGATGGGCAATATGAGTAAACACTTCAGCATCATAAAAATTTCCATCTTCTCCAGCATATATCATGTTGTTTCTTGTTTTGTCATCAACAAATTTCTTCACATCAAGACAAATGAGATCAAAATCTTCATCTTCATGGGATGTCATTTCAGTTTGAACATATTTTTATAGATTGTATGCCCTTTGTAAATAATCTATATACCTTGATATTAACATCACACCCCAGAAATATGCTTTTATCATTACTGACCACATATTCACACAATGTTTCAATATATTTCACCACATCTTCTACGTCATGATCCTTCTTTCCTTTTTATGCATATTTTATTTTCTTATTATGGATAATGAAAACACTAACATGGGCTATAATAGTATCAACTTCAACATCTTCATGGACATGATCATCATCACTCATAAAATTATTCTCAAGGGTCACATCATGTTTCTCCTTATGAATTTGATACTTTGTTAACATGTTAGACGGGATGCTAGAATCGTCTTTATCAACATCTTGATTTCCCATATTGTTTTTCTAGGTCTTATCACCAAAAAAATTTTGAATGAGATGATTATTTCTTATGGGTCCATACATGAGTGAGATATCAATCATATTTCCATCAGTATCTAGATCAGACTTGTCAAAATGTGGAATGTTATGGAGAGTAACCTCTGAAATATACATCTTATAACTAAGATTCAGTAGATTAAGAGGAGCATCGGTATCAACTTCACTAAACAAAATATCAAGTATTTGAATAGTAAAAATTCTAGAAATATGATAATGGACCCCAATAGGAAGAATTATGTCATAATCACTAATGTTCTTTAGTTTATCATTCTGAACCATTGTTGGTTGTTCAAAGTTGGGAGGACCTTTAGCCTGACCATTAGACATCCCTTTAATGACAACTCCTAGCATGAGTCTCATGAAGTCTATAAGTGGAAATTCAAAAGCAAGAGTAAGATATTGAAACATCTTGTATGTCATCTTGGTTTGCTTCCCATATTGATAGTGCTCATAAACTTTTCCTTCTTAAATCTTGAGATCGATACACATATGAAAACTTTCTCTACCACAAGCCTCAAGCTTTCTATGCCATATCTTAGTTTATGTATCTACAATTTCATCCATAAAGTATGAAACATGATCTTCAAATTTTGTTCTATAGTGGCAACAACCAACTTCATCTTCACTAATTTCTTTCTCTTATTGATATCACAAAATGTAACATATCTAGAATCTTCACAATAAAATACCTTGTGGGGGGGGGGGGACAAGCAATATGAATAAGAATATTAGTATTTCCATGCAAAACTTGTTGATGATGCCTTTCAGACTTCTCATTCCACTGGGAATACATATGTTGATGATGTGGTTGTATACCATATAACTTACAATAGTACAAGGTAATAGAGGAGACAAAATTAATTCACTGATAATCATGTTGGACCAAATGTTGAGACATGTTACATGACATTCTGCATTTTTTTTGGTACACATGTTTGACATGATGTTGAGACTTGTTGCCTGACATTCTACAATATGTTTTTCTGAATAGGAGTAATACACATTTTCTTATAGTTTGATGGCTCACCAGTAGTATGTATAACCATTTTCATGTCTTTGAAAGTCACAACATTGTGTGCTTGATTAGATCCACATTCTTCGTTTATCTTATCCTTAGTGACATGGTAGATTTTACTTTGTTTACTTGGAAAACTTGAGCATTCAGCTTGAATATGTTCAAAATATTTGCAGTTAAGACATTGGATCCAATTGAGGTTATGTTTTCACCATCTTTTCCTTTGCACCTATTGAAAATGTGTTGTTGATTGTCTTAAACATTTGAAAAAACGTTATTCCCAAATCTCATATCTAGTTTTCTCACAATTTTACTAAAGATCTTAATAAGCATGAGATTACCTTGAGAATCATATTCTACCTGGTCTTCATAATCTTCAAAATATTCTTTGGGTATAATCTTCTGAGGATTCTTAATAACCTATGGAATCTCTGGTTGATGAATTGCTCTTCCTTCATTAAAATTCTCCATCTTGAACAAAATAAGAACCCTTATACACACATAAATAGAAGGGGCTGCATGCTCTGATGCCAATTAAAATTTTGTTAAGGTAGGGACAAATGTCATACCACACCTATGTCTGCAAGCAAGATGATAAATGCAGAAAACACATAAATAACATAAGGGAATTGGTAACCCAATTTGGTGAAACCACACCTATGTTTATATGGCACTCTACCCAAAAAAGCAAAATCAGTATATTGAATTAGTACAAATCGTCTTAAAGGAACATCAATCCCATGTTGTTCAATTCCTCTTCCTAATCCTAGTTACTTTCTACTTAAGTCTTCCTATAAAGTTTTTTCACTCCCCATAGTTAGAAGGACAAATGGGCTTACTCTAAATTCTCCCAATTCAATACCACTTTCCTAATACTACTTGTTAAGCTTCGTTCTACACTCCCCTTAAATATGAGAACGCTCTCATTTTCAATCAAACATTATCTCAAGTGTTTAGACAATTACAATATGATTGAAAAGATAAAACAATATTACAAAACAAATGCTTTGCTCTCAAGCTTATAGAATTAACATATAGGAACAAAGAGTTGAAACTCAACTAACAAACTAAACTTTATGCCTTAAGATATTAATTCAGTCGCTATAGTGGTGCACAACAATAACTCTGACAAAGACTAAAAAATATAAACCTTAACACAAAGAGTCTTCAAAACATGCACACCCACAAACGTGAGGAACGAGTCTCCTTAAATAGTAATGCAATTCTGGGTTTTTTCTCCTTTGTATATTTGATTTGATTTAACCCACAAGTATAGTTGATAGAATTGAACTTGATTTTCTCCACAAAGGTGTCCAACAAAAGATAAGATTTATTTTTCATTCAAATTCAAATTCAAATTGATTTGATTTTCAACACATGTAAAAAAAATCAAACAAACGTTTTGCTAAAATATAGAAACAAATCTGATTGAATCTCAACCATAATTTTGCTCCAAAAACACAACAACCTCGACACGCTGAACAAGGGAAAGATGTTGCACACATGGTGGGAAATCGTGTCCCACATGTGTCCATCATGCATCAAAATAGCTTAAACACTCCATTGGTGGATTCCATATTTCTCTTTGATAAGTTTTTCACTTGCAAACTTATGTTTTGTTCTAGGTTTATCGCTTGCTAATACACCGTGATTCTGATTGCGTCCCAAGTATATTTAAATGTGAAAATGAAACGAAATTTTTTTATTGCAAGGAATATGTGCTCAAAAGAAAAGCAAGTGAAAATCGAAGAGGTTTATGAGGTTGCATCGTAAGGATAATCGTTTAGAAAATTGTAAGGAAGTTAATGTTAGATATTTGTGGTTGTTGGAAGGATGATGTAGCACTAGAACAAATAAAATGTTGATGAAGATTGCATTTAGAAAATTTAAAGTGTGTGATTTCACATTAACTTTTAGGTTTAATTTTCCCCACCAATTATTATATATCTAATGCAATATGAGTTATTGGTGAATTTTCTTCAGAATACTTTGAATACCTTAATGTTAATTTCACTAACATACTAAATTTATCTTTCAATAATACTAAGTTTATCTTTCAATAATAGGTTAAAAAGAATATTTCATATACTTCACTCATGTATTAACGAAATAAAATATGATTTAGAATAATTGTAATCAAAGAAAAATTGATTATAAAAATCTAATTTTGTGGGTACTTTCTTATTTCTCAACTGTTTCTATTTATAGAAAATTTGATGTCCCTTGGTGAAGAAGAGAAACACCTTTTAAATTAAATTTTACATATGATTAATGCATCATTATATTACTAAATTTTTATTACTGTTAGTATAACAAACTCTATACTAAAACTAGCGCACCTAACCACTAATCCATACAATTATATACATTAAAACAAACTTTATGTTAAAACAAGCACACCTCACCATTTATCCATCCAATTAAAATGTGATAATTATTATTTGCAATTGATATACATTATTATAGAAATATAAAAGTTTCAAATAATATTTTGGTAATATCTTACAGTCCTCTCCCATTTAAAAATATAACTAAATTTCATATTTCTGGAAATGTAATAGTTTCATATAATAGTATTTTGCGATTTTAACAATTATTAATTACTTAGTAAATTAAACTTTTCATTCTTAAATAGATTGATAAACAAATTTTGAACCAATTATTCATTGAAATAAGTATAATTCACTCATGAAATAATACTATTAAAAGAATTATAAGAATTGACACATTTAGTAAGAGTTGTGTCATTTACTCTTTTTCACGGGAATTTAAAATTAAAGGTCTTTAACTCCACGAAACAGTCTCACTTCATTTTCATATATATAAGTTGGTATATATTACAAATGCAACCATAATATGCATTTCAACAAATTCTTATCCATTAAGACTAAAATTTAACCTTCATCCTTTTTGTTCATGATCCCCAAATACTTTTGTCCTTTGAGATGTATCTATAGTTAAGTATTTGTAATCACTCGAATAATATACTTACATCATTGAACTTAAGACTTGATGTTAATCAAGTGTGAGTTAAATTTTCATTATTGATGATTAATTAGATATGAATTTTTATCGCATCCCTTCATGACACCTTAACATTATATCCTTGTCAAATATTTCGTTAAATAATTGCCAGATATTTTCATTATATTAAATTTGAATATTCACACACACATAGTTATGTCTTTCATTCATTTTTTACAATTAAACTAACTATCACACAACCATAACAACAGAGTCATTAAATTGCTTTTGTATCTCATACTAACATTTTAAATCATTTATCATTTATTATTAAACCATTTAATAACAAGCAACAAAATTTAAAATTCCATTTTCTTTCAATAAACACACAGCATAATTTAAGAAGCATATAAAACAACAATAAACATGGTCACCAAATTTCTATAATCAAAACAATTAAGATCATAAAAGTTATCATATTAAATATTTATCATAGATTCAATCATAAACTCATATCAAAACTAAATCTAAACAGTTGGATTAATTTTAATTATCTTAAATAAATTTTTATCATTTTTATGACATACAAAACATACATGAATACACTTGAAATTAATTATATAACTATCAACCAACCATTATACTTTAGATTATAATCTTAAATGACATGAGATTGAATCTTAAGTCATAACACATAAATTAATTTAAAGATATAAAGAAAATAATATTTTCTATTTCTATAAATCACATGAAATTAGTTCCAAACAAATTAAAATAATTATATGTATATTTATTTAGGTAACCAATTCTATTAAACGAAAAATTCAATATTTTATAATTGTTACTACTTTACTGAGAGTTTAATAATCAAATTCCATATCTAATTTATTTGTAAATAAATATTGTTCTGGACCGGCCTAACATATCTCATGCGTTAAACTATGTCCAATCCAGTATGTAACCGTGGGCAAGCCCAATATGAAGTTCATAAGGACATGACCGTTACAGAAATATAACTGTTGGCATATAGCCGTTAGGGACTTTCCTTTTCACGCGCCAAAACACCTTCACGCGGTCAGCTGTCCAACTGATTACAAAGGCAATTACACTTGGTTAAAAGTTGCACGCCCGTGCCATACAGGCATATGTCCCTATAAAACTTTTCATCTTTGGAGAGTCAGATATTCACTTTCTATCACCTTTTTCTCACACTTTAGTTGTCATTCTGAAACTGACTTGAGCATCGGAGTACCTTGCAGGTACCTCACTATTTTCTCCCATCAACATACACAGTCTCAGCTGAAAGCCACGAAGACCTATCCGAATTCTTTCTATACAAATACATATATTTCTCTAATTTAAATTATAAAAAGTAACCAGTTGCTCTAAGGCCTTTACTTAGTTAATTCATTTTGCTTTTTTTTTTAATCTTTTTTTTTAAATTAATGAAAATCTCAAAGTGAAAATAAATTTCTTTCAATTGACGTGTGGGCCACCATACTTTATTGACAATGTCTCTCGTTGTTCATTTATTTGATTGATATTATGAGCTTGGTTTTAAAGTTTTAAGACACAAGTATATTATTCTAGGTTTACATTGTGTGTCGTCACGTACATTAACTATATAATTGAAGGAAAACAATTTTTTTTGCATATGAATAAAAACTTTATTTTCGAAGTTTCTTCCTTTGCCACATAACAAAATACACACCAAAATAAAAAGAAAAAAAAATGAACAACACTTTGAATACTATATAGAATCACAAAAGATTCATATAATTAATAACATATCAGAAAATGATATGAAAAATGAACAAAAGCATTGATCCATTTAGCAGACACAGAGAAAATGACTTAAAACACAAGTTGTTTTATAGGATGTGCCGGCATAGCCCTGGTAATAACAACCACGATGTTGCATAACTTGCGGAAATTCTTACTCTTGACAGACAAAACATCATCGTTGCCAGGAATAGAATCATCGCAGGTTGTAATAGCAGCCAATGCAGCCTTCAACCATGTCTGAGCATCAACTTCAGCCTCAATCAACAATGCAGCAATGGTATCTTCAAGCTGAGATTCAGCATCTAGGATTGTTTCCTTGCAATCAGCCAAACCTTGTTGAATTTCAGGGTCTAACTCAGAGTCGTCGATCAACATCTTGACGTCGTTTAGAATTAAAGAAGCATTTTTAGCAGCAACTTTTAGAGCTACAATTGCTAAGTCTGTAAGATCGGCGTTTGGTGATTTTGATGGGTCAGAAGAAAGAACTTCGACACAGAGATCTTTGTCGTTTCCTGATAAACTGCATATGTTTTGGATTAAGGCTTTGCCTGTAAGAATCTCTGCGGCTGTCTGGTGAGCAAATACAATGACGCAGATAACCAAAACCGAGAAGATTTTTGCCATTTTGATTTTTCTTTTTTCTTTTTTCTTTGACTTATTGATCTTCTCGGTGTTTGGTTATCCTGCTGTAATGTTGTATTCAATCACGAGGAATTTATGAAGGATGGTTTCATGGTTTTATAGTGGGAGACAAGTGCTTTGTGTCCATGGATTTGTTTTTGCTAAAATTGGAATTTGTTTGCTATTCCACACTTCATTTTCTACCTTTCATCCTTCTTCTATTTTTAGTAATGAGATTTTGATCACATGTTTATTTAGCTTCTATTTTATTTATGGAATATGTTTATTTTAGTCTCGTAGATAGCAATGAAATTCGGGGAGGTTTGGTGAAAATTAGTTAGAATCAAATCATAGTTAGAAAATTGTGTAAATTTTATATTTTAATGGTGATTGTGATATTGTTCCTAGCAACCCATTATGAAGATATATATCCATAAAATACCAAAGTTAAATATATCCACTTCATATTAAGTTGAATATATCCACAATATTAAAATGACCAAGGAAATGGAAAAAAAAAGTTGTGAGAATGAAATAAATAATAGAAAATTTGTGTACAAACGTATACGAGAGTTAAAAGACTCGTAATTTCGAATTTATATCTTATAATTTATAATTTATAATAAATTATAATTTATAATAAATTTATATGATTATTTAGATCTGTTTGAATATGATTTTTTTATCACGGATTTATAATTATTTTATTAATTTATAACTTATTTTTAAATACTATTTCAAATAATATTTTAGTTTATACTTATAACTTTTTTTTTCATTTTTATCTATATTATTTTAACAAATTTTTTTTTATCCTTTATAATTTATTTTAATTTAAAATAAAAGGTAAATGCTAATAAAGACACAACTTAATAAATTTATATAGATATTCTCTTGGAATGTGTCAATGAGTTCCTTAAGACTTTAAATATGACTTGTATTTGATTTCTTTTTAATTGTAGTATCATTAACATGTGTTCTTACTTGACACATGATAGTATCACCCAAAATAAAATAAATATGTATTAAATTAGTTGAACCGTTAATTTTATCAAACACTTCAATTAGTTTATCAACTATCAATCATCAATTATTAACTATAAACTATAAATTATCTGTCATCAATCATCAGCCATCAATCATAAACTATAAATTAATTTATCAGTCAATTTCTATTTTTACCAAACAGAGTCAAAATGTTTATTAAGTAATGAATTGATTACAAGCATTAGAGTAGTTAGAGTCATTGATTTTCTACTAAAGAAGAGTAATTGATTACTTATAAAACAAGATACTCAACCAACTACTAATTGAATATAATTAATTTAACAAAATTTTGGAAAGATACTCAATCAACTACTAATCGAATATAAATAATTTAACAAATTTTTGAAATTAATTAAGTTGTTTACTTTCTCAACAAGTATTTTTTTATGGAAAATTGTAAATCATATATTAAATAAAAATAGCAAAAGTAAAAGAGCGTAAAGGATCTGATGGGAGTAGAAGTGTGCATAGCTACCTATCTAACTAAAGTCTAAAATAAAAAACAAATAAAAAACTAAAACATCAACCGTCAACAATTACAACATCCCAATATATCCTGGAAACTCAAATACAATAGATTTCCTAAGAGAGCAAACTAAAGGGACGTAGACGCGACTACCTTCACAAAAGAGGATATCTGACCACCCAATACATTCATACTTATCAAGCCACTTAAGTGGATTTCGTTCCCAATCATCAAAAGAAATGTTAAAACCTAAAGTAGGGGCATGACCACACTCTACCAATGAGACACTCTTATGAGGCCTTTATCCATACCTTTCGGGGGGAACCGAAACCCTAAGAATTATACTTAGTCGAGCAAATGTACATCCAAAGAGAAAGATCCATGAGTATCCTTCACCTTCATATCCACTAACTCAATAATGCCAGATTAACGAATCTAAGATCCTTCACCCTAAGACCTCAGATCCCCATACATTTTTGCTTTACAAATATACTCTCATTTAACCAACATAACCTTAACTCATCCTTTTGAACCCCATATAGGAATCCCCTTTCCATACCAACCAATTTCTTCCAAACAGAGGTCAACATCATGAAAGACAAGAAGAAAATAAGGATATAATTCAAGACTGAGTTCAACGAGATCATCGTGCCTCTTAAACTCATAACTCTATATATTTGGGAAGTTGATCTCTTACAAACTATGTTTACTATAGGATATTAAGTCTTTGACCTCTTTAGGCTCGCACCATCTAGGAGCCCTAAGTACTTAAACATAAGAGAGTCCACCATACAGTGTAAAAATCCTCGGGCCGGTCCAAAAAATGCGTCCCCGCATTAACTCCAAACATGAAACTCTTAGCAAAATTAACTTTGAGACCCTAGACAAGCTCGAAGCTTCTGAGAGTCGCCTTAATGGCCAGGAAGTTCTCAACTTACATAAATAACCTCCACCAACAGTTTATTATCGGTAAACTATAGATGAAACACCTCTAACCCCTCAAAACCTACCTTGAAACCCTTAAAAACACATACTCAGACCACCATTTTCAAAGAAGCGCTAAAACCTTTCACCACCATAAGAAAAATAAAAGGAGCTATAGAGTATCCTAGCTTTAGACGCTTATGGCTAAAGGGTTTCCTTGCTCGACGAGTAACCTGCATAACAACAAAACATTTCGCATAATTCATGTTTCATTATGATTAAATTTCCATTAATGTCTTCAATTCATCAAACTTTGACTTTTTCAATGGTTTGGTGAGAATGCCTTCTAATTGTACCTTATTTTCCTAATAAACGAGTTCTAGATTTCCTCTGTTATCTTGACCACAAAGGAAATGAAATTTCTTTTTATCGTGCATACAACTGTCATGGCATATAGGGTACTTTCAACTCTGTGAAAATTATTAGATATATCAAATTACAGGAATATGTGTCATCTACGAGGATCCTTGAGACATAATTATTACTGATGGTAGTAGTATTGATCAATAGAAGCACCACATTAGGAGTTACATCCATTTTCTCGTGGTCTTAGAACCCTAAGATTCGTTTGTCGCCTTCTCTCTTCTCAAATAGCGACGACGATTTGAGGGAACCTCACGATGGTGATTCTTCTTTCTCAAACATATCTTCATTGATTGTGCGTATGACAAAGATTGAATGTGATCTTGAATTGGGAGATTTTGAGGAATATTTGGGGATGAGATTCGAAATTGCTTCAATCTTAACTTATCTGTTAAAGCAAAAATCAAAATCGATTCGTAAAAATCTCAATAGAGATTTGATTGTGGAAATTTGTAGAAATCAAAAACTAATTCTCACAAACAACACACTACTATTCTGTTTATAAACCATAATTATTGATGTAGATTGTGGTGCGGATCTCCACTGCGGTTCAATGGAGAATGGATCTCCAAAGTTAATTCTTAAACGTTCAAATCAATAAATAGATAAAAAAAAATAAAAAATAAAATAAGTTATGCATAAAATTACATTAGGCATGTACCTCATCTTCATTCCTAAAGAAACAAAGGCAAAAGATCTATAGTCTTTGTTTGAGTGTGACGAAAAAGAGAAAAGAATATAGGAGTGCAAATTAATAAAAACTAATAAAATAGTTTTTAGGTTGATTATGACTATAAAGTATAAATAAATAAAGATATTTATTTCAAAATTAAATAAAATAATCTTTTCTTTCTTTTTCTACTTCATCACTATTTTATTTAATCTTCTCTTCATTTTTAAGTAAAAACATTCTTAAAGTGGGTGTTATTAAAAATACGTTTTTCTAACTCTTCTTTTCCCAAAACAGAAACAAATAATGGAAAGATTTTGAAAATATAGTTTTCTTTCTTAAACTTTCATTCCAAACTAAACACCTAGCCGATCTAAACAGCTTTCTCTGATACCCAATCGATTCAAGGAAAATACGAACTACTCTCACCCGGTTCTTTTGAACCCAAAACAGAGCCCGGTTCAGACTAAGATTAAACCGTCACTGGTTGGACCGATACTCGGCAAAGAGGGCAATCAGAATGAGAACCAAACCACGCGTCGATACAATGGGAATGAAAAACATGGTTACAGTTTGGGAGCACACGGAATTCATCGCCATCTGTATACTCCGACAAACAAACGGCACAATCGTCGAGAGTACGACGGGTGGCGGAGGAAGAGTAAGTGAAGGTGGGAAGTGATTTGAGGACGGACGGGTCAAGGCGTTCTACTTTGAAAGTGGTTGCTATAAGAGAGTTTTCAGAGAATATACCGCGGCGGAGGAGGTAGCTGAAGTAGAGGTAAATGTAAATGACGAGGGCGAGGAGTATGAATATGAAGAGAGAGATGGAACCTACCATGGCCCTCACATTAAGGTAACACATTCTTCAATGGATGTGTTGCGTCAGAAGAGAAAACAAATAGTGATTTTGTTAGGGTAAGAATAATTAGGATTTTGATGAAATTGTGAATTGATTTTGTGGATTGGATTTATATATGATTTAAAATGATACTCCATTTAAATAAAATATCATCAATTTAAATATAGGGATTAAGGATCATAAATGAGTGGACTTAGATAAATATCTATGTTGTTACCGGGTTGCTGCAGTCCAGAAATCATCATACTTAATCGTGTGTACTTGCGTTTTATGCACAACCAAAGAGATAAGTTGTAAATAGTGAGAGGAACAAGCCACAAAGAATGATTAGTGCTCAGATTACCAAAGGGGTTCATTCCATCGGTGGCTAGTCCAAGCCTAAGGTTTCTTGGCTTGACTTCAAAATCCGGAAACAACAAATCAATTTTCTTCCATGTAACGAATCAACCACATGTCGAATGTTTCCATCACGAATCCTTTCATCTGCGTGCCATCTAAGATTCTTTGCATCCTTTGAGTTAGCAAATAGTCTCTTTAATCATGAAATTAATGGAAAGTACCATAACACTTTAGGGGGAGGATGCTTCCTACTAACATTATCATAGTCATTATCATCACCATTGTTAGCCTTGTAACGCGAAACACCACATTTCGGACATTGACACAAATCTTCATACTCTCTCTAGTATAATATGAAATCATTAGGGGAAACATATATCTTGATATACTCCAGACTCATTGGACACAATATCTTCTTGGCCTCATAGCAACGATTCGGAATTTTGTCATCTTCTGGTAACATTTGATGTAGCAATTTAAGTAATTCTGTGAAACCGACCATCCATTATTTGCTTTCAGATTAAACAACTTTAACATCGCCGACAATTATGTGAACTTTGTGCATCCCTTATATAAAGGGTGTCTTTATCACTACATAAAGTATCATAAATATGATTCTTAAAAGAAGATTCCCATATATCACGAAACATATCCTCTAGTTGATCTTCCATATATTCATCTTCATCCACTCTTTGATTTTATGACGCCTGAGTTTCCTCATTATCCACCTCACCGTGTCACGTCTATGTTGTATAATTTTGACAAATACCATCAAAACAAAGGTGATTGTGTATTTTTTTCTTTGTACCCTTTTTGATATCCGCACAAACAACACAAGGACAATAAATGATACCCTTATTTTCGGGAAGATGTTTATCAGCGTATTCAGGAATTCACAAACTCCTTTCTCATGAACAAGACATAATCTATTGGCTTTCATCCAACTACAATCCATTACAAATTCTGAAACTTATACATGTTTAATAATGTGAATGAAACTTCTCAAGCATATGAAATATACAACATGAACAAAGATAAAATCAATATACAATATGAACATAAAGCATATGAAACAACTCCTTCTAACTTGAGCATATACAATATGAACATAGAAAAAAGGAATGAAGATATTGAAGAATACCTAGCTGTAATCAAATGAACGTAAGGAATGAAGATGTTGAAGAGTACCGTACATCGAATCTGAAGAATCAAATGAACGAAGTTATTTTGAATTCGAAGCAACAAATGAATATTGGTACAACATCAACCAAAAAAAAAGAAATGAAGATATTGAAGATTACCTTACTTCGAAGTTGAAGCAGCAAATGAATATTGGTAAAAAAAATACCACTATAATCAAATGAAGATGTTGGAGTACCGATGTCGTCTCTGTCGTCTTTGGTTCGCTTGTTCGATTAGGGAGTCTTATGAAAGAAATAAAGAATAAGTTTTGTTTTAATTTATCAGTAAAGCTTTTAATCTTGGTTGGAAAACAAACCGTAGTGGAATATTAAACATATAACAACAGTTGTTTAATATAACCGTCGTAAAATAATTTACAATTTATTTTTAAAATAATGGTATTAAGTGACTCAAGCTAAATGTTAATAAAAAATGAAAAAAAAAACGTAGTTGCAGGGAATCGAAGCTTGTTACATTTTATTCATTACTAAGGTTATTTGGCACAACCGTTGTAAAATAATTTACAATTTTTCTTTTAAATAATGATATTAAGTTACACACACCGAATGTATTCTAAAAAATGGAAAAAAAATATAGTTGCAGGGAATCAAATCTTGCTATATTTTATTTATTACAACGGTGGTTCTATTCAACTGTCATTATATGACTAATATTCATCCAGCTTTTGACTGGGCGCGAAATTTTTAACCTATTACAATGGTGTAAAAGGATGTGTTGTAAGCCTGACGTTGTTATTTTAACGTTTTCTAGTAGTGATTATTATCAATTGATTCTTTATTGAAGTAATAGTTCCTAGAATAGTGTCCAAACTTTTGATAACAATAGTATTGGACCTCATTCATTACACTTTCTTCTTAATCTCACCTTAAGTTCTTGAATTCTTTATCGTAACATCATTATCATTCCACTTACTATTCCATTTTTCTTTTCTATGTCGATCTTTGAAGAATCTTTGTTTGTTTTCTTGAAGAACATGGTTTGCACGACTCGCTCATACACTTTTTCTGAGTTTCTCTACTTCAATCTCCATTAATAAGCTTCAAAGATTGCTGGTAATTCTTGAAACTTAATCTCAAACAAGTCTTTAGACTCTTCAATAACCACAACTATGTGATTGGATTTGGCAGGTATGGTTCTCAGAACCTTTTCACTTTCTGTAATTTAGTTACCTTCTATCTCGAAGATTTCATTTGATCAGTCAGTAACACCTATCTTGAAAATAGTTATGCAATTTCTTCATCATCATTCATTTGTTATTCTCTTATTGTTTCTTCGAAGATTACAACCTCATCTTCTTCAATTTCTTATCACCTCCATACATCTTCTTGATTCTTAAGTTTATTCCATGCACCCTTAGTTGTTTCTTCTTCTATGATCTTCTTAATGATGTTTGGATACACACATTGATGGATCAATAAAATGCCTTTTCCATAAAAAGAAAATTAATTTGCAAAGAGCAGTCTTTTGCACTTCTGTTGCATTGGCTTCCCACGTTGAGAACCCACAATTCACGATTTCAAACATCTTGAAATCTAAATATGACATCATTTATTTACACCATATATCATAATGTCCTCTTTTGAACACATGTAAATTTATAGGAAATTAATTACAGGTCATGCTTCCATTTCCATTGATATACCAACTTGTTAGTATATGTATATATACAAGGTAATGGACAGATGATATATATATATATATATATATATATATATATATATATATATATATATATATATATATATTGAGTCTGCTTTGCGTCCCAATCTATAGTAGCCACTTGGACTCATTACGAAAATTGTTTTATCTCCTTCATTGTAGTCTGTTACCACAACGTTTGCTCCATTTTCATCGTAGTATTGAGATTTTTTACACCGCACCTGATAGCATGCACCACAGCCAGAACCATTCTAAAACACCAAGATAGAAAAGCCAAATTGCAACACTCCAAAGGAAAAAATCCATATGGAAACACTGAGGATACCCGATACAACATAAGATAGAGCTCAAGAGAGAGAGATATATCCCCACCAGCCAGACGAAAAATTCCAACGATACTTGATAGCAAAAATAAGCCGCACTTGATGAAACCCAGTTGTTCGTACGTTTATTTCACGCGAACAAGTCGTTGGCCTCCTTCACAAAAGGTTTACTGGCAGGACCGACCAAGCGAGTCTCATGACTGCTCTGTCTGATTAGTTATACGATATTCTCTTGTAATGTAAGATGGTAATGGGGTTTTATATGTTTTTGGTATTTTGTGTTGAATCAAACTCTCGCGGAATGCTTGAATAAAAATGGTAAAAGACAACGAAAGCAGGAAAAAAGAAGATAAAGGCAAACACAAGTATTTAAATTTGCTTGGAATTAAAATAACTTGAAACACATAAGTGTTTGGACGCTATCATACATTTTGCGTTTGGGTTAACTCGTTTCTCTAGTGTTGACCATCATGCACTCAATAGTGTTAACCATCATGCACTTCATGTTTTCCAGTTCTTCCTCAGTTTTCTATCGCCACCTTCAATAGTGTTGACCATCATGCACTCCATGTTTTTGACATGGCGTGTATTGGGGAAACCTTCGGTAGCTTCTACCAACATGCATTCATTCAGCTCATAATATAGCACTTCTTCAACTTTCAGAGGGTCGGTGTCGACCTGCATATTTGGATTCTCGCTAAATTGAAGCCTGTCATCCTTCAATGCTTTATGCACCAAATCCCTGAAAAGAACACATTGAGACGTTTTATGACCAAGAAAATTATGAAATTTGCAAAATCTCATCTTTTTCTTTTGATCTATAAGGGGTCTTTTAAACCAGGTGGAACAACAATTTGACCATCTTTTACTAGCAAATCGAAAATTTCATCACATTTAGATATATCAAATGTATATGTCTTAGTGACATATTTGTCAGATTTCCCTATTTCGAAAAGGTCTTTTTCGTTTGATGGTTTCAATACCTTACACCTGTAAGGAGGTTCTGGCTTAAGTTCAGCCACGTGAACCTCACTTTCGTCAACAAATTCCCCGTCGTCAGACGAGAACTCGTCAGTTGTTAAATATGCAACTTTCTTATGAAATCGGCCAACCTAAGACTTCTCAGCTTTCAGGCTTTCGACTTCTCGAACTCTATCAGCCAATTGGGCCATATCCCTAAGATATTGGGTATCCAACTTCTTTCGGATCGAATATTCGAACCCGCCCACGGCCATTTCGACTAACTTATGTTCAAGGATTTGAGTAAAGCATCTAGCTTTCAGAAGTCTGGACTGATTTAGATATTGTTCGACTAACTCATTCGTCTTTCATTTCACACTAGCCAATTCCTTTAGGCTAATCTTGGACTACCATATATAAAATTGTTCGTGGAACAATCTTTCGAGTTGAGTCCATGTGTGAATGGACCTAGGGGGAGCTTCGTAAACCAAGTAAACATATTTTTGGTGAGGGGACTAGGGAAATATTTCATTTTCAACTCCTTATTATTTGTTATGTCCCCAACTTCCGTTTGGAACCGTGCCACTTGTTCGACTGTGGACTCTTCGGTCTCACCCGCGAATTTGGTGAACTTTGGGACTTTCTATCCCCTGGGAAGTTCAGTTTGTAGCACATAATTAGGTAATGGGGATGTGTAAGTTGGTCGTCGAAGGTATGTGTTGGCTCCATTTCGAAACATAATCCTCTTGACCGTAACTTCAAGGTTCGGCTCTTCGGCTATGGCATCCTAACAGACCTATCCTATCAAATCTCCTAGGTATTGATGTCGACATAACATCACGACGGGAGGCCTTTGAGCCACCCTAGGTATATGTTCAACCTCTTCATGAGGTTGTTCTAGTATCTCTTTATACTCTTCTTTCCGTCGAACCGGTGTCTCAGGACAAGGAGGTGGGGTTCGACAACATGGGGTTGTTGGTGCCCTAAAAAAAATCCCCTATTTAAGTCATTTGAGTTGTCGATTGTTGGTAACTCTGTGTCGAATCTTGTATCAAAGGTCTTAAAATGGTCTTCATCTGTTGAGTTAACATATGAACCATTTCATGGTTACTCTCATCTAGCTGCTGTCTTACGACGACCACAGAGTTTGGAGTAAATGTTGGCATCAACTGGGCCAGAAAGTTATATTCGATCATTCGACCGTATTGGTTCGTTAAAGACCTCATCGCTTGGTATGGAGAGAAAGCTCATAACGAACTATCTGTAACTGTCGAGCCAGAGTTATGGAAACTTGGCATGAATTCGGGAGGCATGCCCAAGGTTCTAGAAAAGGCATGATGAAACTGGGTCCCTGTAGCCCCAAAGTTCCACCCACATTCGACCTGGTCGGTAGGTCGAATCGGACTAGTGGACAGTCCACTCGTAGCAGTTGGTACTATTGTTGTAACGGGTTCAATTGTGTTCATAACAACTTGACTTCTTGTCGAAGACGGTTCTTTGTTTAGACGTGGCATTACAATCTTGCCAATGTGTACGTGTATATAGCTAACAAACGGGTCCCACTAGGCGTACAAATTTGTTCGCACATGTATTTCGCGCGAACAAATCGCTAGCCTCCTTCATGAAAGGTTTACTGGCGGGACCATCCAGACGAGCTCAGGACTGCTTTGTCTGATTAGTTATACGGTGTTCTCTTGTAATGTAAGATGGTAAGGTTTTTTTTTGTATATTTTTGGTATTTTCTTGAAGCAAACTCTCGCGAAATGCTTGAATAAAAAGGGTAAAAGACAACTAAATTAGGAAAAAAGAAGATAAAGACAAATGCAAGTATTTAAATTTGCTTGGAATTAAAATAACTTGAAAAACATAAGTGTCTGGACGCTATCATACATTTTGCGTTTGGGTTAACTCATTTTTCTAACGATCGGTACTTTAAGTGTGCCCCTTTTACAATGTAAAAAAATGCAACCTTGAATAATTAAAATGAAATCTACTTATATAGACATGAAAAATAAATTGTCAGACATTCTCTAACAAATCTGGCTTTGACACCTGTCGTCCCACTCTCCTAGTAATTACCCACTACTTTGTCCCACTCACTTGAGCAGTTTCCTTCGTAAATTTCTAAATGGCTTCGCCGAAAAGTATTCGACCTACTTCTCCTCATGGACGACGTTGAAACGCTTTGACCTATTCCTTCTGCAAACTGGGTTCTTCGTCCCTTCTACTGCCTATTACGCATTGTTAAGTTTTCCTTTTCCTCTGGCTAGGTCGAAATAACCATCTTTGGCATTTTCATGGATCTGCTTTTAAGCACACTCTCTTGACCTGGTCGGAATCTCCAGCCAACACCAGCCAAGGTCGCTACGCCAATACCATCAGCTCTCAAACTAAGATAGCACCTCGATCAATCCTAAAAGAGCCATGGCATGATAAAAAGAGATCTACCCAAGGCCAACAAAACCCATGACATGATCAAAACAAATCTACCCAAGGTCAGCAACACCCGACGATACACAACGAAAACAATTAAATCAAATACTGTCAACCCAAGAAACATCATAATTTAGAGCCAGGTCTCCAAGCATACCAACCAACGCGCAGTACTAGCAGCCACCAATTCCAATTAAAGGTATCTAGCCCAATTTCTTGAAAGTCTTACTTGCATCACGTCATGACAAGCCTTGTATCGAGGGCAACTTTTTTGAGTCATCCACAAGGCCAATACATCACAGATCCGATGTACATCATTGTATATAAATAATTGCACTAGCTTAAAATATATGATTTTATTCATAATTCATTTTACTTCTTTCATTTATATATTTTACTTTTAACATTAAATTGTTAATTTTGTAGATCCACATTAAACATAACAAATTACATAATATGTGTTCATAAATCGAAAAACTAACCATTGGAAAAAGTATCACAATCTTAATGTTATAGGGTATGAATGTTCAATTTTGTGTTTACTAAATGTTACTGTAAATTCATCCAATATAATTACAAATATAAATATAAATAATGACTTTGTAACAAAAAAATAATAAAAGTAAATAACAATGAATTGTGATTTTACTGGTTTCAGATTTGACATGAGATTCTATACACATAACATAAACACGTGCCAAAAAGTTTTTTAATTCTCCAAAGTAACATATATATATATATATATATATATCTTTGAGACAATAACCATGTTGTTATCTTCATGAGATCGCAGTATCGCACAGTATCCAAAACTCAACTGGCATCTCAACATGTTATCCTCGGGTATGAGATTCCATCCGGAAAACCTCTGGTGGCAACTCAACAATGACTCTAAACGGCCTTCTCGGACATCCAACTGGTTCTGGAAAATACGAACTTCCCTCACCCGGTTCTTCTGAACCCGAAACAGAACCCGGTTCAATTTTAGACTCAACTGTTACCGGTTGGACCAAAGCTCGGCAGAGAGGGCAATTAGAATGTGAAGCAAACCACGCATCGATACAGTGGGAATGAAAAACATGGTTACAGTTTGGGAGTGTGCGACATTCATCGCCGTAGGTATACTCCAACAAACAAATAGCACAATCATGGAGAGTATGGCAGATGACAGTGGAAGAGTAAGTGAAAATGGGAAGGGATTTGAGAACGGAAGGGTCAAGACGTTCTTCTGTGAACGTCGGAGTCGTAAGAGAATTTGTAGAAAATAGGTTGCGGCGACGGCGAAGGTGGCGAAGGTAGAAGTAAGTGCGAAGGATGACAAGGAAGATTATAAGAAAAAGGATGGAAGAACCTATCATATCCTTGCGGATTAGGGCATACTCTTCTTTACCGGTTTGGTACGAAACCATGACAGAAAAATGAAAGTGATTTTATAAGATAAATAATAATAAGGTTTTGAAGAAAATGATTAAATTTGAGTATATATATTACAATGGTTGACGTATGTGTCAAATCTAATCTCATCCATTTAGATAGATATAAAATGAGAATTAAATTTTAAATATAATTGATTTATATTGGAAATGAGTGAAGATGGAAATTTATTATATGTGTCAACGAATTTGACTAGATAGATATATAAAGTTATTGGATAATTATTTATGATATTATGATTATCAATTTAGTGGTTGTGATGTGATATTAAAAAAAAATATTAATAATGTATACTAATATTATAATTTTCTCTTGAAAAATAAAGTTAAGTTAATTTTTATTATAAATGAATAATAATTTAATAATAAATAATCATAAAACATACATAATAACATTTTTTAATATGTCTAAAATGTGCAATAAAATCTTATAAATAGAAACGGAGTGAATATTCCATTTGTTTCTAAATATAAGCTCATTTTATATATAAATATACTTAAACTTTCATTTGAATTTATATATAATTAATTATAGTTTTTTATATTCAAATATCTTTATAGCTATTAATTAAAAAATATTGAAATAAAACAAGAAATATATTTTTGAGAAATATATTTGTTTCTAAATTTGGGTCGATCACATCTGATCACGGTCGATTCCCTTTTCTCGCTCTTGACCTCTGCGCGACATAGACAGAGATCACCCAGATTCAGCCAAGACATCACCCGTTCGGATACGTATGTGTCCGACACATCTTCATCACGACCAGAGTGCTCGTCTAACAGTCAAGTCTAGCAGTTATCTATTTTCGAGAATCCGCGATCCAGACCCAAAAATATGAATCGTTGGACACGCGTTGGGGGCTCTCTATAAAAACCCCCTCACTTGAGGGGGTCAGATATCGAATATCATTACCTATACACTTTTACTTGTACTTGCTAACTCTTTTGTCCGTTTTAACTTTGACATCAGAGTATCTTGCAAGTACACCCCCCGTTCTCCTCAGCATCCGAGCAGCCTCCAAGATCCACGTCAACGGCCATTGGAGGTTCTGATCATTGCTACGATAATTAATTATCCAATATATTTAAAAATAAATTTGTTACTTATAAATACAAATGGTTATTGGGTTGGTTATTCGCTAATGGTTAGAGATTATGAAGAGCCACAATTTGATTTCCTATCTTTGAAAACTCATTTAGATGCATATATCTTTTCTTCTCTCTTTTTTTCTTAAGCAAGAGATTTATAATAACTGAGTATAAATGGTACTTCACCTGATTAAAAAAGAGGACGAGATATCGCTCGATAACAACAGAGAAATTATCTACCAATTGAAACTTATGACAAAAATAATAGAGAATCTTTGTTAAAATCATATAAATTACAATTGGGGTACGTAACATCTCCAAAAAAGACAACTTTCACACCGTAAATTTAATCTTCCAAATAATATCTAAAATATTTCAAGTCAAATTTTTTAAACAAATTTTATTCCAAGTGATCGCTATTGATTTTTGGATGAGTATCAATAGGCTCGGATCATGTTACATCATTATTTTCCCTCTGTTTATTTTTAATTCTTTTTCTTTTTAATTATTTTATTTCTATTTTTATCATTTTTCACTTTAAATAAAGATTTGGTACTAAATTAGTCATTTTATCATATTAATAGATCGTTACTTTTATTTTTATTACATTTTTAAATATTTATTAATGTATAATAAAAAAATAAAAAATAGAGGAAATATTTTTTCCCTTTTTTATACATAAAAAAACAATTAATAAAGTTTTTATTTAGTATAAATAATTATTTTGTCTTACTTAATCAAAATATTATAGATAAGTTAATAATTAATATTGTATTGAATTTTAAAAAACAACAACTAAATAATTTTTTTTTTATAAATACAACTAAAAAGGAAGGGAAATTATTTCATTCAGGAACTTGAATTTGATGTCGTGGATGAATTGAATATCTTTAATCGATGGTGTTAATCTTCGAAATGGTAGCGTGAGGTGGACATGCAAGGTTAATATTACACAGTACATATAGATGCAAGGAAGGAGATGCGTGAATACATGGAGGAAAAATATGAAAGTTGAATGCTTGAATAATTGGAAAAATGAAATGTGTCCCCAATACAAAGAAGCTAGACCTATTATATATCTTGTGGGCCATAATCCGACCCAATATTACAAAAAGAACTATAAACCTATAGAATCTAATACCCCCCCCCCCCCCATAAGCTTGGGGTATATTGTGTGGAGACCAAGCTTAGAAATGTTTTTAAGGAAAGGAATGTATTCAAGAGGCTTTCTAAAAACGTTTGCAGGTTGTTGCTGAGACGTGACAGGAAGCAAATGAAACAGTTTTTATTGAAGTTTTTCGCGGACCAAATGACAATCCAAGTCTATGTGTTTTGTACGCTCATTGAAAGCAGAATTACTGGCAATATGTCTAGCAGATGCATTATTATAATAAAGGTTGGCTGGTGTCAGAAAAGGAATGTGAAGATCATTGAGAAGATTTGTAATCTATTGAATTTCGCAAACGGTGGAAGCCATAGATCTGTACTCAACTTCAGTGGAGCTTCGTGAGACAGTTGGTTGTTTCTTTGATTTCCAAAAGATTAAAGAATCACATAAGTAGATGCAGAAGCTTGTGACAGATTTGCGAGTATGCGGACAAGTCGCCCAATCGGAGTTAGAAAAGGCCTTGATTTGCAGAGGAGATGAGTTGGGAAAGAAAAGGCTTTGTCTAGGTGAAGTCTTTAGATACCATAGCACACGCAAAGCAGCAGCACAATGAATGATTGTTGAAGCACTCATGTGCTGACTTAATTTTTGAATAGAGTATGCAATATCAAGGTGAGTGTTAAGAGGATCTATGATATTTTGTGGGATCCTGCATGGGAGAGCTATCATTTGAGGAGAGGCGAGTATCATGAGCCATAAGGGTGTTGGCTAGCTTATGTAACGCCCTGGTTATTTAATTATTTATTTAATTAAATATCGTCGTATTTTGTTGGTTTGGATTAAGTTGATTAAGTCGATTAAGTTGATTTAAGTTGTGTCGTTGTTATTTGGATTAAGTTATGTTGATTAAGTTGTAGGTTTAATGGTAGAATTATAAGATTCTTGATAAGTGGGCTTGTTTGTGAATAGAAGTAGTAAAGAGTGAGGGTGTATGGTTTAATCCCAATGGAACTTATTAAGATTAAGAAAAACCATAAGTTAAATTATATTATAGATAATAGGTTATCAGAATAAGGAAAAGAAGAAGTTGAGGAATAGGTTACATGAAGTTGCTTAGGAGAGGAAAAGTTAGGTTTCCGATCAAAGTGTTAGAGTTGCCTTCAATCCAAGGTAAGGGTGGGGTTTTAACTCTATAATCGAGATAGATGATGAATACATGTGGGATTGGATGTATAGATTGTTTATGTCAGTATGTTGTGTTGTTTTGGTTGAATAAGAGAAAAGAATTGTGTTGTTGAATTAGTCGTAAATGGATTATTCAGTGTTGTTTGTGTATGAGTATGTTGTGTTGCTGTTGAATTTTTGTACTGGGTTGATTGAATAATTAGTCTGAGATGAAACTGTGAAGGAATTATAGAGACAGAAGAAGAATGATAGAAACAAAGAAGAATGCAGATTTTGACGGTGGGACGGCCGTTCCAATTGCCTGACGTTCGTATGGGAAGCGTGACGCATGTCACTTCCTTGAGACGACCGTAACAAGCCACAAGTGTGACGATGGTCACACATGTTTTGTTGAAATTTGGTTTTTACTTTATGGTTTCTGTTGTGTAGCTTGGCATGCTTATTGATACCTTAGTTTTAGTTTATAAACATAATTAAGTTAGGTAACTAATTACCAGAGACTTAATTAATTGAATTAGAACTGTTGTAAGTAATTTAAATAGTAGTACTATGATGAATTAGCAGAAGAATAATTATGTGACCGAGAGGTAGTAGTTGGTGGCAGGTTTTGATAAACTATTTTACTGACAGTGTTGTAGGAAATTAACAGAGGCATAATAAAAGTTAGTAAGAGGTAGACTTAATAGAGTTTTAAATGATAATTAGTAATGCGGTATAATTGGTCGCTCTTGTGTTGTGTTTCTTTGTTGTAAGTTGTGAACATTTGAACTCTCAAATTCCACCAAATCACACCGTTTTTGCTCGACTTCGACACAGAGGATCATATGCGACGATCAACTATGTCATAAACATTCGAGTTATTTTTTAATATTCTCCGTAAACGATTTAGAATAGCTATTTAGGTGTAGAAATCATTGGATAAGTTTAGAAACATAGTTTATAGACAATGTAGATACTTTTTGGGGTTTAAATGGACGATCAGGTGGTTGTTTTTTTTATCTTTTCTTCAATTGGTACGTTAATGGTATTCATCACTGTTTTCTCAAGTTTTAGAAGCTTCCGCAAGTACATCAGCGGAACAATTGAATGTTAACACGTTTCGTAGATGCACTTGTGGAACAACCCAAACTTTCTATATCCTGGGTGGTTCCGTAAATACACTTGCAAAACAATTGAATGTTATTTTTATTTTTATTTTTTTTGTATCTTAATTTAACTTATTGGTTTGCAGACATTATGACTTCTTCAGACTTAGATTATCAGATTCCTACAGAGAGACAGATACACGGTTGAGTTTCCCAGCATGCCTCTGTCCGGAAGGAGAAGGCCCATGTCCAACCAGACGTATCGTCTACATCTAGAGTTGTAGACATTTATTCATCTCGGAGGCCATATGATGCTTCTGAGGGTACTTCACAGTCTTCGCCCTCCTAGAGAAGATGCCAGGAGAGTCTGGTTCTACTACCAGAATGCAATGTTGAGGATCTTGAGCAGACCTATGAGGGAGTTGAGGAGACACAGGTGGATGTTGTTGCCACTGCTCCTGAGAGTTATCTAAGGGGTTTGTCTGACATGTCTCTGTTGTTGGGTTATGCAGAGCATTTTTCCCCACATGTCTGGCAAGGAGAGGTAACATTACTCAGTTTTTTTTTCATTCCGAAAATATTATATATACCATTGTTTTATTAAAATTTGTTTCTTTGATAATCTTCAGGCACGTCAAGCTCAGAGGTTTTATAACCATAGACACAAGAGAGTGACTCCATCAGAGGATGAGTGGCTCCTGACAACCATTGTTGCTTCTGGTCTGAAGGACCTTGTTGATATTGGGTATTCTGTGATACATACTGGTATGCTCATGACTTTTATGGAGAGGTGGCATCCAGATACCTCTTTTTTCCATCTACCACACAAGGACATTAATATCACCTTTGATGATGTTTCATGTCTCCTACATGTATCAATCAGGGGTATCTTCCCCCATCACGGGAAGCTGTTAAAGGAGAAGGCTCATGATATGCTGATTCAGAAGCTCGGTGACCCTAGAGGATGCGCTGGCGGAGACTGATTCGACCCATGGAGCTCATGTGAGGTATTCCACCTTGGCCACTTATTATGAACGGACCCTGGATGTTATAGTATAGGTAGTTGGTGATGCAGCAGAGGTAGAGGTAGACAAATTGCGGGTGTTGCGATGTTATTTGTTATACTTGGTGGGCACGCAACTGTTTATGGATACTAGTTGCTTATATACGGATGTGGTTTGGTTGAGGTACCTATTGGATACAGAGACGATCCATGAGTACAACTGGGATACATCAATGTTGGCACACACTTACTATAGACTCTCCACGGGATGCCTTTGGGCTACTAGGACTGTTGTTGGTAGTTGTTCACTGTATATGGTACCAATCCTAAACCTTTAGACTTTTTCTCTTATATTATCGTTATATTTGTTTGATACCATGATTTTTTTTTATTTCAGTCCTGGATCGTCCAACACTTTCCGCAGATACATGACTGGGAGTATGTGCAGGAGTACATAGAGGAGTGGCCTCGAACACGTGCCTTCCACCCACTGAGAGGGAACGAGTCGGTAGAGTCTTACAGAGTGTATCTAGACCGCATGGTTATTGAGCATGTCAGATATGACTGCTATAGAGATCACTGTGTGATACGCCCGTTCGACGAGGTTTCACTTTACAGCGGACGGTTGGCATGCAGCTCGACCATCATTGCGCGATATCTGCCCGAGCGCGTCATACGGAAGTTTGGCTATGCCTAGACCATTCTTAGGCACTCTTTTGTGTCCTCTCTTCTGCCCATTATCCTCCGCCGTATAGACAATATCTTTGGTGAGTTTCAGCACCATATGGTTCCAGATAATTCTCGCACTCCTTGATGCTTCCCACTGTAGATGGTGATCCTCCTAGATCGGCACATCATGAGATATTAGAGGAGGAACAGTCCTAGATGAACCACGCTCAGGATCTGGTGCCTATATGTCTACAAGTAGTTAGGATTGGGTAGGCGGGAATTGAGGCAGGTTTCTTCCCTAATGGATCTGATACTATGCATACAGTGTTGGGGATGATTCAGGTGGCATTGAGAGGCACACAATACCGCAGACATCGTGCTAGGACTGGTTGGATAGGCAACCGAGGAGGATGCAGAGGCAGACGAGGCGACATAGGCAGAGGCAGGGGAGAGCGTACAAAGGGGGCATGCAAAGGAGAAGGTGGAAAGGATGTACCCCCCACACACACACAGTAGTTATATGTAATACTACTTTATTCATGTTTATGCATTATTGTATATGTGTCTCCGACTAATAAAATTGGTTTACTTTTTTTTAAATGTTCTGCTAAAACTCTGCAGATGCATCTACGACCTATTTCCACATATGCATATGCGGAAGGTTTCAACGTAAAACAAAAATTTGTTGCGTCCGGAAGTGTATCAGCGAAAACAGAGAACATATTTAAAAATATAATAGATAACCGAGAATATTATGGGGTGGATTGAGAAATCCTCCAATAATAAACTTCTTTGACACTACCATAGGAATGAGTAGTTGTGTTTACAATATTAGATATATTATATGAAACAATGGATGATGTGTTAGTATTTATAGTTTGTATGTGAATTATGAAGGCACGTTAAATAAATTGGTGGAGGATGAGCCATAATTGGGATGCGAGCAAGTTTTTGAGAGTGTTTGAGGAATGGAATAATGGCATAAACATTTTCGTAGTATGCCACAGTCAAATTACTATCACACTTTTTTTAAATATACATGACTTATCAAGTATATAAGTATGATTAAAATGTTGTAATTAATAGGATTAATTACTTTAGAGATGTTCAAAAATGAAAATAGTTGGATAAGTGAATTCGGAATTCGGAATTTGCAACTCTTCATGAAATGTTGCAATATGAAAGCATGCAACTCTTGGAATGATATTATTGGCCAAACATTACAACTTTTGGTAAATAGAATTGTTTCACCAAGGGTCGCAACCTTGTAAAACTATACCAAATGGCCTATATAATAATTAGAATTCAGAAATCAACACACAAAAATTCATTACAATTCCATCACTCTTCGCTACATTCGAATTTTCATCCGTCTTGTGCAAATTCGATAAGGCTGAATTATCCTGGGTATTCCTGCATCAAAACTCTAAGAAAAATCGAGAGTGCTTGAAATACTATAAGGAAAGTACTCCGTACATGATTCAAGCCTAGATCCTTACAATTTTGAAGTGTTACATAACAGTCTTATAGTATCTCAAATCATGGCCACCGACGCTTCAGTTTCAATCATCAAGGTGATGAACCAGGACCTTGTCAAGTTGGATAGTTTTGATGGAACAAATTACACCCCCTGGAAAGACAAGATGATATTTCTCCTGACTGCTATGAAAATACAGTATGTCTTAGATCCTGACTTGGAACCAATTCTAGAACCAACTGAAGATGATACCGATGGAGTAAAAAAGGAATGCAAGAAATGAAAGGAAGACGAGTTGCTCTGCCGTGGACATATTTTGAACACACTATTTGATCATCTCTACGACTTATACACCGACACTACATCTGCAAAAGAGATATGGAAAGCATTGGAATTCAAATTCAAGGCTGAAGAAGAAGGTACGAAAAAGTTCTTAATATCTAAATACTTTGATTTTAAAATGTTGGATTTTGAGCCTATTCTTGCACAAGTACATGAGTTGCAAGTTCTAGTGAACAAAATCAAGGTCGTAAAGATTGATATTCCTAATGTTTTTCAAGTCGGTGCAATTATTGCTAAATTTCCACCTTCGTGGAAAGGATACAGAAAGAAATTACTGCATAACTCTGAGGATCTCTCGTTGGAGAAACTTCAGAAACACCTTCGAATCGAGGAGGTGATGAAGGATAGAGAAAAATATGAGTCTGTTGGGTTTTCTAAAGCCAATGATGTTACAGCAAATGGAAAGAGAAAACATGATGGCATGAAAAACCATCTTGGTCCAAAGAAGGAACATAAAAGGTTCAAACATTTTGGCGGAGCAAAGGTTGCAAGTAACGAATGTTACACATGCGGAAAACTGGGCCACCATGCGGAAAACTGGGAGGTAAATGTCGTCCATTTCTATGAAGACATAATCGCTATTGTAAGTGAAATTATGGCAATCAAAGGTAAGGTACAAGGCTGGTGGTACGATACATGTGCAACCGTGCTTGTAGCATATGACAAAGCAACATTTAAAACATACTCTTAAGTCATTGATGGACAGGAATTTCAGATGGGAAATGAAGTTAGATCCAAAGTCATAGGAAAAGGATTCGTCGAACTCAACTTTACATCTGGAAAGAAGGTTATTCTAGTTAATGTACTTCATGTCCCAGAAATGAATAGGAACCTAGTTAGTGGGGACTTATTGGGAAAACCATAATCAAATCTGTGTATGAATCGGGCAAACTGATATTGACCCGTAATGGTATATTTGTAGGCAAAGGATATTCCTCATAAGGAATGATCAAACTCTGTAAAAAATATAATATGATTAATGAAATTTCAAATTCCACTTATATGATTGAGTCTACTTCTTTATGGCACTCTAGATTAGCACACATTGGCATTGTTACTATGAATAGATTTATTAAATTCGGAATGATCTCATGCAATATTCATGATTTTGAAAAATGAGAAATATGTGTTAAATCTAAAATGATCAAGAAAACTTTCAAAAGCGTTGAAAGGAAATCAAACGTGTTTGATCTTGTGCATTCGGATTTATGTGAATTTAACGACATGCTAACCCGTGGGGGAAATCCTTATTTTATAACATTTATCGATGATTGTTCTAGGTTTACACATGTATACCTTTTAAAGCACAAAGATGATGCATTTAATGCTTTTAAGGTCTATAAAGCGGAAGTGGAAAATCAATTAAATAAAAGTACTTAGAATCGATAGAGGCGGTGAGTACGTTTCTACCGAATTTAATGCATATTGTGAAGAATATGGCATTATACATGAATGTTCAGCACCACGTACACCACAACAAAAATGGATTGGCCGAAAGAAAAAATCGAACTTATCAGGAAATGATAAATTCTATGATAATGCATTCTCATTTTCCATTTAATTTGTGGGGTGAAGCATTGTTATCCGCATGTCACATAATGAAAATAGTTCCTTTAAAAACAATAGGAATTTCTTCATACGAAATATGGAAAGGAAGATCACCAAATATTGGTTATTTCAGAGTATGGGGTTGTGTAGCATACTACAAAATTATGGACCCCAAAAGAACTAAACTAGGTCCTCGAGGGATCAAGTGTGCTTTCATGGGATATGCTTCAAGTAGTAAGGCATATAGACTTTTAAATCTAGAGTCTAATGTAATTGTTGAATCTAGAGATGTGGAATTCTTTGAAAATATTATCACAAAGGATAAAGAACCTGAGAATCCCACGAATAACGAATCTCGTAACGAAGAATCTCTACGGATGGTTGAAACACAACCCGAGCCTAGAATAAGCAAAAGAGCACGAAAATCTAAGGCTTTGGGACCAAATGAAATCGATTCTCAACTTATTTCCTTTTATCTAGTTGAAGGAAATTGCAAGAATGATGTTCATAAAATTCCTATTATTATTCAAATAGAGGATGATCCTAAAACCTATAAAGAAGCAGTAGCTTCAAAGGATGCTTCTTTTTGGAAGGATGCTATCCAAGATGAAATGGATTCAATTATGTCAAATCACACTTGGGAACTTGTCGACCTTCCTAAAGGATCAAGACCCATCGGATGCAAGTGGGTGTTTAGAAAGAAGTATTATAGTAATGGTACATTAGACACTTATAAGGCTAGATTAGTAGCAAAATTATTTAGACAAAAGGAAGGTGTTGATTACTTTGACACATATGCTCCAGTATCAAGAACTACAACAATTAGAATATTGTTTGCACTAGCTTCCTTTAATAACCTTAGTGTTCACCAAATGGATGCTAAAACAACATTCCTAAATGGATATCTAGATGAGGAAATCTACACGGAACAACCAGAAGGCTACGTGCTTCCTGGAAACGAACAAAAGGTATGAAAACTTATTAAATCCTTATATGGTTTGAAACAGTCACCAAAGCAATGGCATCAGAAGTTTGACTTTGTCCTACTTTCACATGGGTTTATTCCAAATTCTTGTGAAAAATTCTTGTGACAAATGATTATACACAAAGCTACATGGAAACATGGTAACATATTTATGCTTATATGTTGATGATATGTTAATCATTAGCAATGAAATAAAAGGGATCTTAGAAACAAAGAAATTTCTAACTTCCACTTTCAAGATGAAAGATCTTGGGCCGGTTGATACCATATTAGGAATCAAAGTAAAAAAGAAATAGTGGGGGTTATGAACTTAATCAAACACATTATGTTGAGAAAATGTTGGATAAGTTCAAACACCTATACTTCAAAGAAGTAAGCACTCCATTTGATCCGAGTGTCAAACTTCAAAAGAACACAGGAAGAACCGTGGCCCAATTGGAATATACAAGTGCAATTGGATGTCTAATGTACTTAATGCAATGCATCAGACCTGACATAGCATTTACAGTTAGCTAAATGAGTAGATTTACTAGCAATCCAAGTGATGAACATTGGAAGGCCATAACTAAGATTTTCGGTTATCTCTTAAAGACCAAAAATCTTAGCCTTCATTATGGTAGGTTCCCTGCCATATTAAAAGGATATATCGATGCAAGTTGGATATCGAGTGTTAGAGATTACAAATCTACAACTGGGTGGATATTTACATTAGCCGGAGGGATAATTTCTTGGAAAAGCAAGAAGCAAACATGTATTACCCTCTCAACCATGGAATCAGAGTTTGTGGCTCTCGCTTCCGCTGGACAAGAAGTAGAATGGTTGAGGGACCTTCTATTGGAAGTACCATTAGCTAAGGATATTTTTTCAAAGGTGTTGATAAATTGTGATAGTCAAGCCACCCTAGCTAGAGCATTCAGTGAAGTATATAATGGAAAGTCCAGACACATAGGTCTAAGACACTCTCTCGTAAGAAAATTAATTAAGGATGGGATCATTTCACTGACTTATATTCAAACTAGCTATAACTTAGTAGATCCGTTTACTAAGCAACTGGCCAAAGACTTAGTAAAGGCTACCTCAAGAGGAATGGGGTTGAAACTTCTTGAATAAAGGTTCCAACAGTGATAGCAACCCAATTTGAAGTTAATAAATCTTAACCTAAGATTCAATGGGTAATAACAAGTCATTGATTTGGATGATTGTATAACATTTTGCGATAATGTTAACTATCATATATCGAGGGTTGAGTTTTTGAAACTCTTAATGAAGTTCTATATCAAGGATATGCGTTCCAAAGAAATGGATACAAAATGAACTTGACCTATGTGAATTTCAAGATGGTTCCATCTCAAAGTGAGAGTTGGAGTTTCTCTCATGAAAAATTCATGAAAACAGGAAAAGCACATGGCCATAAATAGTGTTAGGCGAGATATGTAGGCGAAGAACCTTAAAGAATATGTGTGAGGTAATACCGGTATAATCACAAGAGATAATGGTTCAAAGCATAGCTACCTAAAATTCCGCTTAAACTTTGTGTTATCCTTACTAAGGTTTAGTTCAAATCGAAAGATACTTAACTGTACTAATATTATTTTCTCTCTTTCTGGAATTGAGTTTGTCATTATTAGAACAAGTGGGTAATTGTTGTAATGAATAGGATTAATTACTTTAGAGATGTTCAAAAATGACAATAATTGGACAAGTGAATTCGGAATTCGAAATTTGCAACTCTTCATGAAATGTTGCAATATGAAAGCATGAAACTCTTGGAATGATATTATTGGCCAAACATTACAACTTTTGGTAAATAGAATTGTTTCACCAAGGGTCGCAACTTTTGGAAGAAAATCTGATTCTAACAGATTCTAAACTTTATCTATCAATCAAGGCATTGATTCATGGTATTATACTCATTCCTACAAGTATGATTCATGTATAAATACCTAATGTTTTAGATTTTGAAAACACACATATTTTATTACAATTCAAACTCAATCTTTCACCTTTTAAAAACAAGTGCCTTGTGTCATAATATTTTTAGTGAAACTTTCTACATTCATTTTCATTGCATTCAATCAAAAGTTTCATCAATTATGTTCTAAGCACTTGTGTAACATACTTATGAATTGTATACTTGAAAAGTAAGATCAATTCAGGTAATTATTATACATTTTACAACTTCAAACTTCTTGTAAAAACTCATATTTGTGTGTAAACCTTTTTGTCCAAGATATATTTTTGGAAACAAGAGAGTGAAAAATAGAGGATTGTTTACTTTTTCTACTTTGTAAATCATAAGGAAGTGTTCCTTATTGATTAAGTTAGCGACATATGTATAGAGACTCAGATTAGGTTTTTACAATGTTCTAACAATATTGAATTATATTACTACGATTGGACTTGAGTACTCTCGAATTGTAGGGGGAACCCGGATATATCGTCGGTGTTTGTTATTTTTCTGCATTTTACTGCTTTTTGTCAAACTAGAAAATTAAAAGTAACATTTCATTAAACCAAAAATCGATCATGGTACCTAGTTCACCCCCTATTAGGTGTACCCTACACTTATAGGGTTTAGGGTGGTTCAATTGTTTTACAAATAACAATAACTTTAAAATAAACAAAAATAAGTCATGTTAGATTGCATAATACCAACTAGATTGCAACATATGCACAACTTAACGTTTTTTCTAAAAATTTAATAGAAATAACCAACTTGGCTAATAGAATGGTTTTTTAGGGACTAAATATGAATGTTTATTAGTTGAAGGACTAAATTGAAACCTTAAATTAAGTAAAAGTACCAAAAGATACATTAAAGCTAAAATAAATATTAGTTTTGCAAATAACATTTAGGGATATTGCACTACTACAAAACGCATAAACAACAACGACATGGTCACCATGGTTCATCCTTATACTGTGGTGACATCTCTAAACTAAGGCGTTATTATATTAACTTTGTTTTTTGATTAACAATTGTTTGTATATAACAACGGTTGCTAAGCCAACCGTGGTGATACCATCAAACTTTCATGGGTTCGAACCTTAGCACCCTCATATATATTATTCCTTTAATGTTAAGGCACGCATTTTCTTTTTTATTTATTTTTAAATAAAAAACTTAAAAGTTATGATTATGATTGTTTGTTTCCACCGTTGTGATATATTTTGTTTTTTTTTTAATTCTAAATTTAACTATGTCGCTTCATAATGAAATTTCATTATGAAAGTAATATGTCATAACGGTTGATGGTATAGACCATCGTAGTAGTTTTACAATATAGTATACTACTAGTTTACTTGTCTCTTCAGTATCCTTTTTTCCACTGAAAATAGAAACTAGACGAAACGATATACGATTTCAACCCTAAACCCTAACGTTCAATATTGTGAAACAATGCATGATTTTAACTAAAACATCATTGTTCACCCTAGCTTGCATAATTAGTATCCATTCTTCACCGTGTATTTGTCATTTTTTTTCATCATCGTCACGGTCGTTATGGAAGAAAGAGTACAGCAACCAAGTTGTCACTGTCGAGAAGGAAGATAACAACAACACCGTCGTTGTAGTAATGAAGGAAGACAAACAACACCAACATTATTTACTTAGTCATCACATTTAGGGTACATTAAATATTTTATCCATGCATTTACAATAAACTTCATTTTCCATTGTTGTGGTTGTTTTTTATGTTCTTGTTCTTGTTATTTATGTTATTTTTATTGTTGTTTATGTTCTTGTTGTTGTTTTTGAACATAGATGTTAACCTTGTCGAGTTCTACATCATGAAGCAGTGAAGATACTCAAACAAATGAGTGTTCTGCAAATGCAACTCAAACAATCAATACTCAATCTAAAAGACCACAAAGAAGTGTTACAATGATGCCCCAATTCACATCAGTCCTCAATCAGGTGTAAAAATTATGATCGAGTTTGATTCGTTCTACAGAGTTGTGGATTTTCAACATTCCTCTACTTTTAAGAGTTATGTTGCATTCCTTGCACGTAGCAAAATGAGTATACTGATAGATGATTAGAGAGAAGTGGGTGATAATGTCAAAGACAACACATGGACAAACGTTACGGTATTATATACTATATTTTTCATATATTCGATATCACTACCTATAATTTATAAATCATACTTATATATTGATTTAAATGTAGTTGAATTTTGAGTTTACTGATAACTCAAAGTTGGAAAAAAAAGGATATCTTATGCCGGTATTCGTTGGAGGGGATTTAAGTCACAACTCACGGATGACTACATTACAAAGCCTAAGAGCGGTCTTGATCGTCCATGGATTCGATATAGTTTTATATCGAAGAAGGTGTGGAACAAGTTTGCGAAGATGCCTTGTTCTGAGGAATTCAAGGTTAGTACTAGTCTTATGTAAGCGATAATGTTATGCTAATGAGTTATAGATACTAATCATATACATTTTTCAATATGTTAATAATAGGCTAAATGCGAAGTCGGAATTCAAAACAAGGCGAAAAACATGTATCCCCGTAGATTGTATTGTGGGGGGTTACAGAAAACTTGAGAAAATAACCATGCTTGATAAACAACAAGAAATAGGAGATAGTCGCATACCGTCTCCGCCGTCAAGACATGAGAAATGGAATAGGGCTCGATTAAGACCAATGGAGAGTACACCTCTGAGGCTTCAAGAGTAGTTACTGAGAAAATTGTAAGTATATGTTTTGTTTTGCTTATGTTATTTGTTATTTAAATACGCTGGTAACAATATATATAAGTTGTTCATGTTGTGTAGGATAATTTGGTTGAGGCGGCCCTTGAAGGCACATTTGTTACAGAAGCACGACATGACATATTAGTAGAAGCTATTAGAACAGATGAGCATAGAGATTGTGTTTGTGGTGTTGGAAAAGGTGTCGGCTTGAGGTCATACTTTGGGTCTCAAAGAAAAAGCATTGAAACCCCTGAATTGAATGTTCAACAACAAAAGATTGAGAATGCGGAGAAGCAATTGGAAGAACAAAGGAGGATGTTTGAAGAGGAGATGGAAAAAGGGAGAAAGAAATGGAAAAGTTACAAGAGTTATATTCGGTATGTGCTTTAATTGAGATGTTAGTGTTTTATCTTCCAAAATGTATGATATATCAAATCCAAGTAGCATGTTTGAAGATCATTGTTACGTTAATGGTGATGATCCAACTCCAAGTAGAAGTGTTGTAAATCGCACTTCTACAAAAGGAAGTAATTGTAAAACCCATCCCCCTATAGATAACCATAATGGGATATTGGACCCTAGTACAAATGAAATAACCATGCTATACTTGACTGATGTGGAGATAAATGAATCACAAACCCTCTCGGTAGAATATTGTCCAAAATTGGATGTAGTTTATCACACTCTTGAAGATGTAAGGGATTTTCTCTCTTTATTTAAGTGGCTTGACATAGTGATATTGCAAGTTTGGTGAACGTTAGTATATAGTTGAATATACATGTCATTATAGAACATTATCATTTTTTGTATTTTCTCCCTTAATTTATTCATTTTCTTTGACCATTTAGGTACATTCATTGTGTTTGTATAGAGTTAAATAAATCAAGTACTTATGGAATCTTGGATCGGCTTTATATTTAATGGGCGTATAAAGATCCAAAAATCATTCTAGATTACTTGAAAGAATGACCAAAGTAGGGAGGAAAAGAATGTTACCTAGCACAATTTCTCTGTTGGTAAGTATTGTTGTAATTGATTTATGTATTCTATATTTAGTTTTATTTTAGTAAATACTAATATATATATATATATATATATATATATATATATATATTCTCGTGTTCATTCAGTGGTATATATATATATATATATATATATATATATATATATATATATATTCTCGTGTTCATTCAGTGGTTATTGGCAATTGATCATAATATAATTTTGGACGAATACGGTGATTGTACTATGTTCCTTGCATAACCAACTCCACAAGAAAATGAAAGAGATTATTCGATCGTAAGTCTATGTTTAATTCATTTTCTTTGACATTATAATTAGTTTATGATGTAATATATTTAATTCATTGTCAATGTACAGTGTTGTGGAGCAAGTTAATATGATGAGGAATGTTAGAAAAAATGTCCACATGGATTACTCCTAATGTAAGTGGCCTGATTACCTATTTCTTTCATTTACATTCATGTGTGTTTATATTCATGTAATTATTGCTTAAATTTGTAGACGAGGAAACAACTCGGGAGTTAGGGTATTTTGTCATGAAACACATGTTAAGCATTGTCCTTGTTGGCATTGTTGAATCATGGGATAAGGTATATATGTCATAAAATGTTTACATATATTAATACATAAATTTATTATTGAATTATTATCATACATGATATTCAATTTAATTCTCTTTCTTATGTAGATGTTTAACGAAGAAACCCCATTCCCCGTTGAGGACTTTATAGATCTTCGTAAATGTTGGATGTATATCCGCAATGCACTTAAGGGTCCTTCTGTTTGATTTATCAGCAACATTCCTCAGCATATTTTTTGTTTTTTCTGATGTATTGATGATGTAAATATTACGTTTGACTTACATGTACATATTGTATTTTATGTAAATAATATTTTTGACTTTTGATGCACAATGTTAGATGTTTTTATGCTATTTATGCATGGTTAACAAAAATACAAGTTGTTGTAAATTCTCTGATATGGTTATCATTTTTACAGGATAAAATATGGAAAGAATTCGAAAAGCAAAGAATTTTTATATTTAAAACAGAGACACTTTTAACAGTAGTTATAAAACCTAATTGTGGTTGTATTTTGAATGCTAACCAGAATAATATAAATAACAAAATGTTGTTGTTAAGAATCGAACCAGATTATCTTTAGTTCTATCACAACGATTGTGTAAACTAACCGTTGTTAAATAGTGCACGCTTTCTAGAATATAACAATGGTCCTAGGGTCGTGATTGCATGTACCAAATATACAATAACACTCTACATAACAACGCATACACACACCTCATTATATATCTTTCCCAACCGTTGTTAAATTCATTTTCCGTAGTGTTGGGACCTAGCTAGATAAGTTTATTGAATGCCATAATACAGAAGACGATTTGTTATGAATTTGCTTTGTCATGCTCAACATTTTTTAAAATTGTGGACCGCATCACTTGATACGGCCGCAATATTATGGTTGAGGTCTGCAACACAATGATAATGGATCACAATTGTAGTGTGAATGTAAATCAGATGCAATAATTGCATCAATACCACAACATAATAGTAATTATCGCATCAGAATAGAGTTTCTAGCACAACAAGCTACAATAGATAATTTTCATACACAGTTCAATTTTATTTTAAAAACAAAACTAAAGAATCAGATTCTTTCGCACAGAAAACAAATTTAAACAACAAGAAATGTTACCTTTATGTCATTTTTCTTCTGCATTAAGATTCCAAATAGAAGAAGAAATTATTTTATGTCATTCTTGTTGTTGCATTAACATTCCAAATACAAGAACAAGTTGTATTTATATTGCATTTGCTTCAATCATTTTGCATTCACTAGTTCATATCTTCAAGAGTTCATGTTTATCTTTTTCTCTCTCAGATGCCTTTTATGAAATAGAACATAACACACTCACCCTTTCTTCTCTAGTTCCATTCATACTGAGGTATGCAACTCTACTCCACTCTCTCACTTCACTCATATTATTGTAGAATAATAGTAATTTGAATTTTTTTATTTATTTTGTTGTTGTTTAAGAACTTTTGGATCCAAATAGACAGAAGATCAAAAAATTTATTAGAAACTCCAATATTGGAAGATAGAAAGTATGGTGTGGTATGTAACACCCTATTTATTTAATTAATCATTTCATTAAATATCTTCGTATTATGTTGTTTGAGTTAATTGTCGAAGTTGATTTAAGTTGTGTTATTGTTAGTTGAATTAAATTATTTGATTAAGTTGTAGAAATATTAGAAGAATGATATTATTACTATTAGTACGCTTTCTAGTGGTTAGAAGTAGTAATAGTGGGGTGTAGGAATTAGGCTCATTGGAACTATTAAAACTAATAAAATTATAAGATTAAGTGGAATATAAGAGAAGTTAGGTTATCAGTAAAAAGGAAAATATGAAGTTTTAGAGGAGTTACATGAAGTGCAGAGAAGAGGAAAAAAGGCAAAGGTTTTCAATCGGAGAGTTAGAGTCACCTTTAATCCAAGATAAGGGTGGAATTCTGACTCTATAATTGAGATTGATGATAAATAATATGTGGTATTAGATTTGTCAGAATCGCTTTTGTGTAGGTATATGTGTTTTGTGTAGGTTTGTATTTTTAATTTTGTGGATGATCCAGAAAAATGGAAATTAGTTGATGTTATGGAGTTGGTCGTAGAAAAATTGATGTACGTTAATTGAGTATAAAATTCTTGATTAATGTAACTGAGATGGTTGAGTGTTGGTTTGTAATCAAACAGAAGGAAAATTCTGGAAAGAATGAGAAAATAGAGATAATGCAGGTTTGAGGTGGGACGACCATCCCAAAGGGCATGCGGCACCTGTCTGGAGGGCGTGACGACCGTCACCCCTTGTGTTACGACTGTCACTTGTGAGACGATGCTCATGAAAGTGTGACGAACGTCACACTGGTCTGAGTTGTATTTTTTTCTGTGTTGTGGGGTTCTGTCTGTTGCCTAGCATAATTGAACTAAGTAAATATTTTTCCAGAGACTAATTTGACATAAGAATCACATTAATTGTATGAGTAGAAGTAGTAGTAACATTTGTTTGACAGGAATTATTTTTGAATAGCAGTAATAGTGATAACCTAGTAGCAGTACCAGTCATAATTAAAATGAAAAATTTAGTAGCAGTAGTAATAATTAATATGTAGCAGACAAAATTTCAGTAGCAGGTTTTGGAAATTAGTTACTGACAGTGTAGCGTGAATTAACAGAGGCATAATAAAGACCCTGATATGAAGTAGGAATAATAGAATTATTAGCCGATAATTAATTAATCGGTTTTAATCGGAAAAAATGGTACGAATAATAATGTGGTTTGCTTGCGGTATAATTGGTTGATTCTTGGTGTTGTGTTCTTTGTTGGAAGTTGTGAATCTGGTTGCATTACCTTATTAATGGAGAGAATTTAAGTTGTAGGCATATGGCCAATGTTGAATTGTTGTTGTATTGATATGTGATTATTATTGTTGTTATTTTGACATTCATGTTGAGTCGCATACATATCATATCAAGTTGAAGTTGGTTCTTGATAAGTTGGCATGGATTGGTAAAATTAAGTTGAAGGCTTATGCCTTGTTGATGCCTGTATTAATTGGCAGATTTTTAAGTTGGGAGTTCTGCTCCAATGGTACCACATGCATGTTCATATTATAATTCACATTTCGAGTTGCATAATTATGTTATTGCGTTGTAGCTTGTGTTGATTGATGTTGATTGCAAGTTGTGAAGTGGTGATTTTATATAATCTGATCTAGTATATTGTTTATCATATATTCAATTATATTATTTGATATATCATCCATTTTGTTTGAATGATGCCCTCTGTTGGTAACGTGCAGGTAATCTAGAATAAAAGTTGTTTACCTTCGTTAGTTCGAGTCGGTGTCTTCACTCTGATACATAGCACTCGGGGGGATGAACGCATGTTTTCTTTAGTGTTGGCTTTTATTATGTTTCTGAACTTTTAAGTTGTTTTCATTAAAGACTTGTTGGGTCAAAGTTGTTTTGAGTTGGACATGAGTTATGTTATTTTAAGTTAAATTTTGTGAATCCGTTACTTAGTAATGGAAGTTGTTTTATTTTTAAAGACTAATCAGGTTGTTATTGATTCACCCTAAATTATGTGTTATGGATCTGAACTACAGGTGATTGTATGATCTTGTTTAAGTCGAAAATGTAGCATTCCATTTATTATGTTGGAATTTTGCAACTCTGATTTTATTATTATTATTCGGGTAGAAACAGGGTGTTACATGGTAGATGGTAATCAGTGTTAATCTCTAAGATAAAAATAAATTTATTTTAGAGAGGAGAGGAGGATTATTAATAATGAGAAAGAAAAAATATGATGAAACTTTTACTTGATTCAAAAGCCAAGTGAAATGATTATAAAAGAAAAAAAAGAATTTGAAGAATGTTTAAGAGGAGATGATGAAGATGCGGATGAATATGTGAATACTCTTATTAATGATCAATTTAGATATGCAACACAAGAAAACTTTATATCACATCGAGAACGGGAAAACATGTAACAGTTAAGATGAGAAACAAGAACTTCTAAAAATGTATATGAACATGGTGGAAGCTTTCATGTCAGTGTTATCGGGGATAAAAGACCGAAATATATCTCATTTTTTCTTTGAGATCTACTAATATTGATCTTGTTAGGTGAAAAAATATGAAGCAACCAAAAGCAGATAAAGACTTTTTTAAGACATGGAGGAAAATGCTTTAAGAGGTTGTATGTAAATTTATAATTTACGAGCGTTTGTCTATGAATTTATCTAACTTTCCTTGGTTGCATAATTTTACTTATACTGCTTCTGAGGTGGGAAAATCCAAATGTCCAACTTCTTATGAAATCTCAAATGTTTGCTTAGAAGTTGAATATAAGAAAATAATGGAGTGGATAAATTGTATGAAAAAAATTCGGCAAGAAAGTGGAGCAACAATAATGTGTGATGATTGGATAGACAACATCAACCATACTCATATTATGAATTTCTTGATATATTGTCATAAAGGTACCATTGTTTCAAAATTTATTGATGTTTCTGATGTTGATAGTAAAAACATTGACTACTACTTTCAATTGTTGGATAAAGTTGTGGAAGAAATTGGTGAATAGTATGTAGTTAAAGTGGTAAATGACATTGAAGCCACATTAAACGTAGGTGGTCAAAAACTAATGAATAAGAGACCGCATTTATATTGGTCTTCTTGTGCAGTTCATTGTATAGATCTTTGTTTGGAGGATATAGGAGAGAGAAAAAAGCATACAAAAGTTATTAAGTGAAGTAAAAATGGTGACATCCTTCATCTATAATCATATGTATATTGTAAGTCTCATGAAAAAATATATTGGCGGTAAAGATATTGTTCGTTCTAGTGTTACCAGATTTGTAACACAATTTACGCAACTTCAAGCAATTATAGTACAAAACGAAGTTCTTGAAAACAACTTCAAGTAATTATAGTACAAAACGAAGTTCTTGAAAACATGTTCAACTCTGAGGAATTTAGAAGAACAAAATATGGTAAAGAGAAGAAAGAATTGGGATATGAAGTCAGAAAAATTGTTATGAGTTGAAACTTTTGGAGTAAGACTAATGACATATTGAAAGTATCTGAGTCAATTGTAAAAGTTTTTTAGACTAGTTGATGGCAATGAGAAACCAGCAATGTGTTTCATATATGAAGCTATTGATAGAGCAAAATAAAGAATTTAACAAAAGTCTCGTTAGCATTCCAACTATGATAATATCATTGACAAGCGTAGAAAATTCATGTATTATGATATTTATTATGTTTGTCGGTATGTCAATATATTTTATAATTTTAATTTTATAATGTAATATAAATTTATAATATCATATCCTCAATAATTGTTTTTAATTTTTAAATTATTTTCTTAATCCACAATTTTAATATGGAATCGAACATGAAAAAGTCATGTATAAAGAAATATTTAATAGAACAACTAATATAGGGCCTGTTTGTTTTGGCTTTTTTTTTAAATGATTTTTTTATGTAAAAAAGAAATTACAAATTTTTTTTTGATAAAAGATTCAAATGAAAATTTGATTTAAATGTTTATTCTTAAAATGCTATTTAGATATTTTATCATTATATTGAAGAATTGATATCAAAATTTCAAAAAATCACTTAATTTTGAAGTTATTTTAAATAGATTTTCATAATAATCATTTTCTGAAATACAATTTTTTTTAAGTTACGATTTCAACTATCTTTTGATCTTCAATAATGTATGTTTATGTTATAAGATGTCAAAATTAATCTTTCAATTTATAAAAAAAAAACAAATATAAAAAAACTTGTAATATTTTAAAAAATAATTTTATAAAATGAAAAAATTCATTTCTTTAAAGTTGAAACAAAAAGACTCAATCATGAAGCTAGAAAGAACATGGATGATCAAATCAAAACTTTAAGTAAGTAAAATATATTATATTCTCAAGGAGGAAGAAGATTCAACTGAGAGGTATTGTGGTTAAGATAAAAGAAAAAAAAGTTTTCTCTATTTAAAAAGATATAATTAGACTTTAGTCTACCAGAATGCTGCCAAAATGTTCCAGCAAGAGCGAAAGAGACCCTCCCTCACAAAACCAAGAACAAAGAATGTCTAAAACTGAAAGTTCAACAAGTTCAACTTTAATTGAATCAACAAATACATTGCCATCTGATTCAAACCAAAGGTGAACCCTGCTAATCCTACAACTACCTTTATTGCAAGAGAGTAGCTGCTAAACAAAAAATACAGTCACCATCCACTGTCAAGTATCAACTGTCAAGCCAGAAAACTGTCTTCCATATCTACTGCTTCTGTTCCATCGCTGGACGACGACTCTTCGAACCACTCGCTGGACGAGTCGCTGGTTGTCTTAGGAGATATTGCCGGATGTGTTGCTTCACTATTTAGAGAAGTTGCCATACCTGAAATCTCCTGAATATAGTTATAACAACTATGTAAAGTTAGAGAGCATGGAACAATGAGAATATGGACATATGCTAGTTTTCAAGAGAAGCCCTTCATCTTCCATATAGAAATGACACAGAATTTTGTCTCAAACCTTCATCAAATGTAACCGCAAATCGCACGGACGAGTCCTAGTTCCAACCCTCGCAATCACAAATTTTGAATAGAGGTCCAAAATGTCAGCAGCATCTTGCTTTTTGAAATGTAGCTGAAACAAAATTCAGTTCTTTCACATTAACTATTCGGAGAGAATGTAAACAACCTCACAGCTAGTAATCTTCAACATTGAACTTAATGAAGGAAACAAAACATTGTTCTCTCAACAAAACAACAGGTAACTTTGAATTTCTTTGAAGTTGTTCCTTATGTTGAAAACCAATTGTATTTTCTTCCATTTGCTCAAGTCAAGGGATATTGTATGAAATGTGAAATCGGACGCGACAAAACAGTCCGCAAAAACAGCCGCGACAAACAAGGTTTTATAAAATGGTCAGCGAAAATTGCCGTGACAAATCAGTATCGAAATATACCGATACTGATACCATTATTCTCAGTTTTTGTTATAAGTTATAACTGATAAAGAACAAATTTTGGTTAACTCACACCGCAACTATCGCAATCGGCGTCGTAACACCAGTACCGACCGAAATCACAATCAGCGTCATAACACCAGTACCGACCGAAATCGCAATCAGCGTCACAACACCGGTACTGACCGAAATCGCGAAAGCTCTTTATGCGACCGTTGTTTAAAACCTTGATCACGAATATCCTAAATTCAAAGATTACCCAGTTTCAAAGGCCTAAATCTAGGGTTTCATTACTAGTCATCAGAATCAAACCTATTAGCATTTCAAGTAACATTTCAATTAACCACATTGCCATAAAGAAGAAAAAAAATACACTTGGATATTGTATAACTTGTAAGCTGATTCTGGTTTCAACAATTCACTATTAATAAGCAGAATCAAAGCTTGATTCTTGCTATACAAATATCAACAGAATTTTTACTCAAAGATTGATCGATCCACATATTCCAAGCGGAATTCAACAATTAGAAAAATAGACAAGTAACCGAAACTTAATGCTGAGAATGGATTAAGGCACAAAAATTTAAAGATTTTGGGGGAAAGAAATTGGATTAAAGTTGAAAAGAAAGAACCTCTGGTGGATCTTCTTCAAAGGTTACTCTGACAAAAACCGATTCAAAAGTGATTAGATTTCTCATATTTTCCATCTGATGCGTTTAGAGGAAGAAAAACCCAACGATGATTATGACAAACTACAAATAAGAACCTTTTAGTTTCCCTCTGTCTCATATTTAATTAAGTCCTCATTTAAAATTTTGAACACTTTTTAAATTATTATTAATTTTTATTCCATCCAATAAAAAAATTACTTTTTAAATATATTGGCTTTTTTTTTAATTCCCTAAAAAAGTCAAGTTTTAATTCCTCCTTTTCATTTATTTTAGGTTTTTTTCCTCCATAATTATATACTTGGTATGTTCACTTACGACATGGCAATGAATATGCAAACACATTTTTAAAAAAAATTACATGTCATTAAAAAATCATTTAATGTTTTTTTTTGTTAATTACAATTATTATATTTGTTGCTGGTACACTGTTCAATTGTTCAATTTACTCTGCCAAATCAAAAAAATAAATACATTTACGGTAAAATATTATTTTTGGTCTTTTAACTATATAAATGAGTTCGGATTGGTTCATTAATTATTTTTTGTCAGATTGATTTCTTAATTCTTATAATGTGTCATATTAGTCATTTTTGTCTAATTAGCGACGAATTTAGTGACCGGTTTATGATTTTTTTTCCGTCGCTAATTAGACGAAAATGACTAAAATGACACATTTTAAGAGTTAAGGGACCAATTGTAAACCCATAATTTCGACAAGACTGAAATTAAGGGCTTGAGGTCACTTTTGTCGAAGGACAATCAAAGGAAGAGGATTCAAGAATTACTGACAAGGTTTAAAACTCCATTATTTCGACAGAAATACAAATAGTGTTCTGGCAGAATAAAGTTGGAAAGTTATTTGTAGCTAAGTGTTTGACAGAAGATGTTCTTTCAACGATTTCGACAGAAGAGGATGTTTGACAAAGGAAAGTGTTTGGCAAGTACTGAAGAGTTTTGTTTCTTCTTTAAAGGGCTTCGACAGTCTGAAGAGGTGCAAGTTTTCGTCACCAAGGAGGGGAATTCAAATTCAAAAGGTTGTAACCTTTGGCAGTTTGGACACTTGGAAGTTTCAGAGAAGAGAATTGCATGCAGGCTGACACTTGTCATTTAGTTATAGTTTTTCCGTTCTAAGCAGTTATTTTGTTTGTATATAAATAGGATAGTTTGTGTTTAGAATAGGTGTGTAAAAATTGATACAAAATTCCTGTAAAAAACTCTAAGTACCCAGTGTGAGAGAAAATGAGTCTAGTATTTGGAACAATGTACGTTTGAACACCAGTTATATTTCAAAGTCATTTAAATTACTTGTTTATTCTTCAAGTTCATGTCATTTTAAACTTTATTTATTTTTCTGCAAGTTTTAGCCTTCGACATTTCTTTTTGTTCTTGTTTAAAACTCTTAACTGTATTTTATTTTAAACTTAAAAACTTTACTTTACTTGCAAATATCAAAGTTCTTAACACTTTGACAATCTTGACAAAACAAACCACCCAATTCTAAGAGTATTTCGACAGAAATAATGCACATGTATCCCAGGACTTGTTTGGTTGGTCCTGCAAGTAACCCAGTTTTCTGAAGAAATTGGTTAACCAGAGGTTGTTCGCCAGAAACCACTGCGAACAAATTGGCACGCCCAGTGGGACTAGTGCATTAGAAATTATCTAATAAAGAACTTCTTAGACAAATTGTTCCTTGCTACGTTGTATGATTCTTAGAAGCGGTAAACTAGCCGTAACCGACGTAGAAAGACCAAAGAGAACAAGAAGAAGAAACATGGCTAACTTGCCAAATACTTCAAACATTCTTGACGAAACAATACCAGTTTCCAACCCTATCCCTTCGTCAGGAACAATACCAGTGTCTGGCCCTGTTTTAGAACAAATTAGGCCTCCTTTGGGGGATTCCATACCAACGGGTTCAGGATCCCAGAATGTGCCTAGTTCTTCCACCATAGGACAAGCCAGACCCCTTGGAACCCCTCCCCCTGGAGGAAATACATTCAGGCCATATCTGAATTATTCTCAGCCTTTGACTGGGAGGGAACAACCATATGGAATGCCAACTTCAATGATGGCAAGCCTACATAATTCGTCACCATTATTCTCTGATGCTATGGTTCAAGTATCATCACCATTGCAGGGATCAGGATATGGTGGAAATGGAAATAGAATGAATCAAATTCCACCAGGTTTCCATATGCCCGCTATGACAAACCATTCTGCACAAGTAATTCGTCAACAGATGGATGAAAGCAATCATGATATGGTGCAGGCTTTGACACAACAAATGGGAGAAGTGTTCAATCCCTTAATACAAAACACTACCCAAACAAACCAAATATTGGCAGAACAAATGGCACGCATTGCTGACTTTTTTGGAGTCCCGCAAGCACAGCAAAGAATGCAATTAAATCAGAATCCTGCTAATAGGGCTGTCGAAGAGGAACTTACTATAAACCAAAGGCCATTGGGGAACCCTCATGAAAATCCCAGGGGCCAAGAGGTGGTAGTTGAACAGCCTAATGTAGAAGAGCCTATTCGACAGGAACCAAGAAGGATAATAGTCCAGAGAAACCAAAATGCTGACGAAGTCTTACAGCAGAGAATGCGTTACAATAACATGCCTGTCGAAAATAATATTGCCACCATGGTGGAGAGAATAATGGCACAAAATGGAGTGAACGTAGGATTACAAAGGCCTAGTTATACTTCCCCCTTGTCTGAATTTGTCTTACAACAAGAGTTACCACCAAGGTGGAAAGTCCCCAAATTCACAAAATTCTCAGGGGATACTAGTGAGTCCACCATAGAACATGTGGCACGTTATTTGATAGAGGCAGGAGAGATTGCTAATAATGAGAACTTAAGGATGAAATATTTCCCAAGTTCTTTGACAAAAAATGCTTTCACTTGGTTTACATCACTTCCTGCAACTTCAATTTTTACTTGGACCCAATTAGAGAGATTGTTCCATGAACAATTTTATATGGGACAAACCAAGATAAGTTTGAAAGAGTTGGCAAGTGTCAAAAGAAAATTTTCTGAACCTATAGATGACTATTTGAATAGGTTTAGATTATTAAAAGCCAGATGCTTTACGCAAGTGCCGGAACAAGAACTAGTCGAAATGGCTGCAGGGGGTCTAGATTATTCCATAAGGAAAAAACTGGATACCCAGTACTTGAGAGACATGGCACAACTGGCAGACAGAGTGAGGCAAATAGAAAGATTAAAAAATGAAAAATTTAGATCAAACAAAAACAAGAAGGAAAGAGTGGCCTATGTAGGAATAGTTCAAGAAGATGATTATGACGAAAACGAACCAGTCATTTTCGACCAGCAAGAAATTGATCTTGCAGAACTAAAACAAGGCCCTCCATATTCTTGTAGAGTCTTAGCCCCGTCGAATGGAAAAAATCCAGTCGAAGGGGAAAAGAATGACAGGTTCCCTAAAAGAACCTATACATTCGACATCACCAAGTGTGATGAGATATTTGATTTATTAGTCAAAGATGGTCAGTTAATAAAGCCAGCAGGCACTAAAGAGCCTCCTGTAGACCAACAGAAAAAGAGAGGTTTTTGTAAATACCATAATTTCTTGGGTCATAAAACTTCTCAATGTTACCTTTTCAGGGATCTTGTCCAGAATGCAATCCAAAATGGAAGGCTGAAGTTTGGAGACAAAGGCAAGCAGCAGATGAAGATTGACTCCAATCCCATGCAGGTTGTGGAGGCCAATTATGCTGAACCAGAAATGGTAAACGTGGTCGAAATGGAGATCATGGTAGATGAAAATTTTGAAATGGTGGAAGTTACTGAAAGCTTCGACACCAACTTCACCATGATAGAAGCTGCTGAAGGTTTCGACACCCATGTCAATGTGGTGGAAGAAGGTGATAATTCTACTGACCAAGCTGAGGAAAAAGAAGTCAAAGTTTCTGAGGACTTCGACAATGAGAATGCCATTGAAACTACTGAAGGTTTCGACGGAAGAAATACAGTCAAGGTGGGAAGAAGCTTCGACAAGAAAGACTGTGAAAGAGATGCTGAGCAAGGGGTGATCTGGGACACTTTGGGAGAGTCAAATGGGAAGTTCGACTTCATGGTGAAATATTCAGCACCACCAAGTTCCAAAACAGATATCAACAAAATCAAACCCACAGGATGGGGAGATTCTTTCAAAAAGGATGACGAAGAGGAGGATAGCAAAACCCTCACTGTCCAAAAAGTGGCCACTGAAGGCCCTGACCAAGAGGAGATCAAAACAGCAGGGGCTGATGACAATTCCCTCACTGTCGAACCAATAAACAGTGGTACCACCAGAACTGAAGAACATCCTGTCGAAAGGGCTGCACATTGCTGCAAATACATCTATAAGGGCTTACACCCAAAAGGCAATGTGAGTCAGTCAAAGGAGGACATCCCAGAGGAAATCATGCTAGTCGAAAAAATGAACAGATTGAAAATTACAACTGAACAGAGTGCTGGGATTCATATGGTGGAAATCACTCAAAAGGGAGGACCAGACACCAACAAGGGAAAGAAACATCAAGAAAAGCATCAGAAGCTAGTTTACCCAGAAGAGAACGAGAGTCTTGTCGAATTCATCCAGAGGTGTCAAAGGAAAAATGCAGAAGTCATGCTTTGCCCAAGATGCAGTGCTGTATTCGACAAGAAAGCAGCTGATGACTTAGAAGCAGCAGAAAAGACCCAGAGGAAAAGAAATTGGGGAACAGTCCCACCAACCAGAAATGAAAGATTTGACCCAAGAAGAGGGAAGTATCACAGTCAAGGGGTGGGAGAAAGACGTTTCAACACCTTCAAACCATCCAACAGACCCAATGATGACAAATGGGTTCAACCTATAAGGGATGCCCAAGGTCAGAAGAGATGGAAGAGTTTTGAAGTGAACAGGGGTCCCTCATTGGAAGTTAAAAAGGAGGCAAAGCCAAAATACGTCTCTGAAAACTACAAAGGGAAGAATCCTATGTCCAGATCCCAATGGAGAAGATTCCAAAGGCAGAAGAAAATTGGAAAGGAAACTGTGGAACACAAAAAGGTTGGGCAAAAGGAGGCTGAATCAAGCAAATGTGTGCAGATCACAAACAAGGGGATACCTCTGGCAGAAAAAGAAACCCCTCAGAAGAATGGATCTAGTGACACCACAGAAATGCAGAAAACAAACAACAAAATTCCAGTGGACGAAGAAGTCACAGATGAATTTAGTTCAGAATCAGATGCCTCTTTCGACGTAACCTGCAATGTGGTTTCTTTGCTGCCCAGAGATTATGACAGGATAATGGAAGTCGAAGATGAAGAGGATGACATGGCAGACGACAGCATAGGCTTGAAGCCCGTATGCTACTACATAATGAACAATGGCTGTGTCGAAGAGCAAAATGCTTTCTTCGAAAAGCCAGATGATGCAATGAAGGCTCACTTGAAGCCTCTCTTCATAAAAGGGAAGGTAGAAAACGTGGGGGTCAACAAAATTCTGATAGATGGTGGAGCAGCTGTAAATTTAATTCCTCATTACATGATAAAGAGGATTGGGAAAGATGACTCTGACACTAAGCCTCACAATATGGTGTTGTCCAACTATGAAGGTAAAGTAGGAACAACACTGGGAGTAATACAACTAAACTTGACTGTAGGATCCATCACCAGGCCTACCATGTTTGTGGTGATAGCATCAAAGGCAAATTACAACTTACTGTTGGGAAGAGAATGGATCCATGGGATTGGGGCTGTACCATCCTCCATGCATCAAAGGATAGCAATCTGGAGGCCAGATGGGATTGTCGAAAACATAGAAGCAGATCAGAGTTACTTCACAGCTGATGGGAGCAACGTCACTGGTCGTAACTTCGACAAAAATCTAGCCCACATAGCACCATGCAATCCTGCTGCTTTCGACTTAACAGCTTCCGACAATGCTTACTGTTCCATGTACCTCCATCCTACGCATGGCTTCCAGTGGGATAAAGAAGTAATTGGGGAGACAAACTACACTTGGGGAACTGCCCATGTCAACCCAACTGGATGGGGGAGTGAATTCAGTGAAAATGACTGAAGTTTCAGCAATGGAAAGGATTTCGGCTTATATAGCCGAAAAACAACTCAGAATGGCCTTTGAGGCTGAAGTTAGAAATATGGTTGTCGAAGCCAGCACTCAAGTTGTCGTAGAACAACATCCTCAAGAAAATATTGAGGAGCATCATGCAAATCAGAGTTTTGAAGAAGACACAAATGGTGAATGGCAGAATCAAAGACTTGATGCCATTTATGATGACGAACCTTTGGGGTTCGAAAAGGATCCAACCTCAACCAATATGAAAATGGTGGCACAGGACCCTTTAGAGGAGATTAATCTGGGACTGGGGGAAGAAAAAAGGCCCACTTACATCAGTGCCAAGTTGAATCCTCAACTCAGAGTCGAAATAATCCAACTGCTGAATGAGTTTAAAGACTGCTTCGCTTGGGATTATGACGAAATGCCTGGTTTAGACAGAAGTTTGGTGGAATTGAAGTTGCCAATACTGGAAGGGAAGAAGCCAATAAAGCAGACCCCCAGACGCTTTGCACCTGAAATTCTGTCGAAAATCAAAGAAGAAGTCGAAAGTCTTCTAAAATGCAAATTCATCCGTACAACAAGGTATGTCGAATGGATTGATAATATCGTTCCTGTGATTAAGAAAAATGGCACATTAAGGGTGTGTATTGATTTTAGAGATCTAAATTCAGCCACCCCTAAGGATGAGTATCCTATGCCAGTAGCAGAAATGCTAGTAGATTCTGCAGCAGGCCATGAGTATTTAAGTATGCTTGATGGCTATTCTGGTTACAACCAGATTTTCATTGCTGAAGAAGACGTTCCAAAAACAGCTTTTCGTTGTCCAGGAGCAATAGGAACATATGAGTGGGTAGTCATGCCCTTTGGTTTGAAAAATGCTGGAGCTACTTACCAAAGGGCTATGAATTCTATTTTTCATGATTTCATCGAAACATTTATGCAAATTTATATAGATGACATTGTGATTAAATCTGCTTCAGGCTTGGACCATATTAACCATCTTCGACAGTCCTTTGAAAGGATGAGGAAGTTTGGTTTGAAAATGAATCCTCTTAAATGTGCTTTTGGTGTGCAGGCAGGGGACTTCTTAGGCTTTGTGGTCCACAAGAAAGGGATTGAGATTAATGAGAACAAAGCTAAAGCAATAATGGAAGCAAAAGCGCCATCGACAAAGAAGGAATTGCAGTCTCTACTAGGGAAAATCAACTTTCTCAGAAGGTTCATCTCCAACCTTAGTGGAAAGACTCAGGCCTTCTCACCTCTGCTTCAACTGAAGAAGGAAGGATTCACTTGGGGGCAAGAGCAGCAAGATGCCTTCGACAAGATCAAGGAGTATCTGGCAAATCCTCCAGTCCTAATATCTCCTTGTCGAAAAAGGAGCATGAGGCTTTACATATCAGCATCTGACAAAACATTAGGAAGTATGCTTTGTCAAGAAGATGAACATGGCGTCGAAAGAGCCATTTATTATCTCAGCAGAGTCTTAAATGATGCTGAAACTAGATATAGTATGATAGAGAAATTATGTTTATGTGTATATTTCTCTTGTATAAAATTGAAGCATTATATAAAACCCGTGGATGTACATATATCTTCTCATTTCGACGTAATAAAACATATGTTGTCTAAGTCTATTTTGCATAGTCGAATTGGAAAATGGGCTTTAGCCTTGACTGAGTATTCTTTAAAATATATGCCTCTAAAAGCTGTTAAAGGGCAAGTAGTTGCTGACTTCATAGCTGACCACTCCATACTTGGAGATGAGACAAATTATGTCGAAAAAGAGCCTTGGAGGTTATATTTTGATGGTTCCAGTCATAAAAATGGAACAGGTGTTGGGGTATTAATTATTTCTCCCAATAAAATTCCAACAAAGTTCAAGTATAAAATAGAAGGATTCTGTTCAAATAATGAGGCAGAATATGAAGCTTTAATTGCTGGACTTGAAATTTTGTTGGAACTGGGGGCAACAGAGGTCGAAATAATGGGTGACTCTGAGTTGGTAATAAAACAACTGACGAAAGAGTACAAATGTGTCAAAGAAAATTTGATCATGTACTTTGTGATAGCCAACAGACTCCTCAAGAGATTCGACAGTGTAGTTTTTAGACACATTCCCAGATTAGAAAATCAAGAAGCAAATGACTTAGCTCAGTTGGCTTCAGGGTATAAAGTGTCGAAGGAAAATCTGATGAAGGTTGTCGAAGTGAGAGACAAAGTCTTATCCACCAAACTGTCCCCATCTGATTTGGAGACAATGAGATTGGGATATGGTGATGAAGAGAACTTTGAGATTTTCAATGTAGGTGATCTAGAAGTTGGAGATTGGAGAAAACCCATCAAAGATTATTTACAAAATCCAAATCAGACAGTCGAAAGAAAGATAAAGTACAGAGCTATAAGTTATGTACTCTTTGGAAATGAACTGTTTAAAAAGACTGCAGAAGGAGTTCTACTAAAATGCCTAGGAGAGACTGAAGCTTATATAGCTTTGTCGAATGTACACAGTGGTGCATGTGGTGCTCACCAGGCAGGACATAAGATGAAATGGCTATTATTTCGACAAGGAATGTATTGGCCAACCATGTTGAAAGACTGTGTCGAATTTGCAAAGGGTTGTCAGGAATGTCAAATTCATGCAGGCATACCTCATGTGCCAGCAAATGAGTTGCATTCCATTGTAAAGCCTTGGCCATTCAGAGGTTGGGCTTTAGATTTGATTGGTGAAATTCGACCAGCCTCTTCAAAAGGGCAGAAGTACATTTTAGTAGGAGTAGACTATTTCACTAAATGGATTGAAGCCATACCTTTGACGAATGTAGATCAGGAAGCAGTCATAGACTTCATCCAGAAACACATAATGTATAGGTTTGGAATACCAGAGACTATAACCACTGATCAAGGATCTGTGTTTACTGGTAGAAATATGCAGGCATTTGCAAAAGAGACAAGTTTTAAGTTGTTGACTTCGACACCCTATTATGCCCAAGCAAATGGTCAGGTCGAAGCAGCCAACAAAGTAGTAATAAACCTGATAAAGAAACATGTGGGTAAAAAACCCAGAAATTGGCATAAGACCCTGGATCAAATCCTTTGGGCTTGTCGAACATCTCCTAAAGAAGCAACTAATTCCACCCCATTTAAATTAACCTATGGGCATGATGCAGTATTGCCTGTCGAAATATGTTTACAGTCAATACGAATTCAAAGACATCATGAGATTCCATCGGAAATCTATTGGAGTATGATGATGGATGAGTTGGTTGATTTAGACGAAGAAAGGTTGCGGGCTTTAGAATTAATAAGAAGGCAGAAAGAGAGAGTCGAAAAGTTTTATAACAAAAAAGTAAAATTTAAAGCCTTTTTAGTGAATGATTTAGTTTGGAAAGTGATCTTGCCCATGGAGAAGAAAGACAGAGTGATGGGAAAATGATCCCCTAAATGGGAAGGACCTTTCAAAATTCTAAGAGTTTTTTCCAATGGTGCATACGAAGTCGAAGAAATAGAAAAAGACAGAAGAATGCTGAAAATAAATGGGAAGTACTTAAAGAAGTATAAACCAACATTGCAGGAAATAAAAATAGGAACAAATTAAAATTGCAAACGAAACTTGTCTTCGCCAAAACAAATGGCGTGAAATAGCATTACATATAAAAGTGCTAAAAGAAAATATCCTTAAACAAATAAAATTCCTAAGTCCTATTACAGAACTACTGTCGAAGGAAGGTAGCTTTGAGTTCGTCGAATTTTTTCTTTTGAAGTTGGATTCGACGCTCGCAGAGACTCTTGCTGACAGTCATTTCTTCAATCTCCCTGTGAAGTTGTTGGGCTGTTTCTGCATGTTGTAGCCCCTTCTGGAGTTCACTATCTATTGCTTCCTGATTTGGTTGTTGGAGAGAGGCCTGGCGTTCTTTTTCTTGAAGGATTTTCCTTTGAAGATCAGCAATCTGGGCCTGGTAAGCTTGAATATTGCTTTCACACTCAGCAGCAGCCTTAGTGTATTCGTCAGAAAGTTTATTCATCTCTGAAATCTTTTCTGTCGAAGAAGCCACTGTGTTCCATTCTGAAACTTGCTCTTCAGACTTGGCTGTGATTTTTTGGGAGAATTCTTTTTGTCGAACCAGATCAGCACTAACAGAATCAATTAAGGATATCAAATCCATCACCAAACGGTTTTCCTCAGTCGAAGCCTCCAACAAATTGGCACTTTTCAGGAGCTTCTTCAGATCATATTGAGCAGAAGCATTCTCAGTCAAGACTTCAAACAGGTCAACTCCAAGGATTCTTGTCTTGATCTCATCCATTATGACACTGATTGGTTGGAGGTCGGAAGTGGCCCCTGAAGCTGTCGAACCACTGGGAGAGGAGTCTTGGAAGTTATACCTGGTGTCGAGTAAGGCTTTTAAATATTCAAAGGGTTTTCTAACTTTCAAACTCTCAATCTCTTCGTGTGACAAGCTTGTCGAATTAGTACCCACAGAAGTTTCAGCAGGAATTTTTGTTGGAGAAGGAATGTATTGAGAAGTGCCTCCAATGCTCAAGTTGACTCCTGGTTGATTCGATAGAGTGACTTCCTCTTCGACATTTTCTTTGTCAACTATGTTGGTGTCAGTTGGATCTGGAGCTTGTGCATCCTGAGCAATGGCATCTTCGTCAGTTTCTGGTATAGCAGCTGGTGGTGGAAGTGGTGCATCTTGATCTGGAATTATTTTTTCTGCTGTGAAGTCTGGTCGAAAAGGAGAGTTGTTGCCAGAAGATTCAGAATCACTGAGGTCGAATTCATCCAAGGTTTGAGGTCCATGGACACCTGCATCTGGAGTGGCATCATCTTGGAGTCTTTCAGCCAGAGTCCTCTCAGAATTAGAAGGGGCATGTTCTTCTTGGATTGTAGAAGTCTCTTCGACATCAATGACAACCTTCAGAAAATATCCAAGAGAGTCATAAGATAAAGATACGTGCAGTTAAGACTAAAGATATGGTTTGTCGAAGTGATTACCTGAGGGATTTCAGTATGTGCACTTGAGTCTCCACTTCTTTCACTCTTTGTGGGAATTTTGTTGACTGGACTGGCAGGTGGAGTTCGTCTTTGGACTATAGATCTTTGAGAGGCTACTGTTTTAATTCTTAGACCTTTGTTTCTTTTCAAAGGTTGGGGTTCAGGGGATTCGTCCTCAGACTCTTCGACGCTTTCTTCCTTTTCTTCTGGTTTCCTTTTCTTTGCTGGGGTACGAGTTACCTACAAAAAAAAAAGAGAAGTGTTCAGTATAAGAAAATGTGAAGTACATAAATAAGGAGGGATGCTCTGTTTTTGTCGAAACCTTCTTGACAGTTGTAGGAGACTTTTCGACTGTTTTAGAAGAGGTTCCTTCGCCAGCAGTCTTCCTGACAATTCTAACAGCTGAAAAAGAAAAGTTGCATGAACATTGATATAATAATAAAAGGAGTTAGAAGCAAAAAGAAGAATGTAATTTCTTCGACACCTTCAAGAATGGGTTCGTCTACAGTAACATGTTCTATCCCAATATGAAGGTGCCCAGTGAAGTTGTCCAGATGATACTTCGTCGCAACCACACGTTCGGCAGGTTTTTTGTTTCTTTCGCGAAGTAGTTTTAAATCAGATCCACACACAAACCAATCTGGAAATGGAGGACACAAGGCCACTCCAAATTCTGCAGAAGGGAGTGGAGGGAATTTTGGAGGAAAAGTTGTGAATGCAAAGTCATAGTGTGCATGTGGTGGAAGAGATGAAGGAAACCACAACTTATTTAATTTCTCTGTGAATTTGTATTTTAAAGATACTGCTGCTTCAGCTATGGTTCGACGAAGATCATCAGGCCTGTAAATAGTTTCAAAATACTTTTGAAACTTTTGAACTTCTTTGATATGCTGATTTGTACCTTTTTTCTTCTTGTCCTGCACAAAGGTAAAAGCATTTGTCAGAAGAGTAGTGAAGGTTGCTACGTCGAAAAATCTGTTGATGTAATATTCCCTCCACCAGACGTCGAATTCTTCAGTACAGAGGAAGTTTGGTAGAAAAATGGTGGGATAGACCTCCAAAGTTGGGTCGAAAAACTTGTTGTACAGCTCTAAACTTTTGTCGAAGTGGTGAAATGAGTTATAGAAAATGATAGCACCTTTCTTATGGTAGATAGGCTTCGTCTTCGTCTGAATTAATCCAAACTGCCTAGCTACCAAATTGGGTTGGTACACAATGAGGGATACCTTTGTGTTGTTAAGGCTGTGATGGGAGAAAAAGTGCCTGGGCATGAGAAAAGCTTCCCAAATGGAGATGTAGGAGTCTTCATCTTTCTGGTTCTCCACTGGGAGTCTTCTGGTAAACCATCTTGGGCCTACTTGTCTGTTGGCGAATGGTGCCATTGAAGGGGAAAATTTGTAGCGTTTGGCGAACATCATGATGTAGCCAGTGAATGCTTGTTGAAGACTTGTGTTATCATCTGTAGGGGTCAGTTGAGCCAGCCTAGGCCATTCGACGCGTCTTTCTTTTACTGCTTCTTCGACAACTGGCATTTTGTTGGGGATGAAGGTTTCAAAAGTGGCATTCAACCATAGTTGTAGGAGCCGAAAAGGGCCTGTAAGACTAAGGTTACTTTTGTCCTTAAGGGTTTTGAGGTTGCTTACACTCTCACTTAAGGATTCATAGAGGTTTGCCAAAAGTAGCTCACTCAGGCAGAATGCAACTCCATTATGAAGTTGATTAGCCATAATGATGTAACTTCTGGCTACCTGGAGAGACCTAGTACAGAAAACAAATTTGGCTAACCACAGGGAGAGGAAAGCAATGTGCTCTCTATCAGAGACTTCTTCATTGTTTTCACCTTGGTGATGGGCTATGAAAACAGAATACCCAGCATGCTTTGTGTCGAAGCCTATGGGATCCTTGTTCAAGTGTTCAGGGTTAAAGATTTCCCCTAAAGGACTAAGGCCAGTTATGGCTGCTATGTCGAATAGGGTGGGAGTCACCATTCCACAGGGTAAGTGGAAAGTATTGTAAGTACTATCCCAAAAATACAAGGAGGCTAACAGCATGTTTTGGCAATAACGGGGACCCTCTTTCGACAATTGGATTAAGTCATAAATACCAGTTTTCTTCCAAAATTTCTCTTTGGTTTTTTCGATCCTAGTAAGCCATGCTAGGTAGTCAGAGGGATCTTTCGTCAAAGGGGGACTCCTAAAAATCCTATTTTGATTTAGATAAGACAGGTCTATTTCTGTCGAAGCCATAAGGACTTCAGGTTCTTTTGTTGAGGTTTCGACAGGTTTAGGGTTTTTGTTAGCAGCTATGGGTTTAGAAGCAGAATAACAGGGATAAAATTCTTTCAAACGGTTAGGGTCCACAGTGGGATCAAAAATAGGACCTAACATAGCATGATGAACTCCAGAAACAAAAATGGGAATCATTACCTGTGACCTGTAAATGCTTGCCTTTTCCTTTTCATTTGGGGGTTCTGGAAAGTACTGTTGGTGCTGTGTTTGTGTAGGCCCAGATAATACGTGAGCAGGAGGAAGATCCATGGTCTTCTTTGTCTTCTTTGCACTGCGGCCAGTGGTAGTCTTTGGAGGAGCCATTGATTTGATGAAGAGGTTGAAAGAACAGAAGCTTTGAAAGGTTTGGAAATGGAGTTTTTACGCTTGGGTAAGAGAAGAGTTGAGAAGGTGAAAAGTATGAAATGTTGTTGAAAGTGGTATTTATAGAGGATGAAATAAATGACTAATAAAGAAAAAGGAAAATGAAAAGATTTTCAGTTGGGAAGTGGAGACGTGCGTTTCTGATCCATTGGTGGAAGTTAGAAAGTGGCAGTTGGTAGGAGGCCATGATTTACCTACAATATAGGGGTATGGGAGATTGTGTAAAAACGTGGGTTAGACATGACGTTTTAATAAAGTGGAAATCATGATGTTTTCTTGGGACTCAACAAAATTACTTTACAATAAATGCAACTGACAGGAAGTCAAAGGTCACTTTGACAGCAAAAGATATTTCTCCAAGGATAGTCGAAAACATCTTTGCTGGGGGGCAATTTGTAAACCCATAATTTCGACAAGACTGAAATTAAGGGCTTGAGGTCACTTTTGTCGAAGGACAATCAAAGGAAGAGGATTCAAGAATTGCTGACAAGGTTTAAAACTCCATTATTTCGACAGAAATACAAATAGTGTTCTGGCAGAATAAAGTTGGAAAGTTATTTGTAGCTAAGTGTTTGACAGAAGATGTTCTTTCAACGATTTCGACAGAAGAGGATGTTTGACAAAGGAAAGTGTTTGGCAAGTACTGAAGAGTTTTGTTTCTTCTTTAAAGGGCTTCGACAGTCTGAAGAGGTGCAAGTTTTCGTCACCAAGGAGGGGAATTCAAATTCAAAAGGTTGTAACCTTTGGCAGTTTGGACACTTGGAAGTTTCAGAGAAGAGAATTGCATGCAGGCTGACACTTGTCATTTAGTTATAGTTTTTCCGTTCTAAGCAGTTATTTTGTTTGTATATAAATAGGATAGTTTGTGTTTAGAATAGGTGTGTAAAAATTGATACAAAATTCCTGTAAAAAACTCTAAGTACCCAGTGTGAGAGAAAATGAGTCTAGTATTTGGAACAATGTACGTTTGAACACCAGTTATATTTCAAAGTCATTTAAATTACTTGTTTATTCTTCAAGTTCATGTCATTTTAAACTTTATTTATTTTTCTGCAAGTTTTAGCCTTCGACATTTCTTTTTGTTCTTGTTTAAAACTCTTAACTGTATTTTATTTTAAACTTAAAAACTTTACTTTACTTGCAAATATCAAAGTTCTTAACACTTTGACAATCTTGACAAAACAAACCACCCAATTCTAAGAGTATTTCGACAGAAATAATGCACATGTATCCCAGGACTTGTTTGGTTGGTCCTGCAAGTAACCCAGTTTTCTGAAGAAATTGGTTAACCAGAGGTTGTTCGCCAGAAACCACTGCGAACAAATTGGCACGCCCAATGGGACTAGTGCATTAGAAATTATCTAATAAAGAACTTCTTAGACAAATTGTTCCTTGCTACGTTGTATGATTCTTAGAAGCGGTAAACTAGCCGTAACCGACGTAGAAAGACCAAAGAGAACAAGAAGAAGAAACATGGCTAACTTGCCAAATACTTCAAACATTCCTGACGAAACAATACCAGTTTCCAACCCTTTGCCTACATTTACAAAGGGTTTTCAGGTACATAATCTTTAAACTTCACTCTCATTATGGTCATCTCAAACCCTAAATTGACTTGGGTGTTAGGGTGTTAACCATGTAGGTACCCCTTGAACTGTCGTATTGGAGATTAGCAACGCTGACTTAAGATTAACGTTTTTGGTTCAAGAAGCATTGTAATCGCGACCTTTGATCCACGATGTCACATCATAAAGTCACATGTGAAGCTCCGCTCAACGTGATTTCTGCAATCTAATCCAATTTTGGTTCCGCATTTGCGGTCGACCACAAGATACAATTAATGTATTTGTAAATTATTATTATAATAATGAAATATATATATATATATATATATATTTTAATTTTGTTGGTTTGTTTTATGACTTGTCCCTTTTTCAGGGTATCAAAATACGAATATACATCGTAACAAATCGGGGTATACGACCAGTCCAGTTGACACCTCACTTCGGATCCTAGAGGTGTTGTAGGAGACGTTTTGCACGTCCGAACAAAACAATCCATTTCCCTCAGTTTTGAGCGCACCTTCAAAGTGTTATTCTCAAAGACGTTTTACATGTCCGACGAAAGAAATCAAATTCACTCAGTTCCGAGTGCGCCTTTAAATTCCAAAGGAGTTGTAAAATACGCTTTGTATGCCCGACTACAACAATCAATTAACAATGGTGTCTTGTGCGCCTCAAAATTAAAGGGAGGTGTCGTAGATGTTTTGCACATTCGAATAGAACAACTAATTTCCCCATGGGCGTTATTGGATACCTTTTGCACGTCTAAATATAGTAATCAAATACCCTATGTCATAGAATTACACTCATTTACACGTAACTGGCTACCAACACTGAGTTTGATAAAATATTATCATCATTCTTCAATTTTCTTTCTTCATAAATAATTTTACTAGTAACTTCTTCAAAACTCAAAATTTCCTTCCCATACATCAAAACATGTCATATGAAGATGGAGTATACCATATGAGTCTCAAAACTTTATCTTCATAATAAATCTTGACTTCATTAGTTTCTAATTCAAAAACAATACCATTGAGGACACTTAGATGATTAAATACTTTCATATTTTCATCTATATTAGTCAAGTTATGAAACTGCTTTTTTTAAAAACAAATAAAAAACAAATTTGAAATATCCTTTCCCAGATATAGCCCTTCAAGTTTCTCCCAAAGCTCCTTGGCTTACAACGTAACAAGAATATTCTTAGTCATAAACTTGTGGATTGTACTCGAAACTCTCAAATTAAGTTAATCCCACTTCTTGTTGTCCATGTTAAAATGTTTCATTTTAATATCTTGTGTAATCCTAATTGTATTAACACATATCTAACTTGAATTTTTCACAAGGAAAAATTGATTCTTCCATCATATTTCTCTAAGTCAAGTTTCATTGCACTTGAAAAGTATGACATTGCAGCCATGAATTTTTAAAACCTTTCCCCCACCAACAATATGAGTATATTTTTTGTGTGGACGTGGAAGATAAAACAAATTTGCAACCACACAACACACTAAAAAAATTATACCCCACCAAACCAAAGTTTTTTATATCGTTTGCTTGGAAAAATAAATATAAAGAAAATTAAAGAGCATAATAACACAAGAATATAACATGGAAACACCAATCCAGAGAAAAAATCATGGTCATTGTCAAATGAGAACTAGTTAATAATACTTTGTAAAAATTGATACAACATATAATTATCATCAATCACCTTTCTCCATCCCCCTAATACACACACATTGTCAAAAATAAATATTTAACTGCTAATCGCAACACTCTAACACAAGAGTACAAGAGAAAATAAGAAAAATTAAATGCAAGTTTAAAGTAGTTTTAAGATAGTGCATTGTGTAACGAAGAACTTAAGTCTATTATGTAGTATTTGACTATATATTCCTTTATAATACTAAGTGGCATGAAAGTATTTATGTTCAAGTTGGTCCAATCCTAGGAAATAGCTCGTTATATGACAATTTTATCTAATATTGGTCCTAACTAATTACCCGATGGAGAAATGATCTACAAGGACACAAAGGCCTAATATGAAGTTATTTGTGGCCAAAGTGGCGTCAAAACAATGATGTCATAAAACAAATACCTCTCATCCTATAGGAGATTTTAGGACCTAGAGAACACGTATAAACCTGCCCTAAGATAGAGCATTTGATTCGGGCGAAGTGGGAAGAAGAAGGATCATCAAATGATAGAACGAACTATATCTTTCCACTTGCCAATATGAACGTTCTGGATGGAAACTAAATAATAAGGGTCAATAAAAACCCTAGGAGAATCCCTATAAATGGGATTAGATGTGCAAATCAGATACACACAAAAATCCCTTAACAACTTTATAGCTCTTATCCCTAACGATCATTGACTTAGTCATCAGAGTATATGCATATACCCCCATCTTCTTTTCAAAAATGACTAAGGGATAAGTAAGACACCGCTTTTCGAGACATACATTACTTGACCATTATGTGAATAAACTTCCTATTAGAAGAAACAATTTCAACATGTATATTTTCAACCAACACCGACATATATATATATATATATATATATATATATATATATATATATATATATGGACTAATACCTCTTTTGGTCCCTTAACTTTACTCAGTGTTTTGCTTTGGTCCCTTAACTAAAAAACGTTACATAGTGGTCAATTAACTAATATTATGTTACATATTTGGGTCCCTTCCGTTAATTTCTTATGAAAAAATGTTAAATGAAGCATTGTTGGACCATTTAAAGTTGACCTGGAAATTTTTTATTTTATATTGATTTAAATATTACAAATAAATAATATTGGAAAATGAAAGGTATTTGGTCAAAGTCTTTCTTCTATCCCAAACAAGGTCCTTCATCTCTTCTTCTCTACTCGTTAAATAATTTCCTTTCTCTTCGGGTCTTGCATATGTTCATGGATACCTATCATCATTTTTGTCTCATTAATTTATCACAATTTCTTTTACCCTAAACCCATAAACTTGTTTCCTACATAAAGGTCATCCCTTTCATCACTACCACATTCTTCTTCCATGTTCAACAAAATGGAAGGTTGGTTTGCTTGATTTGATAATTATGGTGGATCGCCATTGACTTTTGATTTGAAAGACGTCTTTGACATCTGCTTGTTGTATGTATGAGCTTCCCGTCTTTCTTAGCTTTTTCCTTGAAAGGGACTCGACTCATTCTTTGAGAAAGGACTTCTGAACGATCCTTTGGTATTGATCACTTTGGGAACAACTTACGTTCACTTGATTTGAGACCATCATTTGAAAAGAATCTTCGACACATGTTTGTTATATGTAAACTTTTTTGTTGGAAGGCGTTTTGCATGAAAAAAATTAATTGAATGTATAGCAAAATTAAACTGAGAACTACCCTGCCCCTGGTTAAAGTTGCGGGTTTTTGTAACGAAAGAAACTCATACTTCAAGGCTCAAAGGGGTTGACGAGGGATTATCTTCCTTATATCTCCAGTATTTGGGAATTGAAAAAATGCCTTACATCGCCAGCAAAGTTTATTCGAAAGCATTACCGACATAAATTATGGGTTTTACGTTTTCATCATCCTCCCACAAATATTTGCATAATAAAAATTTTGAAAAAGAGGTGTAAATTTTTTTTAACGAAGCATGGAGATAAATAGATGATTTGAATCAAAATATTGTACATGCTCATTTCATTAAAACTGCCATTTAAAGATAAACAAGTATGAAAGTAAATAAATATGACACAAACAAGGTAAATGCAAAATAGACAAAAACAAGGCCAGTGACTAATCAATCAAAAGGATGAGTTGTCCTGTCTTTGGGAAGTAATTGATCTAAAATTGCTTGAAGCTTCAATTCATATGTTCTGACAGAGGATTTCTCAAGACATTAGGATTGGTATCATTAAAGATGACGAGTTTGGAGTCTTGATCTTGAAGCTTGACCAACCAAAGTGGTAGTGACTTATGGTGGAGAAAAGTTATGAGGTTATCCAAATTTAGTCCATGTCGATGGTGGCACCTGGACAGACTGAGGCTCAATAACAACACTTGTAACTTCTTGGATGACAGTCCTTTGAGGTGGTTCTCCTCTAGAAATTAGGACCTGAAGCATCTCCGTCAAATTAGTCACACTTAACTTCAGATCTTCAATTTCCATTTGATTTTTGCATTGTGAACTTCTTGTTCTGACATTTTGTGTCTAACATAAGCTCTAGTCCCGTATCGGCAATGAGGAATTAGTTTGACAACTTATAGATGACTCTAAGATAGACAGCTGGAATGACTTAGACGATGACCCGGACGTATGTATGCAAGGAATGGTATTAATGCTCTTGTAACATAGGATCAAATATTTGAAAGTCTTGAAAAAGTTTAACGGATGCATGGATGTAGCAAACATAAACACAAAGAAAACATGGGTTCTAGGGTTCGACATCACGAGCATGGAGTCAAGGATGTACCCATTCCCAGGGTGATTTTGTACTAGGGGCAAATTTTGCAGAAGAAGTTTATAAAATCAAATCCTCAGTGTTATGGGTATCCAATTAGAGAGGTTAGAATTTTCAAAATCACTGATCCTTCGATCAAATATTATCAACCACATCGATTAACTCATAAGGGTTGTAATATCTTGAAAGTGTGGATCTCATTCGAGTGTAGCCTCGTGTAACAACTATTCCCGATAGTTTCTATGCTACCCTAAATTTGGCCAATTTGTTAAATGTGTTACAAATCCTCAGTGTTATGGGTATCCAATTAGAGAGGTTAGAATTTTCACAGAGTGATCCACTCAAAGTCGTAGTCTCCATAGGATACCTATACTGAGGTGTGGGCTTTTAAATCATCTTGGTCGGGTCTCGACTCCCTAATAGCCTCATTAATTTTGCCACCCTATCTCAATGTTCTCTCATAGCCCATTACTAGTTGTATATACTCACCACTTATGTATTAATCACATTCCCAAATCAAAGCGGTAACAAGTATGCATTTAGAGAGAACAAATATGATGTGATATTTACAGTAAATATAGAAGCAAATATAAACAATAAATATATGTAGTAGTATGAATAAACTAGGCCTAAACTTTCTAAGGTTTCTATCTAAACAAAAGGAATGAATTCCCACAAAGGGCATCATTTTTTTGTAGCTCGGTTATCATGGTATTTAATCACTATCGCATTGATGCTACTTTCTAATTTCAATTTTTATCCTATGAAGCTGGCTAAGGAAGGGAAATAGGTATCTCAAACTAACCATGTTTGCAGATGTTTTTCAACAATTGCTACGTGATCGTGGATCTTTGTTTTTTTGGTTATTTTGTCAGAAAGTTATCATTTGTTTACTTATTAATTAGGAAAGTTTCTCCTTTGGGAGATGATGAGATTTGAAGATTAAGATATGAATATTCGGGAAAACATCGGAAATAAGAGAAGATTAAGATATGAATATCCGGGAAAACGTCGGATAAAAAGAGATGGTAAAAGGGAATATCCGAGAAAACATCGGATGAGATGAAAGATAAGAAAAGCTCGCAGATATGAATATCCGGGAGAACATTGAATGTTAAGAAATAGAGGAATATCCGGGAAAAACATCGGATGTAAAGAGAAGGAATATTCGGGAAAACATCGAATAAAAAGGGAAGAGATATGATGCTTTTAAGAAGCCTTTGGGTCCTTGTATTAAGTCCAAGAGGAGGCTAGTACTGATTTTTATCTTATGCTTTTAGGAAGCCTGTCGGGACAATTTGTACAAAGCCTAAGAGAGAGGTTTTTTCACCTTTAAGAGGCCTGAAGGACTCTATTGTACAATGCCCAAGATGAGGCATGATGTACACTTCCAGAAGAGGTTTCACAAGGAAACAAGTGTCTTCTGTATATGAACTGTCCAATCGGGGGAAAGAGAAACTCAAGAGAAAAGTTTCACCGAGAAACATAGTATCTCTGGGGAGTTGAATTCCTCTTATAGATAGAGTTATTAGGATTTCTAAAATAGTAAACAGAAAAACCTAAAACAGTCTAATAAGAGGTTCAAAAGAGAATTTTCCCTTCTTATGTCCATAGTGTTTATGCCCAATAGAAGGCTAGATTGTATGGGTGCTCCTATGGGGTTCTAGTTTATTTTAAACTAAAGAGAGGGGTGAATATATGAATATCTGGGAGAACATTAGAGGTAAATAAAGAAAGAAAATAGTGTATATTCAGGAGAACGTCGGAGGAAAAGAAATGATAGAAAAAAGAAAAAGGTTGAATATCCGGGAGAATTTCGGAAAGATTAAAAAAAGAAAATGGTTGCTCGCTAAGATCTTACGATCATATGCCTACGTATTCTCAAAAGAGAAATCAGAGTATCGTAGTTCCGCCTTAAAGGTGGACTACAGAAAGGAAAGATGCATATGTAGCAAAACATCACGAAATAAATGAACATTCACGGGAAAAAAAAACTTCGTGGAATCATGGAAAAAACATCATGGTATAAAAGTATACACGAAAAAAACATCATGATCATCATGGAAAAAACATCATGGTGTCATACCCCAAATTTGTCCTATCTGCACCACCTTATTTTTTCTGTCTAGCAAATATTGCAAAAAAATCAAAAATACATTTATTTCTTTTCGAACTAAAAATTCGAATTTTCTTTTTATTTTAAGTCTTTTATTTCTATCTTTATTATTTAGTTTGTATCCCAAAAAAATGTGTACAAAAGTTTATTATTATTATATCTAGTAAAATAATTTTGCATAAGTCCACTTTCTTTTAAGCTCATTTTTTCCTCTAAAAGTACTTTATTTATTTTATAATCATTTATGCCATTTTTTATTATTATTTTATTTTCAATCTCCAATTATCTTTTGAATTCAATTTCTAAAACATTTCTTTAAATCTCATTTATCCAAAAGTTTTTTAACTACCAAATACCCATTAAACCATGTCTTCATTTTGCTTTTAGACCCATTATATAAAATATATGTTTATTACTTCTATTCTTATTATTACTCTTATTCTTATTATTATTATTTATTTATTTTTATCAATATTATTATTATTTTTATTTTTATTTATTTCTGTTATAATTATTTCTATTATCAGTTTTCAGTTTTATTATTATTTCTATAAGCTTCATTAGGACTAGTATGTTGTTACTAATGTTAGGAAAAATATACCGAAAAAATCAACAGAATTTTATTTTTTGTCATTATGTGATAACCTCATTCACACCAGCAAATTTCTTTTTCATCAGCCAAACTTCCACTCAACTTTTCACACTCACCCACCAATCCACTAGCAAACCGCACAGAATTGCAACAACGAACTCATTTTTTCAAATCACAACTTGTCCAGCTCATAAACACCAATTCTTATCCAAATTTTTCTGCACAAAATCTCTATTTCACCCTTTCCAATTTCTTCTATATAACAGAATATTTTCCTCTTAATGAAAGGCTTGGACACATAAAAATACCCTTCAAAATCAGTATAATTCAAGCTTCAAAAAAAACCATTCGAAAAAAATCAGAAATACTAAACCCCTCTGCTTCTTCTCAAAAACCAGATAAAATACAAAACCCTTCATACTCACAGCTTTTCAAACCCAGAACGAACCGAAAATAAAAATCCAGAAAAAATCACAAACACATAACGCAAACCTGAGAATAAACTTTCAAAACTCAGAAGATCCGAAACCGTTTCAGAAAACCCAAATCTAAGATGAGAACCTTCATCGGAAAAAAAAACTTCAGAATCCAAAGACGAAGCTGGACCGAAACCTTTCACCATAGCCAAAACCGAAACACATTCAGAAACTCTCCCAATCCGCGAAAACGTTAACACCCACCTTGAATTCGCGAAGCTCACCGAAACACCGACCAAAATGCACAGAGAGAGAAATCGCGAGAATGAACGAAAACCAAACGTAATCCGCGAACAACCACAAAACGTTGAGTGAGCTGAACGAGAGAAGCCACCACGGAAATCAAAACCATCAACCGAAACCAGGAAGCGCGCACAGTGAAAACCCATTCGAAACCACAAGTTGAGTGAAACCATATTCGCCGCTCGCAACCTCCTCAACCGAAACCGTTTCGTCCTCGCCGACCATCCACCACGAGCCGTGACCAAACAACTGTTCGCCGCAACCTTCAAAGCACCACTGAACCAACTCATTACAACCGCCGAAAACCACCGGAGACCAAGCGATAGTCGCCGCGAGCGCGAGGGAGAGACCGAGCAAGCAACTCCGAGCCGCGATTTGCCGGAGAGTGGGTGAGAAACACTGTTCTTTTTCTTCCAAAATGAATGTTTTTTTCTTTTCCTTTTCTGAATTGACAATGTTTGGAGAAGAGGGGTAATCTGGTTGTTTTTCAACCTTTTTAGGTTTTTATTTTTCTTTATTTATTTATTTTTTATTTGCTGATATTTGACAAGTCTTAAAGTTCTTTATAAATTTACTTTCTCACTTTATTTTATTTATGCTGCTTGATTAAGGGGCTTGACCCATTTTAATCTGCTGTTTACACCTCTCATTTGTTTTTTTATTTATTTAATCTTAATATAATTTATTAATTAGCACTTTAATGTAGATCTAAGAGACTATGATTAGCGTAAATTAGTTAGATTTGATTTAGTCTTTTTTTTCTTTCTTTCTTTATAAATAGGATAACATATTAGTTTAATATATATGTATTTTAAAATAAAATAAAAACAAAAATATTTTAATTGATTTATTTTATATTTGATTAGTTTATTAGAGTTTTTATACTAGTTTAGTGTATCACTTTGGATTAAAAAAAAACTCAAAAAATATATTAGTAGATGTTAATTTTTTTTCTTTTTTTAATTAATTCGACTCGATTCTCTATGGGTCTCGATGCACCCCTTGTTTCCTTTAATTTCTTTTTTATATATATTTATTTTTATCATGATGGTTTGTTTATTTATTTATTATTTTGTTCTGCTTAATAACTTAGAAAAAATATCCTAAAAATTTTAGTGGATCAGTTAATCTTATTTTCTTTATAAGGGCCAATGATATAATAAAAGGCCGATTCTTCGCCCGATTTTAATCGGTGATATTCGGTCAATATGAGGCCCTCCGTGTAATTAGTTTTTTATTTATTATTTTATTATTTTGACAAATAAATATTTAAATTAATTTAATTTATTCATTATTCTCAATATCTTTCTAATTTATTTAATTATTTTGTGTTTTATCTTAATTCATTATTTTTGCGAATTCAATTTAATTTATTCATTTATTATCGCATTTCAAAATTACGTTTCGACTCCTTATAGAATGATTCCAATTCTGAATCGATTCTAAGGTAGTTCACGAACTAAATTTCGACGCGTCCCAAAAAGGTCCAACGCCTTCGAATAGTTGCGCTCGATTAAAAGGTCCAACGCCTTCGAATAGTTGTGTCCCGATTAAAAAGGCCGAACGCCTTCAAACCGTTCAAAACACTACACACACGCTTCCTCTTGGGCTAACTACAACGAGACCTCTTTATTTCTCGCAATCCCCTGTATTTATTTTGTATCCCTCTCCCATTATTTTGTACGCATTTTTATTTTCCGTATTTTATTTAAATCTGAATCCTTGGTCCAACGCCAAGCGATTGCACTCGCACACTTGCACTTTATTTTCCAGTTTTTGTTTCGTTTATTAGGATCCACTCCTCCTTGCGAGCCGAGCGCTTTGTGCCTCGCTAAATAAACCACAAAATAAACCCCCATTTGCATGCACCCTCTAAACCTCAAAAAACCAAAACGTTTCGATTAGATCCAAACCCTTGATCCAACGTCAAGCGGTCTTAGGAAATAAAACACTTTAACAAAAACGAGAAGATTTGTATGCCACGAGCCTTAAGCGGTAGAAAGGAGGATAACGAGCTCTCGTTACTCGCTCCGATTATTTTGACGTAGGACGCTCGTCTTGTTGGGCGAGATAAACTATCCATAGTCTTTAGTACATTTCAACTCCTAAACCCTTTCATCAACAAATGGTAATAAAAACAAATAATCATTACCCTTAGTAGGCCGAACTACGAGGCTCTGACTTTCCCATTGCACACGGGAGTACGTAGGCACGAGGATCTCCATCCTTGCCGAGCACCTAGGTTCAATCTAACTTATAATTCAACTCATTTCCCTCTAGCAAGAAATTCGTTTAAGCATAGACATCCTTTCGCGCGCGTTAACTTAGATGGTTCCCATCGAGTATGATGGATGTAGGGGGTGATAATACCTTCCCCCTGCATAACCGACTCCCGAACCCAGGCAATGGTTCTGACGACCTTTGTCCTCACCTTTTTCTCCCCGGGTTGTATCTATATCTTCCCTTTCCCTCTTCGGGAATAAATAGAATTAGGTGGCGACTCTTCAGTCCGTCCGGTGCGTGACTCCGTCCTTTCGGATCACGTAAGGTCGTATTTTTCGGGGTATGACAGCTGGCGACTCTGCTGGGGACTGGTTCACCCCTGTGCGAGTCAAGCCTAGTCTAGGTTCCCTCGCTTGTTTGGATTTTTGCTTCTATGCCTTGCTTGTTTATTTTTATCGCTTTCTTTATCGCATTCCATCTTATATATCTTGTGGCTCCTTGGTACTATAATTTGGATCGATACTTTGCAAAAGAAACTTGAGGGAAAAAGCTCTATACCCGGGCTTACGAGTACAAACTTAAGTTAGAGAGGTCGTGTAGTGTGGGCTCCCGAGAGAACCTCTCTCGTGGGTTGTCGATACGAAAACCTCACTTGGAGTAGATTCTGATGAGAATGCTGACAACCGTCAAGTCCTTGACGTGTGTGCTTAGTTGCTTTCATTAGGGTCATTAACTTTGAGGACCTTTAGAACCTTTTGGTTAAAACATCGGTTGATGGTTGCGTAGTATTGGGCACCAGGGTTCACCCTCGTGTGGCTCGATACGAAAACCTCACTTGGAATAGACTTACTCAATGGAGTTGATTGACTGTCAAAGAATGTATAAAATTGACACGTGCATCAAACAGTTCAGAAAGTTCCATAACTCCAGGACTTTGTTTTAAACCTCGTGTCGATGATCACGTAGTATAGACTCCCGAGAAAATTTGCTCTCGTGGGTGTAGATACGAAGATCTCACCCAAAATAGATTCATGTGGCGGAGTCAATCAACTGTCATGCTTATGGCGTGTGTGATGAACAGCCGTATGAATTGATAACTTTGGGATCCCTAAAACCTTGGAGTCTACCCAGTGAGTTCCTGATCAGAGTATCCTCCATCTGTACCTTGGACTCATGAGACCATGTTCTTGTGATCCTGGATTCTGACATTGCATATCATTTCAATTGCATCATTTATTCATCTTGCATTTCATTCCAAAAGCCAAAAACTTATTTCATGTTCCTCCATCTTCAGTAAATCAAGATGGTTTCCCGACGCCCGTATCGAGCTAGACGACCGTATTCAACTAGAGCCAACACTAGAGGACTGATGGATCAGATTCGACAAGAACAAGCTGCTATGAGGGGAGAGATTGACTCAATCAAGAGCAAGATTGATCGTATTCATGAGGCCATGCAAGCCTTGGCCAGGATGGTGGTGTCTCATCAGCCTATTCCTTCAATGCCTTTTCATCCAGCTATTCAAGCTCTGCTTCCGCCTCCGATGGCTTATCAACCATGTCCTTATCCTCTGGGTGCAGCTGCGCAATATGCACCTAGACCATACCAGCAACCGGCTTATCCATACCAGCAACCGGCTTATCAACAACAGCCCGGTCAACAACAACAATGCGCTCCTCTACAGCGCCCACCATATCAACAAAGAGGATCGGAGAGACACTTTGATCCACTGCCTTTATCATATAGAGAAATCTTTAACGGGCTGATGGCAAAGGGAACTCTTGTTTTAAAAGACTTGCCACCACAAACTGGTACCGCCCGAAACTATGATGCCAATGCTCGCTGTGAGTATCACAAAGGTGCTCCAGGTCACACGATCGAGAATTGCAAATAATTCAAGCACAAAGTTCAAGACCTGATCAACTCTAAGGATCTCACCTTTACTCAGAAGGGTCTGAATGTCCAGAGCAATCAAGTGTCGCCGCAAGTGGCCCCTCAACGAATGCATTTGAAGAAGTTGTTGAAGACCAAAGCTGAGTAGTCTCCAACTATGAAGAAGCAAGTCAAATCAAGAGAAGTTCAAATTCCTCAAATCAAGGCAGTCAGTGCCATTTATTATTTCCGCATTCCCGTTGTTTTGTAATGTTTGTTTAAGTACTATTTGCTCTGAACATTGTTATCGTTTGTACTTGGTTATGTTAATGTTATGTTTATGCATGTTTTGGACTAATCTATTCGCATTCGCTCATTATTTATCATTTATCACAAAATCACAAAAAATATTTCCCTCACTTCACTTTAGCAAATATTTGAGGGAGGATGATGAAAACGAAATACCCATAACTGTTGCGGTATGCTTTCAGAAAAAACCTCGTCAATGATGTACAGGCATTTGTTCAAATCCCCAAACACTGGAGATATAAGGAGTTAATCCCTAGTCAACCACTTCGAGCCTAGAAGTAGAAGTTTTTCTTTCGGATACAATCCTTACATTTAACCCGGGGCAGGGTAGTTGTTCAGTTAACCTGACTACACTTCCAAATCGCAAGATGAGATATCCCATCGGAGGACCATCAACAAATGACTTGGCAGTCGCAACATTCAATACAAAAAAAAAACCACTAAGCTGAGCACCCGAAGGGAGGCTTAGTCGAAAAAATCAAAAGGGGAACCCAAATCCTCAGCAAAAGCAAAAAATCAGTGACCAACAAATCAGGAATCAAAGGGTCACCAGCTAAATAAGTTGACTGCCATTTTCAAGCGAACTTTAAAGCTTCATATTCACTCTTGCAAAGTCAAAGCAAATACATATGTAGAGTTAACTGAACGTAGGACTGGAGAACATCACGAAGAAGGGTTGGGTACAAATCAAACTTTGAGCCTTATATCCTTTATTTCTCAAACCATTAACCAGACCACGTTACAACCCTCAAAAGACCTAATTGAGGCACGGTTTATTTTGAAAGCATGCTACCAACAAGGTTGCGTAAATTGACTCCCATATATTTGCTAATATTCAATCTTAATTGCACATTATTCTTGCTGCATCTTTCACGCAATTTCTAAATCAGCACCTCGTTGGGCTAATGGTCCATTCGTCACACTCTCACAGCATTCAAATAAAGGGACTTTTTTCAAAACTTACATGAACTTTACATTAACACTACCATTTGTGTATGAACAATTTAATTGCAAATCAGTGCTTGACATCAGTACAATCCCAACAAGGGGCAATCAAAAGAGAAACTTGAACTTCATCGCCAACATGAGTCAAGACTACTTCAACAGTCCAATCAGGGGCAAATTATCTTCAAACAGCCCAATCAGGGGTAATTTATCTCAAGGTCCATTAATCAGGGGCAAATTATCTTCAAACAACTCAACCAGGGGCAGACGTCTACCAAATCCAGATACAGGAGCAAATCTTCCTCTCTTTTACCCAGCTAAACAAGCAGATTTTGCTGGACGTTGGCAATCATTCGAAGCAAATCAGTTCTCATGCGTCAATCAAGTCATTTTGCTCATCAGCAAGTAACCGAACTTGGAGCATTCAGATCCATCCTCTGGCCATACATCGTCGAAGATCGAGTGTCAGGGAATCAAACCCTCCACCCACCCGAAGTCCAATCGTTATTGGCAACTACCAGACTAAAAGTCCACCAAGCTGGCACCTTTTCATTCGCTCATATGCATCATTATGCATCATCAACGTCATACACATCATTTACATCAATCATTTGCAACACGTGCATCATTTGCATACATAAATAAATCAGACTTTTTTTATTTTCCCCAACAGTTTCAACTTTCACCTCAGTGCATAAACATTTGCATCGTATCTCCATCCTTATGGAATACCACTTCAAAACAATCCAGCATAGTTGCATATTTCAGGAATCCAGGATCAGCGCAAGTTTCCAGTCCTTTCCCCAGCGAAGACAGAATCATATCAGTCGAAGATTCCAGGCATCCACTTGGCGGATTCAGTGGCCGTATTTAATTTTTATTCGCCTTATCTTCCTCAGTTGATAAGTGATTTTATTTTCTGTCTTTCGCCTTATCTTCCTCTGTTGATAAGTGATTTTATTATTTCTATCTTTCGCCTTATCTTCCTCTGTTGATAAGTGATTTTATTTTTTGTCTTTCGCCTTATCTTCCTCTGTTGATAAGTGATTTTATTATTTCTATCTTTCGCCTTATCTTCCTCTGTTGATAAGTGACTTTATTTTTTTGTCTTTCGCCTTATCTTCCTCTGTTGATAAGTGATTTTATTTCTATCTTTCACCTTATCTTCCTCTGTTGATAAGTGACTTTATTTTTTTGTCTTTCGCCTTATCTTCCTCTGTTGATAAGTGATTTTATTTCTATCTTTCGCCTTATCTTCCTCTGTTGATAAGTGACTTTATTTTTTTGTCTTTCGCCTTATCTTCCTCTGTTGATAAGTGATTTTATTTTCTGTCTTTCGCCTTATCATCCTCTGTTGATAAGTGATTTTATTTTCAGTCCTTCGCCTTATCATCCTCTGTTGATAAGTGAGTTTATTTTCAGTCTTTCGCCTTATCTTCCTCTGTTGATAAGTGATTTTATTATTTCTATCTTTCGCCTTATCTTCCTCTGTTGATAAGTGACTTTATTTTTTTGTCTTTCGCCTTATCTTCCTCTGTTGATAAGTGATTTTATTTCTATCTTTCGCCTTATCTTCCTCTGTTGATAAGTGACTTTATTTTTTTGTCTTTCGCCTTATCTTCCTCTGTTGATAAGTGATTTTATTTCTATCTTTCGCCTTATCTTCCTCTGTTGATAAGTGATTTTATTTTCTGTCTTTCGCCTTATCATCCTCTGTTGATAAGTGATTTTATTTTCTGTCCTTCGCCTTATCATCCTCTGTTGATAAGTGAGTTTATTTTCAGTCCTTCGCCTTATCATCCTCTGTTGATAAGTGAGTTTATTTTCAATCGGTCGCCTTAACATCCTCTGTTGATAAGTGAGTTTATTTTCAGTCAGTCGCTTTATCATCATCCGTTGATGATAATTGATTTATTTTGTCAACTTGCTTCTTGCTGTGTCACCCTTCATTTCCAGTTCATTTCATTTGCTATTTTCACAAGTTATTTCATTTGTCGGACAAATTTGGGGTCTGTTAATATCTAATTATCTTATACCTTGAAAGATTGAACGCGAGCCGGTTCATCTTAATCGGTCTAAGCCAATTCGATAGGGGCATCTGTCATACCCCAAATTTGTCCTATCTGCACCACCTTATTTTTTCTGTCTAGCAAATATTGCAAAAAAATCAAAAATACATTTATTTCTTTTCGAACTAAAAATTCGAATTTTCTTTTTATTTTAAGTCTTTTATTTCTATCTTTATTATTTAGTTTGTATCCCAAAAAAATGTGTACAAAAGTTTATTATTATTATATCTAGTAAAATAATTTTGCATAAGTCCACTTTCTTTTAAGCTCATTTTATCCTCTAAAAGTACTTTATTTATTTTATAATCATTTATGCCATTTTTTTTTATTATTTTTTTTTCAATCTCCAATTATCTTTTGAATTCAATTTCTAAAACATTTCTTTAAATCTCATTTATCCAAAAGTTTTTTAATTATCAAATAACCATTAAACCATGTCTTCATTTTGCTTTTAGACCCATTATATAAAATATATGTTTATTACTTCTATTCTTATTATTACTCTTACTCTTATTCTTATTATTATTTATTTATTTATTTTTATCAATATTATTATTATTATTATTTTTATTTATTTCTGTTATAATTATTTCTATTATCAGTTTTCAGTTTTATTATTATTTCTGTAAGCTTCATTAGGACTAGTATGTTGTTACTAATGTTAGGAAAAATATACCGAAAAAATCAACAGAATTTCATATTTTGTCATTATGTGATAACCTCATTCGCACCAGCAAATTTCTTTTTCATCAGCCAAACTTCCACTCAACTTTTCACACTCACCCACCAATCCACTAGCAAACCGCACAAAATTGCAACAACGAACTCATTTTTTCAAATCACAACTTGTCCAGCTCATAAACACCAATTCTTATCCAAATTTTTCTGCACAAAATCTCTATTTCACCCTTTCCAATTTCTTCTATAAAACTGAATATTTTCCTCTTAATGAGAGGCTTGGACACATAAAAATACCCTGCAAAATCAGTATAATTCAAGCTTCAAAAAAAACCATTCGAAAAAAATCAGAAATACTAAACCCCTCTGCTTCTTCTCAAAAACCAGATAAAATACAAAACCCTTCATACTCACAGCTTTTCAAACCCAGAACGAACCGAAAATAAAAATCCAGAAAAAATCACAAACACATAACGCAAACCTGAGAATAAACTTTCAAAACTCAGAAGATCCGAAATCGTTTCAGAAAACCCAAATCTAAGATGAGAACCTTCATCGGAAAAAAAAACTTCAGAATCCAAAGACGAAGCTGGACCGAAACCTTTCACCATAGCCAAAACCGAAACACATTCAGAAACTCTCCCAATCCGCGAAAACGTTAACACCCACCTAGAATTCGCGAAGCTCACCGAAACACCGACCAAAATGCACAGAGAGAGAAATCGCGAGAATGAACGAAAACCAAACGTAATCCGCGAACAACCACAAAACGTTGAGTGAGCTGAACGAGAAAAGCCACCACGAAAATCAAAACCATCAACCGAAACCAGGAAGCGCGCACAGTGAAAACCCATTCGAAACCACAAGTTGAGTGAAACCATATTCGCCGCTCGCAACCTCCTCAACCGAAACCGTTTCGTCCTCGCCGACCATCCACCACGAGCCGTGACCAAACAACCGTTCGCCGCAACCTTCAAAGCACCACTGAACCAACTCATTACAACCGTCGAAAACCACCGGAGACCAAGCGATAGTCGCCGCGAGCGCGAGGGAGAGACCGAGCAAGCAACGCCGAGCCGCGATTTGCCGGAGAGTGAGTGAGAAACACTGTTCTTTTTCTTCCAAAATGAATGTTTTTTTCTTTTCCTTTTCTGAATTGACAATGTTTGGAGAAGAGGGGTAATCCGGCTGTTTTTCAACCTTTTTAGGTTTTTATTTTTCTTTATTTATTTATTTTTTATTTGCTGATATTTGACAAGTCTTAAAGTTCTTTATAAATTTACTTTCTCACTTTATTTTATTTATGCTGCTTGATTAAGGGGCTTGACCCATTTTAATCTGCTGTTTACACCTCTCATTTGTTTTTTTATTTATTTAATCTTAATATAATTTATTAATTAGCACTTTAATGTAGATCTAAGAGACTATGATTAGCGTAAATTAGTTAGATTTGATTTAGTCTTTTTTTTCTTTCTTTCTTTATAAATAGGATAACATATTAGTTTAATATATATGTATTTTAAAATAAAATAAAAACAAAAATATTTTAATTGATTTATTTTATATTTGATTAGTTTATTAGAGTTTTTATACTAGTTTAGTGTATCACTTTGGATTAAAAAAAAACTCAAAAAATATATTAGTAGATGTTAATTTTTTTTCTTTTTTTAATTAATTCGACTCGATTCTCTATGGGTCTCGATGCACCCCTTGTTTCCTTTAATTTCTTTTTTATATATATTTATTTTTATCATGATGGTTTGTTTATTTATTTATTATTTTGTTCTGCTTAATAACTTAGAAAAAATATCCTAAAAATTTTAGTGGATCAGTTAATCTTATTTTCTTTATAAGGGCCAATGATATAATAAAAGGCCGATTCTTCGTCCGATTTTAATCGGTGATATTCGGTCAATATGAGGCCCTCCGTGTAATTAGTTTTTTATTTATTATTTTATTATTTTGACAAATAAATATTTAAATTAATTTAATTTATTCATTATTCTCAATATCTTTCTAATTTATTTAATTATTTTGTGTTTTATCTTAATTCATTATTTTTGCGAATTCAATTTAATTTATTCATTTATTATCGCATTTCAAAATTACGTTTCGACTCCTTATAGAATGATTCCAATTCTGAATCGATTCTAAGGTAGTTCACGAACTAAATTTCGACGCGTCCCAAAAAGGTCCAACGCCTTCGAATAGTTGCGCTCGATTAAAAGGTCCAACGCCTTCGAATAGTTGTGTCCCGATTAAAAAGGCCGAACGCCTTCGAACCGTTCAAAACACTGCACACACGCTTCCTCTTGGGCTAACTACAACGAGAGCTCTTTATTTCTCGCAATCCCCTGTATTTATTTTGTATCCCTCTCCCATTATTTTGTACGCATTTTTATTTTCCGTATTTTATTTAAATCTGAATCCTTGGTCCAACGCCAAGCGATTGCACTCGCACACTTGCACTTTATTTTCCAGTTTTTGTTTCGTTTATTAGGATCCACTCCTCCTTGCGAGCCGAGCGCTTTGTGCCTCGCTAAATAAACCACAAAATAAACCCCCATTTGCATGCACCCTCTAAACCTCAAAAAACCAAAACGTTTCGATTAGATCCAAACCCTTGATCCAACGTCAAGCGGTCTTAGGAAATAAAACACTTTAACAAAAACGAGAAGATTTGTACGCCACGAGCCTTAAGCGGTAGAAAGGAGGATAACGAGCTCTCGTTACTCGCTCCGATTATTTTGACGCAGGATGCTCGTCTTGTTGGGCGAGATAAACTATCCATAGTCTTTATTACATTTCAACTCCTAAACCCTTTCATCAATAAAAGGTAATAAAAACAAACAACCATTACCCTTAGTAGGCCGAACTACGAGGCTCTGACTTTCCCATTGCACACGGGAGTACGTAGGCACGAGGATCTCCATCCTTGCCGAGCACCTAGGTTCAATCTAACTTATAATTCAACTCATTTCCCTCTAGCAAGCAATTCGTTTAAGCATAGACATCCTTTCGCGCGTGTTAACTTAGATGGTTCCCATCGAGTACGATGGATGTAGGGGGTGCTAATACCTTCCCCCTGCATAACCGACTCCTGAACCCAGGAAATGGTTCCGACGACCTTTGTCCTCATCCTTTTCTCCCCGGGTTGTATCTATATCTTCCCTTTCCCTCTTCGGGAATAAATAGAATTAGGTGGCGACTCTTCAGTTCGTCCGGCGCGTGACTCCGTCCTTTCGGATCACGTAAGGTCGTATTTTTCGGGGTACGACACATGGTAATGAAAAATAGTAACTTCATTAAAAATGTGGTTCAATATCATGTGTCAAATTTCAAATTGTTTGTTAAATCAATAACATCTTGTGGTTCAGTTTTGAAGGGTTATTACACTTTTCAGTTACACTATGCCACACATTTTGTTTATTTTCTGCTAATCGTGTAGTTGTTTTATAACCAATTCAGAGTCTGGTTTATAATTCATAATCCACGCATTTTGTTTATTTTCAATTAACCCCTTAATCCATGACATGACATTGTTTGGAAAAATGTTAATAAATAACCATTAAAGTTCTTATAATATATATTTGTTTTCCTTCTTCATTAATCAATCTGAAGCATTTCTCTTCTCCCTTTGAAAAAAAAGGCAAAATAGAATTTTTAGTCCTTTAAGTTATTTTATGTTACCAATTAGATCCTTTAAGTGTTTTTTGTAACAATTAGGTCCTTTAAGTTTAAAAACGTTTGCAAAGTCAACATTTTTTGCAAATTCCGTTAGAAAAAATCCATGTGGCCTTGATGGTGTTGACTTGATAGTTAGTGATTATTTACGTGGCTTTGTGGTTAATACTAATTAGGTTAATCACAATTGTATAAGGTTGGAAATAATCATTGAACCCTAACATTATCTTTTTCCCCATTCATGTGAAAACCATTTCATGTTTTCTTCTCTTCAAGTCTGTTCTTCCCTATTCATGTGAAAGCCTTCAAATCTGCTCTTCTTCTCTTCAAGTCTGCAGAGCACAAGCATTTGGAGATAGCTTTGAATCAGGTTTGCTCCCCTCGTCACCATTGTTGTTTATGTTTTTGAAGTTATTTTGTTTGTAACTAGATGGAAACTAGGTTTCTTATGCTACGGTGATTTAAACAGGAAAAACATGGTTATGGATGAGTTTTTTGTTGACTTTCATCATGGAGGGTATTTTATAGGTGATAAATATATTGGGGGTGAGGTCTCAAACTGGAAATGTGATGGTGATAGGTGGAGTTAGGGGTGTTCGCGGTTTGGTTTGGATCCATTTTGAAGCAAAATATCATCCGATCTAAAAATAAATTTATTTGCGGTTTGGTTCGATTTTGGATGATTGATTAAAAAAATTTGATCCGATCCGATCCAATTTCATATAGTTTAATTTGGATCGGTTTTTTGGATATCCAAATTATAAATTATAACCTTTATTAATATTCTAAAAATACTAATAAATAGTAAGTTTGATATAATATATATTATACTATATAAAAAATTAATATTACAAGATGAAAAAAATAAAAATTAATAGATTAAATCAAACTAATAAATAGTATTTTAAAAGATAAATACCATCTAATATTAAATTAAATAATATATACACTAATAAAATATAAATTAGTAAAAAATATATATACATGCAGTTTGGTTTGGTTTGGATCGGTTTTGAAAAATCAATCCGAAATCCGATCCGAATCGATCGGTTCTTACAAAATGACATCCAAATACATCCAAAACAAATCGGTTTTTTTCGGTTTTCGGTTTTTTGGATCGGTTTTCGGTTTTTTATTTGGATTGGTTTGGATTTGAACACCCCTAGGTGGAGTTACTTTGAAATATTGGGGGTTGTGAAAGAGATGAAGTATCAAGGAGTGCAAGAGATGTGGTATGACTTTGATGGAACCTTGAAGACATTGGAAGATAATTTTGGGGCAATAGAAGCTTTAAATTGGTCAAAGACAATTGGAAAGGTTGACATTTTTATAGTCCACCCAGTTGAAGAACCCGATGAGATAGTGGTTTTACCTTCATCCCAACCTAATTGTAAGGCCCAAAACAAGGAAGAAATTGTTAATGTTGGTGGGGACCATGTGGATCAAGAGAATGTAGATGAAGCACATGTGAATGATTGTGGGGACCATGTGGAGAAATATACTATTGATACTGGTGGGGTCCATGTGGAGGAAGATAATGTTCATGTTGGTGGGGTCCATGTGGAAGAAGATAATTTTGAGGAAGAAAGTGATGACAGTGCACAAAAACATGGAGACTTTGTTGACTCTGATGATGAGATATTAAATGCTGGTTTTTCTGAAAATTTGGTAGGATCAGACTTACCTGTTGATACAACCAGTGTTGATATCCTAGGTGGTGATACAAATGAAAGAAAAAAGAGAAAGGGAGGCAGGTCATCTAGAAAAAGTGCAAAGAGAGGTTCCAAAAGGTATAAGGGAAGACCTAAGAAAAAAGGTGTGGATGAAGGAAGTTCTTCTCATAATAGAAATGATGAGGCAATAAGTGATGAAGATGTCATTGTGGATAGAGTCATGACAAAAATTATATCCAAGAAGGTGGCAAGGGGTTTTTCTAACCCAGAATACTCAACTGAAGAGTTAGAGAGTGAGGATGAGAGTGAGGATGATGAGAGAGCTAAGTATCCTTCATTTATTAATCCCAAGAGATTTAATGACTATAAGTGGGTTTTGGGTAGCTTGTTTTCAACAAAAAAGGAGTTCAAGGAAGCCATTTCTAGTTATGTTGTACATAATGAAAGAGATTTAAGGTACCTTAAAAATGATAAAACAAGGGTCAGAGTTGGTTGCAAGGAAGGGTGACCATGGGTGGAAATATGTTCCAAATTACCTAATGCAGATACATGGCAATTGAGAACTCTTATGGACAAACACATGTGTAACAGAGAGTACAATGTTAGAATGTTTAGTTCTAAGTGGCTAGGGAAGAAATTACAAACAACTATTAGAATAAATCCCAATGTGAAACTGAATGCCATATGTGAAAAGGTACATCAAAAATGGAATACTAGTATGAGTAGGATGAAAGCTTATAGGGCGAGTAAGACATCATTGGGTGTTGTTGAAGGGCCTTTCAGGGAGCAATTTCTCAGGTTGTATGACTATGCACATGAATTATTGAGGTCTAATCCAAACAACACCATTAAGCTAAATGTCCAAGCAACAAAACTACCTCAAGTTGAGTCTGAAGAACATGTTGAGAGACCACTATTACCATGTTTTCATAGATTATACATATCCTCAAGCATGGGAACATGAAATGAGGGAGATGAGTGTAACACGGTGGGAGAACTGACTTTTAGTTAAAATGTTGCGGATAGCAAGAGTCACCGCCGACTTTTATTTTATCCAAAAGGAAAGGACATAAAAGAACAGGAAAGACCTTAAAAAGATTTTGAGTTCGGGGGGTAGGTTATATAAAGGGAAGGTGTTAGCACCCTTTATATCCATGGTTATCCATGGGCTCTTAGTTACTTAGCTCACTTTAAACTGTTTTGAAAAGTGTAGTGTGTGATTAAAAATTTTCTTAAGTACCTTATAATGATCCTTGTATGGATGTATATAAAGACTTTGTTTTGAAAATTTGTTTGAAATGTGAAGTGTAATGAAGTATTTTTGAAGAAATGTGAGCAAGTACTTAAGAGAAACCTACCCTATATTAAATCTTTACTGTTCTTAAATGTTCTTTCAATGGTAAGACTATCCCTATTATTAAGGAATAGGTAGTCATTACCTTGGATGTTATAAAGGGACATGTGAAGGGACATCTGTGTTTAGGCAACTGTAAGGTGTCTTAGCAATACGAAGGGACTTATCATCTTTTATTCGAAGGGACAAGATCATTTACCGTAGGCAACATTGAAGGGACTTGATCTTATAATCTTAAAAGGGACTTGATGATATTTTATGAAAAGGGACTTTGCTTTAAGACACCTTACTTGACCTTATAGTTATAGGTAACATGAGAGGTAACCTTAGAAAGTGTGAGATGGCGATCAAAGATCGACTTACGTGTGTGAGTGTTCATATTCATATATTTATCTTATTAAATAAGTGATTCTAAATTAATTTTAAAGCACAAACATGTTATCACTCCCTATAGTTACTAACCATGGCAAGAATATTTATAAACAATAGAACAATAATAAACTACGACTATTACAAAGCTTTTGCAGTTACATTATAATAAAAACAATTGAATAATAAATATAATAAAATAAATAATAACTAAAAGATTAGTGATAAAACAATTATAAGAAGAAAAGGTTAGCACAAATATAAAAATATATACAAGTTAAGATAATATTTTTAAATTAAATAAACAATTTTAAAGAATTTTAGAAAGGAAATAAGATGATGAGAATAATAATAAACCATATAATAATTATTTACAAAACAAGATTAATTATTTAATTATATATTAGAAAGATTAATTAAGTTTAATATTACAGTTAAATAAAAATTAGGGTTAATTTTATAATTAAGAAAAATCAGGATTAGGGTTTTGATTATTTAATCTAAACTTAATTAAATTATTTATACAAAATATGCAATAATAATATAAACAAATTTTCAAATTAAATATAAACTAAATTAAATTTTAGAAAATAAATTAGGGATTTTTTAGAACATGTGAAATTATATATATACATATATTTACATATTATTATTAAAATAATTTTTTTCATATGAAAAATATAATTTGGATTAATTATAAAAACAAATAAATAAGAAAAAAAATGAGAAAACAAAACTTACCTGGGGCAGGGATCGAACCCACGCCCTAGGCCTTTCCACCCTTGAACCAGCAAGGCTGCCACCAGGCCAGGCATGCGCAGGTGATAGGGTTTGGGCAACAATCGTTTTATTATTAACCTGCAAAAACACCAAAAATAAAAACAAAAAAAAATGGCCTGGGGGAGGTTTGAACCCAGGACCATTCGTTTACACACCAAACACACAAACCATCTGAGCCAAGCGCGTTAGTTGAAATATAACATAAACAAATTCTAAAAATATTAAGTTGCAAATTTGAATTTTCCAGATGGCGCCAATGGATCATCTTCTACCTCTGGACTTGCAGAATTACCTGCGAATTTATTCATGAGTTTTCTTGCGAATTTTCCTGCATATAAAGAACCTGCGAAATTCATACTTCACCAAACACGCACGATTTTATCAAATTAATTACATAAATATGATCCAAACAGTTCATTGACTTGATTTATGGTCTCAAAATACATTTATAGTCATTGGATTGTGAAACCCTAATTCAAGAGGTATGAACCCTAAAATGGCGTTTCACGAATTGGCCATAAAAACATCAATTTAATTGCCCAGAATCCATCACTGCATTCATCTATACACAAATCAATGGACAAACTTGATTAATAACATGTAAATATGCAAGAACGAAAAAATCAAAAAGTGAGAAAAAAGTGATTCGGATTTCTCAATATGCTATGTTATGGAGCAATGTGATGATCAGGTTACACTCAATGATGTTCAGGGAACATTGTTGCACCCCAAAATTTGCCCTCACAAGACAAAACTTTGTGTACTAAGAGATTCACAAGGTTCACAAGACAAGACTTTGTGTGCTAAGAGGTTCACAAGGTTCACAAGGTTCACAAGACATCTTATAAGGTTCACAAGACATCTTATGAGATTCACAAGGTTCACAAAGTTCACAATTAGTCAGAAGATTTGACAATTCCCTCAGACAATGCATCCTCCTAAGCAGTGCATCCAAAACTAGGGTTTTGACTTTAATCAGGCTAAATGAACTTCCAAGACTTAAAGTGAGCTCCATAACATCTTATATGTGCTTAAGAATCCCCATGACAAGTTTCAAGGCTTTTCTCAAAGGTTTGATCAGTCAGATGATCAAATAAGTCAAAATCAGTCAAAGCAGTTAAAAAGTCAAACTGAGGTCAACTGTGGTCAAACCAAAGTCAAACTTCATGATTTTTTGCCAACATCAATTATATGAAGTAAAATTCATCATTTGATCAAGGGTTGATCATGATTCATCAAGGATATTTCAGATCATCAAGAATCAGAGGTTTCTAAATTAGGGTTTCCTTAGGAAAAGTCAACTGAACTTTGACCAGCCATAACTTTCACATGCTTCATCAAATTTTTTCCATCCAAAGCTCATTTTGAAGGAAATTTAATTTTCTACAACTTTGTGTCTCACAAGCCAAGCCCAAAAATTCTTCATTTGGAAGGTATGAGCTAAGACAATAGGTCCTTTTGAAAGTCAACAAAAAGTCAACAACTTCAAAAGGGCATAACTTGAGAATGGTAAATGATATGGACATAAAACCAATGGGGTTGGTTAGAGGACTCTTCAAGCTTTCCAAAATGTCCAAGAACACCCTCATAACATTAAAATTGAAGGATTTGTGCCCTTGCAAAGTTGGGAAATTTTTGGGTGGTTTATGAAGTAAATGGGGTCTTAAAACCATAATTCTTCAAATGGGCTGAACTTTTTGTGACCCAAGGTGTTCCATGACATCATGCACGAAATTTATTTAATATTTTCATAATTTTATTTTATTTATTTTATTTATTATGATTTTTTATATTAAAAATCATTTTAAATTCAAATAAAATATAAAATATGAAGATTTAAAATATATTTTGATTTTAGAAAGTCATAAACATGAGTGGGATCAGATTGATGTGCAATTGATGATGATTGTCTTAAGATAGAAAGGTTTCATTCAAGAATATACAAAATTCAAGTCATGATCTTTTTCAATCTTCAAAAATCAAAAAGTCCAAACAACCATTCAATTTTTTGACCTAGTTTCATTCAACTATAAGTATACAAACCACACCAATGCATAGGGGACGAAATTGGCAGCCTCAAGGATAAGTTTCACAAGTTCAAAGTTCATCAAAATTTGAAATTCGGTTTCTGAATTTTTGTGGTTTTTCAGGTGAAATAAGGGCATCAATCCCTTCCTTGAACATCTCTGAACATATACCAATGGTCATATGCATCTAAAAGCCCGTGAATTGGCCAAACCGAATCAAATTATTTTGACATTCATGAGTTTTTCGTTTTCATACATTGGTGTAAAATAAATCGCATTTGATCATTGATTCTTGTTTGTGATGAATTAACCATTGTTTATGGATGCTTTGATTTGAATTTTGATACAGAATGAGTAATCTACCATTTTTAGGGTTTCGGCCAAGCTTTTAGGGCTTCACACTAAACCTAATATAAATGAATTTGAAAAACATAGGATGATTGTGTAAGCTCTGGGAATCACAATGCCCTAATCAATTGGAAGAAATTGTTCTGTTTGCTTGCTGTTTGAAATTCGCAGGTTATGAATATCAAGAACTCGCAGGAAAATGCGTAGGTGAATTCGCAGCAAAATTCGAAGGTAGCCAGGAAGAAGACGAAGACCTTGGCGCGCATTTTGGAATTCAAATATTTGCCTTAATATTTTATTGTATTGTTGTTAATTTGTTTCACAGAAGCTTGCTTGGCCCAGTGGTGAGAGATGCGCGTGTATTGCTCCAAGGCTTGGGTTCGATTCCTGGAGGCAGCATCCTTTTTTGTTTGATTTTCTCATTTATTACATGGCTTAATATATTATTAGTTGTTGTGAATTATACATCAGGTGCGCCCTTCTGGCTGGATGGTAAAAGTGTTTGCTTGTTGTGTGAGGGTCCTGGGTTCGAAACCCCCCCAGGCCCTTTTTGTGTTATTTTTTTTTGTTTTGTTGTAATTTGTACAGGATGTGAAACAAAAGCATGTGGATCTCAATCTCTATCACTAGTGCATGCTGGCCAGAGTGGTTTTGGTGCTGCGTTTGGAGGTAAGGGACCTGGGTTCAAATCCCAGGTCCTTTCTTTTTTTAGCAATTTTTCATTATTTTCTTATTTTAATTATTTCTATTTTATTAAATTATCAAATACAATTTATAAATATCATTAAAATACTTTTATTCAATATTCTTAAAAAACTTCATATTTTCTTTTATAAAAATATTTTTATTTAGAATATGTATATATATATATATATATATATATATATATATATATATATATATATATATATATATATATATATATATATATATATATATATATATAATTTGTGAATAAATTGATTTAATTTGATTTAATTTGTAGAAAAATAAGTAAACCCTAATTTATTATGATTAATCTTAATAATATTTTCTAAAACCCTAATTATTTTATATAAATGTTAATTATGTTTTCTTTATTGTAATTATTTGTTTATATTATCATTATCCATAGTTTTATATAAAATCATGTAAATAATTTTAGATTATGTTTAAAACAATTAAAAACTCCTAATTTAATCTTATAAGTATAATTTATTTTTATAATATGTTTATTAACCATTATTTTTATAACATGTATATATAATTTAAATCTTTATAATAATTAGTATATAGTATGAATTGCTTATTTTCTTCTTAAAATCTTAAAAAAAATAATTATTTATTAAAAAAATTGAACTTTTAATTTATTATTTATTATTATGCTAATTTCTTTATTTTATTCTTATTTATTTATTACTAACCCCATTTATTTATATATTATATGATTTTTATTATTATTATTGTTACTAACCTAATTATTTATTATTATTTATCTGCTTATTTATTTTTAATTATTATAATGTAATTGTATCCCTTATGTAATAGTTGTAGTAATTTTTAATATTTAATTTTAAATGCTATGGTTAGTAAAATAGGGAGTGTAAAACATGTTTGTATTTAAAAATTGAATTTAGATCATTTAATCTCAAGATAAATATTTGAATTGATACACTCACACACGTAAGTCGATCCTGGATCGCCATCTCACTTCTTAAGGGTTACCTCTCAAAGTTGCCTAAACAAAAGGTCAAGTAGGGTGTATAAAGCAAAGTCCCTCATCTTATATCATCTAGTCCCTTAACAGATAAAAAGATCAAGTCCCTTCGAATGTTGCCTTCGTAATGATCTTGTCCCTTCGAATAAAGATGATAAGTCCCTTCGAATTGCTTATACACCTCACAGTTGCCTAAATAACAGATGTCCCTTCACTTGTCCCTTACATCCAAGGTAATGACTACCTATTCCTTAATAATAGGGATAGTCTTACCATTTAAAGGATATTCAAGAACAGAAAAGACTTAACTTAGGGTAGGTTCCTCTTACGTACTTGCTCACTTTTCAAAAACATTTCAAATGCTTCACATTACATTTCAAACAATTTTCAAAACAAAGGCTTTATATATATCCATACATGGATCATTATAAAACACTTAAGAAAATTCCTATTCACACACTTCACATTTCAAAAACATTTTAAAGTGAGCTAAGTAACTAAGAGCCCATGGATAACCATGGATGTAAAGGGTGCTAACACCTTCCCTTTACATAACCTACCCCCCGAACCCAAAAATCTTTTAAGGTCTTTCCTGTTCTTTTATGCCCTTTCCTTTGGATAAAATAAAAGTCGGTGGCGACTCTTGCTATCCGCAACATAACTAAAGTCAGTTCTCCCACCGTGTTACAGAACTGGCGACTCTGCTGGGGATTTAATAAAAGAGGGGTACCCTTAGGAATTAGATCACTTTAAAATTGTTTGTTTTGTTTGCTTTATACTTATCCTATTAGGTGCTCTTATGTGTGAAAGATCCTAACCCGGATCTAGTGTACCTTAGGTAAATGGCAATAGACCAAGGAAACTGTACGACATATACCAATATGGTTGATCTGGTGGCCACAGTTAGTGTGACTTCTTGGTTGGTGCTTATGTTCCTTAAGTCAAGTTGAGGATAATATGAGGCTGCCATATGTTGTCGATGCACTAACTAACTTTTAGAACCCTAGTTATCCCATCTTGGCCTTTAGAAAAGTAGTGAGATAACCGGCTTTGGTGAAGACTGAAGTTGGTTGATACTCGATACTACACTCATTGAGATTCTAAACTTAGAGGGTTTTGGTTGGCAAGTAAGTTGCCTACTAAACAACCACCCTTGTGAAGGATCAATGATATTGAGATCCCTTAGAACCTAGTTACTTTTGTAGGACAGGATGAACCAACTAACTTCAGGGGAGGGTACTTACCTTTAAACCTCATGCAAGCCTTTAAACCTAGGGCTATTGTGTGACTTGTTTGTGTGTGCCACATGTTTGTGATTGAGCATAACATCATAGCATCATCATGCATCATAAGCATAGCATTTTCACTAACCATTTCAAGGACCAAAGGATTTATCTTTGTTCTTTGTTTGCAGGTCATGGCTTCTGCTCGTAGAAACACTATCAGGATCAACTTTGTAGGCATACCTCCTAAGCTTAAGGAGTTGGTTTCTCAAGTGTCTGAAAACTCCCAGTTCATCAAGAGACATGGTCACCTACTGTATCTAGTCACTTCAGGATTCAATGAAGACATGATGAGTGTTCGGTTTCAGTTCTTTGATCCTAAGCACCATTGCTTCACATTCCCTGACTACCAGCTGGTTCCTACAATGGAAGAGTTCTCTAAACTACTGGGTATACCTGTTCTTGATCAAAGACCCTTCACAGGCTTGGAAAAGGAGCCTAAACCTGAGGTTATTGCTGCAGCTCTACATTTGAAGAAATTAGACATTGTCCTAGAAACGAGAAGCGGAGTTAAGGGTATTCTGGCTAAGGTGTTGATAGAGAAGGCTCAAGTGTTCTTGAAGGCTATGAGCTATGATGCTTTTGAGGAAATCTTAGCCTTGTTGATTTATGGCTTATTGTTGTTCCCCAATCCTGATCAGTTCATAGACGTTCACGCCATCAACATATTCTTGAGTCACAATCCAGTGCCTACATTGCTTGGAGACATCCTACATTCTCTTTATACTCGTACTACGAAGGCACGAGGAACTCTGATGTGTTGCATACCTTTGCTATCTAGGTGGTTTATTTCTCACCTTCCTCGCTCAGTGATGAAGAATGAACAAGGGTTCAGGTGGTCCAAGAGGATTATGTCACTCTCTCATTCAGATATCCATTGGTGCTCCAGATTTATGGAGAGTGTCACTATCATTGACCGTTGTGGGGAGTTTCCTAATGTGCCACTTCTAGGCATAAGAGGAGGCATTACCTACAACCCTTCTCTAGCTTTACGACAATTTGGTTATGCTCGGAGTGATGGTCCTCATGACATGTTGATTCAGGGTATTGTGTTTGACTACGACAACGATCTGCAAGGTTACCGTCAAAGGTTCATACGAGCATGGGGAAAAGTAAACAAGGTTGACAGCAATACTCTGGAGCCTAAGTACACTATTCCTATGGAAGCTTACCTTAGATGGGTGCGATCTCGTGCTCAGACTCTCATGATGCCATATCCTGCCATCTTGCCAGTTACTATGGAGCCTGTTGCTGAAGGAGATGCTTCTTATACCATCCTTCACCCAGACATGCCCACTGACATGGAAGACTTACAGAGATCCTGGATCCATTTGAAGGAGCAAAGGGATACCTTCGAGGCTCATTACAAAGCAAGTGAAGAAAGAATCCTGGAGCTAACAAAGCAACTTCACGAGGAGCGGAATCTCAACTCATACCTCAACACAAAGAGGAAACGTCCATGGGAGACTTAAAACCCCATCTTTTGTATTTATTTCATCTCATTTTTTGTAAGCCCAAGGGGCAAACAAATTTATTACTAATAAAAGTTTACTTTCTTGTTTGTTTAAGCAAATTTAAATCCTGCGGTCCTTGAAAACATTGCATACGCATTTATACATACCATATCATTGCATCACAGGTTTCTTATGTACAGGTTTCTCATCTTCTCGCTGTTTATTTCAGCAATGGCTCTTGAACAAACAGTTAAGGATCTCCAGGCACAAAATGCACAGTTCCAAGAGCTGATCCTGAACTTGTCCAAGGGGCAAGATGAATTGAAGACACTGCTGGCCAAGAAGGCTAAGAAGACTAGAAGGTCAGGAGGCCTGATCAACATGGGAAGAAGGTTCAAAGGTCCTGTCAAGACCAAAGAACAGGTTGAAGATTATGAGTCTGAAGAGTCCGAGAAAGAGGAAGGCAGTCTCCACAACACTATGGGGGACTCTGATTCTGAAGCTAACTACTATCATGAGCCTAATGAAGATAAGTTCAAAATGCTGGTGGATAGAATGGATACTATGGAATTGCAAAAGTCTTCTGGGCTGGATTTTGAAGACCTGAGTTTGATATCTGGGGTAGTCATACCCATTGGTTTCAAGGTTCCTACTTTCGTAGTTTATGATGGTGTCTCTTGTCCCAAGCTGCATCTGAGGTCCTATGTCCGGAGGATCCAACCCCATACTGCTGATAAAAAGTTGTGGATCCATTTCTCCCAAGAGAGCTTATCTGGAGCTCAATTGGAATGGTACTATCAGTTGGAAAGTGTCAACGTCCGTGATTGGAATGATCTTGCTGAAGCCTTTTACAAGCAATATCAATACAATGCTGATCTAGCCCCTACACGCATGCAACTACAGAGCATGTCTATGGGTGCTAAAGAAAATTTCAAGGAGTATGCTCAGAAGTGGAGAGATTTGGCTGGTAGAGTGCAACCCCCTCTAACTGACAGGGAGTTAGTTGATATGTTCATGTGTACGTTGAATGGTCCTTTTTACAGTCATCTTATTGGAAGCTCATCATCTGGCTTCACTGAGTTGATAATGACAGGAGAGCGCGTAGAAAGTGGTATAAAGAGTGGCAAGATCCAAGTGGGTGCTTCTTCATCCAGTACTGCAAAGAAGCCTCCCAGTGGGAAGAAAGAGTCAAATGCTGTGTATGGTCAACCTGATCGTAGTAGGAGGCATCAGTCTGTGAGTGCAGTTCATATCTCCAATCCAACTCCTGCAACACCAGAGCAGCCACAGGGAAATCAACAGAGGGCTAGAAGACAGTTCACTAAGATCAACATGTCACTGGCCCAAGCCTTGCAACACTTGTTGAAGGGTGAACTTATCACTTTGAGGGACCCTCCTCAGAACCCCAATGTTACCTCTCCCAGGTACAATCATAATGCACGATGTGCATATCATTCAAATTGTTAGGGACATGATACCAATAGTTGCTGGGTATTGAAGAATAAAATTCAGGATATGATTGATGCTGGAGAGATTGAGTTTGACCCTCCGGGTACTCCAAATGTGATTACTGCTCCCATGCCAAATCACGAGAAGACTGTCAATGCCATTGATGAAGTTTCACATATTTCCTCAGTTGCAGATTTGACTACACCATTGTTTGTTATTAAGAAGAAGTTAGTACAAGTTGGGTTCTTTCCAGGTTGTCGTGAAGATTGTTTATATTGTGCCTATAAGCCGGATAGCTGTTGGAGGTTGAAGGACGGAATTCAACGCCTCATGAATAATTACACCATAGTGTTTGAGAGGACACCACCTTCTGTGGAAAGCATGGTTGATCACATAACTAAAGGTGCGAAGGTTGAAGAGGTGGATATGGTTGATAAAGTGCCGGTAAAGATTACTTCCAAGGGTCCTGTCAAAATCAATCATAAGGGTCCAATTAAGATTACTGCTGAAGGCCCTGTGAAGATTATTGCTGAAGCTAGAGTGGCTCCTATGATCATTACCACTCCTGGTCCTATTCCGTATACTTCTGATAAAGCGGTGCCTTGGCATTATGGCTCCGATGTTTATATTCATGGTGTTAAGCAGGAACCCTTAGCTGAGACACCTGTTGCTGATGAAAACCTTGATGTTGACAATATTGCTGGATCTAGTAAGATTACACGAAGTGGAAGAGTTTTCTCTCCTCCGGCTGTTTCCAAGAATACAGTTACTCCAACTACTACCTCCACTACTGATGCTCGGGGCAAAGGTCCTGTCATGGAACCTATACCAACTGATGTGCCAGCTGCTGATGATCTTGCTAAGCTGATGGAAGAAGTATTGAAGATCATTCGCAAGAGTGATTATGACATTGTTGACCAATTGGGGCATACTCCCTCCAAGATTTCTATGTTGTCCTTATTATTGTGTTCTGAGGCTCATGCTAAAGCTTTGATTAAATTTTTGAAGACTGCTCATGTACCAAATGAAATTTCTGTTGACCAGTTTGAAAATTGTGTTGCACACCTGACCTATGATAATGGGTTAGGTTTCTCCGATGTTGATTTGACTCCGGCCAAGAGAGATCATAACAGGGCTCTACATATCTCTATTGAATGTAGGGGCACTACCCTGTCACATGTATTGATAGACAATGGTTCCTCTCTGAATGTGTTGCCCAAAGAAGTCCTGAATAAGCTTAGTCCTGAAGATGCTATGTTGAAGCCCAGTAATATAGTGGTGAAGGCTTTTGATGGTTCAAGAAGAGTGGTGCATGGAGAAATTGATCTCCCAATAAAAGTAGGATCTCAGGTCTTCAATGCTACTTTTTATGTGATGGATATTCGTCCTTCGTATTCTTGTTTGCTTGGGCGTCCCTGGATCCATGGGGCAGGTGCTGTAACCTCCACTTTACACCAGAAACTGAGATATCCGGTAGAAGGAAAAGTTGTCACTGTCTATGGAGAGGGAGGATATATAGTTAGCCATGTGAATACCTTTAAATATCTTGAAATGGAAGGTGAATATGTTGAAACTCCATGCCAGACATTCGAAGTGGTTCCTTGGTTTGTTAACAATTATGAAGCTCCTCCTGTTATCAAGAAAGTGCCTGTGGTCACCAGAGTACCTCCTACAATGGCCTCCCTCAAAGATGCTAGAGTTGTGGTGGATGAAGGTGGTTGTACTATTTAGGGTCAGCTTCCTGACATTCCTTACAAGTCTGACAAATTTGGTTTGGGTTTCACTGCAGAGTCCCAGAAGGCTATTTGTCGTGCTCGTGTTGTTCGTATCACCAATCAGGGGATTAGGAAGGATCAGATCAATGATGTTGGTGACTATGATGAAGACTACAGCTTGGATGCTTGGATTTTTCCTACTGTGGGTGTTGGGCTCAATAATTGGAAGGCTGAGGATGTTATTCTTATCTCCTTTAGTCAGGAGTAAATACTATTACTGTGTTGTTACTTATTAAGTTTGTAATGTTTGAACAATTAAACTCTTAAGCCTTACCCGGGGCACAATGGTGTGCTTGTTACGGGATGTCATTTCATTTGCATACTTCATTCAATAAAAATCAGTGGACGTTTCGTTTTCGTAAATATTGTGTTCCTTGTCTTTCTTTTATTTTATTTTTGTTTTATCAGCTATGTGTTCTTACACACACCCACATCACTAAAATGCAGATCCTCATCCACTCTGGATCCTGTTGATAATAGTCCTACTATTGCCAATTATAATTTCGAGAATTCGATCTATCAAGCTGAAGACGGAAATGAGGACGATTGTGAAGTACCTGTAGAGCTTGCTAGGTTGTTACAACAAGAAGAGAAAGCTATACAGCCACATGAAGAGCCAGTCGAAGTTGTGAATTTGGGAACTGAAGAAAACAGGAAAGAAGTCAAGATAAGGGCTGAATTAGAGGATAGTGTCAAGAGCAGATTGATTCAGATGTTACATGACTATGTGGAGATCTTTGCTTGGTCCTACGAAGATATGCCAGGGTTGGATACAGACATTGTGGTTCATCGTTTACCAGTAAAGGAAGATTGTCGTCCAAAGAAGCAGAAGGTTCGTCGTATGCGTCCTGAAATGTCAGAGAAGATTAAAGCAGAGGTGATGAAACAGTTTGATGCAGGGTTCTTAGCTGTGACTTCTTATCCTCAGTGGGTTGCAAATGTGGTGCCGGTGCCTAAGAAAGATGTTAAGGTACGTATGTGTGTAGACTACAGAGATTTGAACAAGGCCAGCCCCAAAGATGACTTTCCACTTCCTTATATTGATGTTCTGGTAGACAACACTGCTCAGCATAAGGTATTTTCTTTTATGGATAGTTTCTCTGGTTACAATCAAATCAAGATGGCACCTGAAGATATGGAGAAAACAACATTTGTTACACAGTGGGGCACTTTTTGTTATAAAGTGATGCCATTTGGTTTGAAGAATGCAGGGGCAACATATCAGCGTGCTATGGTGGCTTTGTTTCACGATATGATTCATCATGAGATAGAGGTGTATGTGGATGATATGATAGCCAGGTCCCAGAATGAAGAACAACACCTTGATCATCTGCATAAGTTGTTTGAAAGGTTGAAGAAATACAAGTTGAGGTTGAACCCAAATAAGTGTACTTTTGGAGTTAGGTCTGGTAAACTCCTGGGTTTCATTGTTAGTGGAAAAGGTATTGAAGTAGATCCTGCGAAAGTGAAAGCTATACAAGAGATGCCAGCTCCCCGTACTGAGAAGGAAGTTAGAGGTTTCCTGGGACGATTGAATTACATTGCAAGATTTATTTCCCAATTAACTGCTACCTGTAAGCCAATCTTCAAATTGTTGAAGAAAGATCAGGTGATGGAATGGAATGATGAGTGCCAGACTGCCTTTGATGAAATCAAGAGATATCTACTAGAACCTCCAATTTTGATGCCACCAGTTGATGGAAGACCCTTGATTATGTACTTAACAGTATTAGACAACTCAATGGGGTGTGTGTTGGGGCAACATGACGAGTCTGGTCGAAAAGAGCAGGCAATATACTACCTTAGCAAAAAGTTTACCGACTGTGAAACAAGATACTCACTGCTCGAGAAAACTTGTTGCGCTTTGGCATGGGCTGCTCGCCGACTAAGACAGTATATGTTGACTCATACCACCTTATTGATTTCTAAAATGGATCCAATCAAGTACATATTCGAGAAACCTGCTCTCTCCGGACGAATAGCGAGATGGCAAATGATCTTAACAGAATATGATATACAGTATACTACTCAGAAGGCCATTAAGGGAAGTGTTGTAGCTGATCATTTGGCTCATCAAGCAGTGGATGATTATCAGTCAATGAGTTTTGAGTTCCCTGAGGAAGATATTATGATTATTACTAAAGAACCTGGACAATATGACGGACCTGAACAAGGATCCCGATGGACCATGGTTTTTGATGGAGCTTCTAATGCACATGGTAATGGTGTTGGTGTTGTGATCAGTTCCCCTGAAGGTTATCATACCCCGATTACTGCCAGACTTTGTTTCTATTGTACCAATAGCATGGCTGAGTATGAGGCATGTATCCTGGGTATCAAAGCTGCCATTGACATGAAGATTCAGTTCCTAGATGTATATGGAAATTCAGTCCTGGTAGTAAGTCAGATCAAAGGAGATTGGGATACCAAGCACGATAATCTCATTCCTTACAGAGAGCATGTTTTGTCTTTGATCCCACATTTTAAAGAGATTACCTTTGGACATATTCCACGAAGAGAGAATCAGTTGGCAGATGCATTAGCCACCATGGCATCCATGTTTGAGATCAGCTGGGATGATGAAGCTCCCAAGATTACTATTGATAGATTTGAGAAGCCTGCATACTGCAATGAGATTGACACTGAAGAAGCAGGGGAGAAGCCTTGGTTCTATGAGGTGAAAAGATATCTTGAAGCTCAGGAGTTCCCTGAAGGGGCATCTGTCAAGGATAGAAAGTTCCTGAGAAGGTTTTCTGCTAAGTTCTTTTTGAGTAATGGAATTCTGTACAAACGCAATCATGATTCAACTATGCTTCGTTGTGTGGATAAGAAGGAAGCAACAGAGATTATGGAAGACATGCATGATGGGATCTTTGGAACTCATTCTAGTGGTCATACCATGGCAAAGAAGATATTGAGAGCAGGTTACTATTGGTCTACCATGGAAGCTGATTGCTACCAACATTCCAGAACGTGTCACAAGTGTCAAATTTATGCTGACAAAGTACATATACCTCCATAACCATTAAATGTGTTGACTGCTCCTTGGCCTTTTGCTATGTGGGGCATTGATATGATTGGTGAGATCAAGCCTACTGCTTCTAATGGGCATCGTTTCATCCTGGTTGCTATTGATTACTTTACGAAGTGGGTAGAGGCAGCTTCATTTGCATCTGTTACCAAGAATGTTGTGGCTCGATTCATTAAGAATAATCTTATATGTAGGTATGGCATCCCTGAAAGGATTATTACGGACAATGGCTCTAATCTGAACAACACTATGATTACTGATCTCTGCACGCAGTTCAAGATTAAGCATCACAACTCCTCTCCGTATCGTCCGAAGATGAATGGGGCAGTAGAAGCTGCTAATAAGAACATCAAGAAGATTATACAGAAGATGACTGTTACTTATAAGGATTGGCATGAGATGTTACCATTTGCTCTTCATGGTTATCGTACTACAATACGTACTTCAACAGGGGCAACCCCATTCTCTCTAGTCTATGGTATGGAAGCAGTTTTGCCCATTGAAGTTCAGATCCCTTCCTTAAGAATCATGAAGGATGCGGGCTTGGATGAAGATGAGTGGATTCAGACTCGACTTGGCCAGATAAACTTGATTGATGAGAAGAGGTTAGCAGCAATTTGTCATGGTCAGATGTACCAGAAACGAATGATCAAGGCTTTCAACAAGAAGGTTAAGCCTAAGGTATATCAGGCTGGTGACTTGGTAATCAAGCGTATCATATTACCACAGGGTGATCCTAGGGGCAAGTGGACTCCTACATATGAAGGACCATTTGTAGTCAAGACAGTATTCTCAGGAGGTGCCATGATACTTACTACTATGGATGGTGAAGACTTCCCACAACCTGTAAACGCAGACATAGTTAAAAAATACTACGCATAAAAAGAGACCCGCTAGGTTGACTGGCCTAGGCAAAAATAAGGGCATCCCGGCGAACCAAAAGGGTTCGGGCAAAAATTAGGGATATATATATATATATATATATATATATAAAATGTACACCCGACAATTCGAAAACCTGAAAGGGCGGCTTGGGCAAAAAAGGGTATCCCGGTGGATTGAAAACCTGAAAAGGCAATCCAGGCAAAAGTTAGGGATTAAAGCGCATGACTATGTCTCGTTTGGATCACCCATGTAACTACTACCAGTTGTGCTACTTACTCAAGCTCGAACAGATAAAGCTCAATCCAATCATTTCCGTCTCAACAGCAGAAGATGAGATACTTGAAGATAATGGCAATAGTAGAATTGAAACTCAATAGGATTATTTCCCACATAGCTGATTTTCTTGTTTTGTAAAATTTTATGACGAATTCCTCTTACTAGGATTTCTGTCTCCTTGTACAAACTTACCCATGTACGGGTCACTTTGTGATATAAATAAAATTCCATGTTTGAATCCAGATTTACTTTTACCCTATTTACATAAGCGAAATGTCCATTGGTTGTGTTTGAATGTATGTATGCTTTTGAATATGATTGATGTTTACCAGAAATGCATAAAATGCTTAATATGATTGATGTTTACCAGAAATACATGAAATGCAGTAATAGTATTTACTAAGGACGAACGAGGGAAGGAATTCAACGAAGCTTCGCCGGTTCATCCCCACCAGACAGCTACAAGTCCCCCGGTAGGGCAAATCCATCTTCATAAGAACTTCGAGTCACATCTCCCCTGGAATTTATATCCATCTCTTTTATCCTCATACGGATAGTCGGGAATTTATTCTTCCAATAGGAGTACAACGAACGAAGACGGGAGGTTATGTATACCTTACTATCGAACGAAGACGGGAGGTTATGTATACCTTACTATTGAACGAAGACGGGAGATTATGAATACTATATTATCAAACAAGACGGGAACAAGTTCCTCATATTCTTTAGCAACGAATCGGGATTTATTTTCCCTGGCCAGCAATTTTTATACGAAGATATCCAGGCGCTTCAAGCTGCATGATGCATACATACATCATTTACATTATAATATACATATACATAAATACATAATACATTACTTAAGTGCATCATACTATACATGCATACATAATGCATAAACTAATATTATCTTGCATAATGTTATCTTGTTTTGCAGATTAATTCACCAGCAGACAAACTTCATCGACAACTTGTGACCTTGGCCCGTTGTTCATCTTCCCAAAGGTTACCTCATTATCATGGGACGTCGTTTATCTTCCCGAAGGCTATCTTGAGACGTCGTTTATCTTCTCAAAAGCCATATTGTTACCTTGGGCCGTTGTTTATCTTCCCAAAGGTTACCTCATTATCATGGGACGTCGTTTATCTTCCCGAAGGCTATCTTGAGACGTCGGTTATCTTCTCAAAAGCCATATCATGACTTTGGGCCGTTGTTTATCCTCCCAAAAGTTATACTTATACTTTGGGCCGTTGTTTATCCTCCCAAAAGTTATACTTATACCTCAGGACGTTGTTTATCCTCCTGAAAGCTATCATTATACCTCAGGACGTTGTTTATCCTCCTGAAAGCTACCATGACTTTGGGCTGTTGTTTATCTTCCCAAAAGTTATACTTATACCTCAGGACGTTGTTTATCTTCCTGAAAGCTATCATTTCTTTGGGCCGTTGTTTATCTTCCCAAAAGTTATACTTATACGTCAGGACGTTGTTTATCCTCCTGAAGGCTCCCATTATCTTGGGACGATGTTTATCTTCCCAAAAGCTATATCTTCATACTTTGGACTACTTTATTCTCTAAGAGATATATTTGAAGAACTTTTCTCCAAGTGGCATCTTTAAGCCCACTCAAGCATATACAACTAGTCATCAGTATCACTCTACGCACCGGTGAGTGCAAATTTTTGGGATTTTGTGTTCAATCCCCTTCAACCTTCCAAGTTACGACTGGCACATATATCAATCTAACCCCTCAGGTTTCAGAAAATTGAACAGGGGCAGCTGTTGCACCCCAAAATTTGCCCTCACAAGACAAGACTTTGTGTACTAAGAGATTCACAAGGTTCACAAGACAAGACTTTGTGTGCTAAGAGGTTCACAAGGTTCACAAGGTTCACAAGACATCTTATAAGGTTCACAAGACATCTTATGAGATTCACAAGGTTCACAAAGTTCACAATTAGTCAGAAGATTTGACAATTCCCTCAGACAATGCATCCTCCTAAGCAGTGCATCCAAAACTAGGGTTTTGACTTTAATCAGGCTAAATGAACTTCCAAGACTTAAAGTGAGCTCCATAACATCTTATATGTGCTTAAGAATCCCCATGACAAGTTTCAAGGCTTTTCTCAAAGGTTTGATCAGTCAGATGATCAAATAAGTCAAAATCAGTCAAAGTAGTTAAAAAGTCAAACTGAGGTCAACTGTGGTCAAACCAAAGTCAAACTTCATGATTTTTTGCCAACATCAATTATATGAAGTAAAATTCATCATTTGATCAAGGGTTGATCATGATTCATCAAGGATATTTCAGATCATCAAGAATCAGAGGTTTCTAAATTAGGGTTTCCTTAGGAAAAGTCAACTGAACTTTGACCAGCCATAACTTTCACATGCTTCATAAATTTTTTTCCATCCAAAGCTCATTTTGAAGGAAATTGAATTCTCTACAACTTTGTGTCTCACAAGCCAAGCCCAAAAATGCTTCATTTAGAAGGTATGAGCTAAGACATTATAGTTCCTTTTGAAAGTCAACAAAAAGTCAACAACTTCAAAAGGGCATAACTTGAGAATGGTAAATGATATGGACATGAAACCAATGGGGTTGGTTATAGGACTCTTCAAGATTTCCAAAATGTCCAAGAACACCCTCATAACATTAAAATTGAAGGATTTGTGCCCTTGCAAAGTTGGGACATTTTTGGGTGGTTTATGAAGTAAATGGGGTCTTAAAACCATAATTCTTCAAATGGGCTGAACTTTTTGTGACCCAAGGTGTTCCATGACATCATGCGCGAAATTTATTTAATATTTTCATAATTTTATTTTATTTATTTTATTTATTATGATTTTTTATATTAAAAATAATTTTAAATTCAAATAAAATATAAAATATGAAGATTTAAAATATATTTTGATTTTAGAAAGTCATAAACATGAGTGGGATCAGATTGATGTGCAATTGATGATGATTGTCTTAAGATAGAAAGGTTTCATTCAAGAATATACAAAATTCAAGTCATGATCTTTTTCAATCTTCAAAAATCAAAAAGTCCAAACAACCATTCAATTTTTTGACCTAGTTTCATTCAACTATAAGTATACAAACCACACCAATGCATAGGGGACGAAATTGGCATCCTCAAGGATAAGTTTCACAAGTTCAAAGTTCATCAAAATTTGAAATTCGGTTTCTGACTTTTTGTGGTTTTTCAGGTGAAATAAGGACATCAATCCCTTCCTTGAACATCTCTGAACATATACCAATGGTCATATGCATCTAAAAGCCCGTGAATTGGCCAAACCGAATCAAATTATTTTGACATTCATGAGTTTTTCGTTTTCATACATTGGTGTAAAATAAATTGCATTTGATCATTGATTCTTGTTTGTGATGAACTAACCATTGTTTCTGGATGCTTTGATTTGAATTTTGATACATAATGAGTAATCTACCATTTTTAGGGTTTCGGCCAAGCTTTTAGGGCTTCACACTAAACCTAATATAAATGAATTTGAAAAACATAGGATGATTGTGTAAGCTCTGGGAATCACAATGCCCTAATCAATTGGAAGAAAATGTACCGTTTGCTTGCTGTTTGAAATTCGCAGGTTATGAATATCAAGAACTCGCAGGAAAATGCGTAGGTGAATTCGCAGCAAAATTCGAAGGTAGCTAGGAAGAAGACGAATACCTTGGCGCGCATTCTGGAATTCACATATTTGCCTTAATATTTTATTGTATTGTTGTTAATTTGTTTCACAAAAGCTTGTTTGGCCCAGTGGTGAGAGATGCGCGTGTATTGCTCCAAGGCTTGGGTTCGATTCCTGGAGGCAGCATCCTTTTTTGTTTGATTTTCTCATTTATTACATGGCTTAATATATTATTAGTTGTTGTGAATTATATATCAGGTGCGCCCTTCTGGCTGGATGGTAAAAGTGTTTGCTTGTTGTGTGAGGGTCCTGGGTTCGAAACCCCCCCCCGGCCCTTTTTGTGTTATTTTTTTGTTTTGTTGTAATTTGTACAGGATGTGAAACAAAAGTATGTTGATCTCAATCTCTATCACTAGTGCATGCTGGCCAGAGTGGTTTTGGTGCTGCGTTTGGAGGTAAGGGACCTGGGTTCAAATCCCAGGTCCTTTCTTTTTTTAGCAATTTTTCATTATTTTCTTATTTTAATTATTTCTATTTTATTAAATTATCAAATACAATTTATAAATATCATTAAAATACTTTTATTCAATATTCTTAAAAAACTTCATATTTTCTTTTATAAAAATATTTTTATTTAGAATATGTATATATATATATATATATATATATATATATATATATATATATATATATATATATATATATATATATATATATATAATTTGTGAATAAATTGATTTAATTTGATTTAATTTGTAGAAAAATAAGTAAACCCTAATTTATTATGATTAATCCTAATAATATTTTCTAAAACCCTAATTATTTTATATAAATGTTAATTATGTTTTCTTTATTGTAATTATTTGTTTATATTATCATTATCCATAGTTTTATATAAAATCATGTAAATAATTTTAGATTATGTTTAAAACAATTAAAAACTCCTAATTTAATCTAATAAGTATAATTTATTTTTATAATATGTTTATTAACCATTATTTTTATAACATGTATATATAATTTAAATCTTTATAATAATTAGTATATAGTATGAATTGCTTTTTTTCTTCTTTAAATCCTAAAAAAATAATTATTTATTAAAAAAATTGAACTTTTAATTTATTATTTATTATTATGCTAATTTCTTTATTTTATTCTTATTTATTTATTACTAACCCCATTTATTTATATATTATATGATTTTTATTATTATTATTGTTACTAACCCAATTATTTATTATTATTTATCTGCTTATTTATTTTTAATTATTATAATGTAATTGTATCCCTTATGTAATAGTTGTAGTAATTTTTAATATTTAATTTTAAATGCTATGGTTAGTAAAATAGGGAGTGTAAAACATGTTTGTATTTAAAAATTGAATTTAGATCATTTAATCTCAAGATAAATATTTGAATTGATACACTCACACACGTAAGTCGATCCTGGATCGCCATCTCACTTCTTAAGGGTTACCTCTCAAAGTTGCCTAAACAAAAGGTCAAGTAGGGTGTATAAAACAAAGTCTCTCATCTTATATCATCTAGTCCCTTAACAGATAAAAAGATCAAGTCCCTTCGAATGTTGCCTTCGTAATGATCTTGTCCCTTCGAATAAAGATGATAAGTCCCTTCGAATTGCTTATACACCTCACAGTTGCCTAAATAACAGATGTCCCTTCACTTGTCCCTTACATCCAAGGTAATGATTACCTATTCCTTAATAATAGGGATAGTCTTACCATTTAAAGGATATTCAAGAACAGAAAAGACTTAACTTAGGGTAGGTTCCTCTTATGTACTTGCTCACTTTTCAAAAACATTTCAAACACTTCACATTACATTTCAAACAATTTTCAAAACAAAGGCTTTATATATATACGTACATGGATCATTATAAAACACTTAAGAAAATTCATATTCACACACTTCACATTTCAAAAACATTTTAAAGTGAGCTAAGTAACTAAGAGCCCATTGATAACCATGGATGTAAAGGGTGCTAACACCTTCCCTTTACATAACCTACCCCCCGAACCCAAAAATCTTTTAAGGTCTTTCCTGTTCTTTTATGCCCTTTCCTTTGGATAAAATAAAAGTCGATGGCGACTCTTGCTATCCGCAACATAACTAAAGTCAGTTCTCCCACCGTGTTACAAACATGTCGCAACCTTCAAAATGTTTTGAAAAGCTCTCTAACAAAGAATCCGAATCAAGCTTTTTGGATGAATTTTTGAAGTTTGAATGTGTTGTTTGAGGCTGCAAAATCGTGTCTAAGGCATTGCTTAATGTTGTATATATATCATGTAGTGAAATTAGGTCAAGAAACTAGTCCATCCTTTGGACTTTTTGATCCATAGAGATTGAAAAAGATATGATCTTAAAAACATTGAAAACTTGGATATCTCATTGCTATTTTTGGATGATCTGAAATTATATGGTATCAATCAATTTTAAATGAACATTAAGACCTTCTAGAACCATAATCTCTTCCAAATATATGATTTTCATATTTTATTTTAATTTAATTTGTATTTTAATGAATAAAATTCAAATAAATATTAAATAAAATGTAAAAAAATCAGAAAAGGTGTGGGTTGGGTCGTGCTTGGTGATATTATAAAGATTGGATGGCAATTTGGTGGGCTCATTTAGCAAAAATTGGTTTTAAGGCCTTATTTGCTTCATAAACTTCCCAAAAATTTCCCAACTTTGCAAGGGCACAAATCCTTCAACTTTAATGTTATGAAGGTGTTCTTAGACATTTTGGAAAGCTTAAAGAGTTCTCTAACCAAACTCTTTGGTCTCATGTCCATATCTTTTACCATTCTCAAGTTATGCTCTTTGGAAGTTGTTGACTTTTTGTTGACTTTTAAAAGGACCTATAATGTCTTAGCTCATACCTTCCAAATGAAGCATTTTTGGGATTGGCTTGTGATACACAAAGTTGTAGAGAATTCAATTTACTTCAAAATGAGCTTTGGATGGAAATTTTTTGATGAAGCATGTGAAAGTTATGGCTGGTCAAAGTTAAGTTGACTTTTCCTATGAAAACCCTATTTTAGAAACTCCTGATTCTTGATGATCTGGAAATTCCTTGATGAATTATGATCAACCCTTGATCAAATGATGAATTTTACTTCATATACTTTATGTTGGCAAAAAATCATGAAGTTTGACTTTAGTTTGACCACAGTTGACCTCAGTTTGACTTTTTGACTGCCTTGACTGATTTTAACCTATTTGATCATCTGACTGAGCAAATCTTTTGGGAAAGTCTTGAAACTTGACATGGGGATTCTTGAACACATATAGGATGCTATGAAGCTCACTTGAAGTCTTAGAAGTCCATTTAGCCTGATAAAAGTCAAAACCCTAGTTTAAGATGCATTGCTGGGGAGGATGCATTGTCTGAGGGAATTGTCAAACTTTCTGACTAATTGTGTACCTTGTGAACCTTTTGAACCTTGTGAACCTCTTAGTACACAATTTATTGTCTTGTGGAGGGCAAATTTTGGGGTGCAACAGCTTCCCCTGTTCAATTTTCTGAAACCTGAGGGGTTAGATTGGTATATGTGCCATTCGTGACCTGGAAGGTTGAAGGGGATTGAACACAAAAGCCCAAAAATTTGCACTCGCCGGTGCGCAAAGTAAAGCTGATGATTAATTGTATGTGCTTGAGTGGGCTTGAAGATGCCACTTGGAAGAACTGGAGATGGGCTTATAGATGCCATCCATAATATCAGGAGGTGATAATATCTTGATGTTGATACTGGATATCAGTACTAGGTCTTCGTATAGGCCGTCTCTGAATCGTTTATGCAACATGGTTTGAATAGACCAGTAGAAATAAATCTTCGTGACAATTATCTCTTCTGGAAATATCCTGGATTAGGGAATAGATCTTCGTATAGACCGTTTGCCTACTCTCCAAGGATGAAAGAATATCAGGATTAATTCTTCTGAAAATATCTTGAACAAGGGAATGGATCTTTGCACATACCGTTTGCCTACTATTAAAGACAAAATAGATGAAATCTTCTGGAAGTATATTGGACTAGGGAATGGATCTTTGTACAGACCGTTTGCCTACTATCTGAGGACAAAAGAGTGTCAGGATTAAATCTCCTGAAAATATCCTGGACTAGGGAATGGATCTTCATATAGACCGTTTTCCTACTCTCTGAGGACAAATAGATTAAATCTTCTGGAAATATCCTGGACTAGGGAATGGATCTTTGTACAGACCGTTTGCCTATTATTCGAGGACAAAAGAGTGTCAGGATTAAATCTCCTGAAAATATCTTGGACTAGGGAATGGATCTTTGTACAGACCGTTTGCCTAATATCCAAGGACATCTTGAGTAATGTATAGATCTTTTCTGACCTGTTGTGGATTGTTGATATTGTTTTATCTGCATATAACTATCCTGCAAGGAAAATGTTAGTTTATGCAATGTGCATGCATGTATGTATGGCATGGTGCATTTAAGTAATGTATTATGCATTTATGATTATGTTATGGTATGATGTAAATGATGTATGTATGAATCATGCAGCCTGAAGCGTCTGGATATCTTTGTATAACAACTGCTGGCTAGGGAAAATAAATCCCAATTCGTTGCTGAAGAATATGAGGAACTTGTTCCCGTCTTGTTTGATAGTATAGTATTTGTAACCTCCCGTCTTCGTTCGTCGTACTTCTATTGAAGGAATAAGTTCCTGAGTATCCCGACTGAGGATAAAAGAGATGGACATAAATTCAAGGGGAGATGTAACTCGAAGTATCTATAATGATAGATTTTCCCTGCTAGAGATTTGTAGTTGTCTTGTGGGGATGAACCGGCGAAGCTTCGTTGAACTACCATCCTCGTCCGTCCTTAGTAAATACTATTACTGCATTTTCATGCATTTCTGGTAAACATCAATCATATTCAAGCATTTTATGCATTTTTGGTAAACATCAATCATATTCAAAAGCATACATACATTCAAACACAACCAATGGACGTTTTCGCTTATGTAAATAGGGTAAAAGTAAATCTGGATTCAAAGATGAAACTTTATTTATATCACAAAGTGACCTATACATAGGCAAGTTTGTACAAGGAGACAGAAATCCTAGTAAGAGGAATTCGTCGTAAAAGTTTTACAAAAACAAAGTAAAACAGCTATGTGAGAAATAATCCTTATTGAGTTTCAATTCCACTATTGTCATTATCTTCAAGTATCTCATCTTCTGCTGTTGAGACGGAAACGATTGGATTGAGCTTTATCTGTTCGAGCTTGAGTTAAGTAGCACAACTAGTTGGAGTTACATGAGTGATCCAAACGAGACATAGTCATACGCTTTAATCCCTAACTTTTGCCTGGATTGCCCTTTCAGGTTTTCAATCCACCGGGATACCCTTTTTTGCCCAAGCCGCCTTTTCAGGTTTTCGAATTGTCGGGTGTACATTTTTTTTATATATATCCCTAATTTTTGCCCGAACCCTTTTGGTTCGCCGGGATGCCCTTATTTTTGCCTAGGCCATTCAACCTAGCGGGTCTCTTTTTATGCGTAGTATTTTTTAACTATGTATGCATTTACAGGCTGTAGGAAGTCTTCACCATCCATAGTAGTAAGCATCATGGCACCTCTTGAGAATACTTTTTTGACTACAAATGGTCCTTCGTAAGTAGGGGTCCACTTGCCCCTAGGATCACCCTGTGGTAATATGATACACTTGATTACCAAGTCACCAAACTGATATACATTTTGCTTAACCTTCTTATTGAAAGCCTTGATCATCCGTTTCTGGTACATTTGACCATGACACACAGCTGCTAACCTCTTCTCATCAATCAAATTTATCTGGTCAAGTCGAGTCTGAATCCACTCATCTTCATCCAAGCCTGCATCCTTCATGATTCTTAAGGAGGGGATCTGAACTTCAATGGGCAGAACTGCTTCCATACCATAGACTAAGGAGAATGGGGTTGCCCATGTTGAAGTACGTATTGTAGTACGATAGCCATGAAGAGCAAATTGTAACATCTCATGCCAATCTTTATAAGTAGCAGTCATCTTCTGTAGAATCTTCTTAATGTTTTTATTAGCAGCTTCTACTGCCCCATTCATCTTCGGACGATACGGAGAAAAGTTGTGATGCTTAATCTTGAACTGCGTGCAGAGATCAGTAATCATGGTATTGTTCAGATTAGAGCCATTGTCAGTAATAATCCTCTCAGGGATGTCATACCTACATATGAGATTATTCTTAATGAATCGAGCCACCACATTCTTAGTAACAGATGCAAATGAAGCTGCCTCCACCCACTTTGTAAAGTAATCAATAGCAACCAGGATGAAACGATGCCCATTAGAAGCAGTGGGTTTGATCTCACCAATCATATCAATGCCCCACATGGCAAAAGGCCAAGGAGCAGTCAACACATTCAACGGAGCTGGAGGTATATGCACTTTATCAGCATAGATTTGACACTTGTGACATGTTCTGGAATGTTGATAGCCGTCAGCTTCCATGGTAGACCAATAGTAACCTGCTATCAATATCTTCTTTGCCATGGTATGACCACTAGAATGAGTGCCAAAGATCCCATCATGCATATCTTCCATAATATTTGTTGCTCCTTTCTTATCCACACAACGAAACAAAGTTGAATCATGATTGCGCTTGTACAAAATTCCATTACTCAAAAAGAACTTAGCAGAAAACCTCCTCAGAAACTTCTTATCTTTGACAGATGCCCCTTCAGGGAACTCCTGAGCTTCAAGATATCTTTTCACTTCATAGAACCAATGCTTCCCCTCTGCTTCTTCAGTGTAAATCTCATTGCAGTATGCAGGCTTCTCAAATCTATCAATAGTAATCTTGGGAGCTTCATCCTCCCAGCTAATCTCAAACATTGATGCCATAGTGGCTAGCACATCTGCCAACTGATTTTCTCTTCATGGAATATGTCCAAACGTAATCTCTTCAAAATACGGGATCAAGGACAACACAAGCTCTCTATAGGGGATGAGATTTTCATGCTTGGTATCCCAATCTCCTTTAATCTGACTTACTACCAAGGCTGAATCTCCATATACGTCCAGGAACTGAATCTTCATATCAATGGTAGCTTTGATGCCCAGGATACATGCCTCATACTCAGCCATATTATCGGTACAATAGAAACAAAGTCTTGCTGTAATTGGAGTATGACAACCTTCAGGGGAAATGATTACAACACCAACACCATTACCAAGCGCATTAGAAGCTCCATTAAAAACCATAGTCCATCGGGATCCTTGTTCAGGTCCGTCATATTGTCCAGGTTCTTTGGTAATAATCATAATGTCTTCGTCAGGGAACTCAAAACTCATTGATTGATAATCATCCATTGCTTGATGAGCCAAATGATCAGCTACAACACTTCCCTTAATGGCCTTCTGAGTAGTATACTGTATATCATATTTTGTTAAGATCATTTGCCATCTTGCTATTCGTCCGGAGAGAGCAGGTTTCTCGAATATGTACTTGATTGGATCCATCTTTGAAATCAACAAGGTAGTATGAGTCAACATATATTGTCTTAGTTGGCGAGCAACCCATGCCAAAGCACAGCAAGTTTTCTCGAGCATTGAGTATCTTGTTTCACAGTCGGTAAACTTTTTGCTAAGGTAGTAGATTGCCTGCTCTTTTCGACCAGACTCGTCATGTTGCCCCAACACACACCCCATTGAGTTGTCTAATACTGTTAAGTACATAATCAAGGGTCTTCCATCAACTGGTGGCATCAAAATTGGAGGTTCTAGAAGATATCTCTTGATTTCATTAAAGGCTGTCTGGCACTCGTCATTCCACTCCATTACCTGATCTTTCTTCAACAACTTGAAGATTGGCTCACAGGTAGCAGTTAATTGGGAAATAAATCTTGCAATGTAATTCAATCGTCCCAAGAAACCTCTAACTTCCTTCTCAGTACGGGGTGCTGGCATCTCTTGTATAGCTTTCACTTTTGCGGGATCTACTTCAATACCTTTTCCACTGACAATGAAACCCAGGAGTTTACCAGATCTAACTCCAAAAGTACACTTATTTGGGTTCAACCTCAACTTGTATTTCTTCAACCTTTCAAATAACTTATGCAGATGATCAAGGTGTTGTTCTTCATTCTGGGACCTGGCTATCATATCATCCACATATACCTCTATCTCATGATGAATCATATCGTGAAACAAAGCTACCATAGCACGCTGATATGTTGCCCCGGCGTTCTTCAAACCAAATGGCATTACTTTATAACAAAAGGTGCCCCACTGTGTAACAAACATAGTCTTCTCCATATCTTCAGGTGCCATCTTGATTTGATTGTAACCAGAGAAACCATCCATGAAAGAGAATACCTTGTGCTGAGCAGTGTTGTCTACCAGAACATCAATATGAGAAAGTGGAAAATCATCTTTGGGGCTGGCCTTGTTCAAATCTCTGTAATCTACACACATGCGTACCTTACCATCTTTCTTAGGTACTGGTACTACATTTGCAACCCATTGAGGATAAGAAGTCACAGCTAAGAACCCTGCATCAAACTGTTTCATCACCTCTGCTTTAATCTTTTCTGACATTTCAGGACGCATGCGACGAACCTTCTGCTTCTTTGGACGACAGTCTTCTTTTACTGGTAAACGGTGAACCACAATGTTTGTATCCAACCCTGGCATATCTTCATAGGACCAATCAAATATCTCCACATAATCACGTAGCATCTGAATTAGTCTGCTCTTAACACCATCTTCTAATTCAACCCCTATCTTGACCTCTTTCCTGTTTTCTTCAGTTCCCAGATTCACAACTTCGATTGGCTCTTCATGTGGTTGTATAGCTTTCTCTTCTTGTTATAATAACCTATCAAGCTCTACAGGTACTTCACAATCTTCCTCCTTTCCATCTTCAACTTGATAGATCGGATTCTCGAAATTATAATTGGCAATAGTAAAACTGTTATCAACAGGATCTAGAGTGGATGAGGATCTGCATTTTAGTGATGTGGGTGTGTGTAAGAACACATAGCTTGATAAAACAAGAATAAAATAAAAGAAAGACAAGGAGCACAATAGTTACGAAAACGAAACGTCCATTGATTTTTATTGAATGAAGTATGCAAATGAAATGACATCCCGAAATAAGCATACCATTGTGCCCCGGGTAAGGCACAAGGCTTAAAAGTTTAATTGTTCAAAATTACAAACTTAAAAATAACAACACAGTAATAGTATTTACTCCTGACTAAAGGAGATAGGAATAACGTCTTCAGCCTTCCAATTGTTAAGCCCCATCACCCACAGTAGGAAAGATCCAGTTATCCAGGTTGTAGTCTTCATTACAATCACCCACAACATTTATTTGATCTTTCATGACCCCTTGATTGGTGATACGAACAGCACGAGCACGACGAACAGCCTTCTGGGACTCTGCAGTGAAACCCAGACCAAACTTGTCAGACTTGTAAGGGATATCAGGAAGCTGACCCCAAATAGTACAACCACCTTCTTCAACCACAACTCTAGCATCTTTAAGGGAGGCCATTGTAGGAGGTACTCTGGTGACCACATGAACTCTTTTAACAATAAGAGGAGCTTCAGTAGTAGGAACGACCCAAGGAACAACTTCAAATGTCTGGCAAGGAGTCTCAACATATTCACCTTCCACTTCAACATACTTAAATGTATTCACATGACTGACCATATATTCTTCCTCTCCATAAACAGTGACGATCTTTTCCTTCACTGGATATCTCAACTTCTGATGTAGAGTAGAAGTCACAGCACCTGCCCCGTGGATCCAGGGGCGCCCAAGCAAACAGGAGTACGCAGGACGAATATCCATTACGTAGAAGGTAGAATTGAAGACTTGAGAGCCTACTTTGATCGGGAGATCTATTTCTCCATGTACTACTCTTCTTGAGCCATCAAAGGCCCTCACCACTATATTACTTGGTCTTAACACAGTATCTTCAGGACTGAGCTTGTTCAGAACTTCTTTGGGAAGTACATTCAATGAAAAGCCATTGTCTATCAACACATGAGACAAGGTAGTGCCGATACATTCAATGGAAATATGCAAAGCTCTGTTATGGTTTCTCTTGGCAGGAGTCAAATCAGCATCAGAAAAGCCTAATCCATTATCATAAGTCAAATGTGCAACACAATTTTCAAACTGATCCACAGAAATCTCATTTGGCACATGGGCAGTCTTCAAGAATTTGATTAAGGCTTTAGCATGAGCCTCAGAACACAACAACAAAGATAACATGGAGATTTTGGAGGGAGTATGCCCCAATTGGTCAACAATATCATAATCACTCTTGCGAATGATTTTCAGCACTTCTTCCATCTGTTTAGAAAGATTTTCAGCAATCGGTGCCTCAGCTTGCACAGGTTCAACCACAGGACCTTTGCCCCGAGTATCAGCACTTGGCTCAGAAGTGGAGGTAGTTGTTGGAGTAACTACACTTTTTGAGGTAGCCGGAGGAGAGAAAATTCTTCCACTTCTGGTGATCTTACTAGATCCAACAATGTTATCAACATCAAGGTTATCATTAGTAGCAGGTGTATCAGTCAGAGGTTCCTGTTTAACACCATGGATATAAACATCAGAACCGTAATTCCAGGGTATAGCTTTATCAGAAATATAAGGAACAGGGCCAGGAGTAGTAATAATCATGGGAGGCACTCTAACTTCAGCAACAGTCTTCACCAAACCCTCAGCAGTAATTTTGATAGGACCCTTGGAAGAGATCTTGACAGGGCCTTTAGAGGTAATCTTCACTGGCACTTTATCAACCATGTCCACATATTCAACCTTCGTACCTTGAGTTAGATGTTTAACCATACCTTCCACAGAAGGTGTCCTCTCAAACAATATGGTGTAATTGTCCATGAGGCATTGAATACCATCCTTCAACTTCCAGCAGCTATCAGGTTTGTAAGCACAATAGAAACAGTCTTCATTACAACCTGGAAAGAATCCAGCCTGTACCAACTTCTTTTTGATAATGGATAAGGGAGTAGTCACATCTTCTACTGAGGAAACATATGAAACTTCATCAACAACATTAACAGTCTTCTCATGATTGGGCATGGGAGCAGTAATCACATTTGGAGTCCCAGGAGGGTCAAATTCAATCTCTCCAGCTTCAATCATATATTGAATCTTGTTTTTCAATATCCAGCAGTTGTTGGTATCATGTCCCGGATAATTAGAATGATAGGCACATCGTGCATTAGGATTGTACCGAGGAGAGGAAGTATTAGGATTCTGAGGAGGGTCCTTCAAAGTAATGAGTTCCCCTTTCAACATGTGTTGCAAGGCTTGGGCCAGTGACATGTTGATCTTGGTGAACTGTCTTCTAGGCTTCTATTGATTGTTTTGTGGTAGCTCTTGTGTTGCAGGAGTAGGATTAGAAATGTGAACTGCTCCCACAGATTGGTGACTTCTGTTACGGCTGGGTTGACCATACACAACATTAGACTCCTTCTTCCCACTAGGGGGCTTCTTGGTAGTGCTTGATGAAGAGGCACCCACCTGTATCTTACCACTTCTTATACCACTCTCCACACGTTCTCCAGTCATTATCAGCTCGGTGAAACCAGATGATGAGCTTCCAATGAGGTGACTATAAAAAGGACCATTCAGCGTACTCATAAACATATCCACTAGCTCCTTGTCAGTCAGAGGAGGTTGAACTCTGCCAGCCAGGTCTCTCCATTTTTGGGCATACTCCTTGAAATTCTCCTTAGCACCCATTGACATGCTTTGGAGCTGCATGCGAGTAGGTGCTAAATCAGCATTATATTGGTATTGCCTGTAGAAGGCCTCAGCAAGATCATTCCAATCACGGATATTGACACTCTCCAATTGATAGTACCATTCCAATTGAGCTCCAAACAAGCTCTCTTGGAAGAAATGAATCCACAATTTCTTATCAGCAGTATATGGTTGAATCCTCCGGACATAGGATCTTAAATGCAGCTTGGGACATGAGACACCATCATACACCACAAAAGTAGGAACTTTGAAACCAATAGGTATAACCACTCCAGATATTAAGCTCAGATCTTCAAAATCCAGCCCATAAGATTTTTGTAACTCCATGGCATTCATTCTATCTACCGACATCTTGTACTTATCTTCATTAGGATCATGATAATAGTTTGCTTCAGAATCAGAATCTCCCATAGTATCATGGAGACTGCCTCTCTCTTTCTCAGAATTTTCAGACTCATAATCATCAACCTGTTCCTTTGTCTTGACAGGACCTTTGAATCTTCTCCCAAGATTAATAAAGCCTCCTGGTCTTCTAGTCTTCTTATTCTTCTTAGCCAGCAGTGTCTTCAGCTCATCTTGTCCCTTGGACAAGTTCAGAATCAGCTCTTGGAATTGTGCATTCTGAGCCTGGAGATCTTTGACAGTCTGTTCAAGAGCCATTTCTGCTGAAATAAACAGCGAGAAGATAAGATACTTGTACATAAGAAACCTGTGATGCAGTGATATGGTATGTAAATGCGTATGCAATGTTTTCAAGGACCGCAAGATTTAAATTTGTTTAAACAACCAAAAAGTAAACTTTTATTAGTAATAAACTTGTTTGCCCCTTGGGCTTACAATAAAAATGAAATGAATACAAAAATGGGGTTTTAAGTCTCCCATGGATGCTTCCTCTTTGTGTTGAGGTATGAGTTGAGATTCCGCTCCTCGCGAAGTTGTTTTGTTAGCTCCAAGATTCTTTCTTGACTTGCTTTGTAATGAGTCTCAAAAATATCTCCTTGCTCCTTCAACTGGATCCAGAACCTCTGTAACTCTTCTATGTCAGTGGGCATGTCTGGATGAAGAATGATATAAGAAGTATCTCCTTCAGCAACAGGCTCCATGGTAACTGGCAGGATGGCAGGATATGGCATCATAAGAGTCTGAGCACGAGATCGCACCCATCTGAGATAAGCTTCCATAGGAATAGTGTACTTTGGTTCCAGAGTCTTGCTGTCAACCTTGTTCACTTTACCCCATGCTCGTATGAACCTTTGACGGTAACCTTGAAGATCGTTGTCGTAGTCAAACACAATACCCTGAATAAGCATATCATGAGGACCATCACTCCGAGCGTAACCAAACTGACGTAGAGCTAAAGAAGGATTGTAGGTAATGCCCCATCTTATGCCAAGGAGTGGCACATTAGGGAACTCCCCACAACGGTCAATGATAGTAACATTCTCCATGGATCTAGAGCACCAATGAATATCTGAATGAGAGAGTGACATAATCCTCTTGGACCACCTGAACCCTTGTTCATTCTTCATCACTGATCGAGGAAGGTGAGAAATAAACCACCTAGATAGTAAAGGTATATAACACATCAGAGTTCCTCGTGCCTTCGTAGTACGAGTATGAAGAGAGTGTAATATGTCTCCAAGCAATGTAGGCATTGGATTATGAGTCAGAAATATGTTGATGGGGTGTACGTCTATGAACTGGTCTCGATTAGGGAACAATACTAAACCATAGATCAATAGGGCTAAGATTTCCTCAAAAGCATCATAACTCATAGCTTTTAGGAACACTTGAGCTTTCTCCATCAATACCTTAGCAAGAATACCCTTAACTCCACTCCTTGTTTCTAGGACAATGTCTGATTTCTTCAAATGTAGGGCTGCAGCGATGACTTCAGGTTTAGGTTCCTTCTCTAAGCCTGTGAAGGGTCTCTGATCCAGGATAGGTATACCCAGAAGCTTGGAGAACTCTTCCATTGTAGGAACCAGCTGATAGTCGAGGAATGTGAAGCAATGATGTTTAGGATCAAAGAACTGAAACAGAACACTCATCATGTCTTCATTGAACCCTAAAGTGACTAGATCCAGTAGGTAACCATGTCTTTTGATGAACTGGGAGTTTTCAGAAACCTGAGTGACCAATTCCTTAAGCTTAGGAGGTATTCCTACAAAGTTGATCCGGATAGTATTCCTACGAGCAGAAGCCACGACCTGCAATAAAGAACAAAGATAAATCTTTTGGTCCTTGAAATGGTTAGTGAAAATGATATGCTTATGATGCATGGTGATGTTATGATGCTATGCTCAATCACAAACATGTGGCACACAGAAACAAGTCACACAATAGCCCTAGGTTTGAAGGCTTGCATGAGGTTTAAAGGTAAGTACCCATCCCCTGAAGTTTAGTTGGTTCATCCTGTCCTATAAAGTAATCAGGTTCTAAGGGATCTCAATACCATTGATCCTCCACAAGGGTGGTTGTTCAGTAGGCAACTTACTTGCCAATCAAAACCCTCCAAGTTTAGGATCTCAATGAGCGTAGTATCGAGTATCAACCAACTTCAGTCTTCACCAAAGCCGGTTATCTCACTACTTTCTAAAGGCCAATATGGGATGACTAGGGTTCTAAAAGTTAGTTAGTGTATTGACAACATATGTCAGCCTCATATTATCCTCAACTTTCTTAAGGAACATAAGCACCAACCAAGAAGTCACACTAACTATGGCCACCAGATCAACCATATCGGTATACGCCGTACAGTTTCCTTGGTCTATTGCCATTTACCTAAGGTACACTAGATCCGGGTTAGGATCTTTCACACATAAGAGCACCCAACAAGTAAAGTAAAGCAAACAAAGCAAACACGTTTAAAGTGATCTAATTCCTAAGGGTACCCCTCTTTTATTAAATCCCCAGCAGAGTCGCCAGTTCTGTAACACGGTGGGAGAACTGACTTTTAGTTAAAATGTTGCGGATAACAAGAGTCGCCACCGACTTTTATTTTATCCAAAAGGAAAGGACATAAAAGAACAGGAAAGACCTTAAAAAGATTTTGAGTTCGGGGGGTAGGTTATATAAAGGGAATGTGTTATCACCCTTTATATCCATGGTTATCCATGGGCTCTTAGTTACTTAGCTCACTTTAAACTGTTTTGAAAAGTGTAGTGTGTGATTAAAAAATTTCTTAAGTACCTTATAATGATCCTTGTATGGATGTATATAAAGACTTTGTTTTGAAAATTTGTTTGAAATGTGAAGTGTAATGAAGTATTTTTGAAGAAAAGTGAGCAAGTACTTAAGAGGAACCTACCCTATGTTAAATCTTTACTGTTCTTAAATGTTCTTTCAATGGTAAGACTATCCCTATTATTAAGGAATAGGTAGTCATTACCTTGGATATTATAAAGGGACATGTGAAGGGACATCTGTGTTTAGGCAACTGTAAGGTGTCTTAGCAATACGAATGGACTTATCATCTTTTATTCGAAGGGACAAGATCATTTACCGTAGGCAACATTGAAGGGACTTGATCTTATAATCTTAAAAGGGACTTGATGGTATTTTATGAAAAGGGACTTTGCTTTAAGACACCTTACTTGACCTTATAGTTATAGGCAACATGAGAGGTAACCTTAGAAAGTGTGAGATGGCGATCAAAGATCGACTTACGTGTGTGAGTGTTCATATTCATATATTTATCTTATTAAATAAGTGATTCTAAATTAATTTTAAAGCACAAACATGTTATCACTCCCTATAGTTACTAACCATGGCAAGAATATTTATAAACAATAGAACAATAATAAACTACGACTATTACAAAGCTTTTGCAGTTACATTATAATAAAAACAATTGAATAATAAATATAATAAAATAAATAATAACTAAAAGATTAGTGATAAAACAATTATAAGAAGAAAAGGTTAGCACAAATATAAAAATATATACAAGTTAAGATAATATTTTTAAATTAAATAAATAATTTTAAAGAATTTTAGAAAGGAAATAAGATGATGAGAATAATAATAAACCATATAATAATTATTTACAAAACAAGATTAATTATTTAATTATATATTAGAAAAATTAATTAAGTTTAATATTACAGTTAAATAAAAATTAGGGTTTTGAAATTAGGGTTAATTTTATAAAATTAAGAAAAATCAGGATTAGGGTTTTGATTATTTAATCTAAACTTAATTAAATTATTTATACAAAATATACAATAATAATATAAACAAATTTTCAAATTAAATATAAACTAAATTAAATTTTAGAAAATAAATTAGGGATTTTTGAGAACATATGAAATTATATATATACATATATTTACATATTATTATTAAAATAATTTTTTTCATATGAAAAATATAATTTGGATTAATTATAAAAACAAATAAATAATAAAAAAAATGAGAAAACAAAACTTACCTGGGGCAGGGATCGAACCCACGCCCTAGGCCTTTCCACCCTTGGACCAGCAAGGCTGCCATCAGGCCAGGCATGCGCAGGTGATAGGGTTTGGGCAACAATCATTTTATTATTAACCTGCAAAAACACCAAAAATAAAAACAAAACAAAATGGCCTGGGGGAGGTTTGAACCCAGGACCATTCGTTTACACACCAAACACACAAACCATCTGAGCCAAGCGCGTTAGTTGAAATATAACATAAACAAATTCTAAAAATATTAAATTGCAAATTTGAATTTTCCAGATGGCGCCAATGGATCATCTTCTACCTCTGGACTTGCAGAATTACCTGCGAATTTATTCATGAGTTTTCTTGCGAATTTTCCTGCATATGAAGAACTTGCGAAATTCATACTTCACCAAACACGCATGATTTTATCAAATTAATTACATAAATATGATCCAAACAGTTCATTGACTTGATTTATGGTCTCAAAATACATTTATAGTCATTGGATTGTGAAACCCTAATTCAAGAGGTATGAACCCTAAAATGGCGTTTCACGAATTGGCAATCAAAACATCAATTTAATTGCCCAGAATCCATCACTGCATTCATCTAAACACAAATCAATGGACAAACTTGATTAATAACATGTAAATATGCAAGAACGAAAAAATCAAAAAGTGAGAAAAAAGTGATTCGGATTTCTCAATATGCTATGTTATGGAGCAATGTGATGATCAGGTTACACTCAATGATGTTCAGGGAACATGTCTCAACCTTCAAAATGTTTTGAAAAGCTCTCTAACAAAGAATCTGAATCAAGCTTTTTGGATGAATTTTTGAAGTTTGAATGTGTTGTTTGAGGCTGCAAAATCGTGTCTAAGGCATTGCTTAATGTTGTATATATATCATGTAGTGAAATTAGGTCAAGAAACTAGTCCATCCTTTGGACTTTTTGATCCATAGAGATTGAAAAAGATATGATCTTAAAAACATTGAAAACTTGGATATCTCATTGCTATTTTTGGATGATCTGAAATTATATGGTATCAATCAATTTTAAATGAACATTAAGACCTTCTAGAACCACAATCTCTTCCAAATATATGATTTTCATATTTTATTTTAATTTAATTTGTATTTTAATGAATAAAATTCAAATAAATATTAAATAAAATTTAAAAAATCAGAAAAGGTGTGGGTTGAGTCGTGCTTGGTGATATTATAAAGATTGGATGGCAATTTGGTGGGCTCATTTAGCAAAAATTGGTTTTAAGGCCTTATTTGCTTCATAAACTTCCCAAAAATTTCCCAAATTTGCAAGGGCACAAATCCTTCAATTTTAATGTTATGAAGGTGTTCTTGGACATTTTGGAAAGCTTAAAGAGTCCTCTAACCAACATCTTTGGTCTCATGTCCATATCTTTTACCATTTTCAAGTTATGCTCTTTGGAAGTTGTTGACTTTTTGTTGACTTTTAAAATGACCTATAATGTCTTAGCTCATACCTTCCAAATGAAGCATTTTTGGGCTTGGCTTGTGAGACACAAAGTTGTAGAGAATTAAATTTCCTTCAAAATGAGCTTTGGATGGAAAAATTTTGATGAAGCATGTGAAAGTTATGGCTGGTCAAAGTTCAGTTGACTTTTCCTGTGAAAACCCTAATTTAGAAACTCCTGATTCTTGATGATCTGGAATCTCCTTGATGAATCATGATCAAACCTTGATCAAATGATGAATTTTACTTCATATACTTTATGTTGGCAAAAAAGCATGAAGTTTGACTTTAGTTTGACCACAGTTGACCTCAGTTTGACTTTTTGACTGCCTTGACTGATTTTAACCTATTTGATCATCTGACTAAGCAAATCTTTTGGGAAAGTCTTGAAACTTGACATGGGGATTCTTGAACACATATAGGATGCTATGAAGCTCACTTGAAGTCTTAGAAGTCCATTTAGCCTGATAAAAGTCAAAACCCTAGTTTAAGATGCATTGCTTAGGAGGATGCATTGTCTGAGGGAATTGTCAAACTTTCTGACTAATTGTGAACCTTGTGAACCTTGTGAACCTCTTAGTACACAATGTCTTGTCTTGTGGAGGGAAAATTTTGGGGTGCAACAATGAGGAATGTCAATGAGGAGGCATACAAACACTTGATAAAACTACCTCCTAGATATTGGAGCAAATCCAGATTCAATTACAATGCAAGATGTGATGTTTTGGTCAACAATATGTCTGAAACTTTTAACAGTGTTATCATTGGACCAAGAGAAAAACCAATCGTGTCAATGATAGAGGACATTAGGGGATATATGATGAAAAGAGAAAGGATGCAGTGAATGTTTCAATGAAAGGGATTCCAAATAAGTGTTCCTTATGCAGTCTTTCTGGGAATAACAATGCCTCATGTCCAGCAAGATCAAGAGATCCAGCTCCAACTATCCAGTCACAACCAACTCCAACTCCAACTGTTCAGACACAACCTACTCCAACTTCAACTGTCCAGTCACAGTCAACTCCAACTTCAACTATTCAGACACAACCTACTCCAGCTCCTATTGTTCAGTCACAACTAACTCCAAGGGCTCAGAAAAAACAGTCACAAACCACTCCAACTCCAACTGTTCAATCACAGCCAACTCCAAGGGTTCAAACAAGGCAATCGGCATCAAGTTCAAGAATCCAAACAAGACAATCTATGACAGTTTAATAACTACTTGCAATGAGAAGACAATCTGGCATAACAACATTTAAGCCACCAACAAGTATGAAACCAAAATTGGCTATAAGGAGAAGACCCCAAACAACTAGCATTTATGTTTTGGATTTAGAACATGTTTTATATTTCTGTTTTGGATTATGTTAAGACCATTATGTTTTGTAGTATGATGTTACAACAATCAACACATGGATTATGTTGTTACATTTGTCTTTTGGATGATGTATTGACAATTATGTTTTGGAATGTTATGACATTGTTTTATAACTGTGTATAAATTGTTTTAAAATTGTCTTATAACTGAGATTGGTTCATAATTGAGTGGAATTCTGAATGCAAGAATATGTTAATGTTCACATTTGTGTGCAATTGAATTTAGTTTCATTTTAAAATGTAACAAAATGGTCCCACAAGTTTTTAATTTGTAACAATCACAACCTTCATGTTTTTAAAATGTAACAACTTGGTCCTTCAAGTTTTTAATTTGTAACAACCACATCATGACATTTTACCATTACCTGAAATTAATTGTAAACAACACAGTTGAAGGCAGAAATTTCACAGAATGCAACAAAACTACTGTCAACATCCATTTCTTTGTTACAAATTACATCAACCAAAATAGACAAACACATAACCCTAGAAAAATAAGACCTAACAACACAATAACATAGCCTAACAACTTCACCATCTTCTTCATGATCTTCATAACCTCTTTGGTGTATCCCTCTTCATTATCAATGTTCCTTCTAAGCAAGTTAATTTCAACATCCTTTTCTTCACATTTGGGACATTTTGAAAAAACTAGGACATCTGACTCAGGATTGACTTCATCACTGACATTGTTTTCATACCATTCAAAGAAATTGCAACCCACATTATAAGTTTCACTCTACATAAACCAAAACGAAAATTAATATCATAAATCAAAACAAAAATTATTATCATAATCGAAAATTAGTACTTCAAATAATCTGCATCCCTAAAATTGCTTTCCAAAATTTCTTCCTTTTTTCTTAACAGTGCGTAGACGGCCCACGTTCCACGCGTACACTTCTTCGTCATTCCAGATGTCTTCAAATATCTGTGATTTCCTAAGCTACTCCCTTGAGATGCCATTGTTGCAATTTTTTGTTTTTAAGGTTCGTCTCTTTTGATTTGGAGATTTATAAAATCCTCAAAGTCTGCAAATGTAAATTGCCAGTTGTTTTGCCCTGTCATCATCCCTAAAAGCTACTCAGATGTGTTTTTGCCACCTATGAACATTTTAAACGGAATTTCAAAAAAAAAAATTAACGTTGCAAACGTTTTTAAATTTAAAGGACCTAATTGTTACAACAACAAAAATTTAAAGGATCTTAGTGGTAACATAAAATAACTTAAATGATCATTGGTGTTATTTTGAAAGAAAAAAAAATACAAAGTAACATTTTTTTAAAATTTTAAATAAATTGAAATTTTTGGGACGATTCACACTGATATTAATTATTTAAAATTTATTTTAACTAGTGTCTCTAGGATTGTCCGCTAAGAGGATTTAACTAGTTACACACTACATGATATTTTATCTGTACTCTTTTCTAATCACAAAACCAACTCTTATTTTATTAATTAATAGTATTAAAGTCTTGTATCCTCTATATTTAATTTCTTCTAATTTTTCTTTTATAGACTTGACATGTTTCTTCGCATAAGAACCCAGAATCTCTGAACTAAAACGTTGAAACTCGGTTTCAGAAAAAAAATGGAAAAAATAGAGCACACAACGGTTCACACCAACGGAATAAAAATGCACGTTGCATCAATCGGTTCAGGTCCAGTCATACTCTTTCTGCACGGCTTCCCTGAGCTTTGGTATACATGGCGCCATCAGCTTCTTTCCCTCTCTGCTCTCGGTTACCGCGCTGTCGCGCCTGACCTTCGCGGCTACGGTGACACCGACGCGCCGTCTTCTCCTTCTTCTTACACCGCTCACCACATCGTCGGTGACCTCGTCGGACTTCTCGATGCTCTGGCTGTGGATCGAGTGTTTTTGGTTGGGCATGATTGGGGAGCTGCTATGGCGTGGTATTTTTGTTTGTTGAAGCCTGATCGTGTTAAGGCTTTGGTTAATATGAGTGTTGTTTTTCGGAATAGGAACCCTAGTAGAAAGCCTGTTCAAACTTTGAGGGCTTTGATGGGGGAGGATTATTATATGTGCAGGTTTCAGGTAAATTAACTTCATTTATCACAGGGATAGTTCATTGTTTATTGAAATTAGGGTGCTAATTGAATCAACTAGCCTAGTAGGATAGTAATTGCCCATTGAAATTGTGTATGATAGGGTAGTAATTGTTTAAGGTGTTAATTAAATCAACGAGTTGAAATGTAAGTGACATGTGTCAGATAAGTGAGCTCAGTTGTTAACTTTGCAGGGACATGCGGATGCATGGGGCACGGGTTCGAACCTGTGATATCCCACTTATTCATCTATTTTAGATTTGTTGGTTTATAGGTAATTAGGTTTGCAGGAGGGGTGTTATGAGTTATAATGGTATTGTCTGAATTATGGGTATAAACTGTTAAACTCTTTTACTTTACAAACTGAAATTGATTTTATGGAGTTGAGTTTGAATGAAATATAAATTCTGGCTAATGGCTATAGATGAAAAATCGTTTGCCTTTAGCTATCTTCTATAAGAGAAGTTATTAAGAAAGATCTAGAGATTAACGATTTGAAGAGAAACATGGTCCTGGATAGAACATCATGGCGGCCATTGATCCATGTAGTCAACCTCACTTAGTGAGATAAGGCTTAGTTGTTGTTGTCTTTTACTTAACTACTCCACTAATCAAATCACAATTCCATGTTTGTTATGAAGTATAGACATTGCATCACCTTAAGTTTGTTGAGTCCTCCTCGCTTGATAATTGAGCATAAAGTTTTTTTGAATAACTCTTTGATAGACTTGTTCTTCACAACAATGCAAGATCAATTTTGGTTCAAATGTTGGTTGGTGGTTAGGGTGATAGAGTGGAGTGGAGCAATAAGGAGGAGAATGTTTGATCTCCCCTCCCAACATAAATTTTAACTATACAAACAATATTGGTTTGAGTTTCATGTGCGTGAGAGTGAAATCTGTACTAGTCAGATCTCTACTTGATCTAAGTTTGGTTATGAAGAATGATCAGTCCCACGTCAAAGGAATAATACATTGGCAAATATGTGCTTAAGACATGGGGTTCTGGTATCTTTTATTGCTCCCAGTGCTCTAAATTATCTTATGATCCTTTTGAGATCAGTGTTCAGTCAACAATGTTAATCAATACTTAGTGTAGCCCATCTCACTTATCTTCCTCTTTGCTTTTTTGAATATCAAAATAATTGTTGCTTCATAATACAAGCTTCTGAACCAGTTTCTGGTTTTCATGAACATTAGCTGTCCAGACAGGTTAAATGTTGCTAACAAGTTTCAAATAATTTTATATGTATTCATGATTTGACAGCTCAAAGATATATGTATATCAAGTTAATATCAAGTTGCTATTTGGTTGTCCTGCAGAAACCCGGGGAGGCTGAAGAAGAGTTTGCACGTGCCGGTGCTACAAGAATAATAAAATCATTTCTTACATTGCGTGATCCACGTCCACTATGTGTGCCAAAGGAGATAGGATTTGGAGGTTCCCCTAACACTCCTATTACTTTACCTAAATGGCTTTCCGAAGAAGATGTGAATTATTATGCTACCAAATTTGAACAAAGTGGCTTCACTGGTGGGCTAAATTACTATCGCGCTCTTGACCTGTAAGTTTCATCTATTCCACTATTGGAGACATAACTAAACAAATTCTAATGAACCCTCTATATGTATTTGAAACTAGGATTGAGAAAACATTTTCTAACTTTATTTTACTTCTAATTACAAAACGTTAACAAAATCATTGATTTAAACTTGTACTGCTGTAATTATGTGTAACACCCCAATCAAAATGTCTAGAATATCAACTAGAATATTATACATACTTGGTACTGATACATGCATAGTAGTCTGAAAACAACATAAATACATAAGATAACAAAATGTTGCTCCATCGTTTTTGTATCCAAGTACAAAATGTCTTAAACTACACAAAATAAATGCACAACAAAAACAAAAGGCTAGGGTAATCAAATCGGACATATCACGTACTTCACACCCTGGCCCTTGCCCTTACCGGCCTGCTCATCTGTAAACTAAAGAAACATGAAGTGAGATGACAAATCTCAGTGAGTCCTCACTACGACCATAAATCACTCTGAATCTGATTACCTCATCCGTAACCTATACTTGTATCACTCAGGATTTACACTGATACCCGAGATACTCATGATCTCGAAAGATACCAGGACATAATTCATCCCGTGCACTACAAAAACGATGACATACTATCCCATATACCTATATCAACTCACAGATCCTGACCATTCCGGTCTCCCACAACCCAAGCCTAAATCTTGGGATCATAACCATCCTACTACGACTCTGTGAGACTCCAGTTCTGCTTCCGAGTCATACAATCGGTACATGTAGTGAGATATGTCATTTCTTATGTGTACACATTAGATTTGTACCGTCCTTTACACTATAGGACTAGGGTTATCTTATAACTATTACTCGGTTCTGTTCTCTAGGTATAGATTCATTAAACGATTTATTCTAGAGACGTTCAGCTTTGCTTGATCACTTGAGGCTTCCTTTGATCGAATACGGTAATAACTTCCATTTCCTAATCCTATATCATCACTAACCCTATTGGTTTGCCCTAAGTTATACCATCAAATCCTAAGCTATACTTCATTCTTGGACCATTCTCCTATTTGCAAGGCCTATACTACCTCGCTCACTGAATCGGGAGCTTTAGATTATGAACATCACAAGAGGGATGGGGAAGTTGGGTTCATTACGGTCTGGCCGTAATGTGAGCTATGGCCCGTAATGTGCCCAAGCATCCCGTGGTACATTTTTCCCGGGGCCATCATGGCCCACCCAATATGCACGTTACGGCCTATAAACGTGCCCAGGCTCGAAATTTCATCTTCTTCCTCGTGTGTACCTCCAAACAGACAGTTTTCTAGCTATCTTTTCTTCCATACATTGCACTCCACTAATGATCAATCACTGTAATAACAGTATAAGGCAACATGCATCCAATTTAACACATACTCGAGTTATTTCATGCATTCCCATCATTCCTACCTAGCATGCAATAATTCTATTTCAACTACCCAATGAATCAAAGCCTAAGAGAACCCACCTTGAGGATGATTCTGAGCTCAAAGAGGTTGAAGAGAGATGTAGATCAACCCTGGATGCTCCCTCCTTGATGTTCTAGCAAGACTTCTCTCTTCTACATGCAAGGTGTACGGATGTGGACTTAAACCTCCTTCCCTCTTCTCTCACTCGCCTCCTTCTTTCTCTGCACCTTGGCTCTCCTCTTCTTCTCACACTTACAGGTTCTGATTGTGAGGTGAATTATGTGAGAGATCCCTTGCATCTTTGTATAAATATGGTGAGGTAGTAAGTAAAACTCCTAAAGCCCTCAATTTAATCATAATGCCAAAACACTCCTAATGGTTCTAACCAAGTAAAACTCTCTTATTTAACTACATAATCACTTTAACTTAATTTACAATAGGAGGTATTACATTATGTATCAATAAAAGAAGTTCAGAATAGAAAACTTTTCATTTGCAAAGTGGGGATTGTTATTAAGCTTTGATTGCTTATTTTTATTGAAATTTGGGTAAATTTTGATTTGTCTGCAGAACCTGGGAACTGATGGCACCATGGACTGGAGATCAGATTAAAGTACCTGTCAAGTTCATTGTAGGAGACCTGGACCTTACGTATAACACGCCAGGCATTAAGGAGTATATACATAATGGTGGCTTTAAGAGAGAAGTACCATACTTGCAAGAAATGGTTGTGATGGAAGGAGTAGCTCACTTTATAAATCAGGAAAGGCCAGAAGAGATCAGCGCGCACATATACGACTTCATCAAGAAATTTTAACCTGCTTCGTTCTTCACATGAATGTTGTGTAAAAGTTAATTATAATTCATATTTTTAGATTGCAGTCCTCACACGCATCCAAGATGAAGAATTTGCCATATTTGGAACCAGTGTAAAACACACATGTCGGAGATGAGGCTGGTACGTAAGAGACCGAAAGTGGTTTATGTTCAAAATATAAGGCAATGATTTGGTTTAAAATTTGGCTCCATTCATTTTGGTTCACATATTAGAGTTTGCTTTTAAAAATCTTCTGAACACCCCTTGTTGGCGCTTGAATCTTTTCCAAATCTAAAATGGTAGATTTCATGTTATCTCTATATGTGCTGGTAGTTGTTTCGTGAATGAACTTAGCTAGCTTTGGTAAGCTGGGAATGGGAAGCAAAACAACATGTAAACTCTTGTGGAAAGAACGGGTATCAATTTTGGGCAGAGTTTGTGCTATTGGGAAGACGATGGAACCTCCCCCCTTTTATCTTTTTAACTTGAAAAGAAATGTGATATCATTTCGAGTTTAATTGATTCTCGACTCATCTCTTAACTCAGACCCTTTCACACTTGGTGGATCTTGATATTCCAAAAGAAATGGAGGACACATTTTTCAAGCTTTTTCCATTTATTGTCATCTTAAAAGCAAGGTTTTTGGGGGTATTATTGTTGTATTTTTCATGATTTGGAAAAATCGTCACCGAAGAAGTTATTGAGTCGAATCACTGATTAAGTACTTCTTTTTAATATGTAATCTTTTTAAAATGTCGTATACTTGTGTAAAGCAGTCATTCAACCATAACGCCTTCAAAATAAAATAGTCTAGTAGTTCTATATTGTACATTTATCATTTGCACGGTAGATAAATCGCTAATTCTATATTGTACGTTTATCATTTACACGGTAAATAAATCGGTCTAAAAATTACAGTGTAATGGCAATATGACCACTTAAATATGGTATAAATATCAATCTAGTATTTGATTTTTATATCACTTGTATATCACTTGCACAGATAAATCGGTCTAAAATTACAGTATGTAATGGCAATATGACCCCTTAAATATGGTATAAATATCAGTCTAGTATTTGATTTTTATATCACTTGTATATGACACGAAGAAGTCACTGGAAAATAAAAGGAAAACATAAAATTAAAGATGAAGAGAGTTGTGAGAGAGTAGAAAGATTTTGGAATACGGAAAATTAAAGCTAAGAGGATGAGATGGGAATGCCTCTATTTATGGCAAATTTCTGACCCGAATAGGAGAAAACGTGAGAGAATAAAATAGATTCGGCCCAAAACTAATTGTTATGGAACTTGGTCACCAAGAAAGTTTGAAACGTTGAATGTTAGGCAAAACTGGAAAACAATTGTGGTTATAGAGGAAGGCAAAGACAAATTTGATCAACAATTAGGATTTATCGTTAGCGACAATACATCTATTAGGGTTTATGTTGGGGATAAAGATAACAAATAACAATACATCTATTAGGGGATAAAGGTAACAATGTAACTTTTCATTCTTATGGATGCAAAGTTATTAAATAAAAGTAACGGCTTGTTTTATTTGGTTAGTAATCTATTGGTGTTTTTGGTGGAGCAAAAATCAAGTTATTTTCAATGATGGTACTGCGGACTCGATCAAAGAATAATCCATCATTCGTGGTGTTAGTTGGCATTAAAATCAAAGAAGTCAAGATGCAACTATTATGAGTGGAGCAAGTCTCCTAGTGATTTTTTTGTAGACAAAGCTTTGTAAAGTAGGGGTGGTAGTTGGTGATCTCTGTATTAGCAACTTTTTTGTTTGCATTGGGTGGTTGTAAAAATGGATGATTTGGGACACTTATTATTCCCTTTTTAATACAATACTTTTGCTTATAAAAAAAATAGCAAATGTTATCTTTACACCATACTATACACCATATTATACACCTACACCGTATGTACTATTTATAAATACAAATACAGTGAACAGTACGTGAACAGTAGAATCGTACATGAACAGTACCATATGAACAGTATCCCAAAAATAATTTTTGAAAAATAATTTTTATTATTAAAACAAAGTTGGTTAATACAGTATAAAAAATTGGTTAATTAAGTTATGAAGTTGGTTAATACAGTATAAAAAATTGATTAATTAAGTTATGAAGTTGGTTAATAAGTATTCAGTTATAAAAACAATTTTAGTAGTAAAATAGAGTTGGTTAATACAATATAAAAAGTTGGTTAATGAAGATATGAAATTGGTTAATAAATATTCAGATATAAAAATAAAATAAAAATTTATATTTTAAAATAAAAAATATTTTATTATTATAATATTTTACTGTTCACTGTATTGATAAACAGTAAATTCGATGTAGTATGATTTGGTGTAGAAATAACATTTCTCAACAAAAAAAAAAGTTAAAAAAATTTCTTCAAATGATGTCTTTTGCATAAGAAGGATGAATCATGGCTATGGCAAAGAAGAATATAGCATGTCCGCATGGATCAGTAGACTTTGTAATTGATCTATCAAACTTACATTTAAAAGATATTCAATTATGTGATGCATACCAAAAAAAAAAAAGTAAGTATGGAGTTTTTTAAAGCGGAAAAAAATAACATATCATTTCCACAAATCAGTCCTTACAACTTTGCAAAGAAAAAAAATTGCGGATGACTACTGTTTTATATCTGAATATTATTCTTATCTAAAAAAAATAGACATATTGAACCAGGATTAAACTTTGCATCAATGCAAATTGATCATGATGGATAATTTTGATGAATTTCAAACGAGGAATAAATATGATAAACACCTCTGGTGGAATATTTGTTTTGAATTAGTATTTGTTTTTAGTCGGTCAATAAAACTCCTATTCAAAAGGAGTATCTAGGTTAAGACCTATTCTTTAGCATAGTGTGCTGAAAAATAGGAAGTTCAGTTTATGTAAGGCTATTTATGCAGCCCGCTTTTCTGTTTTTAATATCAAGCAAAGTTTACAATATCAATTACTTGTATTCTTACCTTGTTCAAACATTTGGTATCAGAGCCTCGTCAAGAGGCCTGATCAGAGAAAGAGAGGTTGAGGAAAATCCGTGAGAATGACAGAAAATACCAGTAGCAGTAGATTTGTGCAACCAGCAATTCCCAAATTTGATGGTTTCTATGAGCATTGGGCGAAGCTGATGGAGAACTTCCTCCGATCGAAAGAAATGTGGAACTTGGTCGAGGATGGAGTGGTTGGTGGTCCACAAAACCGGGAGCCAACTGATGAGGAGACAAAAACAATTGCAGAGCAGCAGTTGAAGGACAGAAAGGTGAAGAATTATCTTTATCAAGCCATTGATAGAGAAATCATGGAGACAATACTAAATGATGACACCTCAAAGCAGATATGGGACTCAATGAAGCAAAAGTTCAAAGGGTCAACTAGAGTGAAGAGAGCTCAACTTCAAACTTTGAGGACTGAGTTCGAAATACTGAAAATGAAAGAGGGAGAATCTGTCAATGCATACTTTGGACGAGCTCTCTCCATAGCAAAACGGATTAAAGCCTGCGGAGAGATTGTGAAAGAAGCCGACATTACTGCAAAAATTCGGAGGTCTCTTGTGCCAAAATTCAACTATGTTGTGTGCTCCATTGAGGAGTCTAACAATGTGGAAACTCTAACCATTGATGAACTCCAAAGCAGTCTTCTTATCCATGAGCAAAGAATGAAGGGATCAAATGAGGAGGAGCAGGCACTGAAGGTGACACACGAAGAGCGTTATGAAAGAGGCAGAGGCATGATGAGAGGCCGAGGAAGAGGTAGAGGTCGACAGTTTACGAGTAGGGCTGCGGTGGAATGCTACAGGTGTCATAATTTGGGACACTATCAGTATGAATGCCCAACCTGGGAGAAAAAAGTGAATTATACCGAGTTTAATGAAGAGGAAGAGATGTTGCTGATGGCACAAGTAGATTCTCATCAAAACAAGAAAGAAGGAGTATGGTTTCTTGATTCCGGATGCTCAAATCATATGTCGGGAAACAAGGAATGGTTCATGCAGCTAGATGAAAGCTTCAGGCACTCAGTCAAGCTTGGAAATAACTCAAAGCTAGAAGTAATGGGAAAGGGAAACATCAGATTGGAGATCGGCGGAAGTAATCACATTGTAAGTGACGTATTTTTTATTCCTGAACTACGCAATAACTTACTGAGTATTGGGCAGCTCCAAGATCGAGACATCACAATTGTAATTAAGCATGGAGTTTGCAAGCTGTATCATCCGAGCAGGGGATGCATAATGGAAAGCTTGATGACCACCAACAGAATGTTTCTTGTGACAACAAACATTCTTATATCGGTGCCTACATGTTTCAATGCAAACGTTGATGATCTCGGTGAAATATGGCATAAAAGGTTTGGTCACTTGAGCTATAAGAATCTTGCACTGCTGCATAACAAGAACTTGGTTCGAGGAATTCCAAAATTAAATGCTTCATCAAAAATTTGTACAAGCTGCATGGTGGGAAAACAACATCGAGAAGTTATCCCCAAGAAAAGCATCTGGAGGGCCAAACAACAACTACAGCTTATTCACTCAGATATATGTGGTCCAATTACTCCTGAATCACATGGAAACAAAAGGTACATACTGACATTCATTGATGATTTCAGTCGTAAACTTTGGGTTTACTTTTTAAATGAGAAAAGTGAAGCCTTTACTACTTTCAAAGAATTTAAAACTATGGCAGAGAAGGAGACTAGTTTGGCACTGTGTTGTTTAAGAACAGATAGAGGAGGAGAATTCAACTCAAATGAATTTTCAAACTTCTGTAAAGCTCAAGGAATCAAGCGACAATTGACAACAGCTTATACGCCGCAACAAAACGGAGTCGCAGAGCGCAAGAATCGCACAATTATGAATATGGTACGCTGCATATTAGAAGAGAAGAAGCTGCCCAGAACGTTTTGGCTGGAAGCCGCTAAATGGGCCTGTCATGTGCTCAACAGAAGTCCCACATCTGCTGTAAAAAACAAAACTCCAGAAGAGTGTTGGAGTGGTTTCAAGCCTAGTGTCGAACACTTTAAAGTGTTCGGATGCGTAGGAAATGTTCACGTACCAGATGCTAAAAGACTCAAACTTGATGCTAGAAGCCAAAAGCAGGTTTTCATTGGATATAGCGAGAAGTCAAAAGGGTATAAAATGATAAACCCTTTAACAATGAAGGTAACAATCAGTCGGGATGTAATCTTTGAAGAAGATGGTTGCTGGAATTGGGGGAGGACAGATGCCGAATCGAAAAGTGAAGTACTTGATTGGGGTGAAGCTTATGAGGAAACACTTGAGGAATTAGATGAGCATGAAAATGAAAATACCACAAGTGAAGCAGAAGAAGACAACTTAGAAGCGACTGATTCTTCTTCAAATGAATCGATAACTCCACCAAATTTAGAGAAAAGAGTAAGAAGAGTTCCAACCTATCTTCAGGACTATACAAGCGGAGGAGAATTGTCCGAAGATGAGGTACAAAATTTTATTATGTTTATGTCTACTGATGATCCAATTTATTATGAAGAAGAGGTGAAGAAGAAAAATTGGAGAGATGCCATGGACAAGGAAATAGCAGCAATAAGAAAGAACCAAACCTGGGAGTTAGTTCAAGCTCCTTCAGAAGCAAAAATAATTGGTGTAAAGTGGGTCTACAAAACAAAACTTGATGAAAACAGTGAAGTTAGCAAGTGCAAAGCTCGCTTGGTGGCCAAGGGTTACGCACAGGAGAAAGGTGTAGACTATGACGAGGTTTTTGCCCCAATTGCAAGATGGGATACCATCCGAATGGTGATAGCTCTAGCAGCAAGAAATGGCTGGAAACTCTATCAATTGGATGTCAAAAGTGCATTTTTGCACGGAGAGATGCACGAGAATGTATATGTTTCACAACCGCGGGGATACGAAGTAAAAGGAGAGGAGAGCAAAGTCTACAAGCTGAAAAGGGCACTTTACGGGTTGAAGCAGGCTCCAAGAGCATGGTTCAGCAGGATCGAAAGTTACTTTGTCAATGAAGGTTTCGAAGGGAGCTGCTATGAACACACTCTTTTCATAAAAAAGGAGGAAGATAAAATATTGATTGTAAGTCTTTATGTTGATGATCTTATTTTTACTAGTAATGATCTGATCATGATGCAAAGTTTCAAAACTTCTATGAAAAAAGAATTTGAGATGACTGATTTAGGCGAAATGAAGTATTTTCTGGGAGTTGAAATGCGTCAAAATGCGAGAGGAATACACATAAGCCAAAAGAAGTATGCGGGAGAAGTTCTCGAGAGATTCGGCATGGGAAGCTGTAATGGAGTAAAGAATCCAATAGTCCCTGGAAGTATTAAGTTGTCAAAAAGGAAGGAAGGGAAGCAAGTTGATGGAACTCTTTTCAAGCAGATGGTGGGGTGTTTGATGTATATGACAACAACTAGGCCCGACTTAATGTATTATGTGTGTCTTATTAGTCGATTCATGTCCAATCCAAAGGAATTACACATGCTTGCAGCTAAAAGAATTTTAAGGTACATCAAGTCAACAATTGATCTCGGCATCTTCTATGGAAAAGGATGCAAAGACAAGTTAGTAGCTTACACAGACAGCGATTATGCCGGTGATATAGATGACAGGAAGAGTACATCAGGCTATGTATTCATGTTAAGCGGTGGAGCTGTTGCATGGGCATCCAAGAAGCAGCCAGTAGTTACTCTTTCTACGACTGAGGCCGAATACGTAGCTGCTGCGTCCTGTGCTTGCCAATGTATTTGGATGCAACACATCCTAAAACAAGTTAAAGACACTCAATCTGACTGTGTTACAATGTTTGCGATAATTCTTCTACCATTAAGCTTGCCAAGAATCCCGTCTTTCATGGAAGAAGTAAACACATCAATGTGAGGTTTCATTTTCTGAGAAATCTAACTAAGGATGGAGCTGTGGATATAAAGTTTTGTGGAACAAATGATCAACTTGCGGATATCATGACCAAGCCATTGAAGTTGGACCAATTTGAGAAATTTCGAAAGCACCTGGGAGTACAGGCAGCAGAAGATTAAACTAAAATATTGTGTGCATGTTTAGCTTAGGGGAGGAATTGTTGGAATATTTGTTTTGAATTAGTATTTGTTTTTAGTCCGTCAATAAAACTCCTATTCAAAAGGAGTATCTAGGTTAAGACCTATTCTTTAGCATAGTGTGCTGAAAAATAAGAAGTTCAGTTTATGTAAGGCTATTTATGCAGTCCGCTTTTCTGTTTTTAATATCAAGCAAAGTTTACAATATCAATTACTTATATTCTTACCTTGTTCAAACAACCTCACAATTCCAATCCATGAAATCACCAAAATGGAAAAGTAGAGAGGAGAAATAAACCTCTAAAAGAGCTTGCAAGAACAATCATTAACAAATCAAATCTTCCTACAATTTTTTTTACAATATTTAGGAAATGTGACTAAAAACCTGATGAAAGCATTTTTCTAGAATATTCCACATGACAAGCTATTGTCAAATAAATATTGTAAGTCAAGCTGATACAAATACTCTGGAGAACATGCTAAAAAATCTATATGTGAAAATTTGCTGTTAAATAGAGAACTGTTAACTTTTAAATAACAAAATACTCAATAATTCTCAAAAAGGTTCAGAAGAGTTTGTGCTTAAACAAAATTGTAGGGCAGCTGGTTCATTCAGTTTCCCCTTGGGGAGAAGGAAATATAAAAACAAAACAAATTGTTCCAACACCACAAAGGGAGAAAACAATACATTAGAATAACGAGATAAAAGGAAAGGTCCTTCTTGTTTGAAATACAAAACTTAAACTCTAAAGCCTCTGCTCTTCCTCTTTCCTCTGGCCTTCTCAAACTTGCGTCCTTTAGAACGGACATAGGGTTTGGTGTGGCTGTGTGGCACACCAGGAGCTCTTCCAAAGTGCTTGACAGCCTCACGAGCATTTTTGGGACCTCTAAGAAGAACCTGAAACATTAATTCATGGAAAGAAATGTCCTGAATTAAATGTGTGTCTTCTTCAACTTTTCAAACAGAAGTGAGTACTATATATAAACAAGAACCAATTGCTGAAATTGATCTAACTTTATAACAATAGATAGGTCTGAAGGTGGATAAACAAATGACATTTAACAATACAAGTTAGAAACAGTAAGTACACCAGCTTTGAATTGAACATCCAGGTATCCTTTATTCTTTCTACAATTTTTAATAAAATTATACTCAAAACAACAATCAACCAATTTGGACCAAAATCAACTACACTATAGTCGTGTGTAAGTGGCCGACAAATAAGATAAGTTTGTAAGAGTAGATACAACAGTTATAATATGAAAATATAAAAGAACATGAATTACCATCACAGTTCACCATATGAAGAAATTAAACAAAGGAAAACAGTCTAGGTACATTCACATTCAGCATTCTATAGATTTCCCCTTTCACAAAGGTGACAACAAGATTGCAGTGAAAACATATTAACACACAAGCAGTCTGATAAATAACCATTAGTTGGAAGCCTGGAGAAAACACAATATTGCTCCATGCTCAGAAACAAAAGCACGGGTAAAAAAGGGACTTATACATTAAGACTGATACATAAACATAAACATACTGATAAGAAGTTGGTAATCAAACTAACATAACTATAAAATGTTTGCTCACTTGAGCTAGTCAATATCCCAACAAATAACTAATGAAATATAACTGAATAAAATACATACCGTGTTCTGGCCTAGAGGAGCTTGAATAGCCAGCTGATCAAAGGTAAGGCACTCCCCACCAGCCTTCACAATTCTAGCTCTGGCAGTTTCTGTGAACCTTAAAGCAGTTACCTTCATTGCAGGCACTTCATAAACACGAATATCATCGGTCACAGCCCCCACAACTACAGCAGTCTTACCCTCCTAATGAAACAAAACAGAAAACACAAATTAAGCATTACTTATATATTTAAAAATTAACAAATTTTCTTTTCTTCAAACTAATCTAATGACATCAAAACTTGTAAACATGTTTGATAATTTAAGAAATCAGCTTATAAGAAAAAAAATTGAAATAGATACACAAACAACATGATAACTGCATTTGATTTAACAATTTATACAATTTATCCAAAGAGAGCCTATGAATTAATATACCTTTCCCTTCATGTAGCGAATCAACCTAGAGAGAGATAGCGGTGGCCTATTGACTTTGCTCATGAAAAGACGCTTAAGGATAACCGCATTGAAATTACCGGGAGCCCTCCGAACAAGGAAACGGTAAAGCTGAAAATTTCAAACAAAAACCGAAATCACTTCAAACACAGATCCATTATTCGCAATCACAGTAACAAGTTCTATAGTAGTAGATATGGAAAGTACCTTGACGAGAAGCTTGAGATAGATATCATTAGATTTTGGTGCGGTTCGTTTGGTCTTCTTGGACTTACCCCCGGCCTTCAAATCGATACCCTGCAAAACGATAGAAGAATGAAGTGAGATGAAACGATGCCGGAGTTAGAAGAAATGGTGGTGGTGGCGGCGGCGGCGGTGGAGATGATAGATGAACGTACCATTGTGGATGGAGCTTCTGGCTGCTGCGAGTGAAAGGGGACTAGGGTTTTGAATAGGGTTGAGTGAATTTATTTATGGATTTGGATTTCATCGCTCCATAGCCCGAGTTATCTTGGATCACATCCATGACCCGTTTTTTAAACAATACAATACTATGAAAATGACCCGTTTTTTAAACAATACAATACTATAAAATTGACCCATTTTTCTTACTTAAGCTATTTGATGGACAAATATTATGTTCTTATATGTATTATTAGGGGTGGCAAACGGACATACTCGTCCCGTTTAGGTCTGTCTGTAAAAGTCTGTAAAAAATGAGACGGGATGGGATAGTTAAAATTAAGGATGCGGATCTAAAATCTAAGTCCCCGCAAAAAAATGAGGACGGAGAAAACTCACGGATATTACATTTTTTAAGTTTAAAAATATAAAATTTAAGTAAATGCGGATACTCGCAAAAGTCCGCAACGAAAACGGAATGGGACAAACGTTTTAGAGAGTAAGGGTTTAAATCCTAAGTTTATCCTGCACTAAATTGCGGACAAAACGGACATGCCCAACGAACTGATCCCGTTCTAACTTCTCAACGTCTTTTTTTTTTTGTCATTTTTTAATAGTTAGGTTTATTTTTTTACCAAATTATTTAATTAATTTAATGGTTGGCTTTCACTTATTTTCATATCTTATCATATTTATTTACCACAATGATACAATGATGATTACTATATAGCAATTACATCTACGTATTTATCATACAAAATTACAATTACATTTTTTACTTTTCATTTCTCGATGCAACTTTACCGGAAAAGTTGCATCGAGAGATGTAAACTCCTTCATATATTATAAATATCAAGGTAATTAAAACTGGACCGGATATTGAATCGGTATAAGCTGAGATTTGAAGTTTAAAGATCATATCAGGTTGGATCGAGGGTCTGACCATTATTGTATATATTATATGATTTAATAGTAGTTCTTTATCGTATTGTTTTGTGACTTTTATTTCCTATAACTTTTTAACTAGAATGAGTTTGACAAAAAGTTTAAAATGTTAGAATATTGTATCTTATCTAAAATATATTAGATGGTGCTTGATTTAGCCCAAAAAATATTAGAATTTAAGAAGAAACATATTTCTTTTTTTCTTAGTTGTCAACTTTATGAAAGTGCGATCATAACATTATTATAGAATTAGGTATGACACTCAAAAAGTTAGAAAATAAACTAGAAAGTATTATTTATAAAAAGAATTATAGACCTTATCAAGAAAATCCAAAATTTGAATGGGTTAGAGGGATGTCATCAATTATAAAACTCATTTGATTCAATAATATTAAATTGGTTTTTTTCTATCTTTTATTATATTTTTCTTGTAAATAAATAAATAAAAACTGAAAAAGTTAAAATCTGGTTCAAGTCATGTAATTGGATGAACCCCTGATTTTGACTGGTTTTCCCGGTTTCCATCCGGTTTTTTTATTTTTGTCTCAGTTCCTTGATAGGCCGATTTAAAGGGTTTAATTGATCGGACATAGACCTGGTTCTGATCTAACTAGTTGAACTGTTTGGTCCAGTCCGATTTTCATAACCTTCATAAATATATAAAAACTAAAGTATCCGAAAAAATCACGATTATCCTTCTGACTATAAGTTATAACTTTTTTGATTTCAGGGTTAAAAGTGATTAATTACATCATTGCTTCGGTTACATGTATTTAGTATTTAATGCATTTGATGTGTCATACTACCATTTTTTTTTTTACTATTTTTCTTTTATTTTTAATATCTAAATTATAAGTTTATCAGACTTCAAATACGTGAGAAACATAATACAATTTGAAATTAATTACTTGGAAAATGGAAGTCTCACAACTTCCCATATTGGTAATTACATTAAACCATTTCACTATCTCCTATATTTTAAACGAATTTCTCCCTTTCTTTACTCATAAATGGCCATCTCTCTTTCTTTTCATCAGAACACGTAAAAAAACACAGATAGAAAAAACTCCAAGTTCCTCCTTCAACCTCTAATCAACCATGCAAGTAGTATTACCCAATATTAATCAAATAAAAACATGCATCAAAAATACAAATACACATACACACAAACAGTAAAAAGCAAATCAAAACTCATATCCCCTTTTGAACCCCAACACCTCGTTTCAATATTTTAGAAGACATTTTACAAGTTACATCAACAAAGATCGAAACGCAAACGAAGCGACAATAACTACAGTTGAATACCGATCTGAACCAACAAGAATCAACCACTTTAGGAGCTTTAATGACTATAGTGAGTAATCTTCCTTTGTTTTGCACCTTTCTCTCCTCTTATTGTTTTCTTCTTCTTTTTGTCTAACTTTGCTTAGATCTAATTTGGGTTTGCAAAGAGAATTCGTCAGCACTTCGTGAACATCTTATTTCCCCTTTTATTGAGAGAGTCATTGTCCTTATATAAGAGAATTTTGTTAGTCCAAAAACATGTGAAAGATTTCCTTATATCCTTTCAAGCATGCAAAATTCGTAACCAATTTGTGAGTTGGCATAAAAAGGAGAATACATGATTATAGTGAGCTGGAGAAATGTTGACAAATCTGATCAAAAATATCTTTGTTGTGAACTTTCATATTTTACTGCATTCATAACCGAATCTAACTCCGAATATGATTTGTAATAACTAAATGTGATTTTTTTAATGTATCTTTTTTACTGACTGTAAATATTCTATTACTGAATGTAAGCTTTATAATTATTCCTTTTTTTACTGATGCGTTAAGTTAATTCTACATGTCATTAGTACTATCTGTGTTTTCTTTAATATCCTTTAAGTCATGCAATTCTTTTGATAGAATATTTCTTTTTGTTCACCAGATGTTTGATCGCTTTAATTCTTCTATGGAATTTGAGTGGTAAAATGTTGCTAATCCCTTTTGACTTTGATGGGACAAGTTTTTTAGCTACCTGAAATCGGGTACATGCTTTTCAATTTAGTTGATTTATTTCTTTGGTTGTCCAGATATAAACTAAGGATGTGTTTGATTCTAATTCTCAATATGGTCCTGACAAAGTTTTTTCTCAATGTATTTTAGGCTAGATATGATGATATCATTGTGAGAGTAAGTTATCCATTGGAGTCAAAAACTTATTCCCTCCGTTTCATATTATAAATAAATTTCATCTTTTTAGATTCATTGAATAATTAATATATTTGATCTATATATAGACCAGATACATTAATTATTCAATAAATTTAAAAAGGTGAAATTTGCTTACAATATCGAACAGATGGAGTAGAACTCATTTCACTGATGGGGGACATGCATCTTTTTTTTTTGTGTAATTTATTATAGTTCTATTTTTTTATACCCTAAATGTTAGTTGAGCTACCCCAACCATCCTAATGTCATGGAGTTAAAAACAACTCTAAATAATTGCAATATTTGTTGTCATCACTGTGATTCATGTTGCATACTATATGCTTTTATATTGATTTGGTAATTATATTGTGAAATCTCTTAATGGGTTGATGATAATTTCCAGATAAAGTTTTAGTTAATTCCAATATTTGATCATTAATTGAAGATTTTTATAATCAACTTCAAATTTGAACTGATCATGAAATTTATTGTGGTCTCATGCTTTATAGGTTTTTGTTAAGTCAGTTTCTGTTGAATTGAATTAATTTTTCTTTTCCATTTTATTATTTGAATGTTTTATGATGTTTGTGATTCTTGCATATTGGACCATGGAGGAAATATAGATACATGCAGATAAATCAGATGAGAGATGAGTCCAAATTTCAGCTTGATTTTTTATTAGAATTTTAGAAATTCTTCCACCAATTTTTGAATGGTAGGCGAACTGTTTCTCATGCATGGCTTCATTGATCCTGAGTGTAAATCTAAAACTTATCAAAAAGATTATTATGAATATAATTATCTTATCAACGGAAAATTGGCGGGGAGCATGTTTTACATAGTTTATTGGATTTTGACGTGGCTCTGCCGTACATATTAGCTTTGTAATATATGTAAATATGAGCTAATAATATGTTGAAGGTTTTAAAACTAAAATTTTTGAAAAGGTTTGAATTGAAAAAATGGATTAATATCTAAAAAGTAATATTATTGGAATTGTAAGTATAATCCACTGATAAATATAAACGTATTTATGAAATGTTAGTTGTAGACTGATCATTTTAATGTTCATCTTTTAAATACTTGATTAACGGGAGTATTTTTAGATGTTGGACAACACTTTCTTTTTGTTTTTATTGTGTAGTAATCCAAAGTTTAAAACATCATTAAACTTTAATTACATGTTATTTTATGTTTGCAAAATATTATACAACTCTTTGTTGTTTTTGGCATTTTAAATACATCATATGACTCTATTGTTCTAAATTGACTCTAAGTTGTTAGTTAAATGTGTTATGGACTGGGTCAACGCAGTCCATGTCAGACAGAGGCCCAATTCTTCGGGCAGAGGTCCACAGCCTGATCCAAAGGACTCCTGTTCTTGACTGGACTGACATAACATGTGTCAGACAGAGACCCAGTCCGTCAGGCAGGCTCATGACCTAACGTATGGGGACGTGGGGAAAGCGTCTCCCCCACGTGCCTCATTCAGTCAACTGCCCCATTATTTTCTCCTAGTATTACGGGACAGTTGGACCAAGGGCAAGACCACACGCTAGGTCTTATCTGCTCCTACGCAATCCTTGGCAGTTCTTCCTTGGGCATAGGTAATCCAACCCATGAAAGAACATTGGTTCAACGTTGGGGGCACATTATAAATACCCTCTTTTACTAGAGGGTAATGTATTCTATTATATTCTACTCTTACCTAATATGTACTTGCACTTCGTATACACTCTCACTTTGGCATCGGAGTACCTTGCAGGTACACCCCCATAATTCACCACCATAGTTGTTCACTGGAAGGTTCCTTCTGGTCAGGTCAGATCAGTGGCGTCGTCTGTGGGAACATAAAGCTTTTCCCCGTCTTTTGAAATAGAAGACCAAAACTTCACCTTGTCTCTCAAACCATCCAACATGATCAGCGAACATGATGACAACCAATTCTATGGCCTCGTCGACTACACCATCGGTGGAGACGAAGACCAACCTATCACCCATGAGTCCGACATAAGAGACGGAAAACCAACCAACCCCTCCCCTCCCCTGAACTAGAGGCCAACAGCTTTCCCCAGCCTCAGCTTGCGACTTCCTTCCAACCCATCCCGATACCGGTCGAAGGAGATGCCACAGTCATAGCCATGAAGAACGCGTTTAACTAGATGAACCTCGTGTTATTTCAATAACATAAGAGAATCATCGCACTAGAGATAGAGCGCCAAGCCGACTCTCATTGGCCAAGGCCCCGCCGATCACGCGGGCCCTCACCATGCAGGCGCGGACGTGGACCTCAGCCAGAGGCCACCAAGAAACGCGGGTGCTCCCATCCTCGCCGATGACGGCGTTCCCATGAGCCCAAGAAGAACAAGGCTAGAGGGTGCCCCGAACAACCAAACGGTCAACCAAGGACGTCTCCCCGTCGAGACCAAAGCCTCAGGAATAAGGACTACTCACCCCTGAGGAGCGACGAGGACGACCCTCGCTATCCACTTTCTCGGACCATCATGGAGACCCCACTCCTGGCGGGCATGGAGAAGCCCTAAACCTTACGATGTACGACAGGATGACCAACCCCGACAATCACGTCGACAACATCAATTTCATGCTAGACTACCGCAACGACATCGGGAGAAATGTCAAATCTAGGTTTCTCTCCACGACACTTAGAAAGGGAGTCATAACATGGTACCACTATGCCATAAAAGCCTTTAGACAACGTTTTTTTTTTGCATTACACAACGCTTAAAAACGTTGTCTAAACTGGCGATGCTTAAAGATTAGACAGCGTTTTGGTTAATGTCAAAAGTGTTGTCTAAAAGGGTGCTTTGACTGAAAAAGCCTTGTCTAAAGCACCATTTAGACAACGCTTTTACAATAGACAATGTTTTTGCTTATATTTTAGACAGCATTTTTTTTTGTAAAAGCACTGTCTAAAGGGTGCTTTAGATAGCGCTTTTTGTTTTTTCAGACTACCATTAGACAACGCTTTTTGCCTTTTTATTAGTATGCCTTAGACAATGCTTTTGACATTTTTTTGGTATACCATAGATAACGCTTTTTGGTCAAAACGTTGTCTAAACCCCACTTTAGTCAACGCTTTTTGTGAAAGCGTTGTCTAAACCCCACCTTAGACAACGCTTTTAGTGTAAAATGTTGTCTAAGGTATTCAAATTTTTTTATATAAATTAATTTAAAAAGGCACTGTGTGTTTTATACAGTTTATATGCACCTGTTTTTAAACCACAATTTGCACCAGGTTTTCAACCACAATTTGCACATATTTTTCAACCACATTTTACAAAAAAATATCATAAATTGGAGCTTCAAACCAATATATACGCACCAATTTTGCCTATTTAAACGTACCAATTTTCATCAAACAATTTATATATACAAAACAATTGATAAAAATCATTTCATCCAACAAAATATTTTGCTTCAAATCTACATATTACTTATACTTTGCACATATAACCTGAAACAATTTATCTTCTACTTTGCACATATAACGTGAAACAACACAAAAAGATTGTAATTCAATTAAAACAAGACATAAACAATGTTTATAGTTACAAAGTTATAAATACTCAAAATTCTATTCAATTAAAGTAAGAGTACGATATACCTTATAAAACTCCGAGCTTCATAATGAATTGACATCAATCCTCTTTAATTTCATCCAAATGATCTTTTGAGTAATACGCACACTCGAATTCATCAAAGTACAACATAGTAATATAACATAGTTTGATTTAGTTTCAACTATTTAATTATATGAGATATATGTGTTAAATATTAAAATAACTCATAAGTTAGAAATACATACATTGGATGGAATCTCTATTCGATCCAAAAAAAAAGTTTCTCTCATAAACCTCAACATGAAATATCTGTAATTTATACCATTATATTGTCGAGGACACTACACATGAAAAGAAAATATAGACAAATCCTAAGTTTTATCAAGTATCATCACTAATATAATAAAAAATGTGATAATTAATATACCTCCACTTTTATCCATGTAATGTTGTTGGCTCTCCTCTTTGGTACTTGGATATCTCTTTGTACTCGAAAAGCTTGTATAATGCTAATAAAATATAAATGAATATTTAGAAAAATTCACATAAATAAATATACATATGAATATTTAGAACAATCTCACTTACGTATCAATCATATTCTTCATATCCGGGTATGTAGTCCAATCATTTCCTAACGAATCCAGATAATATACAAATTCCATTATAGGATTAATTATGATCAACAACCAATATCCACTATAAGATTAAGCAAATGTTAGATGGAAACTTTCTACACGACGTCAAAATACAAAAAAATATAATAGATAAATTTAGAATGAGAATCCAACCCAATATTAAACGGTAAAAAGAACAATTTTTTTGTATCTTTGTCGGTCATAAAGAGGTTGCGTACATACACCATGACATCATTTGGTTTATTTATGATTAAAGATAAGTTGACACACGTGGGACTTAAGAATGCGAATTTTTTCTCCAATCCACGTGGGCGTATTACTTTGTCATACAGAAACCTTAAATAAAAACATAATTAACATTAGACTATTCGTTTGAAATATAAAGTAAATAAGTTGTTCAATTAATATAACAAAGTAGATCGGATATACCTCACGTATGTATTGATAACACTGACGCATATATCTTCATGACGAAAAACTTGCTCAAATTCCTCATTACCAATTGATTGTTCATATTGAAAGCCATAAATACCTTCCTCCATAGGTACAAGACGAGTACCTCCGTTCGAAATATCTGTCATTTCTAGAAATGTCTAAAGGCACGACCTATACTTGGAGGTAGGTTTTTTTCTAGGCGCGGTCTTTTTAGCCACAACCTTTTTTTGTGTGGAAACATTGCTAATCTATTTACCATGAAGCTATATATATATCATATAATTAGTTAGATGAAGTATAAGATCATGAATTTAACATTTTCCATGCATAAATATCATATAATTGTGATGTATCTCTTTTTTTTGAAACAACGGACTCGGTATGCTACGAAATCCCCTTATCTTTTGCTTTGGATCTTGTTGGAGTATAATTAAAATTACCATGTAAAAAAATGTACGTAAAAAATTTGAATACTCAAAGATTCATAATGGTTTTAAGCATACCTCATATCCTACGCTAATGACGCCTTATGGTCATGCAACAAACGAACCTATTGCATCTCCCACCAATATTGCATCTGAAACATCGTCAGGATATGGTAATAATGCATCCATCACTATAACAATTTCAACCGAGACTTTCAAACACCCATTAGGGAGTGATTTAGTATGAAGTAATTTTCCCAAAGTGTTATACACTTTTCTCTTGCCAACCATCTGATAAGTTGGTGACGATAAGTAGAGGTGACAAGCGAAAATGCCCTAAAACCAATAATAAATATGGCATTGTTAATGTGTATATATGTCAATTAAATAATTTAAGCTAATAATTTAATTTCATAAAAACATATATAATTACCTCTGGAATATTTGATTGAAAGTTACAGTTGATACTATCTTTGTCTGAAGCATCTTTAAAACCTGAAGCACTATCTATTTTTGTTTCCTTTCTTAATTCAAGAACTTCAGCTTGCAGTGCTTCCAATGTTTGTTGAAGTTCTTTATTACTAGGAGCCTTTTGTTTTTTAATATTCAAGGATGTCAGAGTGATCCCAAATCCCTTACCCCTCACCTGACCAAAATACTCACAGATATCTAATGTTCGACTAAGTATGCTCCTGGAATCATCTGGAGGTAAAGATTGGGATAGAGCCTCCTGAAAATCAGATGAATATCGAATATTTATCAAATATTTGTTAATAAAGTTTTGATTTAATTAAAGAAATAATGTTATACTTACACATTTCTCAAATACTTGTTAAACATCTTCTTTAACAACTCTAGACTTGCTCACACGGGCTTCCTTCCACAAAACATGTGCTGGAAGAGATGTTTCAGAACTATTCTCCTTTTGTAACTACACATTAAGCAAAATAATATGATAAAATATAACTCATGATGAACAAGTATATCATTGCAATTTATAGATACTTACCATAAATTGTTCTAAGCGTTCATATCCAACACGTCCTTTTTTGTATGGATATGCGGGACTTGATGCTCTTTCCTGATTTGTTTCACTTACACTTTTAAATTCTGGGGTTTTCCGTTTGGATTTAAACGTGTCCTATTCTTTTTGTGAAATCAAACTTCCATATATAGATGGAAGCTCTACATCAACAGAATTACCTTCTGCATCTCTAAGAAACTTGGTTGATAAAAATGTTATAAACCCTCTTAGTAGTTTTCAGGACAATTTGAGACAAAAAGGTCTTCTATCATCATCAATATTGAAACACCTCTAAGAAAAACATACACATTGTACGTTTGTACAAGTAATTTAAAAGACATAATTAGTTGGCATAATTAAAGACATAATTATGGTACCTTTATCTCAGTGTAAGCTCATAATTTCGACATGTTGAAATTTAGAGCTTGAAGCCATCTCTGTCGAAGAATGATGAAAGAAAAGAAATTTAAGAGATGCTGACAAGGTTAAAGGTTCCAATGCTTCGACAGAAGGACAAGTAGCATTCTGACAGGATAAGTTTGAGAAAAATTGTTTATAGTTAGGCATTTGACAGAATAAGGTTGTTTTTCGACATTTCGACAGAAAAGGGTTTTGACAAAAGCAGTATTTGGCAGATGCTGAAAGGGTTGTTTCTTCTTTAAAGGCTTCGACAGATTGAAGAGGTGCAAGGTTTCGTCACCAAAGAAGGGAATTCAAATTCAAAAAGTTGTAACCTTTTGACAGTTGGACACATGGAGGTTTCAGGGGAAGAAGTTGCATGCAGGCTGACACTTGTCATTTATTTATGATTTTTCCGTTCTAGGCAGTTACTTTGTTTGTATATAAATAGAATAGGTTTTGTTTAGAATAGGTGTGTGAAAACTGATACAAAAATTCCTGTAAATACTCTAAGTACCCAGTGTGAGAGAAAATGAGTTTGATATTTGGAACCATGTACGTTTGAACACCATTTATCCTTTTAAGTTATTTAAATTGTCAGTTTATTCATCAAGTTTATTTCATTTTTAAGCTCTATTTACTTTTCTGCAAGTTATAGCTTTCGACAGTTCTTCTTGTTTTTGTTTAAAAACTTCAACTTTATTTTATTTTCAAAACTTAAACTTTACTTTACTTTTAAAATCAAAGTTCTTAACACTTCGACAGTATTGACGAAACAAACCATAAACCAATCACAAATACTAAGAGTAGTTCGACAGAATAATTGCACATGTGTCCCAGGACTTGTTTGGTTGGTCCTGCAAGTAACCCAGTTTTCTGAGAAATTGGTTAACCAGAGGTTGTTCGCCAGAAATCACCGCGAACAAATTGGCACGCCCAGTGGGACAGTGCAGTTAATAAAATCTAATAGAGAACTTTCTTAGAAAAATTGTTCCTTGCTACGTTGTATGATTCTTATAAGCGGTAAACTAGCCGTAACCGACGTAGAAAGACCAAAGAGAACAAGAGGAAGAAGGATGGCCAATGCTTCAAACAATCCTAACGAAACTATTCCAGTTTCCAATCCCATCCCTTCGTCAGAAGAAATACCAGTTTCTGGCCCTGTTTTAGAACAGATCAGGCCTCCATTAGGGGATTCAATACCAACGGGTACAGCGTCCCAAAATGCGCCTAGTTCTTCCACCATGGGACACGCCAGACCCTTTGGAACCCCTCCCCCTGGAGGAAATACCTTCAGGCCATATCTGAATTATTCTCAGCCCTTGACTGGGAGGGAACAACCATATGGAATGCCAACATCAATGATGGCAAGCCTATATAATTCGTCACCATTATTCTCTGATGCTATGGCTCAAATATCATCACCATTGCAGGGTTCAGGATATGGTGGAAATGGAAATAGAATAAATCAAGTTCCACCAGGTTTCCATATGCCCACTATGACAAACCATTCTGCACAAGTAATTCGTCAACAGATGGATGAAAGCAATCATGATATGGTGCAGGCTTTGACACAACAAATGGGAGAAGTGTTCAATCCTTTAATACAAAACACTACCCAAACAAACCAAATATTGGCATAACAGATGGCACGCATTGCTGACTTTTTTGGAGTCCCTCAAGCACAGCAAAGAATGCAATTGAATCAAAATCCTGCCAATAGGCCTGCAGAAGAAGAACTTACTATAAACCAAAGGCCATTAGGAAACCCTCATGAAAATCCCAGGGGCCAAGAGGTGATAGTTGAACAGCCTAATGTAGAAGAGCCCATTCGACAGGAACCAAGAAGAATAATAGTCCAGAGAGACCAAAATGCTGATGAAGTATTACAGCAGAGAATGCGTTACAATAACATGCCTGTCGAAAATAATATTGCCACCATGGTTGAGAGAATAATGGCTCAAAATGGAGTAAACGTAGGATTACAAAGGCCTAGTTATACTTCCCCCTTGTCTGAATTTGTTTTACAACAAGAATTACCACCAAGGTGGAAAGTCCCCAAATTCACCAAATTCTCAAGGGATACTAGTGAGTCCACCATAGAACACGTAGCGCGTTATTTGATAGAGGCAGGAGAGATTGCTAATAATGAGAACTTAAGGATGAAATATTTCCCAAGTTCTTTGACAAAAAATGCTTTCACTTGGTTTACATCACTTCCTGCAACTTCAATATTCACTTGGACCCAATTAGAAAGATTGTTCCATGAACAGTTCTATATGGAACAAACCAAGATAAGTTTGAAAGAGTTGGCAAGTGTCAAAAGAAAATTTTCTGAACCTATAGATGACTATTTGAATAGGTTTAGATTATTAAAAGCCAGATGCTTTACACAAGTGCCGGAACAAGAACTAGTCGAAATGGCTGCAGGGGGTCTAGATTATTCCATAAGGAAAAAACTGGATACCCAGTACTTAAGAGACATGGCACAACTGGCAGACAGAGTGAGGCAAATAGAAAGACTAAAAAATGAAAAGTTTAGATCAAATAAAAACAAGAAAGAAAGAGTGGCCTATGTGGGAATAGTTCAAGAAGATGATTATGACGAAAACGAATCAGTCATTTTCGACCAGCAAGAAATTGATCTGGCAGAACTAAAACAAGGCCCTCCATATTCTTGTAAAGTTTTAACTCCGTCGAATGGAAAAAATACAGTCGAAGTAGAAAAGAATGACAGGTTCCCTAAAAGAACCTATACATTCGACATCACCAAATGTGATGAAATTTTTGATTTATTAGTCAAAGATGGTCAGTTAATAAAACCAGCAGGCACTAAGGAGCCTCCTGTAGACCAACAGAAAAAGAGAGGGTTTTGTAAATACCATAATTTCTTGGGTCATAAAACTTCTCAATGTTACCTTTTCAGGGATCTTGTCCAGAATGCAATCCAAAATGGAAGGCTGAAGTTTGGAGACAAAGCCAAGCAACAGATGAGGATTGACTCCAATCCCATGCAGGTTGTGGAGGCCAATTATGCTGAACCAGAAATGGTAAATGTGGTCGAAATGGAGATCATGGCTGAGGAAAATTTTGAAATGGTGGAAGTTACTGAAAACTTCAACACTAACTTCACCATGATAGAAGCTGCTGAAGGTTTCGACACCCATGTAAATGTGGTGGAAGGGGCTGATGACCTTGCAGACCAGACTGAGGAAGAAGAAGGCAAAGCTTCTGAAGACTTCGACAGTGAGAATGCCGTTGAAACTACTGAAGGTTTCGACGAAAGAAATACAGTCAAGGTGGGCAGAAGTTTCGACAAGAAAAACTATGAAAGAGATGCTGAGCAAGGGGTGATCTGGGACACTTTAGGAGAATCAAATGGGAAGTTCGACTTCATGGTGAAATATTCAGCACCACCAAGCTCCAAAACGGATATCAACAAAATCAAACCCACAGGATGGGGAGGTTCCTTCAAAAATGATAATGAAGAGGAGGGTAATAAAACCCTCATTGTCCAAAAAGAGGCCACTAAGGGCCTTAGCCAGGACAAGATCAAAAGAACAGAGACTGATGACAATGCCCTCATTGTCGAACCAATAAACAGTAGTACCATCAGAACTGAAGAACATTATGTCGAAGGTGTTGCACACTGTTGCAAATACATCTATAAGGGTTTACACCCAAAACGCAGTGTGAATCAGTTAAAAGAGAATATCCCGGAGGAAATGATGCTAGTCGAAAAAATGAACAAATTGAAAATCACAACTGAACGGAATGCTGGGATTCATATGGTCGAAGTCACTCAGAAGATAGGGTCGGACACCAACAAGGGAAAGAAACGTCAAGAGAAGCACCATAAGCTGGTATACCCAGAAGAGAAAGAAAGTCTTGTCGAATTCATCCAGAGGTGTCAGAAGAAGAACGCAGAAGTTATGCTTTGCCCAAGATGCAGTGCTGTGTTCGACAGGAAAGTAGCTGATGACTTGGAAGCAGCAGAAAAGACCCAGAGGAAAAGAAACTGGGGGGCAGTCCCGCAAGTCAGGAATGAAAGGTTCGACCCAAGAAGAAGGGAGCATCATATCCAAGGAATGGGAGAAAGACGTATCAACACCTATAAACCATCCAACAGACCAAATGACGACAGATGGGTTCAACCTATAAGGGATGCCCAAGGTCAGAAGAGATGGAAGAGTTTTGAAGTGAACAGGGGTCCCTCAATGGAAGTAAAAAAGGAGGCAAGGCCAAAGTACGTCTCTGAAAACTACAAAGGGAAGAATCCTATGTCCAGGTCCCAATGGAGAAGATTCCAAAGGCAGAAGAAAATTGAAAAGGAAACTATAGAACACAAAAGGGTTGGGCAGAAGGAAGCTGAATCAAGCAAGTATGTGCAGATTACAAGCAAGGGGAGACCTCTGGCAAAAGAAGAAACCCCTCAGAAGAATGGATCTAGTGACACCACAGAAATGCAGAAAACAAACAGCAAAATGCCAGTGGACGAAGAAGTTACAGATGACTTCAGTTCAGAGTCTGATGCGTCCTTCGATGTAACCGGCAATATGGTTTCTGTGTTGCCCAGAGACTATGACAGGATAATGGAAGTCGAAGACGAAGAGGATGACATGGCAGATGATAGCATAGGCCTGAAGCCTGTATGCTACTACATAATGAATAATGGCTGTGTCGAAGAGCAAAATGCTTTCTTCGAAAAGCCAGATGATGCAATGAAGGCTCACTTAAAGCCTCTTTTCATAAAAGGAAAGGTAGAAAACGTGGGTGTCAACAAAATTCTGATAGATGGAGGAGCAGCTGTAAATTTAATTCCTCGTTACATGATAAAGAGGATTGGAAAAGATGACTCCGACACTAAGCCTCACAACATGGTGTTGTCCAACTATGAAGGTAAAGTAGGGACAACACTGGGGGTAATACAACTGAACTTGACTGTAGGATCCATCACCAGGCCTACAATGTTTGTGGTGATAGCATCAAAGGCAAATTACAACTTGCTGTTGGGAAGAGAATGGATCCATGGGATTGGGGCTGTGCCATCCTCCATGCATCAAAGGATAGCAATCTGGAGGCCAGATGGGATTGTCGAAAACATAGAAGCAGATCAGAGTTACTTCACAGCTGATGTGAACAATGTCACTAGTCGTAACTTCGACAAGAACCTAGCCCACATAGCACCATGCAATCCTGCTGCTTTCGACCTAACAGCTTCCGACAACGCTTACTGTTCCATGTACCTCCATCCTACACATGGTTTCCAGTGGGATAAAGAAATAATTGGGGAGACGAATTACACTTGGGGAACTGCTCATGTCAACCCAACTGGATGGGGAAGTGAGTTCAGTGAAAATGACTGAAGCTTCAACAATGGAAAGGATTTCGGCTTATATAGCCGAAAAACAACTCAAAGCGGCCCTTGAGGCTGAAATAAGAAACATGGCTGTCGAAGCCAATACTCAAGTTGTCAAAGAACAACATCCTCAAGAAAATATTGAGGAACAACATGCAAAGCAGAGTTTTGAAGAAGACTCTAATGGCGAATGGCAGAGTCAAAGACTTGATGCCATTTATGATGACGAACCTTTGGGGTTCGAAAAAGATCCATCCCCAACCAATATGAAAATGGTGGCACAGGATCCTTTAGAAGAGATTAATCTGGGACTGGGGGCAGAGAAAAGGCCCACTTACATCAGTGCCAAGATGGACCCTCAGCTCAGAGTCGAAATAATCCAGCTGCTGAATGAGTTTAAAGACTGCTTCGCCTGGGATTATGACGAAATGCCTGGTTTAGACAGAAATTTGGTTGAATTGAAGTTGCCAATACTGGAAGGAAAGAAGCCAATAAAGCAGACTCCCAGACGCTTTGCACCTGAAATTCTGTCGAAAATCAAAGAGGAAGTTGAAAGGCTTCTAAAATGCAAATTCATCCGTACAACGAGGTATGTCGAATGGATTGTTAATATTGTTCCTGTGATTAAGAAAAATGGCAAACTAAGGGTATGCATTGATTTTAGAGATCTAAACTCAGCTACCCCTAAGGATGAATATCCTATGCCAGTAGCAGAAATGCTAGTAGATTTTGCAGCAGGCCATGAGTATTTAAGTATGCTTGATGGCTATTCTGGTTATAACCAGATTTTCATTGCTGAAGAAGACGTTCCAAAAACAGCTTTTCGTTGTCCAGGAGCAATAGGAACATATGAGTGGGTAGTCATGCCTTTTGGTTTGAAAAATACTGGAGCTACTTACCAAAGGGCCATGAATTCTATTTTTCATGATTTCATTGAAACGTTTATGCAAGTTTATATAGATGATATTGTGATTAAATCTGCCTCAGGCTCAGACCATATTAACCATCTTCGACAGTCCTTTGAAAGGATGAGGAAGTTTGGTTTGAAAATGAATCCTCTTAAATGTGCTTTTGGTGTGCAGGCAGGGGACTTCTTAGGCTTTGTGGTCCACAAGAAAGGGATCGAAATTAATGAAAACAAAGCTAAGGCCATAATGGAAGCGAAAGGGCCATCGACAAAGAAGGAATTACAGTCTCTACTAGGGAAAATCAACTTTCTTAGAAGGTTCATCTCCAACCTTAGTGGAAAGACATAGGCCTTCTCACCTCTACTTCGACTGAAGAAGGAGGGCTTCACTTGGGGGCAAGAATAGCAAGATGCTTTCGACAAGATCAAGAAGTATCTGGCAAGTCCTCCAGTCTTAATATCTCCTTGTCGAAAAAGAAGCATGAGGCTCTACATATCAGCATCTGACAGAACATTGGGAAGCATGCTTTGTCAGGAAGATGAACATGGCGTCGAAAGAGCCATCTACTATCTCAGCAGAGTCTTAAATGATGCTGAAACTAGATATAGTATGATAGAGAAATTATGTTTATGTGTATATTTCTCTTGTACAAAGTTAAAGCATTATATAAAACCCATTGATGTACATGTATCTTCTCATTTCGACGTAATAAAACATATGTTGTCAAAATCTATTATACATAGTCGAATTGGAAAATGGGCTTTAGCCTTGACTGAATATTCTTTAAAATATGTGCCTCTAAAAGCTGTCAAAGGACAAGTGGTTGCTGACTTTATAGCTGACCACTCCATACTTGGAGATGAGACAAATTATGTCGAAAGAGAGCCTTGGAAATTATATTTCGACGGTTCCAGTCATAAAAATGGAACAGGTGTTGGGGTATTGATCATTTCTCCCACTAAAATTCCAACAAAGTTCAAGTACAAAATAGAAGGTTGTTGTTCAAACAATGAAGCAGAATATGAAGCTTTAATTGCTGGACTTGAAATTTTGTTGGAATTGGGGGCAACAGAGGTCGAAATAATGGGTGACTCTGAGTTGGTGATAAAACAACTGACAAAAGAGTATAAATGTGTCAAAGAAAATTTGATCATGTATTTTGTGATAGCCAACAGACTCCTCAAGAGATTCGACAGTGTAATCTTTAGACACATTCCTAGATTAGAAAATCAGGAAGCAAATGACTTGGCTCAACTGGCATCAGGTTACAGAGTGTCGAAAGAAAACCTGATGAAGGTTGTCGAAGTAAGAGGAAAAGTTGTATCCACTAGGCTATCCCCATCTGATTTGGAGACCATGAGACTAGGATATGGTGATGAAGAAAACTTTGAAATTTTTAATGTGGATGATCTAGGGGTAGGAGATTGGAGAAAACCTATCAAAGATTATTTACAAAATCCAAACCAGACAGTCGAAAGGAAGATAAAATATAGAGCTATAAGTTATGTGCTTTTTGGAAATGAATTGTTTAAAAAGACTGCAGAGGGAGTTCTACTGAAGTGCCTAGGAGAGACTGAAGCTTATATAGCTTTGTCGAATGTGCATAGTGGTGCATGTGGTGCACACCAGGCAGGGCACAAGATGAAATGGTTGCTATTTCGACAAGGGATGTATTGGCCAACAATGTTGAAAGATTGTGTCGAATTTGCAAAGGGTTGTCAAGAATGTCAGATTCATGCAGGCATACCTCATGTGCCAGCAAATGAGTTACATTCCATTATAAAGCCTTGGCCATTCAGAGGTTGGGCTTTAGATTTGATTGGTGAGATTCGACCAGCCTCTTCAAAAGGGCAGAAGTACATTTTAGTTGGAGTAGACTACTTCACTAAGTGGATTGAAGCTATACCATTGACGAATGTAGATCAGGAAGCAGTCATAGACTTCATCCAGAAACATATAATGTATAGATTTGGAATACCATAGACTATAACCACTGATCAAGGATCTGTGTTTACTGGAAGAAATATGCAGGCATTTGCAAAAGAGATAGGTTTTAAGTTGCTAACTTCGACACCTTATTATTCCCAAGCAAATGGTCAGGTCGAAGCAGCCAACAAAGTAGTGATAAATTTGATAAAGAAGCATGTGGGTAAAAAACCCAGAAATTGGCACAAGACTTTGGATCAAATCCTTTGGGCTTGTCGAACGTCTCCTAAGGAGGCAACTAATTCTACCCCATTTAAATTAACCTATGGACATGATGCAGTGTTGCCAGTCGAAATCTGTTTACAGTCAATACGAATTCAAAGGCATCATGAGATTCCATCTGAAGTTTATTGGAGTATGATGATGGATGAGTTGGTTGATTTAGATGAAGAAAGGTTACGTGCTTTAGAATTAATAAAAAGGCAGAAAGAAAGAGTCGAAAGGTTTTACAATAAGAAAGTAAAATTTAAAGCCTTTTTAGTAGATGATTTAGTTTGGAAAGTAATTTTGCCCATGGAGAAGAAAGATAGATTGATGGGAAAATGGTCCCCTAAATGGGAAGGACCTTTCAAAATTTTAAGAGTTTTTTCAAATGGTGCATACGAAGTTGAAGAAATAGGAAAAGATAGGAGAGTGCTGAAAATAAATGGCAAGTACTTGAAAAAGTATAAACCAACATTGCAAGAAATAAAAATAGGAACAAAATGAAATTGCAAATAAAAGCTTGTCTTCGCCAAACAGATGGCGTAAAATAACATTACATATGAAATTGCTAAAAAGAAAAATTCTTAAAACAATAAAATTTCCTATTGTCTATTACAAACTACTGTCGAAGGAAGGCTGCTTTGAGTTCGTCAAATTTCTTCTTCTGAAGCTGAATTCGACGCTCGCAGAGACTCTTGCTGACAGTCAGTTCGTCAATCTCCCTGTGAAGTTGTTGAGCTGATTCTGCATGTTGGAGACCTTTTTGAAGTTCCCTGTCGATTTCCTCTTGGTTGGGCTGTTGGAGGGTGGCCTGGCGTTCCTTCTCTTGGAGGATTTTCTTTTGAAGTTCAGCAATCTGAGCCTGATAAGCCTGAATGTTGTTTCACACTCAGCAGCAGCTTTGGTGTATTCGTCAGAAAGCTTGTTCAGCTCTGAAATTTTTTCTGTTGAAGAAGCTACGATATTCCATTCTGAAACTTGTTCTTCAGACTTAACTGTAATGTTCTGAGAAAATTCCTTTTGACGAACCAAATCAACACTTACAGAGTCAATCATTGACATCAGGTCCATCACCAGTCGGCTCTCTTCAGTCGAAGCCTCCAGCAGATTAGCTCGTTTCAGGAGTTTCTTTAAGTCGTACTGGGCAGAAGGATTTTCAGCCAGGGTCTCAAACAGGTCCACCCCAGAGATTTTTGCTTTGATTTCATCCATGATGACACTGATAGGTTGAATGTCAGAAGTGGCCCCTGAAGCTGTCGAACCACTGTGGGAGGAGTCTTAGAAGTTGTACCTGGAATTGAGTAGAGCTTTTAAATATTCCAGAGGTTTTCTAACTTTCAAGCTTTCAATTTCCTCGTGTGATAAGCTTGTCGAACCAGTGCCCAAAGGGGTTTCTGTCGGAACTTTTGAGGAAGTAGGAACATTTTGGGAAGTTCCTCCAAGGCTCAGGTTGGTTTCTGGTTGATTCGACAGATCAACCTCTTCTTCGACAATTTCTTTGTCAGCCTCTATGGTATCAGCTGGCTCTTGAGCTTGTACGTCCTGGCCAAGAGCATCTCCGTCAATTTCTGTTGCAGCAGCTGGTCCTTGAGTTGGTGCATCCTGGTCTGGAGCTGTTTTTTCCTCTGCAGTAAAGTCTGGGCGAAAGGGAGAATTATTGCCAGAAGATTCAGAGTCACTGATGTTAAATTCGTCGAAAGTTTGAGGCCCATGGGCACCTGCATCTGGGGTGGCTTCTTCTTGAAGCCTTTCAGCCAGAGTCTTCTCAGAGTCAGAAGGAATAACTTCTTCTTGGACTTTAGAAGTTTCTTCGACATCAATAACAACCTAAAGAGAGCATAAAAGGGAAGTTAAGATAAGAATGTATGCAGTCAAAACTAGGGATGTTGCCAGTCGAAAATAATTACCTGAGGGATCTCAGTATGAATACTTGAGTCCCCACTTCTTTCACTCCTTGAGGGAATTTTGTTGGTTGGACTGGCAGGGGGAGTTCGTCTGTGAACTATGGATCTTTGGGATGCCACTGTTTTTATTTTTAGACCTTTGTTTCTTTTCAGAGGTTGAGGTTCGGGAGATTCATCCTCAGACTCTTCGACACTCATCTCCTTTTCTTCTTGTTTTCTTTTCTTGGCTGGTGTACGAGTCACCTGCAGTAAAAAAAAAAAAGAAGAGGTATTCAGTATAAAGGAATATTGAAATACATAAATAAGAAGGGGTTGTTTTATTTGTCGAAACCTTTTTGGCAGTTATGGGAGATTTTTCGATTGTCTTGGAAGAAGTTCCCTCACCAGCAGTTTTCTTGATAATTCTAACAGCTGAAAGAGAAAGAATTGCATGAACATTAATATAAAACATAAAACGAGTTAGAAATAAAAGGAGGATTGTAATTTCTTCGACACCTTCAATAATGGGTTCTTCCACACTAACATGTTCTATCCCAACATGAAGGTGCCCAGGGAAGTTGCCCAAGTGATACTTCGTCGGAACCACACGTTCCGCAAGTTTCTTGCTGGACTCGCGAAGCAGTTTCAAATCAGATCCACACACAAACCAATCTGGGAATGGAGGGCACAAGGCCACACCAAATTCTGCAGAAGGGAGTGGGGGAAACCTTGGAGGAAAGGTGGTGAAAGCAAAATTGTAACGTGCATGAGTTGGAATGTACGAAGGCACCTCCAGCCTATCCATTTTTTCTGTAAATTTTTGTTTTAAAGTTACTGCTGCTTCACCTATGGTTCGACGAAGATCACTGGGCCTGTAAATAGTTTCAAAGTACTTTTGAAACTTTTGAATTTCTTTGATATGTTTATCTGTACCTTTTTTCTTCTTGTCCTGCACAAAAGCAAAAGCGTTCGTCAGGAGAGTGGTGAAAGTTGCTACATCAAAGAATTTGTTAATATAATATTCCTTCCACCAAACGTCGAAGTCTTCAGTGCATAGGAAGCTTGGTCGAAAGATAGTGGGGTAAACTTCCAAAGATGAGTCGAAGAATTTGTTGTATGACTCTAAACTTCTGTCGAAGCTTTGAAATGAGTTATAGAATATAATAGAGTCTTTCTTGTGAAAAATGGGCTTCGTCTTCGTCTGTATTAGCCCAAATTGTCTAGCCACCAGGTTGGGTTGGTAGACAATAAGAGACACTTTAGTGTTGTTGAGACTGTGGTGGGAGAAAAAGTGCCTTGGCATAAGGAAAGCCTCCCAAATGGATATATAAGAGTCTTCTTCTTTCTGGTTCTCCACTGGGAGTTGTCTTGTGAACCATCTGGGACCCACATTTCTGTTGGCAAATGGTGCCATGGAAGGAGTGAACTTATAGCGTTTGGCGAACATCATTATGTAACTGGTGAATGCTTGTCGAACACCTATGTTGTCATCAGTAGGGGTTAATTGGACTAACCTAGGCCATTCGACGCGCCTTTCTTTCACCTCTTCTTCGTCAACTGGCATTTTGACAGGGATACAAGCTTCGAAGGTTGCGTTTAACCACAATTGTAGGAGCCAGAAGGGGCCTGTGAGACTAATATTGCCTTTGTCCTTGAGGGTTTTTAAATTACTCACACTCTCACTCAAGGATTCGTAGAGGTTGGCCAAAAGCAACTCACTCAGGCAGAATGCAACTCCATTATGAAGTTGATTAGCCATGATAATATAACTTCTGGCAACTTGAAGTGACCTAGTGCAGAAGACAAATTTAGCTAGCCATAGAGTGAGGAAGGCAATGTGCTCTCTGTCAGATACTTCCTCATTATCTTCGCCTTGGTGATGAGTGATAAAGACGGAATATCCAGCATGCTTGGTGTCGAAGCCTATGGGGTCCTTATTTAGGTGTTCAGGGTTGAAAATTTCTCCTAAAGGACTGAGGCCAGTAATGGCTGCTATGTCGAACAAGGTAGGAGTAACCATACCACAGGGTAGGTGGAAAGTGTTGAAGGTACTATCCCAGAAGTACAAAGAGGCCAGCAGCATGTTCTGGCAATAGCGTGGACCTTCCTTCGACAGTTGGATCAGGTCATAGATGCCAGTTTTCTTCCAGAATTTCTCTTTGACTCTTTCGATCCTAGTGAGCCAAGCTAAGTAGTCGGAGGGATCTTTCGTCAAGGGAGGACTCCTAAAAATCCTAGCTTGATTCAAATAAGACAGATCTATCTTTGTCGAAGCTATGGGAGTTTCAGGTTTTTTGGATGTTGTTTCGACAGGCTTAGGGTTCTTGCTAGCAGCTATGGGTTTGGAAGCAGAATAACAAGGATAAAAGTCTTTCAAGCGGTTAGGGTCAGCATTAGGATAAAAAATGGGACCTAGCATGGCATGATGAACTCCAGAAACTGAGATAGGAATCATTACCTGGGACCTGTAGATGCTTGCTTTCTCCCTTTCATTTGGGGGTTCTGGAATGTATTGTTGTTGTTGCACTTGCATGGGTCCAGATAGTGTATGAGCAGGAGGAATGTCAGTTGTTTTCTTTGTCTTCTTGGCGCTACGATCAGCAACAGTCTTTGAAGGAGCCATTGATGTGAGAAGATGAGAAGTTTTGAAGGAGCAGAAAGCTTTGAAAAGGGTTTTAATGGAGTTTCTGCGTTAGAAAAGGGAAGAGTTTTGAGGATGTGAAAAAGAAGAAAAGGTTGTTGAAGGTGGTATTTATAGAAGATGAGAAGATAAAATAAATAATAATCATAAAAAGAAAAATGAAAAGACTTTTCAGTTGGAAAAGTGGGAACATGCGTTTTGATCCATTGGTGGTTATTGAAAGTGACGGTTGGTAGGAGGCCATGATTTAGCTAAAATATAGGGTTATGGAGGATTGTGTAAACGTGGGCTAGACGTGACGTTTTTCAGAAAGTGGAAATCATGGTGTTTTCTTGGGACTCAACAAAGTCACTTTATAATAAATGAGGCTGACAGGATGTCAAAGGTCATTTCGACAGCAAAAGATATTTCTCCAAGAATAGTCGAAAACATCTTTGCTGGGGGGCAATTTGTAAGCTCATAATTTCGACATGTTGAAATTTAGAGCTTGAAGCCATCTCTGTCGAAGAATGATGAAAGAAAAGAAATTTAAGAGATGCTGACAAGGTTAAAGGTTCCAATGCTTCGACAGAAGGACAAGTAGCATTCTGACAGGATAAGTTTGAGAAAAACTGTTTGTAGTTAGGCATTTGACAGAATAAGGTTGTTTTTCGACATTTCGACAGAAAAGGGTTTTGACAAAAGCAGTATTTGGCAGATGCTGAAAGGGTTGTTTCTTCTTTAAAGGCTTCGACAGATTGAAGAGGTGCAAGGTTTCGTCACCAAAGAAGGGAATTCAAATTCAAAAAGTTGTAACCTTTTGACAGTTGGACACATGGAGGTTTCAGGGGAAGAAGTTGCATGCAGGCTGACACTTGTCATTTATTTATGATTTTTCCGTTCTAGGCAGTTACTTTGTTTGTATATAAATAGAATAGGTTTTGTTTAGAATAGGTGTGTGAAAACTGATACAAAAATTCCTGTAAATACTCTAAGTACCCAGTGTGAGAGAAAATGAGTTTGATATTTGGAACCATGTACGTTTGAACACCATTTATCCTTTTAAGTTATTTAAATTGTCAGTTTATTCATCAAGTTTATTTCATTTTTAAGCTCTATTTACTTTTCTGCAAGTTATAGCTTTCGACAGTTCTTCTTGTTTTTGTTTAAAAACTTCAACTTTATTTTATTTTCTAAACTTAAACTTTACTTTACTTTTAAAATCAAAGTTCTTAACACTTCGACAGTATTGACGAAACAAACCATAAACCAATCACAAATACTAAGAGTAGTTCGACAGAATAATTGCACATGTGTCCCAGGACTTGTTTGGTTGGTCCTGCAAGTAACCCAGTTTTCTGAGAAATTGGTTAACCAGAGGTTGTTCGCCAGAAATCACCGCGAACACTCAGTCCAAATTTTTTCTTTAGTTTCGTTCAACTGTTTATTTCTCCAATCATCACAAGTAATTGGAACCTCATTCCTTACAAGTGTACCAATGAAAATTGTCAACGTATAACCGTTAGGCTCAATAAGTTGGCCTAGTAGGCTTCAATGCACATCTAATACGATGCTTCGATCTCTATCACGAATCACTTTCTTCATAACTGTTATTCCTCTTTTAATTTCCTCTTCTGTATTAGATACCTTCTTACCTCCATGATGAATAGAATCATCACCATGTGGGTGATCCTCGTTAGTAGCCATCTAACCTGTAATAAAGAAAATAAGGATATCAAATATAAATTATAATGAAAGTACTTATCTAAGCTATAAATTATGATACCCAATGATATATATAAATTGAAAAATAAAGAAGAGCATATAAATTTATTGAAAATGAAATAATATATAACATTTTATTATATTACCTCTTTCACTAACATCTCTTTCTTTTCTTGGTTGGAATATGAATTACTTGTTTCTTAGCAATGTGGACAGATGAATTGATCTAAATTCCCCTGTTATGATCATTTCTGATATATGACTCGTCCTCTATAAGATCCTCATCTTGATCATTTTTATTCAACTCATTTCGTCTAATGCATGAATCATTCTCAACATCAATATCACATTGATCTACACCGCTATCATCAACAACTTTGTTAGATAAAAGCATTATAGATCATTTCGTACTCGTCGGGTCAGTGACATATAATACTTGTTTAGCTTGAGATGCTAGAATAAAAGGCTCATCTTTGTACCCCACCTTATGAATATCCACTTGCCAAAATCCTAACTTATTCATTCGTATGCCACTACTATTTACCCACTTGCAACCAAAGATAGGAATCTGAAACTTCTCGTAATCAATTTTTTTTTTAGATTCAATGATTTTCTTAATGAAAGTTTGAACAAAAACCTCAGTATTTTAATCGACAGGTACCGCACAAAATCGTTCACAATTTTCTTAAATCCTAACTCAAAAAATAAAAGAAAAGGAAAATTGATTTGATTATGGTTGAAAAAAAGAAAACAAATATATATTATTGATAATATTTCCCATATTATTTTTCGTATCAATTGAAAATTAGAACACACACATATCTATAGAAAAGAAAGAGAAAAAAAACCGTACACACGAAAAAGAAAAAAAAACTCGTACACACAGATCGGAAAAGGATATACGCATATGGATTGAAAAAATAATAATTTATATAATCACTCAATTTTCATAACACATATTTATGAATTACAAATAGCCATACAACATATCTATTTGGCTATGATACCAATTATTAGAAAATTAACATAATATAATATAATTCAATAAACATGTATCTGTCATAGTTGAATCCATTTGCTTGTATGTGAACTGAGAATGCTACTACCTCTTTCTAATATAACAATTACACTTGATATCTCTCCTAGAGGAATAGCCAAAATATATAACCATCCGATTAGGGAAAGAACCTCTCAGCGGACTATCCAAAAGAATGACCCAACCAATCACAGGTCATTCAATAATTAAGTCCAATACAATATTCATTTATTAATTATAATTATAATTTATAATTGATAATTGATACAATAATCATATTTTATTTAATAATTAGTTAATAGAATCCACAATATATTTAACCGACTAAAGAAGAGCCAAATAAGGAAGACGAAAAACAAATTGGTTGAGTAAAATGCATAGGCCTTTAAAGTTTTCGAACAACATATGTAAATCTTTAAAGCTTTCCGGTTAATATGATTTTTGTGTTGCAAATCAAGTTATAACCTATTTTTGGAATGTATATCTTGTTCTTGTTTCTTGATTTTTTTTTTCTTTGTTATTTCATTTTATTGTGTGTTTCATCAAATGTGTTTTCTTCATCTTACATTTTTATGTTGTTTGTTTTTGATTTTGAAGTTAAATATACTAACATTATTGAATTAATCACCTCTTAAATAGCTAAAATGACATTACTTCAAAACAAAAAAATTCTTCTTATTTTACATATTTTGACTTTTTGTTCAACCTTCCAAATTTAAAGATTCTACCTTTTTTATGATTAATCATATGTTTAGTCTTTAAAATTTGTAATTATATTTACTTGGTTTTAACAGCTGTGTTGTTTTCGGTATGTACTCTACTTGGTTTTAAATGCTTTCATACAAATTTGTAATGGTTTATTCTTGGTTTTTTAACCTGTTAATTGTCTAAAATGTTACTACTTGAAATCTTTTTTGTTCATTTTACTTTTTAAGACTTTTGGTTCAACCTTTGAAGTTTGGCAATTTCTTAACACACCCCATGAGTTTCTTAGGCATCTTATGTGCGGATAAAAATACTCATCTGTTTCGGATGTGCAAATCAGAACATACTTTTTTTTTTATAGTTTTTTCCGGATGTGCACATCAGGAATATTTCCGGATCTGCTGATCAAGAAAAAGACCAGAAAAAATGAGATTTTTCAATGCACTACAATTATTATATTATATACACTGCAATTATTCAAACATTTAACCAAAATGAGATTTTTCAATGCACTGCAATTATTATATACTAGCGTTCAAACAGACACTTTCGTGCCCGTTTGTCCGCTTTTTTTTACTGCACTAACGCGTTAATATATAAATCGGTATCTTTTTTTATTTCTCAATTTTAATTTTAATTATTTGTGTGATAATATTTTATAAATCTCTCTCCCCCTTCCTCCCTCCATCTCTTTCCCCACTCTCTCTAAAGAGGGTATTCTTTCTGTTTGATCTAAAAAAGAAAGAAAATAGACAAAACACCAAGCTATTAGTATTGAATGTGTGTTTTCTCTATGTTGAAATTTTGCAGTTTATTGGCAGTTTTTTTTACATTGACATTTTTTTACATTGACAGTTTTTTTATTCATTTATTTTAATTGAAAGACCATTTTGTATTCGAGCAAAAAAGAAATTGATATTAAATCAAAAGCCTTGGTACTACTAAACCCAAATATTGGTACATAATCAAAATAGAGTGAAAAGAAGAAAAAATAATTATTTTATTTTAAAAACTATTTAAGATTCAATTTAAATGTCAAAAGGTACTCTAAAGATTAATTAGAACGTGAACATGTATAAGAACTAAGAAGATTTAGCAATTCATCATCTTATAGTTAAACGAAGACAAATAAACAAATTATCAATATATAAATCATACAAATTTTTTGATATAACATATATAAATTATACATTTAAAACTATATAATATGAACTTGAAGGACAAAAAGGAGAAATATGAAGAAATATAAGTAAAAATCTATAGCAAAAAATAGCATTAATTAACCATATCGGAGAAAAAAACCATTAATCTCAGTATAAATTTATCATATTTTTAAACAAAACAACAAATAGAATCAAATAAAAAATAAAGAAATTGATGGTATATAACTGAAAAAATTAAATGATACAATAGACAGAAACATGCAATACTTTGAGTTGTGATCTTTCTATAGATCTTGATCACCATCGTTTATTTTCTGCCAAACAACCAACATATAAATTTACAAAGATAGGAATGAAATGAATAACATTAGTGATTAAATTTCATGTTCATCCAAATGAATCTGACTCCAAAAACATCTAAAATAATAATATAATAAAAATGATGATAAGATAAAGAAAGAGAGAAATAGTTTTTGAAAGAAGAGAAATATAACTTGTACTTGCATTAAATTAAGAAAAATAGTATGTGGTGGTTATCAATAGTTGGTTTTATGAAAGTTAATAATAATGAGTTTTGTGGAAATGAATAGCAAGTGAATTTTATGGTAGTTATCAAATAAATGATAGAAGAAGTTAAAGGGCAAATTAGTCTAAAAAATAGGTCATACCAAAATGATATATAAAAGAAAAAATTATATCACATTTCTTTAAAAAGTTATTTATTGTTATAATGTATATGGTAAGAAAATTATAATATAATTATTAGTGTATTGAACAAATCTTATTTAAGTAAAATATTTGATTTTATATACTATCTCTTACTTTAAATAATTGATTTATCAAAGATCATATTTTTTAAATAATAATTGACTAATTGATTTAGCTATATAATAATAAATATTACTTTAACTATTTGATTTGCATTGAGAACCAATGCCAAATATTTGACCCAAATATGATTTTTAAATATTACTTTAAATAATTAATTTATCAAATATTTATCCCATATATAAAGTATAAGAAATAGTTTCGGATTTGCACATCACGAAATATTCCTGATATGCACGTTCAAAACAAATCAACGTTTTCTTTTAAATGGTGCGTCCTACGTCCAGATGTGCAAATCCGAAAATTAGGGGCAAAAAAATAAGTTCGCGCGGTGGCTAAGAAACTTATGGGGTGTATTAAGAAATCCTCTGAATTTAAAGATTCTATCTTTTTACCCTATGAATGAGATGTTCAATATATTAGTAATATTGTTGATTCTTTAATAGTATAACTAATATGAATTTATTTTTAGTTTAATCGATATTGATAAATGGCATGTCCAATTGAAAATGTTAAAGATAACAATGACTCCAAAGATTTGTGGAAATTTGATGTTAGAATTAGAGATAGAACAATGTTATTTAGTACGAATAAATTTGAAGAAGAAATGTAAGAATGCATACATGTCACTATTTTAGAGATTAATTTTAAATTGTTTTTAATTTAACTTCCTTTTTAATAGGGATCATGGGGTAGTGGTGATAATGAATGGTTGAGATTTATTCTTGCATTTCTTGTTTTCACATTTTCTTACTATTAAGCATTTTCCATCTTATGTGGTATGTCACAAGCACGTCAAACAAATAACACTTAAAAATTGTTATAGTGGATGTAATGGTATCTATTTCATCTCTCTTGATAACTATTAAGTTATTTTTTTCTAACATAAATCTTCTTTCATATCTCATGTTATTTATATATATTTTTATCTTTTAGTGTGCCATGATCCAAGTCATCGTACCAACCCATTCGGTTCATAAGCATAAGTCTAAGCTTATGGTAGGAAATACATACATCGTACAAAACTTCAAGGTTGTTAAAATGATTTCTCCTTCAAAGCAACCAATCATAACTTTAAGTTGATATTTTGTGGTGCATTGTCCTCTCAAAGTGCGGATTTGACTGACATTTCTTCGACGCTTCATTATACTACATTTTTAACTCGTTTTTGACTCGTGTGTGACATCGGATCAAATTGGCGCCTTTTTCGATGACTCTTGTCGATTTTAACCAATATTAAATTCATAAGTGTTGCGATTTTGCGTCTCGGCCTCTTCGATTTTAACCAATATTTAATGTAATTCTTTAATTTGTTCAAATTATTCTTAAACGAATATTGAAATTAAGTGTACAACTATATTGTGTTATTATATGTACTATTGATATTGTAATAGATTTTTGAAAGATTTATTTTATTAAGTTGTGAATATATGATTGTGTGCGACATATCTATGAAATTTAGTTTCATATTATTAGTTTATTTAATAAACAGTTCGACCGTAGGCTCAACCATTTGAACCAATCGAATATTAGATTGAATGTTTCACCGGTTTGATCTCTGATCTGGTTTTTAAAACATTGCTTTTATCTTTCTTATCTTCTCAGGATTCAAATTAGTGATCATAATCTTCTTAGTGGCAGGTGTCCCACTAGAAGGTTCAAGAATGGTGATGTTATTCATAACATCTCTCACTTCCTTGACCTTATTTAACCAATACTTCGTCATGCCACCAACATCCTTAGGAAGCTCAATTTCTTTGAAGATACACTCTCACTAGATTGGTTAGATAAATCTTCAGAATTTTAATTCATGTTGGAAGAAGCTTATAAGGACGAGTTTGTTGCATGTGAAAGAGAGAGATGTTAGGGTTTTGCTTTGAGAGTGACAACTATTTTGTGCGAAAGCTAGATAACTTTGCTTATATATATAAAACTTATCACCATGGTTGTTAACAAAATTTGTAATAAAATGCAAGTATTATTTACCACAATTTCTAATAATAGTTGTAGTATATAGTATTTTAATATTGATATATTTATAAGACTATAAATGTAGGGGCAATTCGGGGGGTCAAGGAGAAAACATTTTTACTTGGGACACACCTTTGTGAGAGACACACCACATATCCACCTAAAACCTTAAGGTGATAGGTGTGTGGGTTCTCTCACTTATATAATGTTTAATCTTCCATTTTCTAATCAATGTGAGACTTATTTCTCACACTTTATTCTCAACACTCCCCTCGAGTGTGAGTCTATACACAATGCTCCCTTCAAGTAGAAGTTTTCTCTTCAACAGAACACCTTCTACCCACCACATGCGGGAAGTATTTTGATACAAGTAAGTTGGTCCCTTCACTTGAAACCAAAGGCTCATGATACCATTGTTGGGGCGATTTGGGAGGGGTCAACGAGGGAGCATTTCTACTCGGGACACCTTTGTGAGAGATACACCGCATATCCACCTAAAATCTTAAGGTGATAAGTGTGTGGGTTATCTCACTTATATAATATTCAATCTTCCATTTTCTAATCAATGTGAGCCTTTTTCCTCACACTTGATTCTTAACCATAAATTCAAACCACTTTTGTAATGAAAAAAAAACAATGGTGTTGGAAATCGAAACAAATAACATTTCATCTATCACAACGGTTGTTATTAAGGACCGTGATGAAATGTCTTTCAATAAAATAATAAAAAATTCAGATGCACGAAAATGAGATATCACTACAATTGTTTAAACGGCCGTAGTAAGATGGTGTTACCGAATGTATATTTTGTAGTAATGATTTCATCTGATTTTCAACTAATGAATTTGGAACAATAGATGGACTTGGGATAAAAAATGTCAGTTTTTTCAATAAGGCTCTTTTGTCTAAGTGGTTATGGAGATTCATTAATGAGAATAATGCATTGTGGTGCAGCGTGTTAGAAGCGAATATGGTCGGCTGCAGAATAAGGTTCTTGTTAGGGAGCCTTTAAAAACAGTTCGGTTGGAGTCCACTTGGTGGAAAGATATTTTAGCATTAGGTGAACCTTTAAATGACAAGAGATTCTATAATTTTCTCACTTGGAATTTGGGGGATGGTGGTAACTCTCTCTTTTGGCACTCAAGGTGGATTGGATCGGTTCCATGAAAACATTTATTTCCTGTGTTATTCGAGGAATCAGAACAGAAGATGGCTTTAGTGAAGGACTGTGGTAAGTGGGAAGAGTTGGTTTGGAAGTGAGACTTACTTGGGCAAAATGTTATCAAGTTCGAGGGTTCTTTAGAAATCCAGAACTAATTGTTATTGTTATTAGAGGGTTTGAAGTCGATCCATGGGAAACGGGATTATATTCGTTGGAATAAAGGTAACTCCAATTCTTTTAGTGTTAACTCTTGCTATGTTGCGCTTTCTAGTGTAGACAACGATATCTTGTTAGAAGCATAACTTGTGGCAGCTCTGCATATTTTATAGAATTCCAAAATTCTGTTGAAAGTTAAAATTTTCGGTTGGAGACTTTTCCTTAAACGACTTCCAACTAGGATGAATTTAACTAGTAGGAGAGTGGTAACTAACCCTCATGAAATGGTTTGTATTTTGTGTTTTCAAGCCGATGAAGATATTGATTATGTTTTTCTAAATTGCCCAAAATCTCGATTGGTGTGGAATTATATTGAATCTTGGTTAAGTAACATCAATTCAGAGTCAGATTGCATTGATCACATGTTAAATTGGTTGAATTCTAATATTTTTCCCTCCTCTTCTTGCTTGCTTTGGTTGATTATTTGTTGGTATATATGATAGTTTAGGAGGCAAGTTACTTTCAACTATGCATTGGTTGTCTCTATTGATATTTTCCACATGATAGTTCACTTTCCTTGGTATTGGGCGGACTCGTCGGATATTAGTAGTAGGAAGTGCAATATGTACGAATGACACAAAATATATATTGCTTATTTGTAATTAGTTGATTAAGGTTTTGTTGCCTTATTCTAATTGGTGGCAATATCATAAATAATTAATGAGATAATAAAGCAAAATGGATCCAAATCTAAGAAAACATACAAGACCAATAAAAGAAAAACGAAGCAAACTTCAAAAGCCGCAGACGTACGACAGAAAATTTAAACAATCATTTATTGGTGCAACTTTTGCTGAATGGATCAATTATTTTTGTCATGTTCTTTAAGATGTTTATCTTTTATATGCTTAGTTGACAAACAAAACATCCAACAGAGACAGGTAGGGATTATATTATTTAATTGGTGGAGTTGATGCATCCTCACCATGCCACCACATGTAGGTAGTTTTACAAAATAAACAAAGACACTTGCTACTGTTTAATTTTTTTGTTATCTAAAATACATTTATTAATAGTTAATGCCCATTTTTTACTAAATTAGATTGGAAATTTTATGTTTGAAATTGAAAGTGCAATGGAAAAATTAATTGTTAACTTTTGACTAAAGCAATGCACAATTTTCAAATAAAAATGTTATCCCAACTTTTATTTTTATTATTAAATAAATAATTTTATATTGGTACTTAAGTTTCTTGAAATATTATTGTATACATATAAGTAAATGCATCATATGCTAAATTAATTAATTTAATGAGTTTTAAAAGTTGTAAATATTACTATTTTTCAAATTAAATTTAGTTTTATAACATAAATTATTCCTATCACCAAAATATAGTATATATTAATTAATTTAGTCTTTTTTTCTGGACGAGCATAAGGCACAACTAATTGAAGTTCAACTTGTCTCAACTCTCAAGACTATTCAACTCAATCCACATGTTATTAGAAGGTATAAAGTCTATCATCTCCATTTTCACTTTATTATTCTTGAATAATAAATTGATTTGAGCGTTAAAGTGCTAATCATGCATGTCCATCCCGTGTCGTTTTCCAACTTTTATAATTTTTAGTTCCTTCGAGAAGCTGGAACGTCAATTTCTGGTTCTCGAACAAAACAATAACCCAGTATGTGGGAATTTACTTATGGTTCCTACAATTTCCACAAGAATCAAGTTCGCTTCGCAAAAGCTAACGAACAAACTCATAAATTCCAAATCGGGATTCTAGTGGTTCATATCCTGATCTCCAATTTGAAAGTTTACAACCTCATAAAGTCGTCGAATTGAGAGCGAATCAACCTCTAATTCTTATGTTTTCCCTCTTCACCTTTCGCGACCTTCTTAGATTTCAGAATCGAGAATGTTCGGAGGTGAACATATAAATCTATCGCGATCAACTACCTCTGTTGTTCTAGTCCTCCAGATACCAAATCTTTAGTTTCCTCAATAACTCTGTAAATTAGCGAGAAGAAGACTCTTAGACATAGATTCAGGGTTGTGTCGTGGTCTAAAGGTAATTTTCATGAAGAATTGGCCGAAAATTCACAACCTGTCTCTCGACCTAGCGATGTCTTCGTATTTCCTTATGTGAGAGCTTTTACCGAGGCAACACTTTCAAGATACCACAAATTCATAGTTAACGATGCACGATTATTAAAAGTTCGTAGTTAAAACCGGGCGTCGATCCAATATCGGGGTGCGTCATGAAGGTGCCACAAGACATCTATGTGATGCATTCGGGCCTCCATCGACCTGATCGTTGAGCATAGGTCTGCTGAGCACACCCATAGAAAGATACCTTACATTTCAGTTGAAAGGAAACCAATCGATATAATCTCTAGTCAGCGCTCTGAATCCTTGTTTCAAAGGAAAGAATTTAGAGGCTTATCAAGGAGCATCAACAACGCCCAACCGTTATTTTAGATTTGATAAAAGTCAACCCTTAGGTCAGATCTACTGCAGGTTGGACCTCAGATCTACTTCATGTAGATACCTACTCTGGAATAGGAAGGGAACCATGAAATCTTAGCCTCGACAATTGGATAACGCCTCTCCAAAGCATTAGCGAGCAATTCGAAGAGGTCGAAATTCAATGGACAGACTTAAGCTACACCCTTGGAAAATCCAATCCTCCATCATACATCATCAAAAAAAATACAGGGCAGGGTACGTCTGCCCCTGTCCAACTCGGGGAGGCACCTTTAAGAAAGGAGTCTCGCCTCAAATACCTAAGTAGGATTTTCCACCATGGATCCCTGAGAAGAGACAAATACCCTAGACCTTGGATGCCTTCCAACCGAATGGGATACTTCAGAGTGCAAAGAATGTTCAATCGAAACTCCACCAAAGGGCAACGACCAGAGACCCAAGATATCATTCATGCCAAAGTAGTCGTCGAAGGTTTATCCACCCTGTTGTCTCAATTACTTATTTGTAACAAATTCCATATATATATATATATATATACACACATATATATTCATCTTTTGTTGTGTGTTTCTTTGTCTCTTTCTGCTAGAATGTCTGGAACAAGAAAAAAGATAAAATGTGTGAATGTGTATCCATCAAAGTGGTTGTTCCTCCTCTTGTACCCTCTTTGTTAAAATTAGAGGCGAAGCTCATTCCCCCACCATCAAAGTGGTTGTGGCATCCACAAGTTTATCCACCTCGAGCACATGATAAGGTGCATGAGCTGGAGTGGTATCCACCAAAGGATGCGGGGAATATTTTGAAGTACCAGTATTCAATGCAACCCAGATACCTTGGGAATCCGCAATACATTAGAACATATTCATATTACTTACTTTGTCCATATTATATGCAAAAGGCAATCACTATTGAAATAAAACATGAAGGCTCTGTTCTCAACTAATATTTCCCTCCTCTCTTCAAAACCAACTGCACTCAAGATATCAAGAGTAACAATTTGTGTTTTCCTCACATCGATAGGGGGTACCTTATCGGGGCCAAACCCTTCTTCATAACCAAGTCCCTAAAACTGAGATTTCATTTTCTCATTCATTGTCACCTCGTTCAGAGATAGAGATAGAGATGGATATATATATATATATATATATATATATATATATATATATATATATATATATATATATATATATAGTGAGAGAGAGAGAGAGAGAACCCCTATAGGTACAATAGAAACCAACACCAGTTAAAGTGGATCTTAAGCCAATTCTTCGGGTATGAAACCCAACAATATTGAGAATAATAGGTATAAATATAGCAGAAAGTAGAATGAGATGTAGAGTGATGGGATTTCATCCAGAGAAAACGTCTAAAAAATCATCCCCATCCAGAGTAAAAATGGTCAAACTAAGAGATGATCGGGTGAAGCTGAAGAAGCCCATAGTTACGAAAGTTATCTAGAGATGTACACCTTAGGCAAAAAAAAGGTAAAAAAAACTGAGAAAAGGATTTACAGATTTGTAATCGACACACATTTGAAAGATCCTTATATACGCCCAAGACCCCTGATGAATATGGGAAGGAGAATCTTGTAAATGTTTTAAGGCGACTACCTCAAATTTAGAAAAAGACAGTTGAAGTCCTACTCTTGTGAACAAAATTTCATAAAATTGGACCATGAAATCGTTAAAATAGTTGCATATCCTTTTCTCTCTTGGCACCAAAAGGGTTAACCATTTCAAAGGATCACCAACCACAATGTCACTGTCTCTCAAGGTGACCTCCTTGCTCTGATTCGAAGAAGTGCTTGCTACCTTTATATCTACCCAATCATATAGCGGTGCACTGACCAACATCAAAGATTTAAATGTTCCAACACCTCAGCGTCATTTGGATTGCAACCCACAATTTATAGGTAGGTCTGAATGAAATCTCTAACAAGATCACTCTTTTTCAAATTGACCCGTACCTTCTCTTCCGACAAGATATGAGGGAGTATTAGGACCTCGGTGTGGGTTATTTTCCTACCAATATTTGATATAAGGGCGTCTAAAGACCCGAAATAAAAAGTTTCTTCCTCCAAGGAAGTCTCAAACACCCATTTTCACCCATAATCGTCAGTTATGAATATAATTTATGATCCTACGAGATCACTATTAAGAAAAAGATGATGAGAATCCCAAGATGATCCAAATGATAATTCCACTTCAAAATCTCTCGCTAAAGGAAAAAGTTTTAAAGAGAAATTTTGAATCACGTCTAGTAATTTTCTCAGGGAAAAGGAGCACATATGTTTACCTGGAAGAGTAACTGAAACCTGAAAGCTAAAACGTTGTGAAAAATTCCAAATATTCAATCCACTCTCTATAAGCAATAATAGTCTAAGGATTAAGATCAAATATGAGCAGGAATCACAATATCAACGATTAGAATTCCACTTATAGAAACACGCCAAACTCAAGTGCACTTAAGCACTCTATGAACTACGCCACACCCTGATTGGTCACATCATCGCACATATAAGGAATATGTGACAAAATGTCTCAATGATTAAACCATATAAAATATGCATGTTCCACATTACTTTTCAAAAAGCTAATCCCATGCGAATCGATTCTATTTCACACCGGACTATGACATGAAGGTCGATCAATGATATTTAAGGGTCTGGAGCGACCAAAGGCCTTGGGGTAACTATTCTGGTGCGGACAAATGGTTAATTGACCAAAGGTCTAATCCATCTCGATCCTACTCTACTCGACCCAGAATATAAAAATATTTACATGCTATGAGAATCTACATAATCTTCTATCTCCAATTTCACTTTACTCATCTTAAACCTTGATTGCCTTGAACGTTGTAGTGTTAACCATGCATGTCCACTATGTGTTACCGTAAAGAAGATCGAAGCCACCGTTCGAGATCACCAGCTATCTAACTCTCATAATTTCTGATTTCTTTAAGAAACTACAACATCCATTTTCGGTTCTCAAACGAAACACTAGTAATTAGTATAAAAAATCAATTAATTAATAAATTCAATAACTATAATTTTGTATATGTACTCCCTCAGTTCTATATTATATACAAATTTTAACTTTTTAGATTCATTGATTATATATATATATATATATATATATATATATATATATATATATATATATATATATATATATATATATATATATATATATATATATATATATATATATATATATATATATATATATCAAACACATCAATTATTTAATTAATCTATAAAGATAAAATTTGATTATAATATGGAACGGAGGACAACTATATATTTTTACGACACTAACATTTTCTAGTATAAATAAAAGGCCATCAATTTTTTAACACATTTTTTTTATATTTACATGTAGTTTAACCCTATGATTTGATATTGTTAAACAAATAAAGCAAATTTCAACGAAACATAGCATAATAGAATAAAAATGTCATTCTATTGGTTGGTTTTTTCATGACAGGACAAAGCAATTGTTATTCTGCCCAAATTATAGAGTATGAAAATGATGAAAAGTGATGAAATAAGATGAAATGCATTTTATATATTTTTGCTCAATTCCATCCTTTTTTAAATAATCCAAACAATTAAACATAAAATTAAACCATTTCATTACATTTCATTTCATTTAATTCCATGAATCCAAACATACCCGAAATTTGAAGTATTAATATTATCTCTTTTTAATTTTTATTATTCTACACATTTTGGGTATCAAAGGAATAAAAATTAATAAGAGATAAAATTTGAAGTATTTAATGAATCCTATTTCATCCCATTCCATCCATCCATAAATTTGAAGTACTAAATTGATCTCTTTTTTAATTTTTCTTCTACACATTTATTTGTCAATGAATTCCTAATCACCGTAACTTTTGGTCTAATTTTATGCAAAACAATATTAGTTATTCTCGTATTCGAAATCAAAGAAATAACTTATACTTTAGAAACACAACTCGTATCCCAAATCCGCACCATAGTCCAAAATTTTAAATTTTATTTTTATTCCAAATCCAAGAAATAACCCACACTTAAAAAACTATCCATATCATACATCACCATATCAATATCAATATCAACAATTTCTATCTCAATCAACTAACCTCATTATGTCTCATGGAGTTTAAATGAGCAGTAATAGTGCATAATCAGATAATCAAGTGTGAAAAACAACAATTTTGCACTCAAGGTGGCTTGAAAACCATTAACCTTGGATCCTTCTAGCTATTATAGACGACCTTATAAATACTCTTAACACGTAGAATGAAGTTCAAAATTATTTCCAATCCCCATATCACTCTAATTTGTTAGTATAATGTATATTCAATATCAAACTTATTTTTAGACAAATCCTTCTAATCCTTCTTACAATGCAAAATACTTTATGGATTATATGAATGATGATGCGGATGAAGATTGAGAGGTTTTTCTTTGAAAGTGTCGCAATGAGAATCAGATATTAAGTTACCAATTAACTTGAATCACAAATAAATGTCACCATCGAGCTTTGATTTATCCAAGGGAAGGGGAAAAGATCGAATAACCCAAAATATGCATGCAAAGTTAAAAGTAAGACTAAAATCTAAGCAAGTGGGAGATCTAAGGTACATGGTTTGGTTATACCTGTAAACACCCCAAATTTGCCCTCACTCATTTCACCATGGCTTGTGATCTTTTCATGTGTATAAATTCAAACATATCATCTCATATTGCATTTTTGCTTCACTACATTGGTTCTAAGTCATCTGCATCTAGGGTTTGTGACCTGAGCAATCCATGAGCTATCTGAGCCACTCCAAAGGTCTTCAATCATCTCAAGAGGGTCCATGTATGTTCAAGCATCATATTATATCCTCTATAGGTCAAGGAAGTCAAAGAATCACAAGAACTGAGGAAGGTGTGGAAGCAGAGCCAAGTTTAACTGCACAGATGACCTAAAATTAGGGTTTTGGTTTCAGAGGCCATAACTCCAAATTTTTTGGTCATTCTTGTTTCTATTGGTCTCTATATGTTATGAGGATCATGCATATCAATTTTCATGAGGAAATTCAATGGGGAAGGCATCTGATCAATAGATGACTTCTTGAGCAAGTCAGTGCAAAATCAGGGCATCTGAGGCCCCCAATGACCCAACCAAAGGGTTTTCTCCATCATTTTGAATGTGTATGATCTTTATTTGATCTTAGAAGATGTTAGAAGTTCACAAAATTGAAGAATTTCAAGCCATTTGCAAAATTGCCATTTTAGGAAAGTGACTTGTAATGAAACTTGCCATTTTGGGAAAGTTTTTCAACCTCCTCTTTTTGATTCAAAAATGCTTCAAATGAAAAATCTTTGGTCATGAAAGTTGTAGGTTGGATCCTCCCATTTTCAAAAAGTACAAGAACTCATCCTAATTCATTTTTAATCAAAAGTTATGGCCTTGCAAATTTGGACAAAATCACTAAATTTTCACTTTTTGCACCAAAGAGGGAAACTTGCAAATTCTCATGCCAGGCATTTCTATGACCTCAAATGGACTTCTACACCTCATAACATCATAACACATTGCCTAAAACTCAGAATTGACCCAAGAATTCCCAAGTTTCACGGCTTGTGCATGAAGAAATCAATAAAGGGCCAAACTTAATGAAAATTGCAAAAAAAAAACCATAAGCTTCAATCCACTTGCTGGTTTGCCTCAATCTCACTTCCATGGTTCTCCTTGATCACAGCTGCACAAGACATGCCCTTGTCCTTGGCCTGAACTTGCTCATACCTCAAAGGACACCTAACCTTGACTTTTGGCAAAATGGACCATACCAATCAGCATAGCCCACAACAACTCTCTGACTTATCACAACTTGATACATGGACCAAAAGCAACTCAACACAACACACAACACAAGCTGAAACCTCTCATAAGACAACATTCACCAAAATCCTCTCTTATGCACTTTCATTCGAAACTCAGCATTCAAGCATCAAACATTCAAACAAACTTCACAGAATCACTCACCATGATCCACTGATCATTTCCCAACCATCACTTTGCCCTGAAACCCCCCATATTAAAAACACGATTTCCCTCCCCCTTTGAGCTGAACTGAATCAATCTCATAAACCAGCCATAAGAAATTCCATCCAAGCATTGCAAACTTCTCAGGAGGTTCATTAAAGGCATATTGGGCCAAAGAAGCAGCCAAAAAGCTCCAGGGTTGAAAGCTTCACCTCAGGTAGCTATGCGAATTCATTTTTCCAGAAGCTTCATTTTAAGTTATTAATTGGTTAAGTGTGATCCCCTGAACATGTTGAACTTTGAATTTTTGAAAATGATGAAGAATTGAGTATGTATGGCTTGTCTGAAATTTCTGCCACTTTTATACCTTGCTTCGAATCTTGTTAATGGTTAGAAATAAATTCCATTTGAGGTTAGATTTAGGTTTAGGGGAGTGAGAAGAACAAATATGGAGCTTTAGAGCTCCAGAAATAAACTAGAGAAGAAGTTGAGATTTTTCAGGGAGGGATGTCACCGGAGAAGACGACCGGAGCTCTTCTCCGGTGACTTGAAAGTAATTAGGGTTTGGTAATTAGGGTTAGCTGAGTTTAAATGTGGGACGTTGGATCTGGGCTTCCCGCGCGTGCTAGAGGGTCAGGATGAGTTCATTTAGCCCTAATTGTGATTAATTAAATTAATTAATTAGGATTAGTTTTAAAATGCCAGTTTGAACCTAGGTCGTTAGATAACGCGCGTAGTCTTCCCTCCATCTCCAGGTTTGAATGTGAGCCCTAGGATCTGCATACTTTCCCTTTTATTTAATTTTATTTCATTTTATTTGTATTTTATTTCCACAAATTTTTAAAAAATAGCAAAACACATTAAAAAATTCTGAAATTTTTTGTCAAACCTTTTATTAATTTTCAGAACCCAAAAATATTTTTATTTTTATTTTTTGAATTAAAAATTATTTTTAAATCATTTAAATGTTTATTTTTAATTAATTAATGGAAATTAATTTATTAAAAATGCATTTAGGTATTTAAAAATCACCAAAAAATTCACATTGCATTTTAATACATTTAGAAACATTATCAAACTCTCAAAACAAATTTCTTTTTGGTCCTTGATGTATTTTGACATTTTTCATTGGAATAAAAGTTATTTAAAGGCAATATTTTGGTCCTAACTTGGAAAAATTCATTCTGCCTAACCATGAAGATTTTGATGATGGTTCTTCTTGCATTGCATCCGTCATAGCATGTAGTTTCTAGGGTAAAATTGGTTTGAATTTATCCTTCATTTTCAATTTAATGTGCATTTTTCCTTTTGAAGTGCTTTGAAACCCTAGTTGACTTGAGAAAATCATAACTTCCAATAGGTTAAGACTTGGGTCCCCTCCTTTGGGCAGTGAACTTGTGTAGGGTTAGGGTTCCTTTGATCCTATTTTCAATTTTTTTTATCATGTCATTTGCTTCTGATTTTGAATTTTGCATTGCATATTGTATGTAAACCCTAATTCTTGCCTTCATTTGCATCCATCTCTCATTTGCTTGCATACATGAACTTGCCATGACATTTTGTGCATCCTCATGACATATAAGACATCTTAGGACATATTAGAATCATGTTTGATCATTGCATCATTCATTTTCCATGTTATGCATCCATTGCATTTCATAAGTTTTCATGAGCTTTCATGCCTCCTTACATGCTTCATTTGCATCTTCATCCTTGTATGATCATCCTCATCTCTTGGCATGTGTTTGCATCCTCTTTTAGCACCTTTAACATCATGCTCATGCTGCTGACTTTGTCTTGTATCATGGAATTTCATCTCATTTTCATTGCATTTCATTTCTTTTGCTAACTTTTCAGGTGGTAAGTTGTTGTGAGAAGTGAATTTGCCTTCACTTCTCACAATCTCTTCTCATCTCTCTCATGCATCATTGCTGCATTTTATCTTGTGTTTTAGAGTGAGCTTGCTCACTCATGTTCCCTCCTCACCTTGTTTCTTCAAGCAACTTGTCTTCTTAAAGTGAAGCAAGCTGTCTTGCTTCTTCTTGCTTCTCTTCCTTCATCCTGCTTCTTCCTTGGTGGCTTTTCTCTGAAGATCCTCTTGCAAGCCTCATAAACCCTAGGAACACCCAAGCATGATCACAATTAGGGTTTGATTAGTCCCCCATTAGTTTTACCTTTGTGTCATCTTTGAGTCTTCTTTTCTCATCTCTTACTCAAGGACTAAACCTTAAAGGTTTTAAGGCTTTGTGATTAAGCTTATGCCTGCATCCTTCTATTAGGATGGAGTGTATAACTTTAATCCTAAGTGTTAAAACCTTAATGTGTTTAAATCCTTTAACCAATCCATCTAATAATCACTAAGACATCAAGCTTGTAACTTGGGCCTTGCATTAGGGTTCTAATTCTTCCTTAACTGGTTAAGAAGGACTAACCCTAGTGTTAATGGACAAGTCCCCCTCAAGTCGTCTTAAAAACCATAAAAATCACTTCTTAATCTTACCATTAACTAAAATCCACTTTAATAAAGGCTTTGTTTTTTCATGAGGTTAATCCCTAATCATGGATTAAGTTGAGGAGCCTTCCTCAGCTTAAATGTTCTCATCTATTATCCTTCTATTAGGATGGTGTAATGAGTCCATTAAATCCTTGATTATGGCTTAAACTCATTACTTAACACTAAAAAAAAACAACAAAAACATCTAAATAAATGCAAGTAGGTTAATGATCTTAATCCTACATCATGGTGATTAAGTGTGAGGTGTCTACTTCATACTTAAGGTATTCTCATTACCCCTAATCAGAGGGAAGATGTGATGGGTTTACTAACCCTTGGTTTAGGCTTAAGCTCATTAACTTATGACAAACTCCAAAAAGCAGTAAAAGACTGAAAACAAAAAACCAAACATTAATCGTCTCCTCCGGGATTCTTTTCTCACCTCATTCACTCACAAACGAGAACTCGCTTCTTCCGTCTAATGCAAGACAGTTAGCACCTGAGCCAGACAGGTCATACACTTGAGCATAGGCAAGTAAGCAGTTCATCAGTCAATTTATCTTTCAGTCTCTTTGAGTCGAACTACGGTGTTCTGACTTCCTCATTGCACGAGAGGATACATAGGCATAACTTAACAATTATCGAACAAAAGTCTTTGTACATCCCCCCTCTTCCAGCATTGTTTTTAAGCCTCATAGTCTTGAGCATTTCATTCTTGTTCTTACACTGACACTTCTCCTATGCACTTCACATTCCTTTTGCACTGACACTTGCATTCTTTCCAGCTTTGATACACAGATTGCACTGACATTACCCCTCTAAAACACAAATCTTTTAAGCGTGGATCCCGTCGAGTACGACGGACAATCTGGGTGCTAATACCTTCCCAGGTTGTAACCAACCCCCTTTCTCAGTTTCTCTGGTTCGCGGCCGTCTCATCTGTATTTTCTCAGGTCTATGCAGCATTACCTTTCCTTCAGGATAAAAATGCCTAGCTGGCGACTCTATTCATTCCCTCTCTTTTCGCCGACCGTTCGCGTCTGTACCCTGCTTGACTTAGCCTCATTTAGTGGGAGCGACAATACCTAGGAAAGGTGCTAGCATCCTAAGTATCCTTAGTACTCTACGGGAACCTCTTGTTAATATTTGTGTTATGGTTATTATTACTTGCTTGCTAATTGGGACAAGTGTATGGGAATGTTTTATTAAAAGGGTAGAAAAGAAAATAGAGGAAAAATAAAAAGGATTGTATTTACACTAGGGTGAATGAGTGTTTTTTTACTTAGGGTGCTCGCCAAGGATTGTAGTCCTTGTGCCTACATATTCTCTCGTGCAATGGGAAAGTCAGAGCGTCGTAGTTCGTGGTTGATTTGAAGGTGAGGGGTCGGTGGTGTTGAGGGATTTGAGGAGAGTTGTGATGTGATTTTGTTTTGTTTGGGTGAAGGTGATGAGTGAGGTAGTGGTGCGGTTATGTCGTGGTTGTCGACTGATGAAGGTTTTTTCAAATGGAAGAGGGAGGAAAAGCTTTTTAAGATGAGTTTATGGAGTGTTTTTGTATTTTATAGAGAAATTCCTCTTTTTCATGAATTCTCCCCCTGGTATTATTTTTCATCCTTTTAAACACAACCAATTCATCTTGCTATTGTTACCGTTGTTATAAGTTATTCTCAACCATTTGTCTTGATGCTGCAGGTTTGTAGTGGTGTTGTTATTTTCATTAGCAGAATGATGCAGGTTGCAGGTACTTTGTTGGTTTTGGCAAGTCGTTTTTGTGCGCAGCGGATTATTGGAGTGTTGTGGCGTGATATGTTGTGTGTTGGACAATCTATGAAGTTGTTGTTGTCTGGGGTGTACGGATCACATGAACAATAATACAAAAATATGTCCTTTGATTTTCAACTTGAAATTTTTTTAGTAGTAATTGGGCTTTTTATATTGCTGAGTCTAGTTTTGTGGTCTTTATGATCTCTTTTTCTTGGTAGAAATTTTGTGATGATTTTTAAAATATGGAAATGAATAATAATAATAATAATAATAATAATAAAGCTTATAATGGATTACTCCATTTTTGAACAACATCTCCAACTTGACAAACAAAATTCGACTATCAATAATCTTGAACAACATCACAACCTTGAATCCATATGGAAATGATCTTTAATTGAGCGAAAAACCAAAGAATATCCAAACCAAATAACCATGACTTACAAACTGCTTGAAATGTACCAACGACCTTGATCTTTGATAGCTCTGCAACTTTGCCTTTACTAGATGAACTCAAATTGGCACGAAAACCCTAATAGGAGCCTCAGAACACAACTCTTGGACTGCACACACCCTTACCTTGATCGTGAAATAAACTCTTATCTGACCAAGATTAGGTCAAACCCAACTGAAACTCATACATCACTGCACACACGCTTGACCGAACCTTAATCCATCTCTGGCACACCTGAGCTTAAACAATAAGAAAAGTAAAAGGAACAATGCATATTTTTTTTGTTTTCGTGGGGTTATTAATACATAAAAATACACACACATGAAATGCTTGATGTTATGTGAATGATGCAAATGAGAATAAAATCAGATGAATGAAACTTTTTTTTTTGAAAATGCATGGTCAAAATTTAGGGTATGAAAAAACGTCAATCACATGAAGAAGTCATGAATTCTAGTAGTCATGGATGTCGAAGAAGGAACATAAAGAAAAATTGTGAATAAGGACAAATGATTATTAAATGATTATTTTTATAAGCTCCGGTATGGACAAACAAGTAGTTTTGTCAACGATACTAAAAGCATAAGCATGCTCTTCTTCATGTTGTTAAATATCTTGTTAACATGATGGGTATTTTTGACCGGGCATTAATGCAATTCGTAGATCAAGTATTTTAGTACTACAAAAATGTATCTCTATTATTTTGTATGTTGGCATATAGAACATATACTAATATTGTGGATGAATATTTAAGAATTAGTGAAATTATGACTGGCATTTTGGTAAGAAAATCACATATGTCCTAACCACATGTCAGGACATTAAACTCTGCAACATATTAAACAATGGCAACACGCGCAGACTGATATTCAACAATATCAGTGCATGGACATGTCAGATTTTCCAACACCTGTCTCGACATGTTTGAACAACCAACATAGTAACATAGTTGTATAATTTGCAAAATGATAAATAACACAGTAATTTGTTAACCCAGTTTGGTCGAACTCACCTACTCTGGAGGATACCAATCTAGGAAGAATATCATAATATAAGTAGATTATTGCTTGTACAAAACCACTGTTGTATAATCAATCACACTTCGTTTTACCTAATCCTACCCAATGTAATCTTTATAGCAAAAACTCTATCTTTGCAACCCCGTAATGGTATCAAGTTGCATCCCAACAACTACATCTTGTTGCATCCCAACAACTGTATCATTCTTCTTGAAAGCCCCACCTTTCAATGCAATGTTCAGTCAAATTTCTCTGACTAATAACTTTCATTGGATATGCTTCAAAGCTTCATCCAAGAACAATATACAATTCATTAGCTCATGACATCTAAATCTGTATCAGCAACTATATCTACCTCATTGTATCCAATTGATACAAAGGGTGAATTGCAATACAAGAAATCCAACGACTTTCAAAATCCTAAAACCTTATATTCTACTTTTACAAAAGTGTTACAGGGATTGGTTATTTTTTCCTAAGTCTAGGTCTTCTATTTATAATCTCCTACTGTCCATGGGTTTTGAATCTTCTTTTTTCTAATTCGTTAATCCACTATTGTAAATCCTCTAAGAATATTTGAACATATTTAAAATACATTTAAATCACTTTCTCTAACAGTTCAGGATGTCTAGTCTTCATGTTATGACATGTCACTCGACATCTTTGTTCCTTGGCAGATTTCTTCAAAATTTTCTTCTCAGATTTCTTCATCTTTTTTAGTATTGTGTTTTACCAAAATTTAGTCAAACCACTAGAGCTTTCAGTCTCCCCTTTTTGACAATTTTTTTGCTAAAACTCCTTTTGAATAATAAACCCATGATGCTTCTATTTTTTGTGTTGGATGAGTGAAGTTGAAAAAGGGATTGAAATTATTTCAGCCAGATAAGAGATTAGACACTCCTGAAGCTAGAAGGAAGTATGAAAGAGTTGACAAGACACGTCTCCCCCTCAAACACATTCCCCCTCCAGTAAGCTCCCTTTGACTCCCTGAATATATACTTCCTCACCTAGGTAACTCATAACACATGACACGACTTTGTTCACAACTCAAATCACAAGACAAAAAAAAACATAGAGACTCAGAGACATAGATAGGATGTCAAGACATCCTATCTAACATCCTTGAAAGACAGCTGCAAAAACGAACTCAACCCCAATAATTTTCCCCCATTTTTAGTAAAAAATTAGCAAAAGTGGCCAACACAATTCCATATAGACATAACTTACCAAGAAGGGGACAAATGCCATTATAAAAATACACACTGCTGGAGACAAAAGAAGCCAAAGAACCCTTTAAATACCCTAACAATATTTTTAGGAAGTAATGAACCATTTAGAGAAACAAGGTCCATTCAATGAGGACATTAATAAAATATTGTAACTTCACCGGAAAAAATATGCACGGGCCAAAACTTTGATTCTTTCTTATTTAATGAGAACCGTCTAACGACAATGCAAATAACGAAGATCGTGTTTTTCATGCACATGTTTTCTCTTGTTCAAATATACCGTCCAAAACACCACAATAGACATTGTGTCTTGAATATTGTCTTAACATCCAGTCAGACATTGTTTAAGGCTATTCCAATCAAGACTTGCATTGTAAAGTAGATGTTTAGAATTGGCAGAATTTTTGATCAACAAGAAGTGTTGAACTTAGTTCAGGATGTCACATCAGATGTTGTGACATTATCAAACAGAGTATAAGTAAATGAACTTAATTCAGGATGTCACACCAGATGTTGTGACATTGTATAAGTTAATGAATTAAGTTCAGACATCAGGATGTCACACCAGATGTTGTGACATCTCAAACCTGCTACCAGACTTAAATGATGCATAACAGAACTGAGTAAATTCAGGGGATTTATCTGGAATTAATTGTGAATGGATAAACAATACAAGACGCATCTGTAGGGAGCTTAGTTATCTGATTTCAGTATAACAGAATAACTACCTCACCTAGAATCAAGGAAGTAACAAACCCTAATTCAAGGTGATGACAACATGCGTATCGGGACTGGATATTCTACAGAAAGCCCAAAATCCAAGCATCTATTTAAGGAACAGAAACTCTCAGAATAGAGTACGAAATAAAGAAGACTAAATAGGGTGTTTGTGCTTTAATAGCATGTTTTAGTTGTGTATCACTTTATGAGCTTTTAAGCAAAAAGTGTATTGTGTCTTGATTGAAACTGTGAAGTAAAATCAAGTTGTTGTGTTTGAAGTGTGACTTCAATTTTATTAAACTTGTAACATATCACTGTGTGATTGAGGGGGAGTGAGTTGGTAATCATATCTAAGTTGTGTCTTAGGTAGAAATTGCCTTGGGTAGATATTAAGTGAAGGATTAAACTGAGTGGTTTAAGTCCAGAATTAATATTACTTATATTGGATTTCCTTCCTGGCTTGGTAGCCCCCAGATGTAAGTGTGGAGATACACTGAACTGGGTTAACAATTTCCTGTGTTGTTTAATTTACCTGCACTTTAAGTTTTGTTTAAGTCTTCAAGTGTTTAAACATCTCATTCGACATCACGTACCTGATCCCAGAATTTCAATTGGCATCAGAGCAGGCACCCTGCCTGTTTAACTGGGTGAGATCTAGGGACTGCAAATTTTGGGAACATGGACAGAGATGTAGGATCTGTGAATAGACCACCTATATTGGATGGATCCAACTATGACTACTGGAAGCCAAGAATGGTAGCATTCTTAAAATCACTTGATAGTAGGGCTTGGAAAGCAGTCAACAAAGGATGGGAGCACCCTGTCCAAGACAACAAGGATGGTGCAAAAGTGTTGAAACCTGAAGAAGAATGGAGCAAGGAGGAAGAAGATTCAGCACTTGGAAATTCCAAAGCCTTAAATGCCTTATTCAATGGCATTGATAGGAACATATTCAGACTTGTGCATCACTGTGAGCTGGCCAAAGATGTTTGGGACACTCTCAAAACCACTCATGAAGGAACATCAAAGGTGAAGATGTCAAGACTTCAACTTCTCACCACCAAGTTTGAAAACTTGAGAATGAAGGAAGATGAGACAATCCATGAGTTTTACATGAACATCTTGGAAATAGCTAATACTTCTGGTGCTTTGGGAGAGAAGATGAGTGATGAAAAACTGGTAAGAAAGATTCTCAGATCTTTACCAAAAAGATTTGACATGAAGGTTACTGCAATAGAAGAAGCTCAAGACATATGCACAATGAAGGTTGAAGAGCTCATTGGTTCCCTTCAAACATTTGAGATGGGAATGAATGATACAATTGTGAAGAAGAACAAAAGCATAGCCTTGGTTTCAAATACTGATAAAGAAGAAGAAAATCATGAAGCAGACCCTGAAGAAAATTTATCAGAAACAATTGCTATGCTTGGAAGACAATTCAACAAGATTCTCAAAAGAATGGATAGCAGGTCCAGACCAAGTGGAAGAAATTCAAACTCTTCTAAGAATAAAAGACCTTATGATGCTAATAGAAGGTCAAATTATGATGAAAAGACCAACCAAGGAAAAAGGATTCAATGTCATGGATGTGAAGGATATGGACACATCAGAAATGAATGCCCTACCTATCTAAAGAAGCAGAAGAAAGGTCTCTCTGTGACCTGGTCAGATGAAGGCTCAGGATGTGAATCAGAAGAAGAATCTGCAAAGCACATCACTGCTCTAGCTGGAGTATGTGAATCTGAAGGGGGATCCAGTGATAAGGAGCTGACTTTTGAAGAGCTTGAAGAATCATACAAAATGCTGTGTAAAAGGAGCACTGAATTATGCATGGAGAATATAAAGCAGAAGAAGCAGATTGAGGCATTAAAGATTGAAAAGACAAGTAATCTAGAAATCATTGACACTTTGAAAAGTGAAGTAAGTCTTCTCAACTCCAAGTTGGAACATATGTCCAAATCTGTCAGAATGCTGAACAGTAGCTCAAACACACTAGATGTCATTCTCAACAACAACAAGCATTCAGGGGATAGAACTGGGCTAGGATTTAATAAAGCTCAAAAAGTTGAGGCTAGCACCAGCAAAACAACTTCAAATCCCATAAAGTCAAACAAGATGTCCCAACAGATGTCCCAACATCATGAAAAGAACATGATGAAAAAGAAGTATCAAAGATGGAGATGCCATCATTGTGGAAGGTTTGGTCACATCAAACCTTTTTGCTACAAGCTGCATGGACATCCAAATCAGAGGTATCAGCAACCCCCTAAGCAAAAGACAGAGGTGACCAAGAAAGTGCTGCATGGACATCAAAATCAAAGACATCAGCAACCCCCTAAGCAGAAGACAAAGGTCATCAAGAAAGTATGGGTACCTAAAGCTAGTCTTCATGCTGGTCAGAACTACAAATACATGCCCAAGAACAAGTTCAACAAACAACCTTGGAGCTCTAAAGATAGACACTACACAGGGCAGAGGCATCAAAGGAAACCTCACAACAGGCAAAAATGGTCAAAGAAGGTTGTTGCCTATATTGCTCATACATCTCTCAGAGTATCAGCTAAGGAAGACTGGTACTTTGACAGTGGATGCTCAAGGCACATGACTGGATTGAAGAATCTGCTGGTAGACTTAAAATCACACTCATCCAGATATGTAACCTTTGGAGATGGAGCTAAAGGAGAAATCAAGGGAGTTGGGACTTTGGACTGCCCAGATGTACCAAGACTAGATGATGTGCTGCTGGTAAAAGGATTGACTGCTAACTTGATCAGCATAAGTCAATTATGTGATCAAGGTTACAATGTAAACTTTACCAAAACTGAATGCATAGTGTCTGATAAAGATCAGAAGGTTGTCATGAGAGGAGCCAGATCTAAAGACAATTGTTATATGTGGGAACCTCAAGATTTCAGTCTCACTTCAACTTGCTCCTTAGCCAAAGAAGAAGAAGTGAAGCTATGGCACCAAAGACTGGGTCATCTTCATCTTAGAGGAATAAAGAAGATCATATCTATGGAGGCTGTAAGAGGTATTCCAAGACTGAAGATTGATGAAGGCAAAGTCTGTGGTGAATGTCAAATAGGCAAGCAAACCAAGATGTCCCATCCAAAGCTCCAACATCTGACAACTTCCAAAGTTTTGGAATTATTGCATATGGATCTTATGGGACCAATGCAGGTTGAGAGCCTTGGTGGTAAGAGGTATGCCTATGTGGTTGTTGATGACTTTTCAAGATATACATGGATAAATTTCATCAAAGAAAAGTCTGATGTGTTTGAGGTATTCAAAGATCTATGCCAAAGAATACAAAGAGAAAAAGCAAGTTGTGTGGTCAGAATAAGAAGTGACCATGGAAAGGAGTTTGAGAATTAAAAATTCTCAGATTTCTGCTCTTCAGAAGGAATCAATCATGAGTATTCTTCTCCTATCACTCCTCAACAGAATGGGATTGTTGAGAGGAAGAACAGAACTATCCAAGAATCAGCAAGAGCTATGATTCATGCTAAAAAGTTACCACTGTACTTATGGGCCGAAGCTATGAACATAGCTTGTTACATTCACAACAGAGTCACTCTAAGAAAAGGAACCTTGTCCACCATCTATGAAGTCTGGAAGGGCAGAAAACCTACAGTCAAGTACTTCCATGTGTTTGGAAGTAATTGTTACATTCTGGCTGATAGAGATCAAAGAAGAAAGATGGATCCTAAAAGTGATGAAGGGATTTTCCTTGGATACTCCATAAATAGCAGAGCCTATAGAGTATTTAACTCCAGAACCAAGGTTATAATGGAGTCAATAAATGTGATCATTGATGATGCCCCTGCAGATGTAGCTGATGATGTTGGAATATCTGCTGACAGTCAGACAGAAGTTGAAATAAAGAGTGATAATCCTGACTTCACTCTAACTGAGGCAAGGACATAACAATCCAGCAAACCTCCCTCCATCAGAATCCAGAAGAATCATCCTAAAGATCTGATAATTGGTGATCCCAACAGTGGTGTAATCACTAGATCAAGAGAGATGATTTCAGGTTCTTGTTTTGTTTCAAAGATAGAACCTAAAAACATCAAGGAAGCTCTGAATGATGAATACTGGATTTCTGCTATGCAAGAAGAACTAGGCCTGTTTACAAGGAATGAAGTGTTGGATCTTGTTCCTAGGCCTGATGACATAAATGTGATTGGCACTAAGTGGGTGTACAAGAACAAGTCAAATGAGCAGGGGGTTGTTACAAAGAACAAAGCTAGACTTGTAGCTCAAGGATACACACAAATTGAGGGAGTAGACTTTGATGAAACCTTTGCACCAGTAGCAAGGCTTGAATCAATCAGACTACTTTTAGGAATTGCTTGTATCCTGAAGTTCAAGCTATTTCAAATGGATGTCAAAAGTGCCTTTCTAAATGGGTATCTTAATGAGGAGGTATATGTGGAGCAGCCTAAGGGATTTGTTGATCCAAGCTGTCCAGAGCATGTTTACAAACTAAGGAAGGCTCTTTATGGTCTGAAGCAAGCCCCAAGAGCATGGTATGAAAGACTAACCACTTTTCTCATAAAGCAAGGGTACAGGAAAGGTGGAATAGATAAAACCTTGTTTGTGAAGGATGAAGAAGGAAATGTCATGATTGCTCAAATATATGTAGATGACATAGTCTTTGGTGGGATGTCAGACAGGATGGTTAAACATTTTGTCACTCAAATGGAATCTGAATTTGAGATGAGTCTAGTAGGAGAACTAACCTACTTTCTTGGACTGCAAATCAAGCAGATGGAGGACTCCATGTTCATATCCCAAAGCAATTATGCAAAGAACATTGTCAAGAAGTTTGGGATGGACAATGCTAGTCACAAAAGAACACCTGCCCCCACTCATTTAAAGCTGACAAAGGATGACAAGGGTGAGAATGTAGACCAAAGCTTATACAGAAGCATGATTGGAAGCCTATTATATCTGACTGCTAGCAGACCAGATATAGCCTTTGCAGTAGGTGTATGTGCTAGATATCAAGCTGAGCCAAAAGTAAGTCATCTAAACCAGGTTAAGAGGATTTTGAAATATGTCAATGGTACATGTGACTATGGCATAATGTATTCTCATGGATGTGAACCAATTCTTACTGGCTTCTATGATGCTGACTGGGCTGGAAGTGCTGATGATAGAAAAAGCACATCAGGAGGATGCTTCTTTCTAGGAAACAATTTGATTTCTTGGTTCAGTAAGAAACAAAATTGTGTATCCTTATCCACTGCTGAAGCTGAATATATTGCAGCTGGTAGCAGTTGCTCACAGTTGGTTTGGATGAAGCAAATGCTCACAAAATACAATGTCCCACAAGATGTCATGACATTGTACTGTGACAATTTAAGTGCTATTAACATATCAAAGAATCCTATCCAACACAGCAGGACCAAGCACATTGATATCAGGCATCATTTCATCAGAGATCTTGTGGAAGAAAAGGTGATCTCATTAGAACATGTAGCCACGAATCTGCAATTGGCTGATATATTTACTAAAGCTTTGGATGCTACCCAATTTGAAAACCTAAGGGGTAAATTGGGAATCTGCTTATGTGAAATATAGCAGTTATGGAGAAGTGCCAACATGTCCTATGACATCGTGTGGCATGATCACCAGATGGCAGCACCAGTCTGGTCAGTAACTCTGTGTATTCCACTTTTTAGAATTCCACCAGTAACGGATTTTATAAAAGCTCAAGCTTACTCTCAGCTCTTCATCTCCTCACTATCTTCTCAAAACAAATTGCATGCGAAAGCTGATTTTCTGAGCTCATCATAATCAATCCAACCTAAACTCTTCTTCCACCACATTCGAAAATGTCTCAACATCAAAACCCTAACATCATGGATGAAAATCTCAACCAAGAAGATGTGGTGCATGCAACCCCAATCTATATGGTTCCAATGGATACTACTCCCATGGACGAAATCAGAGGAAGTGTCCCTCTTGCTCAAAAACCTAGAACTCCAAATGTGAGAAGAGCAAAGGAACCTGTGTTCAGCAAAAGCAAAGGGATTCCTTCAGCCTCAAACACCACCCCTAAAGCTTCTGGCTATGTGGATGAATCCATCAAGCATCTTGTGAACAGAATACTATCTGAACAAAGAGTGGTGCATGGGATATCTGTTCCCCTGAACAGCATACCTGCTCCACAAGAGGAACAGAGCAATCAGGCTGAAGAGGACACTCCTGCTCAACAGGATGTCCCAACAAATGTTGAAGCATCTGAGGACCAGAACAAGGCCTCAACTGATGATGATGAAGCCACTGATGACCAAGCTTCTGTTGATCCACCTGCTGAAAAGGAGGCTCCCCAACCTCCTCCTGTTGAAACCATAGATGATGACTCTGACACAGAGATCATTGCATCTGTTAACCCTAGCATAGCTAAAAGGCTTAGGGCTAGGAAGGAGAAGAAGCCTGCTAGACATTCAACTCCTGAAAAGAAACAGCCTACTCCAAAGAAGGACAAAGCAAAAGTTGCCTTTGGCCCTACTAAACAATGGAGCAAGGTGAGTACCCAAAAGAGGAAAGCTGCTACTCCACCTGATTCAGATGTTGAAGAGGATGTCCCAACATCCCCACCAAAGAAGAAACCAGCACCTTCAAGGTCTACCTCTGCTGTTCCAGAAGCTCCTCTGGACAATGTGTCATTCCATCATGGGTCAAGTGTGAGCAGATGGAAATATGTTTACCAAAGAAGGGTGGCACTGGAAAGAGAGCTGGGCAGCAATGCACTGGAGTGCACTGAGGTAATAGACCTAATATCCTCTGCTGGTTTATTCAAAACAGTCTCAAATTTTTCACCCTGCTATGAGCTGCTGGTCAAGGAGTTCATTGTCAACCTGCAAGAAGACTGTGCTGATGGAAAGTCAGAAGAATTCAGAAAGGTTTATGTAAGAGGGAGATGTGTGGAATTCTCTCCTAGGGTTGTAAATCATTACCTAGGGAGAGAATCTGATGGGCCTAATGAGCTGGGGAAGACAGACAACCAAGTTTGCAAGGTCATCACTGCCAACCAGGTCAAAACTTGGCCAGTCAAGGGCAAACTTTCTGTTAGCTTGCTTACAAGGAAATATGCAATGCTGCATAGAATTGGTACTGTCAACTGGGTCCCTACCAACCATACTTCTTCAATAGCTATTGGATTGGGAAGATTCATTTATGCTGTGGGCACCCAAACAAAGTTGGACTTTGGGGCTTACATATTTGATCAAACACTGAAGCATGCATGAACATCAGCAACAAAGCTTCCCATTGCTTTTCCATCTCTGCTATGTGGAATCATCCTCAACCAGTATCCAGGCATCCTCACTGAGAAGGATTCAGTCTGCAAGAGAGAGAGTCCTCTGGCCTTCCACTACAAACTGTTCTTGAGCCATCATGCTGCTGATGTTGAAGCTCCCAGTGGGACATCTGCTGGACCATCAAAAGCAAAGTCTCTTATATCCAAAGTTGCCTTGATTGCAGAACTGAAGAACACTTGCAAAGAGCTAGATGCCAGGAAGAAAAAGCTGGAGGAAGTCATTCAAAGGATGGAGCTGGAAGAGGGTGCTCAGAATGCTGCTAAATCTGATGATGAATCTAAAGAGGAGGAAGATACTGAATATGATGACTCTGAGTGAAAATCTGTGAGGAAAGTGTACTGTATCAGCATTGTAATTTTGACTTTGTATTTCTGTTTGGTTTCTCTCTGCTTATGTAAAATTTGGCCCCAATTTCTGTCTAACAAGGGGGAGAAGAGAAGTGTACTGAACAACAACAATGTTTGCTGCAGTTTGCCTGATTAATGAAAAATACTGTTTGTTTGTTTAATGTCTGCTTCTGAACTAAGTTGTTTTTAATAGAAATTTTTTGTTGAACAAGTCAGAATACATACAGGTTTGAGGGGGAGTAAACTCTCACATGATTCAACAGAAAAGAACTGCCGCACTCTGATAAATAAAACTCTGTTGCACTCTGATAAAACCAGAAGATTGTGTTAGCCAAAAATTAGCCAAAGGGGGAGTTTGTAGATGTTTAGAATTGGCAGAATTTTTGATCAACAAGAAGTGTTGAACTTAGTTTAGGACGTCACATCAGATGTTGTGACATTATTGTTGCACCCCAAAATTTGCCCTCACAATACAAGACTTTGTGTTCTAAGAAGGTTTACAAAGTTCACAAGTTTCCCCAACACTTACAAGGCCTTTCATGAGGTTCATGAAGTCTACAAGTTACTTTATGAGGGTTCACAAGGTTCACAAGCTTCCCAATGCTTTCAATACCTTTCATGAAGTTCATGAAGTCTACAAGTTACTTCTTGAAGGTTCACAAGGTTCACAAGCTTCACAACATTTACAAGACCTTCCATGAAGTTCATGAAGTCTAAAAATCACTTCTTGAAGATTCACAAGGTTCACAATGATTACAAAGCTTTCCTGAGGTTCATGAGGTCTACAAAGCCACTTCATGAGGTTCACAAGGTTCACAAGCTTCACAATACTTCCCATGAGTATCACAAGACACTTTATGAAGATTCACAAGGTTCACAAAGTTCACAATTGGTCAAAAAAGTTGACAATTCCCTCAGACAATGCAACTCTTAAGCAGTGCATCCAAAACTAGGGTTTTGACTTTAATCAGGCTAAATGAACTTCCAAGACTTCAAGTGAGTTTCATAACATCTTATATGTGTGTAATAACCCCCATGACAAGTTTCAAGACTTTTCTCAAAAGTTTGCTCAGTCAGATGATCAGATAAGTCAAAATCAGTCAATGCAGTTAAAAAGTCAAACTGAGGTCAACTGTGGTCAAACCAAAATCAAACTTCATGATTTTTTGCCAACATCAAGTATATGAAGTAAAATTCATCATTTGATCAAGGGTTGATCATGATTCATCAAGGAGATTCCAGATCATCAATAATCAGGAGTTTCTAAATTAGGGTTTCCTCAGTAAAAGTCAACTGAACTTTGACCAATCATAACTTTCACATACTTCATCACCAAGTCTCCATCCAAATCTCATTTTAAAGGAAATTGAATTCTCTACAACTTTGATGTTGAAAGTTAAGCCCAAAAATGCTTCATTTGAAAGATATGATCTAAGACATTATAGGTCATTTCAAAAGTCAACAAAAAGTCAACAACTTCAAAAGGGCATAACTTGAGATTGGTAAATGATATGGACCTGAAACCAATGGGGTTGTTTATAGGACTCTTCAAGCTTTCCAAAAAGTCCAAGAACACCCTCATACCTTTAAAATTGAGGGAGATGTGCCCTTGCAAAGTTGGGATATTTTGTGATGGTTTATGTTGAAAATGGAGGCCTAGAAGTAATTCTTTCCAAATGGGCTTGCTAAGTTGTGATCCAATCCACTTCATATCATTATGCACGACCCAATTGACCAAAATTCAGCATTTTTATTATTTTATTTTTATTTATTATTGATTTAATTCATAAAAATCATTTTAAATAAATATAAAATATGAAAATCTATTTTTGGAGGAAGATAATGCTTCTAGAATTTCTTAAATATTGATTGAATTTGAAAGAGAAAGGAATCATGTGATTAGTCCAAGAATAGCAAGTCTTCATGATCAAATATTTGAACTTTTACACCATAATCTTTTTCAATATTTTTGAATCAAATCTTTCACATAACCATTGAAGTTTCTGACCTAGATTGATTCACCTATAAGTATTGATCATAAGCATAACCCTAGCCAGGAATTCCAGCAGCCATAGTGTAAGTTTAAAACTCAAAAAATCCTTCCAAAAGCCACATTCGGATTTTTAAATTTAGAGCACTACAAGGTATTTTGAGAACATGGTTGGCTTCCTTGATCATCATGGAACATAACCAGATCATTACATTGCCTCATAACATCACATATGGACAAATCCGATTCAAACTTTTTCACACTTTCATGATTTTTCGTTCTTGAACATTTATGCATTATTATTAAATTTTGTTTGATGATTTGTGCTTTATGAAGGTTTGTGATGAATTCTGAGCAGGTTAATTGAAGAAACCATGGCCGAATCCCGTAGTACCATTTTAGGGTTCATAACCTCATAATTAGGGTTTAACGTTTGAATGCACATAAATAAATTCTGGAAACGTAGAGTTGTTGTGTGAACTGTAAGGATTATGAATCACTAATCAATTTTGTGAATTGATGCTGTTTTATGAGAGTTTGTGATTCGCAGGGATGAAGAACACGTAAGAAAATTCGCAGGTAAAAGTGAAGAAAAATTCGCAGGTCTCAAGGAAGAAGAAGATCAGTTCCCGCGCACTGTTTTAATTCAAATTATTTGTAATATATTTTATTGGTTGGTTGCTGTTTAAAGACACACAAATGCTTGTGTCCCAGTGGTAGGAGGGACGCGCGTATGACCTGAGGCCATGAGTTCGAATCCAGCATCCAACAATTCTTTTTGAGGCATTTTCATTTAATTTGTAAGTTGAATATATTATGTTATGTTGTCACATGTTTACCAGGTGGGCTCTTCCAGCCAGGTGGTAAAGCATGCGCATGAATGATCAAGAGGTCCTGGGTTCGATTCCCACCCCAGGCCTTTTGTTCTCATTATTTTTTGAATTTTTTGGATGAAGCACAAAAGCAACTAGCCTTCGTTCACTTTCACTTGTGTGTATAATGGCCTGGTGGATGTTGCTGCTGCTTGCAAGTATGAGGTCTTGGGATCAAATCCCAGCAGGTTCCTTTTTCTATTTTCTTATTTTTGTTCTTATTATTGTTTTGATTAATATGTTATTTTAAAAAATCCAAAGAAAATTCAAAATAGTATATTAATATTAGGTTAAACTCACTTTTATTTTCTTTCCTTAAAAAATACTAATTTGTTAATATTATTAATTTGTATATGTCATTATTTTAATATTCTAAAAAATTTGTATACATGCCCTATTTAATTAAATGAATTACTAATCAAACCCTAAAATTATTTTTCTAAACAAACCCTAAAAATTATTTTCCAAAATAAAGCTTAACTCTATTTTCTTCTAAATAAATTTATTTTTCAAATTCTTAATGCAATTATTATGTATATATATATTTATTATAATTCTTGTAAATATGCTTATAATTTATTATATAATATGTGAATATCTTTTATAATTTTTTGTTTAGAAATAATTGAATTTATAATAATTAAATTTTGTAGTTATAATATATTTAAAAATAACTTAATAATTTGTAAATTAAAATAATTGTTTGTTCATATTTGTTTCTAAATATAATTGTTCATATTAAAATTTGTTAATTTCTTATTCTTATAATATTTTGATTAATTTTATTTATTATTATTACTACTAACCATATTATTTATTTTGCTTTGTCAATTTTATATTATTATTATTTCATTAATTTTTATTATTCACTAACCTCTTTTATTTTATTATTACTAACTTTATTTATTCTTAATATTTTTACTAATCCTATTTCTTATTATTACTAACCCTTTAATTATTCATTTATGGCCTATTATATTGTTGTTTATTATTTATATTTATGCTTTTTGCCATTTATTTTAATTTGCTTATTATTATAATTTCTTGTAATTGTTTCCCGGATGTAATTTTGTAATTCTTTAATTATTATTGTTATGGTTAGTAATTAGGGAGTGCAAATATGTATTTTATTTAAAAATTAATTCTAGATCACTTTTAATCAAAGATAATTAAATTAACACTCACACACGTAAGTCGATTTTAATCGCCGTCTCACATTTCTAAGGTTATCCCTCAAGTTGCCTACGAATAAGGTCAAGTGGGGTGTATAAAGCAAGTCCCTTTAAAAAGAAAAATCATCAAGTCCCTCATGGTTGCCTTTACGAATCAAGTCCCTTCGAATAATGATGATAGTCCCTCCTATATGCTTATTACACCCCACAGTTGCCTTCATAAAAACAGAATGTCCCTCTCGTGTCCCTTACATCCAAGGTAATGACTACCTACTCCTTAATAGTAGGGATAGTCTTACCAAGGAAAGGATAAAGAACAAGAAAGGCTTTAAACTTTAGGGTAGGTTCCTCTTATGTACTTGCTCACTTTCAAAAACTTTTCAAACTCTTCACAATTTCAAACAAATTTTCAAAAAACAAGTTTTTACGCATCCGTACATGGATCATTATCAACTATTCTGAAAATTTTCTTATTCACACACTACACTTTCAAAAACAATTCAAAAGTGAGCTAAGTAACTAAGAGCCCATGGATAACCATGGATGTAAAGGGTGCTAACACCTTCCCTTTACATAACCTACCCCCCGGACCCAAAATATTCTCTTAAGGTCTTTCCTGTTCTTTTATACCCTTTCCTTTTGGATAAAATAAAAGTCGGTGGCGACTCTTGCTATCCGCAACATTACTAAAGTCAGTTCTCCCACCGTGTTACAATTATCAAACAGAGTATAAGTAAATGAACTTAATTCAGGATGTCACACCAGATGTTGTGACATTGTATAAGTTAATGAATTAAGTTCAGACATCAGGATGTCACACCAGATGTTGTGACATCTCAAACTTGCTACCAGACTTAAATGATGCATAACAGAATTGAGTAAATTCAGGGAATTTATCTGGAATTAATTGTGAATGGATAAACAATACAAGGCGCATCTGTAGGGAGCTTAGTTATCTGATTTCAGTATAACAGAATAACTACCTCACCTAAAATCAAGGAAGTAACAAACCCTAATTCAAGGTGATGACAACATGCGTATCAGGACTGGATATTCTATAGAAAGCCCAAAATCAAAGCCTCTATTTAAGGAACAGAAACTCTCAGAATAGAGTACGAAATAAAGAAGACTAAATAGGGTGTTTGTGCTTTAATAGCATGTTTTAGTTGTGTATCACTTTATGAGCTTTTAAGCAAAAAGTGTATTGTGTCTTGATTGAAACTGTGAAGTAAAATCAAGCTGTTGTGTTTGAAGTGTGACTTCAATTTTATTAAACTTGTAACATATCACTGTGTGATTGAGAGGGAGTGAGTTGGTACTCATATCTAAGTTGTATCTTAGGTAGAAATTGCCTTGGGTAGATATTAAGTGAAGGATTAAACTGAGTGGTTTAAGTCCAGAATTAATATTACTTATATTGGATTTCCTTCCTGGCTTGGTAGCCCCCAGATGTAAGTGTGGAGATACACTGAACTGGGTTAACAATTTCCTGTGTTGTTTAATTTACCTGCACTTTAAGTTTTGTTTAAGTCTTCAAGTGTTTAAACATCTCATTCGACATCACGTACCTGATCCCAGAATTTCAATTTACACATCCAAGATTTTAAGAAAGACCACAATCCTCTTCTCCAAACAAACTCATTTTTATCCCAAATTAGAAAGCACAATCATGATATCTCTGATTCAGACCATTAACCTCCCAGTGATAAAATCATACTTAAACTGCCAATTCCCCCACAACCTGTATTAACAGTCTAATGTCAGGATATCTTTCCTGACATCTCATCCTTATCACATATTTCTTAACCTACAAGTGTCCCATGAAACATCTTACAAATGAAGGGAAAACACAAGACTCATCTTTATGTTTTCAAGAACTCACTCCTTGTTCAACACACTTGTTGAACACATTCACTTTTTATCCATTACTTATTTTACTTATGTGAATAGTGAGATCATCATCCAACCAAATCTTAGTTTGAGACCAAACCCATCATTGATCACTCTTCCATTGAACATATCCATACACTGTACAAGTTCCTTATGAATCTCATAGTCATAGATTTCCTTATTCCTGAGAGTAAGTCAGTTCAAATGTCATCTTCACTTGTTTTGACATTATCTCCATGTTTCTAAATAGAAATTCTTAACTTGCTTGCTCCATAAGATTTGATCTGATCCACTTTTGTAGAGTGACTTGTAGAAGAAACCACTTCTTTAACCATGACAAACTTCATCTAATCATTTTTCTGAATGATAAATGTAGACACTTCTGACTTAAGTGGTGAATATAATCTTCTATAATTCGAGCTCATTAGAATCCAAAACTTCTTCTCAACCAGAGATATACTTTAGTCATAAGACATCTCTTTTATCATCATTCTCCCATATGATAAGTTAAGACGTTTATTATACAAGATTCTCTTCTCTAGGGATATCACGACAATATGATGTTCTAACATTAGTTGGAACATCCTCCATGTATAACATACATCTTCTGCATCCCTTGCTATCTTCATGCTTCATAAGGTCTCCATGGAGTACAACTTCACCAGGTTGATCTTCAAGAACTTAGACTGTCACAAAGAGAAATAAACTTTCCATAACAGCTACAATCATCTTCATTTTCTTAAAACTTCTGCCACAAGCTCCAAGATATAGTTAGACCCAATTCTTTTTTTGATCCTCAACCATCTTACCCTTATGTACCAGAGTAATTATTTTCAAGCCACTCCTTGAATTCATGTTTGAGAACAACCAATTGCCATAAATTAGTTAACTCATCTTCCCTTAGAGTTCCAAAAGATTTCCCGATTCAACAATAAAGCTTGATATTCAAGTTACATATTCCACCCACTCCATTTGTAACATGTCAAGACTAGAACATCTAATATCTTTCATTCTTGCAGCTCCTGCAATATGTATGAGAGAATCTTCTTGAAGTAACAACAAGTTCCATTCATGAGATGATCAATTGACCTCAATGAGCTAACTCCTTTAGAGAGATTATCCTGATGTTTAGATTGATGTCAGAACATTTAATCTTGAAGATGTGAAAAACACAAGAAATGGGAGGTTTGAATTGGGTTTTAAACTCTTGAATTCTTTTCTCCTCTTATTATTAATCTGCCTAAGAGATTATCAGAGTCATATTGAGAGATTTTGATGAGTAGTGCAGAAGCATAAAAAGTAACTTAAGGCATAAACAAGATTAAAGAAAACACTATGTATTTTAGTTCACTTAAGAAACTCTCAAGCTAATCCATTACACATTTCCAAGGTGATTTCGGCTTGAACTCAAAGACTTAATCCACTATAATCAGAACATATTACATATGCACGAGCAACTACCGGTGACTAACACATAGTGAAACGTTCAGATATCTAATCAGATATGACATTCATTAACCTAACAAAATCTGATCAAACATGATCTCCTATTAGGATTTCCACAATGATATCCATTAGTGATCTCACAAGAGTCCAACCTTTACTTGGTCCTCTTTGAGATATGACTATCATTGACCCTATTTTAGGATTTCACAATGGCACATTGTTATTGTCATCTCAAGTCTTCTGATCTTCACTCGATCACATGAGCAATCCTTAATTATAAACAAAATTAGGGTTTAATTGTCTCAATAAACATGTCGAGGTACTGCATGAAGAGGATTTTTTAGGAGGCCTCCTGAAAAGTCATTACAGCTAGTCGAACCCCTTCGATTGGGCGAATCTCGATCAATTTATCCATCTTGGCTGAAGGAGGGTAGCCCATCTTGTGTTTGTAAACAACATTCAACCAATGTTGCAACAACCATACAACTCTCGAAATATTCAGGGGCCTATCAGCTTCAGCCAATAACTTCACCCTATGGGCTGACACCCTTAAGGTTTGGTAGAGAGAAGCTAGTAGCAACTTCCCCAAGGATATCTTGTGGCATTCATGAATTTGGATTGCCAGGGGGATAAATTGTTTGGCCACTTGTAGAGAGCCTGAACAGAACAAATAATAAGATAGCCATAGCATCAAAAAAGCTATGTGCTTCCCCAAGAAATATTCAATGAAGCCTTGAAGGCCACCTCGACTAAAGTCAAAAGTGTGTTTGATTGGCAAAGATGAATCATAAGTCTCTACCAGGGTTGAAAGGCTTGTTATGGCCGCTACGTTGAACAACATTAGCGTTAACATGCCGCATGGAAGATGGAATGTGTTGGTCGAACCTTCTCAGAAAGAAAGAGAGGCCAAGATCATGCTAGGTTTGACCCTGTGAGCATTCCTTGATAGCTATATAGCCTCATAAATACCAGCCATTTTCCACTGGTCACCACGTTGGGCTTGCACCCTGTCGAGCCAAGCCAAAAACTGGCTATTTCTGGGAGTAGGTATGGAGCAAAAAAAAAATGGTTTTGGGAGCCATGAACCTAACATCTCATTTCCCCCTTTTTGGAATACAGGGGGACCAACACGTTCATAGCAAGGAAAGAATGTCACAACCTCTGCGTAATGGTCTAGAGTTTCTGGTAGAGGACCATGAAAAGTTTAAAGCTTTTTTCCAATGGAGTAACGAATTAGTATCTGACATTTCCAAGAAGAAACCCTTTCAGCATCTCCAGTTGGAGGTTGAGGGAGAAAATCTTGGACTTCTTCTTCAGAGAGAGAGAAGTCTAGAGGGTTCTTTCCAGTGGAGAAGTTGACAACTAAAGTTTTTTTGGTCATAGTGGTCATGGTTATGCTAGAACAATGATGTTTAGGATGTAAAAGAAGATGAACAATTTTGTTCTCAAAGGAAAGGTTTCTTTTCAAGATGCAGAAATGTGTTTGGCAAAAGTGGAAAAAAATTCAGCAAGAGAAATGGGTATTTATAGCAAGAACACATGCAAAGGTTTCATTTTGGAAAGTGCGTTATGTTAAAAAAAATAGGAGTTGTTGGGAATCCCCATGTCCCAGGTCATCATTACCAGCATTGAAAGTTGTGGCACCAAAAGTGGAATCATGATGGATATGATAGGCTGTCACAATCATTATAAGTTCAAATTACCTAAGTTTAAGAAGTATAAAGTAAAATCTTGTCCCCCTGAGTCACTTAACCATGTATGCAAGGAAAATGTCTACTCAAACAGACAATAATCAACTTCTGATTCATTATTTCCAAGACAGTTTAACTGGTGCAACACTGAAGTGGTATATGGGTCTGGACATCAAACAAATCCATTCTTTCAATGATTTAGAAGAGGCTTTTGTGAAACAGTACAAGTATAATGTTGATATGGCACCAGACAGAGATCAACTCCGTGTTATGGCTCAGAAAGACAAAGAAACATTCAAAGAGTACGCGCAGAGATGGTGCAAGCTTGCAGCTCGGATTATTCCTCCATTGGAAGAGAAAGAGACGACAAAGATCTTTTTGAAGACTTTAGGTTCTCTCTATTATGAGAAGATGATTGTAAGTGCACCAAGTGATTTTATAGAAATGGTGAATATGGGAATGCAGTTAGAAGAAGGTGTTCGTGAAAGAAGTTTGAGTAAAGCGAGTAATGCTGGTTCAAGTTCTAAGAGGTTTTGTTTTGCTAAGAAGAAAAAGGGTAAGACTAATGTTGTGTCTCGTGAGGGGTATAGAAGACCTCACGGCTGAGAAGTTTGTCACCAACAACACATAGCTTTAGTAACTTCAGTGATTAATGTGGCTCCAACTGTTCCAGCCGCTCCAAAGTTTCATCCTCGTTTTCAGCAGCCTCATGTTCAATAGAATGGTAATCAACATAATCGTACAAAGGCGTGCAAATCTGAGATGCGCCCATGGGGGGTGAATTAGGCTCTTAAAAATTCCTCGAAGTTTTTCCGATTTTGTCGATTCTTTACTTTCTTACGAAATCTAAATGCAAAAAGATAAAATGCGGAAAGTAAAAGAGACATGGAGATTTATCCTGGATCCCTTCACAATCCAAATGTACATCCATTCCCCTTTCCAAACCGAAAGAGATTTCCACCATTGTTAGATCTTTGTACAAGCCTAATCCCAAGACTTATCCTACAATCTTTTACCAACAACCCACCAAGAACAACCTCTTGAATTTTAAAAATTTAAAGTCCTATTAAGAACAAATCTCACAACGGACATCTATATCCACAATCCGGATAACAAGGAAACCACCCAAGTAGAACAAGAAAACAATCCTTTCCTTTCTACTCTCTTGTTTCAAACAAACTTGGACAACAAGGAATAATAATAATTCTAAATTTTGTAAGTGTATGGAAGATGAAGCTTTGAATCTTTTATCAATATAAATATTGATCTTATCCTTGGAACAAGTATCACTCAATAATAAATATACAAGTGTTTTTTTCTTGAATAAATGAGATGAAACTAGAATGATGTTCATGAAAATTTATGAAAAGTTTCTCTCAAAAAGTTTGAATATGAACACTTATAAAATATTTGAAAGATGAAGAGTATGAGTGATTTTTTATTGTGAAAATTATTGGAGGGTGAGTGTAAAATATGAAAATAATTTGTTTATATAATGCACAAAACACCATTTCATAAAGTTATGATCAAATGAAAAGATGTCATGCTTTGGAAAATAGAAACAATGAAAGTTTTCATGAAAAGATACATATTTTCGCATTCAGCTACAGTGTTAGTTGATTAACATATATGTTAATCGGTTAACACACTTCAACATTCAAAAATATTCAAATTAAAATACCCGTGTAAATTACGGGGTTTTTTTTGTGTGCTCTTACGACGGTTCAAACCGTCACAATTTACCAAAAACTGCATGTTTAAATAAATTGAAAAATTAAAAACTTGTCTAAATATTTGTTTTTAATGCATGAAACTTATGTCATGTGTTTTCTATTATTCTTAAACATGTATATTATGCATGAGACATTTTTTGAACACTTGTATAAATATTTTGAGCTATAACTGTTATACCTTTGAGTTATTCCAAATTGTTCTTTAATTCTTTGAATATTTATTGAATGATGTTTGAAGCTTGATCTAAATGATTCTCTTTCTTTTTGCACATACATATATGCGCATAATTTGTTGTCTTCATCAAATCAAATACTTGAAGAAAGCTTGTCTTCAAAATCTCCCCATTTTTGATGATGACAACCTATTCTTGAAAATTTGCTCCCATTTTGTTTCTCCAAAGAAACCCCCCCCCCTTGATTGATGCTCCCCCTCAATCAAAGAAGTTATGGAAAAAAATTTTGTATAATAGTGTTAGAGAAACAACAATCCTTCTCCCCCTTTGTCATTAGCAAAAAGGATGAGAAAAGTCTTGAAGTATATAAATAAATATTTGAAAAATAAATAAACAAAACATAATTTTTACCTATGAGCTTTACCTCATGAGACTTCATCAAATATTTATACTTGTCGAAACATGATTTTGAAGTCTTTGTCACAAAGTTGATTTGTACTTGAAAGATCATGCTTTAGTTCGTCAACTTAAAGTATATCTTCAATAGATGTGAAAGTTAGTGCTTCAACTTTTCCTATGTCAAGATTTTTTTTAAGGGAATCGCCGTATGTGAAATAATCCTTAGACTTTGGAACTAGATTTGAAAGTTAGTTTATGCCTCTCCATAAAAAAAACTTAGAACAACCACTTTATCAATAATGCATAGATTTTGAAGTGGTCTTCAAGTAAACCTGCAAAAACAATCAAGTTTTATTTGGTACCTAATATGCTTTGGGTCCATTAGAGTTAGTTCCTTTCTTGATCCATACATAATGCCCTTGTGCTATACTAAAATTTCTCACAGAGCATGCATTAGGTGTATGGCCAATTATTCCACAATAAAAACATGTTGGTTCAAAGTTGCTTTTATACCTAGGAACATAAGACTTATATTTACCAAGTCTTTTTCTTTTAGGATAATGATGAACCACTTTAGGTTTGTCCACTTTCACTTTAGGAATTTGTTCACTAGCCTTTACAAAGATGGTCTTGTTAGAACTTGGTTTAGAAATTTTGAGTAACCAAGACCACTCTTATCATTTGAATACCTTTGTTGGATAATAACACACTCCAATCCGATTTGTCTTTTTTCATACCTTTCAAGGACTATTTTTAGTTGGACAATTTGGAATGAAGTGGCTCACACTTTGTTGATACAAAATTATGTTTTTTATCACTAATTAGTTTTTGTTTTTCATCTTTGAAATCATTTTCCATGGTCTCAAACCTTTTCTTCTAAAGTTGAGATTTGTTTCTTTTATGATGAAATTGTTTTGTACATAATTTTACATTCACTTAATAGTTCATCAATTTCTCCTTGAGCATCACTATCATAAATTGAAAAATTATTGCTAACCTCATGTTCTTCATCACTTGAATTATATGAGACCATCAATGCCTTGTTTGCATGATCTTCATCTGAAGATGAACTTATTTCATTGTCATCCCATGCAACATATGATTTGCTTGGCCTTTTGTCCTTCTTTATTTTGAAGTATTTATCCTTCTTTTTAAGTGTAGGACAATCACTTTTAACATGACCTTTTTCTCCACATTCAAAATATTTAATCTTCCTTGTTGGTGCTTCTTCTTTAATGATTTTCTTTTTCCTTTATTTTCTTAGAAAATTTTCAAATTTCTTGATAAGTTTATCATCTTCATCACGATCGGATTCACCCTCTTGATTGCTATCATAATTTTTTACTCTTATATTTAATGAGACATATTGTAAATCATTTACTTTAATTTCATGCTTCTCCAATCTTTCAAGTTCTAATTCATGCTCTTGAAGTTTTCCGAACAAGGAAACGAATGTCATTGTAAAAAAGACTCTTCTTTTCAGAAATTGTCGTCACCCTTGGTTTCCATTCCCTATTTAAAGACCTAAGCACTTTAAGATTTAATTCATCGTTAGTAAAAATCTTACTAAGAGCGATCAGGTTATTGGTTAAGTGAACAAATATCTTTTGTAGAGCGAGTATTGATTCTCGAAACTGCATTCTAAACATCTCGTATTCTTGGCTCAATGTATTCAATATTGATCTTTTTACTTCAGCGATTCCTTCATGAGTCTCCACCAAAGTATCCCATATTTTCTTTGTCAATTTACATTGAGAAATGTAGAAGAATTCATCCATACTTAATGCAATTTGAAGAATATTGATAACTTTCTTTTCATTTAGAATTCTTTTCTTGTCATCTTCATCATACAAAGTTTTAGCCTTAGAAGTGCTAACACCATTGACTACACTGATAGGATTACGCAAATCATTTTCAACAACTTCCCATATACCATCTCCTAGTGCTTCTAAGTATGCCTTAATTCGGATTTTCCAAAAATCAAAATACTCTCTAGAGAATAGAGGGGCTTGTTACTACTACCACCATTTTTGAAAACTGGAATTGTGGAAGCCATTCTGGATCTTTTAGGAACAAGTTACCTATAACTTGCTTTGATGCCAATTGTAAATTTGAGATGTGCCTGAGGGGGGGGGGGGGGGGGGAGGAATTAGGCTTTTAAAAATTCTTCGAAGTTTTTCTGGTTTTGTCGATTCTTTACCTTTTTAAGAAATCTTAGTGCAAAAAGATAAATTGTGGAAAGTAAAAGAGACACGAAGATTTATCCTGGTTCTCTTCATAATCCGAAGGTACATCCAGTCCCCTTTCCAAACCGAACGAGATTTTCACTTTTGTTAGATCTTTGTACAAGCCTAATCCCAAGATTTACCCTACAATCTTCTAACAATAACCCACCAAGAACAACCTCTTGGATTTTACAAATTTAAAGTCCTATTGAGAACAAATATCACAACAGACCTCTTGTATCCACAATCTGGATAACAAGGAAAATCACCCAAGTAGAACAAGAAAGCAATCCTTTCCTTTCCACTCTCTTGTTTCCAACAAACTTGGACAACAAGGAATAATAATAATTCTAAATTTTGTAAGTGTATGGAAGATGGAGCTTTGAATATTTTATCATTATAAATATTGATCTTCTCTTTGGAACAAGTATCACTCAACAATAAATATACAAGTGTTCTTGAATAAATGAGATGAAACTAGAATGATGTTCATGAAAAGTTTCTCTCAAAAAGTTTGAATATGAACACTTAGAAAATATTTGAAAGATGAAGAATATGAGTGATTTTTTATTATGAAAATTATTGGAGGGTGATTGTAAAATCTGAAAATAATTTGTTTGTATAATGCACAAAACACTCTTTCATAAAGGTATGATCAAATGAAAAGATGCCATGGTTTGGAAAATAGAAACAATGAAATTTTTCTTGAAAAGATACATATTTTCACATGCAGCTACAATGTTAATCGATTAACTTATGTGTTAATCGTTAACACACCTCAACGTTCAAAAATATTCAAATTAAAAGACCCGTGTAAATTATGGCAGTTTTCTGTGCTGTTACGACAGTTCAAACAGTCATAATTTACCAATAACTGCATGTTTAAATAAATTAAAAAATTAAAAACTTGTCTAAATACTTATTTTTAATGCATGAAACTTATGACATGTATTTGCTATTATTCTTAAACATGTATATTATGCATGAGACATTTTTTGAACACTTGTATAAATATTTTGAACAATAATTGTTATACCTTTGAGTTATTCCAAATTGTTCTTTAATTCTTGAATATTTATTGAATGATGTTTGAAGCTTGATCTAAATAATTGTCTTTCTTTTTGCACGTACACATATGAGCATAATTTGTTGTCTTCATCAAAACCAAATACTTGAAGAAAGTTTGTCTTCACAAGGCAGACTTTGATCCCATTCCTATGTCGCATGCATAATTATTTCCATCACTGATTGAGAAGAATGTTGTTCATACACGTTCTCCACCTCCAGTTCCAGATATTATTCCATGGTGGTATAAGCCAGAAGCTCATTTTGCTTTTCACCAAGGTGCCTCGGGGCACGATATTGAGAATTGTTATTCATTGAAGTATGAAGTACAAAAATTGATAAGGAGTAACATTTTGTCTTTTAGTGACATTAACCCAAATGTTAAGACAAATCCGCTGCCTAACCATGGTAAAGCGTCTGTGAAAATGGTAGATGGTAATGTCGAAGATCATTCTGCTGCTGCAATCATAAAAGATGATTTTGAAGGTGCTCTGGAAGTGATCATGGGGAAGAAATTCCGTATGACCTTTGGGAACCGTATCTTGAAGACTTCGAATCTTATTTTGAAGGAGAAAATGCTTATGAGTCTTTTAGACCTGATCTTGAGGTCGGTGTCATCTTTGAAGATGATGAAGAGGAATAAATGCCTATCTTTGTTACGCACAGAGTGATTTGCAAGAAATAGATTTCTGTTGATGTTCCTTCTATTGTTCATGCTTCAAAGTAATTTATTTTTATTTTCTTTCAAAAATCCTTTCACTCTGCCCAAGGTGAATTGTTGACTTTTAAAGGCTTATGTTTTTAGCGTCGACAACAAGTTAACACCCAGGTAGACTTGGCTGGTCGAGGCTAACTTAGACATAACTCTTTTTTAGCCGCCGCTACAGTTTAGCTTCCAACATTTTAGCTTGCCCCGACACTGGAGTTATGCCAAAGCTAATACTAATGTAGTGTCAGTTTTTTGCCTTTTAGCATCGAATATTGACCGACGCTAAATCTTGTTTTTCTACTAGTGTTACCTTATGTTTTGAAAATTGATTTTCAAGAGTTTTTACATAGAAGCTTTGATGTTTGTGCTAATAAAATTAATCGATAAATTTAACAAGACTTGATAGAATATGCACGAGAGTGTTTTAGTCGGAGAATAGTCACAATTGAAAATTAATTTAAATCTATATTTTTAGGTATTTTGTGATAATAGTTATTTCTATGTGAATGATTTTTTGTTGTATTTATAATGTATTTATGGTATTATGTAATTTTAATATATTTAAGATATATTTTGATTTATTTTAATTATATGTTATTTTATTTTTATATTATATTGATAGACATATTTGAATTATCTTATTTTAATTACACATTTTTATAGATTATTATAAATAATAAATTAGTGTCTAATGATACTTACTTTAGTGTTTTTTTGAACGCGTTGATGGATATTTATAAATATAGATGAGTTGTTTAAATAGCTGAGAAATGTGAAATAATATAAATTTGTAATGATGTCCATTTAAAGAACCAAAATGAGTTGTTTGGATGTGAATGCTTAACTCGTTTCAACATTTTCACATGTATTCAAAAATGTAATGATCGAGTAAAAAAAATTTAATAGTTCTTGTATGAAAATAAAAATTTATAAAAGGATTTTGGTAGTAATGGTATGTGATTGTTTTATATAAAAAAAGTAAGAAAAATATTTTTTAATGGTTAAAAGAAGAAAGATTAATGAATAATTATTGGTATAATAAGAAAAATAGCGTTAATGATTCGTTGATATTGTAAAATGAATATAATTTGATATTATTTTTTCCCAGTGTCATCTAAAATCAATGGGCATTATAATACAAATAATTCTGCTCAGAGAAACAGAGGGAACATGTATCACACATGCAAAATTTGAGAAAATACCACATGAATATTCTACCGTAGTAGGTATTCAAGAATCAATACATGAAAGTTTAATGAATTTGAAAGAAATTATATTGAGAAGTAATCTCGGCATATAATAAAAAAACATAGAAAATATATGTTAAAAGAGCTTTAATTACAACATGTAAAATGTTCCACAAGACCAAATCACCATAATAACCAAATTGAACTTGGTTATTCGAGTTACACACTAGACCACCATAATTTGTTTGTTATGAGTTCATTAATACACTACCATCAATATTTAGGACTCATGTATTGTCGTAATTTTGCCAACTCACTACCATTGGATATTCCAAAGAGGGATAATGTTTTAAGTTATCAAACAGTCGTTGTGATATATGATGTTACGAAAAAATAAAGCAATTGTAGGCGCAACCATTGACTGTATCCATTCAAAGACAAATTTATTCCTTGTACACCACATGTTTTACAAAATTAAAGGAGTTATGTCACCTACCTCGACAATCATATTTTGTATACCCAAGAGCACTTGGTTGAGATAGTAAGGGTCTCATCTAGCTTAACCCGATTTTGGGTTTGAATTCAGCCCTAGGTATGCAACAATGTTAAATCTCTTGAGGAAGAGCTTTGTCGCCAATTATAGTCTTACCCAACTCGAAAGTTAGTTTCTGCAGTTGCTAGAAGAGGATACTCAGTTTATGCACAAAAAATCACACATTATTTTATATGAATATTCAGAAAGCCACACTCACACTTAATAGACACAACTTCTGAGAAAAGTAGTAAATAATGGATAACATTTTTTACATTTCCAATATAGGACATGTGGGATAACCATTAACACCTAGATGTCACATGACAAACCTAGTTGGAAGAAAGTTATGACAAACATGTGAAATAAAAAAATTAAGCACTTAAGAGGTAACTTCCATATCAAGTTTCAGTGAACATTCTTAAATAGAAGTAATAAAAGTTAGTTGCAATCTATGAATCAAAGTAGTAACTTCTAGGACATGAGGATATTTAAGTCCGAAATTACATTTCTACCAACAACCTATAGGTCATTTATCTTCATCTCCATAAGTTAAGGCGAGATATATTGGATACTCTAAAAAAGATGATGTTTTAAGAACCATGGTTGAAACAAAAACTTGGTATCTCTACCTCCTATATTAAAAACGAAATTATATTACATCTCATCAAAATCCTTGATGAATACATTTCCATGTAGGTGAGTCAACTTTTTTTAAATCTAGGAACATATGATCTTTAGAGAAATATTTATATGTGAAAAGTGATACCCAACGTTTCCTGTCTGATTGCACTAAAATCCAAACATGTTTATCTAACAAAGTAGTGTTTGGCAAATGGGGCAAACGAATTCCTAAACCACCTAATTTTCTAAGTTTAATAAGCTTATTACAACAAACCATACACATGAATCGATCCGTCATACCATGCCAAATAAAATTCCTTAGATTTTTATTTAATGTCTTACAAACATATTACGGAAACCAACAAATTTGCATATTATATGTAGGTAAAGAAGTAAACATTTTTGGTAATAGATATACACCTGAATTGTTCAGGAGCCTACCTTTATAAGAAGCACAATTTGAAGCGTGTGCGTCCATATTTCTTTTTGAATCCCAAGTATTTTTCCGACCAATACGTAAATTTGATACCAACGAGCTACTTAAGATCATATTTTTGCCTCTGTATTCTACAATCTTAACAATGAACCATGCTTGAAAGGATTTTTCCTTCGCAAACAGGAACACATCATCCACAAAGAACTAGTGAGATATTTTGGGACGATCATGAGTGATATATAAATGTTACCATTAACCCTCCCGAACTTCTTTATAATCAAACCACAAAGTTTTTCCCTGCAAAGAATAAAAAGACAGGAATATAAAAAGATCTCATTGTCGGAGGCCATAAACATGTTAAAATTGTTAAGTTCTCATCTTATTCTAGATCAAAGAGACGTATTTAGCAAAAATACTACTTATGCCCAAAGAGATAATCCTAGAAGGAAATCCGAAAAAATGGATGGTGTTACAAAGAAACACCTAATCCATTGTATCACAAGTCTTCTCAAGATTAAACTTATAAATAACATACATTTTTGCTTCTTAGAATAACACATAATATAAATAAATTCACAGAGAATAACAAAATTATCAATTTTAGCTCTACTTGGAATGAAACTATTAAGTACAGGGCTCACAATCTCACTAAGCATCAATATAAGGATGTTCACTAAAATTTTCAAGACTAACATACAAGTCAAGTTACACAATCTAATAAGTTTGGCTATCAAATTTCAAAATCAAGATCACAAGAGACTCAACCAATTGAGAATCCATGTAATCTTTGTAAAAAGTATACCTCACAATATTCCGAATATCATCCTCAATATCTTTCCATAATATGTTTAAGAAAATGAGTCGAAATTATTGATGACAATGAGCAGAATTTGGGCAGGGTATAGCAGTATATGCCCCCATAGTTGCGTTTTGAAAAAAAATCATGTACCCGAGCCCGTACCAACATGGGCACCAATGTTTGTAACTGTAACTTATTGATATATAGATACTCATACACATACTTGTTACCCGCATTTCAAGTAAAAACAAATTGATCAATTTAAGTTTTTAACAAAAATAATCAAAGATTTTATTATTAAGTTGTGAAATAAACAGGTTTAAACCGGCCAAAGGGCCAATTGACCAAAGATCCAATACATCTTAAGCCCATTCCACTCAACCAAATATATATAAACAATTTACATGTTATGAGAAGACACATAATCTCTGATCTCCAATTTCACTTTACTCGTCTCAAATCCTGAACCGACTTGAGTATTGAAGTACTAACCATGCAGTTCCATCTCGTGCCACCGTAAAGAAGATCAGAGCCATCGTTCGAGATCAACATTTATCCAACTCTCATCATTTTCGATTCCTTCGAGAAGTTGAAACATCCATTTTTCATTCACGAACAGAACACAAACAAACATTTATATTAAAATGTTTAATAGTGATTTATTTTTTAAAATTGATATACATAATTATTTTTTTATAAGTTAAAATGTATATCATACGAGTATCAGACAGAATAAGTACTAAAGTACTCGTACCCACATCCGTGTCTATTTATTTTAATGTATAATCACATATATCGATATGCATATCGATTTCATACAACCAATTATAAATATTTAAATTATCATCCTTAATTCAAACCCTTTTAAAATTTTGATATTGTTAAGAAATATATTTTTATCTAAATTCAAATTCATGATTTTACTTGTGTAAAAGTTTTAGACAATATTTAAAAACAAAATTATAATTTAAAAAACATGTAATTTAAGAAATTAAAGATAAGAAAATGTAACATATTTTATACAAAAAAAGAAAGTATAATATAATATAATATAGGATTCTTATAAAAATGCTAAAAATATGTGTAATTTTTAATTACAAATATGCCTTTTTTATTTTGATTGAAAAGTCGAAAGAATACAAGTTGAGTTTTCGACGACGACCCTTATGATGTGTCCAAAAAAGACTTCTACGGCAATTCAATTAAATTAAATTTCTGATATAAATCCCTAAATTTCCTCCACCTGCTACGGTTACTCTGACGATGAACCCCTCAAAACCTCCGCGCCGGAAAGTTGTCCAGTCAAACGGCGACGATTCCGGAGACAAACAGGACCAGCTTCTTCTCTCCTCCGCCATATGCAACAACGAAGACTTAGGCCCCTTCATCCGCAAAGCTTTCGCTTCCGGCAAGCCGGAGATTCTCCAACACCACCTCAAGCACTTCGCTCGTTCCAAAGAGTCAGAGATCGAAGAAGTATGCAAAGCGCACTACCAGGACTTCATCCTCGCCGTTGACGACCTCCGATCCCTTCTCTCCGAAGTCGAATCCCTCAAGTCTTCCCTCTCCGATTCCAACTCCAAGCTCCAATCTGTCGCGCGTCCTCTCCTTACCTCGCTTGACTCATTCGTCGAGACACGAAACGTTTCGAGGAACGTTAACCTCGCTATTGATTCAGTCGGAGCGTGTGTCCAGTTAACGGAAGTTTGTTCACGCGCTAACAGTCACCTCTCCGGTGATAACTTCTACATGGCGTTGAAGTGTGTTGATACAATTGAGAGAGATTACTTGGATAAAACGTCGTCGTCGACTCTGAAGAAGATGCTTGAGAAGAAGATTCCGGAGATTCGTTCTTACATAGAGAGAAAAGTGAACAAAGAGTTTGGTGACTGGTTGGTTGAGATCCGAGTGGTGAGTCGCAATTTAGGTCAATTAGCAATTGGTCAAGCTTCATCGGCGAGACAGAGAGAAGAGGATCTTAGAATCAAACAGCGGCAAGCGGAGGAACAGAGTAGACTCAGCGTTAGGGATTGCATTTATGCGTTGGAGGAAGAAGATGAAGATGGAATTGCGGCTGGGATCGGCGATGAAGCTAACAGTAACGGTAATGGTAACAGCGGTGGAGTTTTGGGATTTGATTTGACTCCGTTGTATAGAGCTTACCATATTCATCAAACTTTAGGATTAGAGGATGGGTTTAAGCAATATTATTTCGAGAATCGGAAGCTTCAGTTGACTTCTGATTTTCAGGTATCGTCGATGACGCCTTTTCTTGAATCACATCAAACGTTCTTTGCGCAGATTGCAGGTTTTTTCGTGGTGGAGGACCGTGTGTATAGGACTGGTGGTGGTTTGATATCGAAAATGGAAGTTGAGAATCTGTGGGAAATTGCTGTTAGCAAAATGTGTTCTGTGTTGGAGGATCAATTCTCGAGAATGCAAACTGCTAATCATCTCTTGTTGATTAAAGATTATGTGAGTCTATTAGGAGTAACGCTGAGGAGATTTGGTTACCCTATTGATGCATTGCTTGATGTTTTAAGCAAACATAGGGATAAGTATCATGAATTGCTCTTGTCAGATTGTAGGCAGCAGATAGCTGAGGCTGTAGCTGGTGATAAGTTTGGGCAGATGGTGATGAAGAAAGAGTATGAGTATTCCATGAATGTGCTTTCTTTTCAGATTCAAACATCGCATATCATGCCCGCTTTTCCTTATGTAGCACCCTTTTCTTCCACGGTGCCTGATTGTTGTCGTATTGTGCGGTCATTCATTGAGGATTCTGTTAGTTTCATGTCATATGGGGGGCAGCTTGAGTTTTATGATGTTGTTAAGAAGTATTTAGATAAGCTTTTGGGTGAGGTTTTAGATGAATCTTTATTAAAGCTTATTAATACCACAGTTAATGGAGTCTTCCAGGCAATGCAAATGGCAGCAAATATGGCTGTTATGGAGCGTGCATGTGATTTTTTCTTTCGCCATGCAGCACAGCTTTCAGGGGTTCCGTTGAGAATGGTGGAGAGAAGCAGGAGGCAGTTCCCTCTGAGAAAAGCCCGTGATGCTGCGGAAGAGACGCTCTCTCGGCTACTAAAATCCAAAGTTGATGGATATATGACATTGATTGAGAATGTAAATTGGATGACAGATGATCCACCTCAAGGCGGAAATGAATATGTAAATGAGGTCATAATTTATTTGGAAACTTCGTTTTCAAATGCATCACAGATATTGCCAACTCAGGTCCTTAAAAGAGTTATACCGGATGTTCTTTCTTACATTTCAGAGTCGATTGTTGGGACTTTAGTTAGTGATTCCGTTAAGAGATTTAGTGTCAGTGCCATTACTGGAATTGATACAGACATCAAGCTCTTAGAATCATTTGCTGAAAATCAGGCCACCCTTTTCTTTGACGGAGATGCTGATCAGTTGAAATCATCCCTTGCGGAGTCGAGACAAATGGTCAATTTGCTGGTAAGCAATCATCCCGAGAATTTCCTGAATCCAGTGATCAGGGAGAGGAGTTATAGTGCTTTGGACCACAAGAAAGTGGTGATTGTTTCGGAGAAGTTAAAGGATCCTTCAGACCGACTCTTTGGAACCTTTGGTAGCCGAGGGTCCAGGCAGAATCCAAAAAAGAAATCACTGGATACATTGATAAAAAGACTAAGGGATGTTAGTTGATTATGCATATAGCTGTATGTAAGGTATTCCTTCATGTTAATTTTCTTGTTTTGTCTTTAGTTTCACTTTGATTCTGAATTATTTCATTGCTGGTTAATATTGAAATTATTTGGTTAAGGCAGCCTATCACTGTCTTCCAATTGCATTTTTTTATAAAGATTTTACCTTATTTGTTTGAAAAGTATAATTCGGATGTTCACTATTTTTGATTGGATCTGTAGATTTTCGTATCATGTTATTGTATATGACTATATGTTATGGATTCTTACCAATGCTTTAATAACCAAACGGACAGATATAAATAAAACTAGTTTGCAGGATAGTTTGATTCTGACTGTACCGCAGTCAGGTTGTACCGGTTGGGTCAACAATTGTTATTTATTCTGCATTTATTTATTTCATCTTTGTAGTACCAATTCAATTTTGAATCATGACCCATATGTCTTTTACCAATTCGATATCCAGTTTGGTTTTTATTTAACATATTGATAGCTTCGTCGGTATGTTTTTGAAACCATAATCTTACTCTATTCCAGCAGATGCTGTTTTCAATGTGCAACAAGATGCTGTTTATGAGTGGCAGCTTCTGTTTATTAAACTTCCATGGATAGGTCTCACACTCCTGCTAATTCATCTTAGATTTTTCGATATAACCCAAGCATTTCTTGACATTTCTGTATCAGTTAATTTATCAACCTTATTCTCATATTATACTGCATTGTTTGGCTGTAAACTTTATTCTTGTTTTATTCTTCACATTTAGCCGATGAAATCAAGGATTAAGATTACTGAAGATATGTTGATTCTCACATTGAGCTTGCTTGGTCCCTGTCTCTATTAGGAAGAGAAGTCTTAAAAGACAATTAAAAACAGAAACCACTAAACAAAACGATTATTATTATAATAATTATAAAAAAATGGAACAATATTGTTTTGTTTTGTTTGATAAGTACATTGTTAGAGAATGCATAACAGTCAAGTGTTCTGGTAACTTGACATATTACGCTGATCGGACAAGTAGATCTGGAACTGGTCAGCTATGTAGTTCGTTCTTAAAATAGATAATTGGTTGATCTCAAAACTAGAAAGAGACATACAAAACAATCTGTCTAAAACGATAAAAAGCTGGTGATAAAGACTCGTTTTTTCTTTTTAATAAAAAGTTTATTATTTAAAAAATATTTTAAAGGAAAATAATTCTCTGATGATGATAAATTATAACAATCTGTATAGACTTTTAATAATCATTTATTCTTTTTGGTATTCACCACCGGAATCCAGCCCATTGTTTGACCGATTAATTAATCCTATTTGGAGAATAGTTCTGATTTCAAATGATTTTAGCTTTCTTCCAATTGTGGGGATTAAATTATAATCCTCTATACTAACTTCAGCGTCAATCATCACCCGATCAACTAACGTTAGTTAATAATTTATTGTTGTTTTTTAATAAAATGTATTTAAATAATTGTGTGTGTGTTAATTTATCATTTGATTTAACGTGGGATTTAGTATACTTCTTGTTTCTGGCTTACTAAATATTGTTCAACTGTATAAAACATTTCGGCAAATATTGTATGAGACAAAATAAAGAATGAAATAAAATGTTGGGCATTAAAGAATTGAATGTATGGCAAGACTTGTATAAAACATTTCGGCAAATATTGTATGAGACAAAATAAAGAGTGAAATAAAATGTTGGGCATTAAAGAATTGAATGTATGGCAAGACTAAATCAAACGTGATTAAACATGACAAATTACGAAAATAAAACAAGTTGAATTGAAAGTATGGTAAGACTAAATAAAATGAAATGTGATTTAAACATAACAAAATACGAGAATAAAACAAGTTGTATTAAATGTACGGTAAGATTAAATGAAATGTAATTAAACATGATAATATTTCAGACTATTGTTTATACTTCATGTCTTATTCATCTACCTTGCAATTTTTTGCAATTTGTTGTTGAAATATCCTAAAATCAAGATTTTGAGATTCGGATGCACTAAATTACATGCCAGATACATATATTAAAATTTGGACGCACTGCAACACACTACAACAAAACCAATGTATAAAAATATATGTATAAATAGATATTGAAATTCTGACGCACTCCAACACAATAAGCCCAATTTCAAAAACACAGCTAAATTAAAGTTAAGAATATGAACAAATTTAAAAATTCAAAATCTGAATGGATTCATTTAAGTAATCGCACCTTATTAGGTTGTAGTTATATTACATTCGATAGAAATATATGATTGGTTTGGTCGTAATAATATTTTGTATGAATTTGGAACATTTGAGGATTATGGTATGTGCATGAATTGGTTCTGCTTTGGCGTTTAGTTTGAATTTTGATATCCATACGCTTTCTACGGGTAACAAATTTGAGTTTATCTATTTTCACTTTTTTTAAATTCTATTTGCTAATACATTGGATACGCTTCTTCGATTATGGTACCCATTTTCTTGTTTGATTATAGAAAAAATGTGCTTCGGTGCAAAGGGAGAAAATTAGACTTTCGCGGCGCGCAATTGGAGAATTGTCCCATGCCGCCGAAGGATCGTCTTCACAGGGTTATGTATCTCCGACTCATGACGAAGCACTTGCTGCTCCTATTCATGTTGTTTTATATGCCCATGATCCATATCATGCAGCCAAACCTAATGCTTATGCACCTGATAGTTTTGCAGTAGGCCCTGAAGACATTTCACTACTTTATTTATATGCACACCATGTTGTAGTTCACGTGCGGGAGGGAGATGTAACATAAATGTTTAATTAGTATTTTAAAATTTTGTTTTATGCTAAATGAACTATTTGATGTTGATGTATTTATTTTTGCAGTATTGTGACACATTGAAATGTATAAACTATGGTAGGAAGATATCAAAGATTCTGCAACCTAATAAACCATGATTACAGGAAGTCTTGAAGCTATATGGACTAAAGGACTTTAATAAGATTGAATATAGTTATATTGACCATGGTATATTGTCTGCGGTTGTTGATAGATGGCATGCAAAGGCGTCGTTATTTCATCTTTTGATCAGTAAGATACCTATCATCCTTCATGACGTAGCATACCTTCTACATCTTTCGATCACATGTAGATTGTTGGATCACTATAGAATTAGTAAACCTGAGGCCCTCGACCTGATGGTGACACAATTAGGGTTGATCTGGGTAAAGACCAATGGGGGGATAAAAGATAACAGGGGATGTCATGCTAAATTTTAATTCCTATCGAAAAATTATATTAATCATCTAAATGAGACTGTGGATGACGCAAGGAGTCTCGACTTATATACCCGCATCTACTTAAGCGAGTATTACGATAATTCAGGTATTTATAGGGTATACCCAGGGACTCTATAATTATTGCTCTTGTCACTGTCCTCTGCAAATATATTGATGCAATATTTGCAGACTACCATTAACATCTGGAGCCAGAGGATATATGTAGTGTGTTAGCTCCTCGTCCATGGAGAGGATATACGTAGTGTGTCAGGTCCTCGTCCATGGAGTATGGTATACATTTACATGCAATGGTTTTATCGAGTGTCCCATCCTTATATGACACCAGAGCTAGAAGGAAATCCCCATATGTGGACTCATCATAAGTTACTAGAAAAGGAACAAACAAGGGTGAATCGTGTTGTGCATATATTGTCCATATGTTACCATATTATTACTATTGGGTGAAAGACCATAACTAGGAGAGAATAACAGGAGGCAATCCTGAGAGGGCCACTCTACAAGAAATCTTAGCATAAATATGATATGCATTGTACCAAATGAGACAAAGGGGAAACACATGCGTTAGATATACATAATAATTGTATTTTTATTTGTAAGGTTAGTTGTATTTAGGAAATGCATAAAATAGTGTCCAGGATGTGTGTCTGGATTTTGAACTCCGAATTCACCCTTTTATTTAACACACAAAAGAAAAACATACAAGAAATATTGTTCTAAGAGATAGGCTGTTGATTGAAATCCAAATAGATATTTTAGTTGGATGAGGGGTGTCTTTTTGATAAAGATATCTGTTTTATAAATGGTGTGTCCCGATTTCAATCTCTAGATGGCGCAAGATGGCATTTTTTAGTTTCGTTATAGTTGGTGAACACTTCACGGAATGTAGTAAATACCACCCAAAGTATCACCTATAAAAGTTGTAGGTCTCATAAGTTTTCCCAACAAAAGGCTCTTCACTCCCAACAAAAGGCTTCTCAAGGGAAGCAATGATCCAATGATACCAAGAGCCACCCTTGCGGTCTGCAAGGGAAGAAGAGGAAAATAAGTGACGTTAAAACTATCATAACTGCTCGACCCATAAAAATGATGATGCCTAAGGCCACTAGCCAGACTTGTTATGCTTCTCAAGTCCTCCCTCGTGTCGAAGAACAAAATTCTATACTATCAACCTTGAGGCCGGGTCAGATGTTGTAGATTTTAAGGGGATGGGCAAAAAAGGGAGATCAAATTTCGCTCCTTCAGGAAATAAGGTAAAAATCATATGGGACAATGAATTCAACTCTTCGAGTTACATAAAGAGGCATATGGATTTTTTTTACAATTTCCCTAATGATTGCCTCATAGTAGAGCATATATGGGTATTCAGACGGAGAATGCTCTAGAGACCCATATTCCACAGGGAACATCTTGCTGAAGATATGATGGATGCCCTGAATGATATTTTTGCCTATGAGGACAGGGCCTTTGAAAATGAGAAATCTCAGGTGGAATTCATATACCTAGATCCAGATTTCATCCAATTGGAACTATTTAAGGATATAAAGAATAGTCAACTCGTGAATGAGGTGTTTCATGGCATTCCTTCTCAAGAGGAGGGAGATCCTACCAGTCAGGCGGATGCCCATGTTGATCTAAATGAGAACCCCGATTAAGGGATAGTTCACGAGGCGGTTGTTGAAGAAGAAAGGAGGTCTTAGGGGAAGGGCCAATAAGCTTGGAGTTTTTACTTTGACTTTTCTAGTATTTGTAGTTGGCGATTTTGTAACTATATTCCTAAGTGATTTTATATAACAAAGCCCTTTAGGGATTTTGTTTTGTTCTCTTCACCTTCGGGGTCTTATTAATGGCATATTTGACATTGTGGCGCATTTCTTATCTTTATATTGGTTGCTTATTTTTCTTAAGTACATTGTTTTAGAAAACCCTCAAAGATGTGTAAGTTTCCCAACACTATATCTACTTTTGGGAAGGGGTGGCTAGGGTTACTCATTGATGATCTTGCATATTGAGTTGCCTCCTAGGGATCAAGTATTCTTCATTGAGGATCCGTCATAATGTATCTCCTTTTGGGCTACAAAGATTCCCTGTCGAGGATCCAACATAGTTAATAGCATTGTGGGTGGCAAGGATTCCTCTATGAGCATTCGGTGTTTTAACAACCTGGAGGTGATAATGATTTCTCCATGATGATCTAACATTTTAATAGCCTTGTGGACAAGAAAGATTCCTTCATGATGATCTACCATTTTAATAGTCCAGTGGGTGGAAATGATTCCTCCATGAAGATCCAACATTATTTATTTCCACTTTGGAGGGAAGGAAGATTTATTAATGCTCTAGCCTTCAATCATCACATCATGATACTTCCATATTCCTCTGGAATATTGCAACCAAATCTTAATCTTATAGAGATATCATCTCCTCCTCTCGAGGATCTGCTCATGGCTTCAGATCCAGAACATTTATTTCCTACGTGTCCAATTACTGAATGTGGGCCACGACCATAGTTTCACTATTCGGCCTCAAGCTATCCAAATAACGCCTTGAAATGGTCTTCTGGTCACTTTGGATAACCTGACAGACCAGTTGGGAAACATATACATCATACAAGGGAATAATTTAGACAAGGAATCTCCTAAGAGGTTTAAAGTAGGTAATCCAATGATCATGTTGTACAAGAAAGGGTCATCTATAATGAGGTATCTCAACTTTATCATCCTCTCACTTTCCTCTATCTTGAATATGATCTTTAAGATAATGTAACCCTTTGATTATACTTGTTTTCCCGAGAATCCCACCAGCGAGCCTTGGAAAGCTTTGAGGTCGTCCATATCCAGGCAGAGTCTCTCAAAGGTGTTATAGTAAAGGATGTTTGCGAAAATCCCTTGATCAATTAGTACTCGATTTAATTACCATTCATCACACCTCATAGTTACGACCACAAGGTTGTTGTCATGAGGATAGATCCCAAAGCATCCTTCACTAAGACGATGTTCTCAGACTCCAAAGTGTCTTTCATGTCTGAATCAAGGATGGTAGGTGAACCTTTACTATCAAGATTTGGCGTGCATATATTCTACAGGAAGATCTGGTCTCTTTGTTCCTGACAAGCCCTCCTGCTATGATTTTGAGGGTATGATGCACAAGTTTGTCTATATTTCATATGGTTGTCTCATTTCCTTATGGATTTGGGGCATATCGCCCTTAAGATTTATAAACCTTTCGGTGATTGGGTGAAGTTGCTCAAATGTATTTCACTAGTGACCTTCATGGATTAGAGGCTTAATCTCCTTCTTGAGATGATAATAGTCTTTTGTGGGGTCTCAGTTGACCTTGTGAAATTTGATCCACCTGTTTGGGTCAAGTCCCATAACGTCTACTTTTGGGGTTGTCGTAAGAGTAATACCATGTGTATGGAGGATCTCACGCCGTATCTATTCACGACGAGTATTTATGAGGGTGAAATTCTTTTCAACCATCCCACTCAACTTGACGGTTGTCGTTTCCTTGATGAAGGAGTTATAATGGCTTATACGTTGCTTTTGCGTGGAATCAGAATCTCCATATGTTTTCTCTTTGGCACCCTTAGAATTTTTCTATGTGTTGCTCTATATGCCTTTTATATAACATTTGATGTGTGTCACTACCTCCTCCATGGAAGCGGTAAGTATCTAGGAAAGGGATTCATTAAAAGATTTGACCCCTCAATCCATTTTGGAAAGCTCCTACAAATATTTCTTGGTTCGAGTGGATGCCCATGATAGTCACCTCATTGAATTGAACAAGACACTCCCTCAAGGATTTTGATGGGTCCTTGCGAATATTTAACAGGTTGGTGGTTTACATCCTCCCATGTCTACTCTTGAGAGTCGGTGGACTAACTTCTTTACTAGATACTGATAGCTAGTGATTGAGATTTGTGGAAGACTCGGGTACCACCTCAATGCGGTGTACTTAAAGGTGTTAAAGATGAGCTTTCATTTCAGAGAATCAGAGGCACTAATGATCACCATATGCATGGTGATGGGAACATTTCTTCCATTGAACTTTTCAAGTGATGGTGGTTTGAAACATTTGGGTATACCCCCATGTAACACCCTTCTACCCCAAAGCAAAATATTTAGAATAATATCAGAGTAACCACAAGAAAGGTATCACACATCTATCGAAAACATCAAACATACAATGTCATGTCCCGTAACACTGGTTAAACAACATCCTATAACCATATATTCATTTTCACAGCGGAATAAAACTTCATCATTCAAACATCATTAATTTACTTCATAAACATAACATTATCCATCCGGAATTTAACATCAGAAAATAAAGGAAAATATCCTCAATTAAAATATACTGAAACAAGTTTAACAACTAAAACCCCATCCCAATGTTACATGACACAGAGCAGGACACAAAGACTCCAGACCACTCTTAAAGTAAATAAGGTACGCTACGAGACCCATGAAAAACTCTTCTTGTAGCGCAATATTCTTTATCATCTGCAAGTTACCCACAAAGGAGGTAACGTTTCCAAGCAAACAGGGTGAGTAATCATAATTCATTATAAATATACGAGAATATGAAATATAAATAAATTAGCATAAGCATGTCATAACATCAACAACAATAAAAATTCAGAAACAATAACACAATCATAAACACATTCCAATAATGCAATTCTAACTATCATGATACACAATTATGCATGTGGTACCAATTTCATCGTGAGATAGATACATGACCATCAACCCCCCACAAGGGAGCACACCGTAATCACGAATCACTTTAATCCACACAATGAGATTGAAGCTACCAAATAGGTCGAAGCCCCATCGAGAATGTCATGAAATACAATGATGCGTTACACCGTAAAAATTCATCGAGAAATCAAATGTGCATCATTTATTTCATATCCAACAGTTCAAACATCAAATAATCATATAATTTCATCTCAATAACACGTCAAAAACCTCCCCTCATTAACAACTTTAACTCATCAAGACATAACAAAATCCTGGTAAAAATATAAGGTAATTCTAATCGTTTTCTAAAAACTAAGTTCAAAAAATTATTTCATTTTTTTCTTATTTTCATTCATCAAAATAAAGTTCATTTTATGCTCTTTCATACGCTTCAAACGAAATGCAAATCGGACTTACGTTTTAAAAGATATGAATTTTTAAAGAATTGAAAATTGCCTCCAATACAATGTTAACCGGTTAACCCATAACGTTAACCGGTTAACGCCTGTACGTTTTCAGAAAAACACCATATCCTCAATGGTTAACCGGTTAACCTATAGCGTTAACCGATTAACACACGTTTTCCAGCAGCTTTTCTGCTGTTATGAAACCAGTAGCTAAAGTCCCCAAATCTTCATACGATTTTCATCTCATTATACTCTAAAATCCTCTCAATTCATCAATCAAAACATACAGCAATAGAGCAACAAATCCTATGATTCTAACTCATTTAAACTAATCCAATTCATCAAATCATACCCCTAAACTCAACCTAAGTCAAAACCCTTAAAATTCACAAAATTCATACAAATCTAATCTACTCATAAACCAATTCCTATACACTTATAATAGATTATGAAAACTCCTCATACCTTAGAGAATTTCGTCGATTGACACTCTTCTCCAAGGTTCTTCAAGCTTCCTGACTCTGAGCTTCCTCTTCTTCCTTTTCTTCATAGCTCTTCACCAAAACACGATAAAAATCAGAATTTGATCGTGAAATTCCTTTTTACAAAAAACTATCCCAGTTTATGCTTTTCCCATCTTAACCTTACATTTTCATATAAATACCACCTTACCATTTTCTTTAAAATATTTTTAATAATAATACAAAATAGCATAATAATACACTATTTATCCTTATTATATAAAAATACACTTTTCTCGAAAATTATCCATTTTAATCCAAATCCTCAAATCCTTCTAAATTAATTAAATAAACGAATAAATAATTAAATTTAGATTTTCGGGGCGTTACAACTCTCCCTTACTTAAAGAATTTTCGTCCTAAAAAATTACCTGAAGTAAACAGAGTCAGATACGACTCCCTCATTTGATATTCCCTTTTCCAAGTCCAACTTTCTCCAGATGGTCCACCCCACAATACCTTCACTAAGGAAATTTCTTTACCTCGCAGTTGTTTCAATTCTCTTCCATCAATTCTTACCGGTAAAGCTTCAATTGTCATGTTATCCCTCACCTGAACATTATCTACCCGAATCACATGCGATGGATCCGAAATGTACTTCCTCAACTACGACACATGGAACACATCATGCAAATTTGCCAGCGACGACGGTAAAGCCACTCGATAGGCAACCTCTCCTATCCTCTGCATAATCTGATACAAACCGAAGAAACGTGGAGTGAGCTTTCTAGACTTCAAAACTCTTCCCACACCAGTCATAGGAGTAACTCTTAAGAACACATGATCTCCCTCTTGGAACTCAAGTGTTTTTCTTCTCTTATCATGATAACTCTTCTGAAGACTCTGTGACATCTTCATCCTTTCTTGAATCATTCTTATCTTCTCAGTTGTTTCTAGGACAATCTCAGGCCCAAACAATAAACTCTCTCATGACTCATACCAACACAATGGAGTATGGCAATATCTACCATACAACGCTTCATACAGAGCCATTCCAATACTAGCATGAAAACTGTTGTTGTATGTAAACTCAACCAACGACAAATGACTATCCCAAGATACTCCTTAGTCCAATACACAAGCTCTCAACAAATCTTCTAAAGATTGGATCGTTCTTTCCGTCTGATCATCCGTTTGCGGGTGATAAGCAGAACACATCCTCAACTTAGTACCCAAGGAATCCTGCAAACTCTTCCAAAACCTTGACGTAAACCGCAGATCTGTATCTGATACAATACTTGAAGGTACACCGTGCAACTTCACGATATCCTCAATATAAATCTCAGCTAACCTTTGCATGGAATGATTAATCTTCATCGACAATAAGTGCGCCGACTTAGTTAACCGGTCAATAATCGCCCAAATCGAATCATTACCTCTTGCAGTCTTAGGTAACCCAATCACAAAATCCATGGAAATACTATCCCATTTCCACTCAGGAACATTCAAGGGGTCATCATACCATAAGGCTTCTGATGTTCAATCTTCGACTTCTGGCATGTCAAACAAGCATATACAAATTCAACAACATCTCTTTTCATACCCGAGCACCAAAACAACATGCGTAAATCTCGATACATCTTCGTAGCGCCATGATGAATACTCAGTCGACTCTTATGTCCTTCTTCTAAAATAATCTTTTTAATTCCTGGAATATCTGGAACACATACTCTATCACGGAACCTCAAAACTCCATCTTCATTAATTCGGAAGTCACCTTTATTACCTTGACCAACCAACATCAATTGATCAACTAATTTCAAATCAGATTTCTAACCCTCACGAATCTCTTCCAAAATCTCATTGGTCAGCTTTAATATACCCAATTTCACACTATCTGTAGTAGTCTCACACAACAAGCTCATGTCTCTGAATTGCTCAATCATTTCCAGTTCTCTCACCATAAGCATCGAAATATGCAACGACTTCCTACTCAAAGCATCAACCACAATATTTACCTTACCAGGATGGTAATTCAAATCAAAATCAAAATCTTTCAATAATTCAAGCTACTTCCTCTGCCTCATATTTTACTCTTTCTGATCAAACAAGTACTTTAAACTTTTGTGATCACTGAATACTTCGAATTTTGAACCAAACAAATAGTGCCTCCAAATCTTAAGCACAAACACCACAACTGCCAACTCTAAGTCGTGAGTAGGATAGTTCCTCTCATGAACTCTTAACTGGCTAGAAGCATAAGCAACCACTTTTGTTATCCTGCATCAAAATTCCACCAAGACCCATCTTGGAAGCATCACAATAAACCACAAAGGACTCATCCGGATTTGGTAAGACCAACAATGGTGCGGTAGTTAACCTTTTCTTCAGCTTAACAAAACTCTCCTCGCAAGCAACATCCCACACATACGCCTGAACCTTCCTAGTCAATTGCGTCAATGGTAAAGTTATCCTAGAAAAACCTTCAATAAACTTACGATAGTAACCAGCCAATCCAAGAAAACTACGAATTTCTGTAGCCGACTTCAGAGTCTCCCATTGCAATACCACATCAATCTTTGAAGGATCTACAAAAATTCCACCACTTGATATTACATGGCCGAGGAAACTCACTTCCTTTAACCAGAACTCACACTTGGATAATTTAGCATACAATTTCTTTTCCCTCAATACTTGCAACATAACCTTCAAATGCTCGACATGTTCTTCTTCTGATTTATAATATACCAAGATATCATATGTGAAAACCACCACGAATTTATCAAGATACTCATGAAATATCTTGTTCATATATTCTATAAACATACCAGGCGCATTAGAAACTCCAAACAGCATCACAATATACTCGTGATGCCCGTATCTCGTCCTGAAAGTTGTCTTCGGAATATTATCAGCTTTAACTCGAATCTGATGATAACCAAACCTCAGATCAATCTTGTTGAATACACAAGCACCTACTAGTTAATCCATCAAACCATAAATCCTCGAAAGCGGGTACTTATTCTTGATAGTTACTTTATTCAACTGTCGGTAATCGACACACAACCTCATGCTACAATCTTTCTTCTTAACAAGCAACACCGGAGCACCCCAAATAGAAACACTGGGTCTAATGAACCTCTTCTCTAAAAATTCTTCTAATTGCTTCTTCAACTCATTCAACTCTAAAGCAGACATTCTATAAGGAGCCATCGAGACAGACTCGTACCTGGTACTAAGTCCACAAAAAAATCAATTTCACGTTTGGGAGGTAAGTCACTTATATCATCAGGAAACACATCTTGAAATTCACAAACCACTGGCAACTCTGCACTAACGGTCTTATCATCAACTTGCAACGATGCAAACACCGCAAACATCAAAGCTTCATCTAATAACAGTTCATCCACTTGCTTAGCAGATAAGAACATCAACTCGCCACTCTCGCACAATTCAGGGAACCTCATTGTCTTACTATAACAGTTAATATGAACGTAATTGAATTCCAACCAGTTCATACCAAGAATAACATCAATTTGGTGCAACGGTAGGCACATCAAATCCATCATAAAATTCTTCTAAATTTTTTTCAGAGGACACTTCAAACAAACAAGCATGGTAGTCACAAAACCATTAGCAGGAGTCTTTATTATCATATTACAATTCATATTAGACAACTTTAAACCCAATCTATTAGCACACTCAAGAGATATAAATGAACGTGTAACTCCAGTGTCTATAATATAAATCAACTCAATATTATTAATAAAAAAGGTACCTCTAATCAAGTTGTCTTTCCTCGGAGCCTCTGAACCAGCTAAAGCAAAAACTCTCCCAGCATTTTGAGCAGTAGCAACAGTCTTCTTTGGTTTCTGGCATTGGGTGCTGATATGCCCCTATTCACCATAATTGTAAGAGGTTGGACCCTCATTCGGACAATCACTCATCTTATGTCCAAGCTTGCCACAACGGTAACATTTCAGAACTCTGGCGGTACACACATCGGCCTTATGACCCGCCTCTCCATATTTATAACACTTAACAGGTACATTAGCAACTCCCCTACTTTGCTTCTTTTCACCTGATACCTTCTGTTTCCCTTTATCACCGGTAGTCACATAAGTTTTCCCCCTAAACTGACAGTTGTCTTTCTTCTCACTCAGCTGCTTGTAGTGAGCAGTGCGAGCTCGACTATCCTCATCATAAATATGACTCTTATCAACCAACTCAGCATATCTGCGAATCTATTGACATCCAATTCCTTGCTTGATTTCAGGTCTCAGTCCATTCTCGAACTTAAGGCACTTGGAAAGTTCAACATTTGCCCTGTTGTAGTGAGGATAAAACTTCACTAGCCTCTCAAATTTGAAAGCATACTCCGCCACTGTCATGTTTCCTTGCTTCAGTTCAAGGAACTATACCTCCAACTTACCACGAACATCCTTAGGAAAATACTTCTTAAGGAACTATGCCTTAAACACAGTCCAAGTCAACACAACACCTTCATCCTCCAGACGTTGATAGGTATTATCCCACCAGTCTTCAGCTTCCTCAGACAACATATGAGTCCCGGATTGTACTTTTTGTGCGTCAACACACGCCATCACTCTGAAAATCTTCTCAATTGCCTTGAACCACTTCTGTACGCTCGTCGGGTCATGGGTTCCTTCAAACACAGGTGGATTATTCCTCTGAAATTTCTACAAGGCACGAAACTCATCATGCACATTGTTCCGAGTAGCAGTATGTGCAAGAGCTGCAATAGCATCAGCGAGAGCACGCGTGTTATTTCCAGCCATTCTGCACAACACTCACCATATCAGAAAAAGAATAATCGTTAATAAATAATGATCTGACAATAGACTGACAACAACAAGACTTGGCTGGACAGACCGACCTTCTCTGATACCACTAATGTAACACCCTTCTACTCCAAAGCAAAATATATAGAATAATATCAGAGTAACCACAAGAAGGGTATCACACATCTATCGAAAACATCAAACATACAGTGTTCTGTCCCGTAACAAGGGTTAAACAACATCATATAACCATATATATTCATTTTCGCAGCGGAATAAAACTTCATCTTCAAACATCATTAATTTACTTCATAAACATAACATTACCCATCCATAATTTAACATCAGAAAATAAAGGAAAATATCCTCAATTAAAATATACTGAAACAAGTTTAACAACTAAAACCACATCCCAGTGTTACATGACACAGAGCAGGACACAAAGACTCCATACCACTCCTAAAGTAAATAAGGTACGCTCCGAGACCCATGAAAAACTCCTCTTGCAGCGCAAGGCTATTCTTTATCATCTGCAAGTTACCTACAAAGGATGTAACGTTTCCAAGCAGACAGGGTGAGTAATCATAATTCATTATAAATATACGAGAATATGGAATATAAATAAATTAGCATAAACATGTCATAACATCAACAACAATAAAAATTCAGCAACAACAACACAATCATGAACATATTCCAATAATGCAATTCCAACTATCATGATATGCAATTATGCATGTGGTACCAATTTCATCGTGAGATGGATATATGACCATCAACCCTCCATAAGGGAGCACACCGTAATCACCGAATCACTTCAATCCACACAATGGGATTGAAGCTACCGAATAGGCCGAAGCCCCATCGAGAATGTCATGAAATGCAATGATGCGTTACACCGTAAAAATTTATCTAGAAATCAAATGTGCATCATTCATTTCATATCCAACAGTTCAAACATCAAATAATCATATAATTTCATATCAATAACACATCAAAAACCTCCCCTCATTAACAACTTTAACTCATCAAGACATAACCCAATCCCGATAATAATATAAGGTAATTCTAATTGTTTTCTAAAAACTCAGTTCAGAAAATTATTTCATTTTTTTCTCATTTTCATTCATCAAAATAAATTTCATTTTATGCTCTTTCCGACGCTTCAAACGGAATACAAATCGGACTTACGGTTTAAAAGATATGAATTTTTAAATAATTGAAAATTGCCTCCAATATAGTGTTAATCGGTTAACCCATAGTGTTAACCGGTTAACGCCTGTACGTTTTCAGAAAAACACCATATCCTCAATGGTTAACCGGTTAACCTATAGCGTTAACCGGTTAACGCACGTTTTCCAGCAGCTTTTCTGCTGTTATGAAACCAGCAGCCAAAGTCCCCAAATCTTCATACGATTTTCATCTCATTATACTCTAAAATCCTCTCAATTCATCAATCAAAACATACAGCAATAGAGCAACAAATCATACATCAAATCCTATGATTCTAACTCATTTAAACTACTCCAATTCATCAAATCATACCCCTAAACTCAACCTAAGTCAAAACCCTTAAAATTCACAAAATTCATACAAATCTAATCTACTCATAAACCAATTGCTATACACTTATAATATATTATAAAAACTCCCCATACCTTAAAGAATTTCGCCGATTGACACTCTTCTCCAAGGTTCTTCAAGCTTCCTGACTCTGAGCTCTTTACCAAAACACGATAAAAATCAGAATTTGATAGTGAAATTCCTTTTTACAAAAACTATCTCAGTTTATGCTTTTCGCATCTTAACCTTACACTTTTCATATAAAGACCACCTTACCCTTTTCTTTAAAATATTTTTAATAATAATATAAAATAGCATAATAATACACTATTTATCCTTATTATATAAAAATACACTTTTCTCCAAAATTCTCCATTTTAATCCAAATCCTCTAATCCTTCTAAATTAATTAAATAAACGAATAAATAATTAAATTTAGATTTTCGGGGCGTTACACCCCCTCCCAAATCTCGTTAGAGAGAGGTCATGGGTCTAAAACCTATGTCTCCTCAATGGAACTTGCCTCCTATTGGTGTTGCTGGAGGTTAAGGACATTGTTTTCCAAAGTATCATTATGTCGATGCAAATTGTCCATAACTACACACATCTATGCTATGACTTCATGGTTTCCATTAGATATATTATCGGTTGAAGTCTCTACTCACCCGTTCACCATATTGGAAAGGATTAAAGAGACAACAACGGGTTTATCGTTGGATATAAAGAATTTTGAAGGGTCCTTGGGAATATTTAATCGACTTGTGGTTTACATCTTCCTATGTCTACTCTTGATAATCGGTGGACCAACTTCTTTACTAGATACAGATGGTTAGTGATTGAGATTTGTGGAAGACTCAGGTACCACCTCAATGCGTTGTCCTTGAAGGTGTTAAAGATGAATTTGCATTTCGTGGAATTAGAGGCACTGATGATCTCCATATGCATGGTAATATGATCATTTCTTCCATTAAACTTTTCAAGTGATGGTGGCTTGAAACATTTGGGCACCCCCACAAATCTCGTTAGAGCGAGGTTATGGGTCTAAAACCTATGTCTTCTCAATGGAACTTGCCTCCTGTTGGAACTGTTGGAGGTTAAGGCCATTATCTTTCAAAGTCTCATTATGGCGATGGAAATCGTCCATAACAACACACATCTAAGCTTTGACTTCATGGTTTCTATTAGACCTACTATTGGCTGAAGCCACTACTCGTCTGTTCACCATATTGGAAGGGATTAAAGAGGCAGAAAATGAGTTCATCGTTGGATATAAAGGTGGACCAAATTAGTTTTACCGGGGCCTCATGGTGGGTGCTAATTGTAGTGGCTAAAAAGTACAATAAGGGTAACCATGTGTTTATAAGATTGTTTTTGGTGTTTAGGGTGTTTGGATGTGTATAGGGATAACTTATACAAGGTTTTAATAAGCTATGTATGTGGTTTTTTGGAGATAAAAATGGAGATCCCTATCTCATTTTGGGAATAAGGTATATATAGAGGCTCATTGGGTATGGGCTAGAGAGCCAGATAGTAGCTTATCCTAGCTCCACGACTAGGGGACGTTTCCAAGAGGAGACTTGGTCTTCCTGGAATCACGGGGGAAGTTATTTTCCTCATGGGCTCTCTCCTCGGCCAGTTACATATGGTCACTTGTCATCACACATGTTTAATATATAAATGAGGACTACATTTGATGTCCCAAACCTAATAGTGGTCTGTAATTGAATCCGGGCGACTTATGTCCTTGTTATGAAACTTGCCCTTGCCAGTATGTTTTTTTCCTTATTCTTCATAAAATGTCTTTCTTAGGGCCTCAAATTATCATGATACAAATGATATTACTAAAGAATGGCATGGCGATGTTCTTGAATGAATGGTGTGTTGATTATGTCTTTGTAGTTAAAAATGTCTTGTTGGAGTTTGAAAAGTTGTTGCATGTATGAATCTGTGTTGTATTTAAGCATAGATTCTTGACATTCTTTTTCTTTTCTGTATTACTTATTCAGTTGTGTTATAAGCAATGAAACTAGTGAGGATATGGAGAATAAGAGAGCTCCATCCTCTGCGTGTCTTGGAATAAGTACATTTGTCACCTGTTTGCATTTTTAGTTTTGTTAAATATTGTTAGCTTTGAGGCTCACTTCTGTTGTTTTAGACCTTGGATTTTTTGGACCAACAAAATTTTTAAACTCTTTTTTATATGTGAATATCTGGAAATGCCTTCCAACCAAATACTAACACCATTCTTTTTATAGCTTTCATGATGTCGCACATCTTGCAAATATACACTAATGAATCCTATATGCAATTGGACATCGTTTTGCTAAATAAAGATAAAGGGTGGACCTTCTGAGATAGAAAAACACTTATGGCTAAAACAAAAACATTTATATCAAGAATGAAGATCATGGAAAATTCTTTAAGAGGCAATACAAAGTTTTGTCATTTTTTTCTTAACTGTTGTAAATGATGTATCGACTGATGTACTCCATGAAAGCTTAGTAGAATGTAATAGATTGAATAAAGGAGTTGAGTTAGAGGCGTAATGATGGACAAACCATTTAGAAAAGCCGATGAGACCTAAACACACATTGAGAGTTGTGAGTGATTGCGACACCAACCGGTTTAGTATTGGTTGAATCTTTGTAGGATATAGGGTAACACTCTAACACCCCATTTTAAATTATTTTATCGTCAATATTATTTGTTTGGCATTGTTTAGAGATATAGGGTGGATAGTGTAATAGTGGATAGTTAGAGGGTGTATTTAATAATGGTAGTACAAGAGATATTATTATTATCACTATTATTTTTACTATTATTATTATTATTAATATTATTATTAATTTAAATCTTATTTAATTAGTAATTGGGTGAATGAGAGTAAAATAAGGGAGACTAAGTGATTAGTCAAGTTTAGGGACAAAATTTGTCATAACTACATTTGTCATTTAGAGAGCATCGAAGAAGGAAGAACAAGAGGGAGAACTAGGGCTTGACATCATCAATTTTCACAACAATTTTTATCAGAAATTCGAAGTAAGGGGGAGAATGGGTTCATAATAGGTATTTATACCATGAAAGGGTAGTGAGGGGTCTTTTCCCTCATAGGAATTCATATGAGTATATTTTGTTGTATGGATCTGTTGTGTGTGTATGAATCTTTGGTGATAATTGTATGAATCGAATTGTTGCTGTCATGAATTGTATGATAGATTGGTGTAATTTATATAATATGAATATTTGTGTTTGTAGATCTAGTTTTGTTGCAGGTTAAGATGACAAATTAGATCTAGAAAATACCCATTTGATTAGTAATAATAGGAGGGTGAGAGGATATGAAATTATAAGTCATAAAATCAATATAGAAATGATTTTAGAACAAATTTGAATGCTAGAGGTGAGAACGAAGTGGCAAAATTCGTACTGGTATGAAAAATTGGAAAATATGGTGGTTCTTTGGCCATACGTGTATCAGGCATGTTGTTACGCGTATGAAGATGCGTTACGTGGGAAATACGTGTATGAGAATCCATCTGGCATGACCATCTGCCAATACGTGTATCGTTACGCGTATGGGAGCCAGGCCTTACGCGTATGGAAGGCATTACACGTAAGGGTTTGTAAGGAGGAGGGGAGTGTTACACGTCTGGTGCGTAAGGGCTGACAGGCAAGCTAGGAAATACGCGTATGGCCCTAGCCAATACGCGTATGACCAGCTGAGTTGCAGAAAAATGTTGTTTTCACGATTTCTTTCCCGATTTCGCATCCGATGCAATTCTTTTGGTCTGAGAGGTTGGGATAGATGTCAGAAATTTTTGGAACTAGGAATGGTGGTGAAATTAAATAAAAATGGAATTTAGATGGATTAATTAGATAATTAGCTAATTAACACCGTTTGAGGTATTTCCTGTGGTTGTGTGTTGATGAACGGTTTGGACAGGTGTAGTAACACTAGTGTGTATTACGGGGAGTATGTATCTCATATGTAATCAGAAGGATCATGAAGATGTATACTTTTGATTATACATGTGTTGTATGCATATTTATTGTCATGAATTCATGGTGTGTCTGGTGGAGACGAATCATTGCTTAACATGGGTGTATGTAATTCGTGGTGAAGATAAATCATTGCTAAGTAGGGGTGTATATGATTTATTCAGATTCTATTATGAATCAGGTTCGATTGAATGAAACATGGTATATTGGTACCACATGCCTTGTGTCAGTTGTTGAGTCACATTGCATTATTATGTGTTTATTGAATCATAATTGGAATCGACAGGTGTGTCATGATGTATTCGTTGTGTGTTGTTGTGTGATTACTACTATTAATATGTATTATACACTGTTAATTATTGAATATAGTTCTCACCCCTTTGTTGTTTGTTGCATATGTGCTTCTTTGGAAGTACAAATAATTAAGGTACTGGAGTGTGCAAGGAGTGCGTGTTGCTTGATCGAGTCGTAGGAGTCGCTCTGATACATAACACATGATTTTGGGAGTTTGCAGTATTTGTTATTCTTTAGTTGTTTTCGTTATGTATCATTCCTTATTTGAAAATATGGTGGACCACGAGTTATGTGGATTTTTGATGTTGTTGGCGAATTACCATGATTTGAATAAAACGTTTATTTCTGCTGTTTTCTTTCATTAATAAAAAGAATTTTCGTTGGTTGGTTTTAATTGAGTTGGCATCCTACTTTATGGTGTAAACTCTGATTATTTTCGTATTATTTATGTATTTTATAAAATAGGAAAGTGGGGTGTTACAAATTATATCAGAGCTTGATTGGTCCGTCCGACCAGGTGTAGTAGTAGAGTTTATCCTTAGAATAGGAGTAATTTTGTGTGTTCTGACCGTATGTTGATTATTGAAAAATATGGAAGGGAGGAATGATGTTGCTCTTTCTGCTGTTATGCAAGCTATGACATAGGCAGTGAGAAATATTACTAAAGTTGATGGGAATGAGGTAGTTCCGGAGTAATAAGCTGCCTACATATGAGGGAGGTATTCTCGACCCGAGGATGCACAAAAATGGATGAAGGCTATTGAGAAGATCTTCAGGGCCATGGGATGCAGTGATGCTCATAAAGTACGGTTTGGTACTCATATGCTAGAAGGCGAAGCTGAAGTCTGGTGGGACAATAGTCACCAGAGGTTGGAAGTTACGGGTACGGATATTACCTGGGCCGTGTTTAGGGCTGAATTTATGGAGAAGTATTTTTCGAAAGATATTCGCAGTGCAAAAGAGATTAAATTTTTGGAGCTGAAACAGGGTAGCATGACTGTTGTTGAATATGCTGCTCGATTTGAAAAGTTGGTGCAATATTGTGCTCATTACAATATCGAAAAGGCTATGACTTTGACGTGCTTGAAGTTTGAGAATGGGATGCGTCCGAGATCAAACGGGGCATTGCTTGTCAAAAGATAAGGAATTATCCATAGCTGGTAAGCAAAAGCCGAATTTATGATAATGATAACAGGACCCGAATTGCTCATTATAAGGTTGTGAAGAGATTTGGGGGTAGGCCGTATAATGCTCCAGCTGATAAAATAAAATAGAAAGTTGCTATTGGTAAGAATCCAAGTGGGGGAGGGTGGTTCCCAATCCTACGAAGTGCTTCAGATGTGGTGGCACGGGTCACCGTACTAATGATTGTACAAATTAGGTGAATAAGCTCTTCAAGTATGGATGACCAGGTCATGTTATAGCAGATTATAAGGCCATTATGCCTACCTGTTATAACTATGGAGAACAAGCTCATATCAACACTCACTCTGAGATGCCAAAGAAGTCTCAGACCAGTGGGAAAAAGTTTGCATTGCGAGGAACCTAATCCACCAGTGAAGAGCATTCCATCAAAGGTACTTTCTTTATTAATGGTATTCCTTTGATTTCTATTATTGACATGGATGCAACCCACTCGTTCATTTCTATTGATTGTGTGAAGAAATTGGGAATTGTGTCGTCTACTCTTGATCAGAGGATGACGATTGAAACTCTGTCTATTGGTTCTGTGGTTACTTCCTTAATGTATTTGAAGTGTCCGTTGATTATTTTTGGTCGAGATTTTGGAGTGGACTTGATTTGTTTGCCACTCGGTAATCTTGATGATATTTTGGGGATGAACTGGTTGGAATTCAACCAAGTTTATATTGATTGCTTTAGGAAGACATTGTTGTTTATTACTCCTGAAGAGGAAGCATTAGAAAATTCTTTATTTACTAGGGAGTTGAGGTCGTTGTTAGAGGATGAAGTTAAGAAGTTTGCGGTGTTTGACTCGTTGTCGGTTGAAAGAAAGACATCAATTGAAGAGTTTCTCGTGTTGAGAGAATTTCCTGAAGTGTTTCCTGATGATATTACGGAGTTACCTTCGACAAGAGAAGTTGAATTTTCTATTGATCTTGTTCTTGATACTAGGCCTATTTCTATGGCACTGTACAAAATGTATGCATCGGAATTGGCAGAATTGAAATCTCAGATTGAATTTTCAGTATTGTTAGTGAAGAAGAAAGATGGTAGTATGTGTCTGTGTATTGATTACAGTCAGTTGAATATAGTGACAATCAAGAGTAAGTATCCACTTCCGAGGATTGATGACTTAATGGATCAACTTGTTCGGGCTCATGTTTTCAATAAAATTGATTTGAGGTTGGGTTACCATCATATTCGAGTGAAAAATAGGGGTACAAGGTAAAAATTTCTTAAACTTATATCCATATTCATTAACAAACATGTATTCAAATATCCATTTATTTTATCAGTGGATATCCATTAAGCTACTCATCTCGGATCCGTGACGGATTTTATCCATGAATATCTGCAGATATGGATTATTTTACCATCCCAATCCACATTTACTACTACTTCCTTTATTAAATCAAAATAAAAATTCAACAATTGGATTCATTTTTTAGTCTTGCGCCTGCATTTTACTGTGTTGTCTTATGTTGGAATTTTAGTTGAACAATACTAAACTAAAGTGAATTTTTGTTAATTTATTTAATTTACCATGCATCACAAAAGTGATAATGAAGAGTAGAAAAATGGGTTCTTTTTTTCCAGAGGAAAGAAAGAGATGAAGAAAATTTAACACCTATGTCCGAACCTCAAAGAATTCTTGAGAATCCAAGAATTGAAGAAAATGTTAATAGAGTTTGCTCGGATGGCATTGAGAATTATTTAGAATGTGATATTGGAAAATATCCTTCAATGTGGGAATATCCATTATATCAAATGGATGAAATACAAAGATCTTATTTAAAATGTGATCCATATCAAATGCATTTAGAGAAATATTCATTGTCTCATAAAGAAGACCATAAAAAATGATTTCAACATACTTGGTTTAGCCTTTTTCCTTCATGGTTAAAATATTCACCTTCGAAAGATGCTGCTTATTGCTTACCATGTTTGTTATATACTTTCTCTACATAACCTTTATGTGTCTAACATTCGTGGTCAAGGGCGTGATGATGCTAGAAATATGAAAGGAGAAAGAAACAGTTTAGAAGCAATATCTATGAAGGATTCTCCTTATGCATATTATGTTCATTATTTTTCTCATCAACTACAACTTGCCTTGATTACTACATCAAGAGAAGTTAAACCAATCCATATATTCTTTGAGAAGCTGACTTTAATTGTCAATGTTGTTTGTTCTTCTACAAACCGCCATGACGAGTTACAAGCTTCCCAATTAGATGAAATTAAATATTTTTTAGAGATTGGTCAGATTGTAACCGGTAAAGGTGAAAATCAAATAGGTAATTTGAAGTGAGCCAGGTATACTCATCATGGATCACATTTCTCTTCTATTTGTAGCTTGATAAATATGTATGAAGCAATGTGTATTAATTCAAGAAAATTTGCACGAGAAGGATTAAGTTATGCTTCACGTTGAGTTTATGATACTTTTTACGATCATTTGAAGGCATTTGATTTCATATTGATATTGCATATTGATATTGCATATGATGTGGGGATTGAAAATATCCTCTATCAAGCTTTACAATAACAATCCTAGGGCGCAGTCAATGTTATTCATTTTTTTTACAACAAAAACTCTTATTTAAATAAGAGTTGCAAGAAAATGGTTTGAATAAATTGTTACTTTTATGAAGTCTTTTTGGGAAAATATAATATTGAGATTCCTGATCTTAATGATGTTCATTCAAAAACAATATTTGAGTGTTTTTGTCTAAGTTGTGCATTGGCTCCCAATGATAATTTTAAGGCTCTTAACATTGATATTATTTGCACTCTAGTTGAAAAATATTATCCTATGGACTTCAATGAGAAATGGAGGATTAATTTTCTATTTCATCTTTGACATTTTATTATTCACGCTCGTAAAGCATCGACTTTGAACAATTTATCAATTATTCAAGAATTATGTTCATCTTTGGTTGCAGCTGAAAAAAGGAAAATTATTATTTGATTGATAAACTGCTCCACCTTATCATGACTCTCCATGTATCTAAAGCTACAACTGAAATGTCTTTTTCTAAAATTAAAATTATCAAGACAAGATTGATAAGCAAAATGAGATTCACTGCCTACCACTATAGGGAAATTGGGTATGTGTTTGGTGGGAATTTTGAGATGTTGAGTTATGCGTGGTTGGAGAATATTATGAATGCTGCCAATATCAATGAAAAGAGTAACTAATAATCCATTAAGTAATCCTTTAAACTTCAAGGTTTTTGGGGAGAATTGGCCACTAAAACCTTGTAGTGAAATTTGAAAATATGTTTCCTCTAATTCAAATTCAAATTTCCACTATATCAAAAATTTCATTAGGCTCATGAGATTTAATATAATTATCATCTTTTGTCATGAGCAAGAGAAATTCCTGCTGCAAATTTGTGGCATGGAATAAAATTCTCATCACAAATAATTCGTAAACCTTGAGCTTCACATTCTTCTTGTTGGGATAAGGTAATACGTTGTATAGGTAAACAACTTGAGATTGTGTTTGAAGGAGGTGTGTTGTAGGTTTAGATGGTGTTGTGGTGTTTGGGATAAGGTAAAGTGGTTTTTAATCACTTTGTTGGCTATAAGAGGGGCTAAGGTTTTGGTTTGAGCGCTTAGGAAATTTAAGTTTTGAATCTTTCAGCTTAGTCTCAATTAGTTTGGGAAGTTCCATAACATGTGAAATAGAGTAAAGATGTTGGATAACTATTTCATTTTAAACTTCTGGGTTTAAACCATAAAACAATTGAGAATTGCATCAGGTGGTAACCTTAATACTTGATTTCCCAATTGTTTTTTGAAATGAACATAATGTTCTAAAAGAGAACCATACTGTTTTAGCTAAAAGAGTTGAGCTTGATAGTTTTCGTAGTTTGAGGGACCAAATTTTTTTTTGAGAGACTTAGAAAAAGTGTTCAATTAAGTTAATTGGTGATTTTGAAACATCCAATTATACCATCATATTGCTCCCCCTTTCATATAAAAAGCAACCATGAGTAATCGATTTTCTAAGAGAAATTTATAAAAAGAAAAAAAACTATTCTTCTTGAAATAACCACTCTAAAGCATCAATCCCTTAAAAGATCTTTAACTCAATTTTGGGGGTTCTAAAAAAGGGTTGTGGGATATTGTTATTTTGCAAAAATAAGGGAAACATGATTTTCTTGAGTGTAATGTGGTTGAAATGAGGCGAGTGGGACAATTGTAAAAGTTGAGTGTGTAGAGTTCAAGGTAGGTGAGATTGGGGAAAATATAGTGGGGGTTGTGGTTGTGGAGTTGATAAGTTAACAATGGGTATGTTTCCCCTTGTGTGAGTAACGAAAGTGGGTAGATGTATATGCATAAGTGGAAAAAAGGTGTTGGTTACAACATTATTCAGGGTTAGTAGGGTTCATAAGTGAATAAAATATACCTACAAAAACTCTATTCTATGACAGAGATGCTACAATTGCAGCAAAATGTTGAGTCATTAAAAAGGTGAGTGTTGCAAACTCAACTTCCATGTGTTAATCAATAATGATATCTTGTATAGAAAGGTTCTGATTGTTGTTTTCCAACTGACCCAACTACATAGAAATGGTTTGATTGTTATTTTCTGGTTGTTTTAAGGTTATGGTTATGGTTGATGATTTCATCAAGATATTGGTTTGTAACTTGAAGAGAAATCTTCAAGGTCTTTGGGAAATAGGGTTGTGAGTTTGTGAGACATTGATAAAAGAGATAAAATCACCAATAATGATGGATTCTATAACAACCACTAATTAGGATTAACTATTGGACAAGAAAAAATAAAATAAAAGTCACAATCTAAATATTCATATTATTGATGAAGCAAATACACTTTAAATATCTATCATCCTTAGAAAATCTGACCGTATACCCCTAATTTTGCCCCAATACCCCTACGCATAAATTTTTTGGATGAAAATGCCCTCATATAAATAGTTTGTATTTCAAAAACTTAACTTTTTTCTCCTCATTTTTGCAAGCTACGAACTTGTGGAAGAATTTTGATATTTTGATTTCGCTCCAGGATAACCCATCATCAAGATTTTCGGTTTATAATTTTGCACTCCGGAACTAGCAATTAAGCTACATCCGGTTTGCTATTTTTTTTGTTTACACACCGGAAGTAGCTATATGGCTAATATCGGTTCACTCACATTTTGGCACGTACACGGTTAAGGGATGTATGGAAATACACACCGGATGTAGCCTTTATGCTACTTCTGGTTGTGTTTCATTATTTATTATTTATTTTTTTATTTTTTTATTTTTTGTTATTTTTTGTTTATTATTTTTGTTAATTTTTATTTGTTTAATTTTTTTGGTTTTTTTCAATGTCTCGTATTAGAGGACGCGGCCGATATATTCATCGGAGATTGCCTGATAGAAGGACAGTTCTGACGCATCTATAGCAGCAGGAACTTCAGGCTGTTGACCCTGTTGTGGCTCATGTTCCACCGCATCCACCATTTTCTGGAGGACCGTCTGATACCTCACTTTCGGTGAGGTATCAGAAACATGTCGCTCGACATCTGTGGGAAGACGAAGTATGACAATCTATAACCTTTCAATGGTGAATAAATGTAATTTTATTTTTTAGTGTATAATGATATATATTATGTATCATTTTCAGGAGAGACGGAACAAGAATGAGCTGAAGGTTGTTGCACATGGCAGCAAACTTATTGGATGGGTTCCACATATGCTCCCACCTCAGATGGAGCAATGGATATCTGATTTTGGTATATCCTTTTTTCAGAGGACCGACTTATCGAGGATATATACAAACCTTTTATCTACATTTGCTGAGAGATGGCATCCTGAGACATCGTTGTTTCATATGCCATTTGGCGAGATGACTATCACGTTGGACGATGTATCTTGCCTCCTTCATATACCTATTAGAGGGGAGTTATGTATCCATGCAGAAGGGATTACTGACTCAGATGTTATCAGTCATGCTATTAGTCTGATGGGTATTTCGCTGGAGAATGCAACTGAGGAGATCCGTTTATCTAGAGGCCCTTATTATAAACTTGTGTAGTTGAAGACACGATTTGTCCATCTTCGAGCTGATGGGAGATTTGATTGTGCTGCTAGGGTGCATATGTTGTTGTTACTTGGTTGCACTATTCTTATAGATAAGACATTTACTCTTGTAGAGGCAAAGTATTTACCGCTCTTCGAGGACTTGGACATATGTGGAAGATACTGTTGGGGTGCTGCTGCACTTGTCACACTTTATAGATACCTCGGAGATGCTTCATTTTATTCATGCAAACAATTTGGTGGATATGCCTATCTTCTACAGGTACAAATGTTTTATTTTAATTTACTTTATAATTGTATTATGTAATTTATAATATTTTAATTGATTATTTTCATATTTTGTTGACAGTGTTGGATTCAAGAGTATTTCCCAACTATTGAGAATAGAGGATTTTCGAAGATTGTTGGTGTTGGTAGTCCATTTCTGAGAGCGATGAAGTGGTGCTACAAGCAATCTACGATGAAAGTTGAGGAGATCAGAGCTATGTTAGATGGATTGACAATCGGTGATATCATCTGGCGCCCTTTTGAGGATCTTAGGCAACACATATCGTTTGATGATATCGGTTTGTACAGGGGTGGTCTGCAATGGTACAATATATTTTTCCTTTATTACCTAATATATGCTTACGTTAGTTTGGATACCGACAATGCGTACCATCACATCCACCTGACATTGATGCACTGGACATACTTTTGTATTGGGTTAGTTATCATGTGAGCGTTAGGCAAGTGATTCAACATGCACAGTTTGCAGATGTTCCGTATGATACAGTGGCAGAGTACTTGGCTAGGTACTACACAATATCTCATCCTCGTTTGATTCCACCACCCAGGGACAAGACAAAGAGGTTCCATTTCCCGAGTTTGATGATGGACCGTCAGATCCGGGGTTATGGCATATTTCATATGAACTGAGTCGCTATCTGCAGCATCATGAGGTTGGGGAGGAGGATGATGAGTATGTTGAGATCTTTTGAGTACTACGTCTAGCGCAGGGTGCACCGATACCTCAGGATTATGCGTGATATTTTTATTTTATTATTCAAACATAGTTATTATCACACATTTTGTTGTAGTACTCTTTTGTTTTTTTTATATTCAGACATATATATATTATTCCACATACTTATATAATTCTCTATTGATCAAACTTATATTATTTATAATTATTCAGCTGAATTAAAAAAAAATAACATGTAAACAATCGTGCTTTAGAAATATAAAAAAAAACGAAAATATATCATAATATAATATGGTTTGGGAGAATCGGTGTAAGCTTGTGCCAATTTTGTAATCGTCCCGAGAATCCTGTTATCCAAGATGTTGCATCTGATGTGCGATTATTTTTCCAATCCACTGTGACGGGTGGTAAGGTAAATCCTTCGTTCATGTTTACCTGTTACAAAAATATATCAGTGACATGGCAAAATGAATAATATAATGTATTGGAAAATAAATGTTTATAATATTTACCTAAACCCAATGATTTGAGCTTACAAAACCAATGCAGTAAATTGAGACATTAGGATTATGTTTAGTCGTCATAAGGAAGAACGTCAAACTAAGAGCGCTTGATGAGACAAGAACGATGTTATACTGATTTGCTATCACGTAACCCATTTCTGGTAGTGTCATCCATTTATCATATGGTTGGGGACCTAAAGATGATATCAACAAGGATTCTCTTACTTTTTCTAAGCGATCTCCAAATAACTTCGCATAAAGAGTATTTCTAGGACCTTTGATTTCATTATCCAAATCACGACGAACCATTGACCAACCTCCTTCACCATACCCATGCATTGATACAATGGCTCTAAACCCACAATTTCCATCATCCTTAACATCAACAATTTTGTCAATATAAGGACTGATATGTGTAGGAAATTGTACAATGTACCTGTGAGATGGTTTTTTCTTTGACGTATGGGATAACTATGAACATGGTCTCTTCGAAGATTTTTGAGAATTGTTGTTTGCTTGTTCAACATATTCATGATACGAAGGATCACGATAAACATCATACCCAACATGTTTTTTTCCCTTTTTTCTTCACCTCTCAATGTGTATTTCCCTAACTCACAGGCACAAGGTAACCCGTAAACTGTTCTACGAATGTACCTGCACATCTGGGTGTTTGTACCCACCATATCAACCCTATGCAACTCTTCAACAATGTGACGCAAAACAACTCTAGATAATGGTCCAACCAAATTCCCATAATATAGACCACTATGGACACGCTCAACCTCATAAAAACTCTTCTGAAACGAAGCTCTAATATTGCCCACTTGAATTTTGATGTTGCCATTCATAGCCTCCCAACATTTGACCATATCACATATGTTGTTCTCCAATATCTGCTAGTCGTGACGTTGCCTAAATGCAATGCTTTATTGATCCAAGCTTTAATAAATCTATGCCTATGAGGTGTCAACCACGTGTCTTTCACATAATCAATAAAAGGTCTGTAATCCAAACAAGCATTCTCAAGTAATTTCAACCTTTGATGATACTCAACCTCATCACTAGCCACGATAAGTTAGTACCAAAGCCTCTCTATTGGTTCTTGCATATCGTTCACAACATACTCCATGCACTTCACTTTCACATTCTTGGTTATGCGAAATCGACAAAGCATATTAACCGTCGTTGGAAATACAGTTTTAATTGCTTTCATCAAAGCAATATTTCTATCGGTTAAAATTACTTGGGGCCATAACCCTTGTTTAGTGAATAACTGTTTCAGTTTATCTAGTACCCAACACAAAGTCTTTGTTTGCTCAGATTCCATATAGGCAAATGCACCAACAAATGTTAATTCAATTGATGTGAGGCCAATTATTTCAAACAAAGGTTTCCCATACTTATTGGGTTTATAAGTATTATCCATAATCAACACAATCGGGAACATATTCAACAATTTCACTGAATCTGGATGGGCCTGAAGATATCTTTCACAACTTTTGATTCATCTTTTTCCTACTATAATAAACATAATTCGATTTCTCAATAAACTTAGGCAAATGTTGTATTTTGGTTCTACTTCCCCTGATTTTATTCCTAAATCTTACTCTTGTGTGTATATATTTGGGTGATTCGAGTCACATTGTTTGAATCTCGTTCTTGCAAAGACAACAATATATGTTTTGGAGGAACACAACATTTTGACAAATCTAAAATATGTTGTTGGTCATCATCAGTGAGCCGACTCACAAACGCATGACCTTCAAATCTATCAGGTAAACCATGATTGTGAACTCCACATTTTACATCGATTTTTCAACCAGAACCATCCTTTGAAGGTGTTGATCTAACTTTGAAAGGACACTCACATCTTTTGGAAGCACTTTGTGTTTCGCTTTCTTCTTCTTCTATGTATTTTTCACCTCTATCGCAGCCAAATATAACTTTGTCACTTTTTCCTCTCTTGTTGGTCTTTGTGTCTGAACGGGTAATTACAGTAGTAACCTTACTTCTGAGTCCAACCTCCCTGATCCACCTAGTCGCCTCTTCTCTTGTAGGAAATTTTTGTGTAGTTGAGAATATATCTATTGTGTCTACATTTGTGTGATCCTTGCCACATATCATCAAAGGAACATTCATGTCTCCTAAAAAATTGTCAATTAAAATAAATAAAAAAACGAACCGGATAACATAACAAGGTTACTTCTGGTGTAGATAAAACTCAAACCGGATAACCTAACAAGGTTACTTCTGATGTAGGGTAAAATACAAACTGGAACACGTAAGTTCTCTACTTTCGGTTATGAATTTTCCTAAACCGGATAACACAAACGTGTTACTTCTGGCGTAGGATTTTAGTAAACCAGAATTCTTTCTCTGGCTACTTCCGGTTTGTAAATTTTGTACACCGAATTTCTTTCACTTGCTACTTTCGGTTCTTGTCGTGCACCGTCAAAAAATAATTTTTTACTACTATGACTTCGCGGTAAAAGTTAAAAATAATTAAATAAAAATTGAAAGAATAAAATTGGAATATTGTAAAATATATAGGGGTATGAGGTCAATTATAAGGATAAAAGGTAAAGTTTTCTCATCCTTAATATATCTTTTAGACTAGTGAGTCTGACCCATTTAGAAGATTTAAACCAATAATAATAATAATAATAATAATAATAATAATAATAATAATAATAATAATAAAACAATAATAATAATGAAACTATTTAAAAACACAATCTTTTATTCAAAGAACTTTTTAATAATTATTTTGAGCCTACTATATACATTATTCAAAATTTAATTTTAATAAGCCTTTTGTACACTGTAATTCATCTTAAGCAATTAGTTTCTACTTTCTACCACTATAATGTTCTTGATATATATATATATATATATATATATATATATATATATATATATATATATATATATATATATATATATATATATATATATATATATATATATATATATATATATATATATAACTCAAAATTGAATTAGCCTAAAATTTGGGTGAAAAAAAATATGTTCAAAGGGTTTTGACATGTCCTTTTCTTTGTGCGTGGAAAATCTTGTCCGTTTGTTTTTTTATGTTGCTGCATGCTACACGAGTTGCACGAATTATTGTTAGAATATTCTCATCACACCGAGACAAAAACTCTTAAGTCCAAATAGTCAAAGGCAAAACTGAATAGTCATAAGCATCAAACAAACTTAACAAATACAAACCTGACGATGAAATCTTCAATCATATTTCTCTCCATTCTAATCCTCTCAACAACCTCAAACGCATCAAACGAAAACCAGAATCTCTCTGTCTACGAAATCCTCCAGCAATACGATTTTCCAGTTGGTATTCTTCCACAAGGTGCCACAAGCTACGAGCTAAACAAAAACACAGGCAAGTTTTCTGTGTATTTTGAAGGAACATGCATCTTCGGTATAAAATCTTACGATCTCAAGTACAAATCCACTATCAAGGGATTTATCTCCAATGGTAAACTCAGTAAATTGAAAGGTATAAGTGTTAAAGTTGAACTCATATGGCTCAAAATTGTGGAGGTGACTCGTCATGGTGATGATCTTGAGTTTTCTGTGGGTATTGCTTCTGCTGAATTTAGCGTTGATAACTTCTTAGAGATTCCTCAATGTGGGTGTGGATTTGATTGCAACGGTTTGAAGAGTGATGGTAATTTTTCTTCTATTTAGATTTGTTTTCCATATAATGTATTGTTCTATCAAGAACACAACCTTGTATACACATGATGTTTGTTCTTCAATTTCATTTTATGCTATAACTTTGAACTGTTTTACCTTTGTTATTAAGGATAGAAATGAATATGTCTTTAAATTTGAATCAGACTAAAATGAGATTTGAATCATGACTTGTTTATATAGAAGGCAGGATTGTGTGAGAAGTGTAATAAAGTGGGAATTGCTTCCTATTTTCATTTGAGCAACTTTCTCCTTTTGTTTTCATTTTACTTTATCTATTTGATCCCGCAGAAGCATGCAATAGGGGGAAGGTGCAATGCTCTATGATGTTATCAATATCATGTTAAACTCTTTAGGATTGTCATTGACACTTGGGTGTTGTGACTAGAGAGCTCAATTTTGCAAGAGTTGAATTGCCTCAAAAAGGATTCATATTGGAAGATTGAGACCATCCCCACAACCATTAGACTATACACGGAGATGATATTTGCCCATGTATTATGTACTTCACATCATTAATGTTTCGCACTAGGCGGGAGTCCAATGCATACGAAATTGAATCCCTTAAGAATGGTCAAGTGAAGCATATTAAAAAAGACATATCTTAGAGGTGTAATACATAAGGATTGACGAGAACCTAGAGATAAGATGGCATACAAGATCTTCTGATTTATGAGAGTTGTCCGCAAGAAGGTTCTTGGACCTATCCATCATATAAAATTTAACTAACGGTTCTGGCTCATGGACACATTATTCTAAACAATAAACATAAAACTTACGACATTTGCTGACTTGATCATTAGATCACTTTCTTGTACACTACGTGGAACCTTATTTTGCAGGTGATATGTTTTAATAAGGACAACAACTTTTGATGATGACAATCAATGTCTAGTGATAACAAGTAATGATAAGTGAAATATAAGTGATTAAGCGGATAAAGATGTAAACCTAAGGATTAGGGTTTGATGAATTTGACTATCCGGTAATGGCAATCAAATGGAATATAACTCAAGTCTCGTCTCAAGTAAACTCAAGCAAGTGTCTATAAAAGAGAAACGATTCGATATTCCTCTCCCCTAAAAATAGAGTGAACACACTATTCCCTCTCCTCGACTAGAAACATTATGTCGCCCACTACTTCCTCTCCCAAAATCCAAACTTTCAACTTCATCATGTAGCTAAGTTGGCGGTGGTGCCATGAGGTCCTTCCTCCACACCATCATTTTACCCGTGGGATTATCCTTTTCAGATGGTCACTAATGGGTGGTTGCTCTGACGGGTTTTGGCGAGAGTTATTTTGGTTGTTTGTTGCTCGGTCCAGACAAATCGAAAACCGATTTCTTTAGATTTGGAGTTGTGTTGATTTTTTCTTTTCAGCTGTTTGTTTTTTCCGATTGAGTCCTCACCAAATTTTGGTTTGTGGGTGGAGGAAGTGTTCACTAATGATGGTTGCGTGATGCAACTTGATTGTGGTTGTGCATCTCCTTCTTCGGCGCTGATTTTTGATGTAGCTAATCCTCATTTCCCTGATGTGTGAATTTTAACTTTTCTGATTCTTGAATCTCCGCTTTCTTCCATAACTATTGAGATTTGTAGGTTTCAAGATGTTGTTTGTCTTCATTGCGCCAAAGAAGGTTTGATGGTTCAGTTTGGTAGTGGTTCGTAGATTGCTCTAGTTTAAGTCTACTACCTCTGGGGGTATTAAAATCTGCTTCAGTTGATTGTGATTGATTTTAGACAGATTGGAAAAATATGGTTGTGATTACTTACCGCAGTTTGTGCGTAAGTTATTGTTAATGAGTTTGTTATCGTGTTGTTGATCAAGTTCATTCATTGTTATCATAATTTGAGTTTAATGACAATCAATTCATACTTCATATTTGTTTTTGAAATTTGGTTTTGCGTCGTAAGTGGTTCGCTAGCTGTACACATGATGTATGAATGTCTGTCTTTAATTCAGATTGCTTAATTTTTTCTTTTATATTGTCACACTCTATGTCCCCCAATATCTTGCACTTTTATTTTTTTATTTTATTTTAATGGATTTAAAATCATCTAAAAAAGTGCCTATAAAAAAAAATATAATAAATTCTTGAAGTGTGATAAATCCCTACCCTAGTTAGTTAGAATGAATATTTTATAACGCATAAGAGCATTCTCGTAAAAGTACATGACTACTGCAGTTTGTGCGTAAGTTATTGGTTAATGAGTTTGTTATCGTGTTGGTGATCAAGTTCATTCATTGTTCTCATAATTTGAGAATAATGACGGTCAATTCATACTTTATATTTGTTTTTTGCAATCTGGTTGTGCGTCGTAAGTGGTTCGCTAGTTGTACACATGATGTATGAATGTATGTCTTTAATTCAGATTGCTTTAATTTTTTGTTTTAATGGATCACACTCTATGTCCCCCCAATCTGTTGCATTGTTATCGTTTTTATTTTAATGGATTTAAAATCATCTAAAAAAGTGCCTATAAAAGAAAATATATGATAAATTCTTGAAGTGCGAGAAATCCCTACCCTAGTTAGTTAGAGTGAATACTTTATAATGCATAAGAGAATTCTCGTAAAAGTACATGGCTAAATCAAGTGTGTGTATGTGTGTATGAGCGCGCGTGCACGCACACACACAAACATATTTTTAAAATGATTTTTTTCAAGGAAATATATTCAAAAACGTCTTGAAGTTGTGCTAGATGAATTCAGAGCTATTATAATACTCAGGACAAAGTTTTGATTTTGCTAATCGATTTACACTTTTACCTAATAAATTAGTTTAATTTAAAATTGAGATATAAGTGACTATGTGTTGGCTGGAGATTTCGACCAGGTCAAGAAATTGTGTTTTGAAGCAAGTCCCTGAAAATGACTAAGAGGAGCATTTCGACCTAGCCAGAGGAAAGAGAAATACAAGTAATGGGTCGACAGGAAAATGAAAAAGTCCAGCTTGCAGAAGGAAGAAGTCGAAGCCCTTCGACGCATCCCAAAGAAACCAACAGGTCGAAGACCTTTCGACTAGGCCATTCAGAAAGTTGTGAAGAAACTGCTCTAGTGAGTGAGACAAAGTAGCGGGTAGTTACCAAGAGAGTGGGATGATAGGTGTCAAAGCCAGATTTGTTGGAGTGTCCGAAAATTTATTTTTTATGCCTATATAAGTAGATTTCATTTTCATTATTCAGGGTCACATTTCTTTACAATGTAAAAAGGACACACTCAAAGTACCGTGCGTCAGAGATACGAGTTAACCCCCTACGCAAAATATACGATAGCGTCCAAACACTTATGTTTTTCAAGTTATTTTAATTCCAAGTCAATTTAAATACTTGCTTTTGCCTTTATTCTTCTTTTATTCCACTTTTTTTCCTCTTTTGTCTTTTCATTCAAGCATACCGCGTGAGTCTGCTAAAACACAAAACACCAAAAATATACAAGAACCTCCATTATCATTCTACATTACAAGAATACGAAACATAACTAATCGAACAGAGCAGTCCTGAGACTCGTTTGACCGGTCCCACAAGTAAACCACACGTAGAGGAGGACATCGACTTGTTCACATGAAGTCCACGCTGTAACACGGTGGGAGAACTGACTTTAGTTATGTTGCGGATAGCAAGAGTCGCCACCGACTTTTATTTTATCCAAAAGGAAAGGGTATAAAAGAACAGGAAAGACCTTAAGAGATATTTTTGGGTCCGGGGGGTAGGTTATGTAAAGGGAAGGTGTTAACACCCTTTACATCCATGGTTATCCATGGGCTCTTAGTTACTTAGCTCACTTTTGAATTGTTTTTGAAAGTGTAGTGTGTGAATAGAAAAATTTTCAGAATAGTTAATAATGATCCATGTACGGATGCGTAAAAAACTTGTTTTTGAAAATTTGTTTGAAATTTGTTAAGTGTGAAAAGTTTTTGAAGTGAGCAAGTACATAAGAGGAACCTACCCTAAAGTTTAAAGTCTTTCTTATTCTTTATCCTTTCCTTGGTAAGACTATCCCTACTATTAAGGAGTAGGTAGTCATTACCTTGGATGTGAGGGACATGAGAGGGACATATGTTGTTATGAAGGCAACTGTGGGGTGTAATAAGCATACTGGAGGGACTATCATCATTATTCGAAGGGACTCGATTCGTATAGGCAACCATGAGGGACTTGATGATTTTCTTTTTGAAGGGACTTGCTTTATACACCCCACTTGACCATTATTCGTAGGCAACTTGAGGGATAACCTTAGAAAGTGAGACGGCGATAAGAATCGACTTACGTGTGTGAGTGTTTAATTAATTATCTTTGATTAAATTGATCTAATTTATTTTAAATAAAATACATATTTTTCACTCCCTAATTACTAACCATAGCAAAAATAATTAAATAATTATAAAATTTACATCCAGGAAACAATTACAACATAATTATAAAAATAGCAAAAAATATAAATATATAGCAAAATAAATATAATAAGCAAAAATAATGAATAAGTAAATAAAATTGGGGTTAGTGATAAATAATAATATTTAAATAATAAGCAAAAAGTTAGTAATAATAAAATAAAAGAGGTTAGTAAATAATAAAAATTAGTGAAATAATAATAATATATAAAATTAATAAAGCAAAATAAATAATATGGGTAATGACAATAACTAAAATAAATAGAATTAAAAAAAAATATTATATTGACATGATTAGAAACACAAATTTTAATTTTAACATATAACATTTAATATGAATAATTTAAAAAAAAAAAAATTTTAAACATAATACAATTATAAATTTTAATTATTACAAATTTAATCATTTTAAACATATATTAACATTTATTTATTAAAACAATATTTACACATTATAAGGAGAAAATAAGTTTTAAATATTATATTTATAAAATTAATCATATTTACAAAATTTGCATGAATCATATTGAATAAATAAATAAATATACATAATAATTACATTAAGAGTTAGAAAATAAAATTATTTAGAAAAATAGAATTAGATTTTTATTTTAGAAAATAGTTTTAGGGTTTGATTTATAATGGCAATTTCTTTATTTAAATAGTATATATATATATATACATTTTTTAATAAACATACAATAATAGGAAAATAATTTTTTTCAGAAATTAAAAAAAAATCTAATATACACATATTTTTATAATATTAGAACAATATAATTTTAAATTTATTTTAACATGAAATATTGATTAAATTGAGAAGAAGATAAAGAAAAAAAATGAGAAAACTAGAACCTGGTGGGGCTGGGGTTTGAACCCAGCACCCTATGATTGCCAGCATCAAACTCTACCACTGGACCAACAGCATGTGCGTGCCATCATAGAGAGAGGGATTGGTTTTATTCTTTGTTGTAAAAAACCTGAAAAATAACAGAAACAAAAAGGCCTGGGGTGGGAATCGTACCCAGGACCTTTTAGTGACAAGCATGCATACGTTACCGCCTGGCTGGAAGAGCCTACCTGATGCTAAACCAACAACAAATAATAATATAATGTTACTGCTATTTGCGTGGAAAAATAAGAAAAAAAAGGATGGCACCACCAGGTATCGAACACAAGCCATCAAGGTACCAACAGACGCCACTTTCCACTGGGACAAGCTGCGTGCTTGTGAGACTTGTCCAACACTCGTTCCTTTTGTTTCATGCGTTCTACCGTCTTCAATTTCGTCCAATCGCACACTGCCACACAGTCATCTTCAACCTCCAGCCATGCGAAATTTCCTGCGAATTCTGCTATACAATTTCCTGCGAAAATATTTTGTAACAAAACCTACGATTCTCATATGATACAAAATACACACAATTAATCCATAATTTTTATGGGGAATTAAAGCCCAGGTCTCATAGAATTCAAAAATCCCTTTGAAAGCCTCTGATGGTCCACGAATCAATTGATCCCAAATTCAAAGTTAAAACCCTAATAATGGCATTCCCTCGAATAAGCCATGAAACTTCAATCAAAACGTCCAGAATCATTCTAAGCATCATAATAAACACATATTAGTCATCAAAAACAATTCATAATGCTTATGTAAGTGGATTCGAAAAATTAAAATTTAAGATAAAAGTGGTTTCGGGATCCATGGTTTCATGATGTTTTTGATGCATATGATCATTCAAACATGCTCAAGCAACCTTAAAGAAGCTGTCTCAACCTTAAAAACCTTTGTTGGATGGCTGAAATTGAAAAATCGAATTTGAGTTTTTGTGAGAAAATTTGAAACTTGAATATGATGTTTGGCTGCTGGAATCCGTGAATGAGGCTAGGGTTGTGTTTGATACTTATATGAGAATGATTCTAGGTCAAAATATGGACTAGTTGTGTGGAGATTTGGATCCAAAAAGATTGAAAAAGATGGTGTCATGAAATTCAAATATTGGCTCATGAATGCTTGCTATCTTTGGATAAATCACATGATTTCTTTCTCTTTCACCTTCAATCATCAATTAAGACTTTCTAGAAGCATTATCTTCCTCCAAAAATAGATTTTCATATTTTATATTTATTTAAAATGACTTTTATGAATTAAATCAAAAATAAATAAAAATAAAATAATAAAAATTCTGAATTTTGGTCATTTGGGTCGTGCATAATGATATGATGTGGATTGGATCACAATTTAGCAAGCCCATTTGGAAGGAATTGGTTCTAGACCCCCATTTTCAATATAAACCATCACAAAATTTCCCAACTTTGCAAGAGCATATCTCCCTCAATTTTGAAGGTATGAGGGTGTTCTTGGACTTTTTGGAAAGCTTGAAGAGTCCTCTAAACAACCCCATTGGTTTCAGGTCCATATCATTTACCAATCTCAAGTTATTCCCTTTTGAAGTTGTTGACTTTTTGTTGACTTTTGAAATGACCTATAATGTCTTAGATCATATCTTTCAAATGAAGCATTTTTGGGCTTAACTTTCAACATAAAAGTTGTAGAGAATTCAATTTCCTTCAAAATGAGCTTTGGATGGAGACTTGGTGATGAAGTATGTGAAAGTTATGGCTGGTCAAAGTTCAGTTGACTTTTACTGAGGCAACCCTAATTTAGAAACTCCTGATTATTGATGATCTGGAATCTTCTTGATGAATCATGATCAACCCTTGATCAAATGATGAATTTTACTTCATATACTTGATGTTGGCAAAAAATCATGAAGTTTGACTTTGGTTTGACCACAGTTGACCTCAGTTTGACTTTTTAACTGCATTGACTGATTTTGACTTATCTGATCATTTGACTGAGCAAACTTTTGAGAAAAGTCTTGAGACTTGACATGGGGGTTCTTGCACACATATAAGATGTTATGAAACTCACTTGAGGTATTGGAAGTCCATTTAGCCTGATTAAAGTCAAAACCCTAGTTTTGGATGCACTGCTTAGGAGGTGCATTGTCTGAGGGAATTGTCAACTTCTTTGACCAATTGTGAACTTTGTGAACCTTGTGAATCTTCATAAAGTGTCTTGTGAACCTCATGGGAGATAGTGTGAAGCTTGTGAACCTTGTGAACCTCATGAAGTGGCTTTGTAGACCTCATGAACCTCAGGAAAGCTTTGTAATCATTGTGAACCTTGTGAATCTTCAAGAAGTGATTTGTAGACTTCATGAACTTCATGGAAGGTCTTGTAAATGTTGTGAAGCTTGTGAACCTTGTGAACCTTCAAGAAGTAACTTGTAGACTTCATGAACTTCATGAAAGGTATTGAAAGCATTGGGAAGCTTGTGAACCTTGTGAACCTTCAAGAAGTGACTTGTAGACTTCATGAACTTCATGGAAGGTCTTGTAAGTGTTGGAGGACTTGTGAACCTTGTGAACCTTCTTAGAACACAAAGTCTTGTATTGTGAGGGCAAATTTTGGGGTGCAACAGCTGCCCCTGTTCAATTTTCTGAAACCTGAGGGGTTAGATTGGTATATTTGCCAGTCGTGACCTGGAAGGTTGAAGGGGATTGAACACAAAAGCCCAAAAATTTGCACTCACCAGTGCATAGAGTGATACAGATGGCTAGTTGAATATGATTGAGTGGGCTTAAAGATGCCACTTGGAAAGTTCTTCAGATATATTTCTTGGAAGATAAGGCAGCCCAGAATATGGAGGTATAATGAAAGCTGTCAGGAGTCTGGAGCAGTCCTGAGGTATTGATGATATACTTTCAGGATACTGGAGTAATGCTGATGTAACAGCATGTCTTCATGAGGATAGAGCAATCAATAATGATAACCCTAGAGCAGTCTTGAAGTAATAATATGGCTTCAGGAGGATAGAGCAATCAATAGCTCTAAAGCAGTCTTGAAATAGTAATATGATTTCAGGAGGATAGAGAAATCAATAGCTCTAAAGCAGTCTTGAAATAATAAGATGGCTTCAGGAGGATAGAGCAATCAATAGCTCTAAAGCAGTCTTGAAGTAATAATATGGCTTCAGGAGGATAGAGCAATCAATAGCTCTAAAGCAGTCTTGAAATAGTAATATGATTTCAGGAGGATAGAGCAATCAATAGCTCTAAAGCAGTCTTGAAATAATAAGATGGCTTCAGGAGGATAGAGCAATCAATAGCTCTAAAGCAGTCTTGAAGTAATGATTTCAGGAGGATAGAGCCATCAATAATGATAACTCTAAAGCAGTCTTGAAATAATAATGATTTCAGGAGGATAGAGCCATCAATAATGATAACTCTAAAGCAGTCTTGAAGTAATGATTTCAGGAGGATAGAGCCATCAATAATGATAACTCTAAAGCAGTCTTGAAATAATAATGATTTCAGGAGGATAGAGCCATCAATAATGATAACTCTAAAGCAGTCTTGAAGTCATGAGAAGTTATCAGGAGGATAAAGTAACCCTGAGGTAACAATAAAGCAGTCCCAAAGTAATAAGGAGCTTATCAGGAGGATAAAGTAACCCTGAGGTGACGATAAAGCAGTCCTGATGATCATAAATTTGTTTGTTGGGTAATTAACCTGAAAACAAGGTAGCATTATGTACGATAACATTAGTTTATGCCTTATGTATGCATGTATGATATGATGTACTCAAGTAATGTACTATGTGTCTATGGATATATATGCTATGGTATGATGTAAATGATGTATGTATGATACTGCCGGAAGAATCTGAATATCTTCGTATAACAACTGCTGGCTTGGGAAAATAAATCCCGATTCATTGTTGAAGAATATATTATACATAACCGTCCGTCTGCTGGGGATAATAAGATATGGATAACCTCCCGGATGCTGGGGATAATAAGGTATGGATAACCTCCCGGATGCTGGGGATAATAAGGTATGGATAATCTCCCGGATGCTGGGGATAATAAGGTATGGATAACCTTCGTCTTCGTTTGATAGTAGAGTAGATAGAACACCCGTCTTCGTTCGTCGTAAATTCCCGAATATCCGTATGAGGATAAAAGAGATGGATATAAATTCCAGGGGAGATAAGACTTTGTGAAGATGAATTCGTCCTACTGAGAGTTTTGTAGTTTTCTTGTGAAGAGGAACCGGTGAAGCTTCGTTGAAATCCTTCCCTCGTTCGTCCTTAGTAAATACTATTACTGCATTTTCATGCATTTCTGGTAAACATTAATCATATTAAGCATACATGTATTTCTGGTAAACATTAATCATATTCAAAAGCATACATACATTCAAACACAACCAATGGACGTTTCGCTTATGTAAATAGGGTAAAAGTAAATCTGGACTCAAAAGATGGAATTTATTTATATCAAAAGGTGACCCATACACGGGTAAGTTTGTACAAGGAGACATAAACCCTAGTAAGAGGATTTTGTCATAAAGTTTTTACAAAACAAAGAGTATCAGCTATGTGGGAAACAATCCTATTGAGTTTCAATTCTACTATTGCCATTATCTTCAAGTATCTCATCTTCTGTTGTTGAGACGGAAACGATTGGATTGAGCTTTATCTTGTTCGAGCTTGAGTAAGTAGTACAACTGGTTGCAGTTTTATGGGTGATCCAAACGAGACATAGTCATACGCTTTAGTCCCTAACTTTTGCCTGGATTGCCCTTTCAGGTTTTCAATCCACCGGGATACCCTTTTTTGCCCAAGCCGCCTTTTCAGGTTTTCGACTTGCCGGGTGTACATATTTTTATATATATCCCTAATTTTTGCCCAAACCCTTTTGGTTTGCCGGGATGCCCTTATTTTTGCCTAGGCCTGTCAACCTAGCGGGTCTCTTTTTATGCGTAGTATTTTTTAACTATGTCTGCATTTACAGGCTGTGGGAAGTCTTCACCATCCATTGTAGTCAGTATCATGGCACCTCCTGAGAACACTGTCTTGACTACAAATGGTCCTTCATAGGTTGGAGTCCACTTGCCTCTAGGATCACCCTGTGGTAATATGATACGCTTGATTACCAAGTCACCAGCCTGATATACCTTTGGCTTAACCTTCTTATTAAAAGCTTTGATCATTCGTTTCTGGTACATCTGGCCATGACAAATTGCTGCTAACCTCTTCTCATCAATCAAATTTATCTGGTCGAGTCGAGTCTGAATCCACTCATCTTCATCCAAGCCTGCATCCTTCATAATTCTCAAGGAGGGAATCTGAACTTCAATGGGCAGAACTGCTTCCATACCATAGACTAAGGAGAATGGGGTTGCCCCTGTTGAAGTACGTATTGTGGTACGATAACCATGAAGAGCAAATGGTAACATCTCATGCCAATCCTTGTAAGTAACAGTCATCTTTTGTACAATCTTCTTAATGTTCTTATTAGCAGCTTCAACTGCCCCATTCATCTTTGGACGATACGGAGAAGAGTTGTGATGCTTAATCTTGAACTGCGTGCAGAGGTCAGTAATCATAGTGTTGTTCAGATTAGAGCCATTGTCAGTGATAATCCTTTCAGGGATGCCATACCTACATATGAGATTATTCTTAATGAACCGAGCCACAAAATTCTTAGTCACAGATGCAAATGAAGCTGCCTCTACCCACTTCGTGAAGTAATCAATAGCAACCAGGATGAAACGATGCCCATTAGAAGCAGTAGGCTTGATCTCACCAATCATATCAATGCCCCACATGGCAAAGGGCCAAGGAGCAGTCAACACATTCAATGGTGATGGAGGTACATGGACTTTATCAGCATAGATTTGACACTTGTGACAAATTCTGGAGTGTTGATAGCAATCAGCTTCCATGGTAGACCAATAGTAACCTGCTCTCAATATCTTCTTTGCCATAGTATGACCACTGGAATGAGTGCCAAAGGTCCCATCATGCATCTCTTCCATAATCTCAGTTGCTTCCTTCTTATCCACACAACGAAGCATAGTTGAATCATGATTATGCTTGTACAGAATCCCATTACTCAAAAAGAACTTAGCAGCAAACCTTCTCAAAAACTTCCTATCTTTGACAGATGCCCCTTCAGGGAACTCCTGAGCTTCGAGATATCTTCTCACTTCATAGAACCAAGGCTTATCCTCTGCCCTTTCTGTATCAATCTCATTGCAGTATGCAGGCTTTTCAAATCTATCAATAGTAATCTTGGGAGCTTCATCATCCCAGCTAATCTCAAACATAGATGCCATGGTGGCCAAAGCATCTGCCAACTGATTTTCTCTCCGTGGAATGTGCTCAAAGGTAATCTCTTTGAAATGTGGGATCAAAGACAACACATGCTCTCTGTAAGGAATGAGGTTATCATGCTTGGTATCCCAATCTCCTTTGATCTGACTTACTACCAGGGCTGAATCTCCATACACATCAAGAAACTGAATCTTCATATCAATAGCAGCTTTAATGCCCAGGATACATGCCTCATACTCAGCCATGTTATTGGTACAATGGAAACAAAGTCTGGCAGTAATCGGGGTATGACAACCTTCAGGGGAACTAATCACAACACCAACACCATTACCAAGTGCATTAGAGGCACCATCAAAGACCATAGTCCATCGGGATCCTTGTTCAGGTCCGTCATATTGTCCAGGTTCTTTGGTAATAATCATGATATCTTCGTCAGGGAACTCAAAATTCATTGACTGGTAATCATCCACCGCTTGATGAGCCAAATGATCAGCAACAACACTTCCCTTGATGGCCTTCTGAGTAGTATACTGTATGTCATATTCTGTCAAGATCATTTGCCATCTTGCAATTCTTCCGGAGAGAGCAGGTTTCTCGAATATGTACTTAATTGGATCCATCTTCGAAATCAACAAGGTAGTATGGGTCAGCATATACTGTCTTAGTCGGCGAGCAGCCCATGCCAAAGCGCAGCAAGTTTTCTCGAGCAGTGAGTATCTTGTTTCACAGTCGGTAAACTTTTTGCTAAGGTAGTATATTGCCTGCTCTTTTCGACCAGACTCGTCATGTTGCCCCAACACACACCCCATTGAATTGTCTAACACTATTAAGTACATAATCAAGGGTCTTCCATCAACTGGTGGCATCAAAATTGGTGGTTCTAGCAGATACTTCTTGATTTCATCAAATGCAGTCTGGCATTCATCATTCCATTCCATCACCTGATCTTTCTTCAACAACTTGAAGATTGGCTCACAGATGGTAGTTAATTGGGAGATAAATCTTGCAATGTAGTTCAATCGTCCCAAGAAACCTCTAACCTCCTTCTCGGTACGAGGAGCTGGCATTTCTCGTATAGCTTTCACTTTTGCAGGATCTACTTCAATACCTTTTCCACTGACAATGAAACCCAGGAGCTTTCCAGATCTAACTCCAAAAGTACACTTGTTTGGGTTCAACCTCAACTTGTATTTCTTCAACCTCTCAAACAATTTATGCAAATGATCAAGATGTTGCTCTTTGTTCTGAGACCTGGCTATCATATCATCTACATATACCTCTATCTCATGATGAATCATATCATGAAACAAAGCCACCATAGCACGCTGATATGTTGCCCCTGCATTCTTCAAACCGAATGGCATTACCTTATAGCAAAAGGTGCCCCACTGTGTCACAAATGTTGTCTTCTCCATATCTTCGGGTGCCATCTTGATTTGATTGTAACCAGAGAAACCATCCATAAAAGAGAATACCTTATGCTGAGCAGTGTTGTCTACCAGAATATCAATATGAGGAAGTGGAAAGTCATCTTTAGGGCTAGCCTTGTTCAAATCTCTGTAGTCCACACACATACGTACCTTACCATCCTTCTTAGGAACTGGTACCACATTTGCAACCCACTGAGGATAAGAAGTCACTGCTAAGAACCCTGCATTGAACTGTTTCATTACCTCTGCCTTGATCTTTTCTGACATTTCAGGACGCATACGACGAACCTTCTGCTTCTTTGGACGACAATCTTCTTTCACTGGCAAACGGTGAACCACAATGTCTGTATCCAACCCTGGCATATCTTCATAAGACCAAGCAAAGATCTCCACATAGTCACGTAACATCTGAATCAACCTGTTCTTGACATTGTCCTCTAAATCAGCCCCTATCTTGACCTCTTTTCTGTTTTCTTCAGTCCCCAAATTCACAACTTCGACTGGCTCTTCATGTGGCTGTATAGCTTTCTCTTCTTGTTGTAACAACCTAGCAAGCTCTACAGGTATTTCACAATCGTCCTCATTTCCGTCTTCAGTTTGATAGATCGGATTCTCGAAATTATAATTGGCAATAGTAGAACTGTTATCAACAGGATCCAGAGTGGATGAGGATCTGCATTTAGTGATGTGGGTGTATGTAAGAACACATAGCTGATAAAACGAAAATAAAAGAAAAGAAAGACAAGGAACACAATATTTTACGAAAACGAAACGTCCACTGATTTTATTGAATGAAGTATGCAAATGAAATGACAACCCGTAACAAGCGCACCATTGTGCCCCGGGTAAGGCACATGGCTTGAAAGTTTTATTGTTCCAGAAATTACAAATTTAAAAACATAACACAATAATAGTATTTACTCCTGACTAAAGGAGATAGGGATAACATCTTCAGCTTTCCAATTATTGAGTCCAGCACCCACAGTAGGAAAAATCCATGCATCCAAGTTGTAGTCTTCATCTTGATCTCCCATAGCATTGATCTGGTCCTTCACAACCCCTTGACTAGTGACACGGGCAGCACGAGCACGACGAACGACCTTCTGGGACTCTGCAGTGAAACCTAAACCAAACTTGTCAGACTTGTATGGAATATCAGGAAGCTGACCCCAAATAGTACAACCACCTTCATCCACCACAGCTCTAGCATCATTGAGGGAGGCCATTGCCATTGTTGGAGGTTTTCTGGTGACCACAGGAACTTTCTTCTCAACAGGAGGAGCTACATAGTCATTAACAACCCAGGGAACCACTTCAAATGTCTGACAAGGAGTCTCAATGTATTCACCTTCCATTTCCAGATACTTGAAAGTGTTTACATGGCTGACAAAGTATTCTTCTTCTCCATAGACAGTAACAACCTTTCCATTCACCGGATATCTCAACTTTTGGTGCAATGTAGAGGTCACAGCACCTGCCCCATGGATCCAGGGACGACCAAGCAGACAAGAGTATGAAGGACGAATATCCATCACATAAAATGTAGCAGTAAACACCTGGGAACCAACTTGGATTGGAAGATCAATTTCCCCATGCACTACTCTTCTAGAACCATCAAAAGCCTTTACCACAATGTTACTGGGCTTCAACACAGCATCTTCAGGACTCAGCTTGTTCAGGACTTCCTTAGGCAACACATTCAAAGAGGAACCATTGTCTATCAGCACATGAGACAGGGTAGTGCCCCTGCATTCAATTGAAATATGCAAGGCCCTGTTATGATCCCTCTTGGCAGGGGTCAAGTCAGCATCAGAAAATCCTAACCCATTGTCATAGGTCAGGTGGGCAACACAGTTCTCAAATTGGTCAACAGAAATTGCACTGGGTACATGAGCCATCTTCAGAAACTTGATCAAGGACTTGGCATGAGCTTCAGAACATAACAACAAGGACAACATAGAAATCTTTGAGGGAGTATGCCCCAACTGATCAACAATGTCATAATCACTCTTGCGAATGATTTTCAATACTTCTTCCATCTGCTTAGAGAGGTCATCAGCAGCTGGCACATCAGTAGATATAGGCTCAATAACAGGACCCTTGCCCCGAGCATCAGTGGTGGAGGTAGCAACAGGAGTAACTGCATTCTTGGAAGTCTCTGGAGGAGAGAAAACTCTTCCACTACGAGTGATCTTGCTAGATCCAGCAATATTATCAATGTCAACAGGCACATCAGCTACAGGCTCTTGCTTAACACCATGGATGTAAACATCAGACCCATAGTGCCAAGGCACAGCTTTGTCAGACGTATATGGGATAGGACCAGGAGTAGTAATGACCACAGGAGCTACTCTGGCTTCAGCAACAACTTTCACAGGACCTTCAGCAGTAATCTTGATTGGACCCTGATGAGTGATTTTAATGGGACCCTTTGAAGTGATTCTTATTGGTACTTTGTCAACCATGTCAACCTCTTCAATCTTCCTACCTTGAGTCAGATGATCCACCATACTTTCTACAGACGACGGAGTCTTTTCAAACACTACAGTATACTTATCCATGAGACGTTGAATTCCATCTCTCAATATGAAGCAACTATCCGGCTTATAGGTGCAATACAAACAATCTTCACGACAACCTGGAAAGATCCCAGCTTGTACTAACCTCTTTTTGATAACAGACAATGGTGTGGTCAACTCCATAACTGAATAAACATGTAGATCTTCCTCAATGGCGTTGACAGTCTTCTCGTGATTCGGCATTGGAGCAGTAATCACATTGGGAGTACCCGGAGGATCAAACTCAATTTCTCCAGCATCAATCATATCCTGAATTTTATTCTTCAAGACCCAGCAGTTATTAGTATCATGTCCCTGACAGTTTGAGTGGTATGCACACCGTGCATTGGGATTGTACCTGGGAGAGGTAACATTGGGATTCTGAGGAGCCTCTTTCAAAGTAATAAGTTCAGCCTTCAGCAAATGTTGCAATGCCTGAGCCATTGACATGTTGATCTTCGTGAACTGTCTTCTAGCCCTCTGTTGGTTGCCCTGAGGCTGCTCTGTTGTTGCGGGAGTTGGATTTGAAATATGAACTGCACTAACAGACTGATGCCTTCTGTTACGATCAGATTGACCATAAACAGCATTGGATTCCTTCTTCCCAGTGGGAGGCTTCTTTGCAGCACCTGATGAAGAAGTGCCCACTTGGATTTTTCCACTCTTGATACCATTTTCTACCCGCTCTCCTGTCATGATCAACTCAGTGAAGCCAGATGATGAGCTTCCAATGAGATGACTGTAGAACGGACCATTCAGCGTACACATGAACATATCAACTAATTCCCTGTCAGTTAAAGGGGGTTGAACTCTTCCAGCTAAATCTCTCCATTTCTGAGCATACTCCTTAAAACTTTCTTTGGCACCCATAGACATGCTCTGAAGCTGCATGCGAGTGGGGGCTAAGTCAGCATTGTATTGGTACTGCTTATAGAAAGCTTCAGCAAGATCATTCCAGTCTCTGATGTTGACACTCTCCAACTGATAATACCACTCCAGCTGAGCTCCAGATAAACTCTCTTGAAAGAAATGGATCCACAACTTCTTATCAGCAGTGTGGGGTTGAATTCTTCTAACATAAGACCTCAGATGCAGTTTGGGACAAGAGACCCCATCATAGACAACAAAAGTAGGAACCTTGAACCCAATGGGTATGACTACCCCAGATATCAAACTCAAATCCTCAAAATCCAGCCCAGATGATTTCTGCAACTCCATAGCATCCATCCTATCCACCAGCATCTTGAATTTGTCTTCATTAGGCTCATGGTAGTAGTTTGCCTCAGAATCAGAGTCCCCCATTGAATGGTGGAGACTGCCTACCTCTTGCTCAGATTCTTCAGATTCATAGTCTTCAGCTGGTTCCTTGGTCTTGGAAAGACCTTTGAACCTTCTTCCCATGTTGATCAACCCAGCAGACCTTCTAGTCTTCTTAGTCTTCTTGGCCAGCAGTGCCTTCAATTCATCCTGCCCCTTGGATAGGTTCAGGATCAGCTCTTGGAACTGTGCGTTCTGTGCCTGAAGATCCTTAACTGATTGTTCAAGAGCCATTGCTGAAATAAACAGCGAGAAGATGAGAAACCTGTGTACAATTATAAACCTGTGATGCAATGAAATGATATGGTAATGTATATGCAATGTTTTCAAGGACCGCAAGATTTAAATTTGCTTAGACAAACACGAAAGTAAACTTTTATTAGTAATAAATTGTTTTGCCTTTTAGGCTTACAAAAATGAAAGTGAAATAAGTACAAAAGATGGGGTTTTAAGTCTCCCATGGACGTTTCCTCTTTGTGTTGAGGTAAGAGTTGAGGTTCCGTTCCTCATGAAGTAGCTTTGTTAGTTCCAGAACCTTTTCTTGGCTTGCTTTGTAATGAGCCTCGAAAGTATCCCTTTGCTCCTTCAGTTGGATCCATGATCTCTGCAAGTCTTCCATATCAGTAGGCATGTCTGGGTGAAGGATGGTATAAGCCGTGTCTCCTTCAGCAACAGGTTCCATGGTAACTGGTAGGACGGCAGGATATGGCTTTATGAGTGTCTGAGCACGAGATCGTACCCATCTGAGATAAGCCTCCATAGGAATAGTGTACTTAGGCTCCAGTGTCTTGCTGTCAATCCTGTTTACCTTTCCCCAAGCTCGTATGAATCTCTGACGGTAACCCTGAAGATCGTTGTCGTAATCAAACACAATGCCCTGAATCAACATGTCATGTGGACCATCACTCCGGGCGTAACCAAACTGTCGTAAAGCTAGAGAGGGGTTGCAGGTGATGCCTCCTCTTATGCCTAGAAGTGGCACATTAGGAAACTCCCCACAACGGTCAATGATGGTGACATTCTCCATAGATCTGGAGCACCAATGGATGTCTGAGTGAGAAAGTGACATGATCCTCTTGGACCATCTGAACCCTTGCTCATTCTTCATTACTGAGCGAGGAAGGTGAGAAATAAACCACCTAGAAAGCAAAGGTATGCAACACATCAAAGTTCCTCTTGCCCTTGTAGTACGAGTATGAAGAGAATGCAGGATGTCTCCAAGCAATGTAGGTACTGGATTGTGACTCAGGAAAATGTTGATGGCATGAACATCTATGAACTGATCTGGATTGGGGAATAATACTAAGCCATATATCAGCAAGGCTAAGACCTCCTCAAAAGCATCATAGCTCATGGCCTTCAAGAACATTTGAGCCTTGTCCATTAGCACCTTGGCAAGAATACCCTTAACTCTGCTTCTCGTTTCTAGAACAATGTCAGACTTCTTCAGATGTAGAGCTGCAGCAATAACCTCAGGTTTAGGCTCTTTTTCCAAGCCTGAGAAGGGTTTCTGATCAAGAACAGGTACACCCAGAAGTTTAGAGAACTCTTCCATTGTAGGAACCAGCTGATAGTCGGGGAATGTGAAGCAATGGTGCTTAGGATCAAAGAACTGAAATAGGACACTCATCATGTCTTCATTGAACCCTGAAGTGACTAGATCCAATAGGTGACCATGTCTCTTGATGAACTGGGAATGATCAGACACTTGAGCAACCAACTCTTTAAGCTTAGCAGGTATGCCCACAAAGTTGATCCTGATGGTGTTTCTACGAGCAGAAGCCATGACCTGCAACAAAGAACAAAGATAAATCCCTTGGTCCTTGAAATGGTTAGTGAAAATGCTATGCTTATGATGCATGATGATGTCATGATGTTATGTTCCATCACAAACATGTGGCACACACAATCAAGTCACACCATAGCCCTAGGTTTAAAGGCTTGCATGAGGTTCAAAGGTAAGTACCCTCCCCTGAAGTTAGATGGTTCATCCTGTCCTACAAAAGTAACCGGGTTCTAAGGGATCTCAATATCATTGATCCTTCACAAGGGTGGTTGTTCAGAAGGCAACTTACTTGCCAACCAAAACCCTCCAAGTTTAAGATCTCAATGAGCGTAGTATCGAGTATCAACCAACTTCAGTCTGCACCAAAGCCGGTTACCTCACTACTTTCTAAAGGCCAAGATGAGTTAACTAGGGTTCTAAAAGTTAGTTAGTGCATTGACAACATATGGCAGCCTCATATTATCCTCAACTTGACTTAAGGAACATAAGCACCAACCAAGAAGTCGCACTAACTATGGCCACCAGATCAACCGTATCGATATACGTCGTACAGTTTCCTTGGTCTATTGCCATTTACCTAAGGTACACTAGATCCGGGTTAGGATCTTTCACACATAAGAGCCCAACAAGTAAGTATAAAGCAAACAAGGCAAACAATTTTAAAGTGATCTTAATTCCTAAGGGTACCCCTCTTAAAATAGATCCCCAGCAGAGTCGCCAGTTCTGTAACACGGTGGGAGAACTGACTTTAGTTATGTTGCGGATAGCAAGAGTCGCCACCGACTTTTATTTTATCCAAAAGGAAAGGGTATAAAAGAACAGGAAAGACCTTAAGAGATATTTTTGGGTCCGGGGGGTAGGTTATGTAAAGGGAAGGTGTTAGCACCCTTTACATCCATGGTTATCCATGGGCTCTTAGTTACTTAGCTCACTTTTGAATTGTTTTTGAAAGTGTAGTGTGTGAATAGAAAAATTTTCAGAATAGTTAATAATGATCCATGTACGGATGCGTAAAAAACTTGTTTTTGAAAATTTGTTTGAAATTTGTTAAGTGTGAAAAGTTTTTGAAGTGAGCAAGTACATAAGAGGAACCTACCCTAAAGTTTAAAGTCTTTCTTATTCTTTATCCTTTCCTTGGTAAGACTATCCCTACTATTAAGGAGTAGGTAGTCATTACCTTGGATGTGAGGGACATGAGAGGGACATATGTTGTTATGAAGGCAACTGTGGGGTGTAATAAGCATACTGGAGGGACTATCATCATTATTCGAAGGGACTCGATTCGTATAGGCAACCATGAGGGACTTGATGATTTTCTTTTTGAAGGGACTTGCTTTATACACCCCACTTGACCATTATTCGTAGGCAACTTGAGGGATAACCTTAGAAAGTGAGACGGCGATAAGAATCGACTTACGTGTGTGAGTGTTTAATTAATTATCTTTGATTAAAATGATCTAATTTATTTTAAATAAAATACATATTTTTCACTCCCTAATTACTAACCATAGCAAAAATAATTAAATAATTATAAAATTTACATCCAGGAAACAATTACAACATAATTATAAAAATAGCAAAAAATATAAATATATAGCAAAATAAATATAATAAGCAAAAATAATGAATAAGTAAATAAAATTGGGGTTAGTGATAAATAATAATATTTAAATAATAAGCAAAAAGTTAGTAATAATAAAATAAAAGAGGTTAGTAAATAATAAAAATTAGTGAAATAATAATAATATATAAAATTAATAAAGCAAAATAAATAATATGGGTAATGACAATAACTAAAATAAATAGAATTAAAAAAAAATATTATATTGACATGATTAGAAACACAAATTTTAATTTTAACATATAACATTTAATATGAATAATTTAAAAAAAAAAAAATTTTAAACATAATACAATTATAAATTTTAATTATTACAAATTTAATCATTTTAAACATATATTAACATTTATTTATTAAAACAATATTTACACATTATAAGGAGAAAATAAGTTTTAAATATTATATTTATAAAATTAATCATATTTACAAAATTTGCATGAATCATATTGAATAAATAAATAAATATACATAATAATTACATTAAGAGTTAGAAAATAAAATTATTTAGAAAAATAGAATTAGATTTTTATTTTAGAAAATAGTTTTAGGGTTTGATTTATAATGGCAATTTCTTTATTTAAATAGTATATATATATATATATACATTTTTTAATAAACATACAATAATAGGAAAATAATTTTTTTCAGAAATTAAAAAAAAATCTAATATACACATATTTTTATAATATTAGAACAATATAATTTTAAATTTATTTTAACATGAAATATTGATTAAATTGAGAAGAAGATAAAGAAAAAAAATGAGAAAACTAGAACCTGGTGGGGCTGGGGTTTGAACCCAGCACCCTATGATTGCCAGCATCAAACTCTACCACTGGACCAACAGCATGTGCGTGCCATCATAGAGAGAGGGATTGGTTTTATTCTTTGTTGTAAAAAACCTGAAAAATAACAGAAACAAAAAGGCCTGGGGTGGGAATCGTACCCAGGACCTTTTAGTGACAAGCATGCATACGTTACCGCCTGGCTGGAAGAGCCTACCTGATGCTAAACCAACAACAAATAATAATATAATGTTACTGCTATTTGCGTGGAAAAATAAGAAAAAAAAGGATGGCACCACCAGGTATCGAACACAAGCCATCAAGGTACCAACAGACGCCACTTTCCACTGGGACAAGCTGCGTGCTTGTGAGACTTGTCCAACACTCGTTCCTTTTGTTTCATGCGTTCTACCGTCTTCAATTTCGTCCAATCGCACACTGCCACACAGTCATCTTCAACCTCCAGCCATGCGAAATTTCCTGCGAATTCTGCTATACAATTTCCTGCGAAAATATTTTGTAACAAAACCTACGATTCTCATATGATACAAAATACACACAATTAATCCATAATTTTTATGGGGAATTAAAGCCCAGGTCTCATAGAATTCAAAAATCCCTTTGAAAGCCTCTGATGGTCCACGAATCAATTGATCCCAAATTCAAAGTTAAAACCCTAATAATGGCATTCCCTCGAATAAGCCATGAAACTTCAATCAAAACGTCCAGAATCATTCTAAGCATCATAATAAACACATATTAGTCATCAAAAACAATTCATAATGCTTATGTAAGTGGATTCGAAAAATTAAAATTTAAGATAAAAGTGGTTTCGGGATCCATGGTTTCATGATGTTTTTGATGCATATGATCATTCAAACATGCTCAAGCAACCTTAAAGAAGCTGTCTCAACCTTAAAAACCTTTGTTGGATGGCTGAAATTGAAAAATCAAATTTGAGTTTTTGTGAGAAAATTTGAAACTTGAATATGATGTTTGGCTGCTGGAATCCGTGAATGAGGCTAGGGTTGTGTTTGATACTTATATGAGAATGATTCTAGGTCAAAATATGGACTAGTTGTGTGGAGATTTGGATCCAAAAAGATTGAAAAAGATGGTGTCATGAAATTCAAATATTGGCTCATGAATGCTTGCTATCTTTGGATAAATCACATGATTTCTTTCTCTTTCACCTTCAATCATCAATTAAGACTTTCTAGAAGCATTATCTTCCTCCAAAAATAGATTTTCATATTTTATATTTATTTAAAATGACTTTTATGAATTAAATCAAAAATAAATAAAAATAAAATAATAAAAATTCTGAATTTTGGTCATTTGGGTCGTGCATAATGATATGATGTGGATTGGATCACAATTTAGCAAGCCCATTTGGAAGGAATTGGTTCTAGACCCCCATTTTCAATATAAACCATCACAAAATTTCCCAACTTTGCAAGAGCATATCTCCCTCAATTTTGAAGGTATGAGGGTGTTCTTGGACTTTTTGGAAAGCTTGAAGAGTCCTCTAAACAACCCCATTGGTTTCAGGTCCATATCATTTACCAATCTCAAGTTATGCCCTTTTGAAGTTGTTGACTTTTTGTTGACTTTTGAAATGACCTATAATGTCTTAGATCATATCTTTCAAATGAAGCATTTTTGGGCTTAACTTTCAACATCAAAGTTGTAGAGAATTCAATTTCCTTAAAACTGAGATTTGGATGGAGACTTGGTGATGAAGTATGTGAAAGTTATGGCTGGTCAAAGTTCAGTTGACTTTTACTGAGGCAACCCTAATTTAGAAACTCCTGATTATTGATGATCTGGAATCTTCTTGATGAATCATGATCAACCCTTGATCAAATGATGAATTTTACTTCATATAATTGATGTTGGCAAAAAATCATGAAGTTTGACTTTGGTTTGACCACAGTTGACCTCAGTTTGACTTTTTAACTGCATTGACTGATTTTGACTTATCTGATCATTTGACTGAGCAAACTTTTGAGAAAAGTCTTGAGACTTGACATGGGGGTTCTTGCACACATATAAGATGTTATGAAACTCACTTGAGGTATTGGAAGTCCATTTAGCCTGATTAAAGTCAAAACCCTAGTTTTGGATGCACTGCTTAGGAGGTGCATTGTCTGAGGGAATTGTCAACTTCTTTGACCAATTGTGAACTTTGTGAACCTTGTGAATCTTCATAAAGTGTCTTGTGAACCTCATGGGAGATAGTGTGAACCTTGTGAACCTCATGAAGTGGCTTTGTAGACCTCATGAACCTCAGGAAAGCTTTGTAATCATTGTGAACCTTGTGAATCTTCAAGAAGTGATTTGTAGACTTCATGAACTTCATGGAAGGTCTTGTAAATGTTGTGAAGCTTGTGAACCTTGTGAACCTTCAAGAAGTAACTTGTAGACTTCATGAACTTCATGAAAGGTATTGAAAGCATTGGGAAGCTTGTGAACCTTGTGAACCTTCAAGAAGTGACTTGTAGACTTCATGAACTTCATGGAAGGTCTTGTAAGTGTTGGAGGACTTGTGAACCTTGTGAACCTTCTTAGAACACAAAGTCTTGTATTGTGAGGGCAAATTTTGGGGTGCAACACACGCGCGAACAAATAAGCACACCCGTTGGGTTAGTTATATGCACCTACGCATTGGAAGAATGGTAACCCCACGTACGAATGAAGAACCTTCTTCGACAAGAAGGCCAGTTGTTACGAACACAACTGAACCTATTACGACAGCAGTACCGACATCTACCAGTGGATCGAACACTGCTCTGATTCGACCTGAACCAATCAAGCCGAATGTAGGTGGAACTTCGGGGCCACAGGGGTCCAGTTTCACCATGCCTTTTTCTATAACCTTGAGCATGCCTCCCGAATGCATGAAATGTTTCCACAATTATGGATTGACATTTGCGGATAGTTCGTCAGGAGCTTTCTCTCCTTACCAAGGGATATGACCTTTGACAAACCAATACGGTCGAATGGCCGAATATAATTTTTTATCCCAGTCGATGCCAACTTTTACTCCAAACTCTGTAGCCGTTGTAAGACAACAAATGGATGATAGTAATCATGGAATGGTAGATATGTTAACTCAATAAATAGGAACCATTTTGAGACCTTTGATACAGGATTAAACACAAAGTTACCAACAATTGGCAACTCAAATGACCCGAATAAGGGATTTTTTGGGGACACCAACTGCCCCACGACGTCGAACCACACCCTCTCGTCCTGACAGACCGGCCCGACTGGAAGTAGAGTACGAAGAGATTCTAGAACAACCTTATGAAGAGGTTGAACAAATACCCAAGGTGGCCCAAAGGCCTCCCATTGTGATGTTACGTCAACATCAAGACCCAGGAGATGTGTTGGATAAGTCCGTCAGGATGCCATGGCCGGAGATCCGAACCTTGAAACTATAGTAGAAAGGATTATGGTTTTAATGGAGCCAACCCAGACTTTCTAGGCCAACCTACACGTCCCGATTACCTAATTACGTGCTACAAACTGAGCTTCTCAGGGGATGGAAAGTCCCAAAGTTCACCAAATTCGCCGGTGAGACTGAAGAGTCCACAATAGAACATGTGGCACGTTACCAGACTGAGGCTGGGGACATAACGAATAATGAGGATTTGAAAATGAAATATTTCCCTAGTTTCCTCACCAAAAATGTGTTCACTTGGTTTATAACGCTCCCCCTCAGTCCATCTACACATGGACTCAACTCGAAAGATTGTTCCACGAACAGTTTTATATGGGACAATCCAAGATTAGCCTAAAGGAATTGATTAGTGTAAAACAAAAGACGAGTGAGTCAGTCAAATAATACCTTAACAAGTTTAGACTTTTCAAAGATAGATGTTTTACTCAAGTCCCTGAACATGAGTTAGTCGAAATGGCTGCGGGCGGATTTGACAATTCGATCTGAAAGAAATTGGATACCCAATATCTTAGAGATATGGTGCAATTGGCTGATAGAGTTCAACAGGTCAAAAGCCTGGAAGCTGAGAAGTCTAAGGCTGGTTGATTTCATAAGAAAGTTGCTTATTTAGCAACATACGAGTTCTCGTCTGAGGACGAGGAATTCATCGACAAAAGTGAGGTCCACGTGGCCAAACATAAGCCAGGACCTCCTTACATGTGTAAGGTATTGAAACCATCAAACGGAAAATACCCTGTCAAAACAGGGAAATCCGATAAATATGTCACTAAGACATATACCTTTGATATATCTAAATGTGATGAAATTTTTGATTTGCTAGTAAAAGATGGTAAAATTGTTGTTCCACCTGGTTTAAAATATCCCCCTTTAAATCAAAAGAAAAAGAGGGGATTTTGCAAATTTTATAATTTTCTTGGTCATAAAACATCTCAATGTGTTCTTTTCAGGGATTTGGTGCAGAAAGCTTTGAAGGATGGCAAGCTTTAATTTGGCGAGAATCTGAAGATGCAGGTCAACGCCGACCTTATAAAAGTCGAAGAAGCGCTATACTCTGAACTAAATGATTGTATGATGGTGGAAGCTACTGAGGGTTTCCCCAACACACCCATGTTGAAAACATGGAATGCATAATGGTCGACACTACTGAAGGTGACGATAAGGACACTAGGGAAAAACTAGAGTCAGTCTGCCCTAGGGTTGGCGAAAGTCTGAATGAATTCTAAAAGAAATGTCAAGTGGGCGGATCAATGGCAATATTGTGCCCAAGATGTAATGTTATGTTTGACGAGAAGACAACTGAAAAGTATGAAGCTGGCAAAAGGAACCTTTAGCCGCTGAAGGGTCCCATATCCCAAGGTTCATGTTCGACCAGGGTTGTAACCCTTGTCGAAATGAAGAATTCCAAAGACATGCCAAGTCAGTCAGGCCTAGAACTTTTGTGCTGCCATCTGACACCCCACGTGAAAAGTGGGTTGAACCAGTCAATCAAAAAGGCCGCAAAAGGCCGAAATGGAGGGTGTTGGACTTAGAGAAAATGGTTGGGAAGAGAGACGAACCTATGGGTTACATGGTTTCTCCTAGTTAAAAAGGTAAAAACCCTATGACCAGGACCCATTGGAGGCGCTACCAAAGAAATAAGAAGGTTGGAAAAGTGGCCTTAACATCTTGATCAAGGCAGGGGAGTCCCTAAATCAAAGGAACAACACCCAAAAGCAAGGTGGGTCGAAAAATGAAAGATTGTAATAAACCAGACGTTGACTATTGGAACCTCTTATGGGAGAAAGGTAATATCCAAACAAAAGGCATAATACACTCCTGCTGTCGGAAAAGGGAAAGAACCTGAATACATCCCCCAATCTGAAGAAGAACAACCCACATATTCACCTCAGTCTGACGAGGAATATACTTCGTCACTAGAAGATGACTTCGAAAAAAACATGTATGACGATACAAACGATGATACCTATGGGGAAGACTTCGTCGTGAGCTGTAGCATCCTATCTGTGTTGCCAACCGAACATGACATTGTCTCTAAAGTGTCGGAAACAGAGGAAGATTTTGTGGCAAATGAGATTACTGAAGATAATCTATTATGTCATACCCTAAATTTTGACCCTAATATATATACCTTATCAAAGGAAAACCACTGACCGAAGGACAGTGTCAGACTGGTCTAGACAATATCCCTGCAATGAATCATGATTCCTAAGTCCCTCAGAGGATTTAGGCAAAGAAACAATCATTAATACATAATATTTTCAACCTTTCAATCACCATCAAAGGGTTAAGGAATCTAAAATTATGGAAAATCATTAAAATACTGTACAAGAATTTTAGTGATCTGGGCCCCGAGTCATCAGTATCATCAATTAGGGTTTCAGTCAACTGAGCCCTACAAATGAATTTTTTTTCATGGGAAAAAGGAGACAAGGCCTCAACATATCATAAATAAATTTTGGCATGACTTTGACAAGTCATTTACAAGTTCAAGAGATGCAGAGATCAAGGACTTCAAGATTAGGGTTTTACAATGCCCAGATTAGGGTTTCACAATGCCCAGATTGGGGTTTCTGACTAATCAAGGATCCCAAAGTCAAAATTTTCACCTGGACAAGGGCCAATACCATATGGAATGGTTTAAATAGCTCATATATATCATGAAATTTCATTCATAAGGTCAAAATACCTCAGAGGATATCCAGACAAAAAAATTAGAAAACCGGGGGTATCTAGTGAAATTTGCATCTGGACCAAAAAGTCAAATTTTAACTTTTTAACCTAAAATGATCCTTATGGCCTATATTACAAGAATATATGGTCCATTGATGCATTTTATCACAAAAAATCAGAAATTTGAAGATAACTTGTAAAAGGGGCAATCTTTGAAACATAGAAATTTTTCTAAGTTATGAGAAAAAGTGTTCAAGTACCTTACTTCCAAGCATCATAATTTGTGATCCAAACATCAGATTTTGGTGAACCAAAGCTAAAATGAAAGATCTTATCACAAAGTAAAAATAATTTAACTACACAAAACTCCAATTCATTATAGGTTTCAAGTTAGAGATTGATCAAAATCAAGAAAAAAAACTGAATTTCAACTTAGACAAAATCGGCCTAAGTACAAAATCAGCAAAACATCAAAACTTGGAGGAATTTTTCACATAGTTCTAAGTTGATTCAGATCCTTTTGAAAACACCAAAGTTGTTGTAAATGTTGCCAACAATTCAAAGAACCAATTGGCATGAAAATATCTTGTTTGTGCATGAAGAAATCATGGATCAAAGTGACCATACAAAACTGTTTTTAAAAAACAGATTTTTCCAAAACTTGGAAATCTGATTTTATGAGTCAAAGGATAAGATCAAGTGGTCTTAAGCATCATAGAAATCATTACAAACTTGATCAAACATGCAAATTCATAATTGCTACAAGGAATTCCCATAAATGGCATTTATGAATTTCAACACATATGCCTTTTGATCCAAGGGTCACCAAGCTCCAAAATGGTGTATTCTCGGATCTCTTGATCAACAAGAAATAGGTGTACACAATCCAAGCTTAAAAATTCTGAGGAATGTGATTTAGCCTGCTGCATAGCTGAGCCAATTGAGAATATCATCATTTCACCATTTAAGGGATTTTATGACAAACCATGACTCACAATGTTGATCTTATCCCTTCAAGACTTAAGGGCTAAGTAATCTCAACATGTTTTCCTATAAATATCATTTGATCATAAAACTTACACCAAAGCCTCTGATCTCTAAGCTTTCTCTCATTCACTCCTAAAGACTTAAAACTTGATATTTTGAGCAATCACCACTAGTTTTTGAGTTTGAGCCACAACAAGCTCAAACCAATTGCTCAAACACATCACATATGATGTATATGAGGTGTTCAAACACTTGAACCAACCTAGAAACACCTCCAACTCAAAATCACCCTTCAAAACCTCGAAGAAACCTTGTTTATGCAACTTGAAGGCCATAACTTGATCCAACCACTTGCAATCAAGTCCAAGGGTTCAAACACACTCCATATTATCCAAGGAAGTTGTCCAGATCATCACCAGTCATCTATAACACCTCATACTCAAAATCACCTCAGTTGATGCAGCTCAAAGTTCAGGTAAGCCTCAAACTTGATCATCTTTCAATTTATGCATATTTCCTCGCACTATCTTTTTGTCATACGTGCGTAATCATATTCTAAATAATTCCCCTCAATAAATTTCACAAAAGCATCATTATGTAGAATTTCATAAGGCTCAGGGAAAATTAGGGTTCTTCAGTTTTCATCACTGATTTTTCACTCTACACTAAAAATACATAAATTTAATTGTTACCATATTGTTCGTGAGTTAAAATCGAGCAAGTTTGATGTTTATTTCATTTCATTTCATTAAATAATCACGAAGATATGGTAGATTTTGCAAAATTTGCATTTATGGGAAAGATGAAGAACACGCGTGTGTTCTTCATATGTTCTTGGCGCCCTTTTTTTCAAAAATTTGAAATTTTGAATTTTACTAGTTATTTTAATTGATTAAAAAATTAATAACTTTCTGATTCTTTTGAGTTTTTAAATGATTCTTTTTTATTAATTCTCAGAAATTTTTAAATATTTTATTCCATGAAAAATTACTAAAAAATATATATTTTTAATATATTTTATATTTTCATAAAGAATTTATTTATTTTATTATTTCTAAACATTTTAAAATTCTTCTTTCACTTGATTTTTCCAACATAAATGATATTCAAGTAATCTCATGGATAAAATATAAATTTTCAAATATTGATCCAAGGTTTCAACTTGTTTTTTACTTATGTTTGAAATTTATCAAAGTTTTAAATATTTTAAATATTTAAAATATTCAAAATTAGGGTTTTGATTTAATCACCCTCAAATTGATTTTTATCACACTTTTGGGCCTCTATTAGAGTGTAAGACTCATCCCTTTTTGAAAAATGAACCATTAAGGTTCATCTAATCCGTTTTCAAAAACTCGACGCGATCGCTTTTTTCACCGCATTGAATTTTCATCTGTGAATTTCTTTACATATTACCTTTTATTTTCTAAAACTAATTTTGAAAATGTGTCATGGGGAATCCTTTGTGTTTAGGACCCATTTCTTCTGTTTTAAACTTTCTCTGATCTGTTTTAAAACCCCACCAGACTTTCGTATGAGTCTTGAATCCTCCAACTATTTTCTTAAACAGTTTTCAATTTCCAAAACAAAGATATTGGGCCACTTATTTACAAGTCCCCTATATTTCAAATTAAAGATATAATACACCTACAGTAGAATGAGCTTCACAACCAGATGGAGTTACTTTCTAGGCGGTAGATAAGCGTTTTCTTAAAAGTCACACCCTGTGTATGAAATCATCAAGATAATTAAAATACAAAAAAAATTTCATAGGTATCCTAATGTATAAGCCCTATTATTGGCTTCTAAGCTATCTCTTCTCCCTCTAACTTCTCATTGTTTTCTTAAACTGTTGTAGCTTGTTAGATTAAGGTTGTTTGTAAAAACTATCTTTCTTTACCTCATACTAAAGCAAAGATAATAAAATACTTCTTAATAATAAAGAGAATACAATGTTTAAATATATTTGTAATCTCTCACTCCCTCAGGATTTTGGGCTTCTACTTCCAAGTGTAACTCTCAACATCATTCTTAAAAATCACTCAAGAATACTCAAATCATAGCAAAGACATAATAAAAAATGTTCAACACATTCACTGACACGTTTATTTGTCTACATGCATCTTTTACTGTATTTATTTCCATCTCTGCTAGAATCTTCAAGTACAATGGTTATTGTCACCAGACCAAACCTTTTGAATAACTTAGCACCCTATTAGGGAAAAACATAGCCTACACTTGGGCTTAATTCAAGGACCCTCAGGCCTCTTAAAAATTCCTTCTCTCAGGCTTAGAATTTACTCAGCCTTCCCCAACCTCCTCTTAGGCTTTGTTTAAAGACCCATGGGTCTCTTAAAGGTAACCTTGCCTCCTCTTGGGCTTAAACACAAGGACTTCAAAGGCTTCCTAAAAGCATAGGAACAAATCCTTTAGATTCAAATACATACAATAGTCTTCCTCTCCTCGATGGATGACCAAGCTAGCCTCCTCTTGGGCTTTGTACAATGGAACCTCCCAAGATAAAGGAATGTCTGATGACTTCACAACTTTTATCAATAAACAGACAAAACACTCTTCATACAGAGTCAGTCTCCCATCAAATTTTCAGCCTCCCATATTAGGCTTCATATAAGATACAGATAAACCAATAGTCAGTCTCGCACAAATAAGCTTCAAACCTGGGCTTCTAAATCAGGTCACAGGTAAACTTTCCCTACAGAGTCAGTTTTCTTTGTTTAGCTTCAACCTTGAGCTTCAATTAAGGCACATATAAAATAAACATTTCACTCTTTAGTGATGATAAATTCTCTCTACTGAGTACCTTTTAGCTTCAACCTTGGGCTTCAATCAAGGTACAAATAGTCAAACACCTTGCAGTCAATCAATACAGTCATAGTCTTGGACTTTAACTAAGCTAATTCAATACAGTCATAGTCTTGGACTTTAGCTAAGTTAATTCCCAACAGTCATAGTCTTGAACTCTAACTAAGTTAAACATTTAGTCTTTCTTGAGCTATGCAAATCAAGATAACCCATTCAGCTTTCCTGAGCTATTCATTTCAGGCCAACCATTCAGTCCTCCTTGAGTTATGCAATTCAGGGTACCCATTCAGCCTTTCTTGAGCTATGAAAATCAAGATACCATTTAGCTTATGCCTTAAGCTATGCAATTAAAGCGACCTATCAGGACACAAACAAACCTTTCAATTTCAATATTAGGCTTTGATCAAGACACAAATAAACTTTGAGCATCAACATCCTGTGCTTTAACCAGGATACAAATCAACCTTTCCTCCTAGCTCTAGCCTTTTAGGAGGAACTACGATGCTTTGATCCCACAATTCTCTTTTTGGGGGTACGTAGGCAAAATGTCATAAGATCTTTACGAGCATACCAAACAAAAAACAACAATTAGGTTCTCAGACCTATCAAAAAGATCAGGAAATTATGAAAACACAAAAACAACATTATCATATCATATCCAACACTCATTTCATTCACAGACTCAAATCAAAGAGACCTCATCAATATCAAAAAGAACAATTTTTGCCCTATACTTAGGAGAAATAATCTGTAAAGGTATCCAAAACCATGTGAGCATCTGTCAATCAACAGTATGCAAAGCGGGGTAAGTTTAAGATATTTTTCCCTTCCATAACCAGCTTCATCAAGAAAAAATAAGAAGAAGTAACAAAATGTGATAGTGATTAAAGACCACAAAAATCGAGCTACACCTTATGCTACTACGTCATGGATGATGGGGTAGTCGAGGACAAGATAGCGATGCTTGAAAAACCTAGTGCTGACATGATGTACCATCTGAAGCCTCTCTTCATAAAGGTAAAGGTCGACGGAATGGCGGTTAACAAAGTGTTTTTAGATGGTGGGGCAGCTGTGAACTTAATGCCCTACGTTCTATTTTAGAAAATTGGAAAGACCGATGAAGACCTCTGACAACACAACATGGTTTTATCCAACTATAAATGCAAGACCAACAACATTTTAGGAGTGATCCAAGTTGATCTGGTTGTGGGAATGACAACAAAGTCAACATTGTTTCTGGTGATTAACTCCAAAGCCAACTTCAACCTTATTAGGTAGATAATGGATTCATGGTATAGGGGTACTGACTTCCACCCTACACCAAAGACTTAGTATCTGGAGAAAAGATGGTATCATCGAGAGCATCGAAGCCGACCAAAGCTATTATAAGGTTGACGACACTAAATGATAGAAGAGGTCATTCGATCAACACTTAGAAAATGTGGCCCCTTGGGATGATGGATCGGGTTCCTGCACCTCCGTCGAAACTGGCCGAATGTTGAACTTGCATCCAGACCATTGTTTTGTCTGGTATGATGTTGACATACCAGAGGAGCCAAGTGAACTTCCACCTGCAGGATGGTCTGAGGTCAACGAAAATAACCTCTGAGTCAGAAAGTATGACTCGAATTTCGGCCTACGTGGCTAAAAACAAAATAGAAATGGATATGGAAACTAAGAAACATTAAATCTTAATTGACAAAGCTAGAGTTGGTGGCTAATTAGGCCAGACAACAACTTCGGAAAGTCGAAGGCTCGATTATATTTATGACAATAGGCCTTTGGGGTTTGAAAGGGACCCAACAAATGAGCCACAAAAAATGCAAGTGCAGGACCCACTCGAAAAGATTTACTTAGGAGATAGGACCACAAAGAGACCAACATACATATGTACGAAAATAGGGTCGAAAATGAAGGCTGAGTTGGTCTAAGTATTGAAAGAGTATATAGATTGTTTCGCATGGGGTTATGGAGAAATGCCTGGTCTGAGTCAAAGTCTAGTGGAGCATCGTCTACCCATACAACCAGGTAAGAATCCAATCAAGCAGCAGCCCCGTCGGTTTTCCCCACAGGTGACTGAAAAGATCAAGAAAGAGATCGAGAGATTGCTCAAAAGTCGGTTCATCATGACTGCAAGGTATGTTGAATGGCTTGCCAATATAGTTCCTGTAATTAATAAAAATGGAACACTACCCGTTTGCATTGATTTCAGAGATCTCAACAATGCAACACCCAAAAATGAATATGCAATGTCTGTGGAAGAAATGCTCATCTATTCAGTCGCAGGTTTTGAGTATTTGATGTTCCTAAAATGGTGTTTCGATGCCCAGGAGCCATAAATACATATGAATTGGTAGTAATTCCCTTTGGCCTGAAAAATGTTGGGGCCACATATCAAAGAGCCATGAACACAATATTCCATGACTTCATAGAGAAGTTCATGCAGATTTATATTGACGACATTGTAATAAAGTCCTCTTCGGAGAACGATCATTTAGATCACCTTCATCACTCTTTTGAAAGGATGAGGAAATATGGATTAAAAATGAATCCACTGAAATGTGCTTTTTGTGTGCGTGCAGAAGTTTTTTGGGCTTTTTCATCCTGTAACCCGGTGAACTGACTTTTAAACAATGTTGCGGATAGCAAGAGTCGCCACCGACTTTTATTTTATCCATAAGGAAAGGTTATAAAAGAACAGGAAAGACCTTAGAGAATGTTTTGGGTCCGGGGGGTAGGTTATGAAAAGGGAAGGTGTTAGCACCCTTTTCATCCATGGTTATCCATGGGCTCTTAGGTACTTAAGCTCACTTTTGAATTGTTTTGAAAGTGTAGTGTGTGAATAAGAAAATTTTCAGAATAGTTAATAAATAATCCATGTAAGGATGTGTTAAAAAACATGTTTGAAAATTTTGTTTGAAAATTGTTTAAGTGTGGAGAAAGTTTTGAAATGAGCTTAAGTACTTAAAAGTAACTTACCCTAATGTTTAAAGGTCTTTCTTGCTTTTTATTCTTTTCTTAGTAAGACTATCCCTACTATAATGGAGTAGGTAGTCCTTACTTTGGATGTTTAAGGGACATATGAGGGATAAGTTGATTTTGAAAGCAATGGTGGGGTGTAATAAGCATCTATAAGGGACTATCATCATTTTTCCCGAAGGGACTCGATTCGTATAGGCAACATAAGGGACTTTGATGATTTTTACTCGAGGGACTTGCTTTATACACCCCACTTAACCATTTATTCGTAGGCAACAAGAGGGATATCCTTAGAAAGTGAGACGGCGATTTAAAATCGACTTACGTGTGTGAAGTGTTTAAATTAATTATCTTTATTAGAAATTTTCTAAATTGATTTTAAATATCATACATGTTATCACTCCCTAATTACTAACCACAATGACAATAATAATTAAATAATTACATCCAGGAAACAATTACAAGGAATTAAAATAATAAGCAAAATATTAAACAAAATAATAAATAAACAATAAATAATAAATATAAGGGGTTAGTGAGTAAAATTAGCAAAAATAATAATAATAAACATAATTAAATTATAAATGGGTTAGTAATTAATAATAAATAATAATAGGAAATTAATAAAGCAAAATAATATGGTTAGCAAAATAATAATAATAATAATGAGATTAGAAACATAAAAAATAAATAATAACATGGTTAGTAATAAAAATTAACTAAGAGGTTAATAAAATAAGCAAAAATTAATAATAATATAATTAGCAATAATAATAGAAACCAAGAAATTAACATGCGCAATCAAATATTTTCTAATTCACATACTAATTATTAAATTATTTTTTAAATAAATTATAATTACAAAGTTTTAATCATTATAAATATATAGATTTACAATTTATATACATATTCTAAGAAAAAGATGAATTTTTAAATAGCATATTAAAATTCAATTTCTATTATTCATTATATTCACAAATTATTTTTAATCATATAATTATCCTAAATTAAATTATTTCTAAATATTAAAAGGAAATTAATTTGACTTATAATTATGTTTACAAAAATTAACTATGTTAAAAATTATATACATAATAATTATACTAAAAATTAGAAAATAAATTATTAAGAAAAAATAGAATTAGATTTTGAAATATAAATTAGGGTTTGTTAGAAAAATATTTTTTAGGGTTTTAAAGAATTAGGTTTAATTTATATACAAAATTAACTAATATACATGTTATAAAATAAATTTTTGAATAACATAATAGAAAAATTTAGAAATTTTAGAGAATATGAAGTTATTTCAAAATTTGAAATGTATAGATAATTTAAATTTTATTAAAAATATAAAACAAATAAACCACTTAACTAAGAAAAATAGAGAAAATAACAAAAATTTGAGAACTTACCTTGGCTGGGTTTGAACCCAGGTCCTCATGCCTGCCAGCATCAAAACTTTCCACCAGACCAACCATGCGTTGGTGACCATAGGATGAGAATATTTGGTTTTGTTCCTTGTCTTTGATAAATCCAGAAAAATATGAAAAAACAAAAGGCCTGGGGTGGTTTCGTACCCAGGACCTTATGGATGTGCATACGCGCGTCTTACCACCTGGCTGGGAGAGCCTACCTGCTTGTTGAATGACTTTAACGCATAATATATTATATTCTCTCCAATCCTGAAAAAATAAGCAAAAACAATGCCTGGCCAGGAATCGAACCAGGCCCTTTACAACAAACACACGCCCAACTTACCACCAGGCCAAGCATTTAGCTTGTGATACAAACAGAAAAGATCAATTATATTTTAAAATGAAATTTAAATATTAATTTTCGCGCCAGCCTGGTTCGTCTTCAACCTCAGGATTTTTGAAATTTGCTGCGAATTCTGTTGCAATGATACCTGCGATTTTACCTGCACTCATAAAACCTACGAATTTCAAAGTACTATTAAACAATACGATTTCCTCAAATTGAAGGCATTTTCGGATTCCTCATAACCTGTACAATTCAATTTCATCAATCAAATTCATTTATAATGAGCAAATCAATTAACCCTAATTCGAAGGTCAAACCCTAATAATGGTGGATTCTGTCTTAGGCCATGGTTCTTCACCAAATCATCCAGATTTCATCTATAGGAGTGGACAAACAAGTTTACATAATCAAAAATCATTAATATACAATGAATGGTTAGAATCGAAAAAAATATGTTCAAGCCAAAACTTGCTTCGGGTTGGCCAATACAGAGGTCATGAGATGCATATGATAGATGTTTTCAATTCAAGGATGATCAAAGAACATGTCTATGTTCTTCATTTACCTTCTAAAGCTCTCAAACTCAAAAACCGATTTTCACTTTTGGATGAACTTTTGTGTTTTGAAACTTACCTTGAAGCTGCTCTAATTCGTGAAATGTGCATTAGGTTTATGTTATGTATATATATGGGATTGATTTAGGTCAGAAAAACCATTTGGTTGTGTGAAGATTTGATCCAAAAAAGATTCATAAAGATCATTGTGTAACTTTCAAATATTTGATCATAATGCCTTACTATTTTGGGAGGGATCTCATGATTTCCTTCTCTTTTGACTCCAATCACCATTTATGATTTTTTAAATCCAATCACAAAAATATCCTTTCATGTTTAATATTTTTTTTAAATTTAAAATGATTTAAAATGTAATAAATCATAATAAATTAATAAAATAAAATAAAAAATATGAGAATATCATGAAAATTTCGTGCATGGCATTATGAAGTGGATTGGGTCACAAATTGAATGGCCCATTTGAAAAGAAATGATTTTGAACCTCCCTTTTCAACATAAACCATCACAAAATTGTCCAACTTTGCAAAGGCACATCTCCCTCAATTTTAAAGGTATGAAGGTGTTCTTGGACTTTTTGGAAAGCTTGAAGAGTCCTCTAAACAACCCCATTGGTTTCAGGTCCATATCATTTACCAATCTCAAGTCATGCCCTTTTGAAGTTGTTGACTTTTTGTTGACTTTTGAAATGACCTATAATGTCTTAGATCATATCTTTCAAATGAAGCATTTTTGGGCTTAACCTTCAACATCAAAGTTGTAGAGGATTCAATTTCCTTCAAAATGAGCTTTGGATGGAGACTTGGTGATGAAGTATGTGAAAGTTATGGCTGGTCAAAGTTCAGTTGACTTTTACTGAGGAAACCCTAATTTAGAAACTCCTGATTATTGATGATCTGGAATCTCCTTGATGAATCATGATCAACCCTTGATCAAATGATGAATTTTACTTCATATACTTGATGTTGGCAAAAAATCATGAAGTTTGACTTTGGTTTGACCACAGTTGACCTCAATTTGACTTTTTAACTGCATTGACTGATTTTGACTTATCTGATCATCTGACTGAGCAAACTTTTGAGAAAAGTTTGAAACTTGACATAGGGGTTCTTACACACATATAAGATGTTATGAAGCTCACTTGAAGTATTAGAAGTCCATTTAGCCTGATTAAAGTCAAAACCCTAGTTTTGGATGCACTGCTTAGGAGGTGCATTGTCTGAGGGAAATGTCAACTTCTTTGACCAATTGTGAACTTTGTGAACCTTGTGAACCATCATAAAATGTCTTGTAATACTCATGGGAAGTATTGTGAAGCTTGTGAACCTTGTGAACCTCATGAAGTGGCTTAGTAGACCTCATGATCTTCAGGGGAGCTTTGTAATCATTGTGAATCTTGTGAACCTTGTGAACCTTCAAGAAGCAATTTATGGACTTCATGAACCTCATGAAAGGTCTTGTAGATGTTGAGAAGCTTGTGAACCTTGTGAACCTTCAAGAAGTGACTTGTAGACTTCATGAACCTCATGAAAGGTATTGAAAGCATTGTGGACCTTGTGACCCTTCATAAAGTAGTTTGTGAACTTTATGAACCTCATGAAAGATTGTGCAAGTGGTTGGAGCACTTGTGAACCTTGTGAATCTTCAAGAAGCATCTTGGGGACTTCCTGAACCTCATGAAAGGTTATGCAAGTGTTGGGGAACTTGTGAACCTTGTGAACCTTCTTAGAACACAAAGTCCTGTGTTGTGAGGGCAAATTTTGGGGTGCAACAGCTGCCCCTGTTCAATTTTCTGAAACCTGAGGGGTTAGATTGGTATATTTGCCAGTCGTAACCTGGAAGGTTGAAGGGGATTGAACACAAAAGCCCAAAAATTTGCACTCACCAGTGCATAGAGTGATATTGATGGTTGGTTGAACATGATTGAGTGGGCTTAAAAATGCCACTAGGGGAAAGTTCTTTAGTAGTATAATGAAAGCTGTCAGGAGTCTGGAGTAATACTGATGTAACAGCATGTCTTCATGAGGATAGAGCAATGGAAAGCTCTAAAGCAGTCTTGGAGTAATGATTTCAGGAGGATGGAGACATCAATAATGACAACTCCAATGCAGTCTTGAAATAATAGTGTGATATGTCTTCAGGAGGATAGAGCAATCAATAATGATAACTCCAATGCAGTCTTGAAGTACTGATTTCAGGAGGATGGAGACATCAATAATGACAACTCCAATGCAGTCTTGAAATAATAATGTGATATGTCTTCAGGAGGATAGAGCAATCAATAATGATAACTCTAATGCAGTCTTGAAGTACTGATTTCAGGAGGATGGAGACATCAATAATGACAACTCCAATGCAGTCTTGAAATAATAGTGTGATATGTCTTCAGGAGGATAGAGCAATCAATAATGATAACTCCAATGCAGTCTTGAAGTACTGATTTCAGGAGGATGGAGACATCAGTAATGACAACTCCAATGCAGTCTTGAAATAATAGTGTGATATGTCTTCAGGAGGATAGAGCAATCAAATAATGATAACTCCAATGCAGTCTTGAAGTACTGATTTCAGGAGGATGGAGACATCAATAATGACAACTCCAATGCAGTCTTGAAATAATAGTGTGATATGTCTTCAGGAGGATAGAGCAATCAATAATGATAACTCCAATGCAGTCTTGAAGTACTGATTTCAGGAGGATGGAGACATCAATAATGACAACTCCAATGCAGTCTTGAAGTACTGATTTCAGGAGGATGGAGACATCAATAATGACAACTCCAATGCAGTCTTGAAATAATAATGTGATATGTCTTCAGGAGGATAGAGCAATCAATAATGATAACTCTAATGCAGTCTTGAAGTACTGATTTCAGGAGGATGGAGACATCAATAATGACAACTCCAATGCAGTCTTGAAATAATAGTGTGATATGTCTTCAGGAGGATAGAGCAATCAATAATGATAACTCCAATGCAGTCTTGAAGTACTGATTTCAGGAGGATGGAGACATCAATAATGACAACTCCAATGCAGTCTTGAAATAATGATGAGCTCATCAGGAGGATAAAATAACCCTGAGGTTACAATAAAGCAGTCCCAAAGATCATAAGTTTGCTTGTTGGATAATTAACCTGAAAACAAAGTAGCATTCTGTATAACAATATTAGTTTATGCTTTATGTATGCATGTATGATATGATGTACTTAGGTAATGTATTATGTATATGGATATATATGCTATGGTATGATGTAAATGATGTATGTATGATATGATAACTGCCGGAAACGTCTGGATATCTTCGTATAACCACTGCTGGCCAGGGAAAATGAATCCCGATTCGTTGTTGAAAAATGTATAACCTCTGTCTGCTGGGTATAACAGGGTATAGATAACCTCCCGTATGCAGAGTATAAATATAACTTCCCGTTGCTGGGGATAACAGAGATAGATATCACCCCCCGTTGTTGGGGATAGTAAGGTATATATAACCTCCCGTTGTTGGGGATAGTAAGGTATATATAACCTTCGTCTTCGTTTGATAATAGGATAAGTATAACATCCCGTCTTCGTTCGTCGTGCCCTTATTGGAAAGTAATTTCCCGCATATCCGTATGAGGATAAAAGAGATAGATATAAATTCCAGGGGAGATGAGACTTTATGAAGATGGATTAGTCCTACTGAGAGTTTTGTGATTGTTTTGCAAAGATGAACCGGCGAAGCTTCGTTGAAATCCTTCCCTCGTTCGTCCTTAGTAAATACTATTACTGCATTTTCATGCATTTCTGGTAAACATTAATCATATTAATAGCATACATGTATTTCTGGTAAACATTAATCATATTCAAAAGCATACATACATTCAAACACAACCAATGGACGTTTCGCTTATGTAAATAGGGTAAAAGTAAATCTGAATTCAAAAGACGGAATTTATTTATATCAAAAAGTGACCCATACACGGGTAAGTTTGTACAAGGAGACATAAACCCTAGTAAGAGGATTTTGTCATAAAGTTTTACAAAAGAAAGAAAATCAGCTATATGGGAAACAGTCCTATTGAGTTTCAATTCTACTATTGCCCTTCAAGTATCTCATCTTCTTGCTGTTTAGACGGAAACGATTGGATTGAGTTTTATCTGTTCGAGCTTGAATAAGTAATACAACTGGTTGCAGTTTCATGGGTGATCCAAACGAGACATAGTCATACGCTTTAATCCCTAACTTTTGCCTGGATTGCCCTTTCAGGTTTTCAATCCACCAGGATACCCTTTTTTGCCCAAGCCGCCTTTTCAGGTTTTCGACTTGCCGGGTGTACATCTTTTTATATATATCCCTAACTTTTGCCCAAACCCTTTTGGTTTGCCGGGATGCCCTTATTTTTGCCTAGGCCTGTCAACCTAGCGGGTCTCTTTTTATGCGTAGTATTTTTTAACTATGTCTGCGTTTACAGGCTGTGGGAAGTCTTCACCATCCATTGTAGTCAGTATCATGGCACCTCCTGAGAACACTGTCTTGACTACAAATGGTCCCTCATATGTTGGAGTCCACTTGCCCCTAGGATCACCCTGTGGTAATATGATACGCTTGATTACCAAGTCACCAACCTGATATACCTTTGGTTTAACCTTTTTGTTAAAAGCTTTGATCATCCGTTTCTGGTACATCTGGCCATGACAAACTGCTGCTAACCTTTTCTCATCAATCAAATTTATCTGGTCCAGTCGAGTCTGAATCCACTCATCTTCGTCCAAGCCTGCATCCTTCATAATTCTTAAGGAGGGAATCTGAACTTCAATGGGTAGAACTGCTTCCATACCATAGACTAAGGAGAATGGGGTTGCCCCTGTTGAAGTACGTATTGTGGTACGATAACCATGAAGAGCAAATGGTAACATCTCATGCCAATCCTTGTAAGTAACAGTCATCTTTTGTACAATCTTCTTAATGTTCTTATTAGCAGCTTCCACTGCCCCATTCATCTTTGGACGATACGGAGAAGAGTTGTGATGCTTAATCTTGAACTGCGTGCAGAGATCAGTAATCATAGTGTTGTTCAGATTAGAACCATTGTCAGTAATAATCCTCTCAGGGATGCCATACCTACATATGAGATTGTTCTTAATGAATCGAGCCACAACATTCTTGGTAACAGATGCAAATGAAGCTGCCTCTACCCACTTCGTAAAATAATCAATAGCCACCAGGATGAAACGATGCCCATTAGAAGCAGTAGGCTTAATCTCACCAATCATATCAATGCCCCACATGGCAAAGGGCCAAGGAGCAGTCAACACATTCAATGGTGATGGAGGTACATGAACTTTATCAGCATAGATTTGACACTTGTGACAAGTTCTGGAGTGTTGATAGCAATCAGCTTCCATGGTAGACCAATAGTATCCTGCTCTCAATATCTTCTTTGCCATAGTATGACCACTAGAATGAGTGCCAAAGGTCCCATCATGCATCTCTTCCATAATCTCAGTTGCTTCCTTCTTATCCACACAACGAAGCATAGTTGAATCATGATTGCGCTTGTACAGAATCCCATTACTCAAAAAGAACTTGGCAGAAAACCTTCTCAGAAACTTCCTATCTTTGACAGATGCCCCTTCAGGAAACTCCTGAACTTCAAGATATCTTTTTACTTCATAGAACCAAGGCTTCCCCTCTGTCCCTTCTGTATCAATCTCATTGCAGTATGCAGGCTTCTCAAATCTATCAATGGTAATCTTAGGAGCTTCATCATCCCAACTGATCTCAAACATAGATGCCATGGTGGCCAATGCATCTGCCAACTGATTCTCTCTTCGTGGAATATGTTCAAAGGTAATCTCTTTGAAATGTGTGATCAAAGACAACACATGTTCTCTGTAGGGAATGAGATTATCATGCTTGGTATTCCAATCTCCTTTAATCTGACTCACTACCAGGGCTGAATCTCCATACACATCAAGGAACTGAATCTTCATATCAATAGCAACTTGAATACCCATGATACATGCCTCATACTCAGCTATGTTATTGGTACAATAGAAACAAAGTCTGGCAGTAATCGGGGTATGACAACCTTCGGGGGAACTAATTACAACACCAACACCATTACCATGTGCATTAGAGGCACCATCAAAAACCATAGTCCATCGGGATCCTTGTTCAGGTCCGTCATATTGTCCAGGTTCTTTGGTAATAATCATGATGTCTTCATCAGGGAACTCAAAATTCATTGACTGATAATCATCCACTGCTTGATGAGCCAAATGATCAGCAACAACACTTCCTTTAATGGCCTTCTGAGTAGTATACTGTATGTCATATTCCGTCAAGATCATTTGCCATCTTGCAATTCTTCCGGAGAGAGCAGGTTTCTCAAATACGTACTTGATTGGATCCATCTTCGAAATCAACAAGGTAGTATGGGTCAACATATACTGTCTTAGTCGGCGAGCGGCCCATGCCAAAGCGCAGCAAGTTTTCTCGAGCAGTGAGTATCTTGTTTCACAGTCGGTAAACTTTTTGCTAAGGTAGTATATTGCCTGCTCTTTTCGACCAGACTCGTCATGTTGCCCCAACACACACCCCATTGAGTTGTCTAGAACTGTTAAGTACATAATCAAGGGTCTTCCGTCAACTGGTGGCATCAAAATTGGTGGTTCTAGCAAATATCTCTTGATTTCGTCAAAGGCAGTCTGGCACTCATCATTCCATTCCATCACCTGATCTTTCTTCAACAACTTGAAGATTGGCTCACAAATGGTAGTTAACTGGGAAATAAATCTTGCAATGTAATTCAGTCGTCCCAAGAAACCTCTAACCTCCTTCTCAGTACGGGGAGCTGGCATCTCTCGTATAGCTTTCACTTTTGCAGGATCTACTTCAATACCTTTGCCACTGACAATGAAACCCAGGAGCTTTCCAGATCTAACTCCAAAAGTACACTTGTTTGGATTCAATCTCAACTTGTATTTCTTCAACCTCTCAAACAACTTGTGCAGATGATCAAGATGTTGCTCTTCATTCTGAGATCTGGCTATCATATCATCCACATATACCTCTATCTCATGATGAATCATATCATGAAACAAAGCCACCATAGCACGCTGATATGTTGCCCCTGCATTCTTCAAACCAAATGGCATCACCTTATAACAAAAAGTGCCCCACTGTGTCACAAATGTTGTCTTCTCCATATCTTCAGGTGCCATCTTGATCTGATTGTAACCAGAGAAACCATCCATAAAAGAGAATACCTTATGTTGAGCAGTGTTGTCTACCAAAATGTCAATATGAGGAAGTGGAAAGTCATCTTTGGGGCTAGCCTTGTTCAAATCTCTGTAGTCTACACACATACGTACCTTACCATCTTTCTTAGGAACCGGTACCACATTTGCAACCCACTGAGGATAAGAAGTTACTGCCAAGAACCCTGCATTGAACTGTTTCATTACCTCTGCTTTGATCTTTTCTGACATTTCAGGACGCATACGACGAACCTTCTGCTTCTTTGGACGACAATCTTCTTTCACTGGCAAACGGTGAACCACAATGTCTGTATCCAACCCTGGCATATCTTCATAAGACCAAGCGAAGATCTCCACATAGTCACGTAACATCTGAATCAACCTGTTCTTGACACTGTCCTCTAAATCAGCCCCTATCTTGACCTCTTTTCTGTCTTTTTCAGTTCCCAGATTCACAACTTCGACGGGCTCTTCATGTGGCTGTATAGCTTTCTCTTCTTGTTGTAACAACCTAGCAAGCTCTACAGGTATTTCACAATCGTCCTCATTTCCGTCTTCAGTTTGATAGATCGGATTCTCGAAATTGTAATTGGCAATAGTAGAACTGTTATCAACAAGATCCAGAGTGGATGAGGATCTGCATTTTAGTGATGTGGGTGTGTGTAAGAACACATAGCTGATAAAGCAAAAATAAAAGAAAAAGAAAGACAAGGAACACAATATTTACGAAAACGAAACGTCCACTGATTTTATTGAATGAAGTATGCAAATGAAATGACAGCCCGTAACAAGCACACCATTGTGCCCCGGGTAAGGCACATGGCTTGAAAGTTTTATTGTTCAGAAATTACAAATTTAAAACATAACACAGTAATAGTATTTACTCCTGACTAAAGGAGATAGGGATAACATCTTCAGCTTTCCAATTATTGAGTCCAGCACCCACAGTAGGAAAAATCCATGCATCCAAATTGTAGTCTTCATCTTGATCTCCCACAGCATTAATCACCCCTTGATTGGTGATACGAGCAGCACGAGCACGACGAACAGCCTTCTGGGACTCTGCAGTGAAACCCAAACCAAACTTGTCAGACTTGTCCGGAATATCAGGAAGCTGACCCCAAACAGTACAACCACCTTCATTCACCACAGCTCTAGCATCATTGAGGGAGGCCATTGCCATTGTTGGAGGATTTCTGATGACCACAGGAACCTTCTTCACAGCAGGAGGAGTCACACAATCATTACCAACCCAAGGAACCACTTCAAATGATTGACACGGAGTCTCAATGTATTCACCTTCCATTTCCAGATACTTGAAAGTGTTTACATGGCTGACAAAGTATTCTTCCTCTCCAAAGACAGTAACAACCTTTCCATTCACCGGATATCTCAACTTTTGGTGCAATGTAGAGGTCACAGCACCTGCACCATGGATCCAGGGACGTCCAAGTAGACAAGAGTATGAAGGACGTATATCCATCACATAGAATGTAGCAGTAAACATCTGAGAGCCAACCTTGATTGGAAGATCAATTTCCCCATGCACTACTCTTCTAGAACCGTCAAAAGCTTTTACCACAATATTACTGGGCTTCAACACAGTATCTTCAGGACTCAGCTTGTTCAGGACTTCCTTAGGCAACACATTCAAAGAGGAACCATTGTCTATCAGCACATGAGACAGGGTAGTGCCTCTGCATTCAATTGAAATATGCAAGGCCCTATTATGATCCCTCTTGGCAGGGGTCAAGTCAGCATCAGAAAATCCTAACCCGTTGTCATAGGTCAGGTGGGCAACACAGTTCTCAAATTGGTCAACAGAGATCGCACTGGGTACATGAGCCATCTTCAGAAACTTAATCAATGACTTGGCATGAGCCTCAGAACATAACAACAGGGAGAGCATAGAAATCTTTGAGGGAGTATGTCCCAGCTGATCAACAATGTCATAATCACTCTTGCGAATGATCTTCAATACTTCTTCCATCTGCTTAGAGAGATCATCAGCAGCTGGCACATCAGTAGATACAGGCTCAATAACAGGACCCTTGCCCCGAGCATCAGTGGTGGTAATGGCAGCAGGAGTAACTGCATTCTTAGAAGTATCTGGAGGAGAGAAGACTCTTCCACTACGAGTGATCTTGCTAGATCCAGCAATATTGTCAATGTCAACAGGTACATCAGCTACAGGCTCTTGCTTAACACCATGGATGTAAACGTCAGACCCATAGTGCCAAGGCACAGCTTTGTCAGATGTATAAGGAATAGGACCAGGAGTGGTAATGATCAGAGGAGCCACTCTGGCTTCAGCAACAACTTTCGCAGGACCTTCAGCAGTAATCTTGATTGGGCCCTGATGAGTGATTTTAATGGGACCCTTTGAAGTGATTCTTACCGGTACTTTGTCAACCATATCAACCTCTTCAATCTTCTTACCCCGAGTCAGATGATCCACCATACTTTCTACAGATGCTGGTCTTCTTTCAAACACTATAGTATACTTATCCATGAGACGTTGAATTCCATCTCTCAAAATGAAGCAACTATCCGGCTTATAGGTACAATACAGACAATCTTCACGACAACCTGGAAAGATCCCAGCTTGTACTAACCTCTTTTTGATAACAGACAGTGGTGTGGTCAACTCCATAACTGAATAGACATGTAGGTCTTCCTCAATGGCATTGACAGTCTTCTCGTGATTTGGCATTGGAGCAGTAATCACATTGGGAGTACCCGGAGGATCAAACTCAATTTCTCCAGCATCAATCATATCCTGAATTTTATTCTTCAAGACCCAGCAGTTATTAGTATCATGTCCTGGACAGTTTGAATGATATGCACATCGTGCATTGGGATTGTACTTGGGAGAGGTAACATTGGGATTCTGAGGAGCCTCCCTCAAAGTAATGAGTTCAGCCTTCAACAAGTGTTGCAATGCCTGAGCCATTGACATGTTGATTCTCGTGAACTGTCTTCTAGTCTTTGGTTGGTGTCCCTGAGGCTGCTCTGTTGGTGCAGGAGTTGGATTTGAAATATGAACTGCACTGACAGACTGATGCCTTCTGTTACGATCAGGCTGACCATAAACAGCATTAGATTCTTTCTTCCCAGTGGGAGGCTTCTTTGCAGCACCTGATGAAGAAGTGCCCACTTGGATCTTACCACTCTTGATACCATTCTCTACCCGCTCTCCTGTCATGATCAACTCAGTGAAGCCAGATGATGAGCTTCCAATGAGATGACTGTAAAACGGACCATTCAGTGTACACATGAACATATCAACCAGTTCCCTGTCAGTCAAAGGGGGTTGAACTCTTCCAGCTAAGTCTCTCCACTTCTGAGCATACTCTTTAAAACTTTCTTTGGCACCCATAGACATGCTTTGAAGTTGCATGCGAGTGGGGGTCAAGTCAGCATTGTATTGATACTGTTTGTAGAAAGCTTCAGCAAGATCATTCCAGTCTCTGATGTTGACACTCTCCAACTGATAGTACCACTCTAGCTGAGCTCCAGCCAAGCTCTCTTGAAAGAAATGGATCCACAACTTCTTATCAGCAGTGTGGGGTTGAATTCTTCTAACATAAGACCTCAGATGCAGTTTGGGACAAGAGACCCCATCATAGACAACAAATGTAGGAACTTTGAAACCAATGGGTATCACAACCCCAGATATCAAACTCAAATCCTCAAAATCCAGCCCAGATGATTTCTGTAATTCCATAGCATCCATCCTATCCACCAGCATCTTGAATTTGTCTTCATTATGCTCATGGTAGTAGTTAGCCTCAGAATCAGAGTCCCCCACTGTGTGATGGAGACTGCCTACCTCTTGCTCAGATTCTTCAGATTCATAGTCTTCAGCTGGTTCTTTGGTCTTGGCAAGACCCTTGAACCTTCTTCCCATGTTAATCAACCCAGCAGACCTTCTAGTCTTCTTAGTCTTCTTGGCCAGCAGTGCCTTCAATTCATCCTGCCCCTTGGACAGGTTCAAGATCAGCTCTTGGAACTGTGCATTTTGTGCCTGGAGATCCTTAACTGATTGTTCAAGAGCCATTGCTGAAATAAACAGCGAGAAGATGAGAAACCTGTGCACAATTATAAACCTGTGATGCAATGAAATGATATGGGAATGCATATGCAATGTTTTCAAGGACCGCAGGATTTAAATTTGCTTAAACAAACAAGAAAGTAACTTTTTATTAGTAATAACTTGTTTTGCCTTTTAGGCTTACAAAAATGGAAATGAAATAAGTACAAAAGATGAGGTTTTAAGTCTCCCATGGACGTTTCCTCTTTGTGTTGAGGTATGAGTTGAGGTTTCGTTCCTCGTGAAGTTGCTTTGTGAGCTCTAGAATTCTTCCTTGGCTTGCTTTGTAATGAGCCTCGAAAGTATCCCTTTGCTCCTTCAGTTGGATCCATGATCTCTGCAAGTCTTCCATATCAGTAGGCATGTCTGGGTGAAGGATGGTATAAGAAGTATCTCCTTCAGCAACAGGTTCCATGGTAACTGGTAGGACGGCAGGATATGGCATCATGAGTGTCTGAGCACGAGATCGTACCCATCTGAGATAAGCCTCCATAGGAATAGTGTACTTAGGCTCCAGTGTCTTACTGTCAATCCTGTTTACCTTTCCCCAAGCTCGTATGAATCTCTGACGGTAACCCTGAAGATCGTTGTCGTAATCAAACACAATGCCCTGAATCAACATGTCATGTGGACCATCACTTCGGGCGTAACCAAACTGTCGTAAAGCTAGAGATGGGTTGTAGGTGATGCCTCCTCTTATGCCTAGAAGTGGCACATTAGGAAACTCCCCACAACGGTCAATGATGGTGACATTCTCCATAGATCTGGAGCACCAGTGGATGTCTGAGTGAGAAAGTGACATAATCCTCTTGGACCATCTGAACCCCTGCTCATTCTTCATTACTGAGCGAGGAAGGTGAGAAATAAACCACCTAGAAAGTAACGGTATGCAGCACATCAAAGTTCCTCTTGCCCTTGTAGTACGGGTGTGAAGAGAATGTAGGATATCTCCAAGCAATGTAGGCACTGGATTGTGACTCAGGAAAATGTTGATGGCATGAACATCTATGAACTGATCTGGATTGGGGAACAATACTAAGCCATATATCAGCAAGGCTAAGATCTCCTCAAAAGCATCATAGCTCATGGCCTTCAAGAACATTTGAGCTTTATCCATTAATACCTTAGCAAGAATACCCTTAACTTCGCTTCTCGTTTCTAGCACAATGTCAGACTTCTTCAGATGTAGGGCTGCAGCAATAACTTCTGGTTTAAGTTCCTTCTCCAAACCTGTGAATGGTTTCTGATCAAGAACAGGGATATCCAGAAGTTTAGAGAACTCCTCCATGGTTGGAACCAGCTGGTAGTCGGGGAATGTAAAGCAGTGGTGCTTAGGATCAAAGAACTGAAACAGGACACTCATCATGTCTTCATTGAACCCTGAAGTGACCAGATCCAATAGATGACCATGTCTCTTGTTGAACTGGGAATGATCAGGCACTTGGGAAACCAACTCTTTGAGTTTGGGAGGTATCCCTACAAAGTTGATCCTGATGGTGTTTCTACGAGCAGAAGCCATGACCTGCAACAAAGAACAAAGATAAATCCTTTGGTCCTTGAAATGGTTAGGGAAAATGATATGCTCATGATGCATGATGATGTCATGATGTTATGCTCAATCACAAACATGTGGCACACACAAACAAGTCACACAATTGCCCTAGGTTTAAAGGCTTGCATGAGGTTCAAAGGTGAGTACCCTCCCCTGAAGTTAGATGGTTCATCCTGTCCTACAAAAGTAACCATGTTCTAAGGGATCTCAATATCATTGATCCTTCACAAGGGTGGTTGATCAGAAGGCAACTTACTTGCCAACCAAAACCCTCCAAGTTTAGAATCTCAATGAGCGTAGTATCGAGTGTCAACCAACTTTAGTCTGCACCAAAGCCGGTTACCTCACTACTTTCTAAAGGCCAAGATGAGTTAACTAGGGTTCTAAAAGTTAATTAGTGCATTGACAACATATGGCAGCCTCATATTATCCTCAACTTGACTTAAGGAACATAAGCACCAACCAAGAAGTCGCACTAACTATGGCCACCAGATCAACCGTATCGATATACGTCGTACAGTTTCCTTGGTCTATTGCCATTTACCTAAGGTACACTAGATCCGGGTTAGGACCTTTCACACATAAGAGCACCCCAACAAGTAATATAAAACAAACAAGGCAAACAATTTATAGTGATCTTAATTCCTAAGGGTACCCCTCTTAAATAGCTCCCCAGCAGAGTCGCCAGTTCTGTAACCCGGTGAACTGACTTTTAAACAATGTTGCGGATAGCAAGAGTCGCCACCGACTTTTATTTTATCCATAAGGAAAGGTTATAAAAGAACAGGAAAGACCTTAGAGAATGTTTTGGGTCCGGGGGGTAGGTTATGAAAAGGGAAGGTGTTAGCACCCTTTTCATCCATGGTTATCCATGGGCTCTTAGGTACTTAAGCTCACTTTTGAATTGTTTTGAAAGTGTAGTGTGTGAATAAGAAAATTTTCAGAATAGTTAATAAATAATCCATGTAAGGATGTGTTAAAAAACATGTTTGAAAATTTTGTTTGAAAATTGTTTAAGTGTGGAGAAAGTTTTGAAATGAGCTTAAGTACTTAAAAGTAACTTACCCTAATGTTTAAAGGTCTTTCTTGCTTTTTATTCTTTTCTTAGTAAGACTATCCCTACTATAATGGAGTAGGTAGTCCTTACTTTGGATGTTTAAGGGACATATGAGGGATAAGTTGATTTTGAAAGCAATGGTGGGGTGTAATAAGCATCTATAAGGGACTATCATCATTTTTCCCGAAGGGACTCGATTCGTATAGGCAACATAAGGGACTTTGATGATTTTTACTCGAGGGACTTGCTTTATACACCCCACTTAACCATTTATTCGTAGGCAACAAGAGGGATATCCTTAGAAAGTGAGACGGCGATTTAAAATCGACTTACGTGTGTGAAGTGTTTAAATTAATTATCTTTATTAGAAATTTTCTAAATTGATTTTAAATATCATACATGTTATCACTCCCTAATTACTAACCACAATGACAATAATAATTAAATAATTACATCCAGGAAACAATTACAAGGAATTAAAATAATAAGCAAAATATTAAACAAAATAATAAATAAACAATAAATAATAAATATAAGGGGTTAGTGAGTAAAATTAGCAAAAATAATAATAATAAACATAATTAAATTATAAATGGGTTAGTAATTAATAATAAATAATAATAGGAAATTAATAAAGCAAAATAATATGGTTAGCAAAATAATAATAATAATAATGAGATTAGAAACATAAAAAATAAATAATAACATGGTTAGTAATAAAAATTAACTAAGAGGTTAATAAAATAAGCAAAAATTAATAATAATATAATTAGCAATAATAATAGAAACCAAGAAATTAACATGCGCAATCAAATATTTTCTAATTCACATACTAATTATTAAATTATTTTTTAAATAAATTATAATTACAAAGTTTTAATCATTATAAATATATAGATTTACAATTTATATACATATTCTAAGAAAAAGATGAATTTTTAAATAGCATATTAAAATTCAATTTCTATTATTCATTATATTCACAAATTATTTTTAATCATATAATTATCCTAAATTAAATTATTTCTAAATATTAAAAGGAAATTAATTTGACTTATAATTATGTTTACAAAAATTAACTATGTTAAAAATTATATACATAATAATTATACTAAAAATTAGAAAATAAATTATTAAGAAAAAATAGAATTAGATTTTGAAATATAAATTAGGGTTTGTTAGAAAAATATTTTTTAGGGTTTTAAAGAATTAGGTTTAATTTATATACAAAATTAACTAATATACATGTTATAAAATAAATTTTTGAATAACATAATAGAAAAATTTAGAAATTTTAGAGAATATGAAGTTATTTCAAAATTTGAAATGTATAGATAATTTAAATTTTATTAAAAATATAAAACAAATAAACCACTTAACTAAGAAAAATAGAGAAAATAACAAAAATTTGAGAACTTACCTTGGCTGGGTTTGAACCCAGGTCCTCATGCCTGCCAGCATCAAAACTTTCCACCAGACCAACCATGCGTTGGTGACCATAGGATGAGAATATTTGGTTTTGTTCCTTGTCTTTGATAAATCCAGAAAAATATGAAAAAACAAAAGGCCTGGGGTGGTTTCGTACCCAGGACCTTATGGATGTGCATACGCGCGTCTTACCACCTGGCTGGGAGAGCCTACCTGCTTGTTGAATGACTTTAACGCATAATATATTATATTCTCTCCAATCCTGAAAAAATAAGCAAAAACAATGCCTGGCCAGGAATCGAACCAGGCCCTTTACAACAAACACACGCCCAACTTACCACCAGGCCAAGCATTTAGCTTGTGATACAAACAGAAAAGATCAATTATATTTTAAAATGAAATTTAAATATTAATTTTCGCGCCAGCCTGGTTCGTCTTCAACCTCAGGATTTTTGAAATTTGCTGCGAATTCTGTTGCAATGATACCTGCGATTTTACCTGCACTCATAAAACCTACGAATTTCAAAGTACTATTAAACAATACGATTTCCTCAAATTGAAGGCATTTTCGGATTCCTCATAACCTGTACAATTCAATTTCATCAATCAAATTCATTTATAATGAGCAAATCAATTAACCCTAATTCGAAGGTCAAACCCTAATAATGGTGGATTCTGTCTTAGGCCATGGTTCTTCACCAAATCATCCAGATTTCATCTATAGGAGTGGACAAACAAGTTTACATAATCAAAAATCATTAATATACAATGAATGGTTAGAATCGAAAAAAATATGTTCAAGCCAAAACTTGCTTCGGGTTGGCCAATACAGAGGTCATGAGATGCATATGATAGATGTTTTCAATTCAAGGATGATCAAAGAACATGTCTATGTTCTTCATTTACCTTCTAAAGCTCTCAAACTCAAAAACCGATTTTCACTTTTGGATGAACTTTTGTGTTTTGAAACTTACCTTGAAGCTGCTCTAATTCGTGAAATGTGCATTAGGTTTATGTTATGTATATATATGGGATTGATTTAGGTCAGAAAAACCATTTGGTTGTGTGAAGATTTGATCCAAAAAAGATTCATAAAGATCATTGTGTAACTTTCAAATATTTGATCATAATGCCTTACTATTTTGGGAGGGATCTCATGATTTCCTTCTCTTTTGACTCCAATCACCATTTATGATTTTTTAAATCCAATCACAAAAATATCCTTTCATGTTTAATATTTTTTTTAAATTTAAAATGATTTAAAATGTAATAAATCATAATAAATTAATAAAATAAAATAAAAAATATGAGAATATCATGAAAATTTCGTGCATGGCATTATGAAGTGGATTGGGTCACAAATTGAATGGCCCATTTGAAAAGAAATGATTTTGAACCTCCCTTTTCAACATAAACCATCACAAAATTGTCCAACTTTGCAAAGGCACATCTCCCTCAATTTTAAAGGTATGAAGGTGTTCTTGGACTTTTTGGAAAGCTTGAAGAGTCCTCTAAACAACCCCATTGGTTTCAGGTCCATATCATTTACCAATCTCAAGTCATGCCCTTTTGAAGTTGTTGACTTTTTGTTGACTTTTGAAATGACCTATAATGTCTTAGATCATATCTTTCAAATGAAGCATTTTTGGGCTTAACCTTCAACATCAAAGTTGTAGAGGATTCAATTTCCTTCAAAATGAGCTTTGGATGGAGACTTGGTGATGAAGTATGTGAAAGTTATGGCTGGTCAAAGTTCAGTTGACTTTTACTGAGGAAACCCTAATTTAGAAACTCCTGATTATTGATGATCTGGAATCTCCTTGATGAATCATGATCAACCCTTGATCAAATGATGAATTTTACTTCATATACTTGATGTTGGCAAAAAATCATGAAGTTTGACTTTGGTTTGACCACAGTTGACCTCAATTTGACTTTTTAACTGCATTGACTGATTTTGACTTATCTGATCATCTGACTGAGCAAACTTTTGAGAAAAGTTTGAAACTTGACATAGGGGTTCTTACACACATATAAGATGTTATGAAGCTCACTTGAAGTATTAGAAGTCCATTTAGCCTGATTAAAGTCAAAACCCTAGTTTTGGATGCACTGCTTAGGAGGTGCATTGTCTGAGGGAAATGTCAACTTCTTTGACCAATTGTGAACTTTGTGAACCTTGTGAACCATCATAAAATGTCTTGTAATACTCATGGGAAGTATTGTGAAGCTTGTGAACCTTGTGAACCTCATGAAGTGGCTTAGTAGACCTCATGATCTTCAGGGGAGCTTTGTAATCATTGTGAATCTTGTGAACCTTGTGAACCTTCAAGAAGCAATTTATGGACTTCATGAACCTCATGAAAGGTCTTGTAGATGTTGAGAAGCTTGTGAACCTTGTGAACCTTCAAGAAGTGACTTGTAGACTTCATGAACCTCATGAAAGGTATTGAAAGCATTGTGGACCTTGTGACCCTTCATAAAGTAGTTTGTGAACTTTATGAACCTCATGAAAGATTGTGCAAGTGGTTGGAGCACTTGTGAACCTTGTGAATCTTCAAGAAGCATCTTGGGGACTTCCTGAACCTCATGAAAGGTTATGCAAGTGTTGGGGAACTTGTGAACCTTGTGAACCTTCTTAGAACACAAAGTCCTGTGTTGTGAGGGCAAATTTTGGGGTGCAACACATCCACAAGAAAGGCATTGAGATCAACCAAAACAAGACGAATGCTATTTTTAGATCTCAAGCCTCCTTCGACAAAGAAGCAACTTCAATATTTGTCGGGGAAAATAGACTTCTTGAGAAGGTTCATATCCAACCTAAGTGACAAGACAAAAGTGTTCTCACCATTGATGAAGATTAAGAAGGACAATAGGTTTAAATGGGAAAAGAAGCAACAAGAGGCGTTTGACGCAATCAAATAATATTTGACGAAGCATCATATGTTATTGTCACCTGGTACGAATACAAATATGAGATTGCATATTGTTGCATTAGATACGACTATATGAAGTATGTTAGCACAAGAGGACAACGATGGTGTCGAAAGACCTATTTATTACCTCATTAGAATGTTGATAGATGTTGAAACTAGGTATACTATGATTGAAAAATTATGCCTATGTTTGTACTTCTCATGTATCATATTTAAGAAATATATAAAACCTGTTGATGTTTATTTTTCGTCTCATTTCGATGTCATCAAGCATATGATGTATAAACCTATTCTGCACAGTCGAATAGGAAAATGGGCACTAGCATTAACTGAGTTTTCATTAACTTAAAAGCCTTTAAGAGCTATGAAAGGTCAGATAGTGGCCGAATTCATCGTCGACCATGCAGTTGTCGAACCTCAAGTGTTCATAATTGACGCAGACCCGTGGAAATTATATTTTGATAGGTCAAACCATAAGCATGGAACATGCATAGGGGTAATGATTGTCTCCCCACAAGGCCTCCCAAAAAAATTTCAATGCATGGTCGAGGGAAAATGTTCCAACAATGAGGCTGAGTATGAGGCCTTAATCACTGGGTTGAAGATACTAAAGAAGCTAGGGGCACAGAAAGTGGAGATCAACAGTGACTCGGAGCTAGTAGTTAAACAACTCATAAGAGAGTATAAATGTATTAAAGAGCATTTATTGGTCTAGTTTTTTATGGAGAAACAGTTGTTAGAACAGTTTGATGTAGCAAGCAGCGTACACGTGCCCAGAATGGAGAACCAGGAATCAAATGATCTAGCGCAGATTGCTTCAGGATATAAAGTGTTGAAGGACAAAGTAAAGGGCTTCATTAAGGTTCAAGAGAAAATGGTCTCAAATGCGCCAACATTACAGACGTCGGATGGTTTAGAGTCCAAGGAGACATGGTACAGTGAAGTCCTCATCATCGATGGATTATCGACGACATATTGGAGGCGAACAACCATGGGGTACTTAGAGAATCTCGTCGGAGGAACTGACTGAAAAACCAAATACAAGGCTTTCAGTTATGTTTTAATGGGAAATGAGCTCATAAAGAAAACCTCAGAGGGGGTTCTACTCAAATGTCTATGGGACTCAGAAGTATACCTAGCCATCTCAGAAGTTCATAGTGGGGCTTATGGAGCCCACCAAGCTTGCCACAAAATGAAATGGTTGTTCTTTCGACAGGTCTTCTACTGGCCAAGCATGCTCAAAGATTGTATAGACTTCGCTAGGGGATGTCAAAAATGTCAAGAACATGCCAACATCCAACACGTCTTGGCCAATGAATTACACGCTATTGTGAAGCCATGGCCGTTTCGAGGATGGGCTTTGGATGTGATAAGAGAGATCCGACCAGCCTCGTCGAAACAACAAAAGTTCATCCTAGTAGGGATATATTACTTTGCTAAATGGATAGAGGTGGTGCCTTTGGAAAATATGGACCAGGAGGCCGTTATTGATTTCATCAAAAGCCATATAATATATAGAATTGGGATTCCCGAAACCATAACCACTGACCAAGGCTCAGTGTTTATGGGTCAGAAAATGTAGGAGTTTGCAACAGAAGTGGGATTAAGCTCATCACTTCGACGCCATCCTACTAACAAGTAAATGGGAAAGTCAAGGATGCAAACAAGGTGGTGATCGGGCTCATTAAGATACATGTTGTCAAAACGCCTAGAAAATGACACAAGACATTGGACCAAATCATGTGGGCATGTCGAACGTCCCCAAAAAAGTCAACTAACTCGACTCTCTTTCGTCTGACTTTTGGCCACGAAGTCGTCTTACCTTCAGAAATTGGCTTTCATGCGATAAGAATCCAACGTCAATTTGATATCCCGTCGGAACAGTATCGTTGGATGATGTTCGACGAGATCACAAACCTAGACGAAGAGAGGTTAAGGGCGTTGGATGTTTTGATGTGTCAAAAGGAGAGAGTGACAAAAACTTATAATAAGAAGTTCAAGGCGAAGACCTTTGAAGTTAATGACTACGTGGGGAAGTTAATGACTACGTGTGGAAGGTGAGAAAAATATTTTTAAACTCTGATTTTTTAAGATAAGAAAAATACACAAGAAGGCGGTGGTTGAATTGTGTTTGTCAAATATTGAAAACTCTTTTCACTAATTGTTTTTGAACTATCAGATTCTGAACCATGTTCAGAGTCTGATATCTGAGTGAGAACAACAGTATATCATGGCTCCTCTCAATTGAGAGTAGTCCAACCCCCTTGTAGCACAAAAGCTTTTAACTATAATCAAACTGATTACAATTGCTTAAGCCAATAGCTCAAGACTTCCTGCTCAATCCCACAGAAAGAGACTTTTGTTCATGCCGCAAGCATGAGACTTCCTTGCCTAAACTCCATATTCAAGACTCTCTGCTCAATCAACTAGATCGAGACTTCCTTGCCTGAACCACTTGTTCAGGACTTCCAGCTCAAGCCCTAAAGCATGACACTTCTTGCTCAATCCACTAATCGAGACTTCCTTGCTCTGACAGCAAGCATGAGACTTTAATGCCTAAACATTCAGTTTAGGACTTTGGCTCAATCATCAGAAAGAGACTTTATTATGAACACAGTGGCTAGAGTTTTCATATTTTCTTAACAGGGGAATTTAGTATCAACCTGTGCTTCTTGGATAAGCAGAGGTTTACACACTTAAGCAGATTTGAGTTGATCGCTCTTGAGTGTAGAAGAATGAAGTTTTCATTCTTCTTATCTCCTTACACAGATTTCCATCTTGTTGTGTCTTCTTGTTCTGCGCTTACATTCTCTCAGTCATTCTCTTGTTTCTCTTACGTTGATACTTTGAATTTTTCCAGTGAGATTTCTATAATACAATGAGCATCCCATTCATTCAAACAAACGAAATACTATATATATAAGTCGTAAATAACTACCCTTTGACCTTCCCCTCCCTCTGGTTCGTCACGTGTGATTCTGCATGCATATCGCCTTCCAATGTTCTCCACGTGTCCCTTCGAGACAAAAACTCAGGTAGTTATCAGAATTTTGAACGTAATACATTCGCGCCCAAATAACCACCTTTTCGACCATCTTGTTTACGACATTATGTTTGTCTGGTCGAAGGGGTTGGTGTCAAAAGCCTTTTCAACAACCAAAATTTTTTATATCCAAATCATAGTCAAACCATAACTTTTCTCATTCGTTACATTTGTTTGTTGGGTTTCTCTCTCTAGTCAAAAATCCTAGCTAACATGAAATCCTAGATAAATTTATTAGGGAATGAAATCCTAGATAAATTTATTAGGGAAAAAAAACTCTGACTTCGATCTTATAAGTCAAAGATATTCCTTAAATAAAAATGAATTATAATTTAATTAAGATAAAATATCTAGTAAAAGATCAAGTAAGAAAGAAAATAAAATGTCATGTTTATAAATGCTTATACTGCAAGAGATTTCTCCACTTAAAACTATTTTATTTTAATAAGTTGAAAAGGTTTAAAGGTAACAACCCTAAACCTTCTAGAAGATCTAAGACACCAAGACCAAAAAAATTGGATGCAAAACATAAGTCTCTATTATATTAAAAATATTGATTTGTCTTTAATTCAATTATAAATAAAGCATTTATATGCTGAGTATTTAAATTGCTTCAATCAAGCAACACAACTTATCATCATGATATCTTGATTAGAAATCATTTCGATGAATTTCTAAAATTCCATCTTATTTTGTTTTCGCTTCCAATCATAAATCTGTAATTTATTTTTAAAAATTTATAAAATTGTTTTGAAGGAGATCAATCCATTCGACCTCTCACCCTCTTTAATTTTATGGTGTTTGATTATATTTTTAAGGGGAATGTTAACCAAAAAAAAATCTGATAATGAAAAGATTATAAAAGAAAGTATCATTCATCTTGTTTAAGAAAGAAAGTATCAGCTTCCAATATATCATCAATAGACAAAATTTAAATGAACCAGTAAGATCTTGACAATTAATCAATCGAGTCTAAAAAAGTTGAAATCAGTTCTTGAGATTTTTGCGAAGCAGCTTAGCTCTCAAATCAGCGACATCATTATCCTTAATGTTCTCAGGCTTATAGTAACCAGTGACAGGATCAGGAACCCATGAAACCTTATAAATTGAAACAGTTTTCTCTTATCCTAACTTTGTGGGTCCCACTCCTCCCCTCGTTGCACTCTCTGTTGCCGCAGCATAACCACGTCTGTTTAATTTATCAAAAAACCATATATTAAAATTATATCATAAAAAAACTTATAGAAAAAAGAAAAAAAAAACATAACATGAAACGTTATACGGTACCTTGTAAGAGTGTTGGAAAAACCGTCAAGGATGATAGTTGAGAGAACCTTAACGTTAGCGAAAGAGCGAGACATTGTGTAGAACTATGGAAAGTTTTTTCTCTGAATAATTGATTTGAGAAAATAAGCGTTTTTTAGAGTTTAAGCTATTGCTTTAGAACTTAGAAGAAGAGATTTTGTTATGAGAAGAAGAGGTGAGTGGGGATTATTATATAAGGGTGCGAAAAGATTGGAAAATAAAAGCGTAACGCGTGATTAGAGAGATAATTTAGGTAGGTAATTAATTAAGCCAGAATATTAGTCGCGTTAAGATACCGAATCATTAACGTGTCATCACTGTTTTGTTGCCACTTGGCCATGAAATATACGGTAGGATTTGAGAATATTTACTCTATCTTTAATTCAGTTTTATTTATATTGTGATAATAATACTAATGTGTAAATCAATTAAAAAGTATCAATCTAAAAATAAATAAATATCCAATTTAACCCGAATCACGAGATTCCCATATGATGAGAGAGAATAGAGAAACTCTTTTTATTGAATTCAGATTTTGGTTTTAATGTTTCTTTCATGTGATGAAAGGAAGCTTCCAAATAATAGAGCGGAAAAGTATAGAGTATGGGTGGAAAAGTACAAAGGTGGAGCTTACGGCGGCGTGGACAGACGAGGTCATTGGTGGTGGGGTCCAGTGGCGGGTGTGGGTGAGATGAACTTGGACTTGGTTTTAGTCTTTTTGACTTGTCTGTCTCTAGATTGTTCTGTGTAACAACTTGTTCATCATTGTTACAACTAGTATTTATACCAAACATGAGTTGTAAGTATATTTGTGGACACCAATAATCGTCTCTTTGATAGATATTTCCACCTTTGGAGGAGAACCTTCGCGACTCATTCTTGGTAACCACCACCACTATATCAGATTTGGAAAATAATTTTCTAATAATTCTTCTATACGAATATTTAGTTTTTTTCTTTCTTTTAAATTTTTAAATTAAATAAATACATACCTCTTTGGAGCATATAATGTGATATAAGATATATGATTTAAAGTTTCTCATAGTTAAACTGTACTAAATAAAATAACGTAAAATATTTGTAAGTGTTGAAATGTGATTACATATAATCTATAGATAATCTATAAAATTTTGAGACGACTATACATAAGAAGAGAATGTTGAACATAATGTGTTTTAAAATAGATTAAAAAATGCAGTGATATATTTGCAAGAGCTCCCGAATAGAGCGACACATGTCTTTCGTTAGGGTCGGTTTTGATTTTGTAGAGATTCTGGACAAATAATTAAAATTAAAGTCTAATAAAATATTTAACAATTACTCTTGATTTTTCCCTTTTATTTCAAGAGAGATAGAGTTTTGAATTTTAAATTATAAATAATGTTAAAAAATAAAAAATAATTATAAATATTTCAATAGAGCTTCAAAATTTTATTAAAAATTGATATATAAACATACAAGAAGATAAACTAGTTAAAAATTATAAAATCTTACAAAATGTAACAAAATATTTTTCTATAAAATAAAATATAAAGTATATTATATTTTATTATATAAATCTATCAATCAATGAATTTAATATATTATATTTTGTCATATAATAAAAATTTATTATATGATGGATTTTTGTAATTATAAATTAAATACAATTCGTAAATGTTATTAAAAGCTTTAATTTTAAAAATTGAAAAGGTTAAAAGTTATATTAATACAAGTTTCTTTTAGTAAAAAAAGGGAAGGATGAATGAAGTGAATGTAGAATTATATTACTATCACTTGATGTTTGGAGTCACTTTACTTTCACAATATACTACATATTTGATGTAATTTTGGATGCATTCCTCTTCATCTCAATCCACTCAAATGGTAACAAAGCATGTACACAAATAACCTCTTATTCATGAAAGAATCCAATTGTTGTTATTAATGAAACTCAAATAAACAATTAGCAAAGATGATTCTCACAGAACATAAACCTATAATCAAACATAAAAGAATTGCTTCAACGGGAGACAATTGAAAAATATTATGTTTTTATCAATAGCTAAAACCTTATCGCAATTGGAAAACTCAACATCTAGTGCCATGTACTACAGATGTAAATATAGGGTAAAAAATAATGAAGATCTATGTTGTAATGGACATGTTCCATGCTGAAATAAATAAGTCACAATGATTTTAGATGGAAAATCCCTCTAAACAATTTTTTTTAGAGTATATTTGGAAGAATCATTTTAGTGGGGGAATATATATATATATATATATATATATATATATATATATATATATATATATATATATATATATATATATATATATATATATATATATATATATATATATATATATATATATATATATAGTGAGAAAATTTAAAATAATTTTATTAAATTTTATTGTTTGAATAAATTATTATAGACAATTATTAAAATTATGTAAATAATAAAGTATTTTATTCAAGTTAAATATAAAGAATTTTAAATGACATCAAAAAATAAAAAAAAATTGAAATTGTTCATTCACTCTATATAATACAAATATGTTAAATTGTATATTATTTATTTTTAAACTTTGCAAGGTGGTCCTCATATTTTATGAAAAAATAAAACTCACATCTTAAATTTTCAAAAAAATTACAATTAAATCTCTAATAATTTTCAGAATTTATAAATTAGTCCCTTAAAATTTTCAAATATTGCAATTGATCCCTAATTTTAATATTTTAAATTTTACTTGAAAGTTTTAAAATTTATGAAAGATCCATAAAATTTAACAATGAATCATTTCAATACTCCATCCAAACAAAAGAATATAAATCATTTAAATTTCTTAGAATTTTAAATTTCTTAATAATTCTCAATTAGGGGTGTTCGCGGACAGGTTTGGTTCGATTTCGAGAGAATCTGATACTCGAACCAATGAAAAATAAATGGATTGGTTTGGATTGAATTTCTATATTTTTTCAAGACTAAACCAAATCGATCCAAACAATAATTGATTGGTTTGGATTGGATTGATCGGATATATTAAAAATAAAGATACAAAAAATATATATTTTTAAATTATTTGTTTACACGCTAAAATATGAAAAATAAATATTGAACACATGACATACACATAATTTTTAAATAAGTTATGACACCCATAGTCATATAATTATTGTATTTCACTTAAATATTTAGTAACTTAAAACAATTTAATTGCATAATCATACTCCATTTCATAACATAAAATTGAAGATTTGTAGATACTTGTGATTTGAAGTTTTGCGATTTGGGAAGAAGCGTGTGGTTTACAAATACTTTTAGTTTGCAATTTGTGAGTTTGATTTATAATGGTTGTGACTTTTAATGTTTCATTTCTCTATATTTCATCATTGATTGATATGGTTGTGATAACTTAAAAGATGTCGTTTCGTTTTTCATTGGAAATGTCTAGAGACTATACCGGTTTTCGCCCGAAATGGAAAAATGCCCAACTCAAACACATTGGTTTGGTTTGGATGCCGGTTTGGTTCGGATTTGCCCGAACCAATGAACACCCCTATTCTCAATTACATCATTCATATTTTAATGAAGAAAAATAATTTTTTGAAGGAATTTAAAATGACTTGACCAAAATTCATTGTTTGGATAAAAAATTTAGAGAATTGTTAAAATGATGTAAATTTATGAAGTATTTTACTCAAAATAAATTTAAGGAATTTCAAATATCTTATAAAAAATAAAGAATTTAAAATCGTTCATTCACTCTATATAATACAAATGTTAAATTATTTATTATTTATTTTTCAAATTTTGCAAGATGGTTCTCATATTTTATATAAAAAAATCAAATTCATCCCTAAAATTTTCAAAAAATTGTAAATAAATCTTTAATAATTTTCAAATTTTACAAATTAGTCCTTCAAAATTTTAAAAATGTGCAAATTGATCCATATTTTTTATATTTTTGTAATTTGGTACAAAAGTTTTAAAATTTATGAAACTCCAAAAACTTAACAATGAATCATTTTAATACTCCATCCAAACAAAAGAATTTAAAAATGAATGAATTTCAATTGAATCATTTAAATTGTTTAGAATTTTTAATTCTTTAAATATTCTCAATTATCTCGTCCAAACACGTTCTTCACCTAGCTCAAGCACTGATTTATATAGTATTTGAGACTTCTTTTGTATATGTAAGATTTTTCGTTTGTCTTTCAGCAGTATGGACTTATCAATTTAGAGGAAGTATTTTGTCTTGTGCAAACCATAGTGCCTTAACTTGTCTCATTGTCCTCATAATACTTCTTTGCTTCCTTAAAACTAGGAGAATTTTTTATTGCATCTTGTATGCCCTTAGCACACCGTGTGGATATGCAGTTATGCCCCCCGGATGCACCCAATTTTTGATAAAACGTTGACATATTTCAGAGATACATCTCCAAAACCATTTTAAACATTCATTACATGTCACCCAGAAACATGTTACATTTGAATTGTTACAGAGATGCATCTACGGGGATATTCCGGAGATACATCTCCAAAGTGTATCTGAACAAGTTTTTTTATACAAGTTATGTATTTATTTTCAGATGAAATATGAAGCTCTGATAAAAAATAGACGTGCAAAATAACAAGAGACTAATAATATAACAATATAATAAGAAAATGTCGTACAACACGAGATCCAAAATGTAGTGATAATGTCAAAATTAAAGTACAAACTATAACACCATAACAAAATAAATACCGACAACTAAGGGGTGTGCCTGAAAACCTCTATTTTACCTCCCTTGCTTGCTTTGCCTCCTCGGATATCGATCCCCCGACCTCTGACGATGTCGATGATACAACAGTGTTCATTGTGCCTCCGCCACCATGGCATCCAGAACTCGCCTGACAGCAAACCACTCAGGGAAGATACCCACGTTGATGCCTTCCCGCGCAGTCTCCATTATATGAAGACACTTTGGCAATCATCAATACGATTTAGTTGAGCCTGCTCGTCCTCTAAAATCTCTTGATTAATTGTCTCGACGGATCACCTGGAGCAATATGCACCATATACGAATGTGAAACCCTGAAAAACCACCTGATGCACCCATCAACATAGCTCCAATTATTCGGCGTTATGGTTGCCCATGTCTCGTCTGGTACCAAATGACTATAGAAATCAACAAACATCTCATTTGTCTGTTTACGATACAAGGCAGAAGGAGCAAAGATAACAGAATGTCTGAGGATGGTTTGGGCGTACTCAGACTCCTGCATGACGTGTTCGGGGAGATGAGAAAGAATATGTGATTCATAGACAATTCATCTGAAGTATAGAGGTATGTCGTCAAATGACCGCGTCTGACGGTGATTTACATAGCAGTTCAAGTGCATGTCCTCAACAACCAAATGATCAAGGTAGATTGTGAAAGGTTCGGCCGTTTGGTTCCCTCTGAGTGGGATAAAAACACAGGCATGTGGCATGTTCTTAGTGTACTTATCCATACTCATCCAGCCAAAGATGGATGGGAAATGTTGGAGGATCCAAGCCTGAAATGAAAATAAAATATTCAAGGATCAAGAATTATCGACAATGGTTTCGCAAATAGGAAATAAAAATGACAAAAAAACATTCAAGTTTCAAGAATTATTACATCCAGTACACTACCTATCACCTATTTCGTCTTTCATCGACATCCATCTTTCAACTTCAAATTAAGATAGCACGGGAAAGCCGCCCCCCAATTGTACTCATGGAACTGAGTGATATTCAAGAAGTACTAGAGGTATGCAACATCAGTATAAGTGGCACTCATGTCCACAAAAATGGAAATGTCAACCCAAAAAGAAAATGCCCTCAAAGCACGAGCCTTGTGTGCCGCCACCTTCTCAACATCACCATCATCCACCTGTGTAGCAACAATTTCCTCATCATATATCTCCTTCAGGAACTCAAACCTAGTATGAGTACCCCTTGTCCTATCCACCCTCAACCGCCTTCCATATATCTGCCCCTGGTTGCTCTATCATCATCTTGACTACCTTATATTTGGTCATCCTATAGTGATCGAGGAACTTCCCCCTAATCGAAAGATGTAAAAAACACGAGACATTATCCAGTGTGATAGATATCTCACCAAGCGGGAGATGAAAATAAGAGGTCTCATAATTCCATCTCTTCACACATGCATTAAGCATCATATGGTTGACTAGAGTGTAACCAGTCATGCATAAGTTCCTCAACCTAGATAAGGTCAGAACTGACTGAAACCAATCGTCATTCGGTTGAGCTAAGCCAACAATCTTCTTCCTAGGGTTTAGAAACTCTTAGGGATCACGCACCTGAAATTTCAAAGAAATAATCAATGTCAGTAATAATCAATGCAAGAAATAATCAATGTCAGAAATAATACATGTTAGAAATAAGTTATGTCAACAATTAAAATTAAAATTAAAATTAACGCATAAAAAATAAATAAACTAACTAATGCTACCTCTTCGTCCCATATATGTCTTGAAATATGGTCTGGATAAAGAGGAAGTAATGACAGATAATAAAGACCTCCTCCAAAAACCTATGGCTTGGCATCCTCAGCAGCCTCACCATCTAAAGGTGGCACTGGATCCTCCCGAGGTGGCACTGGTGAATCCTGGCGCATGTGGGTGGATGGAGGAAGTGACACATTAGTCGGTGAATATCGTCTCATATGAGGGGAAGAAGATGTTGAAGTGGCCTGAGGTGGAATGACATGGGGTGAAACACGATCCCTAGAAGTAGACTGCACTCCAGAAGTTGATGCCTCTACCTGACCAGAGGTATCTACTACCTCCAAAACCTGATGGTTCCACTCCCATCAAAAAAATGCATGTTGGGCTTAATGTCATGTCTCATTTGTCGACTTTGTCAGCAATCATGCATGTAAGGTAAAATTAGACATATCAATAGTTAACACAAAAGAATAACATAAACAAGAAAATTATAAAAAACAAAATAGACTGTAGGAAATCCTAGAGATATAACTACGAAACACATTTTACAATATTTTGGAGATGCATCTCCGAAAATCCCCAAAGTATATGAAACATTGAACAATTCTGAAGATGTATCTCCGAAATGTTCAGAGATTCAGAGGTTGTGACAATGGCGTCTTCTACTACTTGCATTATGAAAGAAATATTTGATCGTCCTTTTGAGCCAACAAGCAGTGCATATACTAACTCTAAACTATGTTACATGTGTTTTCTACACAATTCTACCCCTAACAATTGATTCCTACTCATTTACACTAAAACTCTAATATTTATCAGTAACTCAAAAAACTTACTCGAAATTTATGATTTTAATGATGTTGAATGATGAAATGGATGATGCCTGATGTTTCCTTGAGCATTCTATTGATGACATCTGATTTGGTGAAGTTGAAGAATATTGAAAAGGAGAAGAGTTGAGTTTGAGTTTGAAGGAAAATGAAAAGTGTAGGAGGAGAAGAGTCTGGTGAGTTACTAAATTACAAAATAATTTGGAGATACATCTCCGAAATATTTCAATGTTCAGTTAAGTTTTGGTGCATCTGGAGATATATCTTCTGAATCAAGGGGCATATGTGAAAAATCACTTGGTGTGGTAGAAGTCTATATGGTGAAATAATAAATTCTCTAAAACTAGTAGGTGGTGTTATACCACTTAGGGGCCCATAAACCATAAATTGGTTTCAAATTTCAATATTGATGGAGGTTAAAATCGTCTTCAAATTGAAAAGAAAAATCTCCAAATTTTAAATTTAGATATATTTTTAACTTTGATTTTGGATGTATATAAGATTGGGTTTAGTGTGGTGTGTTTGAGTGTGTCTAGGTATCTGAGATTGAGTTTTGTGTGGTGTGTTTGAGTGTGTCCGAATTTTAATTTATATAATTTGTTAATTCATATTCTAAAATACATACTTGTTTTTTTTCTTTGATTTGTGTTCTAGAAATAGTTTTTTTTTTGTGTATTAAGTGCATATAAATTTAAAATCTAGATTTTAGGAATATTTTGAAATTTTCATTGGGGGTATGAATATCTTAAAGAGTGTATTGAATAAGATAATTTCTTATGACACCCTTTGCATCTCTAAGTCACATGCGCTTCCTAAAATAACCTCCAGATTCTGGAAATATATCTCTAGATGCATCTTTTTCACTTAATTTTAATTAATTTCGGAGATACATCTGTAAAATATATTCACATGTATATTTTCGAAAACAATAGAGATAATATGCTTCAAGATTGCAAACCATAAAATCGATATTCATAAAATAAAATCGGTATTACAATGATGATTTCAACAGAAAATTAAATATTACATTTCAATAACCCGGTAGACGTTTGCACATCTTTAAGATATCTTTGAACGTTCTTCGTACTATCGCTTCCAAATCGAGATGAACTTTCTCTTTGAAACTGAAATACGTTTGTCACATCGCCCTAACATCTTCATTCTTGAGCGGGAATTTGATGAACATGACGTTCCCTTCGTTGTCAATCAAAGGCGAATGATATTCGAGCTTAACAACCTTTCTTTTTCATTGTAAGGTATGAGATATTGGATCTCGTCTATGATATCGTCAAGCGGGGTAAGATCAGTGAGTTTGAACATCCGCCCGAGTGTTTTGCCATCGGAGTAGGAGACACTTGTTGTAACATCCCGATTTCATAAATTGTTTTATAAAATAATTATTGAGAGTATAGTGGTGTATTTGGAATAATAGTAGAGAAATTATTTTATTTAAATAATAATATGATAATGAGGTGATTTTATTATTATAATATTGTTATTAAATAAAATAAAATAGTAAGTTGGAGGATTGAGGGGCAAGGTTGTAATTTGGTTATGTTATGAAAAAGAGAGAACACGATACATTTTCTCATAATCGTGCTTTTTGACGAAGAACATAGGACTTTAGGGAAAAGGGAAAAGAGAAGGGAGATCAAGGATCATAGAACTCCAAGGTCAGGGGTTTGTGAAGAATTGCTCAATTTCGAGGTAGGGGGAGAGAAAAGGGTTTTATATTGGTGATCTAACATAGGAGGGTAATTGAGAGTTCCTTAATCTCTTAGGAATTATATGAAATTTGTTTGATTTTGATAAATTTGTGATATAATATGAATGTTATGATGATTGATTGTGTTTGTGTGAAGCTTGGTGTTGAATTGTATGATGTGGATGAGATATGAAAATTTATCCATGAATGTTATGATTGATGAAGCCATTAGAGGAGATGAAGAAAACCTATAATTTTACCCATTTTATTAGTAATTGTTAGTTTAAGAAGTTATGTGATGTTAGAGGTATAAAAGAGTAATAAGAATAAAAATTGGATTATTTTGAGTGCCAAGAATGAAATGAGATAAACTGAATTCGGACTGGTGTGATAATCCATAGCAGGGTGGAGTTTAGTGCAGAGAGTGATTGGATAAATCGCAGTGCTCGCTCAGCGAGCGAGGGAAAGTGGGAATCCCGAGAGTTGTTCGCTCAGCGAGCAGAGAGCTCGCTCAGCGAGACCTGGAGCGTGAGAAATTATATTTTTATCATTTTATTCTGAAAATTACTGAATACTTATTTAATTCCTTAATAGTGTCTAGGACTGATTATGGTGTAGGTGGGACAATGTTCGTTCCTTTAGTTTGAAGATAGTACTTAGGAATAATTTGATTAAATAAAATCTAATGAGATTGTGTTAATTATGTGTAATGACCCTTATCTGGGAATTATGAATTATGTTGACTGTGTGGTTGATAATTGGTGAAGATCAGAGGATCGTGTTGCGAATGAGTTTATTCATGCTTATGTATGTTGATGTATGTGTAATCGAGTCTTGCATACGCATACACGTTAGTGGAATAATCATGTATCGGATGGAGTGTAATTGATTATTCGGATTCATTGCGAATCAAGAGGTGGGGGATGATCATGACTCAGTAGGAGCGTAAGCAATACATCCGGTCCGAATCGATGGACATTTGTTGAAGTCGATACTGTATTTGCATTGTGTTGTGGGGTCACATTGCATATATTTGAATGAATGGGTTGTGTTGCATGTTATGATTTGTGTGTGATTACTCCTTCAAAATGTTATTTGCACCGTTATGATATAGAATTATTTCTCACCCCTTTGTTTTTGTTGTTGTGTTTGTGCTTCTTTGGAAGTACAGATAACCCATGTACATGAGAGTGCTCTGGTGTTGCTTGTTCGAGTCATAGGGCGCTCTGATACATAACACGGGAATGAGAATTTTTACTATTTTGTTTCATTCTATTTATCTTATTTTGTTAGTGACGTTTTTGTTTAATAAATTGAAAAGATTGTTTCATATTTTGAACTAGTTATGCCGTTGAGCAAGTACGAAAATAAACTATTTTTATTCCGCTGCTTAGTGAAAGACTTTATTGAATTGGTTTTGTTTAAAGTGTAACATCTCACTTTTGTATGAAAACTCTGATTTTTATTACGAATCACGTTATTTTTTAAATTGGGAAAAGTGGGTGTTACAATTGGTATCAGAGCATGTCGGTCCGTCCGACCAGGTTGTCACATGTCGTTTGTTCTTGAGTATGCGATATGTGTGTGGTACACTATCGATACTTGCTTATTTTCCAATTGTTTGTTTGCAGGTGTTAGTTGAGAATAAGTGGGGGAGAAGCTATTGCTTCTCTGGAGTGTTGGCTTGTGGTGTGTTGAAATTGCAGTGGTGCAAAGGTTGCCAAGGTTTGCATTAACTAAGGATTCACTCGTAGAGCAACTTAGTTCACAAGATGCAAGGAATGCTATTAGAATTGAGAAATATGGTTTATGACCATCATGATTTTTGGCTATCTATTAACAATTTGAGGAACTGATCACCCTCAATCCCTTGTTGATAGTAGACAAAATCGTGTTGGATGCAAAAGACATATTTTTCAGCTGAGATAGTATGTGCAGTAGACTGTTTGTAGTTAAGCCAAAGTTATAAGTGGATTAAAAGAATAAATGTGAATTCTGGTATCTGGAAAAGAGAGGGATTTAAAGAATTGAGCATGTTGATTAGATATTACTAATGGGTACTCCTCAGTTATTAAGAAGTGAATTTGAGATCGACGATTGTGAAAAGTTGAACGTTGTATCTATTAAGTACATAGAGGAACTTTTGAGAGGGGACTCTGATGTTTGATTTTGTTGCATATATGGTATCGATTGGGAGTAAGGTTACATTGATGGACATCCTGTAGAGTACGAATTGTAATTATGTTTTGAAGAATATATTAGAGGTGTTGTTATAAGTAAAGATGGAACTATTCCTTGGTCAGCCCTGGTGCTAAGAGGAATAGTGGGAGGATTCATCGACAAAAAGGAATTGTGGGAGCAAGGGTGCCTTCTTGGAAAACTTCGGTGTTATTGATATAGAAAGGTGGAGATATAAAGTTGCACGTTGATTGGTGAATATTATGAGAATTCACCATTGTAATGGGAATAAATTGGATTCGATTGATAAAGGATCAAGGGTGAGCTGGAATTCATTTGTAGTGTTGTTGTTCTTGTGAGTTGAAATATTGTGCCTACCAGAACCTTGAGTTAGTTGGAACTTCGTAAGAACAGTATAACGGGAATGTGGTAATTATAACCAGATGTTGACAGGTCATGTTGGATGAATTTACTTCTATGAAAGACGTGGAATGGATATTTTGGATGTAAGTATTGAGTTATGTTTTGGCATGGTATGACCCGAGGAGGATGAGTCTTCGAAAGTATGAAGGTGTAATTTTTGTCGGAAATTAGTTATAACTCTGTGTCTTCGCAATGTAGTAATGTTGAGTCGTTGCCTTAGGAGTGCGATATATGGGATGCAAAGTATAGATAGTTTCGTAAATGTTTTTGGAAACGGTGGACCGTGAGTTATGAGATCGATTAAAAACTATATGTTGTGGTTATTATGGGATGATGCGAGAGAAATATAAGTATCATTGTATGTGTTGGACTATTAAGACAAAAGTAAAGTAGTAAGTGTGCAACATTTATCTTTCTGGAATTTATGAATTAAGGGTTTAATTAATATGAAATTTGAAACGTTGGGAGGATCATCCAACGAGGGAGTAGAGGTAATGGGAAACTATGAAATAACCATGGATGTGGTGTAGAAGATAATGGTGACTGGTAATGTATACAGTGGATATGGAGTATAGATTGTACCTTTCATATTTATTTGAATAATTTGGAGATGATAACTTTTGGAAGACGTCCTGATCTATGATGAAAGTAGAAAAAAGATTTGTGGAATGTTGGAAATTGAAGTATAGGAATTGGAAAAGATACAGTTATATACTAAGCTATCAAAAATGATTTTTATGAACAGGTGTGGATGTGTTTGATTGTTTTATCCAGAGGGAGGTATGAGTATGAGTCTGTCCGAAGTAGATGTGGATCTACAAGGAGGGAAACGAGTAAGTTATAAGAGATTAGAATGTATTTGGACTTAGTTGGTTGTTATTGCAGGTTATATAAAGTTTTCCAAGTTCGTATTTTGTTGTTCGGATAACTTGTGAAAGATAATTCATTCGTTAAGAATGGTTGTTTGAGGGAGAGCGCTGGAGAGCCGGAGTAAGAATTAGCTACGGTTACAATATGATTTTGTTTGATTCTGACAAGCTGTGGATATAATGTTGGATAATGATGGGATAAGTTGATAGGTTATTAGTACTATATCGTTAAGTCGTAGTTGGTATTATACGATAAGAGAGGAATTATAAAAGTATTTATCTTACCCATGGATTAGAAGTGGATGAGAGTAAAATTGTGTTGAGTATTCGATAATATTGTTGCTACAATTGGAGATTAAAGTGTTTGGTAATCACATTAGCATACAATTCTGATTTGATCGGGAAGAGTAAAGTATGAAACGACTAAGATGGTCGGAATGTCTGAGGTAGGGAGTCGGGAATTTTCTTATGTTTGCATTGATAGTTAAAAAGTTGAAATTGAGTTAGCAGTCAAGAGACTTGTGTTCGGATATTGAGGTATGTTAAGTGAATTGTTATAATTGTGGTGAAGGTTAGAAATAGTTGAATTTAATTGTGAACTTCATGGAATAGATAGTTGCGGGTAGTCAGAGTGCACAGCGAAAGAGTGAAGTGGTGTAATTGTTTCTACGTAAATGGTTGGTAAAGGCTCGAGATATTGAGCGATAAGACCTGTTGAGGTATTGAGACTAGTGGATATCCCGGAATGGATGGGTAATGGTAAGAGGTTATTTACATATCGAGGGTTGCGGGATATGCAGAGATATTAGTATGAGTGATGTATGTGCTTCATTGATGGGTTATGATTATGTTGTTTCGGTGGAGAAGACTGCAAGGTTAGTCCGTTACCAGTGTTGTTGTAGCTAGACGATGTGTATCGTGAAATTTTGGTGTTTGTCCTTGTTGTCGCCTCGTTGCCTTTGGTGATTGTACGAGTGCGAGTAACTAATTCCTATGATGGGGATTAGGGAAGTGTTACCTATGGTGATGGTAGCGATTCTTGTTGTGTTCTAGTTCAGGTGTATACATGCGTGTAGTGAATTGATGATTGTGGTGTTTTGTTGTGGTAGTAGTTGTCTTGTGTAACACCCTAATTTTTGCCCTAAGATTTCTTCGCATTTCATCTGCATTTTGCATACAAACAAGATCGCACTAGTTGCACGGTCCTTCTCGGGTTAGGATTTTGCCTCGCAGGGGATCACCGTTGTTTTTAATTGTTCTATTTGATTATGTTTACTAACCGGTAATCAAAATCCAAAAATATTTTGTATCCTTTTGCTAACTTTTTTTTTCAGGAAGAGGAACCATATAAAAATGCCAAAAAAATAGCAGTCTTGCAGCTCGAGTAAATTTCAGAAAAAAGTCGAAGTGAATCCGCAAATAATTCAAATTTGTATCTGTTCAAGGATTTCCCGAGTTAATTGATTCATTTCCAAGGATCATGTGTTCATTTCTTCGACAAACTACAAGAATCGGGTCGCAAAACCAAGCAATCACATCTGAACAAAATATTCAAATTTTAGCTTGGTTAACCGGTTAACCAAATACGTTAACCGGTTAACCAGTGCGAAATTTGAATATTTTATTCAAATTCAGCACCATTTGATCATTGATTTAATTGGAATATTCTAGATCCATTGGTTTCTGATTTCTCTACATTATTTTGATCATTTCTTACCATAAACCCTCACTAATTACCATTCTTTTCCATTTCCCACCAAAATTCCAATTACCAAGCCTAAATTCAAATTACCAAAGCAAGCTCCATTCCACCAAATTTCCATACCTAAGGCCTTTAAATGGGACCTCAATTTCATTCATTCTACAAGCTTTTGATAGCCACAAAACCTCTTGCAAAATTACTCCCCAACACCAAAATTCTCCAAAGCTCATCTTTCTTTCTTTTGAAGTTATCAAGAATTCACATTGAATTCTTGATTAACTTGAGCTAAACCTTCATTCTTTCATTCTCTTGCTCATCAATTTTGTTAGATCTAAGCTTGTGTTGGTTCAATTTGAAGAAAAGCTTTTGGTAATTCATCTTCCTCCATAAACCCCTTTTCACCATCAACATTCAAGATGTGGATCTTTGGTGCTTTTGTTTCTAGATCCATTGGATCTTTATTTGTTGTTTGATTGCAGGGATTTCATTGTATTTTTGTTCTAAAATTCGTGCAAATTCAGATCATGATCACCAAATGTTTGTAAGAAGGTTTTGAAAATGGATCATGCTGAATTTTAACATTTTTTCTGCTGTCAGTTCAGCGTTAACCGGTTAACCATTTACAGTGTAAATTGGTTAACGGGTTAACGGCGTTAACGGGTTAACCAGTTTCAGTGTAATCTGGTTAACCGGTTAACGCAAGTCAGAATTGACTTTTTGGCTTGTTTTAAGCCTCTTTTTGGTTCCTCTTTCTTCTTTTTCTTCCTCCTTTTTATTTTTACCTTGGGAAACACTTTTGGGAGAAATTTCTCTTTAATCTCAATGGACTTTGGGTGTAGATTAGAGTAGTTAATGTTCATTAATTCAAAACTACCTTTAAGTGGATTATTCAATTCATTTAAGGTACTTTGCATTAGTGATACATTTTCATGCTTGAATCCACCAAGATGAGTGATTGAACTTAAGGATGGAAGAATACCATAAGTATGACTCAATTTGGTTTTCATCTTTAGTTTTGTGCGGTATCGCGTCCGGATAACGATTTACATATCGTTTATCTCGCATGCATTAGCACTAACATTATGCACCTTAATTGGTGGTGGCCGGCCTCATTTGTAGGGTAATTACTTCGTAAATTACTCGGCGATTGCTTAACATAGACCTAAATGTGTCCCGACTTCGGAATAAAAATCTAATTGGGTACTTGCACTTTCGTGGACCGGATCTCTTGTTGATCGCGTAATCCCAAAGTGGTTAATCATATTGCATCAAGAATCGAGACTTATGAATGTTTGATGCGTAGGTGCTTTGGGTTTCCCAATCGCCTTTCAAATTTCATTGAATTCGATTCGGTTTGCCTTGATTAATCGCTATAGTGTAAGATGCTAAGCGGATCCGGTTGCCTTCGATTTTGGTCACTTTTCCTTCTTGGTTGTGGTTGATTAAGTTCGCCATACCATTATTATGTAAATATTATTATACTATTTTTGCTACTATTAATATTTTAGATTCTTGCATTTTTATTTCTTTTGTTACTAACATTTAATTTCTTGCACTATTATTACCTTTATTTTATTTTGCTTTATTCATCCATATCATGTTTATTATTTGCCCTTATTATTTGTTGATTGATTTTTCTTTTGTCCATTTGGACACAAAACATTAATAAAGGATTAAACATTAAAAAAGATTGGTGACTTTAATTTCGGACTATGGTTACTATCCTTAGCTTTGGAGTATGGACTTAGATTTTAGGATCTCTCCCTTTGCTCAAGTTGTGATGGATTGGAAACTTTGGCCTCAAGTTATTTCATTGGTCTTTGAAGATGGAATCCCGGTTACTTTGAAGAAATGTGCATAATATTGTTTGATCGCTTTTCTCTTAACTTTTAATTCAAGTATTAGGATTAGTCCCTTCATCTTCTCCCCATTCTTAAATTTTTAAAACTTCTCCCTATTTAAAAAATCTTCTTTGTTTTCCAACTTCAAATGCTTTCGCAATTAAACCTTGACTTAGGTCAAGCGATTTTTAACCTTTTCACTTTATTTTCTTAATAAATGTTAATTCATGTAAATATATCGAAATTCTCTTCTTACATACTTTAAAAGCTCCAAAACTCACTCAATTGTTTTTTGTGCCTTTGTGCACCTTTTCTTTTCATATGTTTAGATATGATTCATCTTTTCTAGCGGAATTATTCGCTAAAGGATGACGACTTATCTCTACATTTTAAAATTAATTCAACTCATTGTCTCTTTTCAAATTTTGTACCACGAACTACGAGGTTTTGATCTCGCATTGCACTTTGTGGGTACGTAGGCATGAGGCGTTAAAACCTCATCAAACACAAAATCATTAAAAAAAAATCTTCTTCTCATCCCTTCAATCATTTTCAAGCAAACCAATTTCAAACCAAAAAGCAATAAATATTTCAAAGGGCTCCCGTGGAGTACCACGGACGAGTCGGGTGCCTAAAACCTTCCCGGTTCGTAACCAATCCCCTTACCCGTTCTCTGTTTGTTTCTTTTAGCTTTTGCTTTTAGATCCTTAGGTTTTTATTCGTTCTTTTACCTTTTTCCTTTTGGAAATAAATAAAAGCGCGGTGGCGACTCTGTGTACATCGAGTTAAGTTAATCAATAGCTTACACTCACGATTTTACCACTACAGAAAAGTGGCGACTCTGCTGGGGACTAATCTCTAAGCGGATTTAGCCTACTTTGATTTATTTATTGCTTTGGTTTGACTTGTTTGTTATTTGGTTTTGGTGATCCTCTGTGTGAGACAGATTCTAACCCGGATCTGAGCGGAACTTATGATAGGACGGCGATATTCGAAGCGATACGCGATGGAGTAGTCCAAAGCGATATCAATTTGATAATCTCCACTCGGTTAGGCTCTCTTGGACTATCAATGTCATGACGAGTAATCGTACGTGGCATTATTTTCCGACCTTGAGCTGATCATACTGAGGACCGTAGAACCCTTAACCCATCCAAGCCAATTTAGGAACGTAGTGCGGAAATTGTCTGGGTGTAAACCTAAGGCGGTTGTCACGCGATACTACACTCGGACGAGGTCTATTTTAAGAATGTTATCGGTTGGGGAGTAATCCAACGTACCGGTGATATTCTAAAGATGGCTGTTAACTCCGGGCACCTCTGTTAGCACCCTTTTGGTTTTCTGCAGGTACAATGAAGACAAACCTTAGTACTTACCTGTGTGGGTTGGTGTTCTGTTACCTTGACTTCATGCTCGTGACTCGGAACCTAAGCCCGTGTGCCTTGTGTGATCTTGTTTGTGTTTGTTGCATACATGCCATCATACATTCATGAGCATTGTTTGTAAGATTTCAAAGGACTTATAAGGAACTTTTGCAAAATTTCAGATGTCCATGGCTATGACTTTTGAAAGGAGGAACACAAAGAAGTACACCTTCAAGAATCCTAATGTAGTAGAGTTGAGAAAGCTAGGAGCTTTGGTTGTTGATACCCAAGAGTTCCGGAGATGTCATGGGAAGCTTTTGTATATGTTGGATATTGATGTACCTGAGGGGATTCTCCCTACATTAGCTCAGTTCTATGATCCATTGCATCATTGTTTCACTTTTCCGGATTATCAGCTCATGCTGACTTTGGAGGAGTAATCTCATTGGTTAGGTTTGCCTATTTTGGACAAGGAGTTTCTTTTCACTGGTCTAGAGAAGGAGCTTACTATCAAGGTCATCGCCAAAGCACTTTTTCTTAAGGAATCCGATCTTAGTGGGAAGTTTCTTCCAAAGGGGAGTGTTCGTGGTATTAATGCTAAGTTCTTGATGGGAAAGGCTTCCACTTCACTTACTTTGGGTCATAAGGATGCATTTGAGGCTATTCTTGCTTTGCTTATTTACGAGATTGTCTTGTTTCCGAACTTGGATGGTATTGTGGATGAGAATGCTATTCAGATCTTCTTGAAGAAGAACCCGGTGCCTACTTTGCTTGGAGATATGTATCATGCTTTTCACTATAGGACCTCCAAAGGTGACGGAGAGATTGTATGTTGTGCGCGTCTTCTTTATAGGTGGTTTATTTCGCACCTACCCAAGTCGGATGTCTTCAAGGACAATAGAGAGAATCGAAGATGGTCTCAAAGGTTGATGTCGCTTTCTCATAAGGACATGACATGGTATAGTTCTCATTATGACACTGGAGTTCTTATTGATAGTTGTGGAGAATTTCCTAATGTACCTCTTCTTGGTACACGTGGGGGAATTAGCTACAACCCTATTTTGGCTAGACGACAGTTCGGATATTGTTTGAAAGACATAGCAAACAATATTTCCTTATCCCGCTTCTTCTTTCTTAATGGTGCTGATCATGTGGAAATGAAGAAAAGGATCGCTCATTCTTGGCATGTTGTTCACCGGAAAGAGAAAGGTCAATTGGGAAGACAACACCTTCCTCCTTCCGAATGTTATATTCAGTGGGTTCGATCTAGAGCTTCCAAGCTCAAGATGCCTTATCCACCTGAGGAGCCTTTGTTTCCCATATTACCATTGTCTGCTTTTCTACCGCCCGTTGATGAGAAGGTGGCTCTTCAAGAAGAGTTAGACAAGATGAAGAAAGAGAAAGAAGAATGGCTACTTGAGAAGACTACGATGCAAGAGCAGCTAAAGGAGAAGGATGATCTCATTGAGCTACTTGAGAGGCGTGTCACGAAGAGGCCGAGAGAGGATTTATTTTCCTCTAGTACTCCATCTACTATTCCTCCTACTTTCGGTGCTTGGAAGGCCATTGTTGATAATTTAGTGAAGGATAAGGAAGATATGGAAGATTGGTACAAGAAAGAGATCAAGAGGATTCGCATGAAGTATCAGCCAGGATTCAGATCTTCTTCGGATATGATTCCCTAGGCCTAGTTTACTTTTCCTCTTATGTATTAGGATTATTGATGTTTGTACTTCACTTGTAATCCTCACTTTGATCTTGATGAGAATAAGTTTTTTAAGTATTTCAAAAATGTTTCTTTAACGAATATTGCAAGTTATCTTATAATCCTTTGAAATATTTGCATTTGCATACGCATACCATGCATCATACTTGCATTTGTCTTTCTATTTTAGTGTTCTCCACGGATCTTATGTTGTTTCTTGGTCTTCATCCAGTTCTCCTGTCAAGCTGACTCACTGATTTGATACTCGAGCTAATCGGAGAAGAGTGATGGAAACTTTACAACAAGAGAATCGCGAGCTGCGCGAAGAGGTTACTTATTTGAGGGAAAGCTTGGAAAGAGTTTCTGCTATGATGGAAAGCTTGGTGGCTGCTCAGAATCATCCACCTCCTAATTCTCCTGTTCAGAATACTGTCATCTCCGAGATTGTTACCGCATCAATTCCTGTTGAGACTGTAATTTCTCCTCGCTATCGTATGCCTGCTAGCACACCTTGGGGCATGCCAGTTGATTTTTTTCCTGCTGGTTATCGTACTCCGCATCATCCTGAGACTGCTGCATTTAATACTCTCCCACCAGTGTGGACTACTCTTCCTCCAATTGTGACTACTGCACCGCCTGTGGTGCACACTATTCCGCACCATGATGAAATGATTTACCATGCTGAGCCCAGTGAAGGCGCTGGAGTAGCTGAAAGACTTGATGATTTCCAGGGACGCTTTGTTGAGATACAGAGGGAGATGAGAGCTCTGAAGCATACGGATTTGTTCGGAAAAGATGCATATGATCTTTGTCTGGTCCCAAATGTTAAAGTTCCTTACAAGTTCAAGCTGCCGGAGTTTGAGAAGTACAAAGGCAACACTTGTCCGTTGAGTCATTTGACCATGTATGCAAGAAAGATGTCTGCTCAGACTGATAATGATAAGCTGCTGATTCACTATTTCCAGGATAGTTTGACCTGTGCACCCATGAGGTGGTATATGAGTATGGATAATAGCCAAATCAAGACCTTCAATGATTTGGGAGAAGCTTTTGTGAGGCAGTACAAGTATAACGTTGATATGGCGCCAGATAGAGATCAACTTCGTGCTATGTCCCAGAAAGACAAGGAGCTTTTAAAGAATATGCGCAGAGATGGCGTGAGCTGGCAGCCCAGATTGTTCCTCCGCTGGAAGAAAAAGAAATGACAAAGATCTTCTTAAAGACTTTAGGTTCTTTTTATTATGAGAGGATGATAGCAAGCGCTCCTTCTGATTTCACTGAAATGGTGAGCATGGGGATGCGTTTAGAAGAAGGTGCCCGTGAGGGACGGTTGAGTCAAGAGAATAGCAATGGTTCAAGCTCTAGAAGGTTCAACTTTGGGAAAAAGAAAGAAAATGAGACTAATGCAGTATCCCGTGAAAGTTATAGAAGACCTCACAGTCGTGGGAATCACCACTCGCAACATGTAGCTTCTATAACTCCGATGATTAACGTGGCTCCAACTATGCCAGCAGTTCCAAAGTATCAACCTCGTTATCAACAACCTTCGGCGCAACAAGGTGGTAATCAACAGGCTCGGGCTAAGCCAAGTTTTGATCCTATTCCGATGTCGTATGCGGACTTGCTTCCATCTTTGATTGCAAAGAATCTTGTGCAAACCCGTCCTCCACCTCCAGTTCCAGAGACCATTCCATGATGGTATAAGCCAGAGGCTCGCTGTGCTTTTCATCAAGGTGCCCCGGGGCACGATGTTGAGAATTGTTATCCATTGAAGTTTGAAGTACAGAAATTGATGAGGAACAATGTTCTGTATTTCAATGATGTTAATCAAAATATGCAGAAGAATCCGTTGCCGAAGCATGGTAATGCGTCTGTGAATATGGTTGATGGTTGTCCTGGTTTGTTCAAGATCTATGAGGTCCGTCATATTCGAAGGTCTTTAGTTGAGATGCATGCTTTCTTAAGTGAATATCACGATATTGATCACGATTATGCTGGATGTTGTATCTGCTCGGTGAATCCTCGTGGTTGCGTGATTGTTAAGAGAGATATTCAAAAGATGATGGATGATAAGTTGATTGAAGTGACAGCAAAAGAGATGAATATGAAAATGAAGTGAATGTTATTATGCCTCAGTTCAATCTTCATGAGAGGGCTGCTCCTGAGAGGGTGGTTATTTCTTTTGATAGTCGCAAAAATGCTGTTACTCCATTGGTGATTAATGTGCCTGGTCCAATGCCATATGAGTCTGATAAAGCTGTTCCATACCGGTACAATGCTACAATGATAGAAAATGGTAGGGAGGTTCCTATTCCTACTCCAAAGTCTGTGGTTAGCATTGCTGATGTGACAAAGGTTACTCGAAGTGGTAGAGTGTATGCTCCGGACCCTCCGAAGAGAGTTGAAGATACAAGTGCGAGTAAGCAGATTATGGATGCTGTTGTCCAATCAGGCCAGTCTGGTAATAGTGAAGATGAGGTGCTAAAATTGATAAAGAAGAGCGAGTATAACATTACTGAGCAGTTGTTGCATACTCCGTCGAAGATATCAGTTTTATCACTCTTGATGTGCTCTGAGGCTCATAGGCAGTCTTTGCAGAAGATTCTTGATCAAGCTTATGTTGCCCATGATGTGATTGTTGATCAGTTTGATAGTATTGTGGCTAATATCACATCGTGCAACAATTTAAGCTTCTGTGATGATGATTTTCCTGAAGAAGGAAGGAATCATAACTTGGCTTTGCATATTTCAGTAAATTGTCAGGAAGATGCTATGTCCAAGGTGCTAGTTGATACCGGATCTTCTCTAAACGTCATGCCGAAATCGACTTTGTCAAAACTTGCATATCAAGGTGCTCCCATAAGGCATAGTGGGATTATTGTGAAAGCGTTTGATGGGTCGAAGAAGACAGTGATTGGTGAAATGGATCTTCCTATTCTCATTGGACCGTTTATATTCAAGATTACTTTTCAAGTAATGGATATACGTCCCGCTTACAGTTGTCTCCTCGGAAGACCCTGGATCCATGAGGCTGGAGCTGTGACATCCACTTTTCATCAGAAGTTGAAATTTGTGAAAGAGGGGAAATTGGTGACCATTGAAGGTGAAAGGGCGATGCTTGTGAGTAATTTGTCTTCTTTCTCCTATATTGATGCTGAGGAAGAGGTGGGAACTTCGTTTCAAGCTCTTTCTGTCGTGGATAATGCCGCTAAGAAGAATTCCATGCCCATGTCTTCTTTCAAGGATGCTCTGCGAGTACTGGAAGCTGGTCAGTCTGATGGTTGGGGACGAATTATTGATGGTGTCGATAATAAGGAAGGTTTTGGTATCGGCTTTGCACCAGGCGTGGTTCTTAATGACCCAAAGACTATTCAAGAAGGTTTCCGAAGTGCTGGATTTATCAACGATCATTTTGCTGCTGCCATCATTGAAGATGATGAAGATGAAGAAATGCCTGACTTTGTTACGCATGGAAAGATTTGCCAGAACTGGATTGCTGTTGATGTTCCTTTTATTGTTCATTCTTCAAAGTAATTTGTTTTATTTTCTTTCAAAAATCCTTTCACTCAGCCCAAGGTGAAAGTGATGTTTGTTGGGCTTTGTTTCAAATTTTATCATCATCAATAAAATGTTATTTTGTTATTTCCATATGTGTTTTTCCTTTTTGCTTTATTCTGAAAAATGGTAACATAAAAAACCAAAAATAATAATGATTGTTTATCTGAATAATGTTTGCACTTTTGTTCATACTCTAAAATAAAAATAAAATCATTGTGCAGATTGATTGATAAACCCATTGAAAACAATGATCCTATGCCCTCTCCCAACTTTGAAGCTGAGGAAGAAGATGTTGAAGAGATTCCTGATGAAATTTCTCGGTTGCTTGAGCACGAGGAGAAGATTATTCAGCCTCATGGAGAGTCTATAGAGATGGTCAACTTGGGTTCTGAAGATGAAAAGAAAGAAGTCAAAGTTGGAGCATTGCTTGGTCCTGATGTTAAGAAGAGGATTATAGAGCTTCTCAGAGAGTATGTTGATGTATTCGCTTGGTCTTATCAAGACATGCCAGGTCTTGATACTGATATTGTGGAGCATAGATTGCCGTTGAAGCCTGAATGTCCACCTGTAAAGCAGAAGCTAAGAAGAACTCATCCTGATATGGCAGTAAAGATCAAAGAGGAGGTTCAAAAGCAGATTGATGCAGGTTTTCTTGTGACGTCAACTTATCCTGAATGGGTGGCCAATATCGTTCCTGTTCCGAAGAAAGACGGAAAAGTCCGAATGTGCGTTGATTATAGAGATTTGAACAAAGCCAGTCCGAAAGATGATTTTCCTTTGCCACACATTGATATGTTGGTAGATAATACGGCTAAGTTTGATGTGTTCTCTTTTATGGACGGATTTTCCGGTTATAATCAAATAAAGATGGCACCCGAGGACATGGAAAAGACCACATTTATTACACCATGGGGAACATTCTGTTACAGAGTGATGCCCTTTGGATTGAAGAATGCTGGTGCGACGTACCAAAGAGCTATGAACACATTTTTCCATGATATGATGCATAAAGAAATCGAGGTATATGTTGATGATATGATCGCTAAGTCGAAGACTGAAGAGGATCATGTTGAACATTTGCTGAAGTTGTTTCAGAGGTTAAGGAAGTTTAAGCTTCGTTTGAATCCGAACAAGTGCACATTTGGTGTACGTTCTGGAAAGTTGTTAGGTTTCATTGTCAGCCAAAGAGGCATTGAAGTTGATCCTGATAAAGTGAAAGCTATTCAGGAAATGCTTGCTCCAAGAACCGAAAATCAAGTAAGAGGATTCTTGGGCCGTTTGAATTATATTTCGAGGTTTATCTCTCACATGACTGCCACATGTGCTCCGATCTTCAAGTTGCTTCGGAAAGATAAAGGTTGTGTCTGGACAGATGATTGTCAGAAGGCGTTTGAAAGTATCAAAGAATATCTGCTTGAACCTCCTATCTTGACTCCTCCGGTGAAAGGTAGACCGATGATCATGTACTTGACTGTGTTGGAAGATTCCATGGGTTGTGTGCTTGGTCAGCAAGATGAATCTGGAAGAAAAGAATATGCAATTTACTACTTGAGTAAGAAATTCACTGATTGTGAGTCTCGGTATTCCATGCTTGAAAAAACTTGTTGTGCCTTAGCTTGGGCTGCAAAGCGTCTTCGCCAGTATATGCTGAATCATACAACTTGGTTGATCTCTAAAATGGATCCAATCAAGTATATCTTTGAAAAGCCTGCTTTGACTGGGAGGATTGCTCGTTGGCAAATGTTGTTATCAGAATATGATATCGAGTACCGAGCTCAAAAAGCTATAAAAGGTAGTATCTTGGCTGACCATTTGGCACATCAACCGATTGATGATTACCAGCCTATCAAGTTTGATTTTCCAGATGAGGATGTGATGTTTTTGAAAGTGAAAGATTGTGATGAACCTTTGATTGAGGAAGGGCCGGAGCCTGGATCTCGATGGGGTTTAGTTTTTGATGGTGCCGTGAATGCACGTGGAAGAGGAATTAGGGCAATGATCATTACTCCCCATGGTTCACATATTCCTTTCGCCGCGAGGTTGACTTTTCCTTGTACCAATAATGAAGCTGAGTATGAAGCCTGCATTATGGGTCTTGAAGAAGCTATTGATCTGAGGATTAAGCATCTTGATGTGTATGGAGATTCTGCCTTGGTAATTAATCAGATTCAGGGTACGTGGGTAACTCATCAACCCCATTTGATCCCCTATAGAGATTATGCCAGGAAGATATCAACTTTCTTCACAAAAGTTGAGTTTCATTATGTCCCTCGTGATGAGAATCAGATGGCAGATGCTTTAGCAACCATAGCTTCTATGATAAAAGTGCACCATTGGAATGATGTCCCCATGATCAGTGTGATGCGACTTGAAAGACCAGCTCACGTGTTTACAGTTGAAGAGGTCCATGAAGACAAGCCTTGGTATCACGATATTAAATGTTTCCTCCAGAGTCAAGAATACCCACTTGGGGCATCCGATAAAGATAAGAGGACTTTGAGGAGATTGGCAGGCAATTTCTTCCTGAATGGAAATGTGCTTTATAAGAGAAATTTTGACATGGTCTTGCTCAGATGCGTGGATAGACACGAAGCAGACATGTTAATGAAAGAAATTCATGAAGGATCTTTTGGTACTCATGCTAATGGGCATGCAATGGCTAAAAAGATGTTGAGAGCAGGTTACTATTGGCTGACAATGGAATCTGATTGTTGCAAGTATGTGAAAAAGTGCCATAAGTGTCAAGTGTATGCTGATAAGATTCATGTGCCACCAGCTTATCTCAATGTGATTTCTTCCCCATGGCCTTTCTCTATGTGGGGAATTGATATGATTGGCATGATTGAACCCAAGGCTTCGAATGGACATCGTTTTATTCTTGTGGCAATTGACTACTTCACCAAGTGGGTGGAAGCAGCATCGTATGTTAATGTGACCAAGCAAGTTGTGGTTCGGTTTATCAAGAATAACATTATCTGCAGATATGGTGTTCTGAATAGAATCATTACTGATAATGGTGCGAACTTGAATAATAAGATGATGAAAGAGCTTTGTGAAGAATTCAAGATTCAACACCATAATTCCTCTCCTTATAGACCGAAGATGAATGAGGTTGTTGAAGCTGCGAATAAGAACATTAAGAAGATCATTCAGAAGATGGTTGTGACGTACAAGGACTGGCATGAGATGCTCCCTTTTGCTTTGCATGGGTATCGTAGATCTGTTCGCACTTCAACAAGGGCAACCCCTTTCTCACTTGTTTATGGTACAGAAGCAGTGCTCCCCGTCGAAGTTGAGATCCCATCAATGAGAGTTCTGATGGAAGCCAAGTTGACTGAGGCTGAATGGTGTCATAGTAGATTTTATCATTTGAATTTGATTGAGGAAAAGAGAATAAAAACTTTGTGTCATGGTCGGTTGTACCAGCAAAGAATGAAGAAAGCTTTTGACAAGAAGGTCAAACCTCGTGTATTCAGAGAAGGCGACCTCGTGCTCAAAAAGATTCAGTCTTTCCTTAAAGATTCTCGGGGCAAGTGGACTCCGAACTATGATGGCCCATATGTTGTCAAGAAAGCCTTCTCTAGCGGTTCATTAATTCTTGCAACTATGGATGATCACTCGCCCTGTGAATGCGGATGCAGTCAAGAAATACTTCGCCTAAAAAATAAAAGAACAACTCGCTAAGTTGAAAACCCGAAAGGGCGGCTTAGGCAAAAATGAGCGTCTCGGTGGATTGAAAACCCGAAAGGGCGGTCCAGGCAAAAATTAGAGACAAAAACAGAAATAATTATCCCGGTAGATTGAAAACCCGAAAGGGCAATCTAGGGAAAAGTTAGGGATCATGGCAAGTAACTGCGTCGACAGACTGAATCACTTGTAGCAACCGAGGATTTCAGATTCTATCCCTCAGAAGAATTTTCCATCAAAGATTCTTATTCACTCATCCTTGACTGAAGTTTCAGACACAGTGGAGTTCAAAGTTGATAGGGAGAATAGTGATCATTGTATTTCGATGTAGCCCTTTTCCATGTATTTACCATTTTTCAAACTTGTAATGATCCATGGAAGTTATGCCATTTGCTGACTACCATTCTATCAATGAATTTGAGCTTTTATCCAATTGTTTGCAATTCTTTATATTGTTTCTGTTTACAAATTTTCAATTTATTGTTGATGATGATTTTTGAAACAAATTTAATAAATTTAATTTTTGAAGATTTTAAAAACATTTTTCTTTTGATATATGAATAAAGAAAGGATATCAATAGTGATTCCAAGAATGGTAAGGTCTGGATGTGTGTAACTTGTCTCTCCCAAAGCAGGGTTTAATTCGGTTGTGTCCATGCGGAGTTCCTGAATAGTCTTGACAGGTTGATGTTAATGATGTTTTGTTCCCCAACAATAAGCATGAACGGAAATGGTATGTATTCCCCAGAAGAATTGTTGGAAAGAATGTTTTTAAGAATCCCTAGTTGAGTTTTGATCTCTTCCTCAGCAAGTTATTTTTAAATTGAGAAGCATTGGGAATCCCCAGCTGAGCTCTTGTTCCTCAGCTTGAATTGTTTGCATCCTTGAATATAGAAGTATTAATATAGCAGTCAGTTTAGAGGTTTTCTTTTACCTGATGGTGGGTATAGATTTAAAATCCCTCATAACTGTGTTTTGGCTACAATGTTAACTTCTGATATCCCCATATGGATCCCCAGTAGGTCTGCATGTGTTAGTTTCCAGTAGGTTCCTATGTGATTTTTAGCAGGTCTTGCACTCTATCCCCAAGTGGAGCAGGAGTGGTATGACAGTTATTCCTCGTAAAGTTTAATTTTTATCAAGAATTCTTCCATCCTCAGCAGATTATTATCTTTCCTCAGCAGGATGATATTCCTAGCAGATGATGTCTTATCATGATTTAAGCCTTGTAGTAGGATTTTATTCCTTTGATGGCTTATGATATTCCCCTGCAGGATTTAAAGTTGAATCTCCAGCATGCTTCCCTGCATTGTTGCCTTGGGATTAGCCGAGTATCTGGTTGTTGTGGTGTTCATGTCACTCGTTTCTTATCTTTATGTCTGTTTTGTCAGCATATTCATAAGCATATTCATACGCATAAGCATAGCATTGTTTGCTTGCATTCTTGCGTTTATCATTGTTATTTGCTCTTTGGGTGTGGATTTTCCCCACAAGAGAGTGTGTGTCGTCATCCTCTCAAGTTTAGAGTGTCGACCATTAAGCAAAAAGTGTTAATCCTTTCTAATTCCCCACTGGGTTTGTTTCTCGTGGATGATTTTGATTCAGTTTCCTCCCCAGTTTATTATCTGGATGGAATTTTCCCCAGTTGAGATATTTCCTCCTCGGGATGAGTCTTGTTTGACCGTTTTTCTCCAATTTGTTCTTGGGTTGAACTTTGGTCCCCTTTTATGGATATATTGCTTTGGAATTAAGCTATCATTGTTTGATAGTGGGCAACATTCTCTCCAGCTTGAGTATATTACTTTGGAATTAAGCTATCAGTAATCGATAGTGGGTAATATTACCAAACCAATCAAGTTCTTTTACTTGTACTCCTACCCAGTAAATCCGGTAGTCGAGATTTTTATCCTCTTACCCAGTAAAAAGGTAATAGAGTTTGTCTTCATTTGCTTAAACTCCTACCCAGTAAATCAGGTAGTTGAGAATTTTTCTATCCAGTAAATCCGGTAGTCGAGATTTCTTTCTTCTTACCCAGTAAAAAGGTAATAGAAGTTGTTTCCCTTTGATTGAGTTCCTACCCAGTAAATCAGGTAGTCGATCTTGCTCCTACCCAGTAAATCAGGTAGTTGAGAATTTTTTATGCCCAGTAAAAAGGTAGTTGAGGTTATCCCTCTATATTTTGTTCCTATCCAGTAAATCGATAGTCGAGTCCTTTTATATTTGTCTACCCAGTAAATCAGGTAGTTTGAGAATTTTTCTGCCCAGTAAAAAGGTTATTGAGGATTATCTCTCTGTATTTTGCTCCTATCTAGTAAATCGATAGTCGAGTCCTTTATACTTCCTACTCAGTAAATAGGTAGTGGACGATTCTTTTCCAACACAGTATTTCTCCATTTTTGGACTCGAATACTTTGTTTGATTGATATTCCTGGCAGGGTGTTTATTTTCCCTGGTTGAATGTTGTTCTTGATTATATCATATCTTTTCCCAAGTGGAGTCAGTTATCCAGTGATTTATTTTCCTGGTAAACTCTGTATTTGTCTGTTGTTTCCCCAGCGGGATTTTCTTTTGTGTCACCAAGTTTTTTCTTTCCTCTGGTGGTCATATTTTCCCTACAGAGATCTTGGGTTTGCATATCATATCATGTTCTCTTAGGACAAAAATTGGGTATTCTGTATTTAAGTCTCTCCCATCTTGTAGAGACGAAGATGTCAATCTTCATATCTCCGGATTAAAGAAACTTAAATAGGGGCAGTTGTAACACCCTAATTTTTGCCCTAAGATTTCTTCGCATTTCATCTGCATTTTGCATAGAAACAAGATCGCACTAGTTGCACAGTCCTTCTCGGGTTAGGATTTTGCCTCGCAGGGGATCACCGTTGTTTTTAATTGTTCTATTTGATTATGTTTACTAACCAGTAATCAAAATCCAAAAATATTTTGTATCCTTTTGCTAACTTTTTTTTTCAGGAAGAGGAACCATATAAAAATGCCAAAAAATAGCAGTCTTGCAGCTCGAGTAAATTTCAGAAAAAAGTCGAAGTGAATCCGCAAATAATTCAAATTTTTATCTAATCAAGGATTTCCCGAGTTAATTGATTCATTTCCAAGGATCATGTGTTCATTTCTTCGACAAACTACAAGAATCGGGTCGCAAAACCAAGCAATCACATTTGAACAAAATATTCAAATTTTAGCTTGGTTAACCGGTTAACCAAATACGTTAACCGATTAACCAGTGCGAAATTTGAATATTTTATTCAAATTCAGCACCATTTGATCATTGATTTAATTGGAATATTCTAGATCCGTTGGTTTCTGATTTTTCTACATTATTTTGATCATTTCCTACCATAAACCCTCACTAATTACCATTCTTTTCCATTTCCCACCAAAATTCCAATTACCAAGCCTAAATTCAAATTACCAAAGCAAACTCCATTCCACCAAATTTCCATACCTAAGGCCTTTAAATAGGACCTCAATTTCATTCATTCTACAAGCTTTTGATAGCCACAAAACCTCTTGCAAAATTACTCCCCAACACCAAAATTCTCCAAAGCTCATCTTTCTTTCTTTTGAAGTTATCAAGAATTCACATTGAATTCTTGATTAACTTGAGCTAAACCTTCATTCTTTCATTCTCTTGCTCATCAATTTTGTTAGATCTAAGCTTGTGTTGGTTCAATTTGAAGAAAAGCTTTTGGTAATTCATCTTCCTCCATAAACCCCTTTTCACCATCAACATTCAAGATGTAGATCTTTGGTGCTTTTGTTTCTAGATCCATTGGATCTTTATTTGTTGTTTGATTGCAGGGATTTCATTGTATTTTTGTTCTAAAATTCATGCAAATTCAGATCATGATCACCAAATGTTTGTAAGAAGGTTTTGAAAATGGATCATGCTGAATTTTAACATTTTTTCTGCTGTCAGTTCAGCGTTAACCGGTTAACCATTTACAGTGTAAATTGGTTAACGGGTTAACGACGTTAACGGGTTAACCAGTTTCAGTGTAATCTGGTTAACCGGTTAACGCAAGTCAGAATTGACTTTTTGGCTTGTTTTAAGCCTCTTTTTGGTTCCTCTTTCTTCTTCTTCTTCCTCCTTTTTTATTTTTACCTTGGGAAACACTTTTGGGAGAAATTTCTCTTTAATCTCGATGGACTTTGGGTGTAGATTAGAGTAGTTAATGTTCATTAATTCAAAACTACCTTTAAGTGGATTATTCAATTCATTTAAGGTACTTTGCATTAGTGATACATTTTCATGCTTGAAATCCACCAAGATGAGTGATTGAACTTAAGGATGGAAGAATACCATAAGTATGACTCAATTTGGTTTTCATCTTTAGTTTTGTGCGGTATCGCGTCCAGATAACGATTTACATATCGTTTATCTCGCATGCATTAGCACTAACATTATGCACCTTAATTTGTGGTGGCCGGCCTCATTTGTAGGGTAATTACTTCGTAAATTACTCGGCGATTGCTTAACATAGACCTAAATGTGTCCCGACTTCGGAATAAAAATCTAATTGGGTACTTGCACTTTCGTGGACCGGATCTCTTGTTGATCGCGTAATCCCAAAGTGGTTAATCATATTGCATCAAGAATCGAGACTTATGAATGTTTGATGCGTAGGTGCTTTGGGTTTCCCAATCGCCTTTCAAATTTCATTGAATTCGATTCGGTTTGCCTTGATTAATCGCTATAGTGTAAGATGCTAAGCGGATCCGGTTGCCTTCGATTTTGGTCACTTTTCCTTCTTGGTTGTGGTTGATTAAGTTCACCATACCATTATTATGTAAATATTATTATACTATTTTTGCTACTATTAATATTTTAGATTCTTGCATTTTTATTTCTTTTGTTACTAACATTTAATTTCTTGCACTATTATTACCTTTATTTTATTTTGCTTTATTCATCCATATCATGTTTATTATTTGCCCTTATTATTTGTTGATTGATTTTTCTTTTGTCCATTTGGACACAAAACATTAATAAAGGATTAAACATTAAAAAAGATTGGTGACTTTAATTTCGGACTATGGTTACTATCCTTAGCTTTGGAGTATGGACTTAGATTTTAGGATCTCTCCCTTTGCTCAACTTGTGATGGATTGGAAACTTTGGCCTCAAGTTATTTCATTGGTCTTTGAAGATGGAATCCCGGTTACTTTGAAGAAATGTGCATAATATGGTTTGATCGCTTTTCTCTTAAATTTTAATTCAAGTATTAGGATTAGTCCCTTCATCTTCTCCCCATTCTTAAATTTTCAAAACTTCTCCCTATTTAAAAAATATTCTTTGTTTTCCAACTTCAAATGCTTTCGCAATTAAACCTTGACTTAGGTCAAGCGATTTTTAACCTTTTCACTTTATTTTCTTAATAAATGTTAATTCATGTAAATATATCGAAATTCTCTTCTTACATACTTTAAAAGCTCCAAAACTCACTCAATTGTTTTTTGTGCCTTTGTGCACCTTTTCTTTTCATATGTTTAGATATGATTCATCTTTTCTAGCGGAATTATTCGCTAAAGGATGACGACTTATCTCTACATTTTAAAATTAATTCAACTCATTGTCTCTTTTCAAATTTTGTACCACGAACTACGAGGTTTTGATCTCGCATTGCACTTTGTGGGTACGTAGGCATGAGGCGTTAAAACCTCATCAAACACAAAATCATTAAAAAACATTCTTCTTCTCATCCCTTCAATCATTTTCAAGCAAACCAATTTCAAACCAAAAAGCAATAAATATTTCAAAGGGCTCCCGTGGAGTACCACGGACGAGTCGGGTGCCTAAAACCTTCCCGGTTTGTAACCAATCCCCTTACCCGTTCTCTGTTTGTTTCTTTTAGCTTTTGCTTTTAGATCCTTAGGTTTTTATTCGTTCTTTTACCTTTTTCCTTTTGGAAATAAATAAAAGCGCGGTGACGACTCTGTGTACATCGAGTTAAGTTGATCAATAGCTTACACTCATGATTTTACCGCTACATCTTGGCACTATTATTTTTGTTTTGGATTGATTGTGGAGTTGTCAGTGTTAGGCAAGGGAGTGATTAGTCAGGTGCGAGAGTATATCTAAGTAATTCTATTGAGTACAATTTTCGAGGACGAAAATAATATAAGAGGGGGAGAGTTGTAACTCCCCGATTACATAAATTGTTTTATAAAATAATTATTGAGAGTATAGTGGTGTATTTGGAATAATAGTAGAGAAATTATTTTATTTAAATAATAATATGACAATGAGGTGTTTTATTATTATAATATTGTTATTAAATAAAATAAAATAGTAAGTTGGAGGAATTATGGGCAAGGTTGTAATTTGGTTATGTTATGAAAAAGAGAGAACACGATACATTTTCTCATAATCGTGTTTTTTGATGAAGAACAAAGGACTCTGGGGAAAAGGGAAAAGAGAAGGGAGATCAAGGATCGTAGAACTCCAAGGTCAAGGGTTTGTGAAGAATTTCTCAATTTCGAGGTAAGGGGGGAGAAAGGGTTTTATGTTGGTGATCTAACATAGGAGGGTAACTGGGAGTTCCTTACTCTCTTAGGAATTATATGAAATTTGTTTGATTTTGATAAATTCGTGATATAATATGAATGTTATGATGATTGATTATGTTTGTGTGAAGCTTGATTTGAATTGTATGATGTGGGTGAGATATGAAAATTTGTCCATGAATGTTATGACTGATGAAGCCATTAGAGGAGATGAAGAAAACCTATAATTTTTACCCATTTGATCAGTAATTGTTAGTTTAAGAAGTTATGTGATGTTAGAGGTATAAAAGAGTAATAATAATAAAAATTGGATTATTTTGAGTGGCAAGAATGAAATGAGATAAACTGAATTCGGATTGGTGTGAGAATCCATAGCATGGCGGAGTTTAGTGCAGAGAGCGATTGGACAAATCATAGTAGCGAGCGAGGGAAAGTAGGAATCCCGAGAGTTGTTCGCTCAGCGAGCAGAGAGCTCGCTCAACGAGAACTGGAGCGTGAGAAATTATATTTTTTATTATTTTATTCTGAAAATTACTTAATACTTATTTAATTCCTTAATAGTGTCTAGGACTGAATATGGTGTAGCTGGGGCAATGTTCGTTACTTTAGCTTGAAGATAGTACTTAGGAATAATTTGGTTAAAAAGAATCTAATGAGATTGTGTTAATTATGTGTAATGACCCTTATCTGGGAATTATGAACTATGTTGACTGTGTGGTTGATAATTGGTGAAGATCAGAGGATCGTGTTGCGAATGAGTTTATTCATGCTTATGTATGTTGATGTATGTGTAATCGAGTCTTGCATACGCATACACATTAGTGGAATAATCATGTATCGGATGCAGCGTAATTGATTATTCGAATTCATTGTGAATCAAGAGGTGAGGGATGATTGTGACTCAGTAGGAGCGTAAGCGATACATCTGGTCCGAATCGATGGACATTTGTTGAAGTCGGTATCGCATTTGCATTGTGTTGTGGGGTCACATTGCATATATTTGAATGAATGGGTTGTGTTGCATGTTATGATTTGTGTGTGATTACTCCTTCAAAATGTTATTTTCACCGTTATGATATAAAATTGTTTCTCACCCCTTTGTTTTTGTTGTTGTGTCTGTGCTTCTTTGGAAGTAGAAATAACCCAGGTACATGAGAGTGCTCTGGTGTTGCTTGTTCGAGTCATAGGGCGCTCTGATACGTAACACGGGAATGAGAATTTTTACTATTTTGTTTCATTCTATTTATCTGATTTTGTTAGTTACGTTTTTGTTTAATAAATTGAAAAGATTGTTTCATATTTTGAAATGGTTATGCCGTTGAGCAAGTACGAAAATAAACTATTTTTATTCCGCTGCTTAGTGAAATACTTTATTGAATTGATTTTGTTTAAAGTGTAACATCTCACTTTTTTATGGAAACTCTAATTTTTATTACGAATCACGTTATTTTTGAAATTGGGAAAAATGGGTGTTACACTTGTGACATACCAACAGATCTTAATTTCACACATTTGAGACATTTTTTGTTTGTGTGAAAGATAACACATGAAGTCTCTCATTTATAGAAGACCTAGGTGATTATGGACCACACATTATCTGTGAATATGTTTCCGGAGATATATCTACAGAATGACACCATTTTTTTTGTTCTGAAGATGCATCTCCTGAATTTTCCCTGAAACAACATACTTTAGTAGCTTCCGGAGATACATGTCCAAAACTTTTCCTGCTACATTTTTTTGATAGAAAGAAGGCAAAATGCAGAATATGAATTAAAAGTGAGTATAGAAACTTAAAACACCAAACATGAATAAAAAATCACTATTATATTGCACTTCAAACAAATACAATTAGTTGCCTGATTATACAATAAATTTAAACACATCAAAACATTTGTCGCTGACTGAATCTATAGGTGGCACCCCTTGGACTTTTGTGCATTTGTTTCCTTTAGAATGTTGTTCAATCTCTCAAATTCGAGCATCCTTTCTATAAAATGATTCGGCCAAGTCTTGATATTTGTGGTTTAATGAGTGATCCATTCCAATGATGTAGATAGTATGGGGCATCCCAGTTTCAAGTACACTTGAACAAAATGACTTGATTTAGAAATACATTCAATACACATGATACGTTCATTTGGATTTTGGGGTGGTGCGGAGTGGAAAAAAGGTTTCCGAAAATCCGTAGCGTGTCAAGTTAACACACACCCTATCATATGAGCATGCAATTAGATGATCCATTTCAGAGAAGGTCATCTATTTTGACTATGGTGTCGGATCGGTCAAGCAAGGAACAAGAGACTCATATACCACATCAGATTTTTCTTTCTTTCTGTACAACTGCATGTACGATTCTCTATGCGTCTTCAAATCTTGTATAAGTTGATGTCGAACAAGTGTATGACTATCCTCTCCTCTACCGAGCAAAGCCGAAATGGCTCAATAACCGCAATTGTCATCCCCTTCAACAATGACAAGTCAATCGATGTATTTGTGCATAAAAGCTTGCATCTTGTCGATGAATGGAATTTTTTATGGAATCGGTGTCAGAGGTGGTTTACTAATGCGAGTTACTTTCACAACACTTTCTTGAGATTTAGGAATCAGTGAGCCAAGAAAGAGTTTCTCAACATGCTCGGAATATGAAGAAGACCATGTAGTAGAGTTATCATTCGATGTAGGCTTCATTTTTTTCGGAGCACCTTTTGTCTTGACCGATTGAGAAGACGACTTCATGTCGGTTGTTTTGGGAAACACAATCTTACTCAATTGTTCTTTGATGTAAAGTTTCATGTTGTCATCGACCTTCAAAAATCTCTCTTGTATTGCTTCCCATTCGGTAAAAAAAAAAAAGATATTTGATTTACCTCATTCCATGCAACCATCATCATCAAAATTAAGTGTTTTCCAATGAGTTCAAACTTTGTCCATTCTTATTGATTCACCTAATTTCATTTTTTTTGCAATAACACAAGCACATGGGAGACCATATGTTTTCACAATAGTGCAACCATATTTTGCGTTAACAGAGCCTACATTTTCGGCTCGTTTGGCATCGCGAAAAATATACTTCAACCCCGCTCGAGAAATGTTGTAGACTTTCCTATAACCACATTAAAACCAATTATATATTTCATCATATGAATTCATTCGAGCAACATTTCATGATTTTCAAACTCTTGCTTGTTATTGAAGTCAACTCTAACGTCTACCGCCTTTACAACAACCCCTTGAACATTAGGAGCAACATCGTTCGTAGCAACTAATTCTTTTGAGACGTTATCAAGGTGCACCATATCTATTAGGAAACAATATAAATAATAATAGAAATTAACAAAAAGCTGCAGAAAATTAACACATATACGTTCCGAAGATATATCTCCGGAAGTGTTCATCTTCAACACATTCCGTATATATATCTTTGAAAGTTACATAACATTTTTTTTCCATATTTTTATATGATTAATGTGAGCAATGTAGTTAAAAATAAGCAACATTTACCTGAAATTTGATCTTCTTTTGATTTGTTGAATAAAAAAGTTTGAATTTTGGAGTGGAATATATGATTGAAAGTGTATGGTTTTTAGGGAAGAGGAGAGAGTTGAAACAAGTATGGCAACAATGAAGGGGGAGATCATACATGTTTGAAATATACCAAAATCTTTCGAAGATGTATCTCCGAAAAAATCATGCAAAGGTGACAGATGTTCGCAGATACATCTCTGGAACTTTCCTTGAAATAAATAACTTTACATTTTATACTAGAATTACCCAATTTTATTATCTTCCGTAGATATATCTCCAGAATTAACTGATTTTTTATTTTATCGCAGTATATCCGGAGATATATCTCCAGAATCTAGGGACATTATAATAAAAACGCGAGGTATGTGAGATATTAAGGGGTGCCTGATAGATTCTCTCGAATAATCCCCAAAGTAACGAGCTTAAAATTATTAGGCCCATATGATAAGATGGCCATAAGCCCATTAACAAAATACACTTTGGCGGCACGGAGCAGCTTCTCCGGCAGTGGCTTATAGGGTTTAGCTTCTCCCCGTCGTCAACAACCGAACCTCACTCTTCCATTTTCGAAATCTCATCTCAAAAATGGCTGAAGTTAATAACGCTTCCGCTGAAACTCCTCAAAACATGACCATCTACATCAACAATCTCAACGAAAAAATCAAAATCGAGGGTACGTTTTTTCAATTTACTTCGTGTTTTCCATAACAACAATTTCAATAGCTACATTTATATACACTCTTTTTTGATTTTGATGCAGAGTTGAAGAAGTCTTTGCACGCTGTTTTCAGCCAGTTTGGGAAGATACTTGAGGTGTTGGCTTTCAAGACACTGAAACATAAGGGTCAAGCTTGGGTGATTTTTGAAGATGTTACTTCTGCTTCCAATGCTCTTAGGCAAATGCAGGGTTTCCCCTTCTATGATAAGCCCATGGTATCAATCATATCCTCTTTTTTGTTTCGCCTTTCAATTTTCAGCTCTGAAATTGTTTTTTATACTTGTATTTTCAATTTTAATTTAAGGTTTTTAGGTGTTGTTTTTATTAGGGTTTAGTTTTCTAGATAGAATTTTTTTGGGATTGGTACGCGGAACAATCTTCAACGCAATAGAAGCTTCTTTGCTAGAAATTTGTTTTGAAATTTAGCATAATTATCCTGCCATTGAATTGGAAGAATGTTGTAGTCTTGTAGAGTAATGCTTATCTAGGAACCAGTTGTGTCTCCTTAGTAGATACTACATTGATCTCGCTATGTTGAAATATGGTTGAGAGATGAGAATTTTTTAAACATGTTGTCTTGAGATGAGTGGCAATAGTGGGTATTGATTTTGCTAGGCTGTTTGTTGATTAAATCATCTTTATTAGGTATGCTCCAAGTCCCTCCCCCACCCTCGCTGAACAGAATCGGAAGATCGTTTTATTGGAAGGGTAATAATGGGTTTTAGATAGAAGTAGTCTAGCATACTCGGAAGTAGAAAATAGTAAAGCTGAAACCAGGGACTGGCCGAGTACAACTTATCATATTTATCGTCTCCAATGTCAAGGATCCATCGAGTGCAATTGTGATTAATGAATTATGAAATACAGCGTACAGACTTGTTGGTTTACCATTTCGAGCTTCGTTAACTATGTTCGTTATTTACGGGGTCTTCAGTACAAATGTAATTTAAGGGTAACACGTAAGAATAGTCATTAGATTAGCTTCCTTCTATAATTCTGTTGATTTAGCTTATTTTTGTGTGTGCCTTTGAATATTACAAGCACAGCCACAAGGTTGACCATTGATCCATAGGAGGATTTTCTCATGGACAGTGTGATACCATGGTCACCCAATATATTTTTCTTAATAGATATACATATTGTAACATCACCATTATGGTTATATATAACATGTCTTCCACAAATATTCAGAACTTTTGTTGTGGCGCAGTGGAATACCGATATTTTGCATCCAAAGGTTCATGGATGGATTTTAACATGACCCGTGTTTACTTGCTTTGGCGAAAATTGAAAATGCACCGGAAAACATGGTAGTTCAAATTGTGTTCCGGCGCATAGAATCGCATGATTCTGCGGTCATGCTACTTGTTGGGTTCACGCATTTCCAGAAACGGTAATTGGTAAGAGCAAATGGGATCGCCACCCCAAGATGCGGGAATGGTGAAATCATGTGTGCTGGCCGATTCCATTTGTCCTCACAGTTCTTGGTTGCAGGTCAGGTCCGCGACCCGGTTTCTTTAAAACGGCTATTAAGGTTCAAAATCCCTAAAAAACACGTTTTAATTTTGGTGTCACCTGCGACAGTTAGTCTCTCACCCCACTAAGCCAATAAATTTGGAAACCTTCCCAATACAATACCCACCAAGGCTCTTAATTTGGAAAACCTTCCTATTAAACAAATTCATTGCACTCCCTCTCTCGCATAGTCACATTAACTGCTCTGTTTTACAATTCACTTTGTGCTGCCTTCCATTGTGTGCAACCTCTCCTTCTCATGAGACAACAACCCTCCTGTGTGAGGCCCTTGAAATCTGTGAGGCAGCACACCCTTTATCCATTTCCCTCTGTTCTCTGCATTGCTCTGCTACTACTTGCTACTGTTTTATAGCCACGGCTTCCTGTTGGAACTTTTGTTGTTGGTGGTATCTCTGTCTGCTCCCTCTACAAGTGCACCATGGAAGAAAATATTGCCCAAAATTGCTGCTGGTAGTAGAAGTGATGTGGCCTGGAAGTATGGTATTGCTGCTGATGGAAATCCTAGGATAATACTGTGTAGTTATTGTAAAAAAAGAAGTAACGGGAGGTTTTTACCAGCTGAACCGTCTTTTGGCTGGAACTCAAAAAGATGTGGAAGCATGTGGGGCTGTCCTAGATGAAGTCAAGAAGGAAATGCTGAATTGTTGCTAGTTGGCATTTGGCAAGAGAACATGATTAAGACAACAAAGAATTGAGTGGGGGAGAAGATTACAGAGGTTGGTGAAAAAGAATGAGCAAGGCATATGATAATAGTTATGGAAACATATTTAAGAAGAGGTTTTTCGGCTCACAACCTATGTAGTGTAAAAGTAGAGGTTGAGAGATGATGCATGTCAAACAATTGCGAGATTGACAAAAAAAAAAAAAAAGCCGAAGAACACCCCACATGGAGTTTGCGGATGTTGGAACAAATGATGATTGAGTTATGTGTGATGATATATATGGAGGCACTTAAACTTTGGTTGGTTTCAAAGAATAAAAACCAAATCGGAGATGATAAGAATGTCTTTCTCGTTCATAATTTGGGCGACGAAACTAGAGGGCTGGAGGAGGAGATGATATTGTAGGCAAAGATGGAGATGGAGATGATAGAAATTAAGATCCCTTGAATAATTCTGATTTTATCCAACATGAATTGTTTGGGATTTGAGTGACTTATGAATTGGTGTTATTTGCATACTTGGAGTTTTTTTACATGTTTTTATCATTTATGCCTGTGTTATGATGAATTGTATGATCCTAAATTTGAGTTTCTTTAAGTATTTTGGATGTGATTTGAAGTTTTTTTTTTTTTGTTACTAAATTATATTGTTTTTTATGGGTAAAAACCTATATACAATATATATGAGTTGGTGAAATTGGTATGATCGTGATCGTACAATCCGTGTAACGGTCCCCCAATCCACCGTCTTGTGACCCCTCCTTGATCCTGTAGGTTAAAAACATCATTGATACCCACCACTTTGCTAAGAACCCATTAATGCAAAAGGTATATCTAGCTTACTTATTTCCCCCCTAAAAATATCAACCAAGCTCAGGCACTGCATCGATCCATGATGATAGTTAGGGAAAGTCCTCCCAGAAGTCGTGATTCCAATTTTTATATCTCTGATATTGTAGGTGAAGTTTGCTTGGATTCACAGCCCGCTTTAGTTGCGAACAACCGCTATTAGGTTCAATTAAACAAGCTTAATCACTAGTATGTTGATGAAATTATATTTAATTTATGTGGCACATGAAAATGAAACTATTTTCTGTGATGCATGTCTGACTTAATGGTGTGGCATGGCGGAATTTGCAATTATTTCTGTGAGTGTTTTGAAGATATAATTATGGATTTCTATCATTGTGCGCTGCAATAAAAGTTGATTGGTTTGTGCTGATGGAGCTTTATTTTAGTTAGTCTTATACATGGTTCTCTTCTCGTGCTATTCTGTGATACGGCAAACATGTTTGTCCATGGCGGTCCATGGCAGAGAACCAAACTTCTGCCATACCAGACACTCTGCGGCGCCGTTATAGCGGATTATGGCGGAAAAACCTGCAATATTTGCCAACTTTTGCCATTGTGGCGAGCCCAAAGAACGCCATGTATATCTGCCATGGTGGATATTTAACAAGACTTGCTGCTCATTCAGTAAAAAATAGAATTTATCTTGAGAAATGAATTTGATTATAATCCCACATCTTGTGATATTATCAACTTATCTTGCTTATTGTTTGGCCTCATCTCCTTCTTTTCAGCTGCTGATTCGGATATGTTATAGTTTATATTGTTTCTATAAAATTTATTCTCTCGCCAGAAATTGAGTTCAATATTGTAATCTATGCAGAGAATACAGTATGCCAGGACTAAATCTGATGTCATAGCAAAAGCAGACGGTACTTTCGTTCCTCGTGAAAAACGGAAGAGGCACGATGACAAAGGTATACCTCTCTAAGTTCTCTATTTTTTTTAAGAATATTGCACTGTTAAGTTTAAACTTTAAACCCATAATGGGAACATAAACAAACTAAACTAAGCTCATTTTCTCTTTAAAATGAGAGCCTAAGTCACTAAATGCCCAATAATGGCATTAAAAGGCCAAAATATTTCATAGATTTAACGTTTTTGGTATTTGTGGTGGGGGTTGTTTGGTAGCCAAGGTGCTTTGGGGGTTATGCTTTCTTTACTTCATAACGAAAAAGAAAAAGTTCCAATAAATGTAATTTCCGACTTCAGCCTGTCTCTAGGAAGAAACAGATTGAGTGCACTGCAGAGGCATCATTGTTCAAATCAATGGTTCCAACTAGGCTGGCATGAGAGACAGAATTGGAGCACACCCAAACATTATTAAAAAAAGAAGAAAAAAAAGATGAAACAAAAAAAGAACAGAGGGGGCCATGTTAAACCCTGGCCAAGGTCAACAAAACCTATAACTAGGAATACTGGTTCTGTTGGATGAATTCTTCACTAATACAAGGCTAGCAAAAAATCCCACCAAGTGAAAGAAGCACCAGCTACAACCAATACTAGCTAATCTAAGGCAATTGTGCTTATTGAATTTAATAAAATTGTTATATTTGTTTATGCTCCCATCAGCAAAGAGCAGGGTTACACTACTTTTGAATTTTTACCATCTCGTATGGTGGATGCAACTCTTTTAATGGAAAGCTGTTTATTATGATACATTGTATGAATCCACATACATAGTCAAATTACATATTCAATTACTTTTTTTGGCAGGCAAAAAACGAAAGGACCAAAACGATGCTAATTTAGCTGGAATGGGCATAAATCCTGCTTATTCTGGTGCTTACGGCACAACACCTGCTGTAAGTTTCTCTGCTGTTAGTAGTTTAATTTAGTCAGTGGTCATGTTATAGGCATCTTACCAGTTTGAAAGCAAATTATTCCAACAAACAGAAGCATGAAAAATTTTTATTTTGCATTTGTTAAATAATTTTTTCTAATAATGCAGCTATCCCAGATACCTTATCCAGGCGGTGCAAAATCCATGTTACCCGAGGCTCCTGCACCACCAAATAATATTCTCTTTATTCAGAATCTTCCCAATGAAACAACTCCTATGATGCTGCAAATGCTCTTTCTTCAATATCCTGGATTCAAAGAAGTTAGAATGGTCGAAACAAAGCCCGGAATTGCCTTTGTGGAATATGGAGATGAGATGCAATCCACAGTGGCTATGCAGGCGCTGCAAAGTTTCAAAATAACCCCACAAAACCCTATGCTGATAACTTATGCAAAGAAATAGACAGCTATTTTTCCAAGTTATGGCGTAAGAAAGACATGAATCATATATCTTTGCATAGAGTTGTTAATCCATCTAATGCAATAGTTTATCTTAGTTGGTGTTTACCCTTAGCAGCCTTGGGTCTTGTATGATTGTAGTTAGGGTAATAACTTTGACATTTTTATAAAAATCTGTATTTGGTAAATTAGTATCTTTTTTTTTTTTTTTGTTTTTTATTAAGGTAAATTACTACCTGTTTCAAGTTTATCCATCACAGATTATTTGATGTTCTTTGGTTTTGTCATTTATAATGCATTTTTATGAGGACTAAGGGTTTAGGTAGGACGGACATAGTTGAGGGTGCAGGCCTCGAAAAAAAATGAGATTGGAAGCTGACATGCGGGCATTGCATCTTTTAAGTCTAAAAGAGCAAAATTTTATGTCAATGTTTGCGTCTGAAAAAAATGGGGTGAGATGAGACGGACACATTAGAGGATGTGGACCTAAAATCTTGCATTGTCCCGCAAAAATGCGGACAAAACCGGCATATCCAGCAGGCCGGGCCCATTTTGCCGCTGTAAAGTTTCAATACTACATGATGAGATATGATTAAAATGCATGTAACAAAGACTCTTGCGAATAAATTGAGTAACTCTGTTAGTAATCAAAAGGTCTAAAGGGGACAATTTTCTTCCAGTGACCGTCACAATTCCCAAATTTAACAGACAAGCAAGAACTGTCTTTTAGTTGGGTTACTGTTATTTTCTCAATGGCAAATGGCATAGTATGGCATAGTAAAAAGCATACATCTAGTACCCTAGATCTTTACCTGTTTTGGGGAGCATGCTTAAACTTCAAAAGTCTTCCAATAATGAATGCGTCACCAAATACATGATACACACGCCAATACTTATACATGTCCTTAGATTTTATAATGATCTCATCAAGAATCTACCTTCATTTCTTGCACAACAAGGTAAAACTATGACAGAAAAAAAGCGTGACTATCTTAAAGTGTATAATAACTCCAAACAACACTAGAAAAATACTCTTCCATACATAACCTCATTTTTGCATCAAATCAAAATGATTTAAGTTGGAGTGTCATTGTCTACCTGTTAGAAACTAGGTGAAAACAGAGCCGTTACAGAATTGTTATTATTAACCTGATGAATTGAATTTAGAGCTGAAACTTAATTTAGTTAATTAATTGAGTTGAATTTAAGTCATATATATTGACTCCTTTAGTTCATGAATTGCAAGAATATGTATATATAAATTATAATACTGTGTATTTGTATCTATCCTTTAAACACTTGATGTTTGAGATAATTCTTTTACTGTAATCCAATGTTTTGCGGAAAAAAGTTAAGTTCTAAAAGAATTTAGTTTTGAATAATGTGATTCGAGCGAACAAGTTGAACCTAACAACTTGAATGAGATTGTTAGTAAATTTGAAATAAACCGAGTTCGAGTTGAAATAAAATTTTGTAATAAATTTGAATCGAGTTTCAACCTAAATCAATTTTTATCAAGTTGAATATAGTAGGGTTGAGTTTGACTCGACTAATTTTTAATAGAGGTGACACAACGGACCTTATCCGTCGGTAATGTTCATTTTATCCATATTTTTTGCAGATTGAGACAAGATTTTAGATCTGCATACTTTAATGAAACTAAGTTATGTATTAGAAATTCTAGTAATCTATTACCACACTCTCTTCAACCCCTAAATATTTTAGGAGGAAAATAAATAGGTAATGGAGTTTTGGAACATTTTTTCACATAGTCGCACGCATATGCACAAAACATACTCAAAAACTTTCTTCCAACACGCAAAACCCAACGTGTACTCATACATGATTCTTCTTCATCATCACCTACCTAAGCAAGTGGGACCCAAATATTCTCAATCCAAACGGACATAGACATTAAGGTGCCTTGTGATTATTTCTTTGTTACAGTGAATGAACCTCAAATCAACAATCACTCTCTAATTGTTGCCTTAAAGCAGACATATACATGCTTCATTTTGGGTTTCCTTAGACAGAGAAACTTTGCATTGTACTTGCATGATGATGTATGCTAGTGTTTCTTATTATGAGACCAAAACATTAACTGCATATGTTGTTTTGCTACCTTAAATAATTTTGTTCAACAGTATCTAAGTGATATTGCATCAATATATATAGTGACCATTTTTCGTAGCTAAGTTCAGTTCAAGTTCCAGTTCCATTTTTCATCAAACTCGAGGTGTGATGTGAATGTGGTTTCCATAGGTTGAGTAGTCCTTGTTGGAGAAGCAGGACACGTGCAACTATGGTTTGTGTCGAATGTTTATGTCACTGAATTATTTGCATGTGTTTTGTTTCTCCAAGATGGGTTTCTCTCCTTGCTTCTCAAGTGCTGTCATTTTAGTTACTACTCCTTTGTTTCAAAGTATTTTTGTATGTCTCATACTCACTCTCTCATATTATGTGACATTTTAATAGATTTAATTTAACATATTACTATTTATTTTGAAAACTTTCGATATTATGATTTTTTTTACCAAAACAACCATGTTTTACCTCAATAATATTCTATCTAACCATCATTCCACCGTATATTTCAAAATATCCAAATTTCAAAACAAATAAAAAAAACTCATTTGTGTGTATGAGGGCATCAATAGGAGGAAACACCCGTTTAAAATTAAAGAGGTGACACCAACAGGAAAGTCACCTCTTTAATTTTAATTTTAAAAGGGAGTCAATACATGAAAAGTTTTATTTTAATGATATAATTTTTTGTATAAATAGAGATGATCATTTGCAAATTTCTTCACACCTCTTCTCATTTCCTTCATACAATTTTCTTTTCATTTTCTGCGGATTCCATCATGTATCTTAGAAGATATGAACATGTATCTCAGAAGATATGTACATGTTATTTTTTTCATGAACTAAGTCTCCGTTAAGGATGTTATTTTGGAACATAAAAAATTTAGAGCAACTAGAAAGAAATTTGAATCGTTGGTTAGACTGAGAGATTCCAAATGGCGAAAGAATTAGAAATATTGAAAGACTTGTTTCGTACTTCTCGATTGCAGATGACAATATACAACATGTGTGGGTGTGAAATAAAAATGACAACGACGTATCTCTTAGTATTTGTGTAGTGTTAGTTGTTGTGATTGTTGTTATCTCTTAATATTTGTGTAGGGCTATGATGTTTGGAACTGGAGATATTGTTCTGATTGTTGTTATCTCTTAGTATTTGTGTAGTGTTAGTTGTTGTATTTTTAATGGTCTGTGTTGTTGCTTTTGATGTATTTTAGTATGTTCTCTTGTAATCAAAAGTTATTATTCATATTAAATTCCAAGGTTACAAATATTTTTAACGACAAAACTAAATTTATCTAGAACTTGTTCCAACATTGGGACAACGTTTCCGTGTATGACCGGGAAGACGACATATTTCAAATAATCTTTCCATTTTCTCAGTTGTATCCATTTATGTTCTAATTCGCGTGCTTTTGGGGCGACCTTTTTTGTTCATTCTCATATTTTCATTATGGTAAAGGTGTCCCCTTGAAAGGTAGGCCAATAGTCCTCACTAGCTACCACTGGAAAGTTATTATTATATATACCTAATAAGTTAACGACCTTGTAAACATCTGATAATTGCAAGAATGGGTCATGACGAACACTAGAACAAGCCGCAATAACATGGGAACAAGGCATACAGAAGGTTTGAAACTTTCCGTAGTCGCACCAATTTTTATGAATCACAACTCGATAGTATCTCATTTTTCGGTCCTCGTATTGATCCTTTGTCTCGTCAACAATGATATTTGACAAATATCTTTCAATATTTAGTCAAATATCATCTCAATGCTATAAATTGTTACCACTTTCTACTATTTTTATATTTAGTCAAACTCCTTCTTTCTTACTATTTACTTTTTTCCATTTTCTCTCTTATACACAAGTAGTTGTATATCTACTACTAGATTCCATGTGAAATGTAGGAAATACTTATGCATTATTTTGTAAGATTCATAATTAACAAAGTTATTACACCACCTCTATGATAATTATATCATTTTTACAAAATGAAGTGCAAAATGAAGAATGAAGAATGATTTATTTTTTGCTGATTAGTTTGCAAAATGAAGAATGAATGAGTGTTGTGTGAAAATGATGTAAATTTATAACCTTGATATGAAAAATATTTGACATGCTTTGGTATAATTAGTTAATCAAAACAAATCACAATGCGTGATATTTTTTACAACATGAAATTCTGGTATATCAGAACCAGATGTCGAATAAGATGTTGAGACATCTGTTCTGATACAGATAACATGGCAAGGTACAAACAATAACAATACAACATTCTGATATGACAGATTTCAAATATCCTACAGGATGTTTAGACATCTGCACTGACATATCCAGCAAGACAATGCATAATACATTACAGTAAAACATAAATAACACATCAAGATTGTTAATCCAGTTCGATGAAAACACATCTACTCTGAGAGCCACCAAGCTAGGAAGGAAATTCACTATGTAGTATCAATTCAAAGATCCACATCAAACCACTCAGTTTACGATCTTCTCACTTAATCACTATCAGTGCAACTTCTATCTAAACAACATTTAGATATGAGAACGCCATCTCACTCCCCCTCAATCACATCAGTGATATCAAACTAATAATCAAGAACCAGAAGACACACTTCAATGACAACACCTTAGAGTTTGCTTAAAAGCTTCCTCCAAGAACAATATACCTCTTACTTAGCAGTTTGAGGTTTACAAAGAAATAACCCTAAAGATTACATATTTTAGTATACGGCTGCTACAAGAGCTCAACCATAATAATACAACTTTTACATCTTTGGTTGGTCCCTAAACCTAGGTTACAAGACTTCTTTTTATAACCTATTTCCAACTGGATTTTGGGCCTTCTAGAACGCAACATAACAGCTGCTACAAATATGCAGAAAAACCTGCTACAAAAAGATCTTCAATTTATAACTTCCTAAAATATATCTATATTTAGAAAGTTTATATTTATTCAATATTCTTCTCTATTTCAAATTTGAATCTTCAAGATCTTTAAATCAGCGCCACATTGGATTGCTTTATATTCTCTGAATATTCTACTTCTGTTAAATTATAACGGAATCTTCAATCCACCTGTACCAGTTTATGATGTCGAATGAACTGCATAGAACATCTTATGTATACCACCGGTACTTTCCAGACCCAATTGTTGCACCCCAAAATTTGCCCTCACAAGACAAGACTTTGTATACCAAGAGGTTCACAAGGTTCACAAGGTCCACAAGACATCTTATGAGGTTCACAAGGTTCACAAAGTTCACAATTAGTCAGAAGATTTAACATTTCCCTCAGACAATGCATCCTCCTAAGCAATGCATCCTAAAGTAGGGTTTTGACTTTAATCAGGCTAAATGGACTTCCAAGACTTCAAGTGAGCTTCATAGCATCCTATATGTGTTCAAGAATCCCCATGTCAAGTTTCAAGACATTTCCCAAAGATTTGCTCAGTCAGATGATCAGATAGGTCAAAATCAGTCAAAGCAGTTAAAAAGTCAAACTGAGGTCAACTGTGGTCAAACCAAAGTCAAACTTCATGATTTTTTGCCAACATCAAGTATATGAAGTAAAATTCATCATTTGATCAAGGATTGGTCATGATTCATCAAGGAGATTTCAGATCATCAAGAATCAGGGGTTTCTAAATTAGGGTTTCCTCAGGAAAAGTCAACTGAACTTTGACCAGCCATAACTTTCACATGCTTCATCAAATTTTTCCCATCCAAAGCTCATTTTGAAGGAAATTGAATTCTATACAACTTTGTGTCTCCCAAGCCAAGCCCAAAAATGCTTCATTTGGAAGGTATGAGCTAAGACATTATAGGTCCTTTTGAAAGTCAACAAAAAGTCAACAACTTCAAAAGAGCATAACTTGAGAATGGAAAAATATATGGACATGAAACCAATGGGGTTGGTTAGAGGACTCTTTAAACTTTCCAAAATGTCCAAGAACACCCTCATAGCCTTAAAATTGAAGGATTTGTGCCCTTGCAAAGTTGGGAAATTTTAGGGAAGTTTATGAAGCAAATAAGGCCTAAAATCAAATTTTTGCTAAATGAGCCCACCAAATTGCCATCCCATCTTTATGAAAACACCAAGCACGACCCAACCCACATATTTTCTGAATTTTTATTTTTTATTTCATATTTATTTGAATTTTATTCATTAAAATATCATTTAAATTGAAATAAAATATGAAATCAAACATTTAAAGGGGGATATTGCTTCTAGAAAATCATAAATATTGTTTGGATCAGATTGATATACAAATTATGATGATGGTCTTAAAATAGCAAGGTTGGATCAAAGGATATTCAAGTTTTAAAGCATGATCTTTTTCAATCTCAATTATCCAAAAAGTCCAAATAATCCTACAATATTTTGACCTAATATCATTCATACATATACAATGAGTTGATCACAAGCAAGGGACACGAAAATTACAGCCTCAAACAACACATTCAAACTTCAAAAATTCAAGCAAAAGGAGACATTCGGTTTTTGATTTGCGGGAGGTTTCAGAGAATTCTAAAGGTCTCAACATGTTCCTTGATGTTCACTGAACGCATAGCAATACCTATCATCATCCAAAACTCTATAAAACTCATAAACCGAATTGCTTTTCATCTCACATTTGATTTTTTCGATTCAATAAGATTACTGCATTTTAATTGATTTTGATTGTTTAATCTTGTTTGTTTCATTGTGTTGAAGCTTTCTGGATCAATTGATTGGAGTTTCACTGCCTAGAATGAATTCGGCCATAGTTAGGGTTTATGACTCTCATTTAGGGTTCTTTGATTTAAACTATATAAATTGATTCTAAGACCATAAATGAACTGTATGAAGGTTGGGGATCACAACCATGTAATTAATTTGATGAATCATTGCATATTGATGAGGGTATGAGATTGGCAGGTTTTGTACGCAGGTAAATTCGCAGGAGATTCCCCAATAAAATTCGCAGGAAAACCTGCGAAATTCCAAGGAAGAAGATGAAGTTCAGTGGCGCCAAAATCCATATTCAAACATTTGATATAATATTTTATGATTTGTTGTGAATATTATTTCAGAAAAGCTAGCCTGGCTCAGTTGGTTTGTGTGTACGCGTATGAGGTTGAGGGTCCTGGGTTCGAATCCCCCAGGCCCTTTTGCTTTATTGTTTTTTTATTTGATTTTTACAGGATACGCACAAAAGCATATGAAGGCAGTATGTTGACACCAAACGCACGTTAGCCTAGTGGATGGTATGCTGGTCTTGGAGGATGCAATGCCTAGGGCCTGGGTTCGAATCCCAGCCCCAGGTAAGTTCTTTTTCCTATTTTTTTTCATTTATTTTGATTTTTGTTTATAATTTAATTAATTTAATAAATGATAAATGTTAAAAATAAAATGTTTATGTTATTTTCTTGTATATATTTCAAAATTAATATTCTTTTCAAAAAAAAATTAAACTTTATTAATAAAATTATTTAATATTTATTTTATTATATATTATTAATATTATTTGTTTTGTATAAATAAATTAATTATATAAACTCATAAATTCTAATATTTTATATAAAATCTAATTATTTTTTATAAGCCCTAATTATATTATAAATCCTAATTTATTTATTTGTAAATTTTAATCATGTATATTTATTTTATAATTTGTATATAGTTTTTTATATGTGAATAATTTAATTAATTAATTAACCCTAATTTATATGTAAAAAAAACCTAATTTTTATTTTTAAAAAACCCCTAATTTCATTTTATGAATTTAGTTTATTATTCTTTATATGATTATTTAATTATAATTAGATTTTTTTAATATGTATATAAAATTAAATAATTAGACTATTAATCATATTTTATTAGTATATAATATTCATTATTTATTAAAAATCTCAAAAAAATAATTATTTATTTAAAATTGAACTTTTAATTTATTATTTATTATTATGCTAATTTCTTCTTCTTATACTTATTTATTTTGTTTATTATTACTAACCCCTTTATTTTATTATGTGATTATTTATTTAATTTATTTTATTATCATTATTATTATGTAATTGTGCAATTTATGTAATAGTTGTAGTATTATTTTTATTATTTATTTTTAATTGCTATGGTTAGTAAAATAGGGAGTGTAAAACATGTTTGTATTTAAAATTGAATTTAGATCATTAATCTCAAGATAAATATTTGAATCGGTACACTCACACACGTAAGTCGATCTTGGATCGCCATCTCACTTCCTTAAGGATACCTCTCAAGTTGCCTAAACAAAAGGTCAAGTAAGGTGTAAAGCAAAGTCCCTTCTCTCATATCATTTAGTCCCTTAACAGATAAAAAGATCAAGTCCCTTCATGGTTGCCTTCGTAAATGATCTTGTCCCTTTCGAATAGAGATGATAAGTCCCTTCGAATTGCTTATACACCTTACAGTTGCCTAAATAACAGTTGTCCCTTCACTTGTCCCTTATACATCCAAGGTAATGACTACCTATTCCTTAATAATATGGATAGTCTTACCATTTAAAGGATATTTAAGAACATAAAAGACTTAACTTAGGGTAGGTTCCTCTTATGTACTTGCTCACTTTTCAAAAACATTTCATAACACTTCACATTTTCAAACAATTTTCAAAACAAAGGCTTTATATATATCCGTACATGGATCATTATAAAGTACTTAAGAAAATTTCTAAACACACACTACACTTCTCAAAACAGTTTAAAGTGAGCTAAGTAACTAAGAGCCCATGGATAACCATGGATGTAAATGGTGCTAACACCTTCCCTTTACATAACCTACCCCCCGAACCCAAAAATCTTTTAAGGTCTTTCCTGTTCTTTTATGCCCTTTCCTTTGGATAAAATAAAAGTCGGTGGCAACTCTTGCTATCCGCAACATTTAACTAAAGTCAGTTCTCCCACCGTGTTACAGAACTGGCGACTCTGCTGGGGACTTTAAATTAAAGAGGGGTACCCTTAGGAATTAGATCACTTTAAAATTGTTTGCCTTGTTTGATTTATACTTACTTGTTGGGTGCTCTTATGTGTGAAAGATCCTAACCCGGATCTAGTGTACCTTAGGTAAATGGCAATAGACCAAGGAAACTGTACGGCGTATACCGATATGGTTGATCTGGTGGCCATAGTTAGTGTGACTTCTTGGTTGGTGCTTATGTTCCTTAAGTCAAGTTGAGGATAATATGAGGCTGCCATATGTTGTCAATACACTAACTAACTTTTAGAACCCTAGTTATCCCATCTTGGCCTTTAGAAAAGTAGTGAGATAACCGGCTTTGCTGCAGACTGAAGTTGGTTGATACTCGATACTACGCTCATTGAGATTCTAAACTTGGAGGGTTTTGGTTGGCAAGTAAGTTGCCTACTGAACAACCACCCTTGTGAAGGATCAATGATATTGAGATCCCTTAGAACCTGGTTACTTTATAGGACAGGATGAACCAACTAAACTTCAGGGGAGGGTACTTACCTTTGAACCTCATGCAAGCCTTCAAACCTAGGGCTATGGTGTGACTTGTTTGCGTGTGCCACATGTTTGTGATTGAGCATAACATCATAGCATCATCATGCATCATAAGCATAGCATTTTCACTAACTATTTCAAGGACCAAAGGATTTATCTTTGTTCTTTGTTGCAGGTCATGGCTTCTGCTCGTAGGAACACTATCCGGATCAACTTTGTAGGAATACCTCCTAAGCTTAAGGAATTGGTTTCTCAGGTTTCTGAAAACTCCCAGTTTATCAAGAGACATGGTCACCTACAAAGCAAGTCAAGGAAGAATCCTGGAGCTAACAAAGCAACTTCACGAGGAGCGGAATCTCAACTCATACCTCAACACAAAGAGGAAACGTCCATGGGAGACTTAAAACCCCATCTTGTGTATTTATTTCATTTCATTTTTATTGTAAGCCCAAAGGGCAAACAAATTTATTACTAATAAAAGTTTACTTTCTTGATTGTTTAAGCAAATTTAAATCTTGCGGTCCTTGAAAACATTGCATACGCATTTGCATACCATATCATTGCATCACAGGTTTATTGTGCACAGGTTTCTTATCTTCTCGTTGTTTATTTCAGCAATGGCTCTTGAACAAACAGTCAAAGATCTCCAGGCACAAAATGCACAGTTCCAAGAGCTGATCCTGAACTTGTCCAAGGGGCAAGATGAATTGAAGACACTGCTGGCCAAGAAGACTAAGAAGACTAGAAGGTCAGGAGGCCTAATCAACATGGGAAGAAGGTTCAGAGGTCCTGTCAAGACCAAAGAACAGGTTGAAGATTATGAGTCTGAAGAGTCTGAGAAAGAGGGAGGCAGTCTCCATAATACAATGGGGGATTCTGATTCTGAAGCTAACTACTATCATGATCCTAATGAAGATAAGTTCAAAATGCTAGTGGATAGAATGGATGCTATGGAATTGCAAAAGTCTTCTGGGCTGGATTTTGAAGACCTGAGTTTGATATCTGGGGTGGTTATACCCATTGGTTTCAAAGTTCCTGCTTTTGTAGTGTATGATGGTGTCTCTTGTCCCAAGCTGCATTTGAGGTCCTATGTCCGGAGGATCCAACCCCATACTGCTGATAAGAAGTTGTGGATCCATTTCTTCCAAGAGAGCTTATCTGGAGCTCAACTGGAATGGTACTATCAGTTGGAGAGTGTCAACATCCGTGATTGGAATGATCTTGCTGAAGCCTTTTATAAGCAATATCAATACAATGCTGACCTAGCCCCTACTCGCATGCAACTACAAAGCATGTCTATCGGTGCTAAAGAAAATTTCAAGGAGTATGCCCAGAAGTGGAGAGATTTAGCTGGTAGAGTACAACCCCCTCTAACTGACAGGGAGTTAGTGGATATGTTCATGTGTACGTTGAATGGTCCTTTTTACAGTCATCTCATTGGAGGCTCATCATTTGGCTTCACTGAGTTGATTATGACAGGAGAGCGCGTAGAAAGTGGTATAAGGAGTGGCAAGATCCAAGTGGGTGCTTCTTCATCCAGTACTACAAAGAAGCCCCCTAGTGGGAAGAAAGAGTCGAATGTTGTTTATGGTCAATCTGATCGTAATAGGAGGCACCAATCTGTGAGTGCAGTGCATATCTCTAACCCTACTCCTACAACACCAGAGCCACCACAGGGAAATCAACAGAGGCCTAGAAGACAGTTCACTAAGCTCAACATGTCACTGGCCTAAGCCTTGCAACACTTGTTGAAGGGTGAACTCATCACTTTGAGGGACCCTCCTCAGAATCCCAATGTTACCTCTCCTAGGTACAATCCTAATGCACGATGTGCATATCATTCAAATTGTCAGGGACATGATACCAATAGTTGCTGGATATTGAAGAATAAAATTCAGGATATGATTGATGCGGGAGAGATTGAGTTTGACCCTCCGGGTACTCCAAATGTGATTACTGCTCCCATGCCAAATCATGAAAAGACTGTCAATGCCATTGATGACGTTTCACGTATTTCATCAGTTGCAGACGTGACTACACCATTATCTGTTATCAAGAAGAAGTTGGTACAAGCTGGGTTCTTTCCAGGTTGTCATGAAGATTGTTTATATTGTGCTTATAGGCCAGATAGTTGCTGGAGATTGAAGGACAGAATTCAACGCCTCATGGACAATTACACAATATTGTTTGAGAGGACACCACCTTCTGTGGAGAGCATGGTTGAACATATAACTAAAGGAGCGAAGGTTGAAGAGGTGGATATGGTTGATAAAGTGCCAGTAAGAATTACTTCCAAGGGCCCTGTCAAAATCACTCATAAGGGTCCAATTAAGATTACTGCTGAAGGTCCTGTGAAGATTGTTGCTGAAGCTAGAGTGGCAACTATGATCATTACCACTTCGGGTCCTATTCCATATACTTCTGATAAAGCGGTGCCTTGGCGTTATGGCTCCGATGTTTATATTCATGGTGTTAAGCAAGAATCCTTAGCTGATACACCAGTTGTTGGTGAAAATCTGGATGTTGATAATATTGTTGGATCTAGTAAGATCACACGAAATGGAAGAGTTTTCTCTCCTCCAGTTACCTCCAAGAATACAGTTACTCCAGCTACTACCTCCACTATTGATCCCCGGGGCAAAGGTCTTGTTATTGAACCTATACAAACTGATGTGCCAGCTGCTGATGATCTTTCTAAGCAGATGGAAGAAGTACTGAAAATCATTCGCAAGAGTGATTATGATGTTGTGAATCAATTGGGGCATACTCCCTCCAAGATTTCTATGTTGTCCTTACTGTTGTGTTCTGAGACTCATGCCAAAGCCTTGATTAAATTTTTGAAGACTGCTCACGTGCCAAATGAGATTTCTATAGACCAGTTTGAAAATTGTGTTGCACACTTGACCTATGATAATGGGTTAGGTTTCTCCGATGCTAATTTGACTCCGGCCAAAAGGGATCATAACAGGGCTCTACATATCTCTATTGAGTGTAGGGGCACTACCCTGTCACATGTATTAATAGACAATGGTTCCTCGCTGAATGTGTTGCCCAAGGAAGTTCTGAATAAGCTTAGTCCTGAAGTGTTGCACCCCAAAATTTGCCCTCACAATACAAGACTTTGTGTGCTAAGAAGGTTCACAAGGTTCACAAGATTCACAATGTTTTCAAGACCTTCCATGAGGCTCATGAAGTCTACAAGTCACTTCATGAAGGTTCACAAGGTTCACAAGTCTCCCAATACTTTCAATACCTTTCATGAGGTTCATGAAGTCTACAAGTTACTTCTTGAAGGTTCACAAGGTTCACAAGTTTCTCAACATTTACAAGACCTTTCATGAAGTTCATGAAGTCTACAAGTCACTTCTTGAAGGTTCACAAGGTTCACAAGAATCACTATGATTACAAAGCTCTCCTGAGGTTCATGAGGTCCACAAAGTCACTTCATGAGGTTCACAAGGTTCACAAGCTTCACAATACCTCCCATGAGGTTCACAAGACATTTTATGATGGTTCACAAGGTTCACAAAGTTCACAATTGGTCAAAAGAGTTGACAATTCCCTCAGACAATGCACCTCCTAAGCAGTGCATCCAAAACTAGGGTTTTGACTTTAATCAGGCTAAATGGACTTCCAAGACTTCAAGTGAGCTTCATAACATCTTATATGTGTATAAGAACCCCCATGACAAGTTTCAAGACTTTCCTCAAAAGTTTGCTCAGTCAGATGATCAGATAAGTCAAAATCAGTCAATGCAGTTAAAAAGTCAAACTGAGGTCAACTGTGGTCAAACCAAAGTCAAACTTCATTATTTTTTGCCAACATCAAGTATATGAAGTAAAATTCATCATTTGATCAAGGGTTGATCATGATTCATCAAGGAGATTCCAGATCATCAATAATCAGGAGTGTCTAAATTAGGGTTTCCTCAGTAAAAGTCAACTGAACTTTGACCAGCCATAACTTTCACATACTTCATCACCAAGTCTCCACTCAAAGCTCATTTTGAAGGAAATTGAATTCTCTACAACTTTGATCTTGTAAGTTAAGCCCAAAAATGCTTCATTTGGAAGATATGAGCTAAGACATTATAGGTCATTTCAAAAGTCAACAAAAAGTCAACAAATTCAAAAGGGCATAACTTGAGATTGATAAATGATATGGACCTGAAACCAATGGGGTTGTTTAGAGGACTCTTCAAGCTTTCCAAAAAGTCCAAGAACACCCTCATACCTTTAAAATTGAGGAAGATATGCCCTTGCAAAGTTGGTAAATTTTATGAAGGTTTATGTTGAAAATGGAGGTTTAAAACCACTTCTTTCCAAATGGGCTGCCCAAATTGTGATCCAATCCATACCATATCATCATGCACGACCCAATTGATCAAAAATCATAATTTTTATTATTTTATTTTTATTTATTTTGATTTAATTCATAAAAAATCATTTTAAATAAATATAAAATATGAAAATATATTTTTGGATGAAGATTGAGCTTCTAGAATCTCATCAATATTGATTGAAGTTGAAAGAGAAAGAAATCATGTGATTTATCCAAAAATAGCAAGCTTTCATGAGCCAATATTTGAATTTCATGACACCATCTTTTTCAATCTTCAAATATTAAAACTTCCACATAACTAATCAATATTTTGACCTAGAATGATTCAGATATATATACTAAACACAACCCTAGCCCTCATTCACGAATTTCCAGCATCAAAAGGTAAGTTTCATAGCTCAAAAATTCAAGCCAAAACACCAATTCGAATTCTTCAATCCAAGAGGTTTCAAGGTAAAATAAAGACATAGACGTGTTCTTTGATCATCACTGAAGCTAAAGCATCACTCACATTCATCCAAATCATGCCACAATGCCTCACCCGAATTCAATTTGTTCTTGAATAAAACTTTTTCGATTGCATTAATTTGTTGTATTTCAATGAAATTTGCTTTGCTAATGTTGTTTGTTGTGTGATATAGATCGTTTCTGGACAGGAAAACCAAAGAACCCGTACCTAATTCATGAGATGCCATTATTAGGGTTTGGACCTAGGTTTAGGGGTTTCTAATTTAAGAAACATAAATCAATTCTAAAAACATGGAATGAGTCGTGTGAATGTCAGGATTATGTTGCTATGTTCGATTTTGTGAAACGGTATGGTTTTGCTGGCCGTTGATTTTTGTAGGTTTTGCTGGAAATTAATTTTCGCAGGAAAATTCACAGCTATTTTCGCAGCTAAATTCGTAGTGCTGGAGGTTGAAGAAGGCTGTTTCCCGCGCGTGATTTGAATTCAAATTATTTGTATAATATTTTATTGATTGTTTATTGTTTATTATCACAACTGCGTGTTTGTCCAAGTGGCTGATGGTTTGGTCTTGGGCGTGTGAAGCAAAAGGGCAGGGGTTCGATCCCTGGCTTTTGTTCATTTATTTTCTCTTTTTCAGGGGTTAAGTGAATATAATATATTATGCATTGTTCCCATTCCATTATCAGTTAGGCTCTCCCAGCCAGGCGGTAACGTATGCATGCTTGTATCCAAAAGGTCCTGGGTTCGATTCTCACCCCAGGCCTTTTTTTTACTTCTTTTATTTTTCTAATTTTTCAGATAAGGCATAAAACTCCTTCTTCTCCCTAGGATGATGCGCGCCTGTGTGCAGCCCAGTGGTATATGATGTTTGTTGCAAGCAGAAGGGACTGGGTTCAAACCCCAGCCCCACCAGGTTTTTGATTTCTTTTTCTTTTGCATTATTTTCTTAATTCAATTACTATTATATATGAAAAAATTAAAATTAAAATTTTCTTATATTATATGTATATTATGTGTTATAATTCTTAAAATTATTTTCTAAAATTCTAAATTCTTGTTTGTATCTCAATTTAAATTTTATTATTATTCATGTAGTTAAAATATAGGTATATTAATTCACATATTTTTGTATATTATAAATTAAACCCTAAAAATATTTTTCTAATAAAACCCTAATTTATTTTCTAAATATCTATTAAAACCTAATTGTTTATTTTTCTAATTTGTGATATAATTATTATTGTACATGTTTATTTAGAAATAATTATAACTTGTTGGTAAATATGTTTATCATCCAAATTATTTTTCTTTTAATATATGTTTAGAAACAATTTAATTTACAATAATTATATTGTGTATATATTTAAAATAATTTGTAAATATAATAACTAATAAAATTAAATTTTATAAATATGCTTAATTTTGTGAATATAATATTTAAAACTTATTTTCTTCTTATAATGTGTAAATAATTGTTTACATTATGTTTAAAAAAATTTTAATTATTCTTATTAAATGTTATATATTAAAATCCAATTTTTGTGTTTATAATATTTAATTCTATTTTTAATTATTGTTATTAACCATGTTATTTATGTTGCTTTATTAATTTTATTATTATTTCACTAATTTTTATTATTTATTAACCTCACTTATTTTATTATTACTAACTTTTTGATTATTATTTAATATTATTATTATTTTAACTAACCCCATTTCTTAATTTTTATTACTACTAACCCATTATTTATTTATTGCTAATTTATTATTTTTGCTTATTATTCATATTTTGCTATTTATTTTGCTTATTATTATTTTGTAAATGCTCCTGGATGTAAATTTTTAATTATTTAATTGTTGCTATGGTTAGTAATTTAGGGAGTGCAAAACATGTATTTTACTTAAAATAAATTTAGATCACTTTAATCATAAGATAAATAAAATTGTACACTCACACACGTAAGTCGATTTTTAATCGTCGTCTCACTTTCTAAGGCTATCCCTCAAGTTGCCTAAATCATAAGGTCAAGTGGGGTGTATAAAGCAAGTCCCTTTGAAAGAAAAATCATCAAGTCCCTATTGGTTGCCTTTAAAAGTCAAGTCCCTTCGAATAAATGATGATAGTCCCTCCTATATGCTTAATACACCCCCACAGTTGCCTTCATAAAACAGAATGTCCCTCCCATGTCCCTTACATCCAAGGTAATGACTACTTACTCCTTAATAGTAGGGATAGTCTTACCAATTAAAGGATAAAGAACAAGAAAGACTTAAAACTTTAGGGTAGGTTCCTCTTATGTACTTGCTCACTTCAAAAACTTTTCACACTTAACAAATTTCAAACAAATTTTCAAAAACAAGTTTTTACGCATCCGTACATGGATCATTATCAACTATTCAGAAAATTTTACTATTCACACACTACATTTTCAAAAACAGTTTAAAGTGAGCTAAGTAACTAAGAGCCCATGGATAACCATGGATGTAAAGGGTGCTAACACCTTCCCTTTACATAACCTACCCCCCGGACCCAAAATATTCTCTTAAGGTCTTTCCTGTTCTTTTATACCCTTTCCTTTTGGATAAAATAAAAGTCGGTGGCGACTCTTGCTATCCGCAACATAACTTAAAGTCAGTTCTCCCACCGTGTTACAGAACTGGCGACTCTGCTGGGGATTTAATTTAAGAGGGGTACCCTTAGGAATTAGATCACTTTAAATTGTTTGCCTTGTTTGCTTTATATTATCTTGTTGGGGTGCTCTTATGTGTGAAAGGTCCTAACCCGGATCTAGTGTACCTTAGGTAAATGGCAATAGACCAAGGAAACTGTACGACGTATATCGATACGGTTGATCTGGTGGCCATAGTTAGTGCGACTTCTTGGTTGGTGCTTATGTTCCTTAAGTTAAGTTGAGGATAATATGAGGCTGCCATATGTTGTCAATGCACTAACTAACTTTTAGAACCCTAGTTAACTCATCTTGGCCTTTAGAAAGTAGTGAGGTAACCGGCTTTGGTGCAGACTGAAGTTGGTTGACACTCGATACTACGCTCATTGAGATTCTAAACTTGGAGGGTTTTGGTTGGCAAGTAAGTTGCCTTCTGATCAACCACCCTTGTGAAGGATCAATGATATTGAGATCCCTTAGAACCCGGTTACTTTTGTAGGACAGGATGAACCATCTAACTTCAGGGGAGGGTACTTACCTTTAAACCTCATGCAAGCCTTTAAACCTAGGGCTATGGTGTGACTTGTTTGTGTGTGCCACATGTTTGTGATTGAACATAACATCATGACATCATCATGCATCATGAGCATAGCATTTTCACTAACCGTTTCAAGGACCAAAGGATTTATCTTTGTTCTTTGTTGCAGGTCATGGCTTCTGCTCGTAGAAACACCATCAGGATCAACTTTGTGGGCATACCTGCCAAGCTTAAAGAGTTGGTTTCTCAAGTATCTGATCATTCCCAGTTCATCAAGAGACATGGTCACCTATTGGATCTAGTCACTTCAGGGTTCAATGAAGACATGATGAGTGTCCTGTTTCAGTTCTTTGACCCTAAGCACCATTGCTTTACATTCCCTGACTACCAGCTGGTTCCTACAATGGAGGAGTTCTCTAAACTTCTGGGCATACCTGTTCTTGATCAAAGACCCTTCACAGGCTTGGAGAAGGAGCTTAAACCAGAGGTTATTGCTGCAGCTCTACATCTGAAGAAGTCTGATATTGTTCTAGAAACGAGAAGTGGAGTCAAGGGTATTCTTGCTAAGGTGCTAATGGATAAGGCTCAAATGTTCTTGAAGGCCATGAGCTATGATGCTTTTGAGGAGGTCTTAGCCTTGCTGATATATGGCTTAGTATTGTTCCCCAATCCAGATCAGTTCATAGATGTTCATGCCATCAACATTTTCCTGAGTCACAATCCAGTGCCTACATTGCTTGGAGACATCCTGTATTCTCTTCATACTCGTACTACAAGGGCAAGAGGAACTTTGATGTGCTGTATACCTTTGCTTTCTAGGTGGTTTATTTCTCACCTTCCTCGCTCAGTAATGAAGAATGAGCAAGGGTTCAGATGGTCCAAAAGGATCATGTCACTTTCTCACTCAGATATCCATTGGTGCTCCAGATCTATGGAGAATGTCACAATCATTGACCGTTGTGGGGAGTTCCCTTATGTGCCACTTCTAGGCATAAGAGGAGGCATCACCTACAACCCTTCTCTAGCTTTACGACAGTTTGGTTACGCTAGAAGTGATGGCCCACATGACATGTTGATTCAGGGCATTGTGTTTGATTATCACAACGATCTTCAGGGTTACCGTCAGAGATTCATACGAGCTTGGGGAAAAGTAAACAGGGTTGACAGCAAGACACTGGAGCCTAAGTACACTATTCCTATGGAGGCTTATCTCAGATGGGTACGATCTCGTGCTCAGACTCTCATGATGCCATATCCTGCCGTCCTACCAGTTACCATGGAACCTGTTGCTGAAGGAGACACAGCTTATACCATCCTTCACCCAGACATGCCTACTGATAAGGAAGACTTGCAGAGATCATGGATCCAACTGAAGGAGCAAAGGGATACTTTCGAGGATCATTACAAAGCAAGCCAAGCAAGAATCCTAGAGCTAACAAAGCAACTTCACGAGGAACGGAACCTCAACTCATACCTCAACACAAAGAGGAAACGTCCATGGGAGACTTAAAACCCCATCTTTTGTACTTATTTCATTTCATTTTTTGTAAGCCCAAAAGGCAAACAAAGTTATTACTAATAAAAGTTTACTTTCGTGTTTGTCTAAGCAAATTTAAATCCTGCGGTCCTTGAAAACATTGCATACGCACTTACATTCCATATCATTGCATCACAGGTTTATAATTGCGCACAGGTTTCTCATCTTCTCGCTGTTTATTTCAGCAATGGCTCTTGAACAATCAGTTAAGGATCTCCAGGCACAAAATGCACAGTTCCAAGAGCTGATCTTGAACCTGTCCAAGGGGCAGGATGAATTGAAGGAACTGCTGGCCAAGAAGACTAAGAAGGCTAGAAGGTCTGCTGGGTTGATCAACATGGGAAGAAGGTTCAAAGGTCTTGCCAAGACCAAAGAACCAGCTGAAGACTATGAATCTGAAGAATCTGAGCAAGAGGTAGGCAGTCTCCACCATACAATGGGGGACTCTGATTCTGAGGCTAATTACTACCATGAGCCTAATGAAGACAAGTTCAAGATGCTGGTGGATAGGATGGATGCTATGGAGTTGCAGAAATCATCTGGGCTGGATTTTGAGGATTTAAGTCTGATATCTGGGGTAGTCATACCCATTGGTTTCAAGGTTCCAACATTTGTTGTCTATGATGGGGTCTCTTGTCCCAAGCTGCACCTGAGGTCTTATGTCAGAAGAATTCAGCCCCACACTGCTGATAAAAAGTTGTGGATCCACTTTTTTCAAGAGAGTTTATCTGGAGCTCAGTTGGAGTGGTATTATCAGTTGGAGAGTGTCAACATCAGAGACTGGAATGATCTTGCTGAAGCTTTCTATAAGCAGTACCAATACAATGCTGACTTAGCCCCCACTCGCATGCAGCTTCAGAGCATGTCTATGGGTGCCAAAGAAAGTTTTAAAGAGTATGCTCAGAAGTGGAGAGATTTAGCTGGAAGAGTTCAACCCCCTTTGGCTGATAGGGAATTGGTTGATATGTTCATGTGTACGCTGAATGGTCCGTTATACAGTCATCTCATTGGAAGCTCATCATCTGGCTTCACTGAGTTGATCATGACAGGAGAGCGAGTAGAGAATGGTATAAAGAATGGTAAGATCCAAATGGGTACTTCTTCATCAGGTGCTGCAAAGAAGCCTCCCACTGGGAAGAAAGAATCCAATGCTGTTTATGGTCAACCTGATCGTAACAGAAGACATCAGTCTGTTAGTGCAGTTCATATTTCAAATCCAACTCCTGCACCAACAGAACAGCCACAGGGCAACCAACAGAGAGCTAGAAGACAGTTCACGAAGATCAACATGTCAATGGCTCAGGCATTGCAACATTTGTTGAAGGCTGAACTCATTACTTTGAAAGAGGCTCCTCAGAATCCCAATGTTACCTCTCCCATGTACAATCCCAATGCACGATGTGCATATCATTCAAACTGTCAGGGACATGATACTAATAACTGCTGGATCTTGAAGAATAAAATTCAGGATATGATTGATGCTGGAGAAATTGAGTTTGATCCTCCGGGTGCTCCCAATGTGATTACTGCTCCAATGCCAAATCACGAGAAGACTGTCAATGCCGTTGATGAAGATCTACATGTCTATTCAGTTAGGGAGTTGACCACACCACTGTCTGTTATCAAAAAGAGGTTAGTACAAGCTGGGATCTTTCCAGGTTGTCGTGAAGATTGTTTGTATTGTACCTATAAGCCGGATAGTTGCTTCATATTGAGAGATGGAATTCAACGTCTCATGGATAAGTATACTATAGTGTTTGAGAGGACTCCGTCGTCTGTAGAAAGTATGGTGGATCACCTGACTCAAGGTAGGAAGATTGAAGAGGTTGACATGGTTGACAAAGTACCAATAAGAATCACTTCAAAGGGTCCCATTAAAATCACTCATCAGGGTCCCATCAAGATTACTGCTGAAGGTCCTGTGAAAGTTGTTGCTGAAGCCAGGGTAGCTCCTGTGGTCATTACTACTCCTGGTCCTATCCCATATACGTCTGACAAAGCTGTGCCTTGGCACTATGGATCTGATGTTTACATCCATGGTGTTAAGCAAGAGCCTGTAGCTGATGTACCTGTTGATGTTGATAATATTGCTGGATCTAGCAAGATCACTCGTAGTGGAAGAGTCTTCTCTCCTCCAGTTGCTTCTAAGAATGCAGTTACTCCTGCTGTTACTTCCACCACTGATGCTCGGGGCAAAGGTCCTGTTATGGAGCCTGTATCTACTAATGTGCCAGCTGCTGATGACCTCTCTAAGCAGATGGAAGAAGTATTGAAAATCATTCGCAAGAGTGATTATGACATTGTTGATCAGTTGGGACATACTCCCTCAAAGATTTCTATGTTGTCCTTGTTGTTATGTTCTGAGGCTCATGCCAAGTCCTTGATCAAGTTTCTGAAGACTGCTCATGTACCCAGTGCAATTTCTGTTGACCAATTTGAGAACTGTGTTGCCCACCTGACCTATGACAACGGGTTAGGGTTTTCTGATGCTGATTTGACCCCTGCCAAGAGGGATCATAACAGGGCCTTGCATATCTCAATTGAATGCAGGGGCACTACCCTGTCACATGTACTGATAGACAATGGTTCCTCTTTGAATGTGTTGCCTAAGGAAGTCCTGAACAAGCTAAGCCTTGAAGATGCTGTGCTGAAGCCCAGTAATATTGTGGTAAAGGCTTTTGATGGTTCTAGAAGAGTAGTACATGGGGAAATTGATCTTCCAATCAAAGTTGGCTCCCAGGTGTTTACTGCTACATTTTTTGTGATGGATATTCGTCCTTCGTACTCTTGTCTGCTTGGTCGTCCCTGGATCCATGGGGCAGGTGCTGTGACCTCTACATTGCACCAAAAGTTGAGATATCCGGTGGATGGAAAGGTTGTTACTGTCTATGGAGAAGAAGAATACTTTGTCAGCCATGTAAATACCTTCAAGTATCTGGAAATGGAAGGTGAATACATTGAAACTCCGTGTCAGACATTTGAAGTGGTTCCCTGGGTTGTTAATGATTATGTAGCTCCTCCTGTTGTGAAGAAAGTTCCTGTGGTCACCAGAAAATCTCCAACAATGGCAATGGCTTCCCTCAATGATGCTAGAGCTGTGGTGGATGAAGAGTCCCAGAAGGCTGTTCGTCGTGCTCGTGCTGCTCGTATCACTAGTCAAGGGGTTGTGAAGGACCATATTAATGCTGTGGGAGATCAAGATGAAGACTACAACTTGGATGCATGGATTTTTCCTACTGTGGGTGCTGGACTCAATAATTGGAAAGCTGAAGATGTTATCTCTATCTCCTTTAGTCAGGAGTAAATACTATTACTGTGTTGTTATATTTTAAATTTATTTTGAACAATAAAACTTTCAAGCCATGTGCCTTACCCGGGGCACAATGGTGTGCTTGTTACGGGCTGTCATTTCATTTGCATACTTCATTCAATAAAATCAGTGGACGTTTCGTTTTCGTAAATATTGTGTTCCTTGTCTTTCTTTTCTTTTATTTTTGTTTTATCAGCTATGTGTTCTTACACACACCCACATCACTAAAATGCAGATCCTCATCCACTCTGGATCCTGTTGATAACAGTTCTACTATTGCCAATTATAATTTCGAGAATCCGATCTATCAAACTGAAGACGAAAATGAGGACGATTGTGAAATACCTGTAGAGCTTGCTAGGTTGTTACAACAAGAAGAGAAAGCTATACAGCCACATGAAGAGCCAGTCGAAGTTGTGAATCTGGGAACTGAAGAAAACAGAAAAGAGGTCAAGATAGGGGCTGATTTAGAGGACAGTGTCAAGAGCAGATTGATTCAGATGTTACGCGACTATGTGGAGATCTTTGCTTGGTCTTATGAAGATATGCCAGGGTTGGATACAGACATTGTGGTTCACCGTTTGCCAGTGAAAGAAGATTGTCGTCCAAAGAAGCAGAAGGTTCGTCGTATGCGTCCTGAAATGTCAGAAAAGATCAAGGCAGAGGTAATGAAACAGTTCAATGCAGGGTTCTTAGCAGTGACTTCTTATCCTCAGTGGGTTGCAAATGTGGTACCAGTTCCTGAGAAAGATGGTAAGGTACGTATGTGTGTAGACTACAGAGATTTGAACAAGGCTAGCCCTAAAGATGACTTTCCACTTCCTCATATTGATATTCTGGTAGACAACACTGCTCAGCATAAGGTATTCTCTTTTATGGATGGTTTCTCTGGTTACAATCAAATCAAGATGGCACCTGAAGATATGGAGAAGACAACATTTGTGACACAGTGGGGCACCTTTTGCTATAAGGTAATGCCATTTGGTTTGAAAAATGCAGGGGTAACATATCAGCGTGTCATGGTGGCTTTGTTTCATGATATGATTCATCATGAGATAGAGGTATATGTGGATGATATGATAGCCAGATCTCAGAATGAAGAACAACATCTTGATCATTTGCATAAATTGTTTGAGAGGTTGAAAAAATACAAGTTGAGGTTGAACCCAAACAAGTGTACTTTTGGAGTTAGATCTGGAAAGCTCTTGGGTTTTATTTTCAGTGGAAAAGGTATTGAAGTGGATCCTGCAAAAGTGAAAGCTATACGAGAGATGCCAGCTCCCCGTACTGAGAAGGAAATTAGAGGTTTCTTGGGACGATTGAACTACATTGCAAGATTTATTTCCCAGTTAACTACCATCTGTGAGCCAATCTTCAAGTTATTGAAGAAAGATCAGGTGATGGAATGGAATGATGAATGCCAAACTGCCTTTGATGAAATCAAGAGGTATCTGCTAGAACCTCCAATTTTGATGCCACCAGTTGATGGAAGACCCTTGATCATGTACTTAACAGTGTTAGACAACTCAATGGGGTGTGTGTTGGGGCAACATGACGAGTCTGGTCGAAAAGAGCAGGCAATATACTACCTTAGCAAAAAGTTTACCGACTGTGAAACAAGATACTCACTGCTCGAGAAAACTTGCTGCGCTTTGGCATGGGCTGCTCGCCGACTAAGACAGTATATGTTGACCCATACTACCTTATTGATTTCTAAGATGGATCCTATCAAGTACATATTTGAGAAACCTGCTCTCTCCGGAAGAATTGCAAGATGGCAAATGATCTTGACAGAATATGACATACAGTATACTACTCAGAAGGCCATTAAAGGAAGTGTTGTTGCTGATCATTTGGCTCATCAGGCAGTGAATGATTACCAGTCAATGAATTTTGAGTTCCCTGATGAAGATATTATGACTATTACCAAAGAACCTGGACAATATGACGGACCTGAACAAGGATCCCGATGGACTATGGTTTTCGATGGTGCCTCTAATGCACTTGGTAATGGTGTTGGTGTTGTGATTAGTTCCCCTGAAGGTTGTCATACCCCGATTACTGCCAGACTTTGTTTCCATTGTACCAATAACATGGCTGAGTATGAGGCATGTATCTTAGGTATTAAAGCTGCTATTGATATGAAGATTCAGTTCCTTGATGTGTATGGAGATTCAGCCCTGGTAGTAAGTCAGATTAAAGGAGATTGGGATACCAAGCATGATAACCTCATTCCTTACAGAGAGCATGTGTTGTCTCTGATCCCACATTTCAAAGAGATTACCTTTGAGCACATTCCACGAAGAGAAAATCAGTTGGCAGATGCTTTGGCCACCATGGCATCCATGTTTGAGATCAGTTGGGATGATGAAGCTCCTAAGATTACCATTGATAGATTTGAGAAGCCTGCATACTGCAATGAGATTGACACTGAAGGGGCAGAAGAGAAGCCTTGGTTCTATGAAGTGAAAAGATATCTTGAAGCTCAGGAGTTCCCTGAAGGGGCATCTGTCAAAGATAGGAAATTTCTGAGAAGGTTCTCTGCTAAGTTCTTTTTGAGTAATGGGATTCTGTACAAACGCAATCATGATTCAACTTTGCTTCGTTGTGTGGATAAGAATGAAGCAGCTGAGATTATGGAAGACATGCATGATGGGATCTTTGGCACTCATTCTAGTGGTCATACTATGGCGAAGAAAATTTTGAGAGCAGGTTACTATTGGTCTACCATGGAAGCTGATTGCTATCAACACTCCAGAACATGTCACAAGTGTCAAATTTATGCTGATAAAGTCCATATACCTCCATCACCATTGAATGTGTTGACTGCTCCTTGGCCCTTTACCATGTGGGGCATTGATATGATTGGTGAGATCAAGCCTACTGCTTCCAATGGGCATCGTTTCATCCTGGTTGCTATTGATTATTTCACGAAGTGGGTAGAGGCAGCTTCATTTGCATCTGTTACCAAGAATGTTGTGGCTCGATTCATTAAGAACAATCTTATATGTAGGTATGGCATCCCTGAGAGGATTATCACTGACAATGGCTCTAATTTGAACAACACTATGATTACTGATCTCTGCACACAGTTCAAGATTAAGCATCACAACTCTTCTCCGTATCGTCCAAAGATGAATGGGGCAGTTGAAGCTGCTAATAAGAACATTAAGAAGATTGTACAGAAGATGAATGTTACTTACAAAGATTGGCATGATATGTTACCATTTGCTCTTCATGGTTATCGTACTACAATACGTACTTCAACAGGGGCAACCCCATTCTCCTTGGTTTATGGTATGGAAGCAGTTCTGCCCATTGAAGTTCAGATTCCCTCCTTAAGAATTATGAAGGATGCAGGCTTGAATGAAGATGAGTGGATTCAGACTCGACTTGACAAAATAAATTTGATTGATGAGAAGAGGCTAGCAGCAGTTTGTCATGGCCAGATGTACCAGAAACGAATGATCAAAGCTTTTAACAAGAAGGTTAAGCCAAAGGTATATCAGGCTGGTGACTTGGTAATCAAGCGTATCATATTACCACAGGGTGATCCTAGGGGCAAGTGGACTCCAACATATGAGGGACCATTTGTAGTCAAGACAGTGTTTTCAGGAGGTGCCATGATACTCACTACAATGGATGGTGAAGACTTCCCACAGCCTGTAAACGCAGACATAGTTAAAAAATACTACGCATAAAAAGAGACCCGCTAGGTTGACAGGCCTAGGCAAAAATAAGGGCATCCCGGCAAACCAAAAGGGTTTGGGCAAAAATTAGGGATATATATAAAAAGATGTACACCCGGCAAGTCGAAAACCTGAAAAGGCGGCTTGGGCAAAAAAGGGTATCCCGGTGGATTGAAAACCTGAAAGGGCAATCCAGGCAAAAGTTAGGGATTAAAGCGTATGACTATGTCTCGTTTGGATCACCCATGAAACTGCAACCAGTTGTACTACTTATTCAAGTTCGAACAGATAAAGCTCAATCCAATCGTGTCCGTCTGAACAACAGAAGATGAGATACTTGAAGATAATGGCAATAGTAGAATTGAAACTCAATAGGGTTGTTTCCCACATAGCTGATACTCTTTGTTTTGTAAAAACTTTATGACAAAATCCTCTTACTAGGGTTTATGTCTCCTTGTACAAACTTACCCGCGTATGGGTCACTTTTTGATATAAATAAATTCCATCTTTTGAATCCAGATTTACTTTTACCCTATTTACATAAGCGAAACGTCCATTGGTTGTGTTTGAATGTATGTATGCTTTTGAATATGATTGATGTTTACCAGAAATGCATGTATGCTTAATATGATTGATGTTTACCAGAAATGCATAAAAATGCAGTAATAGTATTTACTAAGGACGAACGAGGGAAGGATTTCAACGAAGCTTCGCCGGTTCATCTTTACAAGAAAACTACAAAACCCTCAGTAGGACGAATCCATCTTCATAAAGTCTCATCTCCCTTGGAATTTATATCCATCTCTTTTATCCTCATACGGATATTCGGGAATTTACTTTCCAATAAGGGTACGACGAACGAAGACGGGATGTTATATCTACCCTACTATCAAACGAAGACGGAGGTTATGTATACCTTGCCATCCCCAGCATACGGGAGGTGATATATACCTTGTTATTCCCAGCATCCGGGAGGTTATCCATACCTTGCCATCCCCAGCAGACGGACGGTTATGTATAATATATTCTTCAGCAACGAGTCGGGATTTATTTTCCCTGGCCAGCAGTTGTTATACGAAGATATCCAGACGCTTCCGGCAGTATCATATCATACATACATCATTTACATCATACCATAACATATATATCCATAGATACATAGTACATTACCTAAGTGCATCATATCATATATGCATACATAATGCATAAACTAATACTATCATACAGAATGCTACCTTGTTTTCAGGTTAATTATCCAACAAACAGACTTACAATTATCAGGATTGCTCTATCCTCCTGAAATCATATCATTGCCTCAGGAATGCTCCAGCCTCCTGACAGTTATTATTATACCTTCATATTCAGGATTGCTATATCCTCCTGAAATCATATTATTACCTCAGGGTTGCTTTATCCTCCTGACAACTTCTCATTACTTCAAGACTGCTTTAGGGTTATCATTATTGATTGCTCTATCCTCCTGAAATCATCTTATTACTTCAAGACTGCTTTAGGGTTATCATTATTGATTGCTCTATCCTCCTGAAATCATATTATTACTTCAAGACTGCTTTAGGGTTATCATTATTGATTGCTCTATCCTCCTGAAGACATGTTGTTACATCAGGATTACTCCAGTCTCCTGAAAGCATATCATCAATCTCTCAAGATTGCTCTACCCTCTTGAAATTATATTGTTACCTCAGGACAGCTCCAGCCTCCTGATAACTTCTCATCCCCCCTGAAGACATGCTGTTACATCAGGATTACTCCAATCTCCTGAAAGCATATCATCAATACCTCAGGACTGCTCCAGACTCCTGACAGCTTTCATTATACCTCCATATTTTGGACTGCTTTATCTTCCAAGAAATATATCTGAAGAACTTTCCCCTAGTGGCATCTTTAAGCCCACTCAATCATATTCAACTAGCCATCTGTATCACTCTAAGTCAAGTTGAGGATAATATGAGGCTGCCATATGTTGTCAATACACTAACTAACTTTTAGAACCCTAGTTATCCCATCTTGGCCTTTAGAAAAGTAGTGAGATAACCGGCTTTGCTGCAGACTGAAGTTGGTTGATACTCGATACTACGCTCATTGAGATTCTAAACTTGGAGGGTTTTGGTTGGCAAGTAAGTTGCCTACTGAACAACCACCCTTGTGAAGGATCAATGATATTGAGATCCCTTAGAACCTGGTTACTTTATAGGACAGGATGAACCAACTAAACTTCAGGGGAGGGTACTTACCTTTGAACCTCATGCAAGCCTTCAAACCTAGGGCTATGGTGTGACTTGTTTGCGTGTGCCACATGTTTGTGATTGAGCATAACATCATAGCATCATCATGCATCATAAGCATAGCATTTTCACTAACTATTTCAAGGACCAAAGGATTTATCTTTGTTCTTTGTTGCAGGTCATGGCTTCTGCTCGTAGGAACACTATCCGGATCAACTTTGTAGGAATACCTCCTAAGCTTAAGGAATTGGTTTCTCAGGTTTCTGAAAACTCCCAGTTTATCAAGAGACATGGTCACCTACAAAGCAAGTCAAGGAAGAATCCTGGAGCTAACAAAGCAACTTCACGAGGAGCGGAATCTCAACTCATACCTCAACACAAAGAGGAAACGTCCATGGGAGACTTAAAACCCCATCTTGTGTATTTATTTCATTTCATTTTTATTGTAAGCCCAAAGGGCAAACAAATTTATTACTAATAAAAGTTTACTTTCTTGATTGTTTAAGCAAATTTAAATCTTGCGGTCCTTGAAAACATTGCATACGCATTTGCATACCATATCATTGCATCACAGGTTTATTGTGCACAGGTTTCTTATCTTCTCGTTGTTTATTTCAGCAATGGCTCTTGAACAAACAGTCAAAGATCTCCAGGCACAAAATGCACAGTTCCAAGAGCTGATCCTGAACTTGTCCAAGGGGCAAGATGAATTGAAGACACTGCTGGCCAAGAAGACTAAGAAGACTAGAAGGTCAGGAGGCCTAATCAACATGGGAAGAAGGTTCAGAGGTCCTGTCAAGACCAAAGAACAGGTTGAAGATTATGAGTCTGAAGAGTCTGAGAAAGAGGGAGGCAGTCTCCATAATACAATGGGGGATTCTGATTCTGAAGCTAACTACTATCATGATCCTAATGAAGATAAGTTCAAAATGCTAGTGGATAGAATGGATGCTATGGAATTGCAAAAGTCTTCTGGGCTGGATTTTGAAGACCTGAGTTTGATATCTGGGGTGGTTATACCCATTGGTTTCAAAGTTCCTGCTTTTGTAGTGTATGATGGTGTCTCTTGTCCCAAGCTGCATTTGAGGTCCTATGTCCGGAGGATCCAACCCCATACTGCTGATAAGAAGTTGTGGATCCATTTCTTCCAAGAGAGCTTATCTGGAGCTCAACTGGAATGGTACTATCAGTTGGAGAGTGTCAACATCCGTGATTGGAATGATCTTGCTGAAGCCTTTTATAAGCAATATCAATACAATGCTGACCTAGCCCCTACTCGCATGCAACTACAAAGCATGTCTATCGGTGCTAAAGAAAATTTCAAGGAGTATGCCCAGAAGTGGAGAGATTTAGCTGGTAGAGTACAACCCCCTCTAACTGACAGGGAGTTAGTGGATATGTTCATGTGTACGTTGAATGGTCCTTTTTACAGTCATCTCATTGGAAGCTCATCATTTGGCTTCACTGAGTTGATTATGACAGGAGAGCGCGTAGAAAGTGGTATAAGGAGTGGCAAGATCCAAGTGGGTGCTTCTTCATCCAGTACTACAAAGAAGCCCCCTAGTGGGAAGAAAGAGTCGAATGCTGTTTATGGTCAATCTGATCGTAATAGGAGGCACCAATCTGTGAGTGCAGTGCATATCTCTAACCCTACTCCTACAACACCAGAGCCACCACAGGGAAATCAACAGAGGCCTAGAAGACAGTTCACTAAGCTCAACATGTCACTGGCCTAAGCCTTGCAACACTTGTTGAAGGGTGAACTCATCACTTTGAGGGACCCTCCTCAGAATCCCAATGTTACCTCTCCCAGGTACAATCCTAATGCACGATGTGCATATCATTCAAATTGTCAGGGACATGATACCAATAGTTGCTGGATATTGAAGAATAAAATTCAGGATATGATTGATGCGGGAGAGATTGAGTTTGACCCTTCGGGTACTCCAAATGTGATTACTGCTCCCATGCCAAATCATGAAAAGACTGTCAATGCCATTGATGACGTTTCACGTATTTCATCAGTTGCAGACGTGACTACACCATTATCTGTTATCAAGAAGAAGTTGGTACAAGCTGGGTTCTTTCCAGGTTGTCATGAAGATTGTTTATATTGTGCTTATAGGCCAGATAGTTGCTGGAGATTGAAGGACAGAATTCAACGCCTCATGGACAATTACACAATATTGTTTGAGAGGACACCACCTTCTGTGGAGAGCATGGTTGAACATATAACTAAAGGAGCGAAGGTTGAAGAGGTGGATATGGTTGATAAAGTGCCAGTAAGAATTACTTCCAAGGGCCCTGTCAAAATCACTCATAAGGGTCCAATTAAGATTACTGCTGAAGGTCCTGTGAAGATTGTTGCTGAAGCTAGAGTGGCAACTATGATCATTACCACTTCGGGTCCTATTCCATATACTTCTGATAAAGCGGTGCCTTGGCATTATGGCTCCGATGTTTATATTCATGGTGTTAAGCAAGAATCCTTAGCTGATACACCAGTTGTTAGTGAAAATCTGGATGTTGATAATATTGCTGGATCTAGTAAGATCACACGAAGTGGAAGAGTTTTCTCTCCTCCAGTTACCTCCAAGAATACAGTTACTCCAGCTACTACCTCCACTATTGATCCCCGGGGCAAAGGTCTTGTTATTGAACCTATACAAACTGATGTGCCAGCTGCTGATGATCTTTCTAAGCAGATGGAAGAAGTACTGAAAATCATTCGCAAGAGTGATTATGATGTTGTGAATCAATTGGGGCATACTCCCTCCAAGATTTCTATGTTGTCCTTACTGTTGTGTTCTGAGACTCATGCCAAAGCCTTGATTAAATTTTTGAAGACTGCTCACGTGCCAAATGAGATTTCTATAGACCAGTTTGAAAATTGTGTTGCACACTTGACCTATGATAATGGGTTAGGTTTCTCCGATGCTAATTTGACTCCGGCCAAAAGGGATCATAACAGGGCTCTACATATCTCTATTGAGTGTAGGGGCACTACCCTGTCACATGTATTAATAGACAATGGTTCCTCGCTGAATGTGTTGCCCAAGGAAGTTCTGAATAAGCTTAGTCCTGAAGTGTTGCACCCCAAAATTTGCCCTCACAATACAAGACTTTGTGTGCTAAGAAGGTTCACAAGGTTCACAAGATTCACAATGTTTTCAAGACCTTCCATGAGGCTCATGAAGTCTACAAGTCACTTCATGAAGGTTCACAAGGTTCACAAGTCTCCCAATACTTTCAATACCTTTCATGAGGTTCATGAAGTCTACAAGTTACTTCTTGAAGGTTCACAAGGTTCACAAGTTTCTCAACATTTACAAGACCTTTCATGAAGTTCATGAAGTCTACAAGTCACTTCTTGAAGGTTCACAAGGTTCACAAGAATCACTATGATTACAAAGCTCTCCTGAGGTTCATGAGGTCCACAAAGTAACTTCATGAGGTTCACAAGGTTCACAAGCTTCACAATACCTCCCATGAGGTTCACAAGACATTTTATGATGGTTCACAAGGTTCACAAAGTTCACAATTGGTCAAAAGAGTTGACAATTCCCTCAGACAATGCACCTCCTAAGCAGTGCATCCAAAACTAGGGTTTTGACTTTAATCAGGCTAAATGGACTTCCAAGACTTCAAGTGAGCTTCATAACATCTTATATGTGTATAAGAACCCCCATGACAAGTTTCAAGACTTTCCTCAAAAGTTTGCTCAGTCAGATGATCAGATAAGTCAAAATCAGTCAATGCAGTTAAAAAGTCAAACTGAGGTCAACTGTGGTCAAACCAAAGTCAAACTTCATGATTTTTTTCCAACATCAATTATATGAAGTAAAATTCATCATTTGATCAAGGGTTGATCATGATTCATCAAGGAGATTCCAGATCATCAATAATCAGGAGTGTCTAAATTAGGGTTTCCTCAGTAAAAGTCAACTGAACTTTGACCAGCCATAACTTTCACATACTTCATCACCAAGTCTCCACTCAAAGCTCATTTTGAAGGAAATTGAATTCTCTACAACTTTGATCTTGTAAGTTAAGCCCAAAAATGCTTCATTTGGAAGATATGAGCTAAGACATTATAGGTCATTTCAAAAGTCAACAAAAAGTCAACAACTTCAAAAGGGCATAACTTGAGATTGATAAATGATATGGACCTGAAACCAATGGGGTTGTTTAGAGGACTCTTCAAGCTTTCCAAAAAGTCCAAGAACACCCTCATACCTTTAAAATTGAGGAAGATATGCCCTTGCAAAGTTGGGAAATTTTATGATGGTTTATGTTGAAAATGGAGGTTTAAAACCACTTCTTTCCAAATGGGCTGCCCAAATTGTGATCCAATCCATACCATATCATCATGCACGACCCAATTGATCAAAAATCATAATTTTTATTATTTTATTTTTATTTATTTTGATTTAATTCATAAAAAATCATTTTAAATAAATATAAAATATGAAAATATATTTTTGGATGAAGATTGAGCTTCTAGAATCTCATCAATATTGATTGAAGTTGAAAGAGAAAGAAATCATGTGATTTATCCAAAAATAGCAAGCTTTCATGAGCCAATATTTGAATTTCATGACACCATCTTTTTCAATCTTCAAATATTAAAACTTCCACATAACTAATCAATATTTTGACCTAGAATGATTCACATATATATACTAAACACAACCCTAGCCCTCATTCACGAATTTCCAGCATCAAAAGGTAAGTTTCATAGCTCAAAAATTCAAGCCAAAACACCAATTCGGATTCTTCAATCCAAGAGGTTTCAAGGTAAAATAAAGACATAGACGTGTTCTTTGATCATCACTGAAGCTAAAGCATCACTCACATTCATCCAAATCATGCCACAATGCCTCACCCGAATTCAATTTGTTCTTGAATAAAACTTTTTCGATTGCATTAATTTGTTGTGTTTCAATGAAATTTGCTTGGCTAATGTTGTTTGTTGTGTGATATAGATCGTTTCTGGACAGGAAAACCAAAGAACCCGTACCTAATTCATGAGATGCCATTATTAGGGTTTGGACCTAGGTTTAGGGGTTTCTAATTTAAGAAACATAAATCAATTCTAAAAACATGGAATGAGTCGTGTGAATGTCAGGATTATGTTGCTATGTTCGATTTTGTGAAACGGTATGGTTTTGCTGGCCGTTGATTTTTGTAGGTTTTGCTGGAAATTAATTTTCGCAGGAAAATTCACAGCTATTTTCGCAGCTAAATTCGTAGTGCTGGAGGTTGAAGAAGGCTGTTTCCCGCGCGTGATTTGAATTCAAATTATTTGTATAATATTTTATTGATTGTTTATTGTTTATTATCACAACTGCGTGTTTGTCCAAGTGGCTGATGGTTTGGTCTTGGGCGTGTGAAGCAAAAGGGCAGGGGTTCGATCCCTGGCTTTTGTTCATTTATTTTCTCTTTTTCAGGGGTTAAGTGAATATAATATATTATGCATTGTTCCCATTCCATTATCAGTTAGGCTCTCCCAGCCAGGCGGTAACGTATGCATGCTTGTATCCAAAAGGTCCTGGGTTCGATTCTCACCCCAGGCCTTTTTTTTACTTCTTTTATTTTTCTAATTTTTCAGATAAGGCATAAAACTCCTTCTTCTCCCTAGGATGATGCGCGCCTGTATGCAGCCCAGTGGTATATGATGTTTGTTGCAAGCAGAGGGGACTGGGTTCAAACCCCAGCCCCACCAGGTTTTTGATTTCTTTTTCTTTTGCATTATTTTCTTAATTCAATTACTATTATATATGAAAAAATTAAAATTAAAATTTTCTTATATTATATGTATATTATGTGTTATAATTCTTAAAATTATTTTCTAAAATTCTAAATTCTTGTTTGTATCTCAATTTAAATTTTATTATTATTCATGTAGTTAAAATATAGGTATATTAATTCACATATTTTTGTATATTATAAATTAAACCCTAAAAATATTTTTCTAATAAAACCCTAATTTATTTTCTAAATATCTATTAAAACCTAATTGTTTATTTTTCTAATTTGTGATATAATTATTATTGTACATGTTTATTTAGAAATAATTATAACTTGTTGGTAAATATGTTTATCATCCAAATTATTTTTCTTTTAATATATGTTTAGAAACAATTTAATTTACAATAATTATATTGTGTATATATTTAAAATAATTTGTAAATATAATAACTAATAAAATTAAATTTTATAAATATGCTTAATTTTGTGAATATAATATTTAAAACTTATTTTCTTCTTATAATGTGTAAATAATTGTTTACATTATGTTTAAAAAAATTTTAATTATTCTTATTAAATGTTATATATTAAAATCCAATTTTTGTGTTTATAATATTTAATTCTATTTTTAATTATTGTTATTAACCATGTTATTTATGTTGCTTTATTAATTTTATTATTATTTCACTAATTTTTATTATTTATTAACCTCACTTATTTTATTATTACTAACTTTTTGATTATTATTTAATATTATTATTATTTTAACTAACCCCATTTCTTAATTTTTATTACTACTAACCCATTATTTATTTATTGCTAATTTATTATTTTTGCTTATTATTCATATTTTGCTATTTATTTTGCTTATTATTATTTTGTAAATGCTCCTGGATGTAAATTTTTAATTATTTAATTGTTGCTATGGTTAGTAATTTAGGGAGTGCAAAACATGTATTTTACTTAAAATAAATTTAGATCACTTTAATCATAAGATAAATAAAATTGTACACTCACACACGTAAGTCGATTTTTAATCGCCGTCTCACTTTCTAAGGCTATCCCTCAAGTTGCCTAAATCATAAGGTCAAGTGGGGTGTATAAAGCAAGTCCCTTTGAAAGAAAAATCATCAAGTCCCTATTGGTTGCCTTTAAAAGTCAAGTCCCTTCGAATAAATGATGATAGTCCCTCCTATATGCTTAATACACCCCCACAGTTGCCTTCATAAAACAGAATGTCCCTCCCATGTCCCTTACATCCAAGGTAATGACTACTTACTCCTTAATAGTAGGGATAGTCTTACCAATTAAAGGATAAAGAACAAGAAAGACTTAAAACTTTAGGGTAGGTTCCTCTTATGTACTTGCTCACTTCAAAAACTTTTCACACTTAACAAATTTCAAACAAATTTTCAAAAACAAGTTTTTACGCATCCGTACATGGATCATTATCAACTATTCAGAAAATTTTACTATTCACACACTACATTTTCAAAAACAGTTTAAAGTGAGCTAAGTAACTAAGAGCCCATGGATAACCATGGATGTAAAGGGTGCTAACACCTTCCCTTTACATAACCTACCCCCCGGACCCAAAATATTCTCTTAAGGTCTTTCCTGTTCTTTTATACCCTTTCCTTTTGGATAAAATAAAAGTCGGTGGCGACTCTTGCTATCCGCAACATAACTTAAAGTCAGTTCTCCCACCGTGTTACATGAAGATGCTATGTTGAAGCCCAGTAATATAGTGGTGAAGGCTTTTGATGGCTCGAGAAGAGTGGTGCATGGAGAAATTGATCTCCCAATAAAAGTAGGTTCTCAAGTCTTCAATGCTACTTTTTATGTAATGGATATCCGTCCTTCATATTCTTGTTTGCTTGGGCGTCCCTGGATCCATGGGGCAGGTGCTGTAACCTCCACCTTACATCAGAAGCTGAGATATCCAGTAGAGGGAAAGGTTGTCACTGTTTACAGAGAGGAAGGATATATGATTAGCCATGTGAGCACATTTAAATATCTTGAAGTGGAAGGTGAATATGTTGAAACTCCGTGCCAGACATTCGAAGTAGTTCCTTGGGTTGTTAATAATTATGAAGCTCCTCCTGTTGTCAAGAAAGTTCCTGTGGTCACTAGAGTACCTCTTACAATGGCTTCCCTTAAAGATGCTAGAGCTGTGGTGGATGAAGGTGGTTGTACTATTTGGGGTCAGCTTCCTGACATTCCTTACAAATCTGACAAGTTTGGTTTGGGTTTCACTGCAGAGTCCCAGAAAACTGTTCGTCGTGCTCGTGCTGTTCGTATCACCAATCAAGGGATTATGAAGGATCAGATCAATGCTGTGGGTGACTATGATGAAGATTATAACCTGGATGCTTGGATTTTTCCTACTGTGGGTGTTGGGCTCAATAATTGGAAGGATGAAGATGTTATTCCTATCTCCTTTAGTCAGGAGTAAATACTATTACTGTGTTGTCGCTTTTTAAGTTTGTAATTTCTTGAACAATTGAACTCTTAAGCCTTGTGCCTTACCCGGGGCACAATGGTGTGTTTGTTACGGGATGTCATTTCATTTGCATACTTCATTCAATAAAATCAGTGGACGTTTCGTTTTCGTAAATATTGTGTTCTTTGTCTTTCTTTTTCTTTTATTTTTGTTTTATCAGCTATGTGTTCTTACACACACCCACATCACTAAAATGCAGATCCTCATCCACTCTGGATCCTGTTGATAACAGTTCTACTATTGCCAATTATAATTTCGAGAATCCGATCTATCAAGCTGAAGATAGAAATGAGGACGATTGTGAAGTACCTATAGAGCTTGCTAGGTTGTTGCAACAAGAAGAGAAAGCTATACAGCCACATGAAGAGCCAATCGAAGTTGTGAATCTGGGAACTGAAGAAAACAGGAAAGAAGTCAAGATATGGGCTGAATTAGAGGATAGTGTTAAGAGCAGATTGATTCAGATGTTACATGATTATGTGGAAATCTTTGCTTGGTCCTATGAAGATATGCCAGGGTTGGATACAGACATTGTGGTTCACCGTTTACCAGTAAAAGAAGACTGTCGTCCAAAGAAGCAGAAGGTTCGTCGCATGCGTCCTGAAATGTCAGAGAAGATTAAAGCAGAAGTGATGAAACAGTTTGATGCAGGGTTCTTAGCTGTGACTTCTTATCCTCAGTGGGTTGCAAATGTGGTACCAGTGCCTAAGAAAGATGGTAAGGTACGTATGTGTGTAGACTACAGGGATTTGAACAAGGTCAGCCCCAAAGATGACTTTCCACTTCCTCATATTGATGTTCTGGTAGACAATACTGCTCAGCATAAGGTGTTCTCTTTCATGGATGGTTTCTCTGGTTACAATCAAATCAAGATGGCACCTGAAGATATGGAGAAGACAACATTTGTTACATAGTGGGGCACTTTTTGCTATAAGGTGATGCCATTTGGTTTGAAGAATGTCGGGGCAACATATCAACGTGCTATGGTGGCTTTGTTTCACGATATGATTCATCATGAGATAGAAGTATATGTGGACGATATGATAGCCAGGTCCCAGAATGAAGAGCAACATCTTGATCATCTGCATAAGTTGTTTGAGAGGTTGAAGAAATACAAGTTGAGATTGAACCCAAACAAGTGTACTTTTGGAGTTATATCTGGTAAGCTCCTGGGTTTCATTGTCAGTGGAAAAGGTATTGAAGTAGACCCTGCAAAAGTGAAAGTTATACAGGAGATGCCAGCTCCCCGTACTGAGAAGGAAGTTAGAGGTTTCTTGGGACGATTGAATTACATTGCAAGATTTATTTCCCAATTAACTGCTACCTGTGAGCCAATCTTCAAGTTGTTGAAGAAAGATCAGGTGATGGAATGGAATGATGAATGATAGACAGCCTTTGATGAAATCAAAAAATATCTGCTAGAACCTCCAATTTTGATGCCACCAGTTGATGGAAGACCCTTGATTATGTACTTAACAGTATTAGACAACTCAATGGGGTGTGTATTGGGGCAACATGCCGAGTTTGGTCGAAAAGAGAAGGCAATATACTACCTTAGCAAAAAGTTTACCGACTGTGAAACAAGATACTCAATGCTCGAGAAAACTTGATGCGCTTTGGCATGGGCTGCTCGCCGACTAAGACAGTATATGTTGAATCATACTACCTTATTGATTTCGAAGATGGATCCAATCAAGTACATATTCGAGAAACCTGCTCTCTCCGGACGAATAGCGAGATGGCAAATGATCTTAACAGAATATGATATACAGTATACTACTCAGAAGGCCATTAAAGGAAGTGTTGTAGCTGATCATTTGGCTCATCAAGCAGTGGATGATTACCAGTCAATGAGTTTTGAGTTCCCCGACGAAGACATTATGATTGTTACCAAAGAACCCGGACAATATGACGGACCTGAACAAGGATCCCGATGGACTATGGTTTTTGATGGAGCATCTAATGCACTTGGTAATGGTGTTGGTGTTGTGATCAGTTCCCCTGAAGGTTGTCATACCCCGATTACTGCAAGACTTTGTTTCTATTGTACCAATAACATGGCTGAGTATGAGGCATGTATCCTGGGTATCAAAGCTGCCATTGATATGAAGATTCAGTTCCTAGATGTATATTGAGATTCAACCCTGGTAGTAAGTTAAATTAAAGGAGATTGGGATACCAAGCATGACAACCTAATTCCCTACAGAGAGTATGTGTTGTCTTTAATCCCACATTTCAAAGAGATTACCTTTGGACATATTCCACGAAGAGAAAATCAATTGGCAGATGCACTAGCCACCATGGCATCCATGTTTGAGATTAGCTGGGATGATGAAGCTCCCAAGATTTCTATTGATAGATTTGAGAAGCCTGCATACTGCAATGAGATTGATACTGAAGAAGCAGAGGACAAGCCTTGGTTCTATGAAGTGAAAATATATCTTGAAGCCCAGGAGTTCCCTGAAGGGGCATCTGTCAAAGATAGGAAATTTTTGAGAAGGTTTTCTGCTAAATTCTTTTTGAGTAATGGGATTTTGTACAAGCGCAATCATGATTCAACTTTACTTCGCTGTGTGGATAAGAAGGAAGCAACTGAGATCATGGAAGACACGCATGATGGGATCTTTGGCACTCACTCTAGTGGTCATACTATGGCAAAAAAGATATTGAGAGCAGGTTACTATTGGTCTACCATGGAAGCTGACTGCTATCAACATCCCAGAACATGTCACAAGTGTCAAATCTATGCTGACAAAGTGCATATACCTCCATCACCATTGAATGTGTTGACTGCTCCTTGGCCTTTTGCCATGTGGGGCATTGATATGATTGGTGAGATCAAACCTACTGCTTCTAATGGGCATCGTTTCATCCTGGTTGCTATTGATTACTTTACTAAGTGGGTGGAAGCAGCTTCATTTGCATCTGTTACTAAGAATGTGGTGGCTCGATTCATTAAGAATAATCTCATATGTAGGTATGGCATCCCTGAAAGGATTATTACTGACAATGACTCTAATCTGAACAACACTATGATTACTGATCTCTGCACGCAGTTCAAGATTAAGCATCACAACTCTTCTCCATATCGTCCAAAGATGAATGAGGCAGTAGAAGCTGCTAATAAGAACATTAAGAAAATTCTACAGAAGATGACTGCTACTTACAAGGATTGGCATGAGATGTTACCATTTGCTCTTCATGGTTATCGTACTACAATACATACTTCAACAGGGGCAACCCCATTCTCCTTAGTATATGGTATGGAAGCAGTTCTGCCCATTGAAGTTCAGATTCCCTCCTTAAGAATTATGAAGGATGCAGGCTTGGATGAAGATGAGTGGATTCAGACTCGACTTGACCAGATAAATTTGATTGATGAGAAGAGGTTAGCAGCAGTTTGTCATGGCCAGATGTACCAGAAACGAATGATCAAGGCTTTCAACAAGAAGGTTAAGCCAAAGGTATATCAGACTGGTGACTTGGTAATCAAGCGTATCATACTACCATAGGGTGATCCTAGGGGCAAATGGACTCCTACATATGAAGGACCATTTGTAGTCAAGACAATATTCTCAGGAGGAGTCGTGATACTTACTACTATGGATGGTAAAGACTTCCCGCAGCCTGTAAACGCATACATGGTTAAAAAATACTACGCATAAAAAGAGACCCGCTAGGTTGACTGGCCTAGGCAAAAATAAGGGCATCCCGGCGAACCAAAAGGGTTCCGGCAAAAATTAGGGATATATATATATAAAAAATGTACATCCGGCAAGTCGAAAACCTGAAAAGGCGGCTTGGGAAAAAAAGGGTATCCCGGTGGATTGAAAACCTGAAAGGGCAATCCAGGCAAAAGTTAGGGATTAAAGCGTATGACTATGTCTCGTTGGGATCACTCATGAAACTACAACCAGTTGTGCTACTTACTCAAGCTCGAACAGATAAAGATCAATCCAATCGTTTCCGTCTCGACAGCAGAAAAGGAGATACTTGAAGATAATGGAAATAGTAGAATTGAAACTCAATAGGATTATTTCCCACATAGCTGATTTTCCTTGTTTTGTAAAAATTGTTACGACAAATTCCTCTTACTAGGATTTCTGTCTCCTTGTACACACTTGCCTATGTATAGGTCACTTTGTGATATAAATAAAATTTCATCTTTGAATCCAGATTTACTTTTACCCTATTTACATAAGCGAAACGTCCATTGGTTGTGTTTGAATGTATGTATGCTTTTGAATATGATTGATGTTTACCAGAACTGCGTAAAATGCTTAATATGATTGATGTTTACCAGAAATGCATGAAAAGGCAGTAATAGTATTTACTAAGGACGAACGAGAGAAGGAATTCAACGAAGCTTCGCCGGTTCATCCCCACCAGACAGCTACAAATTCCCCAGTAGGACAAATCCATCTTCATAAATACTTCGAGTCACATCTCCCCTGGAATTTATATCCATCTCTTTTATCCTTATACGGATAGTCGGGAATTTATTCTTTCAATAGGAGTACGACAAACGAAGACGGGAGATTATGGATACCTTACTATCGAACGAAGACGGGAGGTTATGGATACCTTACTATCAAACGAAGATGGGAAGTTATGAATATTATATTATCAAACGAGACGGGAACGAGTTCCTCATATTCTTCAGCAGCAAATCGGGATTTATTTTCCCTGGCCAACAGTTGTTATATGAAGATATCCAGACGCTTCAGGCTGCATGATGCATACATACATCATTTACATCATACAATAACATACACATCCATAAGTACATAATATATTTACTTAGGTGCATCATACTATGCATGCATACATAATGCATAAACTAATATTTCCCTTGCAGGATAGTTATATACAGGTAAAACAATATCAACAACTTACAACAGGTCAGAAATGATCCATACATTACTCAATGATGTCCTCGAATAACAGGCAAACGGTTTGTAAAAAGATCCATTCCCTGGTTCAAGACATCTTTCAGAAGAACTAATCCTGACGTTCTTTTGATCCTTAAGAGCAAATCCTGACGCTCTTTTGACCTCTTGTTCAAGACTTTTTCAGAAGAACTAATCCTGACGTTCTTTTGACCCTTAAGAGCAAATCCTGACGCTCTTTTGGCCTCTTGTTCAAGACATTTTTCAGAAGAACTAATCCTGACGTTCTTTTGACCCTTAAGAGCAAATCCTGACGCTCTTTTGGCCCCTTGTTCAAGACTTTTTCAGAAGAACAAATCCTGACGCTCTTTTGGCACCTTGTTCAAGACTTTTCAGAAGAACTAATCCTGACGTTCTTTTGACCCTTAAGAGCAAATCCTGACGCTCTTTTGGCCCCTTGTCCAAGACTTTTTCAGAAGAACAAATCCTGACGTTCTTTTGACCCTTAAGAGCAAATCCTGACGCTCTTTTGGCCTCTTGTTCAAGACATTTTTCAGAAGAACAAATCCTGACGTTTTTTTGGCCCTTAAGAACAAATCCTGACGTTCTTTTGGCCCCTTGTTCAAGACTTTTTCAGAAGAACAAATCCTGACGTTCTTTTGACCCTTAAGAGCAAATCCTGACGCTCTTTTGACCCCTTGTTCAAGACTTTTTCAGAAGAACAAATCCTGACGTTCTTTTGACCCTTAAGAGCAAATCCTGACGCTCTTTTGGCCCCTTGTTCAAGACTTTTTCAGAAGAACAAATCCTGACGTTCTTTTGACCCTTAAGAACAAATCCTGACGTTCTTTTGGCCCCTTGAATAGCAGGAAAACGGTCTATACAAAGATCCATTCCCTGGTTCAAGATATCTTTCAGAAGAACAAATCTTGACGTTCTTTTGGCCCTTGAATAACAGGCAAACGGTCTGTAAAAAGATCCATTCCCTGGTTCAAGATATTTTTCAGAAAAACTAATCCTGACGTTCTTTTGACCTTGGAGAGTAGGCAAACGGTCTGTACAAAGATCCGCTCCCTAATCCAAGATATTTCCAGAAGAGATAATCGCCATGAAGATTTATTTCTACTGGTCCATTCAGCAATTCAAATCATGTTGCATAAATGATTCAGAGATGGCCTGTACAAAGACCTAGTACTGATATCCAGTATCAACACAAAGACATCATCATATTCTGATACTTTAAGATGGCATCTCTAGGCCCATCACCAGTTCTTCCGGATGGCATCTCTAAGCCCATCTTCAGTTCTTCCAAGTGGCATCTTCAAGCCCACTCAAGCATAGACAACTAATCATCAGTATCACTTTAAGTGCCGGCAAGTGCAAATTTTTGGGCTTTTGTGTTCAATCCCCTTCAACCTTTCAGGTCACGAATGGCACATATACCAATCTAACCCCTCAGGTTTCAGAAAATTGAACAAGGGCAGCTACTGCACCCCAAACTTTGCCCTCACAAGACAAGAATTTGTATACCAAGAGGTTCACAAGGTCCACAAGACATCTTATGAGGTTCACAAGGTTCACAAAGTTCACAATTAGTCAGAAGATTTGACATTTCCCTCAGACAATGCATCCTCCTAAGCAATGCATCCTAAAGTAGGGTTTTGACTTTAATCAGGCTAAATGGACTTCCAAGACTTCAAGTGAGCTTCATAGCATCCTATATGTGTTCAAGAATCCCCATGTCAAGTTTCAAGACATTTCCCAAAGATTTGCTCAGTCAGATGATCAGATAGGTCAAAATCAGTCAAAGCAGTTAAAAAGTCAAACTGAGGTCAACTGTGGTCAAACCAAAGTCAAACTTCATGATTTTTTGCCAACATCAAGTATATGAAGTAAAATTCATCATTTGATCAAGGGTTGATCATGATTCATCAAGGAGATTTCAGATCATCAAGAATCAGGGGTTTCTAAATTAGGGTTTCCTTAGGAAAAGTCAACTGAACTTTGACCAGCCATAACTTTCACATGCTTCATCAAATTTTCCCATCCAAAGCTCATTTTGAAGGAAATTGAATTCTATACAACTTTGTGTCTCACAAGCCAAGCCCAAAAATGCTTCATTTGGAAGGTATGAGCTAAGACATTATAGGTCCTTTTGAAAGTCAACAAAAAGTCAACAACTTCAAAAGAGCATAACTTGAGAATGGAAAAAGATATGGACATGAAACCAATGGGGTTGGTTATAGGACTCTATAATCTTTCCAAAATGTCCAAGAACACCCTCGTGGCCTTAAAATTGAAGGATTTGTGCCCTTGCAAAGTTGGGAAATTTTAGGGAAGTTTATGAAGCAAATAAGGCCTAAAATCAAATTTTTGCTAAATGAGCCCACCAAATTGCCATCCCATCTTTATGAAAACACCAAGCACGACCCAACCCACATATTTTCTGAATTTTTATTTTTTATTTCATATTTATTTGAATTTTATTCATTAAAATATCATTTAAATTGAAATAAAATATGAAATCAAATATTTAAAGGGGGATATTGCTTCTAGAAAATCATAAATATTGTTTGGATCAGATTGATATACAAATTATGATGATGGTCTTAAAATAGCAAGGTTGGATCAAAGGATATTCAAGTTTTAAAGCATGATCTTTTTCAATCTCAATTATCCAAAAAGTCCAAATAATCCTACAATATTTTGACCTAATATCATTCATACATATACAAGGAGTTGATCACAAGCAAGGGACACGAAAATTACAGCCTCAAACAACACATTCAAACTTCAAAAATTCAAGCAAAAGGAGACATTCGGTTTTTGATTTGCAGGAGGTTTCATAGAATTCTAAAGGTCTCAACATGTTCCTTGATGTTCACTGAACGCATATCAATACCTATCATCATCCAAAACTCCATAAAACTCATAAACCGAATTGCTTTTCATCTCACATTTGATTTTTTCGATTCAATAAGATTACTGCATTTTAATTGATTTTGATTGTTTAATCTTGTTTGTTTCATTGTGTTGAAGCTTTCTGGATCAATTGATTGGAGTTTCACTGCCTAGAATGAATTCGGCCATAGTTAGGGTTTATGGCTCTGATTTAGGGTTCTTTGATTTAAACTATATAAATTGATTCTAAGACCATAAATGAACTGTATGAAGGTTGAGGATCACAACCATGTAATTAATTTGATGAATTGTTGCATATTGATGAGGGTATGAGATTGGCAGGTTTTGTACGTAGGTAAATTCGCAGGAGATTCCCCAATAAAATTCGCAGGAAAACCTGCGAAATTCCAAGGAAGAAGATGAAGTTCAGTGGCGCCAAAATCCATATTCAAATATTTGATATAATATTTTATGATTTGTTGTGAATATTATTTCAGAAAAGCTAGCCTGGGTCAGTTGGTTTGTGTGTACGCGTATGAGGTTGAGGGTCCTGGGTTCGAATCCCCCAGGCCCTTTTGCTTTATTGTTTTTTTATTTGATTTTTACAGGATACGCACAAAAGCATATGAAGGCAGTATGTTGACACCAAACGCACGTTGGCCCAGTGGACGGTATGCTGGTCTTGGAGGATGCAATGCCTAGGGCCTGGGTTCGAATCCCAGCCCCAGGTAAGTTCTTTTTCCTATTTTTTTCCATTTATTTTGATTTTTGTTTATAATTTAATTAATTTAATAAATGATAAATGTTAAAAATAAAATTTTTATGTTATTTTCTTGTATATATTTCAAAATTAATATTCTTTTAAAAAAAAAATTAAACTTTATTAATAAAATTATTTAATATTTATTTTATTATATATTATTAATATTATTTGTTTTGTATAAATAAATTAATTATATAAACTCATAAATTCTAATATATTATATAAAATCTAATTATTTTTTATAAACCCTAATTATATTATAAATCCTAATTTATTTATTTGTAAATTTTAATCATGTATATTTATTTTATAATTTGTATATAGTTTTTTATATGAGAATAATTTAATTAATTAATTAATTAACCCTAATTTATATGTAAAAAAAAACCTAATTTTTATAAAAAAAAACCTAATTTCATTTTATGAATTTAGTTTATTATTATTTATATGATTATTTAATTATAATTAGATTTTTTAAATATGTATATAAAATTAAATAATTAGACTATTAATCATATTTTATTAGTATATAATATTCATTATTTATTAAAAATCTCAAAAAAATAATTATTTATTTAAAATTGAACTTTTAATTTATTATTTATTATTATGCTAATTTCTTCTTCTTATACTTATTTATTTTGTTTATTATTACTAACCCCTTTATTTTATTATGTGATTATTTATTTAATTTATTTTATTATCATTATTATTATGTAATTGTGCAATTTATGTAATAGTTGTAGTATTATTTTTATTATTTATTTTTAATTGCTATGGTTAGTAAAATAGGGAGTGTAAAACATGTTTGTATTTAAAATTGAATTTAGATCATTAATCTCAAGATAAATATTTGAATCGGTACACTCACACACGTAAGTCGATCTTGGATCGCCATCTCACTTCCTTAAGGATACCTCTCAAGTTGCCTAAACAAAAGGTCAAGTAAGGTGTAAAGCAAAGTCCCTTCTCTCATATCATCTAGTCCCTTAACAGATAAAAAGATCGAGTCCCTTCATGGTTGCCTTCGTAAATGATCTTGTCCCTTTCGAATAGAGATGATAAGTCCCTTCGAATTGCTTATACACCTTACAGTTGCCTAAATAACAGTTGTCCCTTCACTTGTCCCTTATACATCCAAGGTAATGACTACCTATTCCTTAATAATAGGGATAGTCTTACCATTTAAAGGAAATTTAAGAACAGAAAATACTTAACTTAGGGTAGGTTCCTCTTATGTACTTGCTCACTTTTCAAAAACATTTCATAACACTTCATATTTTCAAACAATTTTCAAAACAAAGGCTTTATATATATCCGTACATGGATCATTATAAAGTACTTAAGAAAATTTCTAAACACACACTACACTTCTCAAAACAGTTTAAAGTGAGCTAAGTAACTAAGAGCCCATGGATAACCATGGATGTAAAGGGTGCTAACACCTTCCCTTTACATAACCTACCCCCCGAACCCAAAAATCTTTTAAGGTCTTTCCTGTTCTTTTATGCCCTTTCCTTTGGATAAAATAAAAGTCGGTGGAGACTCTTTCTATCGGCAACATTTAACTAAAGTCAGTTCTCCCACCGTGTTACACCAATGCAGGTGAAACGTTATACCTTTACCTCGTAGTGTCGAACGAAGTCGTTAGTGCAGCCCTTATCCGAGAGCTCCCCGAGGGGCAAAAACCCATATACTTCACGAGCAAGGTGTTGAACGACCCCGAACTCAGGTACTTGCAAATCGAAAAGGTAGCTCTAGCCATACTCTTCGCGGCAAGGAGGTTACAACAATACTTCTTGGCCCATATTATCGTCGTCAGAACGGACCAACCCATCAGATAGATGCTCGGAAGACCCGACATGGCCGGTCAAATGCTTAAATGGTCATTAGAATTGACCGAGTTAGACATCAGATACGAAGGACGACATGCCCTCAAAGCTCAAGCATTAACCGATTTCGTAGCAGAACTTACCTTCAACGAGCAAACAACAACATCTCCATCTAAATGGACCATTTTCGTTGATGGAGCATCTAGCTCGACAGGCAGCGGGGCCGGGGTCATGTTAGAAAGCGATGATGGAACACTCATCGAAGCATCCTTGACCCTGTCTTTCCCCACATCCAATAATAAGGCAGAATATGAGGCCTTCTTGGTCGGATTACGCCTTGCTGACGACCTGGGAGAAAAAGAGATGATAATATGCACAGACTCACAGTTGGTCGCTAACCAAGTACGAGGCGTTTTTCAAGCTAAAAACGACAACATGGCCGAATACTTAGCCTTGGTCAAGGAAAAGCTAAAAAGATTCACTAATGTAGAAGTCAGACACGTCCCGTGCGAGAACAACAACCGAGCGGATATATTGTCCAAACTGGCGAGCACTAAGAGAAATGGGGGCAACAAATCCGTCATACAGACGATACTCCCCCAACCCAGCATTAGAAAAACATCAATGCCAATAGACATCAACATCATAGGCGACGCTAACTGTTGGATGACCCCGGTATTTAATTACCCAACCAAAGACGAGTTACCAGCAGACCCGAAAACGGCCAGCACTATACAACGTAGGTCGTGCTCGTACACGATGGTCGAAAGGAAAATGTATCGCCGAGGATTCTCCACACCACTCCTCAGATGTATCGAAGAGGAAAACGTCCCACACGTATTGAGAGAAGTCCACGAGGAATCAACGCACAACACCCTGGCGGAAGGTCACTCGCTCGTAAGATTCTACGGGCAGGATATTACTGGCCAACGATGCAGGACGGTGCGAAGGAGCACGTTAAAAAATGTGACAAGTGCCAACGGCACGGTGACATACACATAGCGCCCCCTACTGAGTTAAAATCCCTATCGTCCCCATGGCCATTCGCCTGGTGGGGGCTATACATCTTAGGGCCCTTCGTCATCAGCACCGGCCAAAGAAAATATCTCATCGTAGGCGTCGACTATTTCACTAAATGGATCGAAGCAGAAGCCCTGGCCAAAATCACCGCACTGAATATCCTACGCTTCTTCAAGCGAAATATCCTCGCTCAATTCGGGGTATCGCTCGCCATCGTGACAGACAACGGAACGCAGTTCACCGACAAACACTTCAAAGAATTTTTATCCTCGGTCGGAACCAAACAACACTTCGCTTCTGTCGAACATCCTCAGACTAACGGGTAGGCCGAAGCTGCTAACAGAGTGATCTTGAGGGGCCTCAAGCGAAGACTGGACGAACACAAGAAACGTTGGGTCGAAGAGTTACATAGCGTCCTTTGGGTATATAGGACCACACCTCATTCAACGACCGGAGAATCCCCGTTCCGACTAGCATACAGAACCAAAGTTGTCATCCCGATAGAAATGCACGTACCGTCCATGCGCACAGAATCGCCCGTGGACCAAGACACTAACTCAGAAACGCTAAGAGAGGAGCTCGACTTGGTCGAAAAAATCCGATCAGGAGCAACTCTCCGAGAAGCCACGCTCAAACAAAAAATCGCAGCTCGACACAACGCGAAAGTTACTAAACGAGCATTCGAGGTCGGGAGCCTCGTATTGAGGAAAAACCACAAAGACTCCCAAGAAGGGAAACTAGCACCAAACTAGGAAGGCCCGTACCGTGTTCAAGCAAAAACCGAAAATGGAGCCTACTACTTAGAAAATCTCCAGGGGGAAGAGCTCGCACGGTCGTGGAACTAGTATGAAGGTCGCCTTAACCCCCTACGAAGGGCGAAAGATCCGACCAAACCTGCATGCCCAGGTACAATTATCGCAGTCCAAAACATTCTACTAACAGAACCTCGTCGTCGTAACGAGGAAAATAACTGTCGCACATATGGGTACTCAAACGAGCCCGACGTCACATAAGTACCACGACCAGGCAGAACCCCAGCTCGCGATGGGACGTTCAAGCCACGGATGTCCGAGCCATAAACTTGGCCCGAATACCGACCCAGGATTAACTTCCACACGTCCGATCGGTCCCCCAAACCGATGGATCACATCCTTCACGAGCATTCGTCCCCCCTTTTTGTCATCGACCATTACGTCACACTCTAAACAAGCGCAAAACACTTAACGAAAAAATAAACGTTTAAAAACAAAGTCCTTCGACGGACGAGCAATCATACACAGTCCTCCGACGGACGAGCAATCGTACACATAATCAAAGGGCTGCATAAATTATAAAAACGACCACCAATGTCGGAAATATTAATCCAAAAGGTTGCGACCCCTAAAGTCCGACTTGTTCAAGATTACATGAAAAAGGGACCAAGTCCCCAAACAAAAATTTAAAATTACAAGTAAATTAGGCTCGCAGGCCGACTTAATTACCCCCACACTCTTGCACCCCAGGTTGGTCTTCATTCAGAAGTTGTTGGACGACTGGCTGGACCGGCTTCTCGAACTCCCCAGGCTGAGAGTCATCCACGACCATGTAGCCAGGGACCACGATCTTACCATCTTCAACCTTGTACAAGTAGATGATTTGATCGGTATCGAGGTTCAGCTTAGGATGGAGGACCTATATCTGGTCCACAACATTCTGGAAACTCAACTTAGTCGAGTCCCTCAGATCCTCGAGGTCCTGATCCTTGGGGAAGAAGGTCTCTCTCAGCTTCCTATTCTGATCGACAACCTTCTTTTTGCCCACCTCCAACTTAGCGATAACGTCTGCCCGCACCACCATCTCCGCAGCCGCGGCCTCAGCATCCTCGACAACTTTCTTCGCTTTCTCTTCATAGGCGGTCAAAAGAGTCTTTAGCCACTTAATTTTGAGCTCCTGCCCGGAACTCCCTTCAGCAAACATGGATGCCATCGACAACATCCGCATCACCGCACTGGCATCCTGCGCCAATGACAGTCTCCGGGAGGGATGATCCATCTGTTCGAGGTACAGCGAGTCTGCCCAGTCAACCTCCATAGTCGTGAATTCAAAGAAGTTCTGTTGCACGAAGCACATAGGTAAGGGATGTTTTGGCTTTGCGGGGGCGTTCGTCGTCAGATCAGTAACGACCGCTCAAACCTTGTGTTTTTTTAGTGTGGAACCCGAAGACACGCCCGGTGATCCTCGAGCAATGGGGCCCGAACCAGACCCACTTGTATCATTTCCGACCAATCTGGTCTGAATAGTCTTGGCTTTCCGTTTGTTTCCCTGCAACAAACTCTCCTGGATCTTGTCCAGCGACTTCATCGAACCTATGAAACAAAAGAAACAAAGGTCAGGCCCCTCACGAGCACAGAAACACAACATACAAACAACAGAATAAAAAACGAGAAATACCAAATAAATCAGACACTTCTTGCCCGTTCTTACAGGCCAGGAGAGCTGTGACGTCGATCAGTAGACGTTCCACAGCCTCCCCTTCGTCAGAAGCCAGCATCACTTTCCCCTCCCCATCAACCAAAGGGATCGGGGTAAAAGATGATACCTGCTGTTGCACCCCAAAATTTGCCCTCACAATACAAGACTTTGTGTTCTAAGAAGGTTCACAAGGTTCACAAGTTTCTCAACATTTCCATAACCTTTCATGAGGTTCATGAAGTCCATAAGTTGCTTCTTGAAGGTTCACAAGGTTCACAAGTTCCACAATGCTTTCAATACCTTTCATGAGGCTCAGGAAGTCTACAAGTCACTTCTTGAAGGTTCACAAGGTTCACAAGCTTCTCAATATTTACAATACCTTTCATGAAGTTCATGAAGTCTACAAGTTACTTCTTGAAGGTTCACAAGGTTCACAAGTTACATAATGATTACAAAGCTTCCCTGAGGTTCATGAGGTCTACAAAGCCCCTTCATGAGGTTCACAAGGTTCACAAGCTTCACAATACCTCCCATGAGGTTCACAAGACAGTTTATGAAGATTCACAAGGTTCACAAAGTTCACAATTGGTCAAAGAAGTTGACAATTCCCTCAGACAATGCACCTCCTAAGCAGTGCATCCAAAACTAGGGTTTTGACTTTAATCAGGCTAAATGGACTTCCAATACCTCAAGTGAGTTTCATAACATCTTATATGTGTGTAATAACCTCCATGTCAAGTTTCAAGACTTTTCTCAAAAGTTTGCTCAGTCAGATGATCAGATAAGTCAAAATCAGTCAATGCAGTTAAAAAGTCAAACTGAGGTCAACTGTGGTCAAACCAAAGTCAAACTTCATGATTTTTTGCCAACATCAAGTATATGAAGTAAAATTCATCATTTGATCAAGGGTTGATCATGATTCATCAAGAAGATTCCAGATCATCAATAATCAGGAGTTTCTAAATTAGGGTTTCCTCAGTAAAAGTCAACTGAACTTTGACCAGGCATAACTTTCACATACTTCATCACCAAGTCTCCATCCAAAGCTCATTTTGAAGGAAATTGAATTCCCTACAACTTTGATGTTGAAGGTTAAGCCCAAAAATGCTTCATTTGAAAGATATGATCTAGGACATTATAGGTCATTTCAAAAGTCAACAAAAAGTCAACAACTTCAAAAGGGCATAACTTGAGATTGGTAAATGATATGGACCTGAAACCAATGGGGTTGTTTAGAGGACTCTTCAAGCTTTCCAAAAAGTCCAAGAACACCCTCATACCTTTAAAATTGAGGGAGATGTGCCTTTGCAAAGTTGGGCAATTTTGTGATGGTTTATGTTGAAAATGGAGGCTTAAAAGTATTTCTTTCCAAATGGGCTGCCCAAGTCATGACCCAATCCATACACAAACACTATGCACGACCCAAACCACTTAAAATCTGATTTTTATTATTTTTATTTTTATTTATTTTGATTTAAATCATTAAAAATCATTTTAAATATAAATAAAATATAAAAATTAAAGATTTTATTTGGATAATGTTTCTAGAATGTCATAATTGGTGATTTGAACCAAAGAGGAATGAAATCATGTGATCTCTCCCAAAAAAGCAAGCATTCAAGAGCAAATATTTGACTTTTAACACTTGATCAATTTCAATCTTTTTTGGATCAAATATCCACACAACCCATCCATGTTTCTGACCTAAATCACTCCCACATATATACTAAGCATAACCCTAGTCCTCATTCACGAAATTGAGCAGCCTAAAGGTAAGATCAAAAACACAAAAATCCTTCCAAAAGTCACATTCGGGTTTTCAAATTCAGGGCATTGCAAGGTATTTTGAAGACATAGCAAGCTTCCTTGGACTCTTCTGATCATAAATCATCATCCATATGCATCTCATACGCACCCAATTGCTCAACCCGAATTCATCTTGACCTTGAATATATTTTTTTCGAATCCATTGATTTGTTATGTTTAAATTGTTTTTGATTGTCTAATGATGTTCATGATGTTGTGTGGATTGATTCTGGGCAGGAAAACTCAAGAACCAGTGCTTAATTCGTGAGATGCCATTTTTAGGGTTTTGACCTAGGTTTGGGGATCTTCGATTAGATGAATATAAATTAATTTTAAAGACATAGAATTGATCGTGTGAATGTTTGGATCATGATGCTGGTTTCAATTTTGCAAAATCTTACAGTTTGGTTGCTTGTTGATGATTATAGGTTCTGCTGGGAATATTTGTTTCGCAGGAAAACTTGTAACTATTTTCGCAGGAAAAACTGTAGGTTTCAAGGAAGAAGAAGGTCATCTCCCGCGCGTTCGCAAATTCAAATTATTGTTAATTTATTTTATTATTGTTCTGTTGTTTGTAATCACACGCGCATGTGTGTCCTGGTGGTTAGGCTGAAGCGTATTTGCTACAAAGGCCCTGGTTCGATTCTTGGCCATGGCATTGTTTTTGTTTTATTTTTCAGGATAAAGGAAGATTCAATATATTATGAATCATGGTCAACAAACTAACAGTTGGGCTCTTCCAGCCGGGTGGTGAGGTGCGCGTTTGTGAATATAAAGGTCCTGGGATCAAATCCCACCCCAGGCCTTTTGTTCATTTATTTTTCTGGATTTTCAAGGGCAAGGCACAAAAACAACTATGCTCCAATCTTTATCACCTGCGTGTGGGCTAGCCTGATGGTCATTATTGTTGCTGGTAAACATGAGGTCTTGGGATCAAATCCCACCAGGTTCCTTTTCTTTTCCTTTCTTTTATTTTTCTTTTATTTTCTAGTTTAATTCAATTGGTTTAAATAATTAACATATTATTATTTATATTATAAAATATGTATATATATTATGTAGTCTAATTACTCTTAAAATAATTTTCTAGAAAAATATAAAACTCTTGATTTTTTTATTTTGCATAGTTTTATATTAATTAAGATAACTTTATATGATTATTAAAAAATAAATTTTTGTATATAAGTTAACCCTAATTTTCATAAATCCTAAAAAATAAAACCCTAATTTTATAAAACTCTGAAAATATTTTTTTAAATACAAATCTAATTCTATTTCTTTGTAATTTTATTTTCTAATGTAATTATAATGTACATTTGTTTAGTATGATTCATGTAAATAATAAAAATATAATTAAAAATTGTTTCTATCATCTAAAATATAAATATATTCCATATTATTAAAAATTAAATTTTGGTAAATATACTTATAATTTATTTTTCTCTTTATATATTAAGTAAATACTTTTTATAACTATTGTTTAGAAAATAATTGAATTCATAATAATTAAGTTTTGTGGTTATAATATATTTAAAAAAATAATTTAATAATTTGTAAATTAAAATAATTGTATGTTCATGTTTGTTTTATCTAAATATAATTTGTTCATATTAAAACTTGTTAATTCCTTATCCTTATAATATTTTAACTTTTATTATTCTTATTACTAACCATTTTATTTTGTTAATTTTACATTAATTATTATGCTTATTATTTTACTAACTTTATAATTTTTTATTATTATTTATTAACCCTTCTTATTTTATTACTAATTATTTTTATTGCTTATCACTAACCCCTTTATCTTTTATTATTTATTGCTTATTTATACTTTATTTATTTTTATTTAATTATTTTGCTTATTATTTTTATTATAATTTTGTAATTGTTTCCCGGTTGTAATGTTGTAATTATTTTAATTATTTTTGTCATGGTTAGTAATTAGGGAGTGTAACAACATGTATGCAATATTAAAATAAATTTAGATAATTTTTAATATAAGATAATTAAATTAAACACGACACACACGTAAGTCGATTTTAATCGCCGTCTCACTTCCTAAGGTTATCCCTCAAGTTGCCTACGAATAATGGTTAAGTGGGGTGTATAAAGCAAGTCCCTCGAAAGAAAATCATCAAAGTCCCTTATGGTTGCCTTTACGGATCGAGTCCCTTCGAAATAAATGATGATAGTCCCTTCTTTATGCTTATTACACCCCACAATGGCCTTCAAAATCAAATTGTCCCTCACATGTCCCTTTACATCCAAAGTAAGGACTACCTACTCCTTAATAGTAGGGATAGTCTTACTAAGGAAAGGAAAAAGAACAAGAAAGACCTTAAACACTAGGGTAGGTTACTCTTAGATACTTGCTCACTTCAAAACTTTTTCACACTTAAACAAATTTCAAACAAATTTTCAAACAAGTTTTTAACACATCCTTACGTGGATTATTTATTAACTATTCTGAAAAATTTTCTATTCACACACTACACTTTCAAAAACAATTTAAAGTGAGCTTAAGTACCTAAGAGCCCATGGATAACCATGGATGAAAAGGGTGCTAATACCTTCCCTTTTCATAACCTACCCCCCGGACCCAAAATATTCTCTTAAGGTCTTTCCTGTTCTTTTATACCCTTTCCTTTTGGATAAAATAAAAGTCGGTGGCGACTCTTGCTATCCGCAACATTACTTAAAGTCAGTTCTCCCACCGTGTTACAGAACTGGCGACTCTGCTGGGGATCTAAATTAAAGAGGGGTACCCTTAGGAATTAAGATCATTTTAAATTGTTTGCCTTGTTTGCTTTATATTACTTGTTGGGGTGCTCTTATGTGTGGAAGGTCCTAACCCGGATCTAGTGTACCTTAGGTAAATGGCAATAGACCAAGGAAACTGTACGACGTATATCGATACGGTTGATCTAGTGGCCATAGTTAGTGTGACTTCTTGGTTGGTGCTTATGTTCCTTAAGTCAAGTTGAGGATAATATGAGGCTGCCATATGTTGTCAATGCACTAACTAACTTTTAGAACCCTAGTTATCCCATCTTGGCCTTTAGAAAAGTAGTGAGATAACCGGCTTTGGTGCAGACTGAAGTTGGTTGATACTCGATACTACGCTCATTGAGATTCTAAACTTGGAGGGTTTTGGTTGGCAAGTAAGTTGCCTTCTGATCAACCACCCTTGTGAAGGATAAATGATATTGAGATCCCTTAGAACCCGGTTACTTTTGTAGGACAGGATGAACCATCTAACTTCAGGGGAGGGTACTTACCTTAAACCTCATGCAAGCCTTTAAACCTAGGGCTATGGTGTGACTTGTTTGTGTGTGCCACATGTTTGTGATTGAGCACAACATCATGACATCATCATGCATCATAAGCATAGCATTTTCCCTAACCATTTCAAGGACCAAGGGATTTATCTTTGTTCTTTGTTGCAGGTCATGGCTTCTGCTCGTAGAAACACCATCAGGATCAACTTTGTGGGGATACCTCCCAAGCTTAAAGAGTTGGTTTCTCAAGTGTCTGATCACTCCCAGTTCATCAAGAGACATGGTCACCTTTTGGATCTAGTTACTTCAGGGTTCAATGAAGACATGATGAGTGTTCTGTTTCAGTTCTTTGATCCTAAGCACCATTGCTTCACATTCCCCGACTACCAGCTAGTTCCTACCATGGAGGAGTTCTCTAAACTTCTGGGTATACCTGTTCTTGATCAAAGACCCTTCACAGGCTTGGAGAAGGAGCTCAAACCAGAGGTTATTGCTGCAGCTCTACATCTGAAGAAATCTGACATTGTTCTAGAGACGAGAAGTGGAGTCAAGGGTATTCTTGCCAAGGTGCTAATGGATAAGGCTCAAATGTTCTTGAAGGCCATGAGCTATGATGCTTTTGAGGAGATCTTAGCCTTGCTGATATATGGCTTAGTATTGTTCCCCAATCCAGATCAGTTCATAGATGTTCATGCCATCAACATTTTCCTGAGTCACAATCCAGTGCCTACATTGCTTGGAGACATCTTACATTCTCTTCATACCCGTACTACAAGGGCAAGAGGGACTTTGATGTGCTGCATACCTTTACTTTCTAGGTGGTTTATTTCTCACCTTCCTCGCTCAGTAATGAAGAATGAGCAAGGGTTCAGATGGTCCAAGAGGATCATGTCACTTTCTCACTCAGATATCCATTGGTGCTCCAGATCTATGGAGAATGTCACCATCATTGACCGTTGTGGGGAGTTTCCTAATGTGCCACTTCTAGGCATAAGAGGAGGTATCACCTACAACCCCTCTCTAGCTTTACGACAATTTGGTTACGCTCGGAGCGATGGTCCACATGACATGTTGATTCAGGGCATTGTGTTTGATTACGACAACGATCTTCAAGGTTACCGTCAGAGATTCATACGAGCTTGGGGAAAGGTAAACAGGATTGACAGCAAGACACTGGAGCCTAAGTATACTATTCCTATGGAGGCTTATCTCAGATGGGTACGATCTCGTGCTCAGACACTCATGATGCCATATCCTGCCGTCCTGCCAGTTATCATGGAACCTGTTGCTGAAGGAGACACAGCTTATACCATCCTTCACCCAGACATGCCTACTGATATGGAAGATTTGCAGAGATCTTGGATCCAACTGAAGGAGCAAAGGGATACTTTCGAGGCTCATTACAAAGCAAGCCAAGCAAGGATCCTAGAGTTAACAAAGCAACTTCACGAGGAGCGGAACCTCAACTCATACCTCAACACAAAGAGGAAGCGTCCATGGGAGACTTAAAACCCCATCTTTTGTACTTATTTTACTTTCATTTTTTGTAAGCCTAAAAGGCAAAACAAGTTATTACTAATAAAAAGCTACTTTCTTGTTTGTTTAAGCAAATTTAAATCATGCGGTCCTTGAAAACATTGCATATGCATTCCCATATCATTTCATTGCATCACAGGTTTATATTGTGCACAGGTTTCTCATCTTCTCGCTGTTTATTTCAGCAATGGCTCTTGAACAATCAATTATGGATCTTCAGGCACAGAATGCACAGTTCCAAGAGCTGATCTTGAACCTGTCCAAGGGGCAAGATGATTTGAAGGCACTGCTGGCCAAGAAGACTAAGAAGACTAGAAGGTCTGCTGGGTTGCTCAACATGGGAAGAAGGTTCAAAGGTCCTGTCAAGACCAAGGAAGAGGTTGAAGACTATGAATCTGAAGAATCTGAGAAAGAGAGAGGCAGTCTCCACAATACTATGGGGGATTCTGATTCTGAGGCTAATTACTACCATGAGCCTAATGAAGACAAAATCAAGATGCTGGTGGATAGGATGGATGCTATGGAATTGCAGAAATCATCTGGGCTGGATTTTGAGGATTTGAGTTTGATATCTGGGGTTGTGATACCCATTGGTTTCAAGGTTCCCACCTTTGTTGTTTATGATGGGGTCTCTTGTCCCAAACTGCATCTGAGGTCCTATGTCAGAAGAATTCAACCCCACACTGCTGATAAAAAGTTGTGGGTCCATTTCTTTCAAGAGAGTTTATCTGGAGCTCAGTTGGAGTGGTATTATCAGTTAGAGAGTGTCAACATCAGAGACTGGAATGATCTTGCTGAAGCTTTCTATAAGCAGTACCAATACAATGCTGACTTAGCCCCCACTCGCATGCAGCTTCAGAGCATGTCTATGGGTGCCAAAGAAAGTTTTAAGGAGTATGCTCAGAAATGGAGAGATTTAGCTGGAAGAGTTCAACCCCCTTTGACTGACAGGGAGCTGGTTGATATGTTCATGTGTACGCTGAATGGTCCGTTTTACAGTCACCTCATTGGAAGCTCATCATCTGGCTTCACTGAGTTGATCATGACAGGAGAGCGAGTAGAGAATGGTATAAAGAGTGGTAAGATCCAAGTGGGCACTTCTTCATCAGGTGCTGCAAAGAAGCCTCCCACTGGGAAGAAAGAATCCAATGCTGTTTATGGTCAATCTGATCGTAACAGAAGGCATCAGTCTGTTAGTGCAGTTCATATTTCAAATCCAACTCCTGCAACAACAGAGCAGCCTCAGGGCAACCAACAGAGGGCTAGAAGACAGTTCACGAAGATCAACATGTCAATGGCTCAGGCATTGCAACACTTGTTGAAGGCTGAACTTATTACCCTGAGGGAGGCTCCTCAGAATCCCAATGTTACCTCTCCCAAGTACAATCCCAATGCACGATGTGCATATCATTCAAACTGTCCAGGACATGATACTAATAACTGCTGGGTCTTGAAGAACAAAATTCAAGATATGATTGATGATGGAGAAATTGAGTTTGATCCACCAGGTACTCCAAATGTGATTACAGCTCCAATGCCAAATCACGAGAAGACTGTCAATGCCATTGATGAAGACTTGCATGTTTATTCAGTAATGGAGTTGAGTACACCATTGTCTGTTATCAAAAAGAGGTTAGTACAAGCTGGGATCTTTCCAGGTTGTTGTGAAGATTGTCTGTATTGTACCTATAAACCAGATAGTTGCTTCATTTTGAGAGATGGAATTCAACGTCTCATGGATAAGTATACTATAGTGTTTGAAAGAAGACCAGCATCTATAGAAGATATGGTGGATCATCTGACTCAGGGTAAGAAGATTGAAGAGGTTGACATGGTTGACAAAGTACCGGTAAGGATCACTTCAAAGGGTCCTATCAAAATTACTCGTCAGGGCCCAATCAAGATTACTGCTGAAGGTCCTGTGAAAGTTGTTGCTGAAGCCAGAGTAGCTCCTCTGATCATCACTACTCCTGGTCCTATTCCTTATACATCTGACAAAGTTGTGCCTTGGCACTATGGGTCTGATGTTTACATCCATGGTGTCAAGCAGGAGCCTTTACCAGGTATGCCTGCTGACATTGACAATATTGCTGGATCTAGCAAGATCACTCGTAGTGGAAGAGTTTTCTCTCCTCCAGATACTTCCAAGAATGCAGTTACTCCTGCTGCTACCTCCACCACTGATGCTCGGGGCAAGGGTCCTGTTATTGAGCCTATATCTACTAATGTGCCAGCCGCTGATGACCTCTCTAAGCAGATGGAAGAAGTATTGAAAATCATTCGCAAGAGTGATTATGACATTGTTGATCAGTTGGGGCATACTCCCTCAAAGATTTCTATGCTGTCCTTGTTGTTATGTTCTGAGGCTCATGCCAAGTCATTGATCAAGTTTCTGAAGATGGCTCATGTACCCAGTGCAATTTCTGTTGACCAATTTGAGAACTGTGTTGCCCACCTGACCTATGACAATGGGTTAGGATTTTCTGATGCTGATTTGACCCCTGCCAAGAGGGATCATAACAGGGCCTTGCATATCTCAATTGAATGCAGGGGCACTACCCTGTCACATGTGCTGATAGACAACGGTTCCTCCTTGAATGTGTTGCCTAAGGAAGTCCTGAACAAGCTGAGTCCTGAAGATACTGTGTTGAAGCCCAGTAATATTGTGGTAAAGGCTTTTGATGGTTCTAGAAGAGTAGTGCATGGGGAAATTGATCTTCCAATCAAAGTTGGTTCTCAGATGTTTACTGCTACATTTTATGTGATGGATATTCGTCCTTCATACTCTTGTCTGCTTGGTCGTCCCTGGATCCATGGGGCAGGTGCTGTGACCTCTACATTACACCAAAAGTTGAGATATCCGGTGAATGGAAAGGTTGTTACTGTCTTTGGAGAGGAAGAATACTTTGTCAGCCATGTAAACACTTTCAAGTATCTGGAAGTAGAAGGTGAATACATTGAGACTCCATGTCAGTCATTTGAAGTGGTTCCCTGGGTTGGTAATGATTGTGTGACTCCTCCTGCTGTGAAGAAGGTTCCTGTGGTCATCAGAAAATCTACAACAATGGCAATGGCCTCCCTCAATGATGCTAGAGCTGTAGTGGATGAAGGTGGTTGTACTATTTGGGGTCAGCTTCCTAATATTCCGTACAAGTCTGACAAGTTTGGTTTGGGTTTCACTGCAGAGTCCCAGAAGGCTGTTCGTCGTGCTCGCGCTGCTCGTATCACCAATCAAGGGGTGATTAATGCTGTGGGAGATCAAGATGAAGACTACAACTTGGACGCATGGATTTTTCCTACTGTGGGTGCTGGACTCAATAATTGGAAAGCTGAAGATGTTATCCCTATCTCCTTTAGTCAGGAGTAAATACTATTACTATGTTTTTAAGTTTGTAATTTCTTGAACAATTAAAACTTTCAAGCCATGTGCCTTACCCGGGGTACAATGGTGTGCTTGTTACGGGCTGTCATTTCATTTGCATACTTCATTCAATAAAATCAGTGGACGTTTCGTTTTAGTAAATATTGTGTTCCTTGTCTTTCTTTTCTTTATTTTTGCTTTATCAGCTATGTGTTCTTACACACACCCACATTACTAAATGCAGATCCTCATCCACTCTGGATCCTGTTGATAACAGTTCTACTATTGCCAATTACAATTTCGAGAATCCGATCTATCAAACTGAAGACGGAAATGAGGACGATTGTGAAATACCTGTAGAGCTTGCTAGGTTGTTACAACAAGAAGAGAAAGCTATACAGCCACATGAAGAGCCAGTCGAAGTTGTGAATCTGGGAACTGAGGAAGACAGAAAAGAGGTCAAGGTAGGGGCTGATTTAGAAGACAGTGTCAAGAGCAGGTTGATTCAGATGTTACGTGATTATGTGGAGATCTTTGCTTGGTCTTATGAAGATATGCCAGGGTTGGATACAGACATTATGGTTCACCGTTTGCCAGTGAAAGAAGAATGTCGTCCAAAGAAGCAGAAGGTTCGTCGTATGCGTCCTGAAATGTCAGAAAAGATCAAGGCAGAAGTAATGAAACAGTTCAATGCAGGGTTCTTGGCAGTAACTTCTTATCCTCAGTGGGTTGCAAATGTGGTACCAGTTCCTAAGAAAGATGGTAAGGTACGTATGTGTGTAGACTATAGAGATTTGAACAAGGCTAGCCCCAAAGATGACTTTCCACTTCCTCATATTGACATTCTGGTAGACAATACTGCTCAGCATAAGGTATTCTCTTTTATGGATGGGTTCTCTGGTTACAATCAAATCAAGATGGCACCTGAAGATATGGAGAAGACAACATTTGTGACACAGTGGGGCACTTTTTGCTATAAAGTGATGCCATTTGGTTTGAAGAATGCAGGGGCAACATATCAGCGTGCTATGGTGGCTTTGTTTCATGATATGATTCATCATGAGATAGAGGTATATGTGGATGATATGATAGCCAGATCTCAGAATGAAGAGCAACACCTTGACCATCTACACAAGTTGTTTGAGAGGTTGAAGAAATACAAGTTGAGATTGAACCCAAACAAGTGTACTTTTGGAGTTAGATCTGGTAAGCTCCTGGGTTTCATTGTCAGTGGAAAAGGTATTGAAGTGGATCCTGCAAAAGTGAAAGCTATACGAGAGATGCCAGCTCCCCGTACTGAGAAGGAGGTTAGAGGTTTCTTGGGACGATTGAATTACATTGCAAGATTTATTTCCCAGTTAACTACCATCTGTGAGCCAATCTTCAAGTTGTTGAAGAAAGATCAGGTGATGGAATGGAATGATGAGTGCCAGACTGCCTTTGATGAGATCAAGAGATATTTGCTAGAGCCACCAATTTTGATGCCACCAGTTGACGGAAGACCCTTGATTATGTACTTAACAGTGCTAGACAACTCAATGGGGTGTGTGTTGGGGCAACATGACGAGTCTGGTCGAAAAGAGCAGGCAATATACTACCTTAGCAAAAAGTTTACCGACTGTGAAACAAGATACTCACTGCTCGAGAAAACTTGCTGTGCTTTGGCATGGGCTGCTCGCCGACTAAGACAGTATATGTTGACCCATACTACCTTATTGATTTCGAAGATGGATCCAATCAAGTACATATTTGAGAAACCTGCTCTCTCCGGAAGAATTGCAAGATGGCAAATGATCTTGACAGAATATGATATACAGTATACTACTCAGAAGGCCATTAAGGGAAGTGTTGTTGCTGATCATTTGGCTCATCAAGCAGTAGATGATTACCAGTCAATGAATTTTGAGTTCCCTGATGAAGACATTATGACTGTTACCAAAGAACCTGGACAGTATGACGGACCTGAACAAGGATCCCGATGGACTATGGTTTTTGATGGTGCCTCTAATGCACATGGTAATGGTGTTGGTGTTGTAATTAGTTCCCCTGAAGGTTGTCATACCCCGATTACTGCCAGACTTTGTTTCTATTGTACCAATAACATAGCTGAGTATGAGGCATGTATCATGGGTATTAAAATTGCTATTGATATGAAGATTCAGTTCCTTGATGTGTATGGAGATTCAGCCCTGGTAGTGAGTCAAATTAAAGGAGATTGGGATACCAAGCATGATAATCTCATTCCTTACAGAGAGCATGTGTTGTCTTTGATCCCACATTTCAAAGAAATTACCTTTGGACATATTCCACGAAGAGAGAATCAGTTGGCAGATGCATTGGCCACCATGGCATCTATGTTTGAGATCAGTTGGGATGATGAAGCTCCCAAGATTACCATTGATAGATTTGAGAAGCCTGCATACTGCAATGAGATTGATACAGAAGGGGCAGAGGATAAGCCTTGGTTCTATGAAGTGAAAAGATATCTTGAAGTTCAGGAATTCCCTGAAGGGGCATCTGTCAAAGATAGGAAGTTCCTGAGAAGGTTTTCTGCTAAGTTCTTTTTGAGTAATGGCATTCTGTATAAGCGCAATCATGATTCAACTATGCTTCGTTGTGTGGATAAGAAGGAAGCAACTGAGATTATGGAAGAGATGCATGATGGGACCTTTGGCACTCATTCTAGTGGTCATACTATGGCAAAGAAGATATTGAGAGCAGGTTACTATTGGTCTACCATGGAAGCTGATTGCTATCAACACTCCAGAACTTGTCACAAATGTCAAATCTATGCTGATAAAGTTCATGTACCTCCATCACCATTGAATGTGTTGACTGCTCCTTGGCCCTTTGCCATGTGGGGCATTGATATGATTGGTGAGATCAAACCTACTGCTTCCAATGGGCATCGTTTCATCCTGGTGGCTATTGATTATTTTACGAAGTGGGTAGAGGCAGCTTCATTTGCATCTGTGACTAAGAATGTTGTGGCTCGGTTCATTAAGAATAATCTCATATGTAGGTATGGTATCCCTGAGAGGATTATCACTGACAATGGCTCTAATATGAACAATACTATGATTACTGATCTCTGCACGCAGTTCAAGATTAAGCATCACAATTCTTCTCCGTATCGTCCAAAGATGAATGGGGCAGTTGAAGCTGCTAATAAGAACATTAAGAAGATTGTACAGAAGATGACTGTTACTTACAAGGATTGGCATGAGATGTTACCATTCGCTCTTCATGGTTATCGTACTACAATACGTACTTCAACAGGGGCAACCCCATTCTCCTTGGTCTATGGTATGGAAGCAGTTCTGCCCATTGAAGTTCAGATCCCCTCCTTGAGAATTATGAAGGATGCAGGCTTGGACGAAGATGAGTGGATTCAGACTCGACTGGACCAGATAAATTTGATTGATGAGAAGAGATTAGCAGCAGTTTGTCATGGCCAGATGTACCAGAAACGGATGATCAAGGCTTTTAACAAGAAGGTTAAGCCAAAGGTATATCAGGTTGGTGACTTGGTAATCAAGCGTATCATATTACCACAGGGTGATCCTAGGGGCAAGTGGACTCCAACATATGAAGGACCATTTGTAGTCAAGACAATGTTCTCAGGAGGTGCCATGATACTGACTACAATGGATGGTGAGGACTTCCCACAGCCTGTAAACGCAGACATAGTTAAAAAATACTACGCATAAAAAGAGACCCGCTAGGTTGACTGGCCTAGGCAAAAATAAGGGCATCCCGGCAAACCAAAAGGGTTTGGGCAAAAATTAGGGATATATATGAAAAGATGTACACCCGGCAAGTCGAAAACCTGAAAAGGCGGCTTGGGCAAAAAAGGGTATCCCGGTGGATTGAAAACCTGAAAGGGCAATCCAGGCAAAAGTTAGGGATTAAAGCGTATGACTATGTCTCGTTTGGGTCACCAATGAAACTGCAGCCAGTTGTACTACTTACTCAAGCTCAAACAGATAAAGCTCAATCCAATCGTTTCCGTCTCAACAGCAAGAAGATGAGATACTTGAGTGGCAATAGTAGAATTGAAACTCAATAGGATTGTTTCCCACATAGCTGATTTCCTTTTGTAAAAATTTTATGACAAAATCCTCTTACTAGGGTTTATGTCTCCTTGTACAAACTTACCCATGTATGGGTCACTTTTTGATATAAATAAATTCCATCTTTTGAATTCAGATTTACTTTTACCCTATTTACATAAGCGAAACGTCCATTGGTTGTGTTTGAATGTATGTATGCTTTTAATATGATTAATGTTTACCAGAAATGCATGAAAATGCAGTAATAGTATTTACTAAGGACGAACGAGAGAAGGATTTCAACGAAGCTTCGCCGGTTCAAGACAGTTACAAATCCTCAGTAGGACTAATCCATCTTCATAAAGTCTCATCTCCCCTGGAATTTATATCCATCTCTTTTATCCTCATACGGATATTCGGGAAATTACTCTCCAATAAGGGTACGACGAACGAAGACGGGATGTGATACTTATCCTACTATCAAACGAAGACGAAGGTTATCTATACCTTACCATCCCCAACAACGGGAGGTTATATCTATACCCTGTCATCCCCAACAAACGGGAGGTTATATCTATACCCTGTCATCCCCAACAACGGGAGGTTACATCTATACCCTGTTATCCCCAGCAGACGGAGGGTTATATATTCTTCAACAACGAATCGGGATTTATTTTCCCTGGCCAGCAGTTATTATACGAAGATATTCAGACGCTTCCGGCAGTATCATATCATACATACATCATTTACATCATACCATAGCATACATATCCATAGACATATAGTACATTACTTAGGTGCATCATATCATACATGCATACATAAAGCATAAACTAATGTTATCATACAGAATGCTACCTTGTTTCAGGTTAACAAACAAGCTTAGGATCTTTGGGACTGCTTTATTGTAACCTCAGGGTTACTTTATCCTCCTGATAAGCTTCTTATTATTATTGGGACTACTTTATCGTCACCTCAGGGTTACTTTATCCTCCTGATAACTTCTCATTACTTCAAGACTGCTTTAGAGCTACTGATTGCTCTATCCTCCTGAAGACATATCACATTATTATTTCAAGACTGCTTTAGAGCTATCCATTGCTCTATCCTCCTGAAAATCATTACTTCAAGACTGCTTTAGAGCTATCCATTGCTCTATCCTCCTGAAATCATTGCTTCAAGACTGCTTTAGAGTTATCCATTGCTCTATCCTCCTGAATCATATTTTCAGGACTGCTTTAGAGTTATCATTATTGATCGCTCTATCCTCCTGAAATCATATTATTTCTTCAAGACTGCTTTAGGGTTATCATTATTGATTGCTCTATCCTCATGAAGACATGCTGTTACATCAGTATTACTCCAGACTCCTGACAGCTCTCATTATACTACTGAAGAATTTTCTCCTAGTGGCATCTTTAAGCCCACTCAATCATGTTCAATCAACCATCCATATCACTCCATGCACTGGTGAGTGCAAATTTTTGGGCTTTTGTGTTCAATCCCCTTCAACCTTCCAGGTTACGACTGGCAAATATACCAATCTAACCCCTCAGGTTTCAGAAAATTGAACAGGGGCAGCTGTTGCACCCCAAAATTTGCCCTCACAATACAAGACTTTGTGTTCTAAGAAGGTTCACAAGGTTCACAAGTTTCTCAACATTTCCATAACCTTTCATGAGGTTCATGAAGTCCATAAGTTGCTTCTTGAAGGTTCACAAGGTTCACAAGTTCCACAATGCTTTCAATACCTTTCATGAGGCTCAGGAAGTCTACAAGTCACTTCTTGAAGGTTCACAAGGTTCACAAGCTTCTCAACATTTACAATACCTTTCATGAAGTTCATGAAGTCTACAAGTTACTTCTTGAAGGTTCACAAGGTTCACAAGTTACATAATGATTACAAAGCTTCCCTGAGGTTCATGAGGTCTACAAAGCCCCTTCATGAGGTTCACAAGGTTCACAAGCTTCACAATACCTCCCATGAGGTTCACAAGACAGTTTATGAAGATTCACAAGGTTCACAAAGTTCACAATTGGTCAAAGAAGTTGACAATTCCCTCAGACAATGCACCTCCTAAGCAGTGCATCCAAAACTAGGGTTTTGACTTTAATCAGGCTAAATGGACTTCCAATACCTCAAGTGAGTTTCATAACATCTTATATGTGTGTAAGAACCTCCATGTCAAGTTTCAAGACTTTTCTCAAAAGTTTGCTCAGTCAGATGATCAGATAAGTCAAAATCAGTCAATGCAGTTAAAAAGTCAAACTGAGGTCAACTGTGGTCAAACCAAAGTCAAACTTCATGATTTTTTGCCAACATCAAGTATATGAAGTAAAATTCATCATTTGATCAAGGGTTGATCATGATTCATCAAGAAGATTCCAGATCATCAATAATCAGGAGTTTCTAAATTAGGGTTTCCTCAGTAAAAGTCAACTGAACTTTGACCAGGCATAACTTTCACATACTTAATCACCAAGTCTCCATCCAAAGCTCATTTTGAAGGAAATTGAATTCCCTACAACTTTGATGTTGAAGGTTAAGCCCAAAAATGCTTCATTTGAAAGATATGATCTAGGACATTATAGGTCATTTCAAAAGTCAACAAAAAGTCAACAACTTCAAAAGGGCATAACTTGAGATTGGTAAATGATATGGACCTGAAACCAATGGGGTTGTTTAGAGGACTCTTCAAGCTTTCCAAAAAGTCCAAGAACACCCTCATACCTTTAAAATTGAGGGAGATGTGCCTTTGCAAAGTTGGGCAATTTTGTGATGGTTTATGTTGAAAATGGAGGCTTAAAAGTATTTCTTTCCAAATGGGCTGCCCAAGTCATGACCCAATCCATACACAAACACTATGCACGACCCAAACCACTTAAAATCTGATTTTTATTATTTTTATTTTTATTTATTTTGATTTAAATCATTAAAAATCATTTTAAATATAAATAAAATATAAAAATTAAAGATTTTATTTGGATAATGTTTCTAGAATGTCATAATTGGTGATTTGAACCAAAGAGGAATGAAATCATGTGATCTCTCCCAAAAAAGCAAGCATTCAAGAGCAAATATTTGACTTTTAACACTTGATCAATTTCAATCTTTTTTGGATCAAATATCCACACAACCCATCCATGTTTCTGACCTAAATCACTCCCACATATATACTAAGCATAACCCTAGTCCTCATTCACGAAATTGAGCAGCCTAAAGGTAAGATCAAAAACACAAAAATCCTTCCAAAAGTCACATTCGGGTTTTCAAATTCAGGGCATTGCAAGGTATTTTGAAGACATAGCAAGCTTCCTTGGACTCTTCTGATCATAAATCATCATCCATATGCATCTCATACGCACCCAATTGCTCAACCCGAATTCATCTTGACCTTGAATATATTTTTTTCGAATCCATTGATTTGTTATGTTTAAATTGTTTTTGATTGTCTAATGATGTTCATGATGTTGTGTGGATTGATTCTGGGCAGGAAAACTCAAGAACCAGTGCTTAATTCGTGAGATGCCATTTTTAGGGTTTTGACCTAGGTTTGGGGATCTTCGATTAGATGAATATAAATTAATTTTAAAGACATAGAATTGATCGTGTGAATGTTTGGATCATGATGCTGGTTTCAATTTTGCAAAATCTTACAGTTTGGTTGCTTGTTGATGATTATAGGTTCTGCTGGGAATATTTGTTTCGCAGGAAAACTTGTAACTATTTTCGCAGGAAAAATTGTAGGTTTCAAGGAAGAAGAAGGTCATCTCCCGCGCGTTCGCAAATTCAAATTATTGTTAATTTATTTTATTATTGTTCTGTTGTTTGTAATCACACGCGCATGTGTGTCCTGGTGGTTAGGCTGAAGCGTATTTGCTACAAAGGCCCTGGTTCGATTCTTGGCCATGGCATTGTTTTTGTTTTATTTTTCAGGATAAAGGAAGATTCAATATATTATGAATCATGGTCAACAAACTAACAGTTGGGCTCTTCCAGCCGGGTGGTGAGGTGCGCGTTTGTGAATATAAAGGTCCTGGGATCAAATCCCACCCCAGGCCTTTTGTTCATTTATTTTTCTGGATTTTCAAGGGCAAGGCACAAAAACAACTATGCTCCAATCTTTATCACCTGCGTGTGGGCTAGCCTGATGGTCATTATTGTTGCTGGTAAACATGAGGTCTTGGGATCAAATCCCACCAGGTTCCTTTTCTTTTCCTTTCTTTTATTTTTCTTTTATTTTCTAGTTTAATTCAATTGGTTTAAATAATTAACATATTATTATTTATATTATAAAATATGTATATATATTATGTAGTCTAATTACTCTTAAAATAATTTTCTAGAAAAATATAAAACTCTTGATTTTTTTATTTTGCATAGTTTTATATTAATTAAGATAACTTTATATGATTATTAAAAAATAAATTTTTGTATATAAGTTAACCCTAATTTTCATAAATCCTAAAAAATAAAACCCTAATTTTATAAAACTCTGAAAATATTTTTTTAAATACAAATCTAATTCTATTTCTTTGTAATTTTATTTTCTAATGTAATTATAATGTACATTTGTTTAGTATGATTCATGTAAATAATAAAAATATAATTAAAAATTGTTTCTATCATCTAAAATATAAATATATTCCATATTATTAAAAATTAAATTTTGGTAAATATACTTATAATTTATTTTTCTCTTTATATATTAAGTAAATACTTTTTATAACTATTGTTTAGAAAATAATTGAATTCATAATAATTAAGTTTTGTGGTTATAATATATTTAAAAAAATAATTTAATAATTTGTAAATTAAAATAATTGTATGTTCATGTTTGTTTTATCTAAATATAATTTGTTCATATTAAAACTTGTTAATTCCTTATCCTTATAATATTTTAACTTTTATTATTCTTATTACTAACCATTTTATTTTGTTAATTTTACATTAATTATTATGCTTATTATTTTACTAACTTTATAATTTTTTATTATTATTTATTAACCCTTCTTATTTTATTACTAATTATTTTTATTGCTTATCACTAACCCCTTTATCTTTTATTATTTATTGCTTATTTATACTTTATTTATTTTTATTTAATTATTTTGCTTATTATTTTTATTATAATTTTGTAATTGTTTCCCGGTTGTAATGTTGTAATTATTTTAATTATTTTTGTCATGGTTAGTAATTAGGGAGTGTAACAACATGTATGCAATATTAAAATAAATTTAGATAATTTTTAATATAAGATAATTAAATTAAACACGACACACACGTAAGTCGATTTTAATCGCCGTCTCACTTCCTAAGGTTATCCCTCAAGTTGCCTACGAATAATGGTTAAGTGGGGTGTATAAAGCAAGTCCCTCGAAAGAAAATCATCAAAGTCCCTTATGGTTGCCTTTACGGATCGAGTCCCTTCGAAATAAATGATGATAGTCCCTTCTTTATGCTTATTACACCCCACAATGGCCTTCAAAATCAAATTGTCCCTCACATGTCCCTTTACATCCAAAGTAAGGACTACCTACTCCTTAATAGTAGGGATAGTCTTACTAAGGAAAGGAAAAAGAACAAGAAAGACCTTAAACACTAGGGTAGGTTACTCTTAGATACTTGCTCACTTCAAAACTTTTTCACACTTAAACAAATTTCAAACAAATTTTCAAACAAGTTTTTAACACATCCTTACGTGGATTATTTATTAACTATTCTGAAAATTTTTCTATTCACACACTACACTTTCAAAAACAATTTAAAGTGAGCTTAAGTACCTAAGAGCCCATGGATAACCATGGATGAAAAGGGTGCTAATACCTTCCCTTTTCATAACCTACCCCCCGGACCCAAAATATTCTCTTAAGGTCTTTCCTGTTCTTTTATACCCTTTCCTTTTGGATAAAATAAAAGTCGGTGGCGACTCTTGCTATCCGCAACATTACTTAAAGTCAGTTCTCCCACCGTGTTACACCTGCCTGCGAAATTCTTCAAAACTGGTCGCATCATCCTAGCCCAGGTTATCCCCTACTTGCGCAAAGTCACACACCGGCCGCCCATATGACTGTGCTTCCAAGAGAAGGGGAACCTCCAGATCCTCCTACGAATCGGTCGATCTTCAGCGTCCAACCGAGGCACTTCGTTCTCATCAGTGTCGTTGCCCATAAAGCTGATCGTCCTAGTAGCTCATTTGGTCAAAGGCTCGATCAAAATGTAGTCACCTTTGAATGACCTAATCGACTCCGAGTGTGCTTTGAAAATTTTAGCCCGCTGCTTGAAAGAGGTTAACCCTTTCCGATCGGTCCCACGCCCCACCAGGCGTTGCAGAGAGAATAACCGAAAAAAGAGAGGAAGGGTAGCCCCCGCTCCCAGATGCTCGCACGTCATCTCAAATGCCCTCATAAAAGCATACGAGTTAGTGTGCAGCTGCGACGGGGCTACTCCCAGATAACCAAGTACCGAGCACACCAGATTGCTAAAGGGCATCCTAATTCCCAAAGTCGTGATGGCGTACTCGTACATAGAGAACTTCCTTCCATCGAACTCTGAGAAGATACGGTCATCGTCGCCCGGGCAGGTCACCCTCTAATGATCGAGATCCCCCATTATTGGCAAAGGATCCGCTCGCGGTCGAGCATACGAAGAAACTTTGTCTAGTAAATCTTCTACGACCCACTCCTCGGGGGCCAACACCCTGGCTTCTTCTTGCGCGACCTCGGGAGCACCAACCTCTTCCCCAAAGGCTTTTCCAGCATCACTCACCTCGGTCGACTCCGAATCCCCCAAGGAGCTCCCAGAATTAGACGGAACAGTCTCAGAGGAGCCTGGGTCCTCCGATGAGCTCTCCTCTGAGAAGATGTCGAAGGGATCGACGAGCACATTTTCACCTGAAAAGTATAGGAAAGGCGTTAATGAATTCGATCAGAGCATCAAATCCACCCTTCCACTACCTATCAAGTGAAAGGACGCACAGCGGCCCGAAAATAGGGTTCCGAGCAAAAGCCCCAAACGATCAATGCCCAGAAGGGCGCAAAACCCTAGCCTCGACCGAGACCACCGCCCACCATGAAACAAGGTCCAGGAAGGCGGAACGCATCTACTACTAGACCTAAAATCCATACATTGCCTTAATCTACCGGTAAAACCAAATCCTAAATCGCATGCATCGCTATTTATTAAAAACTAAGTCTAAAAAAGCAGAATAGAAGTCTAACCTTGACCTTGAGATACCATTACTGAGAAATATGTTGAGAAGTATGATGGTCGATGAAAGCTTGCGGTGGTCGGCAACAGTGAACAGTACACAAGTGAACGAACAACAAAGGAGGAAGAAGACGAAGCGAAAAGTTCTAACTGTGGGAAAGCATTACTATTTATAGGGAGAAGGGGCACGTGCACTGGAGCGTGACCCATATCCCTAGGCAATTATAACCTACCCGCTAGGCCCTATAATAGTCGTCAGAACATTAAATTGACACAAATCCCAAGACACGGTACCTTTTCGTTTCCACTTCCTCTACGCTGACCTGTGGGCGGGACGCTCGACTTTAGTCATCACTTCCTCGACCGAAAGCAACGACTTGGGGGGCTTCTGTTCCGGACTGGCCCAACCATCAAAATTGGGTCATATCTGTCTCGCGGCCCAACGACCCACCAAAAACCCGACCACGCTTGGAGGTATGGAGTCGATTGCTCGACTTACCCTCGGTCAGACAACTACACTGTCGGGCGAAGAGCCTGTCGAGCAAGCTCTTTCTCGCCCCAATGGCTAGTTCCTAATCACCGTCGATTATCACGGGATCCGCAATCCGCGCCCAACATTCTGGGCCAATGAGCACTCACTTGGACCAGTATATAAACCCTCTCATTTGAGAGGGTCATGTATTCAAATCTAGACCCAACTATATTGTACTTGCTCACTCGTTGCTTGTTCTCTGACTTTAGCATCGGAGTGCCTTTGCAGGTACACCCCCATCTTTTCTCAATCATCAACAACACTCGTCCATGCCTGACGCGGCTAAATCGGATCCTAATCTCCAGGTACGTTCAGTTACCTTGTTAGTGTAGAGTTTGTTCCAAGGTGGAAATTTGTGGTATTTTGGATCAAACTCTAGTGTCGACAAGGGTAGTTTCATGGTTCGACAGAAGGTTTAGTATGAAGTCGAAGTCTGTTCACATACTAATCTTGTATGTTGTAGTCGTAGTATGTTCAAGCATGCAATAGTCGAAATGATATGATTATTAGCATGTCCATTTGGGTCTTGCTTGTAAGCCAAATTGTTTAAGCTAACTTAGGGTACAAGTTAACTTAAACAATTGGGCTTATAAGCAAGACTCAATTCGACATGCTCACAACATATATATTATATTATATAATAATGTAGAAAAAATAATTAATTTCATATAATAATAATTAGGTTACCTTGGGGAATTGACATGATACATTAATTTCTACGACTCAGTCGTAAGAAATGTCTGCCATTTCCGCATCCTCGTGGTTGTATGTGTCTTAGTGCTCTCTGAGGCGGTGGTGGTGGTTCCATATGAGGTATTTCATAGGAAACCGTTACTGAATATTGTGTTGGATCAGATTCAAGAAACTCGTGTATGAAGACCCATGAAGATGAAGTCAAATCAGTAAGGTTGTCCAGATTGAAAGGGTTGCCTATGCCTTCATAGTTTTGTTGAGTTGGTTAGGTTGATAAGGTCATGTATGAACGGTAGCCGAGTTGGTTGAACGATGACATTGGTGTGAATGTTTGGGTGGGTAAAAATTGATGTGGTGTTGTAGGCACATAATTTCGACACCATGAGTTTAAGATGTAAAATCATTTTTGCTAAGGAGATAGTCACCCGATAAAGGAGAAAAGAAATAGAGATTTTCAGAAGTTCTGTGACAAGACCATATGCTCAAGTATTTCGACAGGAATACAAAGAATGTTCTAGCAAACAGAGTTTGAAGATCTTTTTATTATAGTTCAGCATTTGACAGAATTTGAAGAATTGGTATGCTTTTCGACACTTCGACAGAAGGTAGGTTGGAAGAGGTTGTTCGACGAAAGCATTATCTTGTAAGGTTTGAAAAGTTTTGTCCTCTTCGACAATTCAAAAATGAAGAGATGCAGCGTTTCGTCATAAAGAGAAAGAATTCAAATTTGAAAGTTACAACCTTTGGCAATTGGACGCGTGGAAGCTTCAGGAAAAGAAGAGTGCATGCAGATTGACAAGTGTCAATTAGTTAGGATTTTTCCATTTTAGGCAGTTATTTTGTTTGTATATAAATAGGGTAGTTGTTGTAGAATTCTGTGTGTGAAAACTTGTACAATAATCCTGTAAAATACTCTAAGTACCCAGTGTGAGAGAAATGAGTTTGATATTTGGAGAAATGTATGTGTTGAACACCAACTTTATTTAAGTTATTTAAATTACTAGTCTTGTTTCGTCAAATTATTTTACTTTCAGTCTCTTTATTTTCCTGCAAATTTTATACTCTTTCTACCATTTTCTTGCCTTTGTTCAACCTTTATTTTACTTTGTTTTTACATTCAAACATTCAAGATTTTAAAATCATTAACAAAATAAACCACAAACAATTATCAAACACTAAGAGTAATTCGACAAAATTGCACATGTGTCCTAGGACTTGTTTGGTTTGTCCTGCAAGTAACCCAGTCCTGTAAAAGGTTGGTTAACCAGAGGTTGTTCGTCAGAAATCACAGTGAACAAATTGGCACACCCGGTGGGACTAGTGCAATTGTAAAAATTAATACGAATCCTCTTAGTTAGAAAGTTTCTTGCTGCGTTGTATGATTCTTAGAAGCGGTAAATTAGCCGTAACCGACGTAGAAAGACCAAAAAGAACAAGAGGAAGAAAGATGGCTAATCTGCCAAATACTTTAAACAATCCTAACGAAACCATTCCAGTGTCCAATCCTATCCCTTCGTCAGAAGGAGGTGCAAGTTCTGACCCTGTTTTAGAACAGATTAGGCCTTCATTAGCGGATTCGATACCAGTGGGTTCGGGATCCCAAAATGCGCCTGGTTCTTCCACCATGGGGCACTCAATGCCCATGGGAACGCCTCCTCCTGGAGGAAATACCTTTAGGCCATTCATTAATTATTTCATGCCCATGTCTGGTAGAGAACAACCATACGGAATGCCAACTTCAATGATGGTGAATTTACATAATTCATCACCATTGTTTTTTGATGCTATGGCTCAAATGTATTCACCATTACAGGGGTCAGGATATGGTGGAAATGGGAGTAGATTAAATCAGATTCCATCAGGATTCCATATGCCAACCATTACGAACCATTTTGCGCAAGTAATTCGTCAACAGATGGATAAAAGTAACCCTGATATGGTACAAGCATTGACACAACAAATGGGGGAAGTGTTCAACCCTTTAATACAAAACACTACCCAAACAAACCAGATATTGGCAGAACAAATGGCACGTATTGCTAGTTTTTTTGGAGTCCCTCAAACACAACAAAGAATACAAATAAATCAAAATCTTGTTAATAGGCCTGTCGGAGAAGAACTTACCATAAACCAAAGGCCATTAGGAAATCCTCAGGAAAATCCTAGGGGCCAAGAGGTAGTAGTCGAACAACCTCATGTAGAAAACCCCGTTCGACAGGAACCTAGGAGAATAATAGTTCAAAGAGACCAAAACGCTGATGAAATATTGCAGCAGAGAATGCGTTGTAACAATTTGCCTGTCGAAAATAACATTGCAACCATGGTCGAAAGAATAATGGCGCAAAATAGGGTGAATGTAGGATTACAAAGGCCCAGTTATACTTCCCCTTTGTCCGAATACGTTTTGCAACAAGAATTACCACCAAGGTGGAAAGTCCCTAAATTCACCAAATTTTCAGGGGATACTAGTGAATCCACCATAGAGCACATAGCGCGTTATTTGATCGAAGCAGGAGAGATTGCTAATAATGAGAACTTAAGAATGGAATATTTTCCAAGTTCTTTGACAAAAAATGCTTTCACTTGGTTTACTTCCTTGCCTGCGACTTCAATATTTACATGGACCCAATTGGAAAGATTGTTCCATGAACAATTCTATATGGGGCAAACTAAGATAAGTTTGAAAGAATTAGCAAGTGTCAAAAGAAAATTCTCTGAACCTATAGATGATTATCTAAATAGGTTTAGATTATTGAAGGCTAGATGTTTTACACAAGTGCCAGAACAAGAATTAGTCGAAATGGCTGCAGGGGGTCTGGATTATTCCATTAGGAAAAAACTAAACACCCAGTATTTAAGAGACATAGCACAACTAGCAGATAGAGTAAGACAAATAGAAAGGCTAAAAACTGAGAAATTTAGATCGAATAAAAACAAAAAGGAAAGAGTGGCCTATGTAGGGATATGTTAAGACGAAGATTATGACGAAAACGAATCCGTCATTTTCGACGAACAGGAAATTGATCTGGCAGAATTAAAACAAGGCCCTCCGTATTCCTGTAAAGTTTTAGCTCCGTTGAATGGGAAGAATCCAGTCGAAATTGAAAGAAATGATAGGTTCCTTAAAAGAACTTACACATTCGACATCACCAAGTGTGATGAAATTTTCGATTTATTAGTTAAAGATGGTCAATTAATAAAACCAGCAGGCACAAAAGAGCCTCCTGTAGACCAACAGAAAAAGAGAGGTTTTTGCAAATACCATAATTTTTTGGGTCATAAAACTTCTCAATGTTACCTTTTCAGGGATCTTGTCCAGAATGCAATTCAGAACGGAAGGCTGAAATTTGGAGACAAAGCTAAGCAATAGATGAGGATTGACTCTAATCCCATGCAGGTTGTGGAGGCCAACTATGCTGAACCAGAGATGGTGAATGTGGTCGAAATGGAAGTAATGTCTGAAGGAAGTTTTGAAATGGTAGAAGCAACTGAGGGCTTTGACACCAACTTCACCATGATAGAGGCTGCCGAGGGCTTCGACACCCATGTGAACATGGTGGAGGAGGCTGATGATCTCACTGATCAGGCTGAGGAGTTAATATCTGAAGACTTTGTGGCAAAACCAGCCATAATTAAGGTTGCTGAGGATCTTGACACTAAAGAAATAAGTGATTACACCAACACAGAGGAAACTACTGACAATTTCGACAACCAGGAAGAAGTCAAAGCTACTGAAGGCTTCGACAAAAGGAACATAGTCAAAGCTAGTGTAGGCTTCGACAAGAAGAATAACAACAAAGGTATTGAGCATGGAGTGGTCTGGGACACTCTAGGAGAGCCCAGTGGAAAGTTTGACTTTATGGTGAAGTATTCTGCACCACCAAGCTCTAAAACTGACATCAATGAAATCAAACCCACAAGATGGGGAGATCTCTTCAGAGATGTTGACGAGGAAACAGATAACAAGGCCCTCATTACCAAAAAAGAGGCCACTGGAGGCCTTAGTCATAACAAAATTGAGAAAGTAGAAATTGTTGACAATGTCCACACTGTCGAACCAGTGAATGGAAGCATTACCAGAATTGAAGAAGATCCTATTGAATGTTGCGTGCAGCCCACCCCTCATGGAATTCTGCGCAGAACAATGGAAGATCCAAAAGAAAAGTCAGTTGCACAATACTGTAAGTATATCCACAAAGGCCTACGCCCAAAAAGCAGTTTGGATCAGTTAAAAAGGAATATCCCTGAGGAGATGATGCTAGTCGAAAAGATGAACAAACTAAAGATTACAAGTGATCAGAATGCAGACGTTCATATGGTGGAGGTCACTCAGAAAACACAGCTATATGCCAGCAGAAAGAATCATCAAGAGGAACATCAGAAGTTTGTTTATCCGAAAGATGATGAAAGTCTGGTGGAATTCATCCAAAGATGCCAGAAAAAGAATGCAGAGGTCATGCTTTGTCCAAGGTGTAGTGTTGTATTCGACAAAAAGGCAGCCAACCATCTAGAAGCAATGGAGAAGGCCAAAAAGAGAGGGAACTGGGGAGCAGTCCCACCAGTCAGACATGAGAGGTTTGATCCAAGAAAAAGGGAGCATCATAACCAAAGAATGGGAGAAAGGCGTTATAACACCTATAAGCCATCCAACAAGGCAAATGATGACAAATGGGTCCAACCCGTAAGGAATGCCCAAGGTCAGAAAAGGTGGAAAAGTTTTGAAGTAAGTAGAGGTGCTTCGATAGAGATAAAAAAGGAAGTAGAAAAACCAAAGCCAAAATACGTCTCTGAAAATTACAAGGGGAAGAACCCCATGTCGAGGTCTCAATGGAGGAGGTTTCAAAGGCAAAAGAGAGCCGAAAAAGAAACTGCAGAACTGAACAGGGATGGTAGAAATAAAGCTGAATCAAGTAAGTTTATGCAGCCAATAAGCAAAGGAGAGTCTCTGCCAAAAGAAGAGCCTTCTCAGAAAAACAAATCAAGCAACATAACAGAAATGTCAAAGACTAACAACAAAATGCCAGAAGACGAAGAAGTGACTGATGACTTCAAGTCAGATTCTGAAGCGTCCTTCGACGGAACATGCAATGTGGTTTCAGTATTGCCTAGAGATTATGACAGAACAATGGAAGTGGAGGACGGAGAGGATGATATGGCAGATGACAGCATATGGCTTAAGCTTGTGTGTTACTATGTGATGAATAATGGCTGCGTCGAAGAGCAGAATGCATTATTTGAAGAGCCAGATGATGCAATGAAGGCCCATTTGAAACCCTTGTTTACAAAAGGGAAAGTAGAGAATGTGGGTGTAAACAAGATCTTGATAGATGGAGGAGCAGCTGTCAATCTAATCCCTCATTATATGATAAAGAAGATTGGCAAAGACGACTCAGACACCAAACCTCACAACATGGTGTTGTCTAACTATGAAGGTAAGGTAGGAACAACATTGGGGGTGATACAGTTGAACCTAATTGTCGGAACCATTACCAGACCTACAATGTTTGTGGTGATAGCATCAAGAGCAAACTACAATCTGTTGCTAGGAAGAGAGTGAATCCATGGGATTGGGGTTGTACCTTCATCCATGCATCAGAGGATAGCAATCTGGAGGCCAGATGGGATTGTCGAAAACATAGAGGCAGACCAAAGTTACTTCATGGCTGATGTGAACAATGTTACTAGTCGTAACTTCGACAAAAACTTGGCTCATATAGCACCTTGCAACCCTGCTGGGTTCGACTTGACAACCTCCGTCAATGCATATTGTTCCATGTATCTCCACCCTACGCATGGATTCCAGTGGGACAAAGAGATAATTGGAGAGACAAATTATGCTTGGGGAACCACTCATGTTAATCCAACTGGGTGGGGAAGTGAATTCAGTGAAAATGACTGAAGCATCAGCAATGGAAAGGATTACGGCTTATATAGCCGAAAGCAAACTCAAATCGGCCCTTGAGGCTGAAGTAAAATACATGGCTGTTAAAGCCAACGCACAAACTGTCGAAGGACAACATTCTCAAATTGTCAAAGAACAACATCTTCAAGAGAATGTTGGGGAACAATGTGCAAAACAAAGTATTGAAGAAAACTTTGATGGCGAATGGCAAAATCAAAGGCTTGACGCTATTTATGATGACGAACCCCTGGGGTTTGAAAAAGATCCAGCCCCAACAAATATGAAAATGGTGGCGCATGATCCCTTAGAAGAAATTAACTTAGGATTGGGGGCAGAAAAAAGGCCAACTTACATCAGTGCTAGGATGGATCCTCAGTTCAGAGTCGAAATAATCCAATTGCTAAATGAGTTTAAAGACTGTTTCGCATGGGATTATGACGAAATGCCTGGTTTAGACAGGAACTTGGTCGAATTGAAGTTGCCAATAATGGAGGGAAAAAAGCCAATAAAGCAAACTCCCAGACGCTTCGCACCAGAGATCCTATCGAAAATTAAAGAAGAAGTTGAAAGACTTCTAAAATGCAAATTCATCCGTACAACGAGGTATGTCGAATGGATTGCTAACATTGTTCCTGTGATTAAGAAAAATGGCAAGCTTAGGGTATGCATTGACTTAAGAGATTTAAACTCAGCTACCCCTAAGGATGAATATTCTATGCCAGTAGCAGAAATGCTTATAGATTCTGCAGCAGGCCATGAGTATTTGAGTATGCTTGATGGATACTCTGGCTATAACCAGATTTTTATTGCTGAAGAAGATGTTCCAAAGACAACTTTTCGTTGTCCAGGGGCAATAGGAACATACAAATGGGTAGTCATGCCCTTTGGTTTAAAGAATGCTGGAGCCACCTATCAAAGGGCAATGAATTCTATTTTTCATGATTTCATTGAGACATTTATGCAAATTTATATAGATGATATTGTGATTAAGTCTGTCTCAGGTTCAAACCATATTGACCATCTTCGACAATCCTTTGAAAGGATGAGGAAGTTTGGTTTGAAAATGAATCCCCTTAAATGTGATTTTGGTGTGCAGGCGGGTGATTTCTTAGGTTTTGTGGTCCACAATAAAGGGATTGAAATTAATGAGAACAAAGCCAAAGCCATAATGGAAGCAAAAGCGCCATTGAAAAAGAAGGAATTGCAGTCTCTACTAGGGAAAATCAACTTTCTTAGAAGATTCATCTCCAACCTTAGTGGAAAGACACAAGCTTTCTCACCTCTACTTCGATTGAAGAAGGAAGATTTCACTTGGGGGCAAGAGAAACAAGATGCTTTCAACAAAATCAAAGAGTATATGCCTAGCCCTCAAGTTCTAATGTCTCCTTGTCGAAAAAGAAGTATGAGGCTTTACATCTCAGCATCTGACAGAACATTGGGAAGCATGCTTTGTCAGGAAGATGAATATGGCGTCGAAAGGGCCATCTATTACCTCAGTAGAGTCTTAAATGATGTTGAAACTAGATATAGTATAATAGAAAAACTATGTTTATGTGTATATTTCTCTTGTATAAAGTTAAAGCATTATATAAAACCCATTGATGTATATGTATCTTCTCATTTCGACGTAATAAAACACATGTTGTCTAAATCCATTCTACATAGTCGAATTGGAAAATGGGCTTTGGCATTAACTGAATATTCTTTGAAGTATATGCCTCTAAAAGCTGTCAAAAGACAAGTGGTTGCTGACTTTATAGCTGACCACTCAATAATTGAAAGTGAAATAAAATACGTCGAAATAGAACCTTGGAGATTATATTTCGACGGTTCCAGTCACAAGAACGGAACTGGTGTTGGGGTGTTGATTATTTCTCCTAACAAAATTCCAACAAAATTCAAGTACAAAGTAGAAGGCTTGTGTTCAAACAATGAAGCAGAATATGAGGCTTTGATTGCTGGACTTGAAATATTGTTGGAATTGGGGGCAACAAGAGTCGAAATAATGGGTGACTCTGAGTTGGTAATAAAACAATTGACAAAAGAATACAAATGTGTCAAAGAGAATTTGATCATGTACTTTGTAATAGCCAATAAACTCCTCAAGAAATTCGACAGTGCAGCTTTTAAACACATTCCCAGATTGGAAAATCAGGAAGCAAATGACTTGGCTCAACTGGCATCAGGCTACAAAGTGTCGAAAGAAAATTTGGAGAAAGCTATTGAAGTAAGAGGAAAACTATTATCCACCAAATTGTCCCCATCAGATTTGGAAACAATAAGACTGGGTTATGGTGACGAAGAAAATTTTGAAATTTTTAATGTAGATGATCCAGAGGTGGGAGATTGAAGAAAACCTATTAAGGATTATTTACAAAACCCAAACCAGACAGTCGAAAGAAAAATTAAGTATAGAGCTTTAAGCTATGTACTTTTTGGAAATGAGTTAGTTAAAAAGACTGCAGAAGGAGTCTTACTAAAATGCTTAGGTGAGACTGAAGCATATATAGCTTTGTCGAACGTGCACAGTGGTGCATGTGGCGCACACCAAGCAGGTCATAAGATGAAGTGGTTACTATTTCGACAAGGGATGTATTGGCCAACAATGTTAAAGGACTGTGTCGAATTTGCAAAAGGGTGTCAAGAATGCCAAATTCATGCAGGCATACCTCATGTACCTGCAAATGAGTTACACTCTATTATAAAGCCTTGGCCGTTTAGAGGTTGGGCTTTAGATTTAGTTGGGGAAATTCGACCAGCTTCTTCAAAGGGGCAAAGATACATTTTGGTTGGTGTAGACTATTTTACTAAGTGTATTGAAGCTATACCACTGACGAATGTAGATCAGGAGGCAGTTATAGAATTCATCCAGAAACACATAATTTATAGGTTTGGAATACCAGAAACCATAACCACTGATCAAGGATCTGTGTTTACTGGGAAAAACATGCAGGCATTTGCAAAAGAAACAGGTTTTAAGTTATTAACTTCGACACCCTATTATGCTCAAGCAAATGGACAGGTCAAAGCAGCCAACGAAGTTGTGATAAATCTGATAAAAAAAGCATGTGGGTAAAAAACCTAGAAATGGGCACAAGACTCTGGATCAAATTCTTTGGGCATGTCGAACGTCTCTTAAAGAGGCAACTAATTCTACCCCATTTAAGTTAACTTATGGGCATGATGCAGTATTACCAGTTGAAATCTATTTACAATCAATACGAATTCAGAGGCATCATGAAATTCCATCTGAGACTTATTGGAGTATGATGATGGATGAGTTAGTTGATTTAGACGAGGAGAGGTTGCGTGCTTTAGAGTTGATAAAGAGGCAGAAGGAAAGAGTCGAAAAGTTTTACAATAAGAAAGTAAAATTTAAAACCTTTTTAGTTGGTGATCTTGTTTGGAAGGTGATTTTGCCAATGGACAAGAAAGATAGATTAATGGGAAAATGGTCTCCTAAGTGGGAAGGACCTTTCCAAATCTTAAGAGTTTTTTCAAATGGCGCATATGAAGTCGAAGAAATAGAAAAATATAAAAGGATACTGAAAATAAATGGCAGGTATTTGAAAAAATATAAGCCAACATTGCAAGAAATAAAGATAGAAATGGAATAAATTCATGAATTGCAAAATTTGTCTTCGCCAAACAGATGGCGTGGGTAACATTACATATAAAAAGCCTTGAAAGGCTGCCAAAGAAAAACAAATACAAAAACCTATTTCTATTACAAACTATTGTCGAAGAAAAGTTTCTTTGAGTTCGTCGAATTTTTTCTGTTGAAGTTGAATTCGACGTTCACAAAGGCTTTTACTAAAGACAATTCGTCAATTTCTCTATTGAGTTGCTGAGCTATTTCTGCATGTTGAAGCCCCTTTTGAAGTTCTCTGTCAATCTCCTCTTGGTTGGGTTGTTGAAGATTGGCTTGACGTTCTTTCTCTTGAAGAATCTTCTTCTGGAGTTCGACAATTTGAGCCTGGTAAGTCTGGATTTTGCTTTCACATTCAGTAGCAGCTTTGGAGTAGTCTTCAGAAAGTTTGTTTAGTTCTGAGATTCTTTCGGTCGAAGAAGCTACAACATTCCACTCTGAAACTTGTTTCTCAGACTTGGTTGTGATGTTCTGAGAAAACTCCTTCTGGCGAAGTAAGTCAGCACTTACCGAGTCAATCATAGACATCAAATCCATTACCAGACGGCTTTCCTCAGTAGAAGCCTCCAAGAGATTAGCCTGTTTTAGAAGTTTTTTCAAATCATATTGGGCAGTAGGCTTTTCGACCAGAACTTTGAACAAGTCTACCCCAAGGATTTTAGTCTTGATCTCAGCCATGACAACATCAATTGATTGAACTTCAGAGGTAGCTCTAGAAGTTGTCAAACTGCTGTATGAGGAATCCTGAAAGTTGTGTCGAGAACTGAGAAGAGCCTTCAGATATTCTAGAGGTTTTCTTACTTTCAGACTCTCAATTTCTTCATGAGATAAGCTTGTCGAACCAGTGTTTGGAGGAGTTTCTGTTTGAGTAGGAATAGGTTGGGCGCTTCCTCCAAGATGCAAGCTTGTATCTGGTTGTTTCGACATATCTTTTTCCTCTTCGACAACCTTCTTGTCAGCTTCTGTTGTATCAATTGGTCCTTGCACTTGTTCATCTTGATCTTTTTCAGTTGTTTCCTCCATGATGAATTCTGGGCGAACATGGGAGTTGTTGTCAGAGGAGTCTTAGTCACTGATGTCGAATTCACTGTTGGTTTGAGGTCCATAAGCACCAGCGTCTGGAGTGGCTTCTCCCAGGAGTCGTTCAACCAAAGTTTTCTCAGAATCAAAGAGGATAAGCTTTTCTTGGGCTTTGGAGGTTCCTACGACGTCGAGATCAACCTGAGGACAACAACAAAAGGAAATTAAGTAAAGAAAAAATGCAAGTAAGAAGTGTTTTGAGTACTATTAGTCGAAATGAAAATACCTGAGGAATCTCAATATGGATGCTTGAATCCCCACTCTTCTCACTTTTTGAGTGAGTTTTAGTGTTTGGACTGGTAGGGGGAGTTCTCCTGTTGACAATAGATCTCTGGGATGCTACTGTTTTTATTCTCATACCCTTTTTTTCTTTTGAGAGGCTGTGGCTCAGGGGATTCGTCCTCGGACTCTTCGACACTCACCTCCTTTTCTTCTTGTTTCCTCTTAGTTGCCGGTATACGATTTACCTGAGATGTACAAAAAGAAATGTGTTCAGTGTTAGGAATAATAAAATTTATGCAAGAAAGGTGGAATGATTTTGCATGTCAAGACCTTCTTGGCAGCTGAAGGTGATCTTTCGACCTGTTTGGAGGAAGTCCCTTCGCCAGGGGTTTTCTTGCTAGTTATCTTGACAGCTGAAAGGAAAGAAAATGAATGAACATGGATATAAAACATAAAAAAGTTAGAAATAAGGAGAGGTTGAATTTCTTCGACACCTTCAAGAATGGGAGATTCCACACGAACGTGTTCTATTCCAATATGAAGGTGCCCTGGGAAGTTGTCCAAATGATACTTCGTCGGAACCACACGTTCAACAAGTTTTTTGCGAGACTCACGAAGCAGCTTTAAGTCAGACCCACACACAAACCAATCTGGAAATGAAGGGCACAGGGCCACACCAAATTCTGCAGAAGGAAGTGGGGGAAACCTTGGAGGAAACATGGTGTAAGCAAAGTTGTAGTGTGCATGTGATGGAATATATGGAGGCAACTCCAACTTATCCATTTTTTCTAAAAATTTCTGTTTTAAAGTCACTGCTGCTTCGCCTATGGTTCGACGAAGATCATTTGGCCTGTAAATAGTTTCAAAATATTTTTGAAAATTTTGAATCTCTTTGATATGTTTGTCCGTACCTTTCTTCTTTTTATCCTGCACAAAAGCAAAAGCGTTCGTCAGGTACATTGTAAAAGTTGCTACATCGAAGAACTTGGTGAGGTAGTATTCTTTCCACCAGACGTCGAAATCCTCAGTGCACAGATGGGTTGGTCAAAAAATTACAGGGTGGACTTCCAAGGATGCGTCGAAGAATTTGTGATACAGTTCTAAACTTTTTTCTAAGTTATGAAAGGAATTGTAGAACAGGATGGAACCTTTTATGGGATAGATAGGTTTGGTTCTCGTTTGGATTAACCCAAATTATCTAACCACCAGATTAGGCTGATAGACAATAAGAGAAATCTTGGTGTTATTCAGGCTGTGATGAGAAAAGAGATGTCTTGGTGTGAGGAATGATTCCCAAATGGATATGTATGAGTCCTCTTCCTTCTGGTGTTCTACAGGAAGCTGTCTGGTGAACCATTTAGGGCCTACAGTCCTGTTGGCGAAGGGTGCCATGGATGGTGTGAATTTGTAACGTTTTGCAAACATCATCACATAGCTGGTGAAGGCTTGTCGAAGGCTTATCCCTTCATCAGTTGGGGTTAGTTTGACTAGCCTAGGCCATTCGACACGCCTATCCTTCACTTCTTCTTCGTCTATTGGGTTTTTGATGGGAATGCAGGTTTCAAAAGTGGCATTCAACCACAGTTGTAGAAGCCAGAAAGGACCTGTCAAGCTGATGTTCCCCTTTTCTTTGATGGTTTTCAGGTTGTTTACACTTTCGCTAAGAGACTCATAAAGATTCGCCAGAAGCATTTCACTTAGACAAAAGGTAACTCCAGCATGAAGTTTGTTGGCAATAGTGATGTAACTCCTGGAAACTTGAAGAGATCTAGTGCAGAAGACAAACTTTGCTAGCCACAGAGTGAGGAAAGCCACATGCTCTTTATCAGAGACTTCTTCAGTGTCTTTACCTTGGTGATGTGCAATAAACAGGGAGTAGCCAGCATGCTTTGTGTCGAAGCCTATAGGGTCTTTGTTTAAATGTTCAGGGTTAAAGATTTCGCCTATAGGACTAAGACCTGTGATGGCTGCTATATCAAAGAGTGTTGGGGTGACCATCCCACAGGGGAGGTGAAAATTGTTGTAGGTGCTATCCCAAAAATATAGGGAAGCCAAAAACATGTTCTGGCAGTAACGAGGTCTTTCTTTCGACAATTGAATTAGGTCATAGATACCTGTTTTCTTCCAAAATTTTCCCTTAGCCTTTTCGACTCTACTTAGCCAAGCTAGATAATCCACGGGGTCTTTTGTCAATGGAGGACTCCTAAAGATCCTATTTTGATTTAAGTATGATAAATCTAGGTTTGTCGAAGCTAAAAGGGTTTCAGGTTCTTTGGAGGATGTTTCAGTAGGTTGAGGTTTCCTACTTGCACCTATGGGTTTTGAAGCAGAATAAGATAGGTAAAAATCTTTTAAACGAGTCTGATCAGCATTAGGATCAGAAAGTGGACCTAACATTGCTTGGCAAACTCTAGAAATTAAAACAGGAATAAGTACCTGGGATCGGTAGATGCTGGCCTTTTCTCTCTCATTAGGAGGTTCTGGAATATATTGTTGCTGGTTTACTTGCATTGGCCCAGGTAGCGTGTGAGCAGGAGGAAGATCAGTGGTTCCTTTTGTTTTCTTAGCACCTTGATCAACAACGTTCTTTGAGGGAGCCATTGTTGAGAGAAGTTTTGAACTAGAGTTGCAGAGGGATTAATGGAGTTGAAAATGTCTGTTTGGTGAAGAAGAAGTTTAAGAGTGTAAAAAAGATGAAAAGATTTGAAGAAGGGTATTTATAGGAAGAAAAAAGAAGAAATAAATGGAAAAGAGAAGAAAGGAAACGTTTCAGTTTTTGATCATGGGGTACGTGTCCTGTTGATCAACGGTGAAGATCAAAAGGTGGTGGTTGGTGAGAATCCATGATTAGCTAGGTTGTAGGGTTATGGAAGATCGTGTCTAAACGTGGGCTAGATGAGACGTTTTCAGAAAAAGTGAAATCATGGTTTTTCTTGGGACTTAACAAAGTCACGTTATAATTAATGAAACTGACATGGTGTCAGAATAATTTCGACAGCAAAGGATGATTTCTCCAGAGTTTAGTAGAAACATCTTTGCTGGGGGGCAATTTGTAGGCACATAATTTCGACACCATGAGTTTAAGATGTAAAATCATTTTTGCTAAGGAGATAGTCACCAGATAAAGGAGAAAAGAAATAGAGATTTTCAGAAGTTCTGTGACAAGACCATATGCTCAAGTATTTCGACAGGAATACAAAGAATGTTCTAGCAAACAGAGTTTGAAGATCTTTTTATTATAGTTCAACATTTGACAGAATTTGAAGAATTGGTATGCTTTTCGACACTTCGACGGAAGGTAGGTTGGAAGAGGTTGTTCGACGAAAGAATTATCTTGTAAGGTTTGAAAAGTTTTGTCCTCTTTGACAATTCGACAAAAACGAAGAGATGCAGCGTTTCGTCATAAAGAGAAAGGATTCAAATTTGAAAGTTACAACCTTTGGCAATTGGACGCGTGGAAGCTTCAGGAAAAAAAGAGTGCATGCATATTGACAAGTGTCAATTAGTTAGGATTTTGCCGTTTTAGGCAGTTATTTTGTTTGTATATAAATAGGGTAGTTGTTGTAGAATTCTGTGTGTGAAAACTTGTACAATAATCCTGTAAAATACTCTAAGTACCCAGTGTGAGAGAAATGAGTTTGATATTTGGAGAAATGTATGTGTTGAACACCAACTTTATTTAAGTTATTTAAATTACTAGTCTTGTTTCGTCAAATTATTTTACTTTCAGTCTCTTTATTTTCCTGCAAATTTTATACTCTTTCTACCATTTTCTTACCTTTGTTCAACCTTTATTTTACTTTGTTTTTATATTCAAACATTCAAGATTTTAAAATCATTAACAAAATAAACCACAAACAATTATCAAACACTAAGAGTAATTCGACAAAATTGCACATGTGTCATAGGACTTGTTTGGTTGGTCCTGCAAGTAACCCAGTCCTGTAAAAGGTTGGTTAACCAGAGGTTGTTCGTCAGAAATCACAGCGAACAGGTGTTTGTAGTCCCTATTAAATTATTTTGTATTAATATGTGGGAGTATGATTGGTTTAGTGATTGGGTTTGTTGGTATTGGGACTGATAAAAAGTTTGGTTGAACATGGAGATTGGTATGGGGTATGTTCATAGTATTGGATAGTTAGTTTAAACTTGAATGACAACACAATATCGATCATGACTGAATTATGGCGATGCTTCCATTCACGATTTTCATCTTTTGCATAGTTCAACCAATTGGGGTAGTCCCATTTTACTTTTATGGTATTTATTGAAGCATCTTGGAGGACTTGGAATTTCCTGTAGCATGCCAAATTTAAGTTTCACTCGATCACTGTGGTGCCTCTCCACCGCAGTGAACACAATAATCAACGTCTTTGCACTCCACACAACAACGTCTTGTCGATTCACTTCATGCATGCCTTCTAACTTAATATATGGTCTCCAGATAAATTGTACCATAGAAAAATATAAGTTTAGTATATGTTAATATTATGTTAATAATAAAGATAACTCTATTTTAAATAAATAAGTTAGTGACAATACTTTAAGTTTATTGCACTATAATGTCTTTTGAGCCATATTAATTTAAGTTTTTGACCCCATATGAGGCGACCATATGCGCAAGCGACCTGCCAATGACATGGTTACATCTTTGTCATAAAAGGAAATAGGAAAAAACTTCTGACACACACACACCTCTTCGAGAACCAACATATGAATAAACTTTATCCACCACCTTATCACCCTTGGGCTCATCTTGGACATCCTTGACCGGGGAATCGATTCATTGATCAGAGGAAAAACTCTTCTCATCATCCACCAACTAGACGTCACAAACAACTTTAAATATGTCTGTAGAGCTCAGATCTAGCTTATGGTGAAAGAAGGCCATTTGCTTCTTCTCCCCACTCAAATTAAATATAAAAGGTCCCCACCAAATCATCCTTGAGCACATACATCTCCTTTTCTAGCTTTTTCTTAGAGTTGAGGATAAATATATTTGTATTATTTTCTCTAAGACGACATACTTTTGAGCCTTGGTTTCTGTTTCCTAGAGCCTGATTATTAAGGCCTCCCTCTTCTTCTACAAGATCTCTATTATTCGAGCCTTGGTTTTTGCTTTGTCTGAATGGTAAAATCTAGATGCATCCCAATAAAATGATGTTCATATTAGCTCAAACAATGGTAAACTCTTAACACACTATAATGCAATGATATTTATATGGAGTCAATTAGAAAAACAAAATCTAAATGAATATGTTCAAATTTTAATATCCAAACACATCATTCGAAAATAATACCTAAAGGGAAAATGCCCTTTAAATGTGTGTCTTGTTTCAACTTTTATATTTTGCACTTATTTCAGGTATTTGTTTGACTACTCGATGTGAAGCTTAATTTGTTGATGTAATACAAAAATAAATCGTACTTTATTGCTAAACTCTTCATTAGTTTTTGTTTTTTCTAACTAATGTGAGACATTTTATTTCTTCTAACAAACGTAGGACACTGCACTTGGTGGGTGTATTCAATTTTTACTAAGCGAACAAACAATAAATTTAGAATTTCATAGAATTTGAAAATAACACTTAAGAGTGTGTTTGGATAAGATAATTGAGAATTTTTAAGGAATTCAAAATTCTAAACAATTTAAATAATTCAATTGAAATCCATTCATTTTTTATTTTTTTGTTTGGATGAAGTATTAAAGTGATCATTGTTAAATTTTTGGGGTCATTTTAATAAATTTTAAGACTTTTGGGACAAATTTTAAGGGACTAATTTGCAAATTCTTAAAAAATTTAGGGACTTATTTGCAATTTTTTTGGGTAAATTTAAATTTTTCATAAAAAATGAGGATCATCTTATAAAATTTTAAAAATTAATAATAAACAATTTAACATTTACATTATAAAGAGTGAATGAGCAATTTCAATTCATTACTTTTTTGTGTCATTTGAAATTCCTTAAATTTAACTTAAAAAAAATACTTTTTAAATTTACACAATTTTAACAATTCTCCATATTATTTTTATCCAAACAATAGATTTTGATCAAGTCATTTTAAATTCCCTAAAAAATTAGTTTCCCTCAATAAAATACTTTATCTAAACACACCCTCTGACTTTTTAAGTTTACACAATTTTAACAATTCTCCAACTTTTTAAAGGTTTTGAAGTTCAAATCATTTAATATGTTAGGTTTATGTGAGCTAATTATACAACTTATCATATTTTTAAAATTTTAATTTTAAAATAAGGTAATAATAATATAATAAAAAGTCATACATGTTTAAAAAAACACTTGTGTTTGGGTGAAGTAATTAAGAATTTTTAAGGAATTCAAAATTCTAGATAATTCAAATGATTTAATTAGAATCCATTCAATTTTAAATTCTTTTGTTTGGATATACTATTAAAATGATTCATTGTAAAAAAAAATTGGGTAATTTTCTTAATTTTAAATTTTTTGGACCAAACTAAAATATGAAAAATATGGACCAATTTGCAATTTTTTTAAATTTGAAGGACCAATTTGTAAAATTTAAAAATTATTAGGGACTTATTTGCAATATTTTTGAAAATTTTGAAGGTGAATTTGAAATTTTCATCTTGCAAATTTTGAAAAATTAATAATAAAAAATATAACATTCATATTATATATAGTGATGAAACAATTTGAAATTCTCTACTTTTTGGTGTCATTTTAAATTCCTTAAATTTAACTGGAATAAAACATTTATAAATTTACATCATTTTAATAATTCTCCATATTTTTTATCCAAAATAATAGGTTTTGATCAAGTCATTTTAAATTTCTTCAAAAAAATTATTTTTTCTCATTAATATTTGGATGAAACATTTTAATGAGGGAAATTAATTTTTTGAGGGAATTTAAAATGAATTAATCAAAATCCATTGTTTGGATAAAAAAATATGGAGAATTATTAAAATAGTGTAAATTTAAGAATTATTTTTTTCAAGTTAAATGTAAGAAATTTCAAATGACACCAAAAAGTAAAGAATTTGAAATTGCTCATTCACTCTTTATAATGCAAATGTTAAATTGTTTATTATTAATTTTTTAATTTTTGTAAGATGATCCTCGTATTTTATGAAAATTTCAAATTTATCTTAAAAGTTTAAAAGAAATTATAAATAAATCCCTAAATTTTTAATTTTTTTGTAAATTAGTCCATTCAAATTAAAAAATTACAAATTAATCTCTATTTTTCATATTTAAAATTTGTCCCAAAAGTCTTATAATTTATGAAAATGACCTCAAAAATTTAACACTGAATCACTTTAATATTTTATCCAAACAAAAGAATTTTAAAATGAATGAATTTCAATTAAATCATTTAAATTACTTAAAATTTTGAATTCTTTAAAAATTCTCAATTATCTCATCAAAACACATTCTAATTTATTTTAAAGAATATTTTATTTTTCCTTTAATTTAGAGGAGAAAAACCTACATAAATATCTCAAAATATGTCTAATATAATGAATACTTTATTCATATACTTCACACATAATTATTATTTCTATATAATATATAAATTAGATTAATTGTTTATGTTGATAAATTAACAATTTTTTTTATATATTTATAGTCAAAAAGATTAATTAACTGTTTTTATTTATACTTTTTTTTAATGCGAGTTAGACCCCCCCCAAAAAAAATTTTCTCTTCTTGTTAAACCCTAGCGGCTTAAATCTGTCTCCTTGAGTTGAGTATCGTTGCTGCTTCAGTTTCATCAAACATGGCAGACAAGAAGCGGAAGGAGAGGGCCGACGCCAAACGCAGCAGCCGCACCACCGCAACTAAGAAGTCGAAGAAGACCTCAGACGTTCGCCGGAAAAAAACCGGTCCTCATTTGCCTTCATCTTTGAAAAAACAGATTGAAAGTTTAAACCCTACCACTGTTGATATCGATGAAGTTGATAATGACGTATACGAATACGAAGAAGAATTACCTGAAGAAGAATCAAGGAAGAACAAGCGTTACGACCCTGTCTCCGTCAAAGATAATGACCTTTCTTCTGATTTCGAGGTTCGATGAACCCTAATTTGTTTGTCTTCAACCTAATTACCTATTTTTGTTTTTAATTTTTTTGTATAATTTTAATTTCAGTATTCAAATATATTCTGTATTTCATTTTCATGCTTTGGTGATTGATTGATTGATTGTCTGGATGATAAATTCATCCATTTGTATTTATAGGATGAAAATGTGCAATCTGATGATGAAGATGATGATGATTCCGGAGACGAAGATGGTGCGAGACATGCTAGGATGATACAAGCAATTACTGGTAAGAACAAGAGTGTTAAACTTTTTCGTATCATTAGTTGGTTTCCGAAGTGACACAAGTTGGATTTATATCTTAATGTAGGGAAGACTATGATCAAGGATACTGGTATTCCTGAGCTATATCCAGAGTCTGAAGATAATGATAATCACAGTCGCGATGTTGTGGATGGTGATGGACGCGTTAGTATTGACGACCTCCTTGAGCCTCTTCGTGAAAAGCCTGAATTAGCAAATGAATATGCAAAACTTCGGAAGAGAAATCAAATTATCGAGAAGCATGCTAGAACTGTATACGCACCACTTCCCAAGGCGGAACAAGCACAGGTAGATAGGAAGGTAGCATATGAAATGTCAAAGAAAGAAGTCACAAAGTGGCAACCCATTATTAAGAGAAATAGAGAGGCTCCTACTATATTCTTTGATGAAAAAACAGATCTAGGGTTTTCAACTATAGGAGCAATAGCTTCTGAATTTGAACCCAGGACTGAACTTGAGAAGAAAATGGCTGCACTTGTTCAGAATGACAAAATTTTGGAAGCTCATAAAAATGATGGTTTTCGGCTTCTTGAATTAAACAAGGTATGAATGTTGTTTATATTAGTTAATAGTTGGTAATCGGTTTTTACATTAATGACTTTAGCGGATCGTTGAATGTGAAATTTGGTTGTCTCTTTTCTTGCTTGGTGTATAATCCATTAATCATAATGTTAGGGGTGTGCATGGTTGGTTATTTTTAGAAACCAAACCATAACCATTTTCAAACCATTTAAATGATTTGGATTCATAACCAAAACCACAATTTAATTAAAACCGGTTATAAAACCAGTTATAAATTTGGTTATGGTTATATAACCGGTTTAAAAAAAAAAAATCCAGTTTTAAACAAAAAAATCAGAAAATATATATATTTTTTTATTTTGAAAATTAAAAAATTTGTATTTTGGATAATAACCGGATTATAACCAAATCCAAAAAAATTTAACCGGTTAATAACCATTTAATTATATCCGGATTATATATATGGATAACCAAAATCATTAAAAACTAAACCGGTTAATAACCATTCAATTATATCGGATATTTATAATAGATATAGATTTGGTTATGGATTTTGGTCTTACAACCGGATATTTTGCACACCTCTACATAATGCCTTGCATTTTCATTTGTAAAGTTTAATTACTGTGTTTAGCAGTTATGTGTTATGGAGCTTTCTAAATTTTCAATCTCAAACTTGAATTTGGTTGTTAAATTAATGGTTGTTGGATATACTATTTTACAATAGACTCGCTTCAAATAAGATTGTTGATCTTCCCTTTTGATTGGAATAGGATGATATAGATTTTAAAATGATTTTTTTTTTGGGTTTCACAAATGTCTTTACAAATTATTGAATTGAAATCTCCTCTTTTCAAACCGACCTCTCAGTTTTTATTTTATTGTTCTTCCTCATATTCAACTACGAGGAAAGATATATTAACATTCATTGGTGTTGCCGAATATCAGCCATGGCGAATTGCCGGGGCAGGTTTTTTTACAACCGCAATGGCATTTTACGGAGGATATGGTGTTTAAAATGGCCTATTATTAGGTTTCCCTCATTAATATAATTATTATTTATGAGTAGAATAATAGAATAAAATTCTCTTAGGTTCTATTTGGATTGATGAACGGAGCAGTTCAGGATAGAACTTAATGAAATGGAGTGGCACAAAGCGGAATTTATCAGAGATTCCGTTCTATTGTTTTGAGTATTTTTTTTATGATTTAGCGGAATAGAACAAGTTAGTTCTTACCATTGCATCCACCCCAAATTGGGTGGAATGAAAGTTGAAGGATTGGATGGAGTAGAATAAAATGGATTCCATTATGTTTCATTGCACTCCAATAATTATTTGCTAATCCAAACAATGTAATGTGATTATTCACCTCTCCACTCCATCACATACCACCAATCCAAACATACTCTTAGGATCGGTAGTTGTTTTTTCAAGGGTTTTGTAGGGGAGGACCACGTCTATATTTTGGTATTTATTTGATATTTACTTGTTTTTAAAAAAATGATATTATATGCTAATGTATCGTTTTTTTTTTGTTTTTTTTTCTTAAATTTAATTTCAATTATACATCAAAACGTAGACGCAGCCCTCCGAAGCCCTTCCAAAACCCTCCAAAAACCAACTCGCAAAAAGACCTTTATTAGGAAAATTCCATACTCAATTATTTATGCCAAAAAGTAATTGCTTTAACTGCACTATTTAAGTTTCCTTTAACAAAGCTTCATTATTATGACTAAATTTCCGTTTTTTGTTGATTATGATGCTTAATAGGTTTCTATTGAAGATGAGAAGGATAGACAAAACCGGAATGCTAAAATGCGGAGCCTTCTTTTTCGTAATGAACTGAAGGCAAAGCATGTTAAAAAGATAAAGTCCAAGACATATCATCGTTTGTTAAAGAAAGATAGATTGAAGGCAGAGTCAAATCAACCACCAATGGATCCTGAAGCTGCTAAGGAATATGCCATGAAACAAGAACGCCAGAGGGCCGAGGTATACATACATATGCATATATTGTTTTATTGAATAAAAGAAGAAAATTGTTATTAATTATTTTCTCACTTTCCAACTTGTTTTAGGAACGCATGACATTGAGACACAAACATAAAAGTAAGTGGCTTCAGCGTAACATGCAACGTGGTTTAGATAAGCAGGATGAAGGAACTCGTGCTGCTGTGACTGAACATTTTCAAAGACACGAAGAACTGACTAGAAAAATGAAGACTATGGATAGTAGCAGCAGTGATGATTCCAGTAATGAAGATGATGATGAGGATGCTGCTGATTCAGATAAGGCTGACAAGATTTTGCAAAAAGCTAAACAAAAGACACTAAAACTGTTGGAGGAAGATGATGAAATTCCCAAGTCGGGATTGCTATCTTTACCTTTTATGGTAATGATTTATTCTTCCTCTGTTATTTTTATTTTCCTGATATAAGTATAAGTTACCCAACCTCCGATGGCATGTATATGTTTCTAATGCCTACAAAGACTATGGGTTGAACACTTGCATCTTTTCTATGAACTATTATATTTTTAAATGATTTGTTATATGGGTGCTGGAAATGGGATCTTCAACATTGAGGAAGACATATCTTTTGCATATTTTGGTTAAATATTTTTTTGGTATCCAATTTAGAGCTTGAAATTTATCCTTTAGGGGTTTTCTGCTATGAGTTTATGGTCTCCGTCTGACTTATTCTGGTACAGAGGCGTGGATTGGAGAAAAGAAAAGAAGAAACTATTGAAGAAGTCAACCTTACTGTACAAGAATATGAAGATTCCATGAAGAAGCTGGAGGATTCCGGTGGCTCAGAAGATCCAAAAGTAGCATCTACCAGTGGCAGAAGAGTTTTTGGAATGACTAAAAAAGCCCAGATAGTTGATGCTGGTAATAAAGTGAAATCAGATAAATTTTATGATAACAGTGATAGTGATGATGACTTGGAGGTCAATAAATGTGGCGACATTGAGAATCAGGGAAGTGATCTTCCGCAGAAGGATATCATTGATGATTTAATCGGGAATCAAGAAGGTTTTGATACTCGCAAAGAATCTGTTTTCAAGGTGATGGAATTTCTATTTTCTTGGACTTTTTCAGATCTGTTTTGCTTGTTGAGCATAACACATATTATGCATTTCTTGAATCTTGATCACAGAACTTTGACGAGATTGTAAAAAATCCTGGGCCAAAAACCACATATGAAGTTTCCATATATGCCTCAGATAAATGGAATAAGGTATTATATAACGGTTTGTTTTTTAGATCTGCAATCTCTTTCTTGTATCAAAGATATTTTTTCTTCATATCTTCCATATATATGTGGCGATTTGTTGGACTGATGTACTGATAATGAGCAGGCAAAAAACAGAAATGATATAGACACAAACATCAAAAAGTCTCCAAAGTTGAAAGAACCTGTTAGGCCAAATGTAAAGGTATGCAGTCTTTGTATTTATCAAGAATATAGACTGCATTGTTGGTAAAATCTTTGTATTTGTCAAGAATATAGATTGCATTGTTGGTGTAGCCTGACTATGCTGTCATTTTATGTCCTAGAACATTGAAAACGATCAATTGGCAGAGGATAGCGATACAGATAACGAAGGACAAATGGTGGATGGAATTTTGACTTCTGCATCTAAACTATCTTATGAACTTCCATCTCAAGAGGAGCTCATTCGACAAGCTTTTGCTGGGGATGATGTAGAAGATGCTTTTGAAAAGGATAAACAGGAGGTCCTCAATGAAGAAAATCCTGAGCCAGAAAAGCCTCTAATTCTTCCTGGCTGGGGCCAATGGTCTTATGTACAAGAAAAGAAAGGCTTACCATCCTGGGTGATAAAAAAACAGGAAGATGCCCAGAGAAAAAAGGAAGAAGCTATCAAGAGGAGAAAGGATGCTCAGCTAAAAAATGTGATCATCTCCGAGAAATTAGGCAAGAAGGTTAGTGGCATTAAATACAAGGTTTAGGTGTTGGTCCACACCATTCAGTGGCTTGAATCATCTTCCCAACCACCATTGTCTTGTGTAGAGGTTATTTTTCTTCTCTTCTAGTAAATGTGCAAGTTTTGATTTTATTCTTTTGGATGACAGGCTGAGAAACTCCATGCAAAAACGTTGCCCTATCCGTTCACTTCCAAAGAGGTCTATGAACAGAGTATGCGTATGCCCATTGGACCAGAATTTAACCCAACAACTACTATTGGACTTCTTAATCGGCCTGCAGTAAGTTTTTCAGAACAGTTTCTTGGCAAATTGCTCCTTCTACTGTTCGTCTTTATCATCATGCTGCAATTAGTAATAATATTTGGACCGGCCTTCTTCTTGAAGTAGTAAAGCCATTAAATGGATAATAAATACTAGTTGGGTTTTAGAGGGTTCTTGTACCAAATGGAACTACACAAAAATACAGTATGATTTGTACCTGTATTTTTTTGTTAATATATTATTGTATATGCAGGTGGTGAAGAAGTCCGGTGTTATTATAAAACCTATAGAATTTGAAGAAGTGAATCCTCATGATAAATCAGGGCAAGGGTTCATTGAGAACAAGTCGAAGAGAACCAAAGGCCATTCTAGCAAAGCCAGAAAAAAGTCGAAGGATTAGGGAGAAAAAGTTGGTGGGAGGGACAGTGAGTTTTGTTTCTGATCCTGTTCTCTAGAAATATTCACCATTTTCAGTCTATTCTTTGGATAAAAAAAGTGTACTTTGGAGGTTGAAAGGAAAAAAAAAAGTGAAATACAGATTTTAGCATGCGGGGAAGCTTTTCTGTCATCTAAGAGAAATAATAGAACGAACTATGGAGGGTAGCTTTCTGTGTATTAGTATTCATAGGTTAGAATTTTTAATTTATTTTATTTCCCAGTTTGTTATATTTAAGTTGTTAAGGTAGTGTGAAAGAATCTATCATCTGCCACAAATTTTTGATCCTGTAATTTTGTTTCTGGTTGTTATATTTTATGTATGAAGCTGTAGGATCTCATATGTTTGTTTTACAGCCGTTAATGTTTTTGTAAGGATTGTATGGTGAGTGGTGACTGTTGCAGTGGAGTGTGACAAACTTATTTTTCACTATTTTACTTTACGTTATTGAAATAAATATTAAATCAATTTATTTCAAATATATAATGTGATGATGAAAATGCAAATAAATAGATTAAGAGGTTTATATTCTCTGTTTTAATCAACTTTACACCAACTTCATTTAGAGCAGTTTATGTTGTCATATATACAATTTAATCTTAAGGTTAATTTTAAAAAATGGGCCTTCATGTTATAAAATGCACGTGACAACTCGGCCTATGACTCTATGAGATCACCATTCCAAGAGCATCAAGGCAGACGAGGTGGCTCACTATTTTCTTCCTCAAAGGGTAAATATCTCTCATAAGAAAATCAAAGGAGAAGTTGGTTAATGTAGGTCCTCAAGTAACTAAGACCAGAATAAGATATTCTACAAGGGTAACCAAAATTTCCCATTATTTGTGATCAACTAAAATTTATTAAATCTTTGATATCCTATACTTTCTTAATTCAACAAAATGTCCACCTTTGATATATGAGAAATGAAATCATTACACTAGGAATTACACCTACACCGTATACAATCCATTTCTAATATTATATCATTAATTTTCTGTCATGTTTTCAAATGAATGCATCAAAAGCAACACTTTCTATTTTTTCAGTATTGTTATAAATTACTTTTTTAAATTATAAAATTATTATTATTACTATTATTATTTAAATTAATGTGTATAAATATTAAAGTGTACGAGTAACTAATATTAAAATGTATAGATATTATTTAAATTAATATTTTTTACATTATATTAATAAATTTTGATGATTGCTTAAAATTATTTTTAATACTTGAATGTTTGTTAATCAATTTTATTACTATTTTTACACTGTATTAATCAACTTTGATAACTAATAAAATTTATTTTTATTATTTTTAATACCTGAACATTTATTAACCATTTTCATTAATGCATTAAACAAATTTTTACACTGTATTAACCAATTTTAGTGACTAAAAATTATTTTTAATACCGGGACGTTTATTAACCAACTTTATTTCACTACTTTAAAGTCGTTGTTCAGAGATACTGTTCACAGACACTATTCACGCCACTACTCATGATACTATTCACGTGTACTGTTTATGCACTGTTCATAAAAATATTATTTTATTAAAAAAATATTATTCACCATATAAATACGACAAATAGTATATACGGTGTAAGTATTTGGCGTACAAAATGTGTGTAAGGATAACAATGCTCTTGATATATCACAAACATTTCACAAGACCGGTTCAACTCCCAGGGCTGAAACACATCCAACGTACCTAATTCTCCACTAAATCAACCTTTAACTCTTCCACTAGAGGAAAATTGAACCTTGTACCCCTACAATCGTTCCCCTACCCCTACGCTTAAATTTTTTGGACGAAATTAATCTCATATAAATAATATGTAACTTAAAAAAATTAACTTTTTCACCTTATTTTTGTCAGACACATTTTTGACCAAATTCACCTCTCTCCTTAATTTCGCTACCGGATAACACAGACACCCTAAATCCAGTTCTTTGAATTGCACTCTGGAAAACCCAAGCAAGTGAAATTCGTTTTTTTTTTTAAATATTTTTTTATGTTACACACCGGAAGTAGGTTGAGGGCTACTTCCGATTCAGCAAAAATTAACGCCGGATTTAGCTCTTTAGCTATATACGGTTAAGGAGATTTGGAAAATACACACCAGATGTAGCCTCCTTACTACACCCGGTTGTGGTTCGCTAATTTATTTTTTAATTTTATTTTTATTTTTTTGTAATTTGTTTATTTTATTTTGTTTTATTTTGTTTATTTTTATTTGTATAATTTTTTCTGTTTTTTTCTAGTGTCTCAAATCAGAGGGTGCGACGAATATATTCATCGGCGATTGCCCGATGGAAGGACAGTCCCGACTCATCTGTATCAGCAGGAACTTGAGGCACTTCAGGTTGCTAATCCTATTGCGCCTCATGTTCCACCGGATCCACCATTCCCCGGAGGACCGTATGATACCTCACTTTAGGTGAGATACCAGAATCACGTTGCTCGATATTTGTGAGATGGCGAGGTAAGACAACCTATAACCGTTCAATAGTGAATAAATGTTATTTTAATTTTTAGTGGATAATGACATATAATATGTATCTTTTTCAGGAGAGACGACCGAAGAAGGAGCTTAAGATTGCTTTACATGGCAACAAACTTATAGGATGAGTTCCACAGTATCTCCCACCTTGTAAGTAAATAGTGTCGGGGGGGGGGGGGGTGAATTAGGACTTTTGAGACTTTTTGGTATTTTGCGGTAGTTAAGTTTTATGCCTAATGTCTCTAAGTGATGAAAGTAGTAAAGTGCGGAAAAATAAAGAACATCAGGAATTTATATGGTTCCCCTCACAGACCAAGAGTACTATAGTCCCCTTATGACTCGTAAGAGATTTTCACTATAGTTTTAGAATTATCGTACAAGCCTATTCACACCAAACCGGTGAAGCCTACTATCTAAACTATAGGTAATTTATAGTGTAGAAGAACAATCCTCTTCAAACATTCACTTGTTTCCAACAATCCTGGACAACAACGTAATACACAAGAAATAGTAATGCAAAGAGATAGGTTGAATTGTAGAGATGACAATGATGAAGTCTTTGAAATATCAAGCAATGTTGATCTTCTCCTTTGATGGATATTTCTCATTCATAATAATGAATATATAAGTGTCCACTAAAGTGTATGTAAAACTTTAAGATAAAAAATATAAAAGTGTGTATGTAAAGTTTTACTTTGTAAAGAATTGAATTTAGTGCACTTTGACTTTTGTATGAAAATTGGAGATTTGTGAGCAAGAAAATATTTTTAAGAAAATTATCGGAGGTGAGGAAAAATTCTGCACTTAAAAGGTTTTTATAAGAGTCAAGACACCCCTTTTAAAAAGATACAAAAATTATGAAAAGATCTTAAAATCAAAAGACATAATTTAAATTGAAACAAAATAATTTTTGAAATTTGAACAGTGGTAACCGGTTACTACCCCTGGGATAACTGGTTGGTTACTTGCTGTAACGTTGCAAAAATTTTCAAACTGGGGCTTAAGTAACCGGTTACTTGATCAAAACTCAGAAAAATTCCTTTTGAAGTGAGATCAGTAACACATAGGCATGCAATATGATTTGTTCCAAATAGCAAATGTGAGTGCATCCTAAGTTGAACACTTAATGACATTATTGATTCATGAGAAATACAATTATACCTTACGATGAAAAATCTTATGTCTTTATGAAGACTCCATTTTTTATCGAATCTTGAATGATCCTTTTTTGTTTGTTCAAGACTTGATTGTTAAGTTGTTATCATCAAAATATAATTTGAGAAGCTTGCTTCTATAATCTCTCCCTTTTTGATGATGACAACCATAATAATGAAAAATAAGTTTACTTCTATGTTTCTCAAAAAAAAAAAAAAAAAACCCCTTTGAAGGTGCTCCCCCTCAATGTGATACTAGGAGATTTGTATGAAAAATTCTACATAAAGAGAGAAACAAGAAAGCATACCATATAAACTTCTCCCCCTTTGTCATCCACAAAAAGGATGGAAAAAGTACTTAAAATTAATTAGCACATGAATACTTAACCAAAAAATATAAACCATACACATAACACATATTGCATAATAAAAGCGTAAAAAAAAATTCAGAAAATAGCAGTGGTAACCGGTTACTACCTACCCGGTAACCGGTTACTACCTACCCGGTAACCGGTTACTTGCCTCAGATTTTCAATTTTTTTATTTAAAAATAGCAGCTTAAGATAGCCCAAACGGGAAATTTTTTACATAAATACTATTCAAACATGTTAGCACATACCATAGGACAACTTTTGGTCAAAAATATTTTAACAACCAATTAATATTAGGTGTGGGAAAATGAGAAAAACGATAAAAATTTACCGACATTATGCGTTTTAATATAACACATTGTATAATTAAAATGAAATAAATTGATTTTCATGTACCTTAACCATATGTAACATGTATTTAGAAGAATTAGATGTCAACTTCATCTAGAATGTCGAGTTCTCGCCGAATCTTGAAAAACGATTCTTTTGCGAGAGGTTTTGTGAAGATATCTGCAAGTTGATTATGCGTATCTACAAAGGTGACTTCAACATCTCCTTTAAGCACATGATCCCAGAGAAAATGATGTCGAATGTCGATGTGTTTGGTTCTTGAGTGCATGACCGAATTCTTTGTAATGTTAATCGCACTTGTGTTGTCGCACCAGAGAGGAATGCATCCAAAATCAATTCCGTAGTCGCTTAATTTTGCTTTAGCCAAAGATTTTGTGCACAACAACTTCCCACTGCTATGTACTCCCCTTCAGCCGTACTAAGAGCAACACATGCTTGCTTCTTACAAGACCACAAAACTAGTGCATTTCCAAGGATATGACAAGTTCCACTCGTGCTTTTTCTATCTGTTTTATAACCTGCATAATCCACGTCAGAATAACCTATTAAAGTACAAACACTACCTTTAGGATACCATAGGCCAACATTCGTCGTTCCCTTGAGATACTTCATGATTCTTTTAACCGCTGTAAGATGTGATTCCTTTGGATTTTCTTGGAAGCGAGCACATAAACACACACTGAACATTATGTCAGGACGACTTGCCGTCAAATATAGTAAAGAACCAATCATACCTCGATACTTCGTAATATCAATCGATATTCCCGATTCGTCTTGATTAACATAGGTTTCGGATCCCATTGGCGTTGACATTGCTTTGCAACCATCAATGTCAAATATTTTTAATAACTCTTTGCAATAATTTGATTGGTTGATAAAGATTCCGTCTTTTAGTTGCTTGATTTGCAATCCAAGGAAGTAATTCATCTTACCCATCATAGACATTTCAAACTAGCCTTGCATCATCAACACAAATTCTTCACATAGTTCCTTATTTGTTGAACTGAAGATGATGTCGTCCACGTAAACTTGAACTAGTAAGGTATTATTCTTTATCTTTTTAATGAATAAAGTTGTATCTATCTTGCCTTTTTCAAAACTTTTATCACATAGAAAGTTACTTAGACGATCATACCATGCCCTTGGTGCTTGTTTTAGTCCATAAATCGCTTTCTTCAATTTGTACACATGTGAAGGTGCTTGAAGTCTTCAAAACCCGGAGGTTGTTTGACATAGACTTCTTCGTTGATATATCCATTTAGGAAGGCGCTTTTGACGTCCATTTGAAATAACTGAAAGTTCATTGAACATGCATAAGCAAGTAATAAACGTATAGCTTCTAACCTTGCAACCGGAGCGAAAGTTTCTTTAAAGTCGACTCTTTCTTCTTGATTGTACCCTTGAGCCACCAATCTTTCTTTGTCTCGAATAATTATTCCATTCTTATCAAGTTTGTTCATAAGCATCCATCTTGTTCCGATGATATGCTTATCACTTGGCCTAGAAACAAGTTCCCAAACTTGATTTCTCTCGAATTGATTTAATTCTTCTTGCATAGAAATAATCCATTGATCATCTCCAAGAGCTTCATCAACTTTGGAAGGTTCTATTTGAGAAACAAACGCCATGTTCAAGCATGCATCTTTGAGATTCAATATTGTAGTAACACCTTGACTTATGTCTCTGATAACTTTGTCAATAAGATGATCTCTATGAGTCCTCCATTCCTTTGGTAGACCATTGACTTCGGGATCTTGTTGAATCAGACTATCTTGATGTTTCACTTGATTCTCAATGATATTCTTAGAAGTATCTTCTCTAGGGATTTCTACAAAATTATCATCATCATCATCACAAACAACAATATCCTCTTTCGAGGGGTTAGATTCATCGAATTTGACATGCATTGGTTCTTGTATAGTTAAAGTTCTTTTATTGTAAATTCTAAAAGGTTTACTAGAGAGCTAGTAACCGAGAAAAATACTTTCGTCGGATTTCTCGTCAAACTTACCAAGGTTGTCTTTGTCGTTGCTTAGAACAAAACACTTACATCCAAAGATATGAAAGAAGTAAATATTGGGTTTTCTCCCTTTGAAAAGTTCATAAGGGGTTTTCTTGAGAATAAGCCTAATATTAACACAATTACTTACAAAACATGTCGTGCTTACCGCATCCGCCCAAAAATACTTAGGAAGATTTGAATCGCTTAGCATTGTTCTTGCAAGTTCTACTAGAGACATATTCTTCCTTTCTACGACATCGTTTTGTTGTGGAGTTCTTGGTGCGGAGAAATTGTGTGAGATTCCGTTTTCTTTGCAAAATTCTTCAAATAAGGAGTTTTAGAATTCTCCACCGTGGTCACTTCTAATGGAGGTAATTGTGAGAGACTTCTCATTTTGAATTTGTTTAGCGTACTTCTTGAAAGCTTTGAAAACGTCACTTTTCTGCACTAGAAACAATGTCCATGTATATCTAGAGAAATCATCAACAATAACTAAAGCGTAAACATTACCTCCAAAGCTTTTCGTTCTTGATGGACCAAAAAGATCCATATGCAATAGTTGTAGTGGCCTAGATGTGAACACCAGTTTCTTGGATTTTAAAGATGTCTTGGTTTGTTTCCCTTTTTGACATGCGTCACATAACTTATCCTTGATGAATTTTATCTTTGGAAGACCAACAACTAGGTCATTCTTTATCAACTTGTTCAAGTGCTCCATGTGAATGTGAGCGAATCTCTTATGCCATAGTCAAGCCTCGTTGTTGTTCGCCAATAAGCATTTTACCTTCAAGGAAGTGTTATCAAAAGAAATCATAAAAATATTATTAATTCTTGTACCTTTTAGCAAGACATCATGTGTGACTTCATGTTCAATTAAGCATTCGTCATTTGTAAAGTTGATTCGGAACCCTTTCTCACATAATTGACTTATGCTAAGTAGGTTATGTCTTAGGCCTTCCACGTAAAGGACATCTTTGACGGTTGTAAACGGTGGGGCACCAACGGTTCCTATTCCAATGATCTTTCCTTTATTGTCATCACCTTATGTTACATATCCTTTGGCCTTAAGAGATAAATGTGAAAAATTGTTGATATCGCTCGTCATATGCTTTGAACATCCGTTATCAAGATACCATTGGTTGGATGTTGTCTTCAAGCATACCTACAAAATAAAATTAAGTTTTGTTAGTACCATTTTCAACCCACACATAATGCCCTTTTGCAATACCAATATTGCGAACATAACAAGCATTAGGTGTGTGGCCTTTAATTCCACAATAAAAGCACGTTGGTTCAAATTTACTTCTATATCTAGGAATGTACATTTTTATCTTAACAAACTTTTTCTCTTTAGGATGTTGATGCACAATTTTAGAATTGTTTACTTTCTCTTTAAAAATTTGATCACTAGCTTTAACAAAAATTGTTCCATTGGTACTTGGTTTAAAAACTTAGAATATTCTAATCTACTCTTATCATTAGAATATCTTTGGTGTCTTAGGATTTCTTCCAAGTCAATTTGACCTTTCTCATATATTTCAATATCTCTTTTAAGTTGAACAATTTGAAAAGAGAAAGATTCACAATTCTTACAAACAAAATTTTGTTTTTCATCCATCATTTTTTGTTTTTCATTTTCAACATATTTTTCTAATGCAATGTTCTTTTCTTCTAGGGATGAAATTAGTTTCTTTTGAGATGATATAGTTTTATACAAAATTTTGCATTTTTTTAAACAATTCATCAATAACATCTTGTGCCTCATTATCATAAACAGAAAAGTTGCTACTAACCTCATCTTTTTCGTCACCGGAGTGGTGTGAAGCCATTAGAGTCATATTTGCACATTCATCGCTTTCCGATTCCGATGAATAACTTATCTCATTATCTTCCCAAGCAATGTACGCCTTCTTGTTCTTGACTTCCTTCTTGCCTTTGAATCCTCCTTTCTTTGCAAGTTTTGGGCAATCCGGTTTTATGTGACATTGCTTTCCACATTCATAACAAGTAACATCTTGCATTTATGTGGGTGCTTCATTTTTTCTGAAATGTCTATTCTTTTTAGCATAAAGGGATTTTTTTTATTGAAAAACTTACCGAACTTTTTCACAAGAAGCATGAAATTCTCATCTTTCGACGTGTCATCATCTTTATCGTCTTTTGATTCAACCTTCAAGGCAATTCCTTTAGACCACTTTTCTTGATTTTCATGTTTCTCAAGCCTTCCAAGTTCCAACTCATGTTCTTGAAGTTTTCCAAAAAGAGATGCAGATGTCATCGTTGAGAGACTTTTCTTTTCCGAGATAGCCGTCACTTTTGGTTTCCATTCTCTTGTTAAGGATCTTAAAACTTTGAGGTTTAGATAATCATTTGTAAAGTTTTTTCCGAGAGCAATCAAATGATTTGTTAGATGAACAAATCTCTTATGTAGTGCAACTATGGATTCACCGGACTGTATTCGGAACATTTCATACTCTTTACTCAATGTGTTTAACCTTGATCTCTTCACTTCGGCGGTTCCTTCATGCGTCTCCACTAAGGTGTCCCATATTTTTTTTGTCGTCTTACATTGCGAGATGCGGAAAAATTCTTCCATGCTCAAGGCGATTTGAAGAATGTTTATAGCCTTCTTCTCATTCAAGAATTTCTTCCTATCATGTTCATTTAGTGCACTTTTCGTCTTATCGGAGGCTTCACCATTTATCACCGTGACCGGAACATGAATACCATCTTCAACTGTTTCCCATATTCCTCTCCTTGTGCTTCTAGATGTGCTTTCATCCTTATTTTCCAAAAGTTAAAGTATTCTCCTGAGAATAGTGGAGGCTTGTGACTACTTTCTCCGTCTTTGAAAACTGGATTTGAATTTGCGAAAGCCATATTGGATATGTAGGAACAGGTTACCTAAACCTGCTCTGATGCCAATTGTAAGTAAAAGAGTGCCTAATAGGGGGGGGGGGTGAATTAGGACTTTTGAGACTTTTTGGTATTTTTGCGGTAGTTAAATTTTATGCCTAATGTCTCTAAGTGATGAAAGCAGTAAAATGCGGAAAAATAAAGAACACCAGGAATTTATACTGGTTCCCCTCACAGACCGAGAGTACTCCAGTCCACTTACGACTCGTAAGAGATTTTCACTATTGTTTTAGAATTATCGTACAAGCCTATTCACACCAAATCAGTGAAGCCTACTATCTAAACTATAAGTAATTTATAGTGTAGAAGAACAATCCTCTTCAAACACTCACTTGTTTCCAACAATCTTGGACAACAAGGTAATACAAAAGAAATAGTAATACAAAGAGATAAGTTGAATTGTAGAGATGACAATGATGGAGTATTTGAAATATCAAGCAATATTGATCTTCTACTTTGATGGATATTTCTCACTCACAATAATGAATATATAAGTGTCCACTAAAGTGTATGTAAAACTTTAAGATAAAAAATATAAAAGTGTGTATGTAAAGTTTTACTTTGTAAAGAATTGAATTTAGTGCACTTTGACTTTTATATGAAAATTGGAGATTTGTGAGCAAGAAAATATTTTTAAGAAAATTATTAGAGGTGAGGAAAAATTCTGCACTTAAAAGGTTTTTATAAGAGTCAAGACACCCCTTTTAAAAAGGTACATAAATTATGAAAAGATGTCTCAATTCAAATTAAAATAAAAAAACATAATTTAAATTGAAACAAAATATTTTTTGAAATCTGAACAGTGGTAACCAGTTACTACCCCAGGGGTAAGCGGTTACTTGCTGTAACGTTGCAAAATTTTCAAACTGGGGCTGAAGTAACCGGTTACTACCTATAAGGTAACCAGTTACTTGATCAAAACTAAAAAAACTCCCTTTTGAAGTGAGATCAGTAACACATAGGCATACAATATGATTTGTTCCAAATAGCAAATGTGAGTGCATCATAAGTTGAACACTTATTGATATTATTGATTCATGAGGAATAAGATTATACCTTCCGATGAAAAATCTTATGTCTTTATGAAGACTCCATTTTTGATCGAATCTTGAATGATCCTTTTTGTGTGATTTCAAGACTTGATTGTTAAGTTGTTATCATCAAAATATAATTTGAGAAGCATGCTTCTACATACCTCAGATTGAGGAATGGATATCTCAGTCTGGTCTATCCTATCTTCAGAGGTCCAAATTGTCTAGGATTGATGTGAACCTCATATATGCATTTGCTGAGAGATGGCATCATGAGATGTCGTCGTTTCATATACCGTTTGGTGAGATAACTATCACGCTGGATGGTATATCCCGCCTCCTTCACATACCTATTAAAGGCGAGTTATGTATCCCTGAATAAGGGATTATTGACACAAAGGCTATCAGTCTGGCTATTCTTCCGATGGGTATTCCTTTGGAGGAAGCAGTCGTGGAGGTCCGTGTTTCTAGAGGTCCATATTATAGACTTGATTGGTTGAAGACTCAGTTTGTTTATCTGCGAGCTGAGGGGAAATTTGATTGTGCGGCCATGGTGTATATGCTGTTGATACTTGGCTGCACTACTTTTACGGATAAGACCTTTATTCTTGTAGAGGCAAATTATTTACCATTGTATGAGGACCTGGACATATGTGGTAGATACCGTTGGGGAGCTGCTGCACTTGTCACACTTTACAAATACCTAGGAGATGCTTCATTTTATTCGTGCAAGCAAATTGGTGGATATGCTACTCTTCTACAGGTATACATATTTTATTTTAAGTTACTTTATAATTGTATTATTTAATTTATAATACTTTTACTGATAATTTTCATTTTTGATGACAATGTTGGATTCACGAGTATTTTCCAACTATTGGGAAGAGATGATTCTTGAATATTTCTGGTGTTGGTAGTCCACTTCCGAGGGCGATGAAGTGGTGCTACAAGCAATCAACGACAAAGGTTGGAGAGATCAGAGAGCAATTAGATGGATTGACACCCAATGATGTCATCTGGTGCCCATTCGAGGATCATAGTTAGCACATACCCTTCGATGATATCAGTTTGTACAAGGGTGGACTACTGTGGTATGATACATTTGTCCTTTATTTACCTGATAGATGCTTACGGAAGTTTGGAAACCAACAGTACGTACCATCACATCCACCTGACATTGACTCACTGGACATAGTCATTGATTGGGCCAGTTATCACCAGAGCATTAGGCAGGTGATTCAGCATGCACGTTTTGCAGATGTTCCATATGATATAATAGCAGAATACCTGGATTGGTACTGCACAACATCATATCCTCGTTTGACTCCACCACGTCGGAAAGATGACACAGATGTTCCAGTTCCCGAGTTTGATGGTGGATCATCAGATCCGAGGTTATGACATATTTCACATGAGCTTAGTTGCTATCTGCAGCGTCACCAGGCTGAGGAGGATGATGATGAGTTTGTTGATCTATTTCGAGCACTACGTCTAGCGAAGGGTGGATCGGTACCTCATGATGATGTGTGATCTATTATTGTTGTACTCTTTTGTTGTAATAGTTTTTTGTTGTAGTGATTTTATGTTTTATATATTCAGACAACTTGTATTGTTCATAATTATTCAGATCAAATGAAACTTATATTATTTATAAAGTTCTGTATCGACCAAACTTGTATTATTCAGATGCATAAAAAAACATTACATGTAAAGAATCGTGCTATAGAAATTTAAAAAAATGACAAGGTCTCATAATATAACATGGTTTGAGAGAATTGGTGCAAGCTTGTGTCAATGTTGTAACCGTCCAGAGAATCCTGTTATCCAAGATGTTGTATCTGATGTACGATTATTCTGCCAATCCACTGTGACTGGTGGTAAGGGAAATCCTTCGTTCATGATAACCTGTTACAAAAGTAAAAATATATTAGTCATATGGAAAATTGAATAATATAATGTGTCGGAAAATAAAAGTTTCTTATATTTACCTTAACCTAATGATTTGAGTTTACAAAACCAGTGCAGTAAATGGAGACATTAAGATTATGTTTAGTCGTCATAGGGAAGAACGTCAAACTAAGAGCACTTAAAGAGACAAGAACGATGTTATACCTATTTGCTATCACATAACCCATTTCTGGTAGTGTCATTCATTTATCATATGGCTGGGAACCTAAAGATGATATCAACAAGGATTCTTTTACTTTTGATAAGCGATCACCAAATAACTTCACATAAAGATTATTTCTAGGTCCTCTCATTTCAATATCCAAATCACGACGAACTATTGCCCAACCATCTTCACCATACCCATGCGTTGATGCAATGACTCTAAACCCACAATTTCCATCATCCTTAACATCAACAATGTCCTCAATAAAAAGTCTAATATGTGAAATCGACAAAGCATATTAACTGTCGTTGGAAATACAATTTCAATTTCTTTCATCAAAGCAAGATCTCTATCAGTTAAAATTACTTACGGCCATAACCCTTGTTTAGTGAATAATTGTTTCAATTTATCCAATACCCAACACAAAGTCTCTGTTTGCTCAGATTCCATATAAGCAAATGCAACAACAAATGTTGTTTCGGTTGATGTGACACCTACTATTTCAAACAAAGGTCGCCTATACTTATTGGTTTTATACGTACTATCCATAATCAACACAATCGAGAACATATTCAACAATTTCACAGAGTCTGGATGGGTCCAAAAGATGTCTTTCACAACTGATTCATCTTTTTTCCTACTATAATAAACATAATTCAATTCATCAATCAACTTAAGCAAATGTTGTATTTCTGTTCTATTTCCCATGATTTTTTCTTGAATCTTACTCTTATGTTTATATATTTGGGTGATTCGAGTCACGTTGTTTGGATTTCACTCTTGCAAAGACAACAATATATGTCTTGGAGGAACACGACGTTTTGACAAATCTAAAATATGTTGTTGGTCATCTTCAGTGAGCCGACTAATAAACGCATGACCTTCAAATCTATCAGGTAAACCATGGTTGTGAACTCCACATTTTACATCGATTTTCCAACTAGAACCATCCTTTGAAGGTGTTGATCTAACTTTGAAAGGACACTCACATCTTTTGGAAGCACTTTGTGTTTCGCTTTCTCGTTCTTTGTCATTTCCACCTCTATCGCAGTCAAATATAACTTTCTCACTTCTTCCTCTCTTGTCGGTCTTTGTGTCCGAACGAGTGATTATAATAGTAACCATATTTTCGAGTCCAACCTCCCTGACCCATCGAGTCACCTCTTCTCTTGTAGGAAATTTTTGTGTAGTAGAGAATACATCTATTGTATATACTTTTGAGTCATCCTTCACGCATATCACCAAAGACAGATTCTTGTCTCCTAAAAAAAATTGTAAAAATTATAATTAAAAAATAAAAATAAAAAAATAAAAAAATTTACTAACCGGAAAACACAACATATCTACTTCCGGTTAAGAAAATCCTAAACCGGATAACACATGCGTGTTACTTCCGGTGAAGGATTTTCGTTAACTGGATAACTTATCCTGTCTACTTCCGGTTTGAAAATTTCTACACCGGAAAACCTACCCATGGTATTTCCGGTTCGTCCCGTCCAATGTAAAAAAAATAATATATTTTTAATTTGAATTTGCGGTAAAAGTTAAAAATAATTCTTTAAATATTGAAAGGACAAAATTGAAATATTGAAAATTATGTAAACATATTGATTAGAGATAAGTGTAGGGGTATAATGTTTAATTTTTTTTTAACTTGAATTTTGTTGATTTCTGAAGACAATCTTTTTCCACTTGTTCCTTTTGAATTACTTTTTATTATGTGAAGTGAAGTTAAGAGTTGAGCATTGTTGAAACTGTTTTGTGAAATTGTTGAAAGTAACTTTGGTTGTTGTTTATGAATAGAAATGATGAAACAATATTTATTAGTATCTCTAGGGTAGAAGAGTGAATATTATGAGAGCGGCTTGTTTGTTGAACCGCAATGCCGGCCTAGTGGTCAACATAAATACACAAAATTAAAATGTAAAATTAAAGAGACTGTACTATAAGCTTTTAATGCATTCAATTCAATTTTTTTGTTTTCAATAAATACGCTTGTCACGTAATAATAATATTAAAGGAGTAAATGTCAAGAAACTGCACATGCTTTCACATTCGTCTCACTCTTATCCTTCTTCTCTAAGCGTCCAATTACGTCCCTATTACGGTATTTAGAAAAATAAATAATATATTTTATAGAGTAGGTTCTTTCATTGAAAAAATCTTCAAAATCTTTCAACTTCTTGTTGCAAGATTTTTTATTTTTATTTTTATTATTCTATAGTTTAAAAAAAAATCACATTTTTACACATTATTTACCCCAAAGTAAATATATTTTAATTTTGCAAATTTAGTTTTTATCATTCAAATTTTAATTGCCCCCTCTAATCAATACTTCTAATTATTATTTCTCTCCCCTTATATTAATTAATGTTAATTTTTTAAAAAATAAGATAATATAATATAACAAAAAAAACTGATAAAAATGATCAAATTAAAACCCTCTTAAGAAAAAGTGAACCTAAATAACGACAAATCAAGCATATATTTTACAAAATCAGCTTTTAAAAAATCAGGAATCGAAATGTAGTTAGTGTAATAGTTAATCATAAATCCTATGTTAGAAAGCAATTTCACACAACTATTTCCTTCACGGAAGATATGGGAAACCACAAAAGACATGCTTGCAGAAGTATTCACATAATTAACCCATCTGATATGAATTTGCCAAGGAACATTGAAAAGGGGGCTTGAAAGCTTGCACCACCTCCATAAAGTCTAATTCTAATCAAACCATCTGCCAACCATTCTCATGAGAGAATTAGAAGTCCCAACAAAATTGGCAAAAGCATCAAGAAACCTGTCATCAAATTATTTGGCAATATCACCACAAGCAGAAGGCCCCGAGTTTCCTAAAGAAACACCATCACAATTAATCTTGATCCAATCCCACAGAGGCGGCTTCCAAATAACTTTCAGAATCTTGGGAGCACAAGGAATCTGAATAGTGACTTTGAAATTCTTCAAAAACTCAAAATTACAAATATTAATAAATGAAAGTGTTTTGAAATTGTTACCAGCCAACCCACAAGCCGACATAATACCATAAACAGAAGAAGTGGAACTTGTTTTCCCTTTGAATATAGCACTATTTCTAGCAAACCAAACAACATTCACCAAAAGAATCACAATAACATTACAAATTAACTTACATTGATCCGGCCAATTACGGTTGCAGATTCTCCAAATATCATCCCACATCTTAATCAACAAACTAATGTTGAGAGCTTTGAATAACCAGTGCCAAAGATGAAAACATAAGAACACTCAAGGAAGAGGTGATTCGCAGAATCTGCTCTAACCAAACAAAGGTTGCACCGAGAGGGAAAAAAATTCATACACTTTAATTGATCATCTGTGGAAAGTTTCGACAACAAAAGCCTCTAAACCATAAAGGACTTTGAAGGCGGAATATATTTAGCCCAAACCCACCTCCAACAGTCACATCGGTCACCACACAAGCGCTTAAAATCATAAGCATCTATGGGATTAAGCTCCCTCGAAGAAGTGTGTATTCAAGGATCAAAGCTAGAATAATAAAGTTAGTATTCAAGAAATTCCAACAACCATCAAGAATGAAGGAACTAACCAACAAATCCTTCGGAGCCGATACCAAACCCAACTCCAAATGAAAAGGATCACAACACCAATTATCATACCAAAATCTGATGGAATTACTGTTTCCAAGAATTCAAGAGGAATATAATTATCACAGATTAACGGAATCACACATTTGATGTTAACCCAAACGAAAGAAAATATGAGGCTTAATGAAGTGATTATTAAACAAAATCCGACTTCTGAGAAGAGAAGCCCAATGTTCCTAAGAATTAAGAAAATCCCTAACCAAGCTTAAGATTCGAAGCCTCAACCAAAGCAACCAAATATTTAAGCCCAATACCACCTTTTGAAACCGGTCTATAAATATTCTTTCGGGCTACCATAACTGTTTTACATTTCAAAACCTCCCCACTCCAAATGAAAGGCCTAACCAAAGAAATCGGCCATGCATATATATATATATATATATATATATATATATATATATATATATATATATATATATATATACACACACACACACACACACATGGAATGGATAAGCATTCCTTGAATAAAGGACTTAACTAACTCAACCCGACCGACAATCAAGAGAAAAAATTCTTTCCAAGAAGCAAATTTAAGAATAACTCTATCCACAATTGGCTGAAGATGTTTAACCTTAGGCCTACCTTTAAAAGTAGGCACCCCAAGATAAATAAAAGAAAGCTTAAATAGTGTTTTCGTCCTTGTAAGTTAGCGGGTTTTAGTTTTCGTCCTTGTAAGTTTTTTTTTGGGTTTCGTCCTTATATCTTACTTTTTGCTTGCGATTTAGTCCCTTAAGCCAAAATTCGCAGGAGAATTCATATGTTTCATACGAATTTTCATGCGGATTTTGGTTTTAGGGACTAAAACGAACTCAAATGTGAAATATAGGGACGAAAACAAAAAATAATTACAGGGACGAAAACCAAAAACTCGCTAACATATAGGAACAAAAACACTATTTAAGCCATAAAAGAATATGAGCCAATGTGGAAACCAGTTTGAGAAGAGAAAATATTGAGACGAGAAGATGCCATCGCGTCTCAAAAAATGGAAGACTTCCCACAATTGTCAAACTGGCCTAAGACCTCATTGTACATCATTAAAACATCAATAAGATTCTTAATGTTAGAAATGCAACCCTTGCAACAAATAAGAACATCATTTTCATAGAGAATATAAGAAGGAATCAAAATGTTCCAAGGCCCCTTCATAACAACCAGAGAACCGCCACCCACCAAGAATCAATAGTGGTTTTACCAATTTATAGCTTATGGCGCCAACCACTTAAGGGTGTGGAACTCGCCACCCCTTAGCCACACATGAGGTGGAACTCGCCACCAAATCTCACTATTACAGGGTGGCACTCGCCACCCTTTCAGTATAGGGGTTCCATTCCCAATCTTCAAATAAATTCGGAGTCATCTTCACTCGTATTATTCTGCCGTTTATCAGTCATCGATCATTCTAACGATTACAATTCTAATTTTCCATCTATTTCCATTCAACTCATCACACTCTTCTGATCACCATCATCATTTTAAAACTCAATTAATTTAACAATTGTCAGAAATCAATTATAATAATCAACAATCATACACCAACAAATCAATAAAACATCAATTTCTTATACAACAAAGAATTCGTCAAATTCATTATGGTCACTCATAAACCCTAAAATCTGAAATCATTCACATATATAATCCACACCTTATATCAATTATAATGAAAGGTAATGCTCCTCATACCTTAGATGTCGAACTCTGAATTCCCTTTTTCTCGAGGTCTTCGAGAAACCTTCGAGTCCTCGCCTTTCTTCCTTCGTAGCGGAATCATATAATCAAAATATTTTCCTCTTATGTCATTAAAACATAAAGACCTCTTGGTCAAAGTCAACATTCATCATTCAGCTCAATGCAACACATAGTAACTCATAAACTCATCCTAACAAAGCGACAATTAATCATATAAGAGTTTTATTCCCCCGATGTTACATCTATCGGAGCAAGACACCAGACACTCTAGAATTAAGCTAAACAACTTCCGGCTAAGACTTCACGCACCGTGAACTTATCTCGGATATCTGCATGTTACCCATGTAGAGGTAACATTCAAACAGACAGGGTGAGTACTCATAAATCATTATACGAGATATAAGAAATAGATATCATATGTATAACAATTAAATCAATACCACATAATGATCATACTTCACACTCAAAGCAACAACAACATCATATTCATCATAAGACGTCATACTCTAATAATTAATCATATATTTCACTTATCATCAAACATCATGTAATTCATCAAATAATGCAAATACAACATCATATGGACTCATGCATGCGGTACCAAAAAAAACTTCACTGATGACTTAGTCATCGTTAGCTCCAAAGATCCCCACCAATAAGATCGATTATCGTTTGGAACCAGAGCACATCATCATTTGCACTTAATCCACATAATAGGATTAAGGCCATCACTGGACCTGAGCGTCCTACAATTCGTCATTGGATAATCCTGCAAAACATCACTGGACATCTCGTCATAACATATGCTATGAATGCATGATGCACAACAACACAAAGATAGGACCACGACTAGTCAAAACGCATCATCATTCATCAAAATATCATCATATATCTCATAGACATCTTAATCATTCTAATTGTCATAACCATCATAAACATCATAGTCATCGTAAACGTCATAATCATCATAAACATCAGAGTCATCATAAACGTCAAAATTATCATAAACATCATAGTCATCATATTCTCTTCACAGACCTCATGTATACACACCTCAGAGACAATACATCATCGTTCATGCAAATCCTCATACTCGCTTCATATACTTCTTATACACACATCCTAGTTTTCTCTTCATCATTCATCATAACAAACACCATACAATTTACTTCAAAACATCAATCATAGTAATTTATATAATAGAACACGCACACATAATTTATTCGACATGCAATCTCGTCACTTAATTTTACTACACGATCACTGGATAATCACATCCCATGCTTCATGTTATATTACTAAATTATAGAACGTTACAATATCTATCCAACGCATCAAACGACATCTAAAACCAACTCACGGATCGAAAATTAGGACCACATACATCACATATTATTATACACCTTTTTCATACTCATTACTGCCAATACAATCCATTACATACATCAATATTTTCTCTCAGCAATCACATATTAATCAGTAACATTGGCATACCAACACAATCACATTGCCGTACAAATTCTCAGTTAATTTCCTGACATAGCTACTAGTTAATTCACCTATTATTTTTCTTATCACAATCACTGTAATTCATCTATTTCCCTTTTATAATACAAATTAACACAATAGTTTCTAACTATCTCAACCAATACCCCAAACCAGCAGACTAGAGAAAAATCCACATTTATGAAAAGAAAACAATAAAAATAAATTTAAAACTCTCCACCCCAAGCACAACTTCTGGTGCCGTGTGGCACTTACCATATAGTGTGGCAGTTGCTACACACAAAAACTTGGTCGCCACCCCCACATGAAACTATATGGCGCTGGCCACATTAACACGTGACAGCCGCCACCCACCAAGAATCAATAGTGGTTTTACCACTTTATAGCTTGTGGCGCCAACCACTTAATGGTGTGGCACCTGCCACCCTTTAGCCACACATGAGGTGGAACTCGCCACCAAATCTCACTATTACAGGGTGGCACTCGCCACCCTTTCAATATAGGGGTTCCATTCCCAATCTTCAAATAAATTTGGTTACTGATTCATTCTCGTATTATTCTGCCGTTTATCAGTCGTCGATCATTCTAACAATTACAATTCTAATTTTCCATCTATTTTCATTCAACTCGTCACACTTTTCTGATCACCATCATCGTTTTAAAACTCAATTAATTTAACAATTGTCAGAAATCAATTATAATAATCAACATTCATACACTAGCAAATCAGTAAAACATCAATTTCTTATACAACAAAGAATTCGTCAAATTCATCATGGTCACTCATAAACCCTAAAATCCGAAATATTCACATATATAATTCACACCTTATATCAATTATAATGAAAGTTAATACACCCCATACCTTAGATGTCGAACTCTGAATTCCCTTTTTCTCAAGGTCTTCGAGAAACCTCAGAGTCATCGCCTTTCTGCCTTCGTTCCTCAGAGCAGTTTCTTTTTCCAAAAATATGATTGATTCCAGAATTCTCCCAAAAATCTGATTTTATGTTTCTTCCTTTACCCTCTTGGACCTCATTATATTATTCCGATTTTAACCTTACTTATCCATCCAAAAATACCACTTTACCCTTAATCGTTCTCCTTTTCTTTAAATAATAATAATAATAATAATAATCTGAATAATATTATTCTATTATCATTATTAAAATAATTCCGAATAATCACTTAAATATCAAATTACACCTCACTCATCATAAACACATCTTACACCATAATATTTCGCTAAGTTCTCCGATAAATCCTGAATATTTATTATAACCAATTAAATAAATATTCTAATTATTTTTGGGGTGTTACAACCGTCATCGGGGTACATACAAGGGCGATGTCAAAATACTACTACAAGTACTCATAGTTAATGTTGGGCGTGGATCTAGCATAAAAATGCTTATGATTAGTACCAGAGGATTTCTAACCCTTGGTGGAGTCTTCCTCTAAACGAATACATTATCCCCTAATTTGTTTGGTTCAGTCCTCTCTAGAGGGTCAACACCTGTGGGCACTTAAGGAAATAGGTGTTTGGGATAAAATATGGATTCTCGAGGGAACACAACAATTCCACCAGGTTCGGGGTCTGGACGAAGATGCTCATGGACAACATTCCCCGACGACATTGTTCAGGGCTTGGATATCTTGACGAGCCAATCCCAAAGGCATCCAAAATCTTGATAGCTCACTCTGAACGTCAGTTGGCCACACCATTCCGAAGGAAAGGCTCAAATTATAGAGATCTCATCCCAAGGAATCTATTCTACCCTAATAAGTAGAGCACCCCGTCGAAGCATTGGACGAAGCAATTCGACGAGCCTAAAATCAAAGTTCAGCCTCAAGTCATGCTCCTCAAAAAAGTTGACCTCTTAAACATGCATCAACGTACAAATGTAGAAAAGGAACCTTGGGGCCCCGGGAAGAGGCTGACGCCAGATACCTTAGACATCTTCCAACTAAAGAAGATGTTTTGAAGCATGAAGTGCATTCATCCCCGAGCTTTAAGGAAAACAATGGTCGAAGACCTATAACGTCGTTCAGACGAAAAAGATACCTTGGAGCAAAGAACGTTCAACCCAAAACATTATGAAAGGGCAAACGTTAAGGATCCCAAATACCTTCCATGTCGAAGTCGCTGCCGAAGGTTTATCTACCATGTTATTTCAATTACTCATTTGTATGAAATTCAATTCATTATATATATATATATATATATATATATATATATATATATATATATATATATATATATATATATATATATATATATACTGTTGTGTATCTCTTTGTCTCTTTCTGCTAGAAAGCCCGAAACAAAAAAACAAAGACAAGATGTATGAATACTTTGTTGATACGAACATTTCTACGATTTTGATATAACTTAAAACACATTTTCTGCCTGGTTGTGTATCTGATATGAACTTAAAGCATTTTCGCTATTTTGATAAGACTTAGGCACACTTCATGCTCTAATGTGTATCTGATATATACTTAACGTATTTATGCAATTCTGATATGGCTTAAGCATATTCCATGTCCAATTGCGTCTCCGTTACAGACTTAACACAATATTAAGATTCTGATTCGACTCATATGCACACATTCCATTTGAGGTTTATTAAATGCATATCATCATATTTGATGTACCCTCTCGGATCTAGGCAATCCTAAGTTGTAGGTGGTGAGTCTGGTGACGTTCACCTAGATCTGAGCTAAGCCTCGGGGGCAGGGACAAGGATTCTACCATTGGCAGGGAAATATTCCTCTATTACGCAAAACTCAATTCAAAGTACGAGTACATGACCTCGACTTTGATTATCCCAAATCTTGTCTATGAGAATGCAAACAAATCACCAAAAGTGATACACTAAGTGGGAGCCATCTGAGAACAAATGACTAACACTCAACATTAATGGCTCGAAGGCTCAGACCAAAGAGGCAAGTTGTAGGGGAGTTTTACACCACACTAACAACATATGGATTATAGGCTACGCCAAGAAGTTGGAAAACAATAACAATGGGACCGGTGAACTTTGGGATGTGCTTGAATACCTTAAGATGATTCATAATAAAAAACACTCTTGATTATCCAGGTGGACTACAAAAATATTTATAAAATATGTTTGTTAAAAAAAAACAAAAAACTCACTTATGATTTTTAATGTAACTTATTATTATTTTTCCATAGTGTACTTTCTAATTAATACAATTTATATGATATCATTCCTTATTTAGTTATACAATGTACTAATAGAATAAATAACTTGTATTACAAGTTATATAAACCTGGTTAAATTCTATTCCACTTAAAAAAAATTTTTAACCAAAAAAAAAAAAATTCAAAATTTAAATATAAGTTACAAATTCTATTGACATCTCATATGATTTTCTTGAATTGAATTCAAATCTATTTTAACTCACAAATTAATACACACCCTCCTCCTCTCTCCTCTATAATAACCTTTGTCTTGGTAGTAAACTTTTCTCTATCTCTTCTTCTCTATTACTTTCAATCTTTTCTTCTGTCACATCACTCTCTTTTACTCCTTCCTTCTCTTCTGCACTGACCTAAACTTTTTGTTTCTTCTTTTCTCCTTTAATTAATAACTTTCACTATCAACTTTTTGCATTAACTACTTAATTACCTTTTAATTTAAGAGCTAGATCAAATTTCCCTTTCACTTACAGATCCATCACTTGCTCAAAGACTACTTTATTTTATTAGTCTTTCAGATCAATTGATTTGTTTCTATGGATTTAGAGCTTCAATATCAAGAAGTAAGTACTTTCTCTTACACAAATATGTTACAATAATTAATCATAATGTTATGATAATTATTAATTAATAGTATATATTATTATTATTATTATTAATATTATGGAGATTAATTTTCTATGTATATATGTAACATGCATTAGGAGTTTTGGAGAAACTCAAGAGGAGTGCAACTTTTCACCTGCAAATGGTTGCCATTGTCTTCTCCAAAAGCTCTGGTTTTTCTTTGCCATGGTACTAATAAATTTGTTTTTTACTTTTTGAAATTCTAAAATTCTCTCTTTCTTAGAAAAGTGTGATTTTATTTTTCTTCTTCTTCATTAAATATCTATGGCAGGTTATGGTATGGAATGCAGTCGTTTTATGAGAGGTAATAAATGTTCTTCCATAACATGTTTATTCGATTTCTCTATTTCTCTATTTTTTTTTTTACTGTCTTATATTTGAAGTCGGTTTAAAGATAATGAAGAGAAAAATGAGAGTATAAATTTTTTTAACATAAGATACTTTCTTATTATAAATAAAATATTTATACTTTCCAAAAATAGACATTTGATGTATAATTCTGATAAATTAATTTTTATTGATTCAATTTTATTTATTTATAAAAAGTAAGTAATATAATAAATTTGAAAAATAAATTTTAATTTATAGTCCCTCTCTAATCAAAACAAAAAAAATTACCTTAAATATTTGTCACTATTATAAACATACATCATTAATTTTTAGATTAACTAATATTTAATTACTTTTATATCTTAAATTTAATTGAAAAATTATTTAATATAGTTAATTTAACAAATATAACTAAGAATATTATAGTAAATTTTATTTTGATTGTATATTAAATAAAAAAAAATTAATTACATTTACTTAACTTTTTAAATATTTGTGAAAATAGTTATTTGAGATAACTTATTTTAACAAACATAAATGTTATTGTGTGATGATTATGTTTTTTCTATTTAGTTATTTGTCATTTTCTAGCAGGTAGTTGAGCCTCCAATGGAAAAATAAAACACAAAAACTAATTTGATAAAAGTTGAACATCCTATTAGAAGAAAAACATGTTTAATGTAACATACACTAGTTAGGTGACCAATTTGGTGTCTACTAATTAGGTGATCAATTTTGCCATAATACTCTTATTTTTATGATTAATTATTTCACAAGTTATCTTTTTTTTTCATATTTTACAAAAAAGTCCTCCATTAGCTCAACCAACAAAACTAGAATATTATTGTTAGTTTATGTGTCAACTTGAAGCAATAATGCAGCAATGAGTCTGATCTTAGAAGTGTCAGTGTTGTTCTAATGTTGTTGCACTTAGGTGAATGAATTCTGAGAAACAACCTGGGGAATTGTTACCTGCAAGGAATTGGTACTAGTGGTAGGTAATAGTACTGTGCAATTTTGATGAGGTCATTAATACCCCTCCCATGCCATTTTTCAATGGAAGGGAACATTAAAGGACTATTATAGTGATAGTACTTGGGGTAGGCCCTCCATGTCCTCACATTTTCTCCACCAAATTTCAAGGCTTGACAGTAATTTTTATGATCTGTGCAGAATGTGGAGTGAGGCTAGCTTGTGCTAGATATGCTGTTTATGGTATTGATTACGAAGGACATGGACGTTCTGACGGTGTTCGTTGTTACATTAAGAGTTTCGATAACATCGTTAATGATTGCTATGACTTTTTCAAGTCGGTTACTTGTACGAACTTTCACAAACTTCACTAATTAATCCGTTGATCAATGATTACGCGGCTTGGTTTCATCTTTTGTTTTTGTTTGCATTTTCAGTGCTTCAAGAGTATAAGGGAAAGGGTAGGTTCTTGTATGGAGAGTCCATGGGTGGAGCGGTTAGTCTTCTCTTGCATCAGAAGGAACCTTCTTTTTGGGATGGCGCGGTTCTTGTCGCACCCATGTGTAAGGTAGTTTTAACGATTATAATTGATTGACAGTGTAAAAAGATTTAATTGATTGACAGTGCAAATGTTGAAACAATAAACTAGATATCGGAGAAGGTGAAGCCGCACCAAGTGGTTATTAACATATTGACTAAAGTAGAAGATATTATACCAAAGTGGAAGATTGTTCCAACAAAAGATGTCATCAATTTAGCCTTCAAAGATCCCACTAAACGAGAAAGGGTGAGAACTTATTCACGGTTAAATTACGATTAAATAAGGTCCCAGATGTTTTGTCACAGTTGAATCGTAGTTAATCTACACAGGGCTACCAAAAACTTAAGACAACGTTGCTGACGTGCCTCTTTTTTTGAGTGTGATTGCAGATAAGGAAAAACAAGTTGATCTACCAGGACAAACCAAGGTTGAAAACAGCATTAGAAATGTTAAGAACCAGCATGAGTCTTGAAGACACATTATACAAGGTTAATCTATGCGCGTGCATTTATCCAACACGAAACTTAGAGTTTGTTTCGATGATTCATATTTTGATCCGATTTGGCTGAATTTTGAGCAGGTGACTATGCCGTTTTTTGTAATGCATGGAGAAACAGATACAGTGACAGATCCAGAAGTAAGCATAGCTCTATATGAGAGAGCCAGTAGCAAAGACAAGACCATTAAACTGTATCCTGGAATGTGGCATGGTTTAACATCCGGCGAGCCTGATGATAACATCGAAAAAGTCTTCGAAGACATTATAACATGGCTAGACAAACATGCTAACAGTAACAGTGTTGCTTTTGAGTCTTCTAATCCAACAATTGAGACTTATAACTATGACATTGTGAAATTGACACCAAATACTATTATGAAGCAAACTCGTAGGCGAAAAAGCTATCTTTGTGGATTGAAAGGAAGTCGTTCGTTACATCACTCGGCAAATTAGACTGTAATAATTCACACTCTCTGGTTGGAACTGTTATGTTGCTATATAATAGTTTAATATGGACATGTTTTCTGTTTTGCCTAATTTCAGTATGTTATTTACCTTTTCATCTTTGTTTTTTTGCACCTTGCAACAATAAGTCAATAATAGATTGTTATGCTTGTTTAAGATCTTCTTCTACACAGAAATTATCCTACTAAATCAGTCTAACAAAAACCACAAATTATCGGCTACCAGCTATAAGCTATCAAATATCAGTAATCAGCTATAAGTTATTAGCTTGCTTATTAGTTATCAACTATTTTTACCAAACAGAATCTAAAATTATAACGTAATAATCTCCAAACTATATGAAAAATCCAAACAACAGCACTAATTCAACAAAAATCAACATTCATACATATGCTAAACTTTGTTTATCGCATTTTTGGACACACTATTCATTACTTATATCTGAAACCTTAATTTAGACAGTAAAATATATTTCACTTATCCATTAATTTAAGAACTTCTATGGATCAATAAGACTACTTTCTAAACCTGTAGAAGCAAGTTTGTTAACAAGAGCGAGAGCGTTACTTGTAATATAAGAAACATTTTGAACCTTATTTTGCAGCAATTTAATTTGCCTCTCATTCTTACCTTCAAATCCATCAAGACAAGTATCTTCATCAGTAAGTGTTGAACTAATCCATGTATTAAGATCTCCCATTTCTGTACTAAAAGTCTTTTTGCTTAACCTTCTAAGCACACCAAGTGATTTATGAAGCTCGTCGAGCGCATAGCCAAGAGTTTCTATACAATCCGAAAGCGCGACTTTGTTTCTTCCTTTCATGCTCCCGCGCGTCCTTAACTTCCTAAGATATGCTCGAACATTCTTAACTTCGTTTATTGTAACGGATACGCCCGCACGCGCCCATTTGCTCGGGGTTCTTCCAGCTGTGTTAGAGAATTGTGATAGTGTGTGGATGCATAGGTTTTTGTACCTTGTGACACTACATGCTTCCTTAACATCATTGTTGTTGTTGGTTTCTTTTGGATATACCATTTGGCTTGTACTTGTTGAGAGTGAAAGAAATATTGATATTATTAATAGTAACATAAGGCGTAATGTTATGAACATTTTGAGAATGAAGAAATTGGAAGAAAATGAAGGGAAATATAGTTTGGTGCTAATAGTATTAAGAAGAGAGGGAAGAGTTAGGAAAGAATATATAGTAGAATTAGAAAAGTGCGTGAGACTGTGAGATTAGGTTTTAAGGTAGGCTTTAAATGGCAACATCATGCAATGTCTAACTTTTTGGAACTTTTTCTTTTGAGGAGGGTGTGTTGTGTTGTGTAGGCAAGTGGCCATTGAATGCATTTCAAAAGAGGGATATGGAGAAAGTGTGAAGTAACATGTGAAAGCAAGGTGAGTGAGTTTTTCTCACTTTTTGATAAGAGTTGCTCATAAGATGATACAATTTTAGTATCGTGGAAGTTTCTTCTTGCTTTGTTGATAAAGGTTACCATTATCAAGCAATGGGAATTAATGTGTATCATGTGCTAATTTAGAAAGAGGTGGAAGATCCGTTTGCTCATCATGTACTTGTTTGGGATAAATTGGTTTTGTTGAAGGTGTCTTTGTATGTTTTTGGTAGTTTATTAAAAATAGACTCATTGTGAAAGATAATTCGGCTAAGTGAGATTTTATCAGTTTAGAATTTTTGTTTGTTTAGATGGGTGGGAGAATGGAGAAAACTTTGAACACTTTGTAAGAGAGTGAAAGATAGGGATATGGTGTGCATAACAGATGCGATGTCAATGGGTTCTGGTGAAGTCGTGGTAGCGTAAACTTTAAGACGCTGGTCTAGAACGCTCTGTTGATGGCAAAAGTAGAAAGGCGAATCCGTTGAGAAGTAGGATACAAGCATGAAGGAATGGCCCACGGTGGTGGAGTTCAACCTCATTGTTAGAAAGAGGGATACTGATGTTGCAATTGCTATTGGTGGCAAGGAAGCGAACTTTACGTGTTGTTACTGCGAGGACCGCCATAGTTACGACGATTTTTACCCTGATTCTGATTATTGGGAGGATGGAGCGGTTGTCAGAGCGGCAATTAGTGCTTTGGGATGAGTCATCTGAAGGGTAACACCCTAAATCCCAAAACTTGTATAAAAAGAATTACTCGACAATTTAAGATGTCACTTCAACAACCAATCAACAAAACTTTCAAAAAAATATTTAACAACATGCAGCGAAAATTAACATTATAGCAAACTTTAAAATGAACTTCTCAAATAAAATATTAAACTTTAACATCATAACTCGATGCCAACTCAAAATATGACAAAAATATTTGTTCCTGATGTTACAAGATCAGAGCACTAGACAGCTAAAATACAATAAAATGATAAATAAACAAAGGTAAGCTCCAAGAAACTATCTTCCACTCACAACAATAAAACTTCACTCCTGATTATCTACAAGATATCCATGGTAGACAACATAAAGCAAAAAGGGTGATGATAAACTTCGATATAATACAACATAAAGAATGCGAGGATAGATAAACACACAACACATCACTCATTCAATAAGCAAACCACGTCATTACAATCTCACACTTTTTCCATCATAATATGTACATATCCATGCAATGTGACTCACGTCATCGATATTATACACATGGTACCAATCAACAATGGTTCTTCATACGAACCAGGCTCACCCTTCTAAACCCCAAGTTCACCCTTCTAGACTCGGGACAAGTTACTCATCCACCCTTCTAGACTCGTATAATTCACTTAATAATATTTAAATAAAAAAGTACCTAAACCCAATTAAATTAATAATTGAGTTCAGGATGTTACAACTCTCCCACACCTATAGAATTTTTGCCTTAAAAAAATTACCTGAACGAAATAACTTTTGATAAGACTTTATCATCCGACTCTACAATTTCCACATTATGTTTCCACCAGCAAGTCCTCCCCAAACAAACTTCACTGAGATAATATTTTTACCTCTCAGTTGTCTCACTTCTTGGTCATCGATTCACATTGGTGATGTCTACGCAGGCAAGTTATCTCTCACCTGCACATCATCCATTTGAACCACATGAGACGGATCTGGGACATACTTCTGAAGCTGAGACACATGAAACACATTGTGAAGATTTGAAAAAGGGTGGTAAAGCAACTTTGGAGGCCCTTTATTCTACTCGTTTCATAATCTGATAAGGATCAACCAAATGTGACGTGAGTTTTCGAGATTTCAATGCACGACCAACACATGTCACCTGAGTGACTCGCAGGAACATATGATCTCCCTCTTGGGACTTGAGTGTTTTCCTCCTCTTATCATGATAACTCTTCTAGCGAAACTATGAAGCTTTCATCTTTTCTTGGATCATCTTGATATTCTCGGTAGTCTACTGAACAATATCATGTGCAAGTAGAACACTTTCACCATATCAACACAAAGGTGTCATATATCTTGTACCATACAAAGCCTCAAATAATGTCATTCCAATACTAGAATGAAAACTGTTGTTATAAGTGAACTTAACCAACGGTAAGTAACTGTCTCAGTTACCTCCCTGCTCCAAAACACAAGCTCTCAGCAAATCCTCCAAAGACTGGATAGTCCTCTCTGTCTGATTATTCGTCTGTGGATGATAAAAAGAACTTAACTTCAGCTTAGTGCCCATGGCTTCCTGCAAATCCCCCCAAACCTCGATGTGAATCTCAGATCTCTATCAAAAACATACATTAACGCTTACACTCATGATACATGTACAGTAAAATAAGAAGTGTTTTTCACATTTACACTTAGAACAAAAACTCATTGAATATTCTTGTTAAATGTATACTTGGCTTAAATTTGTGTACCTGCTTATTTGAAGCATCTTGTAAACACAAAAATTTTAATTGTAACTCTGATTGTATTCCTCAAGTGAATAGGTAAGTTAAGATCTTGAGAAGTCAGTGATATGATTAAATCTTCTTAAGCGACCAAGTTAGTTAGGAACTTAAGGAGTCAGTGACCGTCATATTTCTTATGGGACCAACTGGGTCAGAATTCTAAAGAAATTAGTGACATACTGTCATTGCTTTTGTAATCAATTTGACTATTGGATTAAGTCATTTTGCAAGGCGAAATCACTCAGGTGTCTGGGTTGGATGTAGCCTAGTTAACAGTGAACTAGGATAAAAATCTTTAAGTACTTTATCATTATTTTCTTTGTTGTAAAGCTTTTGTTTTGGATCACGAAAAACTATCATACTTAAAACCCAATTCAAACCCATCTTTCTTGTGTTTCTTGTACCATAAAAATAGGACAAACTTGGAACTATTTAATAATTTTCCGCAACATGTATAACCTTTTTATCATATATAGTTTGACCAAAGATTTAATGAGTTTGGTTTTTTCTACTCTTGAAAAGTCTTAATTACTGTGGAGATTTTGTTCTGTCACCCTTCGAATTAAACCTGACCCCCCCCCCCCAAATTTTCATATTGACTAAAATGCCCCTCTCAGTTTTTTCACTAACAAGGTGCTGAGAAATTTTCTGTCTTACGCGAAAAATATGGTAGGCCAATAAAAAATTCTAATATGCATTTTTACCAGAAAATTTAAAGAACCAAGTGTTCCGGACTGGCCCAATTCCCATAATTGGGCCAAGCAAACCAACTTGGCAGAAGCGCTCGACGTCGAGCAGAATCAAATAGTGGTCTCTATCGAGCAAAAACGTACCGACCAAGACAAAGTCCTCCAACGGCTAGTTTTGGTTGTTACCGATTTTTACGGATTCCTCGATCCTCGCCCCACAATATGGACCAATAATCTTCCACTTAGCCCCTTATATAAACCCTCTCACTTGAGAGGTCCAGGTATTCAATCCTCTGACCTTAATTCTTGTACTTTCTCACTCTTTGCTCGGTTACTTACTTTGGCATCGAAGTGCCTTGCAGGTACACCCCCCTTTTTCCTCACCGACCGTCTCCCAACAACTCTCGAAGCCAGTCGTATCGGATCCTGATCTCCAGGTACGATCAGGTGGCGCCGTCTGTGGGAAACTGATTTCCCCGTTCTTCTCTCTCAAAGTCTTCAAAGAACCAAAGTTTTTACCAAGATCCATGGCTGCTCGGGACAACCAAGACAACCGATCAAACGACGACATAATTCTCACGCAACGTGAGAGTGACATTCATCCTCCTCCGCACGAGGAAACTGTGCAAGATCACCCCGACGGGAAGAAAACATCGCCTTCGCCCGATCGCGATCAACCTTTGGAGAGTCGCCCGAAAACTCTCTTTCCCTCGACTCCTTCAGGATCGGATTTCGCCGCATTGGCCGAAATCCTAAATCAGACAAACCTGTTGCTCCTCGCCCATGGCGAGAAAATCGTCCGTCTCGAAGATAATTTCCGTCGACCACCGTCTCCCGCGAGACCCCAAAGAAAGCGCACTCCCTCTCCTCCCAGGAGAAAAAGGAAAGGGCACGCCGACGAATCAACAGGCGACAAACGTCCTCGTCAGGCCTCTCCACGATCTTCTCCTCCAAGAAAATCAAGAAGGAGCAGATCAAGATCAGCATCTCCCCGGCTAGCGAAGAAACGCGCTCACAGGTCACCTTCGTTCAACTCCAGCGACGACGAGGACGCTCGGGGTCCCCTAATGTCAGAAATCATGGCGGCCAAACTTCTAAGAGGTTTAGAGAAACCCCCACCACTAGGCTCGTACGACGGAACCACAGATCCAGACGAGCATATCGAGAATATCGATGCGCTGCTTGATTACCGGGGAGTACGAGGAGCGATAAAATGTCGCTTCTTTCCTACAACCCTGAGGAAAGGAGCGATGACGTGGTATAAAAGCCTCGAGGCTGAGTCCATCACCTCCTGGAAACAACTTGTACGCACGTTCTCCAGGCACTTCACCCCCTCAAGGCGACACCCAAAGACAGAAGCTTCGCTCGAAGCGATCATCCAGGGAAAAGGCGAACCTTTACGAACTTACATCGAAAGGTTCAATAAAGAGGCAGTCCAAGTATCCACAACCGACGACATGAAGAAGTACCTGTTGGAACGAGGCCTACGCCCGTCAACAGATTTTCACCGAGTAGTCGACATCGAGACCCCTGCCACCCTCGACGCGTTCTTGCTGAAAGCCCAAGCCTATATCCAGTATGAGGAAAAACAGGCAGCCAGCTCGGTAAGAGACGCTCGACGTCGTGAAGATGCGAAGCCCCACCGAGTCGATGAACCCTCGACATCTTGTCGGGGAGGAGATAAAAGAAAGGACGACCGCTCCCATGAACCGCGGGAGCACAGAGGACCCATCAGCCGATTCCACGAATATACTCCTCTCCTGGCTTCCAGGGAGAAAATCTTGTCCGAGTGTGCCAACTCGGAGTTCAGGCAAGCGGGGGTACGCTTTCCAAAGCAGCAACCCAGCAAACCGGGCACGGACAAGACGAAATATTGTAGATTCCACAAGAGTCATGTCCACAACACAGAAGACTGCATCCATCTCAAGGACGCAATCGAAATTCTTATCAAGGACGGGCACCTTAAGCAATTCACCAAATCCAGAGACATTCCTCGGCAAGAAGCACAAGAGACTCAAAAGGTCGAGGAGGCTGTGTTGCACCCCAAAATTTGCCCTCACAATACAAGACTTTGTGTGCTAAGAAGGTTCACAAGGTTCACAAGACCTTTCATGAGGTTCATGAAGTTTACAAGACACTTCATGAGGTTCACAAGGTTCACAGTACTTACAAGACCTTTCATGAGGTTCATGAAGTTTACAAGACACTTTATGAGGTTCACAAGGTTCACAAGGTTCACAGTACTTACAAGACCTTTCATGAGGTTCATGAAGTTTACAAGACACTTTATGAGGTTCACAAGGTTCACAAGGTTAACAAGGCTCACAAGACCTCCCATGAGGTTCACAAGACATCTTATGAGGTTCACAAGGTTCACAAAGTTCACAAATAGTCAGAAGATTTGACAATTCCCTCAGACAATGCACCTCCTAAGCAGTGCATCCAAAACTAGGGTTTTGATTTTAATCAGACTAAATGGACTTCCAAGACTTCAAGTGAGCTTCATAACATCTTATATGTGTGTAAGAACCCCCATGACCAGCTTCAATACTTTTCTCAAAAGTTTGCTCAGTCAGATGATCAGATAAGTCAAAACCAGTCAAAGTAGTTAAAAAGTCAAACTGAGGTCAACTGTGGTCAAACCAAAGTCAAACTTCATGATTTTTTTTGCCAACATCAAGTATATGAAGTAAAATTCATCATTTTATCAAGGGTTGATCATGATTCATCAAGGAGATTTCAGATCATCAAGAATCATGAGTTTCTAAATTAGGGTTTCCCTAGGAAAAGTCAACTGAACTTTGACCAGCCATAACTTTCACATGCTTCATCACCAATTTTCCATCCAAAGCTCATTTTGAAGGAAATTGAATTCTCTACAACTTTGTGTCTCACAAGCCAAGCCCAAAAATGCTTCATTTGGAAGGTATGAGCTAAGACATTATAGGTCCTTTTGAAAGTCAATAAAAAGTCAACAACTTCAAAAGGGCATAACTTGAGAATGGTAAATGATATGGACATGAAACCAGTGGGGTTGGTTAGAGGACTCTTCAAGATTTCCAAAATGTCCAAGAACACCCTCATAGCATTAAAATTGAAGGATTTGTGCCCTTGCAAAGTTGGGAAATTTTTGGTTGGTTTATGAAGAAAATGGAGGTTTAAAACTAATTTTTTCTAAATGGGCTTGCCATATGATGACCCAATCCATATCAATACCTCATGCACGACCCAACCATCAAATATTCAGATTTTTTTATTATTTTATTTTATTTATTTTGATTTTATTCATTTAAAATCATTTTAAATTAAAATAAAATAGAAAAGTCAAATATTTAAATGGGATTTTGTTTCTAGAAATTCATTAAAGTGATTTGGATCAAATTGGTATGAGAATCATGGTGATTGGCTTGAAATAGAAAGGCTTAATTCTCAAATATTTGAAGTTTAAAGCTTGATCTTTTTCAATCTTTTTCAATCAATTTCTTCACACAACAATCAATATTTTTTGACCTAATCCACTCTACTATAAGTACATAACACAAACCTAATGCATAGGGACGAAAATTCTGCCTCCAAGAGTAAGTTCATATTTTCAAAAACCTCACAAAATGTCAAATTCGGTTTTCACATTGCAAGGCTTGTTAAGGTATTTTAAGGACATGAGAATGATCCTTGGACTTCACTGATCACGTACCAATGCTCATTTGCATCCAAGACACCCTATAATGCATGAACCGAACCATACATGTTCTTCATATATTTTTTTTCGATTCATCATATTTACTTGTTTATAATGAATTTTAAAGATGTATTGATGTTTGTTGTTGACTATAGATGGTTTCTGGATAGTTTGGTGGAGAATTATGGCCGAATCATGAAAACACCATACTTAGGGTTTAAAGCTTCAAATTAGGGTTCTTCGATTTACATAATATAAATGAATTTTGATGGCATAATTGAATTGTACAGGTCACAAGGAGTTTAAGGATGTCCTTAATTTGATAAAACTGTACTGGTTGTGTGTGGTTTGAAAAACGCATGTTTAAAACGCATGAAAATTCGCAGGAATTTTCCCAAATAATTTCGCAGGAAAACCTACGAATTCAAGGAAGAAGATGAAGTTGGCTGCGCGCGTTTTTTTAAATTTGAATTGTTATGATATATTATAATGTATTTGTTTCTGTTTTGTATCACACACAAGCGTGTGTCCCAGTGGTAAAGTGTGTGTGTATGTTGCTTGCAGGCCTGGGTTCGAATCCTGGCTTTTCACAATTTTTCTTATTTTTCAGGACAATTACTAAACTTAATATATTATGTATTGTAGTCACTATACTAACAGATGCGCCCTCCCGGCTGGAATGGTAAGTGCGTTTGTGTGCAATGTAAAGGTCCTGGGTTCGATCCCCCCAGGCCTTTTGTTTTGTTTATTTTTCATGATTTTTTTAGGAACAAACAACAAAAGCAATTGGATCCTCTTCCTTGTCACCTGCGTGCAGGCTAGCCCAGTGGATGGAGGCTTCTCCAGGTATTGGGAGGTCCTGGGTTCAAAACCAGGCCTCCCCTTCTTTTCTTTTGCTTCATTATTTTTATTGTTTTACTTGTTTGTTTATTATTATTATTAAATCTAAATTAAACTATAATATTAATCTTAATAATATTTTCTAAACCCTAAAACTATTTTTCTAAAACCTTAATTGTGAATATTATTTATTTAAATTCTTGCTTATATTTTAATTAGTAAATAAATCTTAGTATTTTTTTAAATCAAACCCTAATTTGCTTCTATTAAAAATATAATTTTATTATAATTCTTAATTTTGTAAATATAATAGTATGATCATATTTTATTTAATCATATATATATTTTATTTAATATAATTAAATTTTGTAAATATAATTATAATTAATCCTATTTTCATAATATGTAAATATTCTTTAAATTGTTTATAATTCAATTTTGTATGTAAATAATTTTTATTATATGTTTAAAAATAGTTAAAAATTGTTAATTTAATTTTGTGATTATAATTTTATTTTCATAATATGTTTATAATTAATTTAATTTTTATAATTTGCATACAACTTAAAATTTCCTAATAATTAGTATAATTGTTTATATTTTATTCCTAATCTTGAAAAATAATTGTTTATTAATCTTTTAATACTTTTTGCTTATATTATTAATTATGTTTATTTTTATATTCATTTCATTGTTACTAACCCCATTGTGATTTATTATTATTATTATTATTTTACTAACCCAATTATTATTATTATTTATTATTTTTGCTTATTATATTTAATTTGCTTTTATTATTATTATTATGTAATTGTTCCTTGGTGTAATATTTAGTAATAATGTTTATTGTTCATATTATATGCTATGGTTAGTAAATAGGGAGTGCAAAAACATGTTTGTATTTAAAAATTGGAATTAGGTCATTTAATTTAAAGATAAATATTAAAATTGTACACTCACACACGTAAGTCGATCTTTGATCGCCATCTCACTTCCTTAGGGATACCTCTCATGTTGCCTAAACAAAAAGGTCAAGTAGGGTGTATAAAGCAAAAGTCCCTCAAATTCACATCATCTAGTCCCTTAACAGATAAAAGATCAAGTCCCTTTCGAATGTTGCCTTCGTAATGATCTTGTCCCTTTCGAATAAAGATGATAGTCCCTTCAAAATTGCTTATACACCCCACGGTTGCCTAAATAAAAGATGACCCTTCACTTGTCCCTCACATCCAAGGTAATGACTACCCATTCCTTAATAATAGGGATAGTCTTACCACTTAAAGGATTCAAGAACAGAAAAGACTTAAACTTAGGGTAGGTTCCTCTTAGATACTTGCTCACTCTTCAAAACATTTCAAACACTTCATACTTCAAACAATTTTCAAAACAAAGGTTTATACGCATCCGTACATGGGTCATTATAAACTCTTAAGAAAAATTTTATTCACACACTTCACATTTCAAAAACATTTTAAAGTGAGCTAAGTAACTAAGAGCCCATGGATAACCATGGATGTAAAGGGTGCTAACACCTTCCCTTTACATAACCTACCCCCCGGACCCAAAAATCTTTTAAAAGGTCTTTCCTATTCTTTTATGCCTTTCCTTTGGATAAAATAAAAGTCGGTGGCGACTCTTGCTATCCGCAACATAACTAAAGTCAGTTCTCCCACCGTGTTACAGGCTATACCCGTTCCTGCAGATGTGAGCATGCAAGTTGCCTTGAGCATCTATCGCCCAGAAGATTTCTTCCTACCCGAGCACAACGGGAGCCCGAAATACCTTTCCTCCCATAGTCCATGGGAAACCTTTCCATCCGCGATGGTCATTTCAGGAGGAAGGTTCAACAAAATCACGGTCGGATCCGTAAAGAGAAAGTTCGACCAACTGATTGCAAAGGGGCCCGTGCAAAACGCAACCCTAGACCCACCAAGAGAGGGCTCGATACCCCTTGCCTTTTACCGAGAAGAACTCCTGGGAGGAGCGCCCAACGCCAGCATTCCTTTGCTCATCCGGGCGCGTATGCCAAATTTCGATGTAAGGAGAATCTTGGTAGACCAGGGCAGTTCCTGCGACATTATGTACTCTAAGCTGTTTTCAACACTCCAGTTGAACGAGACACACTTGACTCCGTACGTCGGATCAGACTTGCAAGGTTTCAACGGAGCGGTCTCCCGACCGTGGGGCTACGTCGATCTGTTTGTCACCTTCGGAGCAGCTGAGACGGCCAGGATGGTCAGAGTCCAGTTCCTAGTCGTGGACTGCCCATCGCTGTACCAGTGCATCCTGGGACGACCAACACTAGCCGAGCTAATCGCCGTACCATCCACCGTCCACCTGAAGATGAAGTACTACACTACGTCGGGCAAGGTTGTCACACTGCACGGAGACGTCGATGCTGCTCGCAGATGTTTCGAAGCAGCATCTAAAGGTCTTAGCTCAATATCATACCAACCGAACCCTTCAACATCGAACTCACCAGATGTTCCCAGGGCTTTCCCTCAGGTAGACTCAATCGACCTAGACTGCAGGTTCTCAAACGACAACGAGGGCGTCCAGAAGCCAACATATTCATTATCCCGACCAGTCCCGGACGGAGAGTTCAAGTTGATTCCCATGGGAGACGACCCAACCCGGTGCGTTAAGATCGGAGCACATATGCCCGACTTGGCTAAACGACAGTTGGAAGCTTGCCTCAAAGGGAACACAGATCTGTTCGCCTGTAACGCCGCAGAAATTCTGGGACTCGACCCCGAGACAGCCTGCCATCACCTCTCCATCGACCCGACACACAAAGCGGTCGCCCAACGCAGGAGGAAGCAGTCGACCGAAAAAACTAAAGCAGCTGAATCTGCTGTTAAAGACCTCCTAGAGGCAAAATTCGTAACCGAGGCCAGGTACACAACCTGTCTCTCAAATGTTGTACTTGTGAAAATATCTAATGGAAAATGGAGAATGTGTGTTGATTATACTGATCTCAACCGGGCATGCCCAAAAGACGCATACCCCCTACCTAACATTGATAAGTTGGTCGACAATTCGTCCGACTTCAAGCTATTGTCCTTCATGGACGCATACTCGGGGTATAATCAAATACCCATGGCAGTGTCCGATAAAAAGTACACGACCTTCATGACCGAATCGGGCAACTACTATTACAACATCATGCCCTTCGGTCTGAAAAACGCAGGCGCGACTTATCAGCGCATGATGAATAAGGTATTCCGAGCAGAAATCGGGGATATGCTCGAAGTATACATGGACGACATGATCGTCAAATCTCAACAAGAAACAGACCACGCGTCCCACTTACGAAAAGTGTTCGATCAGGCACGAAAATGCAAAATGTGTTTCAACCCCGAGAAGTGCACATTTGGGGTCCGAGCAGGGAAGTTCCTCGGATTCTGTTTGACCGAACGAGGCATCGAAGCCAACCCCGACAAATGTCGAGCATTCGCGAAACTCCCAACCCCTACTTCTAAGAAATCCATACAATCTCTAAATGGGGTCCTCACTTCCCTCGCTCGGTTCGTAGCGAAGTCCGCTCAACACGCTCTCCCCTTCTACAAGCTCCTTCGCAATGAGGTGTCAGACCCTAATTTTTGACCCTAAGATTTTTCGCATCTCATCTGCATTTGCATACAAACAAGATCACGCACTGGTTCGTTTATCCTTTTTCAGGTGCAGGTCTTTGCTTCGCAGGGGATCACCATGTTTAATTTCTGTTATTTGTTTATATTCACTAACTTCTATCCAAAATATCAAAAAATATGTTGCAGTTGCTTCTTCTTCTTCTGTGTTGCAGGATTTCAAAGACAGGGCTGTGATTCCAATTTAGATGCGTTTGTTCAGTCACGATTCGATTCAGATGGATGTTTGACCTAATCTTGGTCAAACTATCAGAAGATTGTTTCAATTGCAAGTTGTGTGTGCCAGTGAATTTTCCTCAGACAGTGCATGTTCAAAGATCAAGCTGTGTTATGTGTGAAGTCCATCAGTTTATTGAGAAATGTTGCGTGCGAGGTTTGGGTTGAATCTTCAGTTGCAAGTTATCCAGTTGGTTCAAAAGTGGTTGTATCAGTGGCTTGTTGAAAAAATCAGAAATTGGACGTGGGCCTTAAAAAAATCATCATCCATTAAACCATTTTTAATTTCCTTTCTTCCATTTTTTCTCGATTATCCGTATTCAATAACCTTTTTCAATTTTATCCATTTCACAAAATATTCATTATGTCATATATCCATTTTTTTTTATTTCCACAATCCCATTCATTTTATTATCCATTTTTTTCTTTATGTCCAATTTGTCCAAAAAAAAAAATAAAGAACCAATTTCTTTTAATTCATCTTTAAAAAAAAAACTACATTCAATTTTAAATATATTCATGATCAATTAAAGCCCATTCATTTTTATTTCTTATCATCACATGTTATAACTAAAAAAAATATAAAGGAGGCCCTTGGCCCATTTCCATCAGCCAGCAAGTCAAACATCCCACGCCGCTTGCCCAACATTTCCACACAACCAGCTTATAGCCACATTCACCAGCCAATACAAGACTTTTGCCGAAAAGCCAATTTCTCCAAGCCACCAACCGCCTACCTCTTCACACACCCCTTTGTATCTCAAGCTGCCAAACAAATTTCCTCACACTTTTCCCAGCCTTGAAGCCACACAAGCCTCGCCCCTACCTTCAACTTCCAAGCAAAGCTGCCAAGCCCAATTTTCCACATGCTCCCAAACTCCCAGCCGGAAAAAAAAACTTAATAACACAAGCCAAAACACGCGGGTCACACATCAAAATGCAAGCTTCTCAGCTCACGCGTACCAACCCGCTAGCCTATACGCCATATGCGGCAAAACAAACTAAACCAACATCAGCTATCCAACACGCCCAAACAGCTCCAAACTTCATGCCAGCTTCATCACGTCAAGCCCCCAACTCGCACATCATTCACGCCATTAAGCTTCACAGCTTCCGCACGCCGTACAACCACTTTTTTCCAATCTCACTTCCCAACCTTCAGCTCCATACGCACGAGAAACACACATCACACGCAACCAACACAAGCCGAAATCCGTACGCATATTTCACTTACCAGCCCACAGCCTGCACACGAAAATCCCGTAAACGAAACAACAACCAAAACGCAATTTCAAGCTGAATAAAACGCGAAGCATGTACGCAGCGGCTATCACACCAAATCCGTGAGCCCAAAACGCTTCAAAATCACCAAAAACGGCAATCAAATTCCTCTTCTTCTATCTATAAATACAAGCCTCCTCTTCTTCAAACTTCAAGCTTTGAGAGCATACCAAATCCCTGCCCAAACAGAAACACAAAGCTTCAAAAAATTTCAATCCCCAATTAATCTTCACAAATCTTCAAATCCCTGAAATCAATTTTATTCCCAAATCTCTCTAATCTCCCTTTTCTTGGATTCGAAATTGAGAAAGAATAAGAGTTCCGCGTGAGTTGTAGAAGAAGAAGAAGGAGAAACTTTTTTCTTTGAGTTGATTTTGGAGGTGAGGAGCTGAGATCCGTGCCTCTCCCCTATTTTTTTTTCGCTGCGCGTTGAGGAAGAAGAAGTCCTGCGGCTTCTTTGTTTTGTTCTTTTAATTTGTTTTTTTCTCTTTTTATTTTAATAAAAGAATGTAAGCTGATCCACCTCCAAACCATGCGGATGTCCACCTCCCCTTTCCACTCTTCTTTCTTTTTTTATTAATAGTCTTTAGTTTGTTTCTTTTAAAATTGATTTTGTTACAATTTATTTTTGATTTAAAATTTTTTATAGAAAAAAGAATTTTAGAAATTCTATTTTAGAAAAGAATTAGAAAAATATTTTAGAAATATTTTAGAAAAAACAAATTTAGAAAAGATTTTTTAGAAAAGGATTAAAAAATATTTTGATTTCTTTTTGGGATCTACTTTTAGATCCATTTTTCTTCATCTTTTTTTCTTTTTTTTTTGGTCGATGACAATCTCTGATTCGTAGATTGTTGATTTCCGATAGGTTTAATCTTCATTATTTCAAATCTATGGATGAATGATCATTTGGATCATTCTCCATACTTTGAGATCGTGATAGGTTGCTTTTCAATAAATTCAACGAAAATCTCGATTAAGATTAGACAGTTCTTTTTCTTTTAGTGTGACATGTTTTCGGAGAACGATTCATAATATCGTTTCTCTAACATATATTAACACAAATATTTTCCACTTTAATTAGTGGTGACCGGCCTCATTTGTAGGGTAATTACTCTGTAAATTACTCGGCGATTGCTTAACATAGACCTAAAGTTGTCCCGATTCGGAATGCGATCCACTTGGATCTGGTTGCCTCGATTTTGTTATTTTTTCGTGGTTGTGCTTGATTAAGTTCATCATACCACTTATTATTGTAAATATTATAATAATGTGAATATAATAATCCGTTTAAATTTAATCTCTCGCACCTTATCCTCTTTATTTCAATTTCTTGCTCCTTATCTCTCTTATTATGCTTATTATATTATATCATTCATTATATTGCTTATTGTTTATATTGTTGCTTGTTATTTTTACTTTGTCCATTTGGACACAAAAACATTAATAACGGAATAAACATCTAAAAAATTGGTGACTTTAATTTCGGACTATGGTTACTATCCTTAGCATTGGAGTATGGACTTAGATTTTAGGATCTATCCCTTTGCTTGAGTTGTTTTGGATTGAAGACTTTGGATCCGATTAAGTTCACCTGTTCATGAAGATGGAAATCCAATTGTTTCAAAGAATGCTTGCCATATGGTTTGATGGTTCTTCCTTTAGCATTTATTTTCAAGTCTTAGGATAGTCCCTTCATCTCTTCCCATCTTCTTCAATTTTCAAATCTTCTTCCTATTTTCAAAATCTTTCTTTGTTTTTCAAACTTCAAACATTTTTGCAATCAAACCTTGACTTCGGTCATGTGCTTTTACCTTTTCATTTCATTTCCTTTAATAAATGCTAAACCACATAAGCATATCGAAACTTTCTTTCTCAAAAAACTTTAAAACATTCACAACTCATTCAATTGTTTTTGTGCCCTCGTGCATGTTTACTTTTAACCTTTTTATGTTTAGATATGATTCATTCTTTCTAGCGGAATTATTCGCTAAAGAATGACGACTTATCTTTACATTTTAAAATCAATTCAACTCATTTGCCTTTTCACAATTTGTACCACGAACTACGGGGTTTTGATCTCGCATTGCACTTTGTGGGTACGTAGGCATGAGACGTTCGTCTCTTCAAACACCAAAATCTTAAAAAAAAATTCTTCTTCTCATCTCTTCAATCCTTTTTTTCAAGCAAACCATTTCAAATCAAAAATGCAGTAAATATTTCAAAGGGTTCCCGTGGAGTACCACGGACAAGTCGGGTGCTTAAAACCTTCCCGATTTGTAACCAATCCCCGTACCCGTTCTCTGTTTGTTTCTTTTAGCTTTTTAGCTTTTAAGTTTTTTTAAGGTTTTGTTCGTTCTTTTACCTTTTTCCTTTTGGAAATAAATAAAAGTGTGGTGGCGACTCTGTGTATATCGAGTTAAGTTAATCAATAGCTTACACTCATGATTTTACCGCTACAGGAGGCAACTTTCGAATGGATGGAGGAGTGCGAGCTAGCGTTGTCCCACCTGAAGAAGGCACTAAGTGAACCCCCAGTTTTATCCAGACCTGAGGAAGGAGAGATACTTTATCTCTACCTCGCCGTGGAAAACGAAGCAGCAAGCGCGACCCTCGTACGCGATTTACCCGAAGGGCAGAAGCCTGTTTATTTTACGAGCAGAGCACTCCACGGCCCGAAAATTCGGTATCTCCAGGTGGAAAAGGTGGCCTTGGCCCTCCTTTTCCCAGCCAGAAGGCTACACCATTATTTCTTGGCTCACACCATCATTGTAAGAACCGATCAACCCATAAGACAATTGCTCGGTCGACCAGATATGGCCGGACGAATGTTAAAATGGTCGTTGGAACTATCCGAATTCGACATAAAATTCGAGGGAAGATAAGGTCTCAAAGCTCAAGCACTGGCCGACTTCGTGGCAGAGCTCACTTTCACTGAGCAAGAGTCGAAATCTTCCTCCAGGTGGACGATTTTTGTGGACGGGGCGTCCGGACTAGCGGGTAGCGGAGCTGGGGTTATTCTGGAGAACGAGGAAGGAAACATCATCGAAGTATCCTTGACCTTATCTTTCCCCACTTCCAACAATCAGGCGGAGTACGAGGCCTTCCTAGCAGGCATACGTCTCGCGACCGACCTGAAGGCAGAAGAAATCACAATCTTCACGGATTCTCAGCTGGTCGCCAGTCAAGTCCGAGGAGATTTTCAAGCCAAAAACGATAACATGGCCGAATACCTAGCCCTCGTAAAAGGAGAGCTAAAGCGATTCAGAAGCGTGGAAGTCAAACACGTCCCGCGAGAGAACAATATCCGAGCCTACATCCTTTCCAAACTGGCGAGCACTAAAAGGAAGGGAAACAACAAATCCATCATACAGAAAACGCTTCCCCGACCAAGCATCGGGAAATCATCAATCCACGTAGACGTTAATCTCGTGGGTGACACAAACTGCTGGATGACCCCAGTATTTAACTACCTAACTAAAGGAGAATTACCGACCGACCAAAAAGCGGCCAACACAATACGACGAAGAGCATGCTCATATTCTCTAGTGGGTGGACGTATGTATCGTCGAGGATTCTCCACACCCCTTCTCAGGTGCGTAGAAGAAGAAAACATCCCACACGTGCTAAGAGAAGTCCATGAAGGAATTAATGCACAACATCCAGGTGGACGGTCGTTGGCCCGAAAAATTCTTCGAGCAGGGTACTATTGGCCCACACTCCAACACGATGCAAAAAAGCACGTAAAAAGGTGCGACAAGTGCCAACGACATGGGGATGTGCACGTAGCACCCCCGTCCGAGCTAAAATCATTATCGTTGCCTTGGCCATTCGCATGGTGGGGGATGGATATCTTAGGACCATTCGTCGTTGGATTCGGCCAAAACAAATACCTAATTGTAGGCGTCGACTATTTCAACAAGTGGATAAAAGCTGAGGCCTTAGCCAAAATCACTGCACTCAACATACTACGTTTCTTCAAGAGGAACATCCTCGCCCGGTTCGGAGTACCGCTCGCCATCGTGACCGACAACGGCACCCAGTTCACAGATAAACACTTAAAAGAATTCGTTGCATCAATAGGAACGAAACAACATTTCGCTTCGGTGGAGCACCCCCAAACTAACGGGCAAGCAGAGGCCGCGAATAGGGTAATCCTAAGAGGCCTGAAACGAAGACTGGACGAACACAAGAAGCACTGGGTCGAGGAGTTACATAGCGTGCTATGGGCATATAGGACCACCCCCCTCGACAACCGGGGAGTCCCCTTTCCGATTAGCGTATGGAACCGAGGCGGTGATCCCTATAGAAATGTACGTCCTATCCAGACGCACAGAATCCCCCATGGACCAAGACACCAACTCCGAGGCTTTGAGGGACGAGCTCGACCTGGTCGAGGAAGTTCGATCAGAAGCTGCTCTTCGAGAGACCATTCTCAAACAAAAAATAGCTGCTCGGTACGATTCTAAAGTCATAAGACGAACATTCGAGGTAGGCAGTCTTGTTCTCACAAGAAATCACAGGGATCCCCGCGAGGGAAAGCTTACACCCAATTGGGAGGGCCCGTATCGCGTCCGAGCGAAAACCGAAAACGGAGCCTATTACTTAGAAAATTTACACGGGGAAGAGCTCACTAGGCCGTGGAACGCCGAGAAGCTCAAGCAATATTACAACTAACTTACAAAGTCACCCTGCTCAACTCTCAAGCGAGGAGCAATATGACCGACTGAAAACTGTGTGCCTAGGTACAAGCACGACAGCCCAAAAATGACAATCAATCAGGATCTCCTTTCGAGGGAAGGAGAAACCTGCCGCACGAACGGATACTCAAACGAGTCCGACGTCGCCTAAGTACCACGACCAGGCAAAACCCCAGCTCACGATGGGACGTTCAAGCCACGGAGCCCGGGCCATTACCTTGGCCCGGGCACCAACCAAGAGTAAAAATTCCAGAATCTACTTGGTCCCCCAAACCAATGGATCACGAACACACCCCGTATACATTAAATCACATCCAATCAAGTGCAAAATCGCACGACAAACACTTAGCATTTGAAATATAAAGAACAGTCCTCCGACGGACGAGCAATTGAACAATGGAGATAACAAAACAAACGACCATTAATAAACATCCAAATGTGAGCACAAAATTGCGACCTCGAAGGGCCGACTTGTTCATAATTAATTACAAAGGGGACTACGCCCCAAAAAACTAAGAAACATAAAATTACAAGGCACGCAGGCCAGAAACTAGTTACCCTCGCCCTCCGGGCGGCCTTCTTCCTGGCGAGCCTCCTCCTGTTCTGGTTGCGCTTCAGGCTGATCGGGCTGAGCAATCGACCCCGACTGAGAATCATCTACTACCAGGTCCGAAGGAACCACGATTTGGCCATCCTCGACCTTGTACAGGTAGCTGATTCGACCAACGTCCAAGGCCAAGTTGGGGTGGAGAGCCCTTATCTGATCCACTGCATTCTGGAAACTGAGCTCAGTTGATGAGTTCATATATTCCATGTCTTGGTCGATCCGAGCAAGAAACTGAGCCCTCGTTACCATACTTTTGGTCTTATCATCCTCGTCCTCCTTCGGGCAGAAAGCATCCTTCAGCTTTTTGTTCTGCTCCAGCACCCTTTTCTTATCGAACTCCAACTTGGCAATGACGTTGGCCCGTTCAGTCAGCTCCTTGGCCGTGACACTAGCTTCTTCAGTGGCCGCTTTCAGCTTCGCCTCAGCGACAGCCAGCTGCTCCTTCAGCCTACCCATCTCCCTCTCCTGTCCAGGACTTCCTTCGGCCGTCAGCCAAGCCATTGTCAGGACCCGCATGACCGCACTTGCTTCCTGAGCTAGGGACAACCGCCGGGCAGGACGATCCATGCCTTCCAGGAACAAGGAGTCCGCATGGTCCACCTCCATGCTCGTCCCCTCGAAAAAGTTGCGCTTCACGAAGCACGGCGGCAGCCCATGCTTCGGCTTCGGAGGAGCGTTGGCCGTCAGGTCCACAGTAGCTACGGACTTATGTTTCTTCATCAGGGAGCCAGTTGAGGCGCTCGGAGAGCCTTGGACCAAGGGGCCCGACCCAGATCCACTTTTCTCGGTCAGCTTGGTCTGCACAACCCTCGATCTTTTCTTTTGCTGCTGGCGCAGGCGTTCCTGGATTTTATCAAGCGGGTTCGACAGAGAGCCTGAAAAAAGAAAAAGATTAGATTAATCGTGGACGACAAAATTAAATCAAAGATATGACTAATAGAAATAAAACAGATACCAAAGAAGTCGGACACTTCCTGCCCGGTATTGCAGGCCAGTAATTCTGTAACATCGATCAAGGGACGCTCCACAGCTTCCCCCCATCCTGATCGAGCATAACTTTCCCCTCTCCGTCCAGCAGGGGGGTCGGAGTGAAAGACGCTATCAATCTTCTGAAGGCCTCGAAACTGGCCGCGTCGTCTTCATTCAAAGAGTCCCCCACCTGGACGAACTCACCAACAGGCCTCTCATAATGGGCGTAACTCCACGAAAAGGGGAACAACCAAAGCCTCCTCGGGATCACCTGCCCTTGATCGTCGAGCTTGGGTTCGTCGTTCTCGTCAGTGTCTATCCCCAGAAAGCTCATCGCCCTCACAGCCACCGCGCTCGCGGGTTTGATTAGAAAGTAGTCCATCTTGAAGGCTCGGATGGATTCTGAATGGGCCTTGAAAATCTTCATCCTCTGTTTAAAAGACACGAACCCCTTCCGATCAGTTCCTCGCCCGACTTGGCGCTGCAGGGAGAACAGACGGGAGAACAAAGGAAGCATGGCACCAACACCCAGATGGGCACACGTCAACTCAAACGCCTTCAGGAATGCATACGAGTTAGGATGCAGCTGGGAAGGAGCAACACACAGGTGCCCGAGCACGGCACACACCAAGTCACTGAAGGGAAAAGTTACCCCCAGGACCGAAACTGCTAACTCGTACATGGAGAACGCCCGACCTCTAAAATCTGAGAAGATGTAGTCGTCATCTCCTGGGCAAGTTACGACCCAATCAGCAGGGTTGCCGACGACAGGCAGCGGCTCCGCTCGAGGTCTTGAAAATGAGGACACTTTGTCCAACAGATCCTCCACCACCCATTCTTCTGGCGAGATCCTTGTCTGATCGGGACATTTTGGCGAGTCTGTTGATGTTCCCTCTTCTGTAGTGCTCGCGCCCGAATCTCCCGAGGAACTCCCGGAACCAGAGGGGACTGACGCAGAAGATCCTGAATCTTCCGAGGACGTCTCTTCCGAGGACACGTCTAATGGATTTATAAGCGAGTTTTCACCTGAAAAGCAGAGGAAAGGCGTCAGTGAATTCGATTAAGAATATCAAATCCACCCTTCCACCGCTCGACAAGTGAAAGGGCGCGCCTCAGCTCAGGGACTGGGTCCCGAGCTGTAGCCCTGGCTGACCATCGCTCGGAGCGATGGCCTACACCCAACGTCATGAATTACGGGATCTAACCTAAATACTTGTCAAATCCCAAGTCAAGTTCGACCAACACCTATGTCGACCATGAGTTAGGGTTTGCAGCCGACCAACAACGGTGGCATAAGTTCTAAAGTTTACCGGTTCTAAATCTAAGACTACCGTTAAAACTATCCTAAACCACATACATTTCTATGTTATCTAACCTATAACCACTGAAAACAACGAAAAGGAACCGTACCTTGCGCGTGGGAAGACATTTGCGGAAGATGAAGGTTGTGGAAACGGTGGTCGACAATGAGATACGGTGGTCGACGGCTGGGAGCGGTGGCAGTTGAACGAGCAAGACGTCGGAGAAGAAGATGAAGCGAAAAGTTCAAAATGGAGTCTGGAAACCCTATTTATAAGAGGGAAAACACGTGCAAGCACGCGTGACCCCTACACGCTAGCCCCTAGGATAGCCGTCAAATCATTAATAAGCGCGAATTCCCAGATATTCCAGCTTTTCGTTTCAGATTCTCCCGTTGAGCAACGTATCGTTTGCTCGCCAACAGAAGGTCGACATCATAAAATTGCTAGCCCAGACACTGCTCGCCCTCGAGCATGAAAACGTTACTAAGTCACTGCTCTTCCGCACGAGCAATGACTTGGGGGGCTCCTGTTCCGGACTGGCCCAATTCCCATAATTGGGCCAAGCAAACCAACTTGGCAGAAGCGCTCGACGTCGAGCAGAATCAAATAGTGGTCTCTGTCGAGCAAAAGCATACCGACCAAGACAAAGTCCTCCAACGGCTAGTTTTGGCCGTTACCGATTTTTACGGATTCCTCGATCCTCGCCCCACAATATGGATCAATAATCTTCCACTTAGCCCCTTATATAAATCGTCTCACTTGAGAGGGCCAGGTATTCAATCCTCTGACCTTAATTCTTGTACTTGCTCACTCTTTGCTCGGTTACTTACTTTGGCATCGGAGTGCCTTGCAGGTACACCCCCTTTTTTCCTCACCGACCGTCTCCCAACAACTCTCGAAGCCAGCCGTATCGGATCCTGATCTCCAGGTACGATCACCAAGTAAAACCATATTAATTTTTGAATTTTAAAAAATTTTGCTAGTTCATATTGAGTAGGTCCATGTAAAAATGAAGTTAACACTAATGTACTTTTTGATAAATTTTGTAGGTTTTGTAATTTTCTAGATTTTTCAAAAATCGGGTAGTTCATATTCGATAAGCCGATAAAAAAAAGATAATAACATAAGTTTATTTTTCTTCAAGTGGTATAAAATCATAGTTTGTGCTTCAAAAATCTATCATTTGGAGTTATTAGCTCTGAAGCTAGCAAAAATATACCCAAGCGCATTGCACACTCGATCGTACAATAGAGTCGCTACCGGACTTTATTTATTTAAAAAAGAAATGGAAAATATCGATAAAACTCAGGGGAAAGAGAAATGTGTAAGGGAGTTGGTTATGTGAGAGGATGATATTAACACTCCTCACATTCGTCGTATTCGACGAGAACCTTTTTTTTATGTTATTTGCTTAGATGGGTGTTCTATCTAACGTTACTTGCATAAGAGATTTTTTTTTATAATTATAGTGCTCGCGGAGGATTTGGGGCCTCGTGCCTACGTATCTTCATAGTGCAATGAGGATATCAGAGCTTCATAGTTCAGAGAACTAAGGGTAGAAATGAAGGAATGTTGTAACAGAAGGGTGTGGAAGAAAAAGGTTCTAAAAGAAGGGTATGAAAGGAGGGTGCTCGCCAAGATCTTGCAATCTTGTGCCTACGTACCCTCATAGTAAAATGAGGAAATCAGAGCTTCATAGTTCATGGAACCAAGGATGAGGAAAACTTCCAAAGTATGAACTCAAAAGGGAAAAAGATAGAAGATAGTTGATTTCCAGAGTATGAACTCCAAAGGGCAAGAAGAGATTGAAGAATTGTCAGCATATGAACTCCAAAGGGAGAAAGAAAGAATTGCCAGAGTATGAACTCCAAAGGGCAAGAAGAGATTGAAGAATTGCCAGCGTATGAACTCCAAAGGGAGAAAGAAAGAATTGCCAGCGTATGAACTCCAAAGGGAAAAGAAAAAGTTGAAGAATCACCAGAGTATGAACTCCAAATGGAAAAAGAAAAGATTTCCAGAGTATGAACTCCAAAGGGCATAGAAAAGGTTGAAGAATCGCCAGAGTATGAACTCCAAAGGGTAAAAGAAAAGATTGCCAGATTATGAAGTCCAAAGAGAAAATAAAATGTTGAATAATCGCTAGAGTATAAACTCCAAAGGGCGAAAGAAAAGATTGCTAGAGTATGAACTCTAAAGGGAAAAACATGATTTATTCTATCAGACTCGTTTATTTTTTCTTCTACCGTTAAACCTCCATTCAGCTTCCTCATCCATCTTCTCTGTCGCGCCTCACCATTGACCATCATCTTTTCTGTATTGCGTGCTATCATTATTCACATCTCTTACGATTACATCAATAAGGTTTTATTCTCATAAATTTATTCATGTTGTTTATTGGAAAAAAAAGTAGTTTGTTTCTCCTTGATTCTCATAAATTTGTTCATGTAATTGTTTATTGGAAAAAGTAGATTATTTCTCCTTGATTCTCATAAATTTGTTCATGTAATTGTTTATAGGAAAAAGTAGATTGTTTTGACTAACTTTAAGATTTCTAATTTGGTAAATTGTAAGATAATAGTAAGACCAATAAAAAAAATTAAATTATCATGTATTATTTGAAGCTTTATTTTTCAAGCATATTTATATTGTTGAATTTTGTAGTTATTTATGCATATGTTTACTTAAAAAGTATTATAATTTATGTTGTTGAATTTTATAGTATTTTATAAAAAGTATCATTATTTTATTTCCCATTAGTAATTTTAATAAAAATTATAAATGTGAAATACTAGTATTTTATATAACAAAATAAATATGTGAAATATTTGTAATTTTTATTTTTATAGAAAATATAGATATTTAAAAAAATGTTAATGGATAAATATAGAGTTCGCGGGGATCCTTGCGGGGAATGGGGATCTGCGGGGAACGGGGATAGGGATAGAAACTCCCCCATGACGGGGATTGAGGCGGGGATGAGGAATGAATTTGGTGGAGGGGACAATGATGGGGATGTGTCCCCCCGCCCCGCCCCATTGATATCCCTAGGAACACAGTATAGTCATTGTATTTGTCGTAAATGATATTATGATCAATTGCCAATGATCACTGAATGAACACAAGATATATATATATATATATATATATATATATATATATATATATATATATATATATATATATATTAGTTTTTACTAAAACAAAACTAAATATAGAATATATAAATAAATTACAACAATACTTACCAACAGAGGAATGGTTCAGGGAATATTATTTTCCTCCCTCATTTAGCCGGCTTCTCAAGTGATTTTCAATGAACTTTTTTTTATTATACACCCACATAATATAAGTTGGCTCCAAGATTTCATAAATTCTTGATTTATTCAACTCTATACAAAGACGGTGAATGAACCTAAATGGTCACAAAAAATGAATCAATTAAGGCAAAACATACAAAAATTGATAATGTTAATGACATGTATATTTAATAATATACTTACATGCACTAAAATTGAAAAATACATACGTCAAGACACTTAAATCCTGCGAGAAAATCCCTTACATCTTCAGGACCATAATACATTACGTCCAATTGCGGGCAATGTTCTAACGGGAGAGGTTGCGATCAATTTGTTGTTGCAACGAAGATGTATAAATTGGTTATTTCATTTGGACTAGGGTCCAATAATCCACTGCGGTTACCCACAAGGGGGTGGGGGGTTGTATTACTTCCTCTTGTAGAAGCGTGATTTACAACACTTCTACTTGGAGTTTGATAATCATCACCATCAATGCAACGATTATCTTCATTTGTTCATTATTCAAGGTTTTCACATAATCTCTACATCATAACATTGAATTACAATATAAATAATAATAAGCACAATATATATCATACATCTCAATATGTCTCAAATAAAGCACATACCGAATATAATCTTGCAACTTTTCCATGTCTTTTTCCCTTTTTTCCCTCTCCTCTTCAAACATCCTTCATTGTTCTTCCAATTTCCTCTCAATATTTTCAATCTTTTGTCGTTGAGCATTCAATTCAGGGGTTTCGGTGCTTCTCCTTTGAGACCCAAAGTTTGACCTCAAGCTGACACCTTCTCTAACACCATGGACACGACCTCCAAGCTCAACTGTTCTGATAGCTTCCACTAATATGTTATGTCATGCTTCCGGAACAAATGTGCCTTCATGGACCGCCACAACCAAATTATCCTACACAACATGAGCAACTTAGATAAGAAAACACATTTAAATAACATAATCAAAACAAAACGTATACTTAAAATTTTCTCATCAACTACTCTTGAAGCCTCACGGGTGTACTCTTCATTAGGTCTTACTCGAGTCCTCTTCCATTTCTCGTGTTTTTATGGTGGAGATGGAATGTCACCATCTCTCATTTGTTGTTGATTTTCAAGCATCATTTTCTTCTCAAGTTTCTTGTAACCCCCACGAGACAATCTATGGGGGTACATGTTTTTCGCCTTGTTTTGAACCCCTGCTTCGCTTTTAGTATGTTATTAACAAAGTGGTTAATGTGTATAATTAGTATTTATAACTCAATGGCATAACATTATCGATTAAATAAGACTAGTACTAACCTTGAATTCCTTAGAACGAAGTTTCTTCGCAAACATGTGCCATACCTTTGATATAAAACTATACTAAATCCATGGACGTTCAAGACCGCTCTTAGGTCTTGTAATGTAGTCAGTCGTGAGTCGTGACTTAAATCTCATCTAACGAACACCGACATAAGATATACACTTATTTTTCAATTTTGAGTTATCGATAATCTCAAAATTCAACTATATTTAAATCAATACATAAGTATGAATCAAAAACTATAGGTAGTGAATTATAAACTATAAAACATGAATTAGAAACTATGTAATACCTTAACGTATGTCCATATGCTATCTTTGACATTATCATCCACTTCTCTCCAGTCATCTATCAGTATACTGACCTTGCTATGTGCAAGGAAAGCAACATAACTCTTAAAAGTAGAGTCATGTGGACAATCCACTACTCGATACAATGAATCAAACTCGGTAGGAATTTTCACAATAGATGACTTGCGAAGTGATATGAATTGGGGCATCATTGTGACACCTCTCTGTGATCTTTTCATTAAAATTGTATTCGCAGAATACTCAATCGTTTGAGTATCTTCGTTTGTATCTGTTAGTGGGGATTTCCCCGTTTGGGGCCCCAGAGATGGGGAATTTCACCCCGCGAAGGTGGGGATGGGGAGAAAAATTCCCCCGAGAGCACTTCAAAGACGGGGACGGGGAATACATCCCCTACCTCGCTTATTATTTTATTATAAGTAATTTAATATATAATCTATATTTTATATTAGGTTTTTCTATCATTTCCTTTATGTTTATTTTAAAAAAATAAACAAATATTGATGTATTCATTAAGAGAGATAAATGTAGATATTAAAACCCTAAAAAAGTTGAAGCATTCATTTTATTCTATCAAACTCGTTTATTTTTTCTTCTATCGTTAAACCTCCATTTAGCTTCCTCATCCATCTTCTCTGTCGCGCCTCACTATTGCCCATCGTTTTTTCTGTATCGCGTGCGATCATTATTCACATCTCTTACGATTGCATCACTAAGATTTGATTCTAAAAAATTTATTCATGTAATTGTTTATTGAAAAAAAGTAGTTTGTTTCTCCTTGATTCTCATAAATTTGTTCATGTAATTGTTTATAGGAAAAAGTAGATTATTTCTCCTTGATTCTCATAAATTTGTTCATGTAATTGTTTATAGGAAAAAGTAGATTGTTTTGACTAACTTTAAGATTCTAATTTGGTAAATTTTAAGATAATAGTGAGACCTATAAAAACTAAATTATCATGTATTATTTGAAGCTTTATTTTTCAAGCATATTTATGTTGTTAATTTTTGTAGTTATTTATGCATATTGTTACTTAAAAAAGTATTATAATTTATGTTGTTGAATTTTATAGTATTTTATAAAAAGTATCATTATTTTATTTTCCATTAGTAATTTTAATAAAAATTATAAATGTGAAATACTGGTATCTTTAATAACAAAATAAATATGTGAAATATTTGTAATTTTTATTTTTATAGAAAATATAGATATTTTAAAAAAATGTTAATGGATAAATATAGAGTCCGCGGGGATCCCTGCAGGGGAATGGAGATCCGCGGGAAACGCAGATGGGGATAGAAACTCCCCCATGACGGGGATCGAGGATGGGGATGGAGAATGAATTTGGTGGTGGGTACAAAGATGGGGAAGTGTCCCCCGCCCCGCCCCATTGACATCCCTAGGAACACAATGTAGTCACTGTATTTGTCCTAAATGATATTATGATCAATTGCCAATGACCACTGAATGAACACAAGAATATATATATATATATATATATATATATATATATATATATATATATATATATATATATATATATATATATTAGTTTTTACTAAAACAAAATTAAATATAGAATATATAAATAAATTACAACAACAGTACTTCCCAACAAAGGAATGGTTCAAGGTAATATTATTTTCCTCCCTCATTTAGCCGGCTTCTCAAGTAATTTTCAATTTTTTTTCATTATACGCCCACATAATATAAGTTGGCTCCAAGATTCCATAAATACTTGATTTATTCAACTCTATACAAAGACGGTGAATGTACCTAAATGGTCAAAGAAAATGAATCAATTAAGGGAGAACATACAATAAATGATAATGTTGATGACATGTATATTTGACAATATACTTACGTGCACCAAAATTGCAAAATACATACGTCAAGACACTTAAATCCTACGAAAAAATCCCTTACATCTTCAGGACCATAATACATTACATCCAATTGCGGGTAATGTTCTAACGGGAGAGGTTGCGATCAATTTGTTGTTGCAACGAAGATGTATAAATTGGTTATTTTAATTGGACGAGGGTCCAATAATCCATTGCGGTTATCCACAGGGGGATGGGTTGTATTACTTCCTCTTGTAGAAGCGCGATTTGCAACGCTTCTACTTGGAGTTTGATGATCATCACCATCAACGCAACAATTATCGTCATTTTTTCATTGTTCGATGTTTTCACTTAATCTCTACATCATAACATTAAATTACAATATAAATAAAAAATAAGCATAATATATATCATACATCTCAAGTAAAGCACATACCGAATATAATCTTGTAACTTTTCCATGTCTTTTTCCCATTTTTTCCTCTCCTCTTCAAACATCCTTCGTTGTTCTTCCAATTACCTCTCAACATTTTCAATATTTTGTCATTGAGCATTCAATTTAGGGGTTTCGGTGCTTCTCCTTTGAGACCCAAAGTATGACCTCAAGCCGACACCTTCTCTAACACCATGGACACGACCTCCAAACTCAGCTGTTCCGATAGCTTCCACTAATATGTTATGTCATGCTTTCGGAACAAATGTGCCTTCACGGACCGCCACAACCAAATTATCCAACACAACATGAGCAACTTAGATAAGCAAACACATTCAAATAACATAATCTAAACAAAACGTATACATACAATTTTCTTAGCAACTACTCTTGAAGCCTAGGAGGTGTACTCTCCCTTAGGTCTTACTCGAGCCCCCTTCCATTTCTCTTGTCTTGATGGTGGAGATGGAATGTCACCATCTCTCATTTGTTGTTGCTTTTCAAGCATCATTTTCTTTTTAAGTTTCTTGTAACCCCCACGAGACAATCTATGGGGTACATGTTTTTCGCCTTGTTTTGAACCCCTGCTTCGATTTTAGCCTGTTATTAACAAAGTGGTTAATGTGTATAATTAGTATTTATAACTCATTAGCATAACATTATCGACTAAATAAGAGTAGTACTAACCCTGAATTCCTTATAACGACATTTCTTCGCAAACGTGTGCCATACCTTCTTCGATATAAAACTATACCAAATCCATGGACGTTCAAGACCGCTCTTAGGCCTTGTAATGTAGTCAGTCGTGAGTCGTGACTTAAATCTCATCCAACGAACACCAGCATAAGATATCCACTTATTTTTCAATTTTTAGTTATCGACAATCTCAAAATTCAACTATATTTAAATTAATGCATAAATATGAATAAAAAACTATAGGTAGTGAATTATAAATTATAAAGCATGAATTAGGAACTATGTAATACCTTAAAGTATGTCCATATGATATCTTTGACATTATCATCCACTTCTCTCCAGTCATATATCAGTATACTGACCTTGCTAAGAAAACAACATAACTCTTAAAAGTAGAGTCATGTGGACAATCCACTACTCGGTACAACGAATCAAACTCGGTCGGAATTTTCACACCAGATAAGTTGCAAAGTGATATGAATTGGAGCATCATTGTGACACCTCTTTGTGATATTTTCGTTGAAGTTATATTCGTAGAACACTCAATCGTTTGAGTATCTTCGTTGATTCCTGTTGAAGAACTCGACAAGGTCAACATCTATGTTCAAAAACAACAAAAACAACAAAAACAACAACATGAACAACAAGAACATAAACAAAAACAGAATGAACAACAATGACAAATGAGTTTACTATAGATGTATGGGAAAAATATTTTATGTATCCTAAATGTGATGACTAAGTTAAGGATGTTGGTGTTGGTGTTGGTGTTGTCTTCCTTCCTTGCGATAACGACGGTGTTGTTGTTATCTTTCTTCTCGACGATGACGATGATGACGGTGTTGGTTGGTGCGTAATCTTCCTTCTGTAACTATCATGATGATGATGACGAAAATGACAACAACACAGTGAATAATGGATATTGATGATGCAATATTTGGTTAAAATTGATTATTGTTTCACAGTATTGAACGTTGGGGTTTAGGGTTGAAATCGTCTATCGTTTCGTCTAGTTTCTATTTTCAATGGAAAAAGGATATTAAAGAGATAAGTAAACTAGCTAGTAATATATTGTAAAGCTACTACGACGATCTATACAAGCAGTCGTTATGATACAAAAATATTGAAATTATACTACGACGGTCATTATTACAAGTCGTCTTGATATATTCCTTTCATAATGAAGTTTCATAATGAAATTTCATAATGAAGCGTCAGAGTCATATTTAGAATAAAAAATTAAAAAACATACAAAATATATCACGGCGGTGGAAAAAACAACCTTAATCATAACCTTTAAGTTTTTTTATTTAAAAGTATAAATAAATAAAAATGAAAAAGCGTGTCTTAACATAAAAGGAATAATATATATTATGACGTTGAGGTTCAAACCCATGAAAACTTGTTGATATTATCAAGGTTGGTTTATCAACCGTTGTTATATACAAATAATTTTAAATCAAAAAACAAATATAATATAGTAGCATCATAGTTTAGATATGTCACAACGGTGTAGGGATGAACCGTGGTGATTGGAATTCCAATCATATTATTAAGCGACACATTTTGACTGTGATGGTGATGGAAACATTTCGTTTCGGGACAAAAAAAAAACATTTCAATTGTTTCGTATCAATAATGTATTTCCATGAATATGTGTCATTGCATTTATAGTAAAACTTAATTAATGTCTAATTACCATGCATGCCAGAAACCAATAATGAAACAATCACGGCAAGAAGAAGGCGACGAATGAGAGCTTAATCAATTTAATTTGATTACCACAAATATCTCATGTTGGCTTTTTATTATATGAAATCTAATGTCATTATTTTTCTTCTGGACAATGGAAAATATGACAAAAAGAAGTAAGATAGTTACGTGCCTAACTCAAACCCGAAAACTAGATTCTTCAACTAATTATGCAAATCTTAGAGTGATCTATGTAAATAGTTATCTCATTGTTAATGGAATATTGATTTCATATGTGTATTATTATGTCTTGATTGATAATTATTCTTTAACTTTGAAAAAGTCATTGTGCTTGCTGATATTCGTTTTAGAGGTTGTTAATCCATCATTTAATCCGAGTTGGTAGATGGTTATACAAAATATTTCCTTAACTTTTATATATATATATATATATATATATATATATATATATATATATATATATATATATATATATATATATATATATATATATATATATATATATATATATATATTGAAAGAAAATTGGTAAATTGTGCTGATTACTGATAACAACGATTAGAACCGTCGTAATTTGTAAACCACGTCGATTGTAACTCTATCGTAGAAACGTGTGTCGCGAAGCCGTATCGCGACGATTATCAAAACCGTCGCACCAACAATCTCTCACGATAGGTAGAAAATTGACGTAATCTACATATTGCGATGGTTAACAACTATCATATTTCTATTTGATTTTTGATTTTATTGTTTATTACGACCGTTCTAATCGTCGCAATTTTCTGTTCCACAAGTATACCTGCATGTAAATCCGTAGAAAATTTTCTTTCCACGTGTAAATTCGCACGTAATTTATTTTTAAAATTTTTTAAAAAAAAATTGTTAGTAATTATATGAACAAAATGGGGCAAAAAATCACATATATATTATATTATGAAGAGTATTTTTGTAATTGGATAACACTTTAGTTGTCTATCTACAATCTGGCTAAAGCTCATAGCCATAAATATTAGAATTAGAGTTTGACCTAATTCACCCTATAAAATCGATTGGTAAGGTGGGGAGTGTCACTCTATTTAAACTCTTTGTGAGTTATATATTTAACCAATGTAGGACTTAGGTTTTTCCCAATAATAAAAGACCTCATGCTTACTAGAAACCTGTCGAAAAAAGAAGGGTAGAAAAAACACAGTAAATCGGAAATAAAGCATATTCTTGAAAAAGAAAGAATGAAATAATATTAGTTGAAAATGTATCTGCTTTTGTTAGATAAATAATTTGCTGAGTTTTATAATACATCCCTACAAGTCATTTTAAGATGTTATATATTGTGAGTGGGAAAATAATAAAGACTATATGAAAGAGTCACCAAATAATGAAAAGTAGATGAGACATTACTCAGAATCAAAATTCTGCATACGTGGTATATAATCATATAAGGAGGTTAGGACACCTCTATACAATGCAAGCTCTTAAGTGAGCAAGCAAGTTTGTAACCCCTGTAGTAAAATTGAATCATATCTAACAACAATTTTAATTAAACTTCACCATCATCCATGTTCATGCAATATTCATTTTCTGAAACACAAAATTACATTCCATGGTAGAAGTAGCTTATTTATATATGAAACAAAGATTAATAATTTCTTCATACAAGTGACATGTTTTACCTAAAGAAAGGTGAATTAATTGATGTACTGTAGTTAACAAATCAAGTGAACTTTCTATATCACATGCTATGTATGCTATCACTACAAATGGACATATAATTCTCATCAATTCTTGAATCTACGTATGAGATATTGGAACTAACTCTAAATTTAGTATGTCGTCGAAGTCCGCTCACATGTTGTCAAATTGAGTCTTGTATTATAGATTCAATTGTTTAAGTTAGCTTGTACCTTAAGTTAGTTTGTAATTGGTAATTGTTAAAAAAACTCATTAGGTTAATGTTAGTTTTCTTATAAATAGCATATTAGTCTCTCATCTTTTGAAATAAGGAAAAATAGGAAGATAAAACCCTAATTCAAAAGTGAGAGAGATTATTTGTTATTCTTGTATACTTGTAATCTTGTTTCAAAAAAAAAAGAATAACAGTTTATAATCAATCCTTGTTGTTATCTTTGGTTACCCTAAACTCTAATCCTTGTGGGTTTCTTGATCATAAAGAAACTTGTTATACTTTGTTTCTAAGGTATTCGATTCACAACAAATTGGTGTGGTGAGCATGGAGAAGATGCCTTCAACAAAGTATGAGAGTATGAGATTGAAAAGTTCACCGGTGTGAACGACTTCAGTCTGTGGCGCTTGAAGATGAAAGTCCTACTTGTTCAGCAGGGTTGCTTGGTAGCGTTGAAGGGAGAGACGACCATGAATATTGCGTTAACGGCAGCTGAAAAAACGACCATGATTTAGAAAGCACACAACGCAATATTGTTGAGCCTTAATGATAAGGTTCTTCGACAGCTATCAAAGGAGACGACAACATTAGGATTATGGTTGAAACTTGAAGCTTTGTTGTTGCACCCTCAAATTTGTCATCACATCTTCAAGATAATTTGTGTCAAAATGGTATCATCCTCTCAAGTCTTAATCCTTGCTTCATAGATTTGCTCAGTCAATTGCTCAAATGATCAACATGAAGTTATAAGGGATGTCTTGTCTTGAGGTTTCCAAAAAAGCCCAAGATCACATTCATATGACAAAAATTGAAATAGTTGTGATTGGTGCAAGTTCGACAATTTTTGAGAAAATGCATGAAGTCACTTTGAGCAAAACTTGAAAATTTGGACAAATTGACCAAAGTTTTAAGGTCTAAGCATGTTCATGACCTCTTGAAGGATCTCATTATTTTTATTTTTATTTATTTTCATTTTATTTCATTTAACTTGGATTTTATTTATAAAAATTCAAAATAAAATGAAATTGAATAAAATAAATGACAAGGATAATTGGGGGCGCCCCATTGCGGGTTTCTAGAAGCAAGATCATCACATTCAAAGCTTCATGATACCTCATCAAACCATGATCTTAATGCAAGGAAGGTTTTTGAAAAATTATAGAAATAATCTTTCACTTTGATGGCCATGAAACACTCGTTTCTTCCCATCTACATCACACCCACATCTCCTATAAATAGGAGGCCAAACTAAGCCTTAAAAAAAAGAAAAAGATATACTGGAATAGCCATAAGAAACAAGAGTTTGATCACAAAAATTCTCAAAGGAGGTGCAATTTCCTATCTCAAGTTTCAGTCGGTTCTAAGTCCATACTACCGTCCAAATATCTTCCTGAGACCTCCAAGGGTAAGTACATGTAGTTTTTTTTTATACTCATCCATGCTTGAAATAATCATATGCATTATCCTCGATTATATGAATTTGCCATCATTCGTATTTTCAATTTCCTCCAATCTTATTGATTACTAACCATCTAAATTTGCGTATTGTGCTTATTTAGAACAGGTAGAATGTGTTCCATGAATTTGGTAGCGTAAAGTTCATAATCTGACATCGATGAACTATGATATACCTTTTTTTTACCAAACTCGAAAAAACCAATAAAAATTTAGACTTAGGTTTATTTTAAAATTTTGGAATTTTCTCTTATTGAGCTTAATTATTTTATAATTAACCATGTAAATAATTTTTTTAAAACAATTAATTTATTTTTTTATAAAAAAGGATTTTGTCTAATCGATTTTTTTATCAAATTAATTTAGGCTTGAGATTTCCTATTAATTAATTTTGTAAAATAAACTAGAACTTAGGTTAATTAATTATTAATTACACCAAGAATTAAATCATACAAAAAAAATACAAAAAATATTAATTTAGACTTTAGGACTTTAAAAATATTTCTTTTTTTCTTCTAACATTGTTCTTATTTTATTGCTATTTAAATTCCTAGAACAAGTGTATAGGATTGCACAAACTATGTAATAGCGTAGATTTATTTTCTCGCAATTTTTCCCTATTATGTAATTGCCCATAAGCCATGTTATAGTCTAGGTTTTACATTCCCGCATTTCTTACATTTATGTATCTCTCCCAAAGCGATGTAATAGCTTAGGATTTATTTTTCTCGCACTTTATGCTTATTTATAACTGTTAGATGTATGCTAATAGGCTTGTATGGAAAGATAAAAATAATCGATAGATAACCCTAACCTCCAAGATAAATATAACTAAATTGAACACACTGTGCTCACTCACACCTCTAGGGTAACCTCTCTTGGTGTCTTTCGACAAATTGGTCATGTCCCTCGAACGTAGGGGTATCTTAGCAAAAGACGCTTACGAATAATCATCATAATTGCCTACGAAAAAAGATCATAGTCCCTCGATAACCCTTCGAGTTGCCTACGAAAAGATGATCTCGTCCCTCGATGACCCTACGGAAAAATGATTATAGTCCCTTCGAATTGCTAAGGTATCCTTACATCTTGCCTTCTATGACCATTCGATGTCCCTCCACATCTAATAGATAGGACTACCAACCCACTAATGGCATGTATATTTCTATCTCTAAAAAAACAATAAGTACAAGAAAAACCTTACATTAAGAGTAAGTAACTTTTAAATGCTTGCTCACAATTAAAAAAAACAAATTCTTTTTGCACCTCACACTTTAAAATATTTTCAATAAAAAAATAAACACTTTGTATACATTCATACGAAAATCATTACAAAGTTAAACTTTTTTTTACGAAATATTTTCTAAACACACAACACATTTCAAAAAGAAAATTAAAGTGAGCAAGCAATTAAGAGCCTATGGATAACCATGGATATAAAGGGTGCTAACACCTTCCCTTTGTATAATTATCCCCCGGACCCAAAAATTAAAAAGAAAAGGTCTTTCCTGTTCGTTTATGTCTTTCCTAATAAAATTGGATAAAACAAAAGTTGGTAGCGACTCTTGTTAACCACAACATTTTTTGCAAAATAAAAACTAAAAAAGTCAGTTATCCCACCGTGTTACATTTGTACATGACCAAATCGTTGGTGAATCAAATCTACCTGAAGCAAGATTTGTATTCATTCAAGATGAGTGAAGACAAAGTGTTGGATGAGCAAATGGATATGTTCAACAAGATGATTATTGATCTTGAAAATATTGATGTGAAGATCGGTGATGAAGATCAAACACTGTTGTTGTTATGCGTTTTGCCCAGAACACATGATCACTTCAAAGAAACCCTCTTGTATAGAAGAGAGTCCATGGCCTTTGAAGATGTTTAATCTTCCTTGTACTCTAAGGACTTGAACGAACGAAAGGAGCATAAACCTTTGATGATTGGTGATGTTTTGACCGTTAAGGCGAAATTCTTGCGAAAGGATACTAAGTTCGGCAAGAAGAAGGGTAAAAGTCAGCAAAAGTCTTATAATGGTGAAGCATCTGGTGTTCGATGTTATCATTGTAAGAATGAGGATCACATTCGAAAGGTGTGCATTGAACACCTGAAAGATCGTGAAGGTAAGGATAATGGAAACGCTGCCATTGTTCAAGATGATTTTGAATCATCTGATGTTCTTATGGTTTCAAGTGGCGAATCAAGAAAAGAGTGGATTATGGATTCAGGTTGCGTTTGACACATGAATCCAAACAAATATTTGTTCGAGGAATTATATGATCAAGATGGTGGATCAGTGCTGCTGGGAAACAACAAAGCTTGCAAAATTGAAGGTATTGGATCCGTGAGATTCAAGTTTCATGATAAGTCAATAAGGTTATTGACTGAAGTTAGGTATGAACCTGACTTGAAGAGAAATTTGATTTCTCTTGGTGAATTTGACAAGAAGGGGTATGTTTTTCAAGGAGAGAAAATTATCCTAAGAGTCATGAAGGGATCGAAAGAATTCTTGAGAGGCGTGAAGAAACAAGGCTTGTATACCCTTAAGGCTGAAGTTGTAAGTGGTTTGACAAATGTTCCATCCATGAAACTGTCATCGAAGACAAAATTATGGCACATGATATTGGGTCATGTTAGCGAGAGAGGTCTAGTCGAATTGGGGAAACAAAACCTACTAGGTGGTAACAATGTCAAGAAGTTGAAGTTTTATGAACCTTGTGTATTTGGTAAATCTTGTAGGGTGAAGTTTAACAAAGGTAAACAAAGAACACATAGATCCATTGATTACATTCATGCTGATCTTTGGAGGCCTGCAAGGAATCCTTCACATTCAGGTGCAAGATATTTTCTATCCATGGTTGATGACTATTCTAGAAAGTTATGGGTATTCATTTAGAAGACTAAGGATGAAGGTTTTGAGAATTTCAAGAGTTGGAAGGTTCTGGCTGAAACTCAAACTGGCAGAAAAGTCAAGAGGTTGAGAACTGATAATGGCCTTGAATTCTGCAATGAAGCTTACGGCAGTTACTTTGTCAAGTCGGGGATTGCAAGGCATACAACTGTAGCAGGTACTCCTCAGGAAAATGGTCTATCTGAGAGATTCAATCGGAAAATTCTCAAAAGGGTTAGATGCATGTTTGTTAGTGCTGGATTGAAAAGGTGTTTTAGGCTGAGACTATTTCGACATCTACATATCTGATAAACAGATGTCCTTCAATTGTGTTAGATATTAAGACACCTGAAGAAGTTTGGTCGAGACATCCACCAGATCTCGACAAACTAAGAGTATTTGGTTGTGTGGCCTATGCTCATATTAGGCAAGACAAGGTCGAACCTAGAGCTCTTAAATGCATGTTCATGGGATACCCTGAAGGAGTCAAAGCTTATAGGATATGGTGCCTAGAGCCAAGTCACAGGAGGTGTATCACCAATCAAAATGTATTTTTCAATGAATTTGAGATGGCTTCCTAGAAAACTGATGATGTTGTCGAAGAGATGGAACATGGAGAAATTCATGTTGAGGTGGAGCATAGTGATGTTGAATTGCATGACCTATATGAAGTCGAAGAAAAAGCAGAAAATATTGTCGAAGATGAGGAAACTGATAATGACTACCTACTAGCAAGAGACAAGTAGAGAAGAATCATCAAGCCACCTCAGAGACTTGGTTATGCAGATCTTATAGATTATGCCTTAATCTCTGCAAATGAGGTTCTAGACGAAGAACCTAGAGACTATAAGGAAGTTATGAGGAGTCGAAATAAGACTAAATGGCTGAAGGCCATGGATGATGAGATGAAATCTCTTCATAATAACAACACACGGGAACTGATCAAAAAAACTATTGGAGCCAAGTTAGTCAGCTATAAATGGACTTTCAAAGTTAAGGAAGGACTTGAAGGAGTGACATCAAAGAGATACAAGGCAAGGTTGGTTGCAAGGGGTTTCACTCAGAAAGAAGGTGTCGACTTCAATGATGTGTTCTCTCCTGTTATGAAGCACAAGTCCATTCGAATGTTGCTTACCATGGTGGCACAGTTTGACCTATAACTGGAACAGATGGATGTGAAGATTGCGTTATTGTCTAGTGATCTTAATGAAAAAATCCTGATGAGGAAACCTGGAGGGTATGTCGAAGAGGAGAAATAAGAGTATGTGTGAAGACTGAAGAGATATTTATACGGCCTAAAACAATCTCCTCGACAGTGGAATAGGAGATTCGACAAGTTCATGGCACACATAAGTTTCATCAGAAGTCAGTTCGACCACTTTGTTTACTTCTGATTTCAACTAAGTAATTCATTTGTTATTTTTTTGCTTTATGTAGATGATATTCTAATAGAAATCAATAATGTCAAAGGGGTAATCGAGCATGGAAAATTCCAAGTGCTGAAGGTTTCAACATATCATAATGTTGTTGATATAATCACCAAAATGTTGCTCAGTTGCAAATTTTTCAACTATATGCAGTTGATAAAGCTGCCTGAAGAAAGCTAGTTTGTTTCTTGTTGTTATAGAGTTTGTTCCAAGGTGAATATTTGTGATATATTGGAACGAAATCTAGGTTTAGCATGTCGTCGTCGTCGAACTCTAAGTTTCATAGGGACATGATCATTATTCCGTAGGCAACCTCAAAGGGACTTATGATCTTTCGAATCTGTAGGGACTTTATGATTTATCTGTGAAGGGACTTTGCTTAAGACACCCCCACATTCGAGGGACTTAACCATATTTAAGGCAACCAATAGGGGAAGCCCAAGAAAGTGCAGACGACGATCGTATGACGATCGACTTACGTGTGTGAATGTCATTTTCAAATATTTATCTTGAATATTAATTTTCTATGTCCAATTTAATTCAATTATGTCTTGTCACGCCCTAAGTTACTAACCATACAATTATTATAAACTAAATGGCGGGAATTTAAAAGGCAGAAGGTAAATGTCATACGCTATTACAAAGCTTTAGGGTAGTTACATAATAGTAATGGCAGAAAATAAAACTAAATTATTACAATTACATAATAATGAATAACATACAAATAAGTGAAGGATATTAGAACAAAATGAAAATAGAAAATAAGTATGAAAAAGGTTTGAAAATTAGATTTAAGAAAAATTAGGGTTTGAGAAAAAAGTTTTAGGGTTTTAAAGAATTGTTTTTAGGTTTAGAAAATGCTTTTAGGGTTTAGTCAAAGAAAATAAAGTCTTAGATAAAAAAAGGTTTAGATTTATAAAAGAAAAAGGTTTTAAAAAAAAGGTTTAAGGTTTATAAAAATTTAGGTTTCAAATTAATAAAAAAAACATTAAGCTTGTAATTTAAAAGAAAATATATAATTTGATAATAAAAAAAATAGAGAAATAACTAATTTGGCAAAAAATGTCATAGGGGGGATTGAACCCTTGCCCTTTGCCTTGCCACTAGGTTGCGCGCTTGCATCTTAATAAGTATAACAAATACCTATTATATAATAAAAATGAGAAGAAAAAAAACATGTTATGTCTCAAGGTTGGGTTTTACAAAAGAAAATATATAATCATTTTATATTAAAATAACCTAATACTTAAACAAATGAATTATGTGAATTAATTAAATTAAAAAAATATTTAAAGGTTGATTAAGATTTTAAAAAAAAGTTTGAGGTTTTAATTATGAAAATAATTAGGGTTTAATTATAAACCTAAATATAAAAGTAATAATACTAATAAAAATGTTAACCTAAATTTAATATATAAAAAAAGATTTGTTTAGAAAATAGTGAAAGGTTATTAAAAAAAGTTAATTAAAAATTAGTTTAAAAAATAAAATAGGTTAACCATGTTTAAAAGATAAATTAAAGTAATTAAGGAAGTTTAAATGTTATGACCAGGTTTTGAACCCATGCCTTTGTTCTGCAAGGCATAACTTCCCAGCCACTGGACCAGCTGCGCGTAGGTGCTAAGAAGCATAAACACAACATTATATTATAAAACAAGTAATAAAACAAAATATATGAAAAAAAATGGTTGAGACTGGGTTTGAACCCATGCTCTCAATGTAATGAAACGCATACTCCACCACCAAACCAGACGCGCTTTTGTGATAACCACCTGAAACAACAAAATTATATAAAATATCAATTATTTAAATTATGAATTCGCGCCACCCAGCCTTCATATTCAACCTCTGGCATATTGTTTTAGCTACGAAAATGCTTCAAATTAGCTACGAATTTTTCGTAGCTAATTGACCTGCGTTTTTTAAACATTATGAACATGTATAATTAATTCATAATTTTTATATCAATCAAATGCCCATAACCTGCAAAGTCCAAATATATCATCAAAAATTATTTATATTGCCTAAATCAAGAAGCCCCAATTTTGAGCTTAGAACCCTAACAATGGCAAGACTCGTTTTCGGCCATGAAACTCCAAACCAATATCCCAGAAAGCATCCTTGTATCACAATAAACACAAATCAATGATTAAATTCAATTTATAACAAGTAAATGTATGAGGATTGAAAAATGTAAAAACAAGAACAAGTGGGATTCGATTATGACAATGGAGCATGAGTTTGGTGGTTATGATGATTGGGATAGGTTGTGAGAACCTCCAAGAATGATTTTTCACCTTCAAATTGCTTAGAAAAGGCTTAAATTCTTAAAACCGAATTTCAAATTTCTTGTTTTTTTTTAAACTTGAAAGTGCTCTCTTTGTCCAAATTTTTTGTTTTTTAATCCTTGTGGTTTTCTTATTGTTATGTAGTGAAACAATTTAGGTCAAATAATGGGCTTTAGTGATGGATTTGTATTACTTGTGAGTGAAGAAACCAATCATCTAAACGTATCAAATAAAATTATGTCATTATGATTTTCCACGAATTTGGCAATGTTCAATCACCTTAAATATCATATATTTGGTCTCAAAATAAACTTCAAACCAAATATTTGATTTATATAATTTATTTTAATTTAAAATGATTTTAAATGATTAAAATAAATAATAATATAAAATAAATAATAAGAATCAGGAAATATGGTCATTAGGTCGTGTATGGGCTTATCTTTGAGTTTTAATTGAAATATTATAGGCCCATTTGGAAAGAATTAGAGTTATGGCCCTTTTTACTTCATACACCTCTTGAAATTTTCCCAACTCTGACAATGCATAAGTTACTCAATTTTAATGCCAAGAAGGTGTTCTAGGAGTTTTTAGAAATCTTAGAGTGTCCTATAGTCAACACTTTTGGTTCCATGTCCATATCATTTACCATTTTCAAATTATGAGCTTTGGAAAAAGTTGACTTTTTATTGACTTTTTATTGACTTTCAAAAAGACCTATAATGTTTTGGCTCATACCTTCCAAATGAAGCATTTTTGGACTTGGCTTGTGAGAAACAAAGTTGTAGATAATTGAATTTCCTTTAAAATGATATTTTGATGGGAAATTATTGATGAAGTATGTGAAAGTTATGGCTGGTCAAAGTTCAGTTGACTTTTCTTATGAAAACCCTAATTTAGCAACTTCTGATTCTTGATGATCCTGAGGTTTCCTTGATGAATCATGATCAATCCTTGATCAAATGATGGATTTAACCTCATAATCTTGATGTTGACCAAAAATATTGAAGTTTGACTTTGAGTTGACCACAATTGACCTCAGTTGACTTTTTGACCAAGTTAACTGATTTTTAGATATCTGAGCATCTGAATGACCAAACTTGTTGGGAAAGATTTGAAACTTGACATGAGGATTCTTTAAGGTATATGGGATGTTATGAAGTCCACTTGAGGCCTTGGAAATCTACTTTTCTTGGGAAAACTCAAAACCCTAGTTCTAAGATCCATTGTTCAGGAGGAGGCTTTGTTTGGTGAAACCTTCAATCCTTTTGACCAATTGAGAATCTTGTGACTGTTAAGAGGCCTCTTGATTCACATGGTATTGAATATGGGAGGAAAAATTTTGGGGTACAACAGATGCCCCTGTTCAATTTTCTGAAACCTGAGTAGTTAGATTGGCATGTACGTCATTCGAGATTTTGTTTGAGATAGCCCTTGGGGGATATAACAGCCCAAGATGTATATAGATGTAATCTCAGGAGATGTAGCAACCTAAGATATTGGTTTTCATGTCCCTGGGGGATATAGCATCCCAAGACGTTGATTGATGTAATCTTGAGGGATGTAGCAGCCCAAGATATTGGTATATGTATTCCTGGAGGATAGAGCAATCCAAGATTTTGTTATATGTATTCCTAGAGGATAGAGCAGTCTAAGATGTTGTTATACATATTCCTGGAGGATAGAGCAGTCCAAGATATTGTTTATGTATTCTTGGAGGATGAAGCAGTCCAAGATATTGTTTGAGGTAACCCTTGGGGGATATAGCAGCCCAAGAACAAGTTGTTGATGACGTTCTTCTGCTGGGGAATTAACCTGAAAAACAAGGTTAGTTCTATGAAATGTCATGATGTATATAACACTTTGCAAGATGATATTCTTATCATAAATGAGAATGTTGTATGCGTACAATATGAAATGATGTATGAATTAATTATGTAGTTGAAGCGCATGAGTACCTTCGTATAACAACTGTTGGCTGGGGAAAATAAATCCCAGTTTGTTGTTGAGGAATATGAAGACTTATTTCCCGTCTTGTCTTGGAATATCGTACTTAGGATCTTCTGTTTTTCATTCGTCGTACTTCTTCATTAAGTTCCTGAATACCCTGACTGAGGATAAAAGAGATGGACATTCTCTGGGAGACTTATCCGACCAAGTATCAATTCTTCGGAGGATATCAGACTTGAACGAAATCTACTTGAAGATTTTGTAGAGTTGGAAGTACAAGAGGCTACTTGGAACGTTTCGCTAGAATATATCCGTGAAGATTACTCTGTGGGGATGGAACCAGAGAAGATTCGTTGGATTCCTACCTCCGATCGTCCTTAGTAAATGTTATTATTGTATTTTATGCATTTATGGTAAACATCAATCATATTCAAAAGCATATATACATTCAGACATAATCAACGGATGTTTTCGCCTAAGTAAAAAGGGAAAAGTAAACCTGAATTCGGAAATAGAGTTGTATCAATTTTGAAAGTGTATACTCATTAAAAATAACCAATGGATTTAGAACTTCTGATATTCTCGACTTCCCTGAGTAATTTTATAGGAATTTTCATGACTGAATCTGAAGACATGATACTGACACCATTTGATATAATGGCTTTTGCTGAGAATCCAATATCAAGGCAATGTAATGAGAGGAATATGCTTTCAGACTGTGGTGGACCATATACACTCCGGGAATTAGATTTGTAAAGAGAGCGTTGACCCTAGCTGAGGATGATTTGTCCCAGAATGGAAGTATCTTAAAGGAGCTACCTTAAGAGAAATAAGCATAATGCCTCACAATAATATGTCCCTGGCCTCGTGAACTTGATGATGTTACCTCTGGTAATTCAGATGAGGAGACATACCCCTGGCTATTTAAGCATTATTGAATCTTGACCTGACTTCCCCATATGAATTGGACAATAACATGGCGTAACCCCTTGAGTGGAAGATAGTGACCATGCCCCCTTGTATACATTGGCTTTGATCCAGGAAGCAACTTTGTATGTCGGGAGGACTTTGGTTTATTGAATATTCATCATGTAAGTTTCTCTTCTATTAAACACTTAGTTATATGCAAACAATGATATTCAAAATGCAAAGCTTATGTCTATCTTGAAATTTTCAAAAAGATTTACTTTAGCAAAACAATATTTATAAAACTGTGATATTAACTCAAGATTTATAATAAGCCCTAAAGGAGTCAGGATACCTTTGTAGCAGTACGCTTTCAAACTAACCCTACTTCAGCTAGGACTTTTAAAGGGTTATAACATGGCCTGGTTCGCGGTTTAAGAAACAAAGGATAAAGGCTCAAATTTTATTTGTACGCAACCCATTCTCCGTGATGTTCTTCGGTCCTATGTTCCGTTAACTTATGTATTGAGGCTCCCAACAGAGTTTGGAATTGTAACATTGACAACAATTTATTTGAAAAACCAGTCATCTTTTTTTTGTCGAGGATTTGTAGTGACCTCTTTTTCTTTTGACTTTGTTATCCATTCCATTTGCCTGAACTGTTTGTTTCAAGATTACAGTCAGCGGGATGTCTCAATTTTTACTAAGTCTCCTTCATAGGTTTTGACTTAGTTAGCTTTTCTTTTGCTAGATTTTGACTATCAGACTTAATGATTACAGTGAACACTCCTTGGCATAAGAGGGGCATTACTTATAACCCTTTTTGGCACTACGTCAGTTTGGTTATGCTCGGAGTAATGGTCCTCATGACATACTTATTCAAGGTATTGTGTTTGATTATGACAATGATCTTCAAGGTTACCGTCAAAGGTTTATACGATCCTGAGGTAAGGTAAACAAGGTTGATAGTAAGACGCCGGAACCAAAGTACTCCATTCATATGGAACCTTACCTCAGATGGGTGCGGCCTCGTGCTTAGACTCTTATGATGCCATATCTTGCTATTCTACCGGTTACTATGGAGCCTATTGTTGAAATAGATGTTCCTTATACCATCATTCATCCAGATATGCCCACTAATTTGGAAGAGCTGCAGAAGTCCTGGATCCAACTGAAGGAGCAAATAACTTTGTTACCTTGAAGTTTATTGACAAAGATTCTCAGCTCTTCTTGCCTCTGGGCTAAGCTCTGAATAAGATCCACCTAGCCATTCATCTGGATTATCATCTCTGCCATCTCATATTGCAGTTGTTCCAACTTATCATCCTCGTTGTCTCCAGGATTCTTCTTTTTCATGTCCTTAGTGAGAAGGGCTTTCAACTCTTCTTGCCCCTTGGACAAATTTAGGATCACCTCTTGAAACTGAGAATTCTGAGCTTGGAGATCTTTGACAGATTGTTCGAGAGCCATTTCTGCTAAAATTAACATTGAGTTAACCGAGGAACTACCCTCCCCCAGGTTATGATTAAGGGTTTTAATTTGAGTGAGAAGGAAAACTCCTACTTCATAGGCTCAAAAGGGTTGACTAGGGATTAACTTTCTTATATCTTCACTGTTTAGGAATTGAAATAATGCTTGTACATCATCTGCATAGTCTGTTAAAAAGCATACTATATGAAATTATGGTATCGTCTTCGTTATCCTCCCTCTAAAGGCTTACAACTTTATCAAGAGCTAAATATCACAAAATAGAAGTAAGAATGATTTTAAATATAGTGAAATGAATGGATTTATTCAAGACAAACATACGCAATGCATTAATGTTAAAACAAATTTTAACATAATAGTAAATGCTTGGATAAACAAAAGAAATTACAACTGAATAAATCAAATGATGTCCCATCCAGTTGGCTGAATGTCTTCAAGTGCAATCTGTGAACTTTCAGGAGCAGTATATTTTACCATGAAGTCAAATATGCCACTTGTTTGTCCCAAGGTGTCCCAAATTTCAACAGGGATAGGTGGGTTTTCTTTCTTGCTACCTCGGGCAATTTGTCTTGCAGCTTCGATGTTTGATGGACGATAGGAAAATTCAATCTGATCTTCTAGCGTAACCTCGAGGATTCCTTCGTCAATCAGGTCTTGAATCTTATTTGTCAATGCCTAACAGTTATCAGTGTCATGTCCAGGACAGTTGGAGTGATACGCACACCTTGCATTGGGATTATAGCGAGGAGAGGAAGTATTAGGATTCAGAAGAGCATTTTTCAAGACAATCAGTTTCATCTCCAACAAGCATTGCAAAATTTGTGACATTGGCGTGCTGAATTGGATGAACTGTCTTCTACTTTCCTTGTGTTGAGGAGGATTAACCCTATAAGATCTTCTTCCTTTAGTTGAAGAACTATCAGTAGTGGCATGCCTTTTTCCTTTTCTTATCCTCATCTTCCTTTCACCCAAGTCAGCTTGTTTCATCGGAGGTTGACTGATGATTTGATTCCCAACTCTGTTACCTTAAAGTTTATTGACAAAGATTCCCAGCTCTTCTTGCCCCTGGGCTAAGCTCTGGATAAGATCCACCTAGACATTCATATGGATTCTCATCTCTACCATCTCATCTTGCAGTTGTTTCAACTGATCATCCTCATTGTCTTCAGGATTCTTCTTTTTCATGTCCTTAGTGAGGAGGTCTTTCAAATATTCTTGCCCCTTGGACAAATTCAGGATCACCTCTTGAAATTGAGCATTCTGAGCTTGGAGATCTTTGACAGATTGTTCGAGAGCCATTTCTGCTGAAATTAACAGCGAGAAGATGAGAAACCTGATGTGAAAACATGTCATGCAATGATATGGTATGTAGATGCATATGCAATGTTTTCAAGGACCGCAGGGTTTAAATTTGTTAAAACAAACAAAAACAAAAACTCTTATTAGTAGGCTTGAAATAATATTGTCCATTGGGCTTACAAATTAAAGTAAACAAAATTTATAAAGAAAATAAAACATATGGTGATTAAGTCTCCCATGGACGCTTCCTCTTGGTGTTGAGATATGTGTTGAGATTCCACTCCTCGTGAAATTGCTTTGTCAGCTCCATCACTCTTTCTTAGCTAATCCTGAATTGAGCTTCAAAGGTATCTCTTTGCTCCTTCAGTTGGATCCAGGACTTCTGCAGCTCTTCCAAATCAGTGGGCATATCTGGATGAAGGATGGTATAAGGAACATCTCCTTCAACAATAGGCTCTGTAGTAACCGGTAGAACAACAGGATATGGAATCATAAGAGTCTAAGTATGAGACCGCACCCATCTGATGTAAGGTTCCATATGAATGGAGTACTTTGGTTCCAGCGTCTTACTATCAACCTTGTTCACCTTACTCCAAGCTCGTATAAACCTTTGACGATAACCTTAAAGATCATTGTCATAATCAAACATAATACCTTGAATAAGTATGTCATGAAGACCATTACTCTGAGCATAACCAAACTGACGTAGTGCCAAAGAAGGGTTATAAGTAATGCCCCTCTTATTCCAAGGAGTGGCACATTAGGGAACTCTCTACAACAGTCAATGATAGTGACATTTTCCATATATCGGGAACACCAATGAATATTTGAATAAGATAGTGACATCATCCTTTTAAAACACCTCAAACCTTGTTCATTCTTCATCACAAATCGAGGAAGGTGAGAAATAAACCACCTAGATAGTAGAGGTATACAACACATCATAGTTCCTCGCGCCTTCGCAGTACGAGTGTGAAGAGAGTGTAAGATATCTCCAAGTAATGTAGGCACTGGATTATGAGTCAGAAATATGTTGATGGCGTGTACATCTATGAACCGGTCTGGATTAGGGAATAATATCAAACCATAAATCAGCAAGGCTAAGATCTCCTCAAAAGCATCATAACTCATAGCATTCAAGAACACCTGAGCTTTCTCTATCAATACTCTGGTAAGGATACCCTTAACTCCGCTTCTTGTTTCTAGGACAATGTCTGATTTCTTCAAATGTAGGGCTGCAACAATGACTTCAGGTTAGGTTCTTTCTCTAAGCCTGTGAAGGGTCTCTGATCAAGGATAGGTACCCCAAGTAACTTGGAGAATTCTTCCATTGTGGGAACCAACTGATAATCGGGAAATGTGAAACAATGATGTTTAGGATCAAAGAACTAGAATAGGACACTCATCATAACTTCATCAAACCATGAGGTAACCAAGTAAAGTAGATAACCATGCTTCTTGATGAATTGAGAGCTTTTAGGAAGTTTTAAGACCAAATCCTTAAGCTTGGAAGGTATCCCTACAAAGTTGATCTGGATAGTGTTCCTATGAGTGGAAGCCATAACCTGTAACAAAGAACAAAGATAAATCCTTTGATCCTTGAAATGGTTAGTGAAGATGCTATGCTTATGATGTCATGATGTTATGATGTTATGTTCAATCACAAACATGTGCCACATATACGCAAGTCACACAATAGCCTTAGGTTTAAAGGCTTGCATGAGGTTTAAAGGAAAGTACCCTCCCCCTGAAGTTTAGTTGGTTCATCTTGTCCTACAAAAGTAACCAAGTTCTAAGGAATATCAATATCACTGATCCTTCTCAAGGGTTGTTGTTCAGAAGGCAACTTACTTTCCAACCAAAACCCCCCAAGATTAGAATCTCAATGAGCGTAGCATCGAGTATCAACCAACTTTAGACTTCTCCAAAGCTGGCTATCTCACTACTTTCTAAAGGCCAAGATGGGTCAATTAAGGTTCTAAAGGGTAGTTAGTGTTAATGACAATGTATGACAGCCCCATATTATCCTCAACTTACTTAAGGAACATAAGAACCAACCAAGAAGTCACACTAACTGTAGCCACCAGATCAACCATATCGGTATACACCGTACATATTCCTGAATACCCTGACTGGGGATAAAAGAGAAGGACCTTCCCCTGAGGATCTCGTAGAGTTGGAAGTATAAGAGGCTCTTGGAGTGTTTTGTTAGAATATATCCATAAAGATTACTCTGTGGGGATGAACTGGCGAAGATTCGTTGGATTCCTACCTCAGATCGTCCTTAGTAAATGCTATTATTGTGTTTTATGTATTTCTAGTAAACATCAATCATATTCAAAAGCATATATACATTCAAACATAATCAATGGACGTTTTCGCTTAAGTAAAAAGGGAAAAGTAAACCTGAATTCGAAAATAGAATTGTATTTATTTAGAAAGTGGCCTATAAACAGGAAAGTTTAAACAAGGAGACAAAAATCCTAGTAAGAGGAATTCATCGTAGAAATTTTAAATATTACAAACAAATAAAGAAAAATAGCTATATGTAAGTGATCCCATTAAGTTTCAACTCTACTATTGTTATTATCTTCAAGTATCTCATCTCTTGCTGTCGGAATAGAAACGATTGGACTGATCTGCACCTGTTTGAACTTTATATAGGTAGTACAACCAGTATGGGTGATCCAACGAGACATAGTCGTACGCTTTTAATCCCTAACTTTTTCCTGGACTCCCCTTTCAGGTTTTCAGTCCACCGGGATACCCTTTTTTTGCCCAAGCCGCCTTCTCAGGTTTTCGACTTTCCCGGTGTACAATTATATATATATATATATATATATATATATCCCTAATTTTTGCCCGAACCCTTTTGGTTCGTCGGGATGCCCTTATTTTTTCCTAGGCCAGTCAACCTAGCGGGTCTCTTTTTATGCGTAGTATTTTTTGGTTATGTATGTGTTCACAGGTTGTGGGAAGTCTTAACCATCCATTGTAGTAAGCATCATAAAGCCTCCATAAAATACCCTTTAGACTATAAATGGCCCTTCATAGGTAGGATTCCATTTTCCCCTAGGATCACCTTGTGGTAATATGATACACTTGATTACCAAGTCTCCAGCTTGATATACTTATTGCTTGACCTTCTTATTAAAGGCTTTAATCATATGCTTCTAATACATCTGACCATGACAAACAGCTGCAAGCCTCTTTTCATCAATCAAGTTTATCTGGTCAAGTCGAGTCTGAATCCATTCATCTTCATCTAGATCTATATCTTTCATAATTCTCAAGAAAGGGATCTGAACTTCAATAGGTAAAATTGCTTCCATACCATAGACAAGAGAGAATGGGGTTACCTCGGTTGAAGTACGTAATGTGGTACGATAACCATGAAGATAAAATGGTAACATCTCGTGCCAATATTTGTATTTCACTGTTATCTTCTGCAAGATCTTCTTAATATTCTTGTTGGCGGCTTCCACTGCGTCGTTCATCTTCGGTTGATATGGAGAAATATTATGATGTTTAATCTTGAACTACGTGCAGAGGTCAGTAATCATAGTATTGTTCATATTAGTACCATTGTCTGTGATAATCCTTTTAGGAATGCCATACCTACATATGAGATCATGCTTGATGAATCGAGCCACAACATTCTTTCTAACAAAAGCAAACGAGGCTTCCTCTACCCACTTCGTAAAATAATCAATAGCAACAAGAATGAAATGATGTCCAATGGAAGCAGTAGGTTTGACCTCACCAATCATATCAATGCCCCACATTGAAAAAGGCCAAGGAGAAGTCAGAACATTCAATGGAACTGGAGGTATATGTACCTTACCAGCATAGATCTGGCACTTATGACAAGTCTTGGAGTGCTGATAGCAATCAGCTTCCATGGTAGACCAATAATAACCTGCTCTCAAATTTTTCTTAGCCATTGTATGCCCACTAGAATGAGTACCAAAGATCCCATCATGCATGTCTTCCATAATTTCTCTTGCTTCCTTCTTATCCACACAACGAAGCAAAGTCAAATCGTGATTGCGCTTGTACATAATTCCATTATACAGGAAAAACTTGGCAGAAAAACTCCTCATAAACTTCTTGTCATTGATAGATGCCCCTTTAGGATATTCTTGAGCTTCGAGATATCTTTTCACTTCATGGAACCAAGGTTTGTCTTTCACCTCTTCAGTATTAACCTCATAACAGTATGTTGGCTCATCTAATCGATCAATAGTAATTTTGGGAGCTTCATCATCCCAACTGATTTCAAACATAGATGACATGGTGGCTAATGCATCTGCCAACTGGTTCTCTTCTCGCGGAATATGTCCAAAAGTAATCTCTTCAAAGTATGGGATCAGAGACAACACATGCTCTCTGTAAGGAATGAAATTTGGAAGTTTTGTGTCTCATTCTCCTTTGACCTGACTAACTACCCGGGCTGAATCTCCGTACACGTTCAAGAATTGGATCTTCATCTCAATGGCATCCTTGATGCCCATAACACACGCTTCATATTCAGCCATATTGTTGGTACAATCAAAACAAAGTCTAGCAGTAAATAGTGTATAACAACCTTCGGGAGATATAATCACAACACCCACACCATTACCAAGAGAATTAGAAGCTCCATAAAAAAACCATAGTCCATCGGGATCCCTATTCAGGTCCTTCATATTGTCTAGGTTCTTTAGTAACAAGCATAATATCTTCATCCGGAAACTCAAAATTCATAGAGTTATAGTCATCCACTGCTTAATGATCCAAATGATATGCAACCACACTTCCTTTAATTGCTTTCTGAGTAGTGTACTGGATGTCATATTCTGTCAAAATCATTTGACATCTCGCTATTCATCTGGAGAGAGCAGGTTTCTCAAATATGTACTTGATAGGATCCATCTTTGAAATCAATAAAGTGGTATGAGTCAACATATATTGTCTTAGTCGGTGAGCAGCCCAAGCCAAAGCGCAACAAGTTTTCTCAAGCAGTGAGTATCTTGTATGCTCTTTTCGACCAAACGCGTCATATTGCCCCAACACATACCCCGTTGAGCTGCCCAATACTGTCAGGTACATAATCAAGGGTCTTCCTTCAACTGGTGGCATCAATATTGGAGGTTCCTGGAGGTATTTCGTGATCTCATCAAGAGCTACCTGGAATTCTTCGTTCCATTCCATTACTTGATCTTTCTTCAACAATTTGAAGATTGGCTCACAAGTAGCGGTTAATTGGAAAATAAATCTTGTAATGTAGTTCAGGCGTCCCAAGAAACCTCTAACTTCCTTCTTAGTACGGGGAGCTGACATATCTTGTATAGCTCTTACCTTTGCAGGGTCAACTTCAATACCTTTACCACTGACAATGAAACCCAATAGTTTACCAGATCTAACTACGAAGATACATTTGTTTGGATTTAATCTCAGTTTGTATTTCTTCAACCTTTCAAACAACTTGTACAGATGATCAAGATGTTCTTCTTCAGTGTGGGATCTGGCTATCATGTCATCAACATATATCTCGATCTCATGGTGAATCATATCATGGAACAAAGCTACCATAGCACGCTGATATGCTCCCCAACATTCTTCAAACCAAATGGCATTACCTTATAACAAAAGATGCCCCAATGTGTGAAAAACGTAGTTTTCTCCATATCTTCAGGTGCCATCTTAATCTGATTGTAACCAGAGAAACCATCCATAAAAGAGAATACCTTATGTTGAGCAGTGTTGTCTACCAGAACATCAATATGTGGAAGCGGAAAATCATCTTTGGGGTTGGCCTTGTTCAGATCCCTGTAATCCACACACATGCATACTTTACCATCTTTCTTAGGCACTGGTACCACATTTGCAACCCATTGAGGATAGGAAGTGACAGCTAGGAACCTTGAATCAAATTGCTTCATCACTTCTACTTCAATCTTTTCTGACATTTCAGGACGCATACGATGAACTTTCTACTTTATCAGACGACAACCTTCCTTCATTGATAGACGGTGAACCACAATATCGGTATCCAGCCCTGGCATATCTTCATAAGACCAGGCAAAGATTTCCACATAATCATGTAGCATCTGGATCAATTTTTTCTTAACACGGTCTTCTAATTCAGCTCTTTCCTGTCTTTCTTAGTTCCCAGATTCACAACTTTAATTGGTTCTTCATGCGGTTGTATAACTTTCTCTTTTTGTTGTAGCAACCTAGCAAGCTCTACAGGCACTTTACAATCTTCATCATTTCCATCCTCGACTTGATAGACCAGATTCTCGAAGTTATAATTGGCAATAGTGTTGCACCCCAAAATTTGCCCTCACAATACAAGACTTTGTGCTAAGAGGTTCACAAGGTTCACAAGGCTCACAAGACAAGACTTTGTGCACTAAGAGGTTCACAAGGTTCACAAGGTTCACAAGACCTCTCATGGGGTTCACAAGGTTCACAAAGTTCACACATAGTCAGAAAGTTTGACAATTCCCTCAGACAATGCATCCACCTAAGCAGTGCATCCAAAACTAGGGTTTTGACTTTAATCAGGCTAAATGGATTTCCAAGACTTCAAGTGAGCTTCATAATATCTTATATGTGTTTAAGAATCCCCATGACAAATTTCAGAACTTTTCTCAAAGATTTGCTCAGTCAAATGATCAGATAAGTCAAAATCAGTCAAAGTAGTTAAAAAGTCAAACTGAGGTCAACTGTGGTCAAACCAAAGTCAAACTTCATGATTTTTTGCCAAAATCAAGTATATGAAGTAAAATTCATCATTTGATCAAGGGTTTATCATGATTCATCAAGGAAATTTCAGATCATCAAGAATCAGGGGTTTCTAAATTAGGGTTTCCTCAGGAAAAGTCAACTGAACTTTGACCAGCCATAACTTTCACATGCTTCATCACATTTTTCCCATCCAAAGCTCATTTTGAAGGAAATTGAATTCTCTAAAACTTTGTGTCTCACAAGCCAAACCCAAAAATTCTTCATTTGGAAGGTATGAGCTAAGACATTATAGGTCCTTTTGAAAGTCAATAAAAAGTCAATAACTTCAAAAGGGCATAACTTGAGAATGGTAAATGATATAGACATGAAACCAATGGGGTTGGTTAGAGGACTCTTCAAGCTTTCCAAAATGTCCAAGAACACCCTCATATCATTAAAATTGAAGGATGTGTGCCCTTGCAAAGTTGGGAAATTTTTGGGTGGTTTATGAAGCAAATGGGGGCTTAAAACCAAATTCTTCTAAATGGGCTTGCAATTTTGTGATCCAAGCTTTAACATGACATAATGCACGACCCAATCCTCATTTATTCAGATTTTTTATTATTTTTATTTTATTTATTTTGATTTTATTCATTTAAAACCATTTTAAATCAAAATAAAATATGAAATCAAATATTAAAATATGGATATTGCTTCTAGAAAATCATAAATATGGCTTGGATCAAATTGATATGAGAATTATGGTGATTGTCTTAAAATAGCAAGGTTATATCAAAAAATATTTGGATTTTAAGACATGATATTTTTCAATCTCATTGATCCAAAATATCCAAAGAAAAGTCCAACTTTTTGACCTAATTTAGTGTACTACATATACACAAACTCATCACAATGCATAGCACGAATTCTCAGCCTCCAAGCATAAGAACAAGCTTCAAAATTTTGAAAGAAAACTCAAATTCGGTTTGATACTTCCAGCCACTCTCAAGGGATTTTGAAGGTTACATTGTGTTCCTTAGGACTTGTAGAACATGAATACATCATCATCATCCTCAAAAGCACGCAGAATCGCATAAACCGCATCCATGTTGTTGCTTGTTTTAAATTTTTCAATTTCACTTGTTTATGCGTTATAAATGACAATTGATCATATATTCTTGTTTGTAGTAACCTCTTGAATGTTTCTGGGTGATTTGAGTTTTGATGCAGGAATGAGGTTTCGCCATTTTTAGGGTTTTAGAAATTTGAAATCGGGAACCATAGACAGAGGCGATTTCCCATGAAATTGACAAGTTATTTGGACTCATAGGACTGTCATGAATTGATTTATGCCATTGGAATGAATTTATCTTGTATGCAATGCGTTTTTCAATTCGCATGACCTGTAGCTACGAGCATAATCCGTCACTACAAGTTCTAGTGACGGAAGAGGTGTCACTAAAACCTAAGTGGACGGCTGGAGCTTGAAGACGAAGCTGCGCGCCAAATTTCCATTTCAAATTCTAATATTATATTTTATGTTATTGTTGTTATATATATTTCAGAAAAACAAGTTGGCTCAGTTGGTTGGACGCGCATGTGGATGGCTTCAGTACATGGGTTCGAATCCCAGGTTTTTGCGTTTTTTTGTTTTATTTATCACATTTACCAGTTTGTATATTTAATAATTGTTGTTCCTCTTGTGTTTGCTAGCACGCGCTAGCCCAGTGGCTGGGTTTTAGGCATGGTAAGGGGGAGGTCCTGGGATCAAAACCAGGCCTCCCCACTTTCTTTTTATCACTAGTTTCTTTTATTTATTTTATATTAATTAACTTGTTTTTTTATAATTATAATTTTATTTAAATGACTAATTAAGTTTATATTTTATATTAATCTTATAATATTTTTGATAAATCACCTTAATTAATTTAATAAACAACTTTGTATGTAAAATACTATTTTCTTCTAAATTGTAAATAATTTATTCTAAATTTAAAAACTAACCCTAATCTCTAATTCTAATCTCTAACCTTGATTCTTATTTAATTTTAAATATTAACTTGATTAATTTTTCTAATACCTAATTAAATAATTAATTTCGTTTCTTATGGTTTATTATTATTATCCTTATTATCTTCATCTCAAAAATTCTTCAAAATTGTTTATTTAATACTTAATTAAATTGTATATATTTTTTATATTTGTACTAACCTTTTCTTCTTATAATTATTGTATCACTAACTTTTTATTTATTGCTTATTTTATTATTTAATTATTTCTATTATAATGTAACTGCAAAAGCTTTGTAATAGTCGTAGTTTTTTATTGTTTATTTGTTGATAAATATTCTTGCTATGGTTAGTAAAATAGGGAGTGAAACATGTTTGTATTTAAAATTGATTTAGATCACTAATTTAAAAGATAAATATTTAAAATTGTACACTCACACACGTAAGTCGATCTTTGATCGCCATCTCACTTTCTAAGGGTTACCTCTCAAGTTGCCTAAACAAAAGGTCAAGTAGGGTGTATAAAGCAAAGTCCCTTATTTCACATCATCTAGTCCCTTAAACAGTTAAAAAAGATCAAGTCCCTTCGAATGTTGCCTTCGTAATGATCTTGTCCCTTTCGAATAAAGATGATAAGTCCCTTCGAATTGCTTATAAACCCCACAGTTGCCTAAATAACAGATGTCCCTTCACTTGTGCCTCACATCCAAGGTAATGACTACCTATTCCTTAATAATAGGGATAGTCTTACCATTTAAAGGATCCAAGAACAGAAAAGACTTAAACTTAGGGTAGGTTCCTCTTAGATACTTGCTCACTCTTCAAAATATTTCAAACACTTCATACATTTCAAACAATTTTCAAAACAAAGGTTTTATACGCATCCGTACATGGATCATTATAAAATACTTAAGAAAATTTTTATTCACACACTTCACATTTCAAAAAACATTTTAAAGTGAGCTAAGTAACTAAGAGCCCATGGATAACCATGGATGTAAAGGGTGCTAATACCTTCCCTTTACATAACCTACCCCCCGGACCCAAAAATATTTTAAAAGGTCTTTCCTGTTCTTTTATGCCTTTCCTTTGGATAAAATAAAAGTCGGTGACGACTCTTGCTATCCGCAACATAACTAAAGTCAGTTCTCCCACCGTGTTACAGAACTGGCGACTCTGCTGGGGATTTAATAAAAGAGGGGTACCCTTAGGAATTAGATCACTTTAAAATTGTTTGCCTTGTTTGCTTTATACTTACTTGTTGGGCTCTTATGTGTGAAAGATCCTAACTCGGATCTAGTGTACCTTAGGTAAATGGCAATAGACCAAGGAAACTATACGGCGTATACCGATATGGTTGATCTGGTGGCCATAGTTAGTGTGACTTCTTGGTTGGTGCTTATGTTCCTTAAGTCAAGTTAAGGATAATATGAGGCTGCCATATGTTGTCAATACACTAACTAACTTTTAGAACCCTAGTCATCCCATCTCGGCCTTTAGAAAAGTAGTGAGATAACCGGCTTTGGTGCAGACTGAAGTTGGTTGATACCCGATACTACGCTCATTGAGATTCTAAACTTGGAGGGTTTTGGTTGGCAAGTAAGTTGCCTACTGAACAACCACCCTTGTGAAGGATCAATGATATTGAGATCCCTTAGAACCTGGTTACTTTATAGGACAGGATGAACCAACTAAACTTCAGGGGAGGGTATTTACCTTTAAACCTCATGCAAGCCTCTAAACCTAAGGCTATTGTGTGACTTGTTTGTGTGTGCCACATGTTTGTGATTGATCATAACATCATGACATCATTATGCATCATAAGCATAGCATTTTCACTAACCATTTCAAGGACCAAAGGATTTATCTTTGTTCTTTGTTGCAGGTCATGGCTTCTGCTCGTAGAAACACTATCAGGATCAACTTCGTAGGTATACCTTCTAAGCTTAAAGAGTTGGTTTCTCAAGTGTCCGAACACTCCCAGTTCATCAAAAGACATGGTCAGCTACTGGATCTAGTCACTTCAGGGTTCAATGAAGACATGATGAGTGTTTTGTTTCAGTTCTTTGACCCTAAGCACCATTGCTTCACATTCCCCGACTACCAGCTGGTTCCTACAATGGAAGAGTTCTCTAAACTTATGGGTATACCTGTTCTTGATCAGAAACTATTCACAGGCTTGGAAAAAGAGCCTAAACCTGAAGTTATTGTTGCAGCTCTACATCTGAAGAAGTCTGACATTGTTCTAGAAACAAGGAGTGGAGTTAAGGGTATTCTTGCCAAGGTACTGATGGAGAAATCTCAAATGTTCTTGAAAGCTATGAGCTATGATTCTTTTGAGGAGATCTTAGCCTTGTTGATTTATGGCTTAGTGTTATTCCCCAATCCTGATCAGTTCATAGACGTTCATGCCATCAATATATTCCTGAGTCACAATCCAGTACCTACATTGCTTGGAGACATTCTACATTCTCTTCATACTCGTACCACAAGGGCACGAGGAACTTTGATGTGTTGCATACCTTTACTATCTAGGTGGTTTATGATGCGTGTTTTTCGCAAGTGTACGAACGCGTCAGAGTAATATAAAAGATTGTCGAATCCACAGAGACCAAGTGTCAATCTATCGTACTTGTTGTTATGGTGTGTATCTAAGGCAACTAAATATAGGGGTTTTAAGAAGGGTGCAATGGTAAATAAAATAATAATTTTAAACAATAAACAAAGACAGGCTCGAATGTAATTCACGTAATCAATGATAATCCAGTACTTGTTAATGGAACTACTTATGGGCAATGTTTTCTCCTTTGAAAAGAACTAATTTAACAGGAACTGTCGCTTTCGCGTATTCAGAACCGAGTTGTACTCTCTAATCAACCCCTCCTATTGTCACGGATAAAAAGGTGCGTACTGCGTTAGAGTAGTAAACCTATTTTTAAGAAATATAGTATCTTAACTAAGTTGAAAAGTACTTTAACCTGGATTTCTTAGCAAAAAGAGGTTCTCACGAACCAGACTCTAAACTTCTTTAACGCGTTCAAAAGTCGTTTTAAAATCTCCTTTCTTTTTAATCTAAAAACTCCTAATAAACTAGACAAAGCGCTTTTGGCTGTTTTTGAAATAGTTAAAAACAATTAAACTTAAATTGAAAGATAAAATAGCCCTTAAGTGTTTCCACGAACAATTGTACGGATTACTGGTTTAATTATGATCCTTACATTCTAACCTTTATGGAATTAGTTAGACATGATAAAGTAAAGATTCTTTTTATAATTTTTCATAAAAGTAATTTAGTGCGAGTGCGAGAAATAAAGGAATTTAAAGCGAGTGCGAGAAATAAAGTAATTTAAAGCGAGTGCGAGTAATAAATAAAGTAAAGTGCGAGTGCGGGAAATAAACAAAGTAAAGTGCGAGTGCGGGAAATAAACAAAGTAAAGTGCGAGTGCGGGAAATAAATAAAAGTAAAGCAATGCAGAAAATAAATGAAAGTAAAATACGAACTTGAATTAAAATGGCGGCAGGATTAACTTCCTCCAGAGTGCTCCAAAACTCGATCGCACAGACGTATACAGACTCGATCACTCGATTGCAGTATCACCCCGATGTGGAATGATAACTGCTTTGAAACTGATATATGCCTAGAGAAATCTAATTTTGGATGAAGAAAAACGAAAATCTAAGGTCCTATTTATAGGAAAACTAAAAGCATGAAAAGACCGGGATGCCCTTCCACTAAAAAGTGGAGGTTACTGAATTTTGCCTTGTGGCGCCCGCCATTGGACTAATGGGGAATGAAAGAGTGGGGATCATGGGTCTTGGCAGTTGTGGAGTGGTCTTGAGATGTGGCCACGTCATGGCTAACCCCATGGCGCCCGCCACGGTGGGTGCCGTAAGTGCAAAATGCTGAATTTCTAGGTTTTCGTCCGTTTCCACTCCTTTTTCGCTCCTTTTCTCAATTCAAGCCCCGATTACAATAAAAACCTGAAAACATAAGAAAACAAAGTAATAACATAACAAAATAACAATAAAAGCTAAGAATGCATGCGAAATCAGAGTCAGAAATACGGTGAATTTTAGTGTGATCAAATTCTCCCACACTTAAACCTTTGCTTGTCCTCAAGCAAATATTAAAACTCAAGAAAATATGGTGTCAACACGTGTCTTCGGGCTAAAGGGATTCTAAGTTCAAGTCAGGATGCAGTGACAGGTACTAACTAAGTGAACCAAGGGTACCATAGTAACACAAACACAAACTTCAATCCTATATTAACCACTCCATATCATCCCACAATACCTAGGCCTATCTTCTCATCTTTTTGTGTCCTTTTCATTCAGGCGCAATCACATTAAGCCCGTTATCCGTACATGCTTCATAGTAGAGTGACCGGTTAGTGATTCTGATCCATAACATAAGGTTTCTGGCACATAAGCATGTGTAAACCTGTTTTTATTTCGCCTAAATGTAGCTGCGGGGGATCGAATCGTAATCCTCCCTACCAAGTTCAGTGCCAGATACCTTTGAACCAACTAAGAATAGGTGACTTGCAATTTTTTCTTTTTGTGGCAAAATTTTTTCTTCTCTTTTTTCGGTCTAAATGACTTTGTGAGGGTCACCTATACCAGAGTTTGCCTTTTTTTTTCTTTTCTTTTTTTTTTTTTTAGCACTGGATCATTCACTTATGTTCATCGACCCCCTACGTAGAGCATGCTTAGGCCGGAGCTGACTGCTAAAATAAACTACTTAGGACAATTTTTTAAATGATAGTAAAGGCCATGGTGGTGGGGTTTAGGAGTGATTCCTATATTCAAGAGGTCTATGGTGCTAAAATGGTTCTGATGTTTCAAAAAGTTGACCTAAGTCACCACATCCTAATCTAAACCTGTCTCAAAGCCCAAAAAACATGTGAAACAACATTATTTTCTTTTTAAAATTTTTCTGGTAAGGCTAAGGAAATGGGAAAAAATGAAGATGTACTAAAAATACACTATACTGGTGACTCGTCAGACTCATGCATTATCTAAGAAAATTAAATTACTGAAAAGGGAAATAACTGAAAGGAAATAATTAACTAAAAAGGGAAATGACAGAAAGCAATAAAATCCCCTCCCACACTTAAATCGAACATTGTCCCCAATGTTTCGAAATAAGATAAGGGGGGTAACCTGGAAAAGACTACTGAGGAGGGGCACTGGTGCCTTCGTCGTCCTGATGTGATGGTCTAGAACGACGGGATCTACTACGATGCTGGTCCCTCCGGTCGAGTCGTGCTGATAAAGCAGCCTGAGCACTCCGGACCTCTCGAAGGTTACCTAAGATGGAACCTTGAGTGGCCTCTACAAGCTGGTAGTGTCGGCTGTTGAACTCTCTCTGACGGTTCTGCTCTAATGAGATATCGTTCAAGGTACGGCAAACGTTGCTATAAGCACGATCCGAAACCAATCGCGATTGTTGCATGAAGCTCATATTTGTCCGTCAGCTGCTGTGAAATAGTAGAGAGAAGGCCATCACGCCTTTCTTCTCTAGCTGTCATATCACGCCACATCTCCTCGGTGACAAAGAATCCAGGAGCAGTACCTGCAACAGGGTTAGAGGAAGATGGTGCGGTGTGTGACTGTGAAGGACGATGGGGGGACATGTGAGGGATGGGAGACTGCTCTCTCCGATCATACTCTTCATCAGTGTCATGTGCCTCCCCATCGGGAATATTAGGAGGAAGTGGACCCAAAACACGTGGAGCATTAAGATCATAGGTCCAGTTCCTTTCATCAGTACGTCTACTGCATGGTAAAGCAACAGATGGGATAGCTACCCCATGAACCATCAACTCATAACCACCTTCTCTCCTTGTTCGGCACAATTTCATGTCTTTCAGAAATTTTAAATTAATTGTGCGAGGAGGTAGTGGTTCAAGTGTAGCTATCTCATCATTCAGGCCAAGAGCCCGAGCAATAGACGTAACAAGCCCTCCAAAAACAATCGGTCCTGTTTTATTAGTAAATAAAGTCATGTGGGCAAGCATAAACGGGACCGGATTGATGTGGGTTCTAGTGAGGCATCCTTGCAAAAATAGGAGTTCTCTAGCATTTACCTTGTCTCTGGATAGCGTTTTCTTCTTCTTTTCAAGGCATGAGGCTTGCATATATTTTTTTGTGAAGACAAAAATGAAAATATTTTTGTCTTATTTTTTTTTCTTTGCACGACAAAAAATAAAATAATTAAAAATCAAAAAAGAAAAAGAAAAATTAACATTAGTGCATAATATGTATATATATATAAGGAATTCAAAGTATATGAAAATAAAGCGTAAAAAGGAAATTAAATACTAGGGTAGCGATGTCAGTGTAGAATGAGTCATGTGGTAGGTTTCTTCTCCTGGCTTGATCCACGAATCTCAGTTATCTCCCTCCGAAGCTCTTCAATCTCCTGATGTAGAGCATCGGCCTCTGAGGCATGAGTGAGATCAGAAACCTGCATCTGTAACTCCAAGTCTGCCACTTCCTGCTTGAGCAGGGCAGTCTCCTTACGGAGCTCATAAATCTGTGTTTGTAGGTCAGGTGGCTGCAAAGACATATTGTTAGACATAACAGTGATTCGGGGAGTAAGAGGTGTAGGAGTGTACTCAGCGGCGGGAGGCGATTTCGGCTCTTCGACAGTCTCTCCATAACCCTCTAGAGCATAACTCCAATTTTCAGGATCATGGACACTGGTCATCAGCTGATCTGGTAATGTAAAATAGTGTATCGCTTCGCCGTTGATCAGCAATCTAAACATGTTGGGCTCAAAAGAAGCCCTCCTCATCAGTCCTCTATCAAGACAAAAATCAATATCCAGGGTGGTGTAGCAGCAGAAGGTCCTGAGGTGCAATAGCTTGCGAGACAGACCCAATGTAGTAGCTATCTGTGTAACAATCCCACCGATATGTATGATGCCTACTGATGATCTGGCAACACTAGCAAGGCCCTTCAACAGAAAGTTGCCACAAGCAACAGGGCGAGACTGAGTCGCACAAAACAGTAGGAAAATCTCCTCTTCACTTAGCAGTGTCTCTGTATCCGGCAAACCTAGGAAAGAATGTGCTAGAATCATCTGGAAGTACCTCAATGCAGGGTTGTGGATTACCTGAGAAAACTGGGTAGAAGGATCTTGGCTCCCTCCGCCTGATATTTTAGTCCAAAATTTTTCCACTTCTCTGCTCATAAAATACCCCATCGGAGTCTCTGGAATAGCATCAGGAGTAGTCTGGAAACCTAGTAAATCACCAAACTCTTTGTGAGAGAATGAGTAGTCAATCCCGAACAACCTGAAAACAGCGAGTCCATCGGGTCCAGCCCAAGGGTCATGATGAAACGAGCTGAGGAACTCAAGAGTCAAGTTCCTATAAGTGTTGTTCCTATAGTCAAACTGGCCCCAGTGGAGTTGATGGCATAAAAATCTGACGCTTGGCTCTATCCCCAAGGCATCCATGCAGTCATGGTCAGGGTACCTGGTAGGAGCCATAGGGCGTCTCATGTGGACATGGTAACGCTCTCTCTGTGCATCATCTCTAAAGGCCACGTGCATGTCATCAGGGTTCTGCATCCTGTACAAGGTTAGCAAACAAGTCCTGAAAGCACATAAAACATTCAATCGTTAGTCCTGACATAAAAATAAACAAATTAAATAAAGTAAAAATAAATAAAAAGTACATAAATAAGAAAACCATGGGTTGCCTCCCATGCAGCGCTTGTTTAACGTCATTAGCTCGACGACCGGATTTTATATATCGTACGGAGGATTTGGTGGATCACTCAGAGTATGAATGGAGTATGTTGTTGGGATGTCACCTCCTTCGTAGAGCTTCAACCTCTGTCCATTGACGATGAATGGTTTACATGTTTGGTTCTTGATTTCAATAACACCAGATCTTAGAATCTTAGATACTTCGAAAGGGCCAGTCCATCTCGAACGAAGCTTCCCTGGAAAAAGTCGTAACCTAGAATCGAACAAGAGAACAGGATCGCCTATTTTGAAGTCTTTTCTTATGATTCTTTTGTCATGCCAAGCTTTGGTTCTTTCTTTGTATATGATGGCATTTTCGTAGGTAGACTGTCCGAGCTCTTCTGATTTGTGGATATCAAGGATACGTTTTTCACCAGCAGTTAAGTAATCCAAATTCAAAGTTTTGATGGCCCAATAGGCTTTATGCTCTAACTCAAAAGGTAAATGACATGATTTCCCATAAACTAGTTGGTAGGGGGTTGTTCCTATAGGGGTTTTGAAAACGGTTATGTAGGCCCATTTATCAAGCCATCTCACATATCCTTCACCTTTTCTTTTCTTCCTTCTGTAGGTTGGCTCATTCTTTTGAACTTGTGGTGGTGGTTTTGGATCTATGCTAAGTATTAGCTTTTCAAATTTGAGCTTAGTCATTTCATTCACCATCTCAAAGGTTAGCCTTACCCTCTTAGCACTAATGATTCCCCTAGCTTCATGGACCTCAATTTTTCTCTTTTTATGTTGGAGCTCGAATAAGGGTACATTGGTGCGGGTATATTTCAATACTTCCACGTATGTTTTGGATTGGGATTCTACCTTATCTTCCATAAAACTTTGCGGGAAAGGAAATGGTGGGATATATGGAGGGGTAACAACAATAGTTGCTTCATTCTCTACCTTTATGACACCTTTCCTTTCGGATGGTTTCAATGGATTTTTCTCTACTCTATTCTCACCACAACTCTCGTTATGCTCATTATCCATCTCCTTAGGATTTTCGATATGTTCTTCACTACTAGTTGTTATAACATATGCATTCTCCTCAGGAGGTGGTCCTATAGGTGTTTGTGCAAGTAGGAAGATTTGAGTCCCCAATGCCTTAGTGCTATTCACGAGGGAATCGACCTTAGTGTTTAATTGCCTAAGGGTTTCATAAGTATCGAGATGTTGTTTTATAAACTCTTTATTCTTGAGGGTTTGTGTTCCCACAAAGCGCCTTATCATAGATTCTATCCTAGAATTAGTTGTGGTTTCAATGAAATCCTCCACTAACCTTTCGAGGTTTGAATTAACAGATTCTAGCGGTTCCTCAAAATTTTGTGAGTGGTGATTTGGGTGAGAATAAGTTAGTGATGCATAGAAATTCTCCCTTTGTATTTCGAGGTTGGACATATGTGATTCACGCGATCCCCCGAAATACTGGGAGTGATGATTGTAGAAATTGTTTGAGTGAAACATAGTGATATTTTTTTTTTTAATTTTTTTTGTAAAAGCCTTAGTCTATACGGTATAACTACAGGGTACGAAATTTGACGAAATTGGTCCCCGGCAACGGCGCCAAAAACTTGATGCGTGTTTTTCGCAAGTGTACGAACGCGTCAGAGTAATATAAAAGATTGTCGAATCCACAGAGACCAAGTGTCAATCTATCGTACTTGTTGTTATGGTGTGTATCTAAGGCAACTAAATATAGGGGTTTTAAGAAGGGTGCAATGGTAAATAAACTAATAATTTTAAACAATAAACAAAGACAGGCTCGAATGTAATTCATGTAATCAATGATAATCCAGTACTTGTTAATGGAACTACTTATGGGCAATGTTTTCTCCTTTGAAAAGAACTAATTTAACAGGAACTGTCGCTTTCGCGTATTCAGAACCGAGTTGTACTCTCTAATCAACCCCTCCTATTGTCACGGATAAAAAGGTGCGTACTGCGTTAGAGTAGTAAACCTATTTTTAAGAAATATAGTATCTTAACTAAGTTGAAAAGTACTTTAACCTGGATTTCTTAGCAAAAAGAGGTTCTCACGAACCAGACTCTAAACTTCTTTAACGCGTTCAAAAGTCGTTTTAAAATCTCCTTTCTTTTTAATCTAAAAACTCCTAATAAACTAGACAAAGCGCTTTTGGCTGTTTTTGAAATAGTTAAAAACAATTAAACTTAAATTGAAAGATAAAATAGCCCTTAAGTGTTTCCACGAACAATTGTACGGATTACTGGTTTAATTACGATCCTTACATTCTAACCTTTATGGAATTAGTTAGACATGATAAAGTAAAGATTCTTTTTATAATTTTTCATAAAAGTAATTTAGTGCGAGTGCGAGAAATAAAGGAATTTAAAGCGAGTGCGAGAAATAAAGTAATTTAAAGCGAGTGCGAGTAATAAATAAAGTAAAGTGCGAGTGCGGGAAATAAACAAAGTAAAGTGCGAGTGCGGGAAATAAACAAAGTAAAGTGCGAGTGCGGGAAATAAATAAAAGTAAAGCAATGCAGAAAATAAATGAAAGTAAAATACGAACTTGAATTAAAATGGCGGCAGGATTAACTTCCTCCAGAGTGCTCCAAAACTCGATCGCACAGACGTATACAGACTCGATCACTCGATTGCAGTATCACCCCGATGTGGAATGATAACTGCTTTGAAACTGATATATGCCTAGAGAAATCTAATTTTGGATGAAGAAAAACGAAAATCTAAGGTCCTATTTATAGGAAAACTAAAAGCATGAAAAGACCGGGATGCCCCTCCACTAAAAAGTGGAGGTTACTGAATTTTGCCTTGTGGCACCCGCCACAAGGCCATGGCGCCCGCCATTGGACTAATGGGGAATGAAAGAGTGGGGATCATGGGTCTTGGCAGTTGTGGAGTGGTCTTGAGACGTGGCCACGTCATGGCTAACCCCATGGCGCCCGCCACGGTGGGTGCCGTAAGTGCAAAATGCTGAATTTCTAGGTTTTCGTCCGTTTCCACTCCTTTTTCGCTCCTTTTCTCGATTCAAGCCCCGATTACAATAAAAACCTGAAAACATAAGAAAACAAAGTAATAACATAACAAAATAACAATAAAAGCTAAGAATGCATGCGAAATCAGAGTCAGAAATACGGTGAATTTTAGTGTGATCAGTTTAGTTCTCACCTTCCTCGCTCAGTAATGAAGAATGAGCAAGGGTTCAGGTGGTCCAAGAGGATTATGTCACTCTCTCATTCAGATATCCATTGGTGCTCCAGATCTATGGAGAATGTCACTATCATTGACCGTTGTGGGGAGTTTCCTAATGTGCCACTTCTAGGCATAAGAAGAGGCATTACTTACAACCCTTCCTTAGCTTTACGACAGTTTGGTTATGCTCGGAGTGATGGTCCACATGACATGTTGATTCAGGGTATTGTGTTTGATTACGACAACGATCTGCAAGGTTATCGTCAAAGGTTCATACGAGCATGAGGAAAAGTGAACAAGGTTGACAGCAAGACTCTGGAGCCCAAGTACACTATTCCTATGGAAGCCTACCTCAGATGGGTGCGATCTCGTGCTCAGACTCTCATGATGCCATATCCTACTATCCTGCCAGTTACCATGGAACCTGTTGCTGAAGGAGATACTTCTTATACCATCCTTCACCCATACATGCCCACTGACATGGAAGATTTACAGAGGTCCTGGATCCATTTGAAGGAGCAAAGGGATACTTCCGAGGCTCATTACAAAGCAAGTCAAGAAAGAATCCTGGAACTAACAAAGCAACTTCACGAGGAGCGGAATCTCAACTCATACCTCAACACAAAGAGGAAACGTCCATGGGAGACTTAAAACCCCATCTCTTGTATTTATTACATTTCATTTTCTGTAAGCCCAAGAGGCAAAACAAATTTATTACTAATAAAAGTTTACCTTCTTGTTTGTTTAAGCAAATTTAAATCCTGCGGTCCTTGAAAACATTGCATATACATTCACATATCATATCATTACATCACAGGTTTATTGTGCACAGGTTTCTCATCTTCTCGCTGTTTATTTCAGCAATGGCTCTTGAACAAACAGTTAAGGATCTCCAGGCACAAAATGCACAGTTCCAAGAGCTGATCCTGAACTTGTCCAAGGGGCAGGATGAATTGAAGACACTGCTGGCCAAGAAGACTAAGAAGACTAGGAGGTCAGGTGGCCTGATCAACATGGGAAGAAGGTTCAGAGGTCCTGTCAAGACCAAAGAACAGGTTGAAGATTATGAGTCTGAAGAGTCTGAGAAAGAGGGAGGCAGTCTCCACAATACAATGGGGGACTCTGATTCTGAAGCTAACTACTATCATGATCCTAATGAAGATAAGTTCAAGATGCTGGTGGATAGAATGGATGCTATAGAATTGCAAAAATCTTCTGGGCTGGATTTTGAAGACCTGAGTTTGATATCTGGGGTAGTTATACCCATTGGTTTCAAGGTTCCTACTTTTGTTGTTTATGATGGTGTCTCTTGTCCCAAGCTGCATCTGAGGTCTTATGTCCGAAGAATCCAACCCCATACTGCTGATAAGAAGTTGTGGATCCATTTCTTCCAAGAGAGCTTATCTGGAGCTCAATTGGAATGGTACTATCAGTTGGAGAGTGTCAACATCCGTGATTGGAATGATCTCGCTGAAGCCTTCTATAAGCAATATCAATACAATGCTGACCTAGCCCCTACTCGCATGCAACTTCAGAGCATGTCTATGGGTGCTAAAGAGAGTTTCAAGGAGTATGCTCAGAAGTGGAGAGATTTGGCTGGAAGAGTGCAACCCCCTCTAACTGACAGGGAGTTAGTGGATATGTTCATGTGCACGTTGAATGGTCCTTTTTACAGTCATCTCATTGGAAGCTCATCATCTGGCTTCACTGAGTTGATAATGACAGGAGAACGCGTAGAAAGTGGTATAAGGAATGGCAAGATTCAAGTGAGTGCTTCTTCATCAGGTGCTGCAAAGAAGCCTCCCAGTGGGAAGAAAGAGTCAAATGCTGTTTATGGTCAACCTGATCGTAATAGAAGGCATCAGTCTGTGAGTGCAGTTCATATCTCCAATCCAACTACTGCAACAACAGAGCAGCCACAGGGAAATCAACAGAGGGCTAGAAGGCAGTTCACTAAGATCAACATGTCAATGGCCCAAGCCTTGCAACACTTGTTGAAGGCTGAACTTATCACTCTGAAAGATGCTCCTCAGAATCCTAATGTTACCTCTCCCAGGTACAATCCTAACGCACGATGTGCATATCATTCGAACTGTCAGGGACATGATACCAATAGTTGTTGGGTATTGAAGAACAAAATTCAAGATATGATTGATGCGGGAGAGATTGAGTTTGACCCTCCGGGTACTCCAAATGTGATCACTGCTCCCATGCCAAATCATGAGAAGACTGTCAATGCAATTAATGAAGATTCACATATTTCTTCAGTTGCAGATTTGACCACACCATTGTCCGTTATCAAGAAGAAGCTAGTACAAGCTGGGTTCTTTCCAGGTTGTCGGGAAGATTGTTTATACTGTACCTATAAGCCGGATAGCTGCTGGAGATTGAGGGATGGAATTCAACGTCTCATGAATAATTATACCATAGTGTTTGAGAGGACTCCACCTTCTGTAGAAAGTATGGTTGATCATATAACTAAGCGTGCGAAGGTTGAAGAGGTGGATATGGTTGATAAAGTGCCGGTGAGAATTACTTCTAAGGGTCCTGTCAAAATCACTCATAAGGGTCCAATTAAGATTACTGCTGAAGGCCCTGTGAAGATTATTGTTGAAGCTAGAGTGGCTCCTATGGTCATTACCACTCCTGGTCCTATTCCGTATACTTCTGATAAAGCTGTGCCTTGGCATTATGGGTCTGATGTTTATATCCATGGTGTTAAGAAGGAACCCTTAGCTGATATGCCTGTTGATGTTGATAATATTGCTGGATCTAGTAAGATCACACGAAGCGGAAGAGTTTTCTCTCCTCAAATTACCTCCAAGAATGCAGTCACTCCAGCTGCTACCTCCACCACTGATGCTCGGGGCAAAGGTCCTGTTATTGAACCTATACCTACTGATGTGCCAGCTGCTGATGATCTTTCTAAGCAGATGGAAGAAGTATTGAAAATCATTCGCAAGAGTGATTATGACATTGTTGATCAATTGGGGCATACTCCCTCCAAGATTTCTATGTTGTCTTTGTTGTTATGTTCTGAGGCTCATGCCAAGGCCTTGATTAAGTTTCTGAAGACTGCTCATGTACCAAACGAAATTTCTGTTGACCAGTTTGAGAATTGTGTTGCACACTTGACCTATGATAATGGGTTAGGTTTCTCCGATGCTGATTTGACTCCTGCCAAGAGGGATCATAACAGGGCTCTGCATATCTCAATTGAATGCAGGGGCACTACCCTATCACATGTATTGATAGACAATGGTTCCTCTCTGAATGTGTTGCCCAAAGAAGTTCTGAATAAGCTGAGTCCTGAAGATGCTGTGCTGAAGCCCAGTAATATAGTGGTGAAGGCTTTTGATGGTTCGAGAAGAGTGGTGCATGGAGAAATTGATCTCCCAATCAAAGTTGGTTCTCAGGTTTTCAATACTACCTTTTATGTAATGGATATTCGCCCGTCGTATTCTTGTTTGCTTGGGCGTCCCTAGATCCATGGGGCAGGTGTTGTAACCTCCACTTTACATCAGAAGCTGAGATATCCAGTAGAAGGAAAGGTTGTTACTGTCTATGGAGAGGAAGGGTATATGATTATCCATGTGAACACCTTTAAGTATCTTGAAGTGGAAGGTGAATATGTTGAAACTCTGTGTCAGACATTTGAAGTGGTTCCTTGGATTGTTAATGATTATGAAGCTTCTCCTGTGGTCAAGAAAGTTCCTGTGGTCACCAGAGTACCTCCTACAATGGCCTCCCTTAAAGATGCTAGAGCTGTGGTGGATGAAGGTGGTTGTACTATTTGGGGTCAGCTTCCTGATATTCCATACAAGTCTGACAAATTTGGTTTGGGTTTCACTGCAGAGTCCCAGAAGGCTGTTCGTCGTGCTCGTGCTATTCGTATCACCAATCAGGGGATTATGAAGAATCAGATCAATGATGTAGGTGACTATGATGAAGACTACAACTTGGATGCTTGGATTTTTCCTACTGTGGGTGATGGGCTCAACAACTGGAAAGCTGAAGATGTTATTCATATCTCCTTTAGTCAGGAGTAAATACTATTACTGTGTTGTTGCTTTTTAAGTTTGTAATTTCTTGAACAATTGAACTCTTAAGCCTTGTGCCTTACCCGGGGCACAATGGTGTGCTTGTTACGGGATGTCATTTCATTTGCATACTTCATTCAATAAAAATCAGTGGACGTTTCGTTTTCGTAAATATTGTGTTCCTTGTCTTTCTTTTCTTTTATTTTTGTTTCATCAGCTATGTGTTCTTACACACACCTACATCACTAAAATGCAGATCCTCATCCACTCTGGATCCTGTTGATAACAGTTCTACTATTGCCAATTATAATTTCGAGAATCCGATCTATCAAACTGAAGACGAAAATGAGGACGATGGAGAAGTACATGTAGAGCTTGCTAGGTTGTTACAACAAGAAGAGAAAGCTATACAACCACATGAAGAGCCAATCGAAGTTGTGAATTTGGGAACTGAAGAAAACAGGAAAGAGGTCAAGATAGGGGCTGAATTAGAGGATAGTGTCAAGAGTAGATTGATTCAGATGTTACGTGACTATGTGGAGATCTTTGCTTGGTCTTATGAAGATATGCCAGGGTTGGATACAGACATTGTGGTTCACCGTTTACCAGTAAAAGAAGATTGTCGTCCAAAGAAGCAGAAGGTTTGTCGCATGCATCCGGAAATGTCAGAGAAGATTAAGGCAGAGGTAATGAAACAGTTTGATGCAGGGTTCTTAGCTGTGACTTCTTATCCTCAGTGGGTTGCAAATGTGGTGCCGGTACCTAAGAAAGATGGTAATGTGCATATGTGTGTGGACTATAGGTATTTGAACAAGGCTAGCCCCAAAGATGACTTTCCACTTCCTCATATTGATGTTCTGGTAGACAACACTGCTCAGCATAAGGTATTCTCATTTATGGATGGTTTCTCTGGTTACAATCAGATCAAGATGGCACCTGAAGATATGGAGAAGACAACATTTGTTACACAGTGGGGCACTTTTTGTTATAAAGTGATACCATTTGGTTTGAAGAATGCAGGGGCAACATATCAGCGTGCTATGGTGGCTTTGTTTCATGATATGATTCATCATGAGATAGAGGTGTATGTGGATGATATGATAGCCAGATCCCAAAATGAAGAGCAACATCTTGATCATTTGCATAAATTGTTTGAGAGGTTGAAGAAATACAAGCTAAGATTAAACCCAAACAAGTGTAGTTTTGGAGTTAGATCTGGTAAACTCCTGGGTTTCATAGTCAGTGGAAAAGGTATTGAAGTGGATCCTGCAAAAGTGAAAGCTATACGAGAGATGCCAGCTCCCCGTACTGAGAAGGAGGTTAGAGGTTTCTTGGGACGATTGAATTACATTGCAAGATTTATTTCCCAATTAACTGCCATCTGTGAGCCAATTTTCAAATTGTTGAAGAAAGATCAGGTGATGGAGTGGAATGATGAGTGTCAGACTGCCTTTGATGAAATCAAGAGATATCTGCTAGAACCTCCAATTTTGATGCCACCAGTTGATGGAAGACCCTTGATTATGTACTTAACAGTGTTAGACAACTCAATGGGGTGTGTATTGGGGCAACATGACGAGTCTGGTCGAAAAGAGCAGGCAATATACTACCTTAGCAAAAAGTTTACCGACTGTAAAACAAGATACTCACTGCTCGAGAAAACTTGTTGCGCTTTGGCATGGGCTGCTCGCCGACTAAGACAATATATGTTGACTCATACTACCTTGTTGATTTCGAAGATGGATCCAATCAAGTACATATTTGAGAAACCTGCTCTCTCCGGAAGAATTGCAAGATGGCAAATGATCTTGATAGAATATGACATACAGTATACCACTCAGAAGGCCATTAAAGGGAGTGTTGTAGCTAATCATTTAGCCCATCAAGCAGTGGATGATTACCAGTCAATGAGTTTTGAGTTCCCTGACGAAGACATTATGATTATTACCAAAGAACCTGGACAATATGACGGACCTGAACAAGGATCCCGATGGACCATGGTTTTTGATGGAGCTTCTAATGCACTTGGTAATGGTGTTGGTGTTGTAATAAGTTCCCCTGAAGGTTGTCATACCCCAATCACTGCCAGACTTTGTTTCTATTGTACTAATAACATGGCTGAGTATGAGGCATGTATCCTGGGTATTAAAGTTGCCATTGATATGAAGATTCAGTTCCTAGACGTATAAGGAGATTCAACCCTGGTAGTAAGTTAGATCAAAGGAGATTGGGATACCAAGCATGATAATCTCATTCCTTACAGAGAGTGTAAACACCCCAAATTTTCCCTCACCCATTCACACCATGGCTTGTGATCATTTCATGTGCATAAGTTCAATCATGGCATCTCATATTACATTTTTGATTCATTGCATTGGTTCAAAGTCATCTGCATCTAGGGTTTGTGATCTGAGCAATCCAAGAGCTTCTTGAGCCACTCCAAAGGCCATCAATCACTTAAAAGGGGTCCATGTATGTTCAAACATCATATTATATCCTCTCAAAGTCAAGAATGTCAAAGAATCACAAGAACTGAGAATGGCATGGAAGCAGAGCCAGGTTTGACTGCACAGATGACCTAGAATTAGGGTTTTGGTTTCAAAGGCCATAACTCCAAATTTTTTGGTCATTCTTGTTTCTATTGGTCTCTATATGGTATAGGGATCATGCATATCAATTTTCATGAGGAAATTCAATGGAGAAGTCATCTGATCAAGGGTTGACTTTCTAAGCAAGTCAGTGTAAAATCAGGGCATCTGAGGCCCTCAATGACCCAACCAAAGGGTGTTCATCATCATTTTGATTATGTATGATCTTTATTTGATCATGGAAGATGTTAGAAGTTCACAAAATTGAAGAATTTCAAGTCATTTGCAAAGTTGACTTTTTGGGAAGTTTGACTTTTAATGAAAATTGCCATTTTGGGAAACTTTTTCAACCTTTACTTTTTGATTCAAAAATGCTTCAAATGAAAAAACTTTGGTCATGAAAGTTGTAGAATGGATCATTCCTTTTTCAAAAAGTACAAGAACATGACCTAATTCATTTTGGATCAAAAGTTATGGCTTGTCAAAGTTGGCTAAAATCACAAAATTTGAAGTTTTCTACCAAAGAGACATTTTGCAAAATGGTTTGTTCAAGTGTTCTAAAGGCCTCAAATGTGTATCATTTCTTCACAACATGATCATACAACCTCTAAAATTCAGAATGGGCCAAGGAACTTTGCACTTTGATACCTTGAAACTCAAGAAATCTCAAAGGAACCAAACTTGAACCAACTTGCAAAACTTATCACAAGTTACAAACCACTTGCTGCATTGCCTCAAAACCTTTTTCATAGCATTCCTTGATTCAAGCTGAGCAAAAGCAAGCCAAAAAGCAAGTTGTACCATAGGCCATACCTCAAGTACACATCAAGTTGACATTTTGGCCAAAGACCCATACCAATCACCATAGGCCACCAACAACTTTCTGACCTATCCCCTTTTGATACATGGACAAAACCCAGCCTAACACATAACACAACTCATTCTGATCTTGCCCATAGACATAGTTATCAAAATCTCTCCCATTTGCAAGAGCCTTCGAAAAACCCTCCACAAGCTGCAAACACACAAACAAACTTCACAAACAAACTCAGCACACTTCACTGATAAAAAACCACCCATCACCACTACCTGAAACTCCCTGAATCAAAAATATGATTTCCACCCCACCTTGAACAGAACTTCTGTGATCTTCCAAACCAGCCATCACAAGCTTCTTCCAAGTATCAAGACTTCATCAGGAGCTCAAAAGGAGTGAGTTTGCACCAAGAAACACCCCAGAAAGCCCAGAACCAAAAGGTTCCATCTCAGGTATAGCTCAAGAACAAATTTTCCAGAACTTCATTTACTTGTTATAAACTGATTCTACATGTTATCCTGATCATCATGATGTGTTTGAAATCGAAAATGAGTGGAAAATGAGGATGTATTGATGTTCTGAAATTTCTCCCGTGAAAATTGTTTGCTTCGATTTGCTTGATTCATGTAGTTTAAATGTTGTTTGATGGTTGATTTATGTTCTATGATGTTAGAGGATCATTTCCATGTGTTTAATTTGAAGTGGGGTGGCTTGTAGTGAAACCTAGGGTTTTGGTTCGCCGGAGAAGACGACCAGAAGTCTTCTCCGGCCACCTGAGAACCATTAGCCCTAAACTGTGTCATTAAATGAGGTTTGAATTTGGTGCGTTAGATGAGTTGACTTAGGCTGACTGGCGTGCGTTTGAGTGGCTAGGATGTGTCCTCTGAAACCCTAATCCTCATTAATTTAATTAATCCAAATTAATTAATTCATAAACCTGATTTAACCAGATTTGAACTTGGGCCATTGGATGTGGCGCCAAGTCAAACTTCCTTTGCCCATAACGCATCTGATCCATCCATTGCTCTTACTTTTCATTTTATTAATTTTTATTTCACATTTTTCTTATTTAATTTGTGCATTTTATTAAAAATAGTAAAACATTTTCAAAAATTCTGAAAATTTTTATACAATCTTTTATTAATTTTCAGAAACCAAAAACATTTTTATTTTTATTTTTTGCACTAAAAAATATTTTTAAATCATTTAAAAGATTATTTTTAATTAATTAATGAGAATTAATTAATTAAAAATACTTTTAGGTATTTAAAAATCACCAAAAAATTCATGAAACATTTAAAATCATTTAGAAACATTGTCCAACCCTCAAACCAAATTTCTTTTTTGATCTTGATGTCTTTTGAAAAATTTCCATGGAATTAATTTCATTTCAAAGCATTATTTTGATCCAATGTTCAAAAATTCATTTCTGCCTAGTCTTTGAGAGTTGGACTTTGATTCTTTTTGCATTTCATCTTGTATGGCATGTAGTTTATAAGATTAAATTGGCATGATTTGATCTTGCATTTTCAATTTGTTTGACATTTTTCTTGACAAGGTACCTTAAAACCCTAGAAATCTTGAGAAATTCATAACCCTCATTAGGTTAAGAGTTAGAACCCCTCCTTTGGGCAGTGAGTTTGTATAGGTTTAGGGTTCCTTTGAATGCATTTTCAATTTTTTATCATGATGTTTGCTTCTGGTTTTGATTTTTGTTTTGAGCATTGATCATAAACCCTAATTTGGGCTTTCATTTGCATCCATCTTCCATTTGTTTGCATACCATGACTTGCCATGACATTTTGTGCATTCATTTGATTCATTAGACATCTTAAGACATATTAGAATCATGTTTGATCATTGCATCTTTCATTTGCCATTTTTGTATGTCATTTGCATTCCATAACTTTTCATGTATGTTCATGGTTCTAAGCATGCTTCTCTTGCATCCATATGTTTGTATGATCATCCTCATGCCTTGTTTCATGTTTGCATCATCTCATAGCATCATTAGCATCATACTTATGCTTCTGGTTTTGGTTTGCATCACCTCATTACATCTCATTTGCATTGCATTTCATTCTTTTCACTAACTTTTCAGGTGGTAAGTTACTTTGAGAAGTGAATTTGCCTTCACTTCTCACAATTTCTTTTCATCTCTCTTATGCATCACTGCTGCATTTTGTCTTATGTTTGAGATTGAGCTTGCTCATTCTTCTTCTTCTTACTTTCTTTCCTCAAGTGACTTGTCTTCTTAAATGAAGCAAGTTGCTTTGCTTCCTTTGCTCCTTTCATCTGCTTCCTGGTGGTTCCTTTGAAGATTTCTCTTGCAAACCTCACAAACCTTAGGAACAACCAAGCATGACAATAATTAGGGTTTTGATTAGTCCCCCATTTAGATTTTTCCTTTGTGTCTCATTGAGTCTCCTCTTCTCATCTCATAATCAGGGACTAAACCCTAAAGGCTTTAAGGTTTTGTGATTAAGCTTATGCCTGCATCCTTCTATTAGGATGGAGTGTATAACTTTAATCCTAAGTGTTAAACCCTTAATGTGTTTAAATCCTTTAATCAATCCACTTAGTAATCATCAAGACATCAAGCTTGTAACTTGGGTCTTGCATTAGGGTTCTAATTCTTCCTTAATTGGTTAAGAAGGACTAACCCTAGTGTTAATGGACAAGTCCCCCTCAAGTTGTCTTACAAACCCTAAAACTCACTTCATCATCTTATCATTAACTAAAATCCATCTAATAAAGGCTTTGTTTTGTCATGAGTTTAATCCCTAATCATGGATTAAGTTGAGGAGCTTTCCTCAGCTTAAACACTCTCATCTATTATCCTTCTATTAGGATGGTGTAATGAGTCTGTTTAATCCCTGATTATGGCTTAATCTCATTACTCAACACTAAACAAAAACAACAAAAACATCTAAATAATCACAAGTAGGTTAATGATCTTAATCCTACATCATGGTAGTTAAGTGTGAGAAGCTGACTTCACACTTAAGGTACTCTCATTACCCCTAATCAGAGGGAAGATGTGATGAGTTTACTAAATCCATTGGTTTAGGCTTAAGCTCATTAACTTATGACAAACTTTCAAAAGCAATAAAAGACTGAAAAATCAAAAAACAAACAATAATCGTCTCCTCCGGGATTCTTTTCTCATCTCATTCACTCACAAACGAGAACTCGCTTCTTCCGTCTAATGCAAGACAGTTTGCACCTGAGCCAGACAGGTCATACACTTGAGCATAGACAAGAAAACAGTTCACAAGTCAACCCATCTTTCAGTCTCTTTGGGTCGAACTACGGTGTTCTGACTTCCTCATTGCACGAGAGGATACGTAGGCATAACTTAACAGTTATCGAACAAAAGTCTCTGTATATTCCCCCCTCTTTCCAGCATCATTCTCTTAGCCTCATCATCATGAGCATTTCACTCTTGTCCTTACACTGACACCTGTACATTCTTTTCCAGCTCTTTATACACAGATTGCACTGACATTACCCCTTTAAAACACAAATCTTTTAAGCGTGGATCCCGTCGAGTACGGCGGACAATCTGGGTGCTAATACCTTCCCAGGTTGTAACCAACCCCCTTTCTCAGTCTCTCTGGTTCGCAACCGTCTTATCCATATCTTTTCTAGGTCTATGCAGCATTATCTTTCCTCCGGGATAAAAATGCCTAGCTGGCGACTCTTTTCATTTCATCCTTTCGCCGACCGTTCGCATCTGTACCATATTTGAGCTAAGCCTCATCTTTTGGGAGCGACAGCTTGGCGACTCTGCTGGGGAATAGTATACTGTAACCAGGGCTTCTGGTTCTTTTTGTGGGTTCCTCCTAGCGCTTGTTTGATTTGTGTTTACTGGGGTGTTATGTGCTATTTGTGCTTGTATATTTGTTTTGTTTTTTGCTTTATGTACAGTTGTTTACTGCTTTCTTTACAGCTTTACATATATCATACTGTCATATTGTTCTGGCTGGATCTGGTTTTGTTGCTTTGGTGGGTGGGGTTCTATTGAGAGTTAAGGTCCTATACCTGGGACCTGAGTGACACCTAGGCTAGAGTGGTTCATGTTCTTTCCCATTCCATTTCGGTCTGGTGCGGGAATATGAAACACGGTTCAGATATGGGTTTCTTCTTGAGAACTCTGTGCTACGGATTTCCTGTAGTGCTAGGGCTATCTGGGAAGCCTGCTAAGTCTGGATGACCTTTATTATGACCTTCAGAAACTGAGGTGAATCAGAGGAGGATCTTTTATGGTTATTGTAAACACTGTACCTCCGGGTTGGAAGTGTTTACACTTCTCATAACTGATCCAAGTCTGAGGGGGTTGGGCTGTTTACAGGTTTGCAGGTACCCTTGACCTCAGCATACCCTGTTACTTTGTTTTGATTAAGAGTACTCCATTTTGGGACAGTTCTTGTGATTTTAACCCTGGACATGTGACTCTTTATTTGAGTCCCCCACCCTGGTTACTGGATTTCTGAACCCCCATCTGGACTTCTTGAACATACATGGACCTATATCAAGGCAGTTAATCAGATCCAGCTTGATCACAAACCCTTGCATATCATTTGCATACATCATCATTGCATCATTTAACATGTGTTTATTTGTTTTTCAGGGTATCCATATCATATTTTGGCTTGGTTTTGACCCCTTCATCAGCATAGACCCCTGTTCATCAGCTACCTGCTTCAGTCACCTGCATCACCAGCATCAGCTTATCAGTGGTCCATCTTCTAGTATCAGTCATCATCATCAGCATTTGTTTCAGCTCTTCTTCAGCAGCATGGCACCCAAGAAGAGCAACATCTCATATCATTTCTTTGAGTCTGAGTTGACTGGCATCAGGAAGATCCAAGCCCTTATTACTCCAGACCATATACCACTATTCATAGAACATTTTGGAGGCATCCTTGATGTGGTTATGGATTTGGACCCTTCTCAGAGGAGCTTGATTCACACTTGTCTACAGTTCTATGATCCTCCTTTAAGATGCTTCACCTTCCAGGATTTTCAGTTGGGACCCTTGTTGGAAGAGTATTCATCACTGATTGGTGTACCTGTCAGGGGTGGTGTCCCCTTCAACCCTGAGATGGCTTTTCCCAGTAATGAAGAAGTGGCAAAGGCATTGTAACTGGAACCTTGTCTGATTGAGCAGAACGTGACAACCAAGGCAGGAATCTCTGGTCTACATTTGGATTTCTTGACTTCTCAGGCTATCCTGAAGGCCTCCTTGGAAGAATGGAAGGCAGTCTGTGCTTTGTTAGCCCTCAGCATATATGGGGTTATACTTTTTGCAGATGAGCCTAAGTTTATTAGCAAGAATTCCATTCACCTTTTCATTCTGAGGAACCCAGTGCCCACCTTACTGGGAGATTTCTATTACTCTGTTCACCAAAGGAATGAAAAGCAAAGAGGAAGGTTGGTGAGATGCTGTGTTCCCCTGTTCCATACCTGGCTGCTCAAACACTTGCCCAAGACTGATGCATTCTTGAATCCTCACCAACAGAAGAATTGGGCTAGAAGACTCATTGCTTTGACCTCAGATGACATCAGGTGGTGCACCCAGAGTACCAAGGGCAGGGACATCATCACTAGTTGTGGGCAGTTCCCCAATGTACCTCTGATAGGAGTGAAGGGTTGCATCAACTACAACCCTCTGTTATTCAAAAGACAATTGGGCTATGCATTGGTCCACCCTCCTAGAACACAAGACTTGGCTGAAACCCTTTATTGTGAGATTAAGCCTAATCTAGCTGTTGTCAGGCAAGCATCCTGGGCTTGGGACAATGTCCAGACCAAGGGGATGGCCATTCTTGGAAGGTGCAACAATATAGCCTCAGCTCAGTACTATGAGTGGTCTCATGCCAGGGCTCAAATTTCTGGGATGCCCTTCACCATTGAGGATGCACCTGGACCATCCACAGCACCACCTCCAGCCACTGTCAGCTTAGAGGAGTTTGAGAAACTAAAAGAGAGGAATGAAAATCTGACTCAGGCTCTACAGAAGACCCTCTGGGAGAGGAGTGATGGTCGTCTGGACATTGAAAGGTTGGAAAAGCTTAGAGTGGAGCATCTAGCCAGGATTGAGAAGTCAAAGGATTACATCAAGAAGTCAAGGGCTGGAGAACAGATTTTGAAGAATGCCTGTAAGGAGGCTCAGTTTCAGAAGGCCAGGACTGATTTATATCTGAAGGAGAGTCAAGCTAGGTAGGTCCGGATCACTGAAGCTCGTACTCAGGAAGATAAGAGGACTCAGAACAAGATTGAGCAGCTGGAGGCTAATGCAAAGGAGCAACAGGAAGCCCTGCTAGCAGCCCAGAAAGAAATCTCAGAGTTGAATATTAGGGCTGATGTGAAGAGGTCAAAGGACCAGGGCAGACACAAGAAGCTAACTGCTGCTATTGCCACCAGGAATCTTCTCATCAGGAACCTCACAGAGCATCCAGCTGACCCTGTAACTGAAGCACTTCTGAAGGAAGTCAAGGAGGATGAGTTTGGTCTTAGTGTCTGACTTTTGCTTGTTGTTGCTTTCATTTCATGTACTTTTCTTATGTTGTATTTTTGACCCCTCAGGGGCATGTTTTGTAAAAAACAAACTATGTATCATTCACTTTTTGTAATATATCCATTTGGTTTCTTTCATTTGAATCTCCCTCTCAAAGCAACATCAAAAGCATCTTCCTCAAGGGTTTGGAAAGGTCAAAACCAAGTGCCAAGCCGGATACCTTGGAAACAAATAAGCATACTGCATTGCATACTAACCTTTTGTTTTGTTTTGTAGGTTTTTGTTTTGTTTGTTACTAACTCTGTTGTGGTTCAGGAACTATTGCACGCCGTCGGGTGTTCCCACTCAACCGTCCGCACAGATATCCCACTCGCAACAATCTTCCGGGTATACAGATGGACCAGGTACAACAGGATCTTACAGAAGTCAGGACTCAAATGGCCAATGAGAGGTTGGAAATGAGAAACCAGATGACTCAGTTCATGGAGGTGATGAATGGATTGGCACAGAGCCAAGAAAGATTAAGGGCCTTAGTAGAAAGGCAGACCCAGGAAGACCCCCATCTAGGGACTGGAGGAACAAGCAACAATGAGAGGGTTCAGCCTCATATTAATCCCCCAGTATTTGGGCCCCATCTTCATCCAGAGATCAACATCCCTGCTAATGTACAAGGGAATGCTACTACAGGAAGAGTACTACAAGAAGACCCCCAAGAAGATCAGTTCACTGTGATGGGAGCTGGGGATGAAGCCTATGACAGAAGGCTGGATGAAATTGCTGAGAAATTAAGGTCTCTAGAGTCTCAAAATTCTCTGGGCTTTGATGTCATGGACATGGGCTTAGTGGACGGGGTAAGGATTCCCCACAAGTTCAAACCTCCGTGCTTTGAGAAGTACAACGGAACCTCCTGTCCATGAACCCACCTGCAATCCTTTCTGGGGAGACTGAAGGCATACACCATGGATGAAAAATTGTGGATGTTTTATTTCGAAGACAGTTTAACAGGAGCTTCAAGGGAATGGTACTCTCATTTGACCAGAGCGACCATCAGATGCTGGAAGGACCTGGCTGAGGCCTTCATTAGACAATACCAGTACAACCTGGATATGGCTCCCAACAGGACCCTCCTGATGGGAATGTCCCAGTCGTCCAGAGAAAGCTTCCGGGAGTACGCCCAGAGGTGGAGACAGCTTGCTGCTGCTGTCCAGTCACCCATGTCGGAAAGGGAGATGGCCGACATGTTTATGAACACCCTTCAAGGGACATACATTGATAGGCTAGCTGCTTTTTCTTCCACCAGCTTCGCGGATGTAGTCATAGCTGGAGAAAGAATTGAGAGCCTTCTAAAAATGGGTAAGATTTCCGACAATGGAGCAAGCTCGTCCAGCAACCCCAGAAAGCCTTTTGTGGGCCCAAGAAGAACTGGTGAGACTAATGCTATCCATACCGGCAGGGGCAGACCCCAGTATGTTCATAGGTCAGTGGCAGCTGTCACCATTCCCGCTCCAATTCATCAACAACCAGCATACCAACCGCAACAACAACCCCACTACCAGCAACAAGCTCAATATCCACCTCAGAGAAATTATAACAACAACAACACCAGCAACAACAATCAGTAAAGACCTTTTCAACAGAGACCATCTCAGGCCAATAGGGTGATTGATCTGATCCCTATGCCTTATGCCGCATTATTGCCACAACTCCTGAAACTCAACCTGGTTGAGCTAAGGACATTGGCACCTCCAGATCCTGCCAGTCTGCCCAGAAATTATGACGCCAGCGCCAGATGTGCTTTTCACTCCAACGCACCTGGCCACAGTACAGAGAAGTGCAGAGCTTTGCACATGAAAGTACAGGATCTAGTGGATTCCAAAGCTCTAAACTTTGCACCCCCGCCAAATGTCAGTAAGAACCCTATGCCCAACCACGGAGGACCCAGAATTAATGCTATTGAGGAAGATAATCCGTCTTTCTTGATAACCAGTGTGGGGCAGATTCGGACACCCCTGGTAGAGATTAAAGCTCAGCTCCTTGAATGCCAGATATTTCCCGGGTGCGAGCTCGGGTGCGGTTATTGCAACATTTCGGTAAATGGGTGTGATAACTTGAGAAATGGCATAGATGGTCTCATCCAGAGTGGCTTACTTCAAATCACAACATCAACACCTCCAAATCCAGCAATCTCCTTAACAACAATTCCCGAGTCTTCTACAACTGCAACAACAATTGTTCCAAACAACTCTTCAATCTCATCAACAAATTCTTCATCTGTTACTTCAACGGATCAAATATCAACATCCGTCTCTTCTACAACTTCAACACTCATCCAGTCAACAGTGCCTCCTACAACATCAACAGCAAATAATGAAAGTGTCTCAACGGTTACAATATATTATGATCCTGCAAATGATTCTGCCTACAACTCACAAAATGTTTCCCCTGTCAGAGCACCAGTAACAATATATTATGATCCACACACTATCATGGTCCCTTCTGCAGCTGCTATCAGTCCAGTCACTATCACAGTGCCTGGGCCAGTTCCTTATGAAAGCAATAATGCCATCCCTTGGCATTACGGCTCAGATCTATACTGCGAAGGGCATAAAATCACTTTGGAATCATCAACTTCTTCGCCACAAATAGACAATGTGGGGGGAGGCGGAGGCTTCACTCGAAGCGGACGTCTCTTTGCTCCGCAAATTCCAAGACCCAATGCCGAAGCAGAAGCTGCTGTCAAAGCAAAAGGGAAGAGCATGGTGCAAGAAGAACAAGTTGCTAAAGAAGCTTTAAAGACCCCTTTTGATCAGGAGGTTGATGAATTCATGAGAATCATCAAGAAAAGTGATTACAAGATAGTGGACCAGCTTCACCAGACACCTTCCAAAATCTCCATTTTATCATTGCTAATGTGCTCCGAGGCTCATCGGAACGCACTACTAAACGTCTTACACGCAGCTTATGTGCCAGAGGAGATTACAGTCAATCAGTTAGAGGCAGTGGTTGGAAACGTCAACGCTAGTCATGGACTAGGATTTACCAACACTGATTTGACGACGGAAGGTCGCAATCACAACAAGGCTTTGCATATTACCTTGGAGTGTAAGGGTGCAGTTCTTTCTCATGTATTGGTGGACACAGGGTCATCCCTCAATGTCCTAACTAAGAAAGCCCTTGTGAAGCTGGAGTATGAAGGATTGGAATTATGCCCCAGCAACTTGGTAGTGAGAGCCTTTGACGGTTCTAAGAGATCAGTTCTGGGAGAAATTGAGTTGCCTATAACGATTGGCCCACAGACTTTCAAAACGACCTTCTTCGTGATGGATATACAGCCTGCCTACAGCTGTCTATTAGGTAGACCATGGATACACGCCGCTGGCGCCGTGACGTCGACCCTTCACCAGAAGTTAAAATTCGAGTGGGAGGGCCAAGTCGTTACTATTTGTGGAGAGGAAGATATCTTTGTTAGCCATCTGGCTACATACAAATACATTAAGATGGATGGGGAGATCCACGAAACTATGAGTCAAGGGTTTGAGGCCTTGAACATAAATGAAGCATCCGCTGTACCTGGAACCTCAATGACATCTTATCAGCAAGCCCGGAAGGTTGTTGAAGAAGGGACTGCCCAAGGCTGGGGCAAGTTGTTGCCTGTAGAGAAGAAGGAGGATAGGTTTGGGTTGGGTTACAAACCAACTCAACAAGATCAAGCAGAGGCTGCTAAGAAGCCCAATTTTGTCAGTGGGGGGATGCTCACCCCAGATGCCGTGAACAACTTGGAAGACGAGGATGAAAGCGACCGCAACCTGGAGAGTTGGATACGTCCAAAGATCCCGGGGAGCCAAGTCCTTAACTGGTCTTCCCAGGAAATTATAAGAGTTACTCCTGCAGAGTAATTATTATTTCCTGTAATTTTAAGCATGCATCAAGTCTTGCATCTTGCCCAAGATGACAAGACCCATTTTGTAATCGGGCCATCTGTAATTTTGTGCAAATAGATCAATCAATGATAATCAGACATCTTTTGCAAATGAGTCTTTTTTTTCTTTTCCGCTCACTGTTTTTCCATTTTTCTTTTTGTACAAAAATAAATGGCAATGTTTTCAAAATGATAACTTCATTTCACTCTTTCTAAACAAGATTAAAATCAATCACTAAAATGAACAAATCTGAACCCTTGCAGAGAGTGCCTTTCAGACTGCACCGACAACAGCACGGCTATGACTTCGTATGACTTTGACAATCCAATCAATCAAGCTGATGAAGGGGTTGAAGAAGAGTATGAGCTTCCTGAAGAGCTAGCCAGGTTGTTGAGACAAGAGGAAAAGGTTATCACTCCTCATCAGGAGGAGGTCGAAACGATTAATCTTGGTACAGATGAAGATGTGAAAGAAGTTAAAATCGGGGCCTGCTTACAAGACTCAGTGAAGAGACAACTGATTGACCTGCTTCAGGAGTATGTGGATGTGTTTGCTTGGTCTTATCAGGATATGCCAGGGTTGGACACCGACATTGTGATGCACAAGCTGCCTTTAAGAGAAGATTGTCCGCCAGTTAAACAGAAATTGCGCCGTACTCGCCCAGACATGGCAATGAAAATCAAAGAAGAGGTACAAAAACAGTGGGACGCCGGGTTCCTCGCTGTGACTAGCTATCCGTCGTGGGTTGCTAATATAGTACCTGTGCCTAAGAAAGACGGCAAAGTAAGAATGTGTGTTGACTACCGGGATCTGAACAGAGCTAGCCCAAAAGATGACTTCCCATTACCTCACATCGATGTATTGGTGGATAATACGGCTCAGTTCTCAGTATTCTCCTTCATGGACGGATTTTCAGGATACAATCAGATTAAAATGTCACCTGAAGACATGGAGAAGACAACCTTCATCACACCCTGGGGCATGTTTTGTTACAAGGTGATGCCATTCGGACTGAAGAATGCTGGTGCTACATATCAACGGGCTATGGTAACGTTATTCCATGACATGATCCATAAAGAAATTGAATGTTATGTGGATGACATGATTGCCAAGTCCCTCACAGAAGAAGACCACCTGGTAAATCTGTTGAAGTTATTCAAGCGTCTGAGGAAGTACCAACTGAAATTGAACCCCAACAAGTGCACATTCGGGGTGCGATCCGGTAAGCTGCTGGGCTTTATTGTGAGCGAGAAAGGGATTGAAGTTGACCCTGATAAAGTCAAAGCCATTCAAGAAATGCCTACACCAAAGTCAGAAAAAGAAGTTCGGGGGTTCTTAGGTAGATTGAACTACATTTCACGATTCATATCTCACCTTACAGCAACTTGCGAACCCTTGTTCAAACTGTTGAGAAAGGAACAAACGGTCAGGTGGAACGAAGACTGCCAGAAGGCTTTTGACAAGATCAAGGAATACTTACAAGAGCCTCCGATCCTTATGCCTCCAGTTGAAGGAAGACCTCTAATCATGTACTTGACAGTATTAGAAGAGTCAATGGGGTGTGTGCTGGGCCAGCATGACGAGTCTGGTCGAAAAGAGTATGCAATATACTACTTAAGCAAAAAGTTTACCGACTGTGAACAGCGTTATTCATTGCTCGAGAAAACTTGTTGTGCTTTAGCGTGGGCTGCTCGCCGACTGAGACAGTATATGTTGACCCACACTACCTTATTGATCTCAAAGATGGACCCAGTCAAGTACATATTTGAGAAGCCAGCGCTTACCGGACGGGTTGCAAGATGGCAAATGATCCTCACAGAATATGACATCCAGTACACATCTCAGAAAGCCATCAAGGGCAGTATATTGTCTGAATATCTTGCTGAGCAACCTATTGATGATTACCAGCCTATGAGATTTGACTTCCCTGATGAAGACATCATGTTCATAAAAGCGAAAGATCATGAAGAGCCTGTTCACACCGAAGGGCCTGACCTGGAAGAAGAATGGACTATGATGTTTGACGGGGCTGTTAATATGAATGGTCGTGGTGTTGGTGCAGTACTCATTACACCTAAAGGAGTTCACATGCCTTTCTCGGCGAAACTCACTTTCAACTGCACTAACAACGAAGCTGAATACGAAGCCTGTATTATGGGTCTTGAGGAAGCCATTGACCTCAGGATCAAGACTTTGACTGTGTTCGGAGATTCAGCTCTGGTAATCAATCAAACCAACGGTAAATGGTACACACACCAGGATCATCTGATACCTTACAGGGATTATACAAGGAGGTTATTGACTTTCTTTACAACAGTCAAGCTTGAGTATATCCCTCGGGACGAGAATCAGTTTGCAGATGCTCTGGCTACCATTTCGTCCATGATCAAAGTTCAAGCTGCCAACTTCGTACCTCAAATTTCAGTGTCCAGACTTGACAGGCCAGCATATGTGTTCGCAGCAGATGTTGTCAAAGATGATAAGCCTTGGTTCCATGACATTAAGTGCTTCTTGGAGGATCAAACATACCCACCTGGGGCATCTTCCAATGATAAGAAGACATTAAGAAGGCTTGCTGGTAGTTTCTTCCTGAATACTGATGGTTCCCTGTACAAGAGAAACTTTGATATGGTGCTCCTCAGATGTGTTGATAGAACAGAAGCAGACTTATTAGTGCATGAAGTGCACGAAGGATCCTTTGGTACCCATGCAGGAGGGCCTGCCATGGCTAAGAAATTGCTAAGATCAGGTTATTACTGGATCACCATGGATGCCAACTGTTGTGCCTACGCCAGAAAATGCCACAAATGCCAGATTTATGCGGATAAGGTGCATGTGCCTCCCAATCCTTTGAATGTGATGTCTTCACCCTGGCCCTTTGCTATGTGGGGCATTGACATGATTGGCAAGATTGAACCGACTGCTTCAAACGGCCACAGATTCATCCTGGTTGCCATTGACTATTTTACCAAGTGGGTCGAAGCAGCTTCCTATGCAAACGTTACAAGACAAGTGGTAGCCAGATTTCTGAAGAGAGATATCATTTGTCGATACAGAGTTCCTGAGCGAATCATTACTGACAATGGTTCCAACTTAAACAACAAAATGATGGCAGAACTGTGCCAGGACTTCAAGATCCAACACCACAATTCTTCTCCTTACAGGCCAAAGATGAACGGCGCTGTTGAGGCAGCTAATAAGAATATCAAGAAGATTGTGCAGAAGATGGTAGTCACCTACAAAGACTGGCAAGAGATGCTACCGTTTGCCTTGCATGGGTACCGTACGTCAATCAGAACATCCACTGGGGCAACGCCGTATCAACTTGTGTATGGTATGGAAGCAGTCCTACCTGTCGAAGTTGAATTACCCTCCTTACGGGTATTAATGGATGTTAAGCTAAACGAAGCAGAATGGGTCCGATCCCGATACGAACAACTGAGTCTGATTGAAGAGAAAAGATTAGCTGCTATTTGTCACGGGCAGTTATATCAGAAGAGAATGAAGAAAGCCTTCGATCAGAAAGTCAGGCACCGAGAGTACCAAGTAGGAGATCTTGTGCTGAAAAGAATCCTCCCTCCTCATACAGACCACATGGGCAAGTGGACTCCGAACTATGAAGGACCATTTGTAGTAAAGAAAGTTTTCTCGGGTGGAGCACTCATGCTCAGCACCATGGATGGTGAAGACTTCCCGTCCCCTGTGAATTCAGATGCAGTTAAAAAATACTTCGCATAAAAATGACCCGCTGGACATAAAAACAGAATGTAAGTCCAGGCAAAAATAGGGCATCCCGGCGAGTCAAAAACAGAATAAAAGACTCGGGCAAAAATAAGGGAAAAATAAACAAAAATGTACACCCGCTGAGTTGAAAAGCCGCATTGGACAACTCAGGCAAAAATGGGTATCCCGATGGATTGAAAACCCGAAAGGGCGATCCATGCAAAACAAGGGAATAAGCGAACAACTGCATTCTGAATTCGTCTGTATCACCTACAACTTGGTAGACCTCGAAAGGTTCAAGCGCTGTTCGGAATCAGCCTTCTTCAGAAAGCAAGACGAGAAGAACGTCAAAAGTCATACGAGTCATAACAAAAGGAAGCCTTGAAGCGTCATCAACATTGCCAACATTTTATTTCTCAATTTGTAACAATCTCCTCATTTTAGGAGATATGTTTCTTTGGCTGTGTCTCGCCAATTCAGGGCACATAAATTAATAAAATCAGATTTTTAGTCACACGTTGTCTCGTACTCTTTTATTTGCAAAAATGTCTGATGTCATTAATATATCGATTGCATAAATACAGATGCGTCTTTCTGAAACTACGTGCTTGCAGGAAATGTACTTATTCCCGGGAGTGTCTGAATTCTCATGATGGGATCCAGTAAAGGATACCTCGGGATTACTTGTGCGTCCCTCTGTCTTTGCAGGATTGCAGGTATTCAAAGCGCAACATGGGGCATGTAAGCTTCATCCCAGTAAGCTGACAAATCAACACTCACTCAGTCTTAGCACTCAAAGTGTTTTCTCCCCGGATGAGTTGCCACTTGTTATTTCTCCCCAGCCGAGGTGCCAATCATTCTTCCTCCTCCGCTAAGTACAAAAGCCAGGGAACCATCTTCCCACAGAGTTTCAGCCTCTATCCAGAAGAGCAACGCTTGAAGGAATCACAACAGAGTGACGAACGCTTCTACAAACCCCAGCTGGGTCCCTCGTTACCGAGGATGGGTCTATCATTGACCCATTTCCCAAGCAGATACATCCGGTCAGATCTACCAATGATCTCATCCCCAACTGGGATGTCCACTTCAAACAGATCGACCAGAAATCTTCATAGCAACGGGATCCGAATCCCGGATCGGTATCTTTGCATAATCATAGCATTCGCATCATATTCTCTCCCACAAAGCGTAGCATTCCGTCTAAAACGGAGCATTACGGCAAAAATCAAACATATTGCATAATCATAAGCCATGTTCTGAATCAAACACTTGTGAATAATGTCAACCCGTCAAAGATATACAGAAAACTCTCCCAGATTCCCCAGCGGAGAGCTAAAGCTAAAGCAGTTGCCTTACATTCATAAACATCAGTATATACTCCTTGTGGCACCCGTCCGTATCATATCCCCATCAGAAAGCCAAAGTGTCCTCTTTGCACTCACAGATACTCATATGTACAAATTCCTTGACACTCGTCCGTGTCACCTTCCCCAGCACAGTAATCTAAACACCTTGTATATCAGATATTTGTTTATACTATACTTTTCTCCTTTTAACACTCGTCCGTGTCACTCTCCCCAGCAGGTTAAACACTCATCTATACACCATTCGTACTTATTACTCTTATACAGGTACTCGTCCGTATCTTGTATGCACCACTTATATCATCTCAGATTCGACACCAGTCCATGTTCTTTGTTAACTAGTGGGTACTCGTCCGTACCATCATCTCAGAACATGTGTCAAGCGTTTGTTTCTACCTGATGCTCGTCCGTATCGTAGTCTTAAGGATGCTCGTCCGCATCTTTAAATCTGTACACAACGACAAAACACTTACACCTTTTATTTCCTGGATATAAACACTCGTCCGTGTTTACTATTCCCTAGTAGATTTCTAGCAAAGCAAATTTTCTTTTCTATCTGACATTCGTCCTATGTCATGATAAACCTTGAGAGCAGCCGTCCCCTGCTAGGTGATCGTCCTTCACCTTTTGATGATCGTCCTTCATCATTTTATCCGATGGTCGTCCCCATCGTTGATCTTGTTATCTGGCGTTCGTCCTACGTCATGATAAACCTTGAGAGCAGCCGTCCCCTGCTAGGTGATCGTCCTTCACCTCTTGATGATCGTCCTTCATCATGCTCGTCCGATGGCCGTCCCCATCGTTGACCTTTTATCCGACATTCGTCCTATGTCGCGATACTTTCGGCAGCCGTACCCTGCCAGGTGATTGTCCTTCACCTTTGATGACCGTCCCTCATCATTATTTCATTTATTCTTTAACCCGATGGCCGTCCCCGTCGTGGTCCCTTTTCCTTTTCCTGATGATCGTCCTTCATCAGTTTAGCCCGATGGTCGTCCCCATCGTTTGTTTACATTACTTTATGAACTTGATGGCCGTCCCCATCATTTTTCATTAATCCCCAGAGAATCTTTTAGCTTTACTTGATGGCCGTCCCCATCATAATCCCTTTTATCCCCAGCATGTCGGCCGTCCCCGTCATTGCTTTATTTTTCGCACTTTCCCCAGCGTGTCGGTCGTCCCTGTCATTGCTCTTTCCCCAGCAGTCGTCCTCTGCTCGACGGTCGTCCTCCGTCGCCCATACTTTACAATATATACTTTATTTTCCTTACAATCTATATCCCTTTTCTTCTTCATTCTGTGAGTGCAAATTTTGGACTGTCTTTGGTATTCAACCACAAGTTATCTTGTTTGCCTGTTAAGCCGTAGCTTACATCCGGCACAGCTAACTCATGTTTGAATAGGGGCAGCTGTAAACACCCCAAATTTGCCCTCACCCATTCACACCATGGCTTGTGATCATTTCATGTGCATAAGTTCAATCATGGCATCTCATATTACATTTTTGATTCATTGCATTGGTTCAAAGTCATCTGCATCTAGGGTTTGTGATCTGAGCAATCCAAGAGCTTCTTGAGCCACTCCAAAGGCCATAAATCACTTCAAAGGGGTCCATGTATGTTCAAACATCATATTATATCCTCTCAAAGTCAAGAATGTCAAAGAATCACAAGAACTGAGAATGGCATGGAAGCAGAGCCAGGTTTGACTGCACAGATGACCTAGAATTAGGGTTTTGGTTTCAAAGGCCATAACTCCAAATTTTTTGGTCATTATTGTTTCTATTGGTCTCTATATGGTATAGGGATCATGCATATCAATTTTCATGAGGAAATTCAATGGAGAAGTCATCTGATCAAGGGTTGACTTTCTAAGCAAGTCAGTGTAAAATCAGGGCATCTGAGGCCCTCAATGACCCAACCAAAGGGTGTTCATCATCATTTTGATTATTTATGATCTTTATTTGATCATGGAAGATGTTAAAATTCACAAAATTGAAGAATTTCAAGTCATTTGCAAAGTTGACTTTTTGGGAAGTTTGACTTTTAATGAAAATTGCCATTTTGGGAAACTTTTTCAACCTTTACTTTTTGATTCAAAAATGCTTCAAATGAAAAAACTTTGGTCATGAAAGTTGTAGAATGGATCATTCCCTTTTCAAAAAGTACAAGAACATGACCTAATTCATTTTGGATCAAAAGTTATGGCTTGTCAAAGTTGGCTAAAATCACAAAATTTGAAGTTTTCTACCAAAGAGACATTTTGCAAAATGGTTTGTTCAAGTGTTCTAAAGGCCTCAAATGTGTATCATTTCTTCACAACATGATCATACAACCTCTAAAATTCAGAATGGGCCAAGGAACTTTTCACTTTGATACCTTGAAACTCAAGAAATCTCAAAGGAACCAAACTTGAACCAACTTGCAAAACTTATCACAAGTTACAAACCACTTACTGCATTGCCTCAAAACCTTTTTCATAGCATTCCTTGATTCAAGCTGAGCAAAATCAAGCCAAAAAGCAAGTTGTACCATAGCCCATACCTCAAGTACACATCAAGTTGACATTTTGGCCAAAGACCCATACCAATCACCATAGGCAACCAACAACTTTCTGACCTATCCCCTTTTGATACATGGACAAAACCCAGCCTAACACATAACACAACTCATTCTGATCTTGCCCATAGCCATAGTTATCAAAATCTCTACCATTTGCAAGAGCCTTCGAAAAACCCTCCACAAGCTGCAAACACACAAACAAACTTCACAAACAAACTCAGCACACTTCACTGATAAAAAACCACCCATCACCACTACCTGAAACTCCCTGAATCAAAAATACGATTTCCACCCCACCTTGAACAGAAATTATGTGATCTTCCAAACCAGCCATCACAAGCTTCTTCCAAGTATCAAGACTTCATCAGGAGCTCAAAAGGAGTGAGTTTGCACCAAGAAACACCCCAGAAAGCCCAGAACCAGAAGGTTCCATCTCAGGTATAGCTCAAGAACAAATTTTCCAGAACTTCATTTACTTGTTATAAACTGATTCTACATGTTATCCTGATCATCATGATGTGTTTGAAATCGAAAATGAGTGGAAAATGAGGATGTATTGATGTTCTGAAATTTCTCCCGTGAAAATTGTTTGCTTCGATTTGCTTGATTCATGTAGTTTAAATGTTGTTTAATGGTTGATTTATGTTCCATGATCCTAGAGGATCATTTCCCTGTGTTTAATTTGAAGTGGGGTGGCTTGTAGTGAAACCTAGGGTTTTGGTTCGCCGGAGAAGACGACCGGAAGTCTTCTCCGGCCACCTGAGAACCATTAGCCCTAATCTGTGTCATTAAATGAGGTTTGAATTTGGTGCGTTAGATGAGTTGACTTAGGCTGACTGGCGCGCGTTTGAGTGGCTAGGATGTGTCCTCTGAAACCCTAATCCTCATTAATTTAATTAATCCAAATTAATTAATTCATAAACCTGATTTAACCAGATTTGAACTTGGGCCATTGGATGTGGCGCCAAGTCAAACTTCCTTTGCCCATAACGCATCTGATCCATCCATTGCTCTTACTTTTCATTTTATTAATTTTTATTTCACATTTTTCTTATTTAATTTGTGCATTTTATTAAAAATAGTAAAACATTTTCAAAAATTCTGAAAATTTTTATACAATCTTTTATTAATTTTCAGAAACCAAAAACATTTTTATTTTTATTTTTTGCACTAAAAAATATTTTTAAATCATTTAAAAGATTATTTTTAATTAATTAATGAGAATTAATTAATTAAAAATACTTTTAGGTATTTAAAAATCACCAAAAAATTCATGAAACATTTAAAATCATTTAGAAACATTGTCCAACCCTCAAACCAAATTTCTTTTTTGATCTTGATGTCTTTTGAAAAATTTCCATGGAATTAATTTCATTTCAAAGCATTATTTTGATCCAATGTTCAAAAATTCATTTCTGCCTAGTCTTTGAGAGTTGGACTTTGATTCTTTTTGCATTGCATCTTGTGTGGCATGTAGTTTATAGGATTAAATTGGCATGATTTGATCTTGCATTTTCAATTTGTTTGACATTTTTCTTGACAAGGTACCTTAAAACCCTAGAAATCTTGAGAAATTCATAACCCTCATTAGGTTAAGAGTTAGAACCCCTCCTTTGGGCAGTGAGTTTGTATAGGTTTAGGGTTCCTTTGAATGCATTTTCAATTTTTTATCATGATGTTTGCTTCTGGTTTTGATTTTTGTTTTGAGCATTGATCATAAACCCTAATTTGGGCTTTCATTTGCATTCATCTTCCATTTGTTTGCATACCATGACTTGCCATGACATTTTGTGCATTCATTTGATTCATTAGACATCTTAAGACATATTAGAATCATGTTTGATCATTGCATCTTTCATTTGCCATTTTTGTATGTCATTTGCATTCCATAACTTTTCATGTATGTTCATGGTTCTAAGCATGCTTCTCTTGCATCCATATGTTTGTATGATCATCCTCATGCCTTGTTTCATGTTTGCATCATCTCATAGCATCATTAGCATCATACTTATGCTTCTGGTTTTGGTTTGCATCACCTCATTACATCTCATTTGCATTGCATTTCATTCTTTTCACTAACTTTTCAGGTGGTAAGTTACTTTGAGAAGTGAATTTGCCTTCACTTCTCACAATTTCTTTTCATCTCTCTTATGCATCATTGCTGCATTTTGTCTTGTGTTTGAGATTGAGCTTGCTCATTCTTCTTCTTCTTACTTTCTTTCCTCAAGTAACTTGTCTTCTTAAATGAAGCAAGTTGTTTTGCTTCCTTTGCTCCTTTCATCTGCTTCCTGGTGGTTCCTTTGAAGATTTCTCTTGCAAACCTCACAAACCTTAGGAACAACCAAGCATGACAATAATTAGGGTTTTGATTAGTCCCCCATTTAGATTTTGCCTTTGTGTCTCATTGAGTCTCCTCTTCTCATCTCATAATCAGGGACTAAACCCTAAAGGCTTTAAGGTTTTGTGATTAAGCTTATGCCTGCATCCTTCTATTAGGATGGAGTGTATAACTTTAATCCTAAGTGTTAAACCCTTAATGTGTTTAAATCCTTTAATCAATCCACTTAGTAATCATCAAGACATCAAGCTTGTAACTTGGGCCTTGCATTAGGGTTCTAATTCTTCCTTAATTGGTTAAGAAGGACTAACCCTAGTGTTAATGGACAAGTCCCCCTCAAGTTGTCTTACAAACCCTAAAACTCACTTCATCATCTTATAATTAACTAAAATCCATCTAATAAAGGCTTTGTTTTGTCATGAGTTTAATCCCTAATCATGGATTAAGTTGAGGAGCTTTCCTCAGCTTAAACACTCTCATCTATTATCCTTCTATTAGGATGGTGTAATGAGTCTGTTTAATCCCTAATTATGGCTTAATCTCATTACTCAACACTAAACAAAAACAACAAAAACATCTAAATAATCACAAGTAGGTTAATGATCTTAATCCTACATCATGGTAGTTAAGTGTGAGAAGCTGACTTCACACTTAAGGTACTCTCATTACCCCTAATCAGTGGGAAGATGTGATGAGTTTACTAAATCCATTGGTTTAGGCTTAAGCTCATTAACTTATGACAAACTTTCAAAAGCAATAAAAGACTGAAAACTCAAAAAACAAACAATAATCGTCTCCTCCGGGATTCTTTTCTCATCTCATTCACTCACAAACGAGAACTCGCTTCTTCCGTCTAATGCAAGACAGTTTGCACCTGAGCCAGACAGGTCATACACTTGAGCATAGACAAGCAAGCAGTTCACAAGTCAACCCATCTTTCAGTCTCTTTGGGTCGAACTACGGTGTTCTGACTTCCTCATTGCACGAGAGGATACGTAGGCATAACTTAACAGTTATCGAACAAAAGTCTCTGTATATTCCCCCCTCTTTCCAGCATCATTCTCTTAGCCTCATCATCATGAGCATTTCACTCTTGTCCTTACACTGACACCTGTACATTCTTTTCCAGCTCTTTATACACAGATTGCACTAATACTACCCCTTTAAAACACAAATATTTTAAGCGTGGATCCCGTCGAGTACGGCGGACAATCTGGGTGCTAATACCTTCCCAGGTTGTAACCAACCCCCTTTCTCAGTCTCTGTGGTTCGCAACCGTCTTATCCATATCTTTTCTAGGTCTATGCAGCATTACCTTTCCTCCGGGATAAAAATGCCTAGTTGGCGACTCTTTTCATTTCATCCTTTCGCCGACCGTTCGCGTCTGTACCATATTTGAGCTCAGCCTCATCTTTTGGGAGCGACAGAGAGTATGTGTTGTCTTTGATCCCACATTTTAAAGGGATTACCTTTGGACATATTCCACGAAGAGAGAATCAGTTGGCAGATGCATTAGCCACCATGGCATCCATGTTTGAGATCAGCTGGGATGATGAAGCTCCCAAGATTACTATTGATAGATTTGAAAAGCCTGCATACTGCAATGAGATTGGCACTGAAGAAACAGAGGAGAAACCTTGGTTTTATGAAATGAAAAGATATCTTGAAGCTCAGGAGTTCCCTGAAGGGGCATCTGTCAAAGATAGAAAGTTTCTGAGAAGGTTTTCTGCTAAGTTCTTTTTGAGTAATGGGATTTTGTACAAGCGCAATCATGATTCAACTATGCTTCGTTGTGTGGATAAGAAGGAAGCAACAAAGATTATGGAAGATATGCATGATGGGATCTTTGGAACTCATTCTAGTGGTCATACTATGGCAAAGAAGATATTGAGAGCAGGTTACTATTGGTCTACCATGGAAGCTGACTGCTATCAACATTCTAGAACATGTCACAAATGTCAAATCTATGCTGATAAAGTGCATATACCTCCATCACCATTGAATGTGTTGACTGCTCCTTGGCCTTTTGCCATGTGGGGCATTGATATGATTGGTGAGATTAAGCCTACTGCTTCTAATGGGCATCGTTTCATCCTGGTTGCTATTGATTACTTTACAAAGTGGGTGGAGGCAGCTTCATTTGCATCTGTTACCAAGAATGTTGTGGCTCGATTCATTAAGAATAATCTCATATGTAGGTATGGCATCCCTGAAAGAATTATTACTGACAATGGCTCTAATCTGAACAACACTATGATTACTGATCTCTGCACGCAGTTCAAGATTAAGCATCACAACTCTTCTCCGTATCGTCCAAAGATGAATGGGGAAGTTGAAGCTGCTAATAAGAACATTAAGAAGATTATACAGAAGATGACTGTTACTTACAAGGATTGGCACGAGATGTTACCATTTGCTCTTCATGGTTATCGTACCACAATACGCACTTCAACAGGGGCAACCCCATTCTCCTTAGTCTATGGTATGGAAGCAGTTCTGCCCATTGAGGTTCAGATTCCCTCCTTAAGAATTATGAAGGATGCATGCTTGGATGAAGATGAGTGGATTCAGACCCGACTTGACCAGATAAATTTGATTGATGAGAAGAGGTTAGCAGCTATTTGTCATGGCCAGATGTACCAGAAACGAATGATCAAAGCTTTTAACAAAAAGGTTAAGCCAAAGGCATATCAGGCTGGTGACTTGGTAATCAAGCGTATCATATTACCACAGGGTGATACTAGGGGCAAATGGACTCCTACATATGAATGACCATTTGTAGTCAAAACAGTATTCTCATGAGGTGCCATGATACTTACTACTATGGATGGTGAAGACTTCCCACAACCTGTAAACGCAGACATAGTTAAAAAATACTACGCATAAAAAGAGACCCGCTAGGTTGACTGGCCTATGCAAAAATAAGGGCATCCCGGCGAACCAAAAGGGTTCGGGCAAAAATTAGGGATATATATATATAAAAAAATGTACACCCGGCAAGTCAAAAACCTGAAAAGGCGGCTTGGGCAAAAAAGGGTATCCCGGTGGATTGAAAACCTGAAAGGGCAATCCAGGCAAAAGTTAGGGATTAAAGCGTATGACTATGTCTCGTTTGGATCACCCATGTAACTACAACCAGTTGTGCTACTTAATCAAGCTCGAACAGATAAAGCTCAATCCAATCGTTTCCGTCTCAACAGCAGAAGATGAGATGCTTAAAGATAATGGCAATAGTAGAATTGAAACTCAATAGGATTATTTCCCACATAGCTGATTTTCTTTGTTTTGTAAAATTTTTACGACAAATTCCTCTTACTAGGATTTCTGTCTCCTTGTACAAACTTGCCTATGTATAGGTCGTTTTTGATATAAATAAAATTCCATCTTTGAGTCCTGATTTACTTTTACCCTATTTACATAAGCGAAACGTCCATTGGTTGTGTTTGAATGTATGTATGCTTTTGAATATGATTGATGTTTACCAGAAATGCATAAATGCTTAATATGATTGATGTTTACCAGAAATGCATGAAAATGCAGTAATAGTATTTACTAAGGACGAACGAGGGAAGGAATTCAACGAAGCTTCGCCGGTTCATCCCCACAAGACAGCTACAAGTCCCCCAGTAGGGCAAATCCATCTTCATAAGTACTTCAAGTCATATCTCCCCTGGAATTTATATCCATCTCTTTTATCCTCATACGGATAGTCGGGAATTTATTTTTCCAATGGGAGTACGACGAACGAAGACGGGAGGTTATGTATACCTTACTATCGAACGAAGACGGGAGGTTATGTATACCTTACTATCGAACGAAGACGGGAGGTTATATATACCCTACTACCGAACAAGGACGGGAGGTTATGTATACTATATTATCAAACAAGACGGGAACGAGTTCCTCATATTCTTCAGCAATAAATCGGGATTTATTTTCCCTGGCCAGCAGTTGTTATACGAAGATATCCAGACGCTTCAGGCTGCATGATGCATACATACATCATTTACATCATATCATACATATACATAAATACATAATACATTACTTAAGTGCATCATATTATACATGCATACATAATGCATAAACTAATATTGTCATACAGAATGTTATAATCTTGTTTTTCAGATTAATTCTCCAGCAGACAAACTTCATCAACAACTTGTGACCTTGGGCCGTTGTTTATCTTCCCAAAGGTTACTCCATACCTCAGGACGTTGTTTATCCTCCTGAAAGCATATCATGACTTTGGGCCGTTGGTTATCTTCCCAAAAGTTATACTTATACCTCAGGACGTTGTTTATCCTCCTGAAAGTTATCATGACCTTGGGCCGTTGTTTATCCTCCCAAAGGTTACCTCATTATCAAGGGACGTCGTTTATCTTCCCGAAGGCTATTTTGAGACGTCGTTTATCTTCTCAAAAGCCATATCATGACTATTGGGCCGTTGTTTATCCTCCCAAAATTTATACTTCATACCTCAGGACGTTGTTTATCCTCCTGAAAGCTACCATTTTCTCAGGACGTTGTTTATCCTCCTGAAAGCATATCATTTCTTTGGGTCGTTGTTTATCCTCCCAAAAGTTATACTTACACCTCGGGCCGTTGTTTATCCTCCCAAAGGTTGCTTCATACCTCAGGACGTCGTTTATCCTCCTGAAAGCATATCATGACTTTGGGCCGTTGTTTATCTTCCCAAAAGTTATACTTATACCTCAGGACGTTGTTTATCCTCCTGAAAGCTATCATTATATATTCATATCTTGTACTTCTTTATCCTCCAAGAGATGTATTTGAAGAACTTTTCTCCAAGTGGCATCTTTAAGCCCACTCAAGCATATTCAACTAGTCATCAGTATCACTCTACGCACCGGTGAGTGAAAATTTTTGGGCTTTTGTGTTCAATCCCCTTCAACCTTCCAGGTCACGACTGGCAAATATATCAATCTAACCCCTCAGGTTTCAGAAAATTGAACAGGGGCAGCTGTTGCACCCAAAAATTTGCCCTCACAATACAAGACTTTGTGCTAAGAGGTTCACAAGGTTCACAAGGCTCACAAGACAAGACTTTGTGCACTAAGAGGTTCACAAGGTTCACAAGACCTCTCATGGGGTTCACAAGGTTCACAAAGTTCACATATAGTCAGAAAGTTTGACAATTCCCTCAGACAATGCATCCACCTAAGCAGTGCATCCAAAACTAGGGTTTTGACTTTAATCAGGCTAAATGGATTTCCAAGACTTAAAGTGAGCTTCATAATATCTTATATGTGTTTAATAATCCCCATGACAAATTTCAGAACTTTTCTCAAAGATTTGCTCAGTCAAATGATCAGATAAGTCAAAATCAGTCAAAGCAGTTAAAAAGTCAAACTGAGGTCAACTGTGGTCAAACCAAAGTCAAACTTCATGATTTTTTGCCAACATCAAGTATATGAAGTAAAATTCATCATTTGATCAAGGGTTTATCATGATTCATCAAGGAAATTTCAGATCATCAAGAATCAGGGGTTTCTAAATTAGGGTTTCCTCAGGAAAAGTCAACTGAACTTTGACCAGCCATAACTTTCACATGCTTCATCACATTTTTCCCATCCAAAGCTCATTTTGAAGGAAATTGAATTCTTTACAACTTTGTGTCTCACAAGCCAAGCCCAAAAATGCTTCATTTGGAAGGTATGAGCTAAGACATTATAGGTCCTTTTGAAAGTCAACAAAAAGTCAACAACTTCAAAAGGGCATAACTTGATAATGGTAAATGATATGGACATGAAACCAATGGGGTTGGTTATAGGACTCTTCAAGCTTTCCAAAATGTCCAAGAACACCCCCATAGCATTAAAATTGAAGGATGTGTGCCCTTGCAAAGTTGGGAAATTTTTGGGTGGTTTATGAAGCAAATGGGGGCTTAAAACCAAATTCTTCTAAATGGGCTTGCAATTTTGTTATCCAAGCTTTAACATGACATCATGCACGACCCAATCCTCATTTATTCAGATTTTTTATTATTTTTATTTTATTTATTTTGATTTTATTCATTTAAAACCATTTTAAATCAAAATAAAATATGAAATCAAATATTAAAATATGGATATTGCTTCTAGAAAATCATAAATATGGCTTGGATCAAATTGATATGAGAATTATGGTGATTGTCTTAAAATAGCAAGGTTATATCAAAAAATATTTGGATTTTAAGACATGATATTTTTCAATCTCATTGATCCAAAATATCCAAAGAAAAGTCCAACTTTTTGACCTAATTCAGTGTACTACATATACACAAACTCATCACAATGCATAGCACGAATTCTCAGCCTCCAAGCATAAGAACAAGCTTCAAAATTTTGAAAGAAAACTCAAATTCGGTTTGATACTTCCAGCCACTCTCAAGGGATTTTGAAGGTTACATTGTGTTCCTTAGGACTTGTAGAACATGAATACATCATCATCATCCTCAAAAGCACGCAGAATCGCATAAACCGCATCCATGTTGTTGCTTGTTTTAAATTTTTCGATTTCACTTGTTTATGCGTTATAAATGACAATTGATCATATATTCTTGTTTGTAGTAACCTCTTGAATGTTTCTGGGTGATTTGATTTGAGTTTTGATGCAGGAATGAGGTTTCGCCATTTTTAGGGTTTTAGAAATTTGAAATCGGGAACCATAGACAGAGGCGATTTCCCATGAAATTGACAAGTTATTTGGACTCATAGGACTGTCATGAATTGATTTATGCCATTGGAATGAATTTATCTTGTATGCAATGCGTTTTTCAATTCGCAATACCTGTAGCTACGAGCATAATCCGTCACTACAAGTTCTAGTGACGGAAGAGGTGTCACTAAAACCTAAGTGGACGGCTGGAGCTTGAAGACGAAGCTGCGCGCCAAATTCCCATTTCAAATTCTAATATTATATTTTATGTTATTGTTGTTATATATATTTCAGAAAAACAAGTTGGCTCAGTTGGTTGGACGCGCATGTGGATGGCTTCAGTACATGGGTTCGAATCCCAGGTTTTTGCGTTTTTTTGTTTTATTTATCACATTTACCAGTTTGTATATTTAATAGTTGTTGTTCCTCTTGTGTTTGCTAGCACGCGCTAGCCCAGTGGCTGGGTTTTAGGCATGGTAAGGGGGAGGTCCTGGGATCAAAACCAGGCCTCCCCACTTTCTTTTTATCACTAGTTTCTTTTATTTATTTTATATTAATTAACTTGTTTTTTTATAATTATAATTTTATTTAAATGACTAATTAAGTTTATATTTTATATTAATCTTATAATATTTTTGATAAATCACCTTAATTAATTTAATAAACAACTTTGTATGTAAAATACTATTTTCTTCTAAATTGTAAATAATTTATTCTAAATTTAAAAACTAACCCTAATCTCTAATTCTAATCTCTAACCTTGATTCTTATTTAATTTTAAATATTAACTTGATTAATTTTTCTAATACCTAATTAAATAATTAATTTCGTTTCTTATGGTTTATTATTATTATCCTTATTATCTTCATCTCAAAAATTCTTCAAAATTGTTTATTTAATACTTAATTAAATTGTATATATTTTTTATATTTGTACTAACCTTTTCTTCTTATAATTATTGTATCACTAACTTTTTATTTATTGCTTATTTTATTATTTAATTATTTCTATTATAATGTAACTGCAAAAGCTTTGTAATAGTCGTAGTTTTTTATTGTTTATTTGTTGATAAATATTCTTGCTATGGTTAGTAAAATATGGAGTGAAACATATTTGTATTTAAAATTGATTTAGATCACTAATTTAAAAGATAAATATTTAAAATTGTACACTCACACACGTAAGTCGATCTTTAATCGCCATCTCACTTTCTAAGGGTTACCTCTCAAGTTGCCTAAACAAAAGGTCAAGTAGGGTGTATAAAGCAAAGTCCCTTATTTCACATCATCTAGTCCCTTAAACAGTTAAAAAAGATCAAGTCCCTTCGAATGTTGCCATCGTAATGATCTTGTCCCTTTCGAATAAAGATGATAAGTCTCTTCGAATTGCTTATACACCCCACAGTTGCCTAAATAACAGATGTCCCTTCACTTGTCCCTCACATCCAAGGTAATGACTACCTATTCCTTAATAATAGGGATAGTCTTACCATTTAAAGGATCCAAGAACAGAAAAGACTTAAACTTAGGGTAGGTTTCTCTTAGATACTTGCTCACTCTTCAAAATATTTCAAACACTTCATACATTTCAAACAATTTTCAAAACAAAGGTTTTATACGCATCCGTACATGGATCATTATAAAATACTTAAGAAAATTTTTATTCACACACTTCACATTTCAAAAAACATTTTAAAGTGAGCTAAGTAACTAAGAGCCCATGGATAACCATGGATGTAAAGGGTGTTAATACCTTCCCTTTACATAACCTACCCCCCGGACCCAAAAATCTTTTAAAAAGTCTTTCCTGTTCTTTTATGTCTTTCCTTTGGATAAAATAAAAGTCGGTGGTGACTCTTGCTATCCGCAACATAACTAAAGTCAGTTCTCCCACCGTGTTACAAATAGCAGAACTGTTATCAACATGATCCAGATTGGATGAGGATCTGCATTTTAGTGACGTGGGTCTGTGTAAGAACACATAGCTTTTGATAAAGGAAAAATAAAAGAAAGACAAAGAGGGCAATATTTACGAAAGCAAAAATGTCCATCGATTTTATTGAATGAAAATATGCAAATGAAATGATATCCCTAACAAGCATATCGTTGTGCCCCGAGCAAGGCACAAGGCTCAAAAGTTTTTAATTGTTCAAAATTACAAACTTGAAAACAAGAAAAATAGTAATAGCATTTACTCCTGACCAAAGGAGATAGGAATAACGTCTTCAACTTTCCAATTGTTGAGCCCACTGCCAATGGTAGGAAATATCCAGCTATCCAAGTTGTAGTCTTCATCAGAATCCTCCACGACATTGACTTGATCCTTTTGAACTCCATTGTTGGTGATACGAATAGCACGAGCACGACGAACAGTCTTCTGAGATTTTGCAGTAAAACCCAAACCAAACTTGTCAGACTTGTAAGGAATGTCAGGAAGCTGACCCCAAATAGTACAACTACCTTCTTCAACTACAACTCTAGCATTCTTCAGAGAAGCCATTGTAGGAGGTACTCTAGTAGCAGCAGGAACTGATTTAGCAGCAGGGATAGACTCAACAGCAGGAACAATCTGAGGAACCACTTCAAATGTTTGGCAAGGAGTCTCAACAAATGCACCCTCCATCTCAACATACTTGAAAGTGTTTACATGACTGACCATATACTCTTCCTCACTGTAGACAGTGACAATCTTACTTTTCACTGGATATTTCATCTTCTGGTGTAAGGTGGAAGTCACAACACCTGCCCCGTGTATCCAAGGACGCCCAGGACGCCCAAGTAAGCAGGAATAGGAAGGACGAATATCCATCACATAGAAGGTAGAATCAAAGACTTGAGAACCCACTTTGATTGGGAGGTCAACTTCTCTAAGCACCATTCTTCTTGATCCATCAAAGGATTTCACCACCACATTACTGGGTTTTAGCACAATATCTTCAAAGTTGAGTTTATCCAGAACATTCTTCGGTAACACATTTAATGAAGAACCATTATCCACCAAAACATGAGACAGAGTAGTGCCCATACACTCAATGGAGATATGTAGAGCTCTGTTGTGGTTTCTTTTGGCATGAGTTAGATCAACATCAGAAAAGCCTAAGCCATTATCAGTTGTCAAGTTAGCAACACAATTTTTGAACTATTCCACAGAGATTTCATGTGGTACATGAGCAGACTTCAGGAACTTTACTAAATCCTTAGCATGGGCTTAAAAACACAACAACGGATATATCATGGAGATCTTGGAGGGAGTATGCCCCAATTGTTCAACAATATTATAATCACTCTTGCGAATGATCTTCAGTGCTTCATCCATCTACTTAAAGAGGTCTTTAGTAACTGGTGTTTCAGCCTGAACAGGCTCAATCAATGGTCTTTTGCCCAGGGTTGGAGATATGAACTGGAGCAGCAACAGTCTTTGATGTGTTTTCTGGAGAGAAAATTCTTCCACTCCTAGTAACTTTACTAGTCCCAACAATATTGTTGATATCAGGATTAGTATCTGTAGCAGGTATATCAGTTAGAGGCTTTTGCTTGATACCATGGATATAAACATCAGAACCATAATTCCAAGGGATAGCCTTGTAAGAAGAATATGGAATTGGACCAGGAGTATTAATAATCAGGGGAGCCACCTTTGGCTCAACAGTAATCTTCACAGGACCTTTAGAAGTAATCCTCACTGGCCCCTTAGAAGTGATCTTCACAGGAGTATTAGTAACCACAAACACATCTTCAAGCTTCAGGTCTTGGGACAAGCATTCACATAAGCTCTTTACATAAGGGGTCTTCTCAAACAATATAGTATGGTTGTTCATTAACGCTGAATACCTTCTTTCCAATTCCAACAGTCATTGGGTTAAGAGGCACAGTAAAAATAGTCTTCATTGCAACCCGAAAATAAATCGGCTTGGTACAGCTTCTTCTTAATAATGGATAGAGGAATAGTCAAATCAGTGACAGTAGAAACATAAGAAACATCATCAATAACATTAACAGTCTTCTCATGTTTGGGCATGGGAGCAGTAATCACATTAGGAGTCTCAGGAGGATAAAACTCAATTTCTCCAGCATCAATGATATCCTGAATTTTATTCTTCAACGCCTAACAATTATTAGTATCATGGTCTAGGCAGTTGGAGTGATATGCACACCTTGCATTGGGATTATAACGAGGAGAGGTAGTATTAGGATTCTGAGGAGGGTCCCTCGAGGTGATCAACTCTCCTTTCAACATGTGTTGCAGAGCCTAAGCCAACGACATATTGATCTTTGTAAATTGTCTCCTAGGCGTACCTTGCTTATGATGACTATTCTGTTGCTGATCTTGTTGTGTAGGTGCAAGATTAGAGATTAAGACTGCTCCCACATATTGGTTATTCCTATTACGACCTTGTTGGCCATATACAACATTAGATTCTTTCTTTCCATTAGCTGGCTTCTTGGTGGTACTTGAAGAGGCAACCATTTGTATCTTACCACTTCGTATTCCATTCTCCATATGTTCTCTGGTCACTATCAGCTCAGTGAAACAAGATGATGAACTTCCAATGAGATGACCGTAGAAAGGACCAGTTAGTGTACTCATGAACATGTCAACCAATCCTCTGTCAGTTAAAGGAGGTTGAACTCTTCTTGCAAGATCTCTCCACTTCTGGGCATACTCCTTGAAACTTTCTTTATAACCCATAGACATGCTTTAGAGTTGCATGTGAGTTGGTGCTAAATCAGAGTTATATTGATATTTCCTATAGAAGGCCTCAGCAAGATCATTCCAAGTACAAATATTGGTACTCTCAAGTTGATAGTACCATTCCAATTGAGCTCCAGATAAACTCTCTTGAAAGAAATGAATCCATAACTTTCTGTCAGCAGTATGTGGCTGGATTCTTCGGACATAAGACATCAGATGCAGCTTAGGACATGACACACCATCATACACCACAAAAGTAGGAACCTTGAAACCAATAGCGATGACAACTCCAGAAATCAAACTCAAATCTTCAAAATCCAACCCATAAGTCTTCTGCAATTCCATAGCATTCACACGGTCCTCCAGTAACTTATATTTCTCATCACCAGTTGAATCATGGTAATAATTCTCCTCATAATCAGAATTCACAGTAGTACCACGTGGACTTTCTTCTTCTTTCTCAAAATCTTCGTCTCCAGGGTTTTCAACCTCATCATTTGTCTTGATCGGAGCTCTGAACCTTCTACCTAGATTGATGAAGCCAACTGGTTTTTTGGTCTTCTTCTTTTTCTTGGCCAGGAGTGCCTTTAGCTCTTCTTGTCCCTTGGACAAGTTCAGGATCATCTATTGGAATTGGGAATTTTGAGCTTGAAGATCTTTGACAGATTGTTCGAGAGCCATTTCTGCTGAAATAAACAGCGAGAAGATGAGAAACCTGTTGTGAAAACCTGTTATGCAATGATATGGTATGTAGATGCATATGCAATGTTTTCAAGGACTGCGGGATTTAAATTTGTTAAAACAAACAAAAACAAAAACTCTTATTAGTAGGCTTGAAATAATATTGCCCCTTGGGCTTACAAATTAAAGAGAACAAAATCTATAAAGGAAATAAAACATCTGAGATTTAAGTCTCCCATGGACGCTTCCTTTTGGTGTTGAGATATGCATTGAGACTCCGCTCTTCGTGAAGTTGCTTTGTTAGCTCCAACACTCTTTCTTGGCTAACCCTGAATTGAGTTTCAAAGATATCTCTTTGCTCATTCAGTTAGATCCAGGACTTCTGCAGCTCTTCCAAATCAGTAGGCATATCAGGATGAAGAATGGTATAAGGAACATCTCCTTCAACAATAGGCTCAATAGTCACCGGTAGAACAACAGGATATGGCATCATAAGAGTTTGAGCACGAGATTGCACCCATCTGAGGTAAGGCTCCATAGGAATGGTGTACTTTGGTTCCAGAGTCTTACTATCAATCATGTTCACCTTACTCCAAGCTCGTATAAACCTTTGATGCTAACCTTGAAGATCATTGTCGTAATCAAACACAATACCTTGAATAAGCATGTCATGAGGACCATCACTCTGAGCATACCCAAACTGATGTAGTTCCAAAGAAGGATTATAAGTAATGCCCTTTATTATGTCAAGGAGTGACACATTAGGGAGCTCTCCATAACGGTTAATGATAATGTCATTTTCCATAGATCGGGAACACCAGTGAATATCTGAATGAAAGAGTGACATTATCCTTTTAGACCACCTCAAACTTTGTTCATTCTTCATCACAGATCAAGGAATGTGTGAAATAAACCACCTTGATAGTAGAGGTATGCAACACATCAGAGTTCCTCATGCCTTCGTAGTACGTCGTGAGAACTTCTATCCAGTCAAATTATATGTTTATTTAAAAATTACGTTAATGACATGATAGATTAATGAATTTCTATTAGACTTCAATGTAAAACTACTTTACACTATCAATGCATTACTTAAATATATATATATATATATATATATATATATATATATATATATATATATATCTTTTAATTGATTTCATGATTTGACTGAGTTTGATTTATATCCACAATACAATATATTTCCTTAATTTTCATTTTATATATATATATATATATATATATATATATATATATATATATATATATATATATATATATATATATATATATATATATATATATATATATCCTATAAGAAAGTCATTTTCATGTGAGAACATCTATCATGTCAAATTATATTATTCAAAAATTACTTTGATGACATGATAGATTAATGAATTTCTATTAGACGTCAATGTAAAACTACTCAGGGTCGGCCCTAGAGACAGACCACCAAAGCTACCGCCTAGGACCTCACTTTTTTATTTATATTTAGATATAATTTTATTTACTGATTTTTTATTTATTAAAAAACTCTTTAAATTATGTTATATATCAATTAAATAATAACACCTATTTAAAATACATAATAACACATTCGATTTATTAATTTAAAAACTACATGTATAGATAATAAAATTTTGAATTATTAGCCTATAGTAGGAGACTTTATATCTATTTTTTATAATTTTTTATAATTATGATTGTTTTTTAAATAATGAAAGAATATTTAGATGAATTGATTTTATTATCAATTAAAATAAAATATTAAATAAAATGAATTACAATAATTTAATAATTTTACATCCTAAAACATCAAAAATATACTAGTATTAATTATAAAAATATTTTCGCCTCAGACTTCGAGATGTGTTAGGCCGATCCTGAAACTACTTTACAGTATCAATGCATTACTTATATATATATATATATATATATATATATATATATATATATATATATATATATATATATATATATATATATATATATATAAAAGAATGTCATTTTCATGTGAGAACATCTATCCTGTCAAATTATATTATTTAAAAATTACTTTGATGACATGATAGATTAATGAATTTCTATTAGACGTTATATTATCAATACATTACTTTAATATCTCTCTCCTTCTCTCTCTCATATGTAATTTTATGTATTTAAATTGTTAAGTCTTATAATATAATTAATATTTTTCTTTTTAAATATAACACTGATATTTCTAAAACTTAATTGATTTACATTAAATAATTTATAAGGTCAAATAAATTTGGACACCCTGCACATATCATATTTAATTTTAGTCTTATATAAATTTTTTTATACATATTTTGTCAAGTGAACTCAACTGATAGTTGTGTGGGGATATAAGAAGCATGAGCACAGATTAAACCTGTGACATTCTATTTATTCACCTTTAAATGATGAGTTTCTTCCATTAGACTAATTAACCAAAAAAATTCTTTTAAACATTTATTTTTCTAACATTTTCTATCCATATTAATGGTTTCTCTAATTAACTTTAGTTGAAAGAGAATGGCGTAACGTACCAGGTGACATGATAACATGACAAATATACGTACATGATGTGTCACATATTAATTTTGACTCTTTTATATCAATTAAGTAAATAGAGACAAATAATTTGGACATTGAATTCGGCGCATATGAGGAAGAATATGAACATTCATAGTTAAAACCCATAATTTGTCACTAAAATTGCAGTAGAAGATAAATATTCATAGTTGAGTCCATAATTTGTCACTAAAACGTAAAAGATGAATATTCATAGTTGAACCAATAACCCGTCATTAAAACCATTACGAAAGTTTCAATGACGAATTATGGATTCAACTATGAATGTTTAGGAGTATAGATGTAACATCAATGCACTAACCCTTAAAGATCTCATTTGGATACCATATGTAACGTCCCGAAAATCTAAATTTAATTAATTATTTATTTATTTAATTGATTTAGAAAGGATTGGAGGTTTTGAGTAAATATAGAGAATTTTGGGGAAAAAAGTATTTTTACATAATAAAAATAAATAGTGTATTATTATGCTATTTTGTTATTATTATTAAAAATATTTAAAGAAAATGGTAAGGTGGTCTTTATGTGAAAAGTGTAAGGTTAAGTTGGGAAAAACATAAATTGAGATAGTTTTATCAAAAAGGATTACACGATCAAAATCTCATTCTATCGTGTTTTTGGTAAAGAGCTCTGAAGAAAGGAAGGAGAGGAAGCTCAGAGTCAGGAAGTTGCGAAGAACCCTGGAGAAGAGTATCAATCGGCGGAATTCTCTAAGGTATGGGGAGTTTTCATAATTTATTATAATTGTATAGGAATTGGTATATGAGTAGATTAAGTTTGTATGAATTTTTGGGAGTTTTAGGATTTTTGAATTAAATTGAATTTAGAAGTGTAAATTGATGAATTGGAGTAGATAAAATGAGTTAGAAGTATATGAATGATGTATGAATTGTTGTTTTGTTGCTGTATGATTTTGTTGAGTGAATTAGAAGAGTTTTGAGGTATAGTGAGGTAGAACCCGTAATGGGGATTTTGAGAATTTTTGGTGCAGACTGCATAAAACAACAGGAATTGCTGATATATGTGCGTTAACCGGTTAACGCTATGGGTTAACCGGTTAACCAGTGTGAAATTGGAGATTTTCTGAAGTAACGCAGACGTTAATCGGTTAACGCTATGGGTTAATCGGTTAACACTGTATTGGTAGCAGATTTTGATTTTTGAAAAATTCATAACTTTTAAAATGTAATTCCGATTTGAGTTCTGTTTGAAGCGTCAGAAAGAGAATAAAATGAACCTTATTTTGATGAAGGAAAATGAGAGAAGTGAGATATTTTTCAGAACTGAATTTTTAGAAAAACGATCAAAATTGCCTTAAAATTTTACCGTAATTGATTTATGTTTTGATGAATGAGAGTTGTTGATTAATGGAGATTTTTGATGTGTTTTTGTAGTGAAATATATGATTATTTAAGGATTGATTTGCTGAATATGAAATGAATGATTCACATTTGATTTTTCGGTGATTTTTACTGAGTAACGCATCATTGCATTTCATGACATTTTGGTGAGGCTTCAGCCTATTTGGTAGCTTCAATCTCATTGTGTGGATTGAAGTAATTCAGAGATTATTGGTATGCTCCCTTGTGGAGGATTGATGGCCATGTATCCATCTCACAGAGAAATTGATACCACATGCATAATACGCATTTCATTGTAGTTGACATCGCTTTGTAAGGGATGTGTTTTGGAGATTGTGTTTGTTGTTGAATGTTTGTTGTTGATGTTGTTATGATAATGTTTATGCTGATTTATTTATATTCCATGTCCTTGTATTATTATAATGAATTATGATTACTCACCCTGTCTGCTTGGAAATGTTGCCTCTTATGTGGGTAACTTGCAGATGATAAAGAATAGCTTTGCAGTGTAAGAGGATTTTTTCAGAGTCTTGGAGCGTGTCTTTTATTATTTAGGAGTGGATTTTTGGAGTTGATGTCCTGCTCTGTGTCATGTAACACCGAGTTGGGGTTTTAGTTATTAAACTTATTTTCTTATTATGTTATTTGAGGAGGATTTTCTTTTGCTTTATGATGTTAACTCTGGATGAATTGATTTTTATTTTTAAGAAGATTATTGATGAATTGATTATTAAGTTGATCCCGCTACGAAATAAATTTATATTTGTTTATGTTGATGATTAACCTGTGTTACGGGACAGGACATTGAATAATTGATGTTTTCGACAGACATGTGATGCCCTTCTTGTTGTTGTACTCTGATATTAATATAAATAATTTGCTTTGGGGTAGAAGAGTGTTACACCATACACTGACCATAGAGAGTACTGAGAACTTAATGACATTGCACCATTCTTTGTTTATCTTTGAAGTTCTGTTTTCACAAATACCACATAAATAAAAATTATTTTCGAAAGTGGTCCACAATCAATTTATAGAGAAATGTATTTAAAGACATAATATTTTTCACTTATAACAAGGAAACGAGATATATGAATTTATTATTTAGGATATATTTGACCCTAAACTTATACTATGGTGATTGTATTAAAGAAATTATTTTCACAAAAAGTTTAATAATAAAATCTAAGTTAGAAAATGAAAACTGCTCAGGATTAAAGAAGTTAAAGAAGATGTCTCAACATCATGACATGACATCTTCCTAATATAACAGGTTTTTATACTTAATAAATCTGTCAATGATTTGGTACGAATTTGCAGAGTGGATCAAGGAGCAAAGATAGAAAGCCCAACAACAGAAGATAAAAGGGGCATAACCTGAAGCCTTTAGGCAATGGTTTGTGTAATGTTCTTGGATGAAGCTTTGAAGCAAGTTCAGGATAGCTTGGAGGTCAAGAAACCGTAACAGGTTATGGAGATCAGCATAAGACAGAGACATCACAAGTGGTGATGAAGGATGTGAGTAGGTTCTCTTATCAGAGTTGTAAGCGACTAAAGTTTAGCTTTGGTAAAGATGTTCATTAGGTTAGTGATTAGGATCCAAATTTGTAAACGGGGGAGTTTTACTTTGTGACAATACTATGATATAGTGAAGTCTTCGTCTGGATTGGTATCCCCTAGATGTAGGTTTGTTAACACCGAATTGGTTCAACAATTACTGTGTTCTTTATATTCTACAAATTTACAATTTTTTTGTATGTTGTTCTTGACTGAGATATCCCAACATGTTATCTTGATATCCGTTGGTATATGTGCAACACTACTTCAAAACAACAACTGTTTTATTATCCAGTTCACTAAAGTGCAATAATTATTGTCTTAACATTAAGGTCGGACTTTGCAGTATCTGCATAACCAGAATTTCAATTGGTATCAGAGTAGGCATCCTGGTCTGTTTTCTGGATGAGATCCATGGATTACTTTCTGGTGATTAAACAAAAGAAGTTTTTTTCTGAAGGGTTATGTAACAACAAACAGGAGGAATGACTAGTTCTCTTGGATGGTGTTCTGAAATATGTTTTGAAATTTTGTCTAGGGCAAGTTGAAGTTGTTCTTTGGTGTTTCTGCTACACACGTTCTGATTGAAAATTTACAGTAGTATGGGATACTGGAGTATTGTTTGAAGAAAGCCTGTAGCTTTCCTTACCTGGTTTTCTTCTTGTAGATGTCAATCAGTTTGAAGACACATAACATTCCAAAGTCAAGATCAAAGGTATGTTATTGTGATGATTGAGTCTTATGTGACTTGGTACTTGATTGAGTGGCGTCATCATGTATGTTGAAGTCAGACTGGATAGAAGAGATAAGATAAATTATCAAACTCGTGCTTTAGGGGTTTGATGATTACTTGTTAGCTATGTTGTTGAAGACACTTGGTATCATGATCAAGTCTAATCAAGGCAACTCATCTGTATTCTGAAGTTTGCTATTTATTCTTCAGACTAGGAGGTGCTTTCTTGGAAGCATGGAAGTGAAGACAGTGAAGGTGGTTTATTTTCACCATTCACAAACAGCGTGCGAGGAAGAACTCATACTTCTTACCCTAAGGATGAGTTCACACAATTAAGGTAATTAGGATTCGTTCAAAGAGAATCTTAAAATCTTGAGTCAATGGGGAAACCTTGATATCTTAACAACTTGCACAACAACGAAGAAGATATCATGAAGAAGAATATCTATGTGATATTCAAAATATACTGGAATTAGACAATGGTTATTACTATAAGGATTAAAAATAAATTTCTTTGTGCAGATTTGATTATCCTTATGATTCAAGATTGAAGATGTTATATCATATGTTCTAACATATCTTCATTAGAGGTTTGAAGAATCATGGGAGGGGTTCTACATTCACTCAGAAGTCTCCTAGGCTTTTGACCTAGGATTATTGGATTCACATCTTTTTTATGAAAGTGTTGAGACTTGTCCAGATAGTGATGCATTATTTTTGAAGATGGAGATGGAAGACTATGAAGACATCATAATCTTGATGACTGATAACGAGAAAACGTATCGATTATATTGCTAGATTTCATTAACGTTTTATCGAATAATCGTCGTTTTAACACTCGATTTCTCGAGTTTTTTCTTACCGTTTTGCAGGTACACTATTATGTGGAGCTAAATCATGAACTAAGACAAAAAGGAACAAAATCGGTCATAAAAAGATGAAGAAATGAAGCTCTCTGCAAAACTGCATATTTTGCAGCAGTCACGACCGTCACAAGGGTGTCACGACCGTGACACCCCAAAATGAAGCCTCACGACCGTGAGAGAAGTGTCACGACCGTGACACTTAAAAGTCACAAGTCACGAGCGTAAAAGAAGTGTCACGACCGTGACAATGATGAAATTAGGTTTTTGACCAAGACGTCGTCAAAGCATTACGTGAAGTCCATTTCCACCTATTTTGTTGCCACTACCTATATTTTCTCCACAAAAATAGCAAGGCCCATTCAACTGAAGCCCAAAAATCCAGCCCATTTGGAGTTCTATAAATAGCACCAAGTTCATGAAGAATTTACAGAGCATTTTTCTATTCAATTTCCTGCGGAAGCTCTGCCGAACCGATTTACGACCCGTTTTTATTTTCTGCATTATTTTCTTTTTCTATTTTATTGTATCCAAACCCGCCATATAACAATTTCCAACATCAGGAAATTGTTATACGTTATTTATTTTTTCTAAGCCTTCAACATTCGTTTAATTTTGATTTCGCCAACTCCGAGCTTTCCGGTTTGTGGAAGAAGGAGTATCTCTCTGATATTGTTAACCAGGTTTTATTTATATTGCAATTTAATTATTTATAATGTTTAATTATTTTTCTGCCTTGAGTACTTTATTGTTTAAATTTCTGTCTCTGTCTGGTTCAACATCGATGAGTAGCTAAATACCTTAGGGCGGTATGTAGTTAAATAAACTTAACCGGTAAAATATAACCGTAGGCTAAAAATAATCAATCACTTAACATTCTGGCTGACACTTTTTAAGTAAAAAGACCTTTTTGTTACGAGAGTAAGAAAAGAGTATTAGGTTAGGTCAAGACCACGAGAGTGTGAGATTTTAACCAGATAGCTAAAGTTAGGCATTTAAATTAAATACAGCGAGAGCGCTTTAAGATAAATTAGAATTACTTAGTTTCCAAAAATTACCTCTAAACACTTATGGGCTAGCGAGAGCAGGCATAGGGCTTTAGGGATAAGATCTGATATAAGACCACGAGAGTGTGAGTTGAGGGTATTTAAACTAGTAATCTCTACCGAATAGATTAAGTGAACATCTTAAATAAGCCTAGGTTAGATTGACCCATCTAAGTTAATATAATTACATACCGACCGCCTTAGAATCATTTCATTAAACTTAAATTTAATTTAGTCTTTAAATATTTTAAAAACCAACAAAAAATCGTGACAACCATTCGCCTTAGCTAAACTAGAAAGTTCATCTAGCACTAAGTAACCATAGAATCCCTGTGGATCGATAATCTTAAATATTACTTCGATAGGCTGTGCACTTGCAGTAAGATACCGCTAGACGCATAAGTAGACACGTCTTTAGCCCATCAAGTTTTTGGCGCCGTTGCCGGGGATTCCTTAATTTAGTTACTAGTGCATTTAGGTAGCATTGTCTAGACTAAGGTATCTACTATTTAATTTAGTTTAAATTCCGAGTGTATGCCAAGTACTCGCTCTAAAAGCGAAGACTTGCAACCTCTAATCCCTGAATCGGAACGCTTCTTACACGTAAGAAGACGTATATTCGATTACGAAAAAAGTTACAGTATTCCAGATCTTCAATCAGATCCGCCTAAACCAGTCGTAACATCAAAGGACGCAAAGATGGCTGAAGAACAAACTCATCCACTCAAGTATTACGCCAGTCCTTCGCAAGCTGAACCGCATTCAAGCATTGCAGCGCCGGCTATCAACCGAAACGATTTCGAACTAAAACCTTCGTTGATATCAGCCGTGCAACAAAATCAATTCGCCGGAAATCCTACCGAGGATCCGAATCTTCATCTTTCGATCTTTGTGCAATATGCCGATACCGTAAAAGCCAATGGAGTTACCCAAGAAGCTATTAGATTACGTTTATTCCCTTTTTCGCTTCGAGACAGAGCAAGAGCTTGGCTTCAATCTCTGCCTTCGAACTCAGTAACTACGTGGGAGGAGCTTAAGAGAGTTTTCTTGAACAGATATTTTCCACCTAGCAAGACAGCTATGCTGAGAGCTCAGATCAACGGATTTAAGCAAAGAGAAAGTGAATCATTATTCGAAGCTTGGGAACGCTATAAGGATCTGCTGAGACTTTGTCCACATCATGGATTGATAGAATGGATGGTCATCCATACCTTCTATAATGGACTCTTGTATAATACAAGAATGACTATTGACGCTGCCGCGGGCGGTGCATTGATGGATAAAGAATATAATGATGCCTATGCACTTATCGAAAGTATGGCTCAAAATCATTACCTTTGGGGAAGCGAGAGAGTCGCAACTGAGAAACCAACAAAGGGAGGTATGTATGAAGTAAGTAGTATGGACCAAGTCAATGCAAAGTTTGACCAACTAAGCCAAAAGATCGACAACTTGGCCATAACACCAACAGCCAACGTGGCTGCAGTAACATCTAACTGTGAGTTATGTGGAGTTTCAGGACACGAAGTTTCTGATTGTCAACTATTGACAGGAACTCCCACGGATCAAGTGAATTATGCTCAAGGAAACCCTTACTCAAACACATATAACCCAGGTTGGAAGAATCATCCGAACTTCTCCTATAAAAATAACAATGCTTTATACGCACCAGGTCAAGCACCAGCTACACCACCAGGATATCAAAAAACTGCTCCTAGTATCCCTAGAAAATCGAACCTTGAGTTGATGATGGAGAACTTTATAGCTAACCAATCTCAAACAAACAAGGACTTCTTAAACCAAAACATTCACACTAATGAGCAGATTAAACAATTAGTGAGCAAAGTAGATGCATTAGCTACACATAACAAAATGCTAGAAACCCAGATTTCACAAGTAGCTCAACAACAAGCACCTACTGCTGCACCAGCTGGAGTCTTCCCTGGACAACCTCAACCTAATCCGAAAGGACATGCTAACGCTGTGATATTAAGAAGTGGCAAGGAACTTGACGGACCTACCGATCCAAGATTTGACAATCCAGCCATGTACCAAAAACCGGATAAACCGACTGAAGTGGTGAATGATCCAGAAGAAAAGGAAGATGACAATCAAGAGGTAGTGGAGGAAGAACAACCTTATGTGCCTCCACCACCCTATAAACCACCAATTCCGTACCCTCAAAGATTAATAAATTCCAAGACGACGGGTCAATTTAAGAAATTTGTTGAACTTCTGAAACAGTTGAATATTACTATTCCGTTTACAGAAGCAATCACTCAAATACCCTCGTATGCTAAGTTTTTAAAAGAAATCTTATCCAATAAGAAAAAGATAGAGGATAACGGAACAGTTACACTTACTGCCGAGTGTAGCGCTATAATTCAGAATAAAATGCCTCCTAAGCTAAAAGATCCAGGAAGTTTCTCTATACCCTGTGTAATAGGAAAATTCGTCATTGACAAAGCTCTATGCGATTTAGGAGCCAGTATCAGTGTTATGCCCTTAACAATATGCAAAAGGCTAGACATGGGTGACCTAAGACCAACTAAAATGTCAGTTCAACTAGCCGATCGCTCTGTCAAATATCCTGTAGGCATACTAGAAAACGTCCCAGTACGTATAGGACAATTCTATATCCCTACTGATTTTATAATCATGGACATCTCTGAGGACTCCACTACACCTATCATACTAGGAAGACCATTCTTATCCACTGCTGGAGCTATAATAGACGTAAAAAGAGGAAAGCTAACCTTTGAAGTGGGTGAAGAGAAAGTTGAATTTATTTTAACACAATTCTTACAATCACCAGCTATAGAGGATACATGCTATCTATTGGACGTAATTGACGAATGTGTAAGAGAAATGGAACTAAAAGAGACCACTTATTCTGAAATAATGAATATTCAAATCCCTCCGATTTTCGAAGATGATAATTGGCGAAAACCATATCAGGACGATAGTCTAAGCGAAAGCTTAGCACTTACACCGGATCCTATGCCAAGTAAAGAAAAACCTACAATAGGATTAAAAACTTTACCTCATAACCTAAGGTACGAATTCTTAGACGTTGAATGTAAAAGACCAGTTATAGTGAATTCCAGTTTAGGAACTGTAGAAACAAAGAAACTTTTAGATGTTTTGAAGAAATATCCAACTGCATTAGGATATAACATATCTGATCTCAAAGGAATATGTCCTTCAGTTTGTATGCATCGTATTCTGCTAGAAGAAGATTGCAGAACCTCCAGAGAATCTCAAAGAAGAATTAACCCAACTCTTAGCACTGTAGTAAAAGAAGAAGTTAAGAAATTATTAGATGCCGGAATAATATATCCAATCTCTGATAGCGAATGGGTTAGTCCAATACATGTAGTGCCAAAGAAAGGAGGTATCACTGTTGTGAAAAACGCTCAAGGCGAATCGATATCGCAAAGAGTAGTGACGGGATATAGAGTGTGCATAGATTATCGTAAACTAAACAAAGCCACTCGAAAAGATCATTTCCCACTACCTTTTATAGATCAAATGTTAGAACGATTAGCCAAGCATTCTTACTTCTGTTATCTTGACGGTTACTCAGGATTTTTCCAAATCCCTATCCATCCAGATGATCAAGAGAAGACCACATTCACATGCCCTTATGGAACGTTCGCTTATAGACGAATGCCCTTTGGATTATGCAATGCTCCTGCAACCTTTCAAAGATGTATGATGTCAATCTTCGCAGATTTTATAAACAACATCATGGAAGTGTTCATGGACGACTTCTCTGTATGCGGGCAAAGTTTTGAAGGATGTTTATCAAACTTAGAAATGGTATTAGAAAGATGTGTAAAAGTAAACCTCGTGCTTAACTGGGAGAAATGTCACTTTATGGTAAACGAAGGAATCGTATTAGGTCATGTAATATCAGACAAGGGAATTGAAGTTGATAAAGCTAAGATTGAAGTAATAAAAGATCTTCAACCCCCTAAAACCGTTCGAGAAATACGAAGCTTTTTAGGACACGCCGGTTTTTACCGACGATTTATCAAAGATTTCTCGAAAATCACTAAACCTCTTACCGGTTTATTAATGAAAGACGCTGAGTTCATATTCAATGAAGATTGTCTTAAAGCATTCGAAACTCTAAAAACAGCCCTCATCACCGCACCAATCATGCAACCCCCTGACTGGAGATTACCTTTTGAAATCATGTGCGATGCGAGTGACTATGCTGTAGGCGCAGTTCTAGGCCAGAGGAAGGAAAAGAAACTTCATGCGATTTACTATGCCAGTAGAACCTTAGATTCTGCCCAGATGAACTACGCCACTACCGAAAAAGAATTGTTAGCAGTTGTCTTTGCGCTTGACAAATTCCGTTCTTACCTTGTTGGAGCGAAAATAATCATTTACACAGACCATGCTGCTATCCGATACCTATTAACTAAAAAAGATGCTAAACCAAGACTTTTGAGATGGATTTTACTCCTACAAGAGTTTGACCTAGAAATAAAAGATAAAAAAGGTACTGAAAACGTCGTAGCGGATCATCTATCTAGGATAGAAGGTATTAAACCTGAACAAGTGCCGATTAACGATGATTTTCCGTATGAACAACTGATAGCACAATTAGGAAGCGACCTAGCTCAGTTAGATATAAATGAACCAGAATCCGTGGAAACAATCCAGACAACTGTAGGACTGCCATGGTACGCTGACATTGTCAACTACCTAGCTGCAGGAGCTCTTCCACCCAACCTAACCTATCAGCAGAAAAAGAAATTCTTTCATAATCTGAAACATTACTATTGGGATGAACCATTATTGTTCAAAAGAGGACCAGATGGAATCTTTCGCCGATGTATTCCCGAAGAAGAAATAGAAGATGTCATTGCTCAATGCCATTCATCTCCTTATGGTGGACATGCAAGTACTTCCAAAACTTGTGCAAAAATCTTGCAAGCCGGCTTATTCTGGCCTAATCTATGGAAGGATGTCCACATCGCTGTTATAAATTGCGATCGGTGTCAACGCACTGGAAATATTTCAAGAAGAGATGAAATGCCTCAAAAAGGAATATTAGAAGTAGAAATCTTTGACGTCTGGGGAATAGATTTCATGGGACCATTCCCATCATCTTTCGGTAATAATTACATACTCGTAGCTGTTGATTATGTTTCAAAATGGATTGAAGCCATAGCTTCTCCTACAAACGATACACGAGTAGTAATAAAGCTTTTCAAAAATATAATCTTTCCCAGATTTGGTGTGCCTAGACTCGTCATAAGTGACGGTGGCTCGCACTTCATCTCAAAAATATTTGACAAATTACTATCTAAGTATGGAGTAAGACACCGTGTGGCTACACCATATCATCCACAAACAAGTGGACAAGTCGAAGTCTCAAATAGAGAAATTAAACAAATCTTAGAAAAGACTGTCGCCATATCTCGGAAAGATTGGTCATCTAAACTTAATGAAGCTTTATGGGCTTATAGGACCGCTTACAAGACACCCATAGGTACTACACCTTTCAAACTCGTTTATGGAAAATCTTGTCACCTACCAGTAGAACTAGAACACAAAGCTTATTGGGCGATTAGAACTCTCAATATAAACTATAATGCTGCAGGAGAAAAGCGAATCCTAGACATTAACGAATTAGAAGAATTAAGGTTAGATGCTTACGAGAATGCTAAGATATATAAAGAAAGAACTAAGCGATGGCATGATAAACGCCTATCTAGGAAAGAATTTAGTGTGGGAGACGTTGTACTCCTCTTTAATTCGAGACTTAGGCTCTTTCCTGGAAAATTAAAATCTAGATGGTCAGGACCCTTTGAAATAATTAAAGTATTCCCGAGTGGAGCAATAGAAATTAAGGGTAGGAATAGTGAACCATTCATAGTAAACGGACAACGTTTAAAACATTATCATAAAGTTGAAAATAGAGATTATGCGAATAATCTAAAGCTTTTAGAATTGTCCACTGATTCCCCTGATTAATCTAAACCTAAGCATTACGTCAGGCTTTAGACGATAAAAACAGCGCTTAGTAGGAGGCAACCCATTTACTTATCAAATTATTTAAATTATTCTCTTTATCATTTTTATTATTTATTGTTTTACTATTTGTTTTGTCATTTTATAGTTTATTTTATATTACTATTATTGCCATTACATTATGCATTTCATTTTCTTATATTCATTTTAAATCACTTTTTACAGATTTTCTAAAAGTCTTTTCCACTTTCCTTCTTCTCCTGATTTGTTTCCTCCATATTTGCACTGACCATGGCTAACCAACCAATTAACCATATGGAAACCAAATTTAGGGGTAGAAACCAAAGAATGAAATTTGAAGAGTTATCACAGAGGCAAATGGATTTGACCCTGTACCCGGATGATCGAACTATGGAAACCTTAGGAATACATGATAGCATTATGTACTTGCTTAACCGACTCGGATGGGAGAATGCATTGATCCAACATAAGTTTGTGACTTACCGCGAGCTCACCCTTGAGTTCCTTAGCTCCTTAATTTACTTACCTGAGCGCGGTTTTGGATTTAGGAAAGGATTTATTAGTTTCCGCCTGTTTGGAATAGAATATGATTTTAACCATAAAGAACTAGCTGACTTGTTAGGATTCCCTAGTGGACCATTTGCTTTTACTACCACACAGGTAGAACTGATGGATATTGAGCTAGATTTCTTTTGGGGAACGTTAACCGGAAACTACCACCCTGAACCAAATAACATGAATAATGATGAGATCCATAATCCTGCCCTCCGTTACTTCCATAAATTCCTAGCCCACACATTCTTTGGAAAAGAAGAAAACATTACCGGAGTTTCTAAAGATGAAATATTTATTATGTCATGTTTTACTAATGGACAGCCTGTTAATGGTGTACCTTTCATGATGCAAACCTTCACCCGTATCCAAGAAGAACCTGAATTACCTATCTTAGTAGGAGGTCTTGTAACCATGATTGCTGATGCTTTAGGACTTAGGTACCAATTGCATAGGTGCAACCGTTTAGGTGACATCCGTCCTATGGATCTTAACTTCTGCTTCAATAGACATATCATAAGGAATTTAGGACATCCACCTTTTGAGTACCTAATCCGTAACGAAGTAGTAACCCTGTTCACATTACCTAACCATGCTAAAGTAAGTGTTCATAATAAGGATAACTGGCTTTATGAGTTAAACCCACCTGATTATCCACCCACTCCTGAAACACCTCAGTCGTATAAAATAAAAGATGATACAATGACCGATGTCGAAACTGACCCTGAGACGCCTCCTGGTTACCATGACATTGACCACACTGAAGAAGTTTATGAAACCCCTGAAGTGAATCAAGGAGAGTATGCTAACAACTTACAAATCATCATGAACACTCTCAATGCCTACCAAACTGACATTAACTTATTTAAAGAAGACATTAAGAGCATGCGATTGGATATTATAGGATTGACTGACATAACCTGCGAACAGTTCTATCACTTGAATTCCGCCATCGAAGACTTGAAGAAACGCTTTTGATAATGTTACAAGTGATTTAGTTTATTTTCTCATTGTTTTCGTTTCTAGTTAGATTTATTTTTCGCAACAATTTCTTATCGTTTTTCCGTTTATGTAATTTCATTTTCAATTACTTTATGCAATGCATTTTTAATTCCAAAATTTCTCCATTTTTAGCAATTTATGTATTTTTCATTCTATGCACTTTTATGCTTACATTTATTCATTATATATACAAATCTCTCATGCCTTGCAAGTTATTAAATTACTGTGTTGAACTTATGCACTATGTGGTGTTTATAAATTAATATAAGTGTTAGTGAAGAAAATGCATTAATATAAATTATGTGAAACAAGTGAGAATACGTTTCTGGAAATTATTCCAAATTTGCAAGCCTCACGGTCGTCACTGCCCTTCACGATCGTGACACGCTCATTTTGAGTGTCACGACCGTCGTACCCCTGTCACGACCGTGACGACCCCTATACCAGAAATCGTGAGAAACAGAACTGTTTCTCTTCGTGCTTCTTCTTCTTCTCCTCCATAACTCCCTAAAACAACTTCCCATCTTCTTCTTAACCTCCGTAACCCCCCATTTACTAGCTTTAATCTCATTAACCACCCATTATCACAACCTACTACATTCTCACTCTCCATCATTTATCCCGAATCACTTTTTCTCTCATTTTACCATTTTTTCACAAAAACTTCAAAAATCTCCATTCTTCACTTTAACCTCTTGCATGCAATGGATTCTATCACTTTTAGAGAAGGTGATGCTGGAGAAACTCAAAGAGAGCGATTTCTCCGATTCCAAAGCCGCGGTGTGCAGCCTACGCGTTACATTGACACTGTGTGTTTGCGAGAACTCGGAATGCTCGCCAGTGTTACGAACCTGCTCCAAAAAGTCGGGCTCTGGGACCTTTGCAGTCAACCTCAGCCAACCTTCGAACTTCTGACACTGGAGTTCTTGAGTTCATTCAGTTACGTCACCGGCACCGGTTCTTTGAGTCAGCTCACCGGTTTTGCGAAATTTAGATTGCATGGCCAAGAATTCAACCTCTCACAAGACAGGATCGCCGAGTTGTTAGGCTTCCATCACGGAACTGAAGCTCACCGTCGCGTGCCCGATAACTTTAGTGAACAAGCTTTCACTTTATGGCACGATTTAACAAACACCCGTGCTTCCGCCTTCCAAAGCCTCAACGCCACTCACATTCATAATCCGGCCATCCGCTACTTCCACAGAGTCATCTGCAACACCATCTTCGCTCGAGAGAGCAACCATAAGCTCAACTCTAAGGAGCTTCTCTTCTTGCATTGTGCTCTTAATGACGAGCCGATCAATGCTGCCCCTTTCATGCTCTACCACATCCAGGCCATTGCACACAAAGGCTCCACCCCGTTCTTCATAGGCGGCATCGTTACCACCCTCGCCATTCAGTTGGGGCTTGGTAACTTGGTCGTTAATCAGCCTCACCTAGCCGCAGAATTCCTCACCAAGAGTTATTGCAGGTCCGCTCACCTGATTGCGCAGCGAGAGGATGGCAGGTATAGCCCTGTTGTCCATGGCACCATATTTCATCATATCACTCTGCCGTCCCGCGACCGCATCGACCCATCCAGCCGAGCCAACTGGCTATTTGTTCTACCTGATGCTGCTGACCACGCTCCTATCCATGATCAGGCAGATCTCCCTGCGGATGAGATGCAGGACGCTATGGATGCAGGTGAGCCTGTCCAGGATATACCAGAGACATCTACTCGACAGCCTCCTGCACAGGACATCACTCTTGAGGACATCCTCTGTGCGATTCATCAGCAGAACCAGATGAATGCCGCACTGGAGCGTAGGCATAAGGAGGAGTACGACGCTTTGCTCGGCACTATTGCAGCAAACCAGGCAGCTACTAATGAGAGATTTGACGCGATTTTTGGCGAGTTAGAAGCCTTGCGTATCGACATCACTGGGACCACCAGCACCGGTTCTGATCCTGAAGCGACTCCTTCCAGACGCCGCTCCCGTACCAGAAGCCGACCCCGCGGTCCTCAGCAGCCATAGTTTTAGTTTTCTTCTGTTTGTTTTTAGTTTTTGTCGTTTGTACTGTACTTTAACCGCATTTATATCACAACATTGAGGACAATGTCTGATATAGTGTGGGAGAGGTACCTTTCATTTCCGTATTTTTCCCTTTTCGCATTTTTCATTTTCGTTGTACTTTCAATTCCATTGTATTTCCCTTTAGCAAGTTAATGAAGCGTGCAAAAATCTTTATGACATTTCTTTAGTTTCAAACTTTCCCGTTTATTTAGCCATAACCGAATTTTTTTTTAATTATTCGCATTACCCGACTTACATACGAAATCGTAAATAGGAAGCCGAGAACGATTAAACAAGACCAATAAAATCTTGACAACTTTGACTTCCTACTTAAGCGATTCCATCTCCGATTACCATTACGAGTACACTTCTAGTTTCAGTTCGAAAGTAACCCCGAGTAGTTTATACTAGCAGTCAGCACCGTCTGAACACAAACCACGTGGGGAGCCGATGAATATAAGCGTTTGATGCCTAATCAATAATGATCCTTCATATCTCGATGCAAAAATGAAAATTTGCACCAAAGTACACGGTCGCATACAAGAAACGAGAAATATGAGAAGGAGTCCATTGCGGGTTGGTTCAGAGGTACTGGTTCTGAACTCGGTAGGGCGTGCTACGGCTCGATCCCCCACAACCTCCAATTCGGATACAAAATGTAGGGTTACCACACTCGTGTACCAGACCCCGTGCTTAAAAAGGATCAAAGTCGCTAACCGGCTACTCCACTACGTGCGTGCTAAGGCAAAGGGCTTAATGTGATTGCGCTAGAATGAAACCGGGCGAAATAAGAACGAAAAACTTTAGGTGAAATCGTAGAGTAATTGTCGATTGGCTCATTTAACGGGAATTCGACGACATAGCTTGTTGCTTGTGTCATTAGTGTATCGGTAGTGTTCTATCAAAGTATCGGATATTCCGACAAAAGCGATCCTTCGTTTGATTTGTTATGAGTATATGTGAATAACATCTTGTCCGCCGATTTTCAACCGACTATTTGCTTGAGGACAAGCAAAGATTTAAGTTTGGGGAAGTTTGATAACGAGAAAACGTATCGATTATATTGCTAGATTTCATTAACGTTTTATCGAATAATCGTCGTTTTAACACTCGATTTCTCGAGTTTTTTCTTACCGTTTTGCAGGTACACTATTATGTGGAGCTAAATCATGAACTAAGACAAAAAGGAACAAAATCGGTCATAAAAAGATGAAGAAATGAAGCTCTCTGCAAAACTGCATATTTTGCAGCAGTCACGACCGTCACAAGGGTGTCACGACCGTGACACCCCAAAATGAAGCCTCACGACCGTGAGAGAAGTGTCACGACCGTGACACTTAAAAGTCACAAGTCACGAGCGTAAAAGAAGTGTCACGACCGTGACAATGATGAAATTAGGTTTTTGACCAAGACGTCGTCAAAGCATTACGTGAAGTCCATTTCCACCTATTTTGTTGCCACTACCTATATTTTCTCCACAAAAATAGCAAGGCCCATTCAACTGAAGCCCAAAAATCCAGCCCATTTGGAGTTCTATAAATAGCACCAAGTTCATGAAGAATTTACAGAGCATTTTTCTATTCAATTTCCTGCGGAAGCTCTGCCGAACCGATTTACGACCCGTTTTTATTTTCTGCATTATTTTCTTTTTCTATTTTATTGTATCCAAACCCGCCATATAACAATTTCCAACATCAGGAAATTGTTATACGTTATTTATTTTTTCTAAGCCTTCAACATTCGTTTAATTTTGATTTCGCCAACTCCGAGCTTTCCGGTTTGTGGAAGAAGGAGTATCTCTCTGATATTGTTAACCAGGTTTTATTTATATTGCAATTTAATTATTTATAATGTTTAATTATTTTTCTGCCTTGAGTACTTTATTGTTTAAATTTCTGTCTCTGTCTGGTTCAACATCGATGAGTAGCTAAATACCTTAGGGCGGTATGTAGTTAAATAAACTTAACCGGTAAAATATAACCGTAGGCTAAAAATAATCAATCACTTAACATTCTGGCTGACACTTTTTAAGTAAAAAGACCTTTTTGTTACGAGAGTAAGAAAAGAGTATTAGGTTAGGTCAAGACCACGAGAGTGTGAGATTTTAACCAGATAGCTAAAGTTAGGCATTTAAATTAAATACAGCGAGAGCGCTTTAAGATAAATTAGAATTACTTAGTTTCCAAAAATTACCTCTAAACACTTATGGGCTAGCGAGAGCAGGCATAGGGCTTTAGGGATAAGATCTGATATAAGACCACGAGAGTGTGAGTTGAGGGTATTTAAACTAGTAATCTCTACCGAATAGATTAAGTGAACATCTTAAATAAGCCTAGGTTAGATTGACCCATCTAAGTTAATATAATTACATACCGACCGCCTTAGAATCATTTCATTAAATTTAAATTTAATTTAGTCTTTAAATATTTTAAAAACCAACAAAAAATCGTGACAACCATTCGCCTTAGCTAAACTAGAAAGTTCATCTAGCACTAAGTAACCATAGAATCCCTGTGGATCGATAATCTTAAATATTACTTCGATAGGCTGTGCACTTGCAGTAAGATACCGCTAGACGCATAAGTAGACACGTCTTTAGCCCATCAATGACCTGCTTGGATTGGTTTATTTATGATCCAAGTACTTTAGGGCATTCTAGAATGCTCATCATGGAGTTCAAATAGGTGGTATATCAGCAACTTCGTGAAAACGAATCTACTCAAGGAAATGTGATATCCTTGGTACAACTATGGGGGTAAGTTTCTAACTAGTCCTTCTGAAGATTCAAATAGTGGCATATTTGAATTCTTTAGAGAAGCACCAACAGGTATTCATCAATGTGTGAGATTATTTGAAATAACTACAAAATCAACATAATGGAGGTTGTCTACTCAAACTTGGTGGTTGAATAAAGTCTATGGGAGCATGAAACTCTTGTTTTGTAAAAGGAGGAAGTTCATTCAAGTGGCAGAAGAATGATCTGATTTTAAATGCTAGATGTTGAATCATAATTTTATGACATCTAGTTTCAACTTCAAAATCTCAGTTGGTGGAGTGGCACATCAACTCAAGATAGGGTGATCCACAGGAATGAACAGGGATGCTTCAAAAAGATCGTTCTCATGGCAATTTACGGGAGTTGTAGGAAGGAGAACATGTTACATTATCCATGGCTTATGGAGTCTAAGTGTGTATTGCTTTTGAGCATGTGGATACATGTAACTTGAAGATCAAGTTCAGTTAGTAGATCAGGATATCACTGTGAGAATTCTGACATATGTGAAGAAGATAATATGTGGCAATTTAGGTTATTCATATGAGGATTCATGAAGGAGGTGATAAAATTGTGGCATTTGTTTGATCTCAGAAGCGGATTCGAAGAATCAAGATAATTAGCAGGTGGAAGCTAGTTAGTCTTGAGGTTATATCTTGGAACAAGTTACTATTGGGCAGAAGAGTTACAAGTTGAAGGCTCGAGAAGATTTATTTTCTTCTTGAAGGTGGATGAGAGGTTACTCTCTTTCTGGAGTTCTTATTCAAGGTGGTGGCACAGTGATAAAGGTTCTTCAGTTCTTTGGATTACTACGTTATAGTAAGTCCAGTTGGTGGAGCATATCAAGAATTTTTTTCTTGGTGTGTGGAAGATGTTCTAACATTCTGTTAGACATTATCTGGGAAGGATATCCTTGGTTAAGGATGATTAGTGCTATGGTTATAGGAGCTTTTTAGCCTACATGTCTGCCAGGGATGGATAATGTAGAGAAGTCTGAAGTAGATCAGGATTGATTGCTTTGAAGTCTGCATGTAGATTGCCAGCAACTGATTAGGAGTATTCCAAATTATCATACGCGAGAATGATAGGAATGACTTCCTTTGGAGAGTTGTGTATGATTGAATGATATGTGAGCCTTGTTGAGGTTCTGTCTTTTAAAATCTTGTGGAAGAACTTTTTGTCTAGCAAGTCATGCTGTTTTTAGGCATGTGTTCATATGAGGTAAAGTGGATGTGTCTCAGCAAATGGCTGGACATGAGGTGTTGCTCTTGAAGACATTGAAGATGTGTCTTATTTTTTCCATTCATTTTATGCATTTGCTCAAGGGGGATGAATTTGTCTTAGATATGGGGAATTGCCTTTTGATCTAAGGATCATCAACACCAAGCTTGTGGTGAGTAACAAGCAAAGATTTCCATCCAGGAGGGATGAAGATGTCAAGTGTTATGTCTTGACATTGTATTGTTACAAGTTGGGGGAAACTTGACAATACAAAATATATTATTCTTATTGGATACTTAAATAATTATTGACCCATTTGGGAGAATTTATTTTTCTCTGCAGATTCCTGTGAAGATATTCTGGATATGACATATCAACAGAAGGACCAGTAAAGCAAAGACATTATCTGACATGATGTCAAGACAATATCATGTAACATGTTGCATGGAACTGGTTTTCCTTGGACGATGCTCTTAAAAGAAGAAACAATCAATAGTCTTGGTCGGTGCGCTATTAGTGGAGATATTGACTCTTTGAATTGACCAACATTTTGATCGATGGTTCGTTGCTTTCAAAGAATATTACTCGCTATAAATTGAATTGTTGTGACACTTCTTGGTCTCATATTTTCCTACTTTAAGTGAAGTACTCGATGGCATTTTTCAAAGTCTAGATGGGTTGTTCTTGGATTTGGAGTTGTCTTGGTTACTTTTTCCATGTTTTGGCTAAAAAGGGGGAGAAGAATGGTATTTTGGGTATTGAGTTCATTCGAGCAGTGGCGATGCAAAAATGTTGGAGAAAGATATTTTATCATCTTACCTTAATCTTTCTATTTGTTTGTGTCTTGTGATCTGAGTTGAAAAACAGATTGTGACTTGTGACCCGAGTTCCATTTATCATGTTCACTCTGAGTTTCCTTATTGCATATCTTCATGTCAGACTGAACTTTATCCACACACTTTGTTGTTTCATGCCCAAATCTTTCACAAGCGAGACACTGAAGGTGAAGACATTCGTACTCCACTTTGTAGTGTTTCCCTTATATGGAAAACATGGATAGCAATGGCTTGTTTAAGTTAACCTGAACATACAAGCGATCATATTTCCCTCTTTCTCTGGAGAGGTGGTTTTTTCCACCTTAAATGTCTTACTAATGGGGTTGGGAATCTCGTATGTTCGCGTACGTATCTATTCATCTATAGGGGATAAAGATACCACATTGCCTTGATTTTTTTAACTTTATTTATACTTCTCTCATGTTGGTCATCTTCTTATGCTTGTGAATCATGGTTTCATGTGCAAACCCCAATGGAGGAAATTTCATGGGAAAACCCTAGCAGAGAATAATTACTCAAAACCCTTGGACTATTTGTTGATTGGTGTTGATCAATCACCAATACTTATGTCAAAAAATAAAAGCTAACAAATTATTTCCTTTCTCTCATTTGATTTACTAGTATAATGATAATATATTATTGATTGTTAATAAAATACATAAATACAATTAAATTATAGAAATGTGATGTGGCATCGGCATAATTATTCCACATCACATTAAAAATTAGGCTTGATATCCTTTTTGGTCATCTAACAATAGGCCTGAGTCCAATTTGGTCCTCTTTCTTTTAAAAGTTCCAAATTGGTCCCGTATGTTATTAAATAGGTATATAATGATCTTTTCCTTTAAATAAATGCAGACAATGTTACATTTACTGACATGTAATCTGAGGTGGATTTGTGGAATGTCTAGTCGCCATCTTCTTCTTCCATGAAAGACTTTTCCAATTTCCCCCAAATTAAAACCTAATGAAAATTTCTTCCTAAAATCCCTTAATTGAAACCTAACACATCACATCCATGATCTCATTCTCTTATCAACAAAATGTTCCCAGTGAAGAATCCATATTGTTGTGCCAACAACCAAAAAATAATCTTCACATTTTGCTTCTGACCCCAATCATCGCAAAACATGTGTTCATAAACCTCTGGATGAGCCTCAACAATGGTGTGTTTCACAGGTGAATATGTATAGTTGTATCAACAAGCCCCATTCCAAATCCAATATTGAGCACATGACCACCTCCTAAACAAACAACTTTAACACGAGCCTCCATCAATGGCTTCTCTCATGCCATCATCACATTTTACTTACAGAATCCATAACTTTATCTTCACTAAAACTTACCCTATCTTCTAAATAATCATATCCATAATCAATGTTTTCTTTTCCTTCCTCATAATTGTTCCCAACACTAATTCATATTGAATCCCTAACAAAGTAAATCACACACAACACAACATAGTGAAAATTTAAATTTGGCATAGTGTGTTGTTAATTAATAAGGCATAAAGAGAGGTTTGAATTTGGTATCGGCGTTGAGGAGAAACTCGTATGCTTCTTGGTGACCTTCTTGCATTGCGAAATCACCAGCGGATAAGTTGGAAGGAGAAATGACCAGCGAATAAGTTGTAGTGTGCATAAGAGGAGTTAGACCATCCCTGTCGAAATATGTAACGCCGACGATGGACTCGATAAGAGTTGTTACCTTCTTCGTTTCACCCTTAATCGTCGCCGCACATAGTTCTTCTTCCTTCATTTTGTGTTACTTCTAACCCCAAAACCTCAACATTTCTTCTTCCTTTATTTTATTTTTTAAAAACTATTAATTATTTTTGACAAAATTATTTTAAATAAATGTACAATCTTAAGTTTCAAATTTCAATTAAAGTATATTTTTCAAGATTTATCTGAGTTCCAAGAAGAACATGAACCTCTGAAAAACAAAACACTTTTTATTTACTATGTTAATGTTGTTGTTGTGGGGATGCTTTTAGTGGTAATGTGTTGTTGGAAAGAGAAAGAAAATAATTTTTTTTAATGCCACATAACCAATAAGCTTACTCACCATGCCACATAACCAAACATTTCTCTACACCTAAGCCAAAACTTAACACGTCATCAGGGGATTTAATAAAAAAAACTAACGTTTCTAACAGAATGGACAAACATGGTACTTTTTAATAACGTAAAAGACCACTTTAGAAATTTTAAAAGAAAGAGAACCAAATTGGACCACGTGGTATAGTTAGGGGACTAGAAAGGGTATTAAGCCTAAAAATTATGATATATCATTTAAATTTTATTATTGAATCCATTTTAATTACTGTGATTTTTTTTAAAAAAATAGTCTATTTTTTCCAAATAAAATACTAAATAAACTGTATTTTTAAATTATTTACCAGAACAACCATTTTTCAGAGGCAGACAAAGAGGATACACCAAATGAATTGGCGCATGCTCATATTTTTGCACACATACGCTCATTTCAATTGACATGTACATGTAGGTCAAACCATTTCATATGGCATCTTCACCTATTTTTGCACCCATGCGGCATGTGAAATGGTGTATTCTCTTTCATCATTTCTCTCCATAATATTACTATCATGTAATATTTGATCTCATACAACAAATACCCTTATCAGCATATGAAAAAATTAATTGATCCATTTGGAATGCACCAACATCCTTATCTTCTACCAAATTACCCTTAACACATCATCATTATCAGCATTAATCTGACTAAATCAAACACCAAATTAATTAAAAAAATCCAAACATAAAATGATGAAAGAAAAATTGATGCAAGACAATAATGTTGTATCATTTTATATGGTTGTGTGAGACCAAATATTGTAAGGAGAGAAAATGATGAAAGAGAATTTGCCACATGGAATGGCGCATGTATGCAAAAATAGGTGAAGATTTCATATAAAATGACTTGAGAAAATATGTGTCAATTTATTCGGCATATCATTTTTGTCTATCTGAAACATAATTATTTCGATAAATAATTTGAAAATAAGATTTATTTGATAAAATAGATTATTTAAAAGAAAAATCAAATATTGTACAATTTTTTTAAAGAAAAATGTTCATAAGAAAAAAATGTATGTTGACAAAAATGAAAATAGTGATGGCATTTTGGTAATTTAGAGGTTTGTAAGAAGACGAAGAACGAGATAGTTTCGAACTCGCAATTCAGAAGCAAAACATTGCGAGATCGGTGAAAGCGGAAGAAACTAGGTGAAGGTCGAGAAATGGCGTCAGGATGGGGAATCACCGGAAACAAAGGTCGATGCTACGATTTCTGGATCGATTTCAGCGAGTGTATGTCTACCTGCAGAGAACCCAAAGACTGTACTCTCCTCCGTGAAGATTACCTCGAATGCCTCCACCATTCCAAAGAGGTACTTCTCTCTTCAATCCATTCCGTTTTTCGTTCTTTTACTTTTCACAATTTGTTCATCAATATCAATTTCGTATCCACTCGATTTCGTTTTACCAAACCCTAATTTCTAGCTATTCTATTCGCTTCCTTTGCAAACCCTATTGATTTCTCATTTTCGGCAATTGAATCCGTTATTTATCATTCCGATGAATAATAGTTTATGATGTGTTTTAGATCTTGAGGAAGATACAACTGTTCAGAGTGTTTAATCTAGGATTTGATAGCCACAGCAGAAAATGTAGACGAATTCAGTGTTTAAGAATTAGGACTAATGTGAAAAAAGGAATTCCTAACCCTAATTGGAATATTAAATCACTAAAAAAAATATCTTTAGGAAAATCATGAATGAGATATGATACATTCGGCCATTGCTTACTATTTGTTGTGTAATATAATTTTCTGTGCTGGGGAATGTAGCTCAAAAGCCTCACTCAAACTAGTTATATCCGATTTTTTTAATTATTATTTTTGCATAAGAATCGTATTTGCTTTCGTTCAAAGAAGCACTTATATTCTGTTAGCTGGAGATCAGTTACACGGTAACACCCTATTTTAATCTGTTTTTCGTGCATATTGTCTAGTTTGTTTGATTTTTTTTCTGGTGTGAATTGGCTTCTTGCTTGTTGAAGCTTTTCAACTGAGCTATGAATTTCATTACTAACTTGCACCATAAAAGCCCGCACAAATTTATATGTACCACTTTTGAAAAAATTGATGAGGGGTTAAGCGTGAAGCTATTATTTGAAAGACACGTTGTCTTGTAAGATAATTATCACAAGGTTTTGTTTTTTTAAGTGCTCGTTGAAAAGTATATCCATACTAACTTTAAAGTGTGAAAGGGATATCATGAGACAAATGGATTCAGTATACAAGTGTGATGCTGTTGAATGACTAAAAATATATGGTGATAATATACATAATTTACTAATGCGTCGCTGATCTAATCACCCCCAGTCACTCTATTTGACCCATGATTGTCACTAACAAACAATGTTGTTAAATAGCTGTTTTTAACAATCCACTATATTCAACTATCAGCAGTTGACAACACGTTTAACAAATGAAACCATCGTAAGTAGAATTTACCCACATATTTGAGGCTAATACCAATCCTCCGTACATTAGCATCTTCTTGTTGCTTCTCTTGGAAATGTGAAACCTTGATGAGAAAAATCCTAGTGTAGCCCATATATTAGACATGGGATTATGGGAAGTACAATAGTTACATGGGTATAATTAAAAGAGTGGATCCTCTTCTCAAAATACGTGCTCTCCACTTGAAAAGAGTAAAAACATTTTTTACTCATATCTAATTCTTTTTCTTCCTTTGTTTTTTCTCCAAAATACAGGGGGAGAAAGTTTTATATGCATCTCATATCTCCCCTCTCAACATCTCCCCTCCTATTTTCTATTGAAAGAAACATAGAATAAAGGTGTGTTTGACGACTTTAGCAAATTTTGTCTACGCCATGTAGCAATCATAGCTTAACGGTTATAATTTAACCTATGCTCCATTTTAGTCTATCACACTCAACCACTGAAAACAATGTAGGGTTTGTGCTGATTTGTTGGGATTTATTGGTAAACAGAGGATGGGGTGGGAAAAATAACAAGCAATGTTGTGGTCAAAGATACAGAAAAATAGATACATTGTGGTCAATTTATAAAGCTTATTGGATAAAAACAATCAGAATTAACCAACTAACTTCCAAACCAAGTTACCCACTAACAAAATTAACATCCTGTAACAGGACTTTTTCTATTCTTACGGGCTTCTTTTCATTCCCATCTACAGCAACCTTGATTTGGCAAGAGAGCACAATTTTGTACTCAACAGAATTAGACTACGGATTTTAGTGAACATTTAATTACAGCTAGACCTTAAATGTTTGATTTAACAATAGATATTTTAAGCTTCTAGAGTTATGTCTTCTCTTGCTCTGATAACATATTTTATTTATATTTCATTTTATAGTCTATGGAGCATCAGTTTTTACTTGTTTCATATTTTGCACACCTTTGTGGATAAAATTAAGGTGTGTATCAAGCCTTGTTTCACGCACATTAGAAAACTATATATAGCACTAGCTCTTTTTATGCAACTTCGGGTAAAGGTGGGTAAAACAAATCTTAATGAGTAGCTGAGTTACAGTATGACGTTTTGTCTTGTCTATATGATATGATGACCCGTGTTTACCACCATCAGTTTTGAGGCACAAGCAGTGATTCTTGTGAGAGTTGAGTGTCTGTTCAGGATTTAGATTAAGGAGAGTTGACCAAGATAAGAAGGCTTGGAGAAGAGGGCATTACGTGTGAGAGAAAAGACCGTTCTTTATTATATTACCCAGTGTATTTTCATATTTATCAATTTATTATGTCTGTTTGTTTAATTGCCATATAAATTACTGATGTTGATTTTGTTCCATACTCCAGTTCCAACGAAGAAACCGAATTTACAAGGAGGAGCAACGCAAACTAAGAGCTGCTGCCAGGAAAGGTCAAGAAGATGGGGTTGTTAGTGAACATCATTAGCATTCATAATTAACTGTCAATTTAAGCTTCAGAACAATACTTAAATAAAACGTTTGTAATTTTGCTTGGATCGGTATTCCTGCATGTTGTGTGAGCCCTTATTTTTATAACTTTGGCGGGACGGGCTTTTTTTCCCTGTGCAATAATTCGGAGGTCAACTTGACACTGAACTTGCTGAGTGAATTTGGTTCTTTTCTTTTGCTAATCTGCTTTGGGTTAAAGGATTGAAATCCACGAAATGAAAAAGAATCAACAGATTAAAATTGAAATATTGCGTATTTATTCAGTAAATTTTGGCTTTTTGTGATCTTGAGTTTTCAAATTTATCCTTGTTGGGTCTTGTGTTTTTTTTTTTATAATAAAAATTATCCAGATAGTGGGTGTACTTTGCTTTTAGCCTTTTACCGTGTAAAGGGTACTTTGAAGTGCACGGTAAAAAAATGATAAATGTTAGAAGGTGTAATTTAGTGTTTTAGTAAGAAAGTTGTATTCGACATACATGTGATAGACAACACAGTTGAAGTAAGTTAAGTAAAAGTAAGCTGAATTGTATTTTGGCTGTCTATATATATATTAATGATTTGGTTGTCTATATATACAGATGATGATGAAAATTTAAGTAACATGTAAATCTAAGTAACAAAATTTTCACTTGAGTATTTATTTTCACAACATAGTTTCTCTCTTTTTTATTTTATTTTTTAAATCCTAACTATTTTAATAAATTGGTATCAATGAGTTCGGTTGCGATTAAAAGTGAATATGTAATGATAAATAGAAACACAACATCAATGCAATTTTTAGTGAATCTATCATTTTTTAAAGGTGAGAACTATGAACGGTGGGTTGCGTAAATGAATTTCATCTTCAAGTTTTAAGATGTAGTGAAATCGTTAGTGATGGAGTACTTGCATTGGAAGCGAATGTAAATGATGTTTAGAATGTTACACATAAGGAACAAATGAAGAAAGATGTAAAAGCTCTTTTCTTGATTCACCGGCGTGTGGATCCAAATGTGTTCAAGAAGATCATTGAAGAAGAAACATTCAAAGGAACGTGGGACAAGTTAAAGAGTTTACGGTGGAGATGAAAAACTGAAGAAGGTGAAATTGCAGACGTTGAGAAAGTAATTTGAGATAACATAAATGAAATAAGATTAATGGGTTGCTGATTTATTCTCAAGATTAGTGTTACTCACGAGTCAGATGAAGGTGTGTGTGAATTGATCAATGATTTACAGAAGATTAAAAACAGATTGAGATATATGACTAGGGGTGAGAATAGGCTGGACCGAGCTAGGCTTTGCCAAGCCTAAGTCTGGCCTACTAAAAAATTCTAAGCCTAAGCATGGCCTGTAGCCTATCAAAGGCTTATGTTTTGGCCTGAGTCTGACCTTTTTGAAGGTCTGATTGACCTATTAGCCTACTTAAAAACATATATTTGTCAATAAGAAATTCAATAAATGTTTAAATAGACTGAAGAATCAAAAGTATAATGAGACTAAATGTTTGTTTCCATTGAATTATATGAGCTTACCTAATAGTATAAATTTTGTGAGATGATTTTTTTGAGAGAACTTATGAAAACACTTTATAACATCATTCATAGGATTTCTTTCAACTTATTTTCATAAGTTCTTAAAAATAACTACGTTTTACTCTTGTATTTTAATATAAAGAATAAAATACAATATAAAAAAAATCATCATATTTAATAAATAGGCCGACCTGATAGGCTTATAAGGCTTTTTCTATGGTCTGCGGTCTATCATATTTAACTAAGTAGGCTTATAAAAAAGCCTAGGCCTTTTCTATTTAAAAAAAAAAGTCTGGCCTGGCCTTGGCCTATGTAGGCTAGGTCTTAGACCCCTGTTAGTTGGCCTGGTCTATTCCCACCCCTATCTATGAATGATTGTAAATTTTGATTATATTGTGGTGTGTATTAAAGAGTTCAAGAACCTAGTTGAGATGAAGTTAGAAGAACTTCAAGCTTCATTAGAGACTCATGAGATAAGACTGAAGTCGAGGAACTCAGAAAGAGAGAAGGTGGTTAAACACGCATTGCAAGCAAGATTCATCAAGAAGTCAAGAAAAGAAAATTTGAAGCAAAGAAAGAATTTTGCAAATGATGAAAAGTCAAGCAAGAATTCAAAGAATCATTGTTATTCAATCAAGAAAGGCATGAGCAATAAGTAGTCGAGGAAGAAAGTTGACATGAAGGAGGAAAATGTTACAATTGGCAAGGATTTGGTCATTATTCTTGAGATTGTTGGAGAAAGAAGGAATCAAGAGCAAAAGATAATGAAGAAGTGAAATATGCACACGTTAGAGAAAATGACTATGATGATATGCTACTCATGGCCAATACTCATTGAGAGATGAACAAACCAATATTTATGTGTTACCTGGATTCAAGATGCAATAACCACATGACTGGCAATACAAACTAGTTCACCAAGTTAGATGAATCAGTTGAGAAAGTGACTAGGTTTGCAAAGGGAAGACATGCCACATTCAGTGGAAAAGGCAACATAGTTGTGGTGAGAATAGACAAACAGAAGGTTTGTATTACTGCTGTATTATATGCACCTTCGATGACAAGTAATTTGATAAGCATAAGTAAATTACTTCCCAAATGGTATAACAGGAAGGTGGAAGAAAATTAAATGAAAGTGTATGATGGTGAAGGAAAGATGATTCTGAAGGCACCATTGGCAAACAACAAAACTTTCAAAGTATAGATCAACATAGTTGATCATTAATAGCTTGCTTCGAATGTTGTTGAATACAAGAAATGGTTATGGCATCACAAGTATGGACACCTAAACTTCATAGGTCTATGTATGCTCAACCAGAAGAAGATGGTGTATGGATTACCTAAAGTAAAAGAACCAAGTAAAGTGTGTGAGGAATGTTGCAAAGCAAAACAGACTACGGTAGCACTCAAACATAACATGTTCATGAAGTCGAAAGAAAAGTTGGAGCTTGTTCATTCTGACATGTGTAGATGTTTTGAAGTAAGTTCGAATGGAGGTAATATATTTCCTAACCTTCATAGATGAATTCACTAGATATGTGTGAATTTATCTTATCGAAAGGAAGAATGACGTATTCACACAGTTCAAAAAATTTAAGTTGCATGTCGAGAAACAAAGCAAGTTAAAGAAACTGAGAACTGGTGGTAAAGGTGAATAGACCTCTAGAGAATTTGCAAGATTTTGCAACGAGGAAAGTATAAAGCATGAGGTCTGATGTGTGTTTTTCGCAAGTGTACGAACACGTCAGAGTAATATAAAAGATTGTCGAATCCACAGAGACCAAGTGTCAATCTATCGTACCTGTTGTTATGGTGTGTATCTAAGGCAACTGAATATAATGGTTTTAAGAAGTGCGCAATGGTAAATAAAATGGTAATTTTAAAAAATTAATAACGACAGGCTCGAATGTAATTCACATAATCAATTGATAGTCTGATACTTGTTAATAGAACTACTTATGGGCAATGTTTTCTACTTTGAAAAGAACTAATTTAACAGGAATTGTCGCTTTCGCGTATTCAGAACCGAGTTGTACTCTCTAATCAACCCCTCCTATTGTCACGGATAAAAAGGTGCGTACTGCGTTAGAGTAGTAAACCTATTTTTAAGAAATATAGTATCTTAACTAAGTTGAAAAGTACTTTAACTTGGATTTCTTAGCAAAAAGAGGTTCTCACGAACCAGACTCTAAACTTCTTAACGCGTCCGAAAATCGTTTTAAAATCCCTTTTCTTTTTAATCTAAAAACTCCTAATGAACTAGACAAAGCGCTTTTGGCTGTTTTTGAAATAGTTAAAAACAATTAAACTTATATTGAAAGTTAAAATAGCCCTTAAGTGTTTCTACGAACAATTGTACGAATTACAGGTTCAATTACGATCCTTACATTCTAACCTTTATGGATTTAGTTAGACATGGTAAAGTAAAAGTTCTTTTTATTATTTTTCATAAAAGTATTTAGTGCGAGTGCAGAAAGTAAATAAAAGTAGTGTGAGTGCGGAAAGTAAATAAAAGTAGTGCGAGTGCGAGAAATAAAGGTATTTAAAGCGAGTGCGAGAAATAAAAGTAAAGTAAAGCGAGTGCGGAAATAAAGTAAAGTAAAGTGCGAGTGCGAATAATAACTAAAGTAAAGCAATGCGGAAAGATAAAATACAAACTGGAATTAAAATGGCGGCAGGATTAACTTCCTCCCAGAGTGCTCCAAAACTCGATCACACAGACGTATACAGACTCGATCACTCGATTGTAGTAACACCCTGATGTGAAGTGATTACTACTTTAAAATTGATATATGCCTAAGAGATTCTAAGTTTGGATGATAAAAACGAAATTCTAAAGTCCTATTTATAGGCAAACATTAAGTGAGAAAAGACCAGGATGCCCCCCTCCACTAAAAAGTGGAGGGAAACATTTTTGCCTTGTGGCGCCCGCCATGAGTGTATTTTGGTGGAGAAAGTGGGGAACATGGGCATAGGCAGTTGTGGAGTGGTCTTGAGACGTGGCCATGTCATGGCTGACCCCATGGCGCCAGCCATGGTGGATGTCGTAAGTGTAAAAAGCTGAATTTCTTGGTTTTCGTCCGTTTCAACTCCTTTTTCGCTCCTTTTCTTGATTTAGGCCCCGATTACATAGAAAACCTGAAAATAAAGAAAAACAAAGTAATAACATAACAAAATAACAATAAAAAATAAGAATGCATGCGAAATCGGAGTCAGAAATATGGTGAAATTTAGTGTTATCAAATCCTCTCACACTTAGACCTTTGTTTGTCCTCAAGCAAACATTTAAAGCTCAAAAATGAAGAAAACTGGTGTCAACATGTGATTTGGGCTAAGAGGGATTCTAAGTTCAAGTCAGGATGCAGTGACAGATACTAACTAAGTGAACCAAGGGTACCATAATAACACAGACACAGACTTCAATCATATATTAATCACCCCATGTCATCCCATAATACTTAGGCCTATTTTCTCATATTTATTTTGGATCCTTTTCATTCATGCGCAATCACATTAAGCTCGTTATTTGTACATGTTTCATAGTAGAGTGACCGGTTAGTGATTCTGATCCAAAACATAGGGTTTCTGGCACATAAGCATGTGTAAACCCGTTTTATTTGACCTAAATGTAGTTGCGGGGGATCGAATCGTAATCCGCCATACCAAGTTCAGTGTCAGATACCTCTGAACCAACTAACAATAGGTGACTGCAATTTTTTTCTTTTTGTGGCAAAAAAAATTTTCTTCTCTTTTTCGGTTTAAATGACTTTGTGAGGATCACCTATCCCAGAGTTTGCCTTTTTCTTTTTTATTAGCACTGGATCATTCACTTATGTTCATCGGCCCCCTACGTAGAGCATGCTTAGGCCGGAGCTGACTGTTAGAATAAACTACTTAGGACAATTTTTGAATGATAATAAAGGCCATGGTGTGCGGGGTTTATGAGTGATTCCTATATTCAAGAGGTTTATGGTGCTAAAATGGTACTGATGTTTCAAAAAGTTGACCTAAGTCACCACATCCTAATCCAAACCTGTCTCAAAGCCCAAAAAACATGTGAAACAACATTGTTTTCTTTTAAATTTTTTTTGGTAAGGCTAAGGAAATGGGAAAAATGAGGATGTACTAAAGATACACTATACTAGTGACTCGTCAGACTTATGCATTATCTAAGAAAAGTTAAACTAAATAACTTACTGAAAAGGAAAATAACAGAAAGCAAATAAATAACTAGAAAGGGAAATGACAGAAAGCAATAAAATCCCCTCCCACACTTAAATCGAACATTGTCCCCAATGTTTCAAAATAAGATGAGGAGAGTGACCTGGAAAACTACTGCGGAGGAGCACTGGTGCCCTCGCTGTCCTGTTGTGATGGTCTGGAACGACGGAATCTACTGCACTGTTGGTCCCTCCGGTCAAGTCGTGTTGATAAGGCAGCCTGGGCACCCCAGACCTCTCGAAGGTTACCTAAGATGGAACCCTGAGTGGCCTCCATAAGTTGGTGGTGTCGGCGGTTGACTTCTCGCTGACGGGCCTGCTTTGATGTGATGTCGGTCAAGGCGCGACAAACGTTACTGTAAGCACGATCCGAAACCAATCGTGATTTTTGCATGAAGCTCATGTTGTCTGTCATTTGTTGTGAAATAGTAGAGAGTAGGCTGTCTCGCCTTTCCTCTCTAGCCGTCATATCACACCACATTTCCTCAGTGACATAGAATCTAGGAGCAGCACTTGCAACAGAGTTAGAGGAAGATGGTGCGGTGTGTGACTGTGACGGGTGATGGGGGGACACGTGAGGTACGGGATAATGTTCTCTCCGATCATATTCTTCATCAGTGTCATGTGCCTCCCCATCAGGAATATTAGGAGGAAGTGGACCCAAAACAGGTGGAACATTCAGATCATAGGTCCAGTTCCTTTCATTACGTACATCGATACGTCTACTGCAAGGTAAATCAACAGATGGGATAACTACCCCATGAACCATCAACTCATAACCACATGCTCTCCTCGTTCGACATAATTTCATGTCTTTTAGAAATTTTAAATTAATTGTGCGAGGAGGTAGTGGTTCAAGTGTAGTTATCTCATTGTTCAGGTCAAGAGCCCAAGACGTAACAAGTCCTCCAAAAACAATCGATCCTGTTTTATTAATAGTTAAAGCCATGTGTGCAAGCATAAACAGGACCGGATTGATATGAGTATTAGTGAGGCATCCTTGCAAAAATAAGAGCTCTTTAGCGTTTATCTTATTTGGACTCTCCCGGCCAAAAATAGTACATGCCAAAAGATATTTGAAAACTCTTATGGTCGGGTTATGGATGGTCGACGCAAGTATTCCTTCAAAAGAATTTATTGAAGTACTTGACAGCATCTTCCGGAAGGAAAATACCTCGGCCGACCATTCTGCATCCAAAGGTGCCTCACATATAGCACCTTCCCTATGAGGGATTCCTAACAAGCCTGTTAGTTCGTCGGTACTGTATTCGTATTCAATTCCAAACAGTCTAAAATTAACAGTACCGACTGTGCTAGCAGTGTTAGGACTGACAATGTATATCAATGAACTTAAAAACTCAACTGTCAACCTCTCATAGGTAGGTTCCTGATTAGCAAAAATATTATGCAAGCTTAGAAAATCTAATAAATGAAAAACACTATGATATAGACCCAAAGAGTAAAGACAGTTATCATCGACATACCTAGTCGAGAGAATTTCTCGACTCTGAAGCCTTTGAATAATTTTCCTTTGCCTATCTCCCGGTCTTCCATCGCGAAGAATTGCTCCTTGAGAAGTGAAAAGTGATGAAGAATGGTTTATGTGAGAAATGGTAAAGGTTGGATTTTTATGGTTTGTGGTGTATGAAAATAAAAATGGATTTTGGATGGGTTTTATAGATGGTGAATGTTTTGGAAATGTGGGAGCTTTAATGGGGTTCAATGGGGTTTTTGGAAGTTGGAAAAATGGGTTTTGGAAGTTTGAAGGTGTGAAAATGGTGGGGAAGAAGAATCAACCCCGAAATAGGGTAGGACGGTGTGGAGCCCGCCATAAGGCTATTTTGCCTTTGGGCCTTGAAATTTTCAATTCTTCTTTTGGGCCTTTTGTACCTTCGGTCTTCGGGGGGTCCGAATAGCGTTTTCTTTTTTCTTCTAAGGCATGAAGCTTGCATATTTTTTTATGAAGACAAAAATGAAAATATTTTTGTCTTTATATATATTTTTTCTTTATTCGACATAAAATAAAATAAAACAAAACAAAACAAAAGAGAAAAATGAGATTAGTGCATGAAATAATATATAAGATAAAATCAAAGTACATGAAAAAAATGTAATATATGCGATAATATAAAATATGTCTGGAGATGCGAGAAATAAAATAAAGCATGAAAAATTAAATACTAGAGTAATAATATCAATGTATAATGATCATGTGGTAGGCCTCGCTTCCTGGTTCGATCCCCGAATCTCAGTTATCTCCCTCTGAAACTCTTCAATCTCCTGATATAGAGCATCGGCCTCTGAGGCATGAGTGAGATCAGATACTTCGATATGTAATGCCAAGTTCGCTACTCCTGCTTGAGCAGGGCAGTCTCCTTGCGGAGCTCATAAATCTGGGTCTGTAGATCAGGCGGCTGCAAAGACATATTGTTAGACATAATAGTGATTCGGGGAGAAAGAGGTGTAGGAGTGTACTCAGCGGCGGGAGGTGATTTTGGCTCTTCGACAGTCTCTCCATAACCCTCTAAAGCATAACTCCAATTAGCAGGGTTGTGGACGCTGGTCATCAGCGGGTCTGGTGGGGTAAAGTAATGTATCACTTCGTCGTCGATCAGTAATCTAAACGTGTTGGGCACAAAAGAGGCCCTCCTCATCAATCCTCTGTCAAGACAAAAGTCAACATCCAGGGTGGTGTAGCAGTAGAAGGTCCTGAGGTGCAATAATTTGCGAGACAAACCCAATGCAGTAGCAATCTATGTAACAATCCCACCGACGTGTATAATGCCTACAAATGACCTGGCGACACTGGCAAGGCCCTTCAACAGAAAGTTTCCACAAGCAACTGGGCGTGACTGAGTCGCACAAAACAGTAGGAAAATCTCCTCTTCACTCAGCAAAGTCTCTGTATCTGGAAAACCGAGGAAAGAGTGTGCTAGAATCATCTGGAAGTACCTTAACGCAGGGTTGTGGATTACCTGAGAAAACTGAGTGGAAGGATCTTGGCTCCCTCCACCTGAGATGTTAGACCAAAACTTTTACACTTATCTGCTCATAAAATACCTCATCGGTGTCTCTGGAATAGCATCAGGAGTAGTATGAAAACCTAGTAAATCACCAAACTCTTTGTGAGAGAAGGAGTAGTCAGTCCCGAACAACCTGAAAACAGCATGTCCATCGAGTCCAGCCCAAAGATCATAGTCAAACGAGCTGAGGAACTCTAGAGTCAAGTTCCTGTAAGTGTTTTTCATATCGTCGAACAGGTCCCACTGGAGTTGGTGGCATAAGAATATGACGCTTGGCTCTATCCCCAAGGCATCCATGCAATCTTGGTCTGGGTACCTGGTAGGTGCCATAGGGCGTCTCATGTGGACATAATAACGCTCTCTCTGTGCGTCGTCTCTGAAGGCCACGTGCATGTCATCGGGGTTCTGCATTCTGTACAAGGTTAGCAAACAAGGGTCCTGAAATCACATAAAACATTCAATCGTTAGTCCTGATAGAATAATAAAGTAAACAAATTTAAAATAAAGTAAAAATAAATAAAAAGTAAGTAAGATAAGAAAACCATGGGTTGCCTCCCATGCAGCGCTTTTTTAACGTCATTAGCTCGACGACCGGATTTTACACATCATTCGAAGGATATGGTGGATCACTCAGAGTATGGCAGGTGTATGTGGTTGGGATGTCACCTCCTTCGTAGGGCTTCAACATCTGTCCATTGACGATGAACGGTTTACATGTTTGGTTCTTGATTTCAATAGCACCAGATCTTAGAATCTTAGATACTTCGAAAGGGCCAGTCCATCTCGAACGAAGCTTCCCTGGAAAAAGTTGTAACCTAGAATCGAACAGGAGAACAGGATCGCCTATTTTGAAGTCTTTTCTTATGATTCTTTTGTCATGCCAAGCTTTTGTTCTTTCTTTGTATATGTTGCACCCCAAAATTTTCCCTCACCTAGACAAGACATTGTGTACTAAGGTGTCCCAAGAGGTTCACAAGGTTCACAAGGTATCTCAAGAGGTTCACAAGGTTCACAATTAGTCAGAAAGCTTGGAAGTTCCCTCAACAAAGCATCCTCATACGCAATGCACCCTAAACTAGGGTTTTGAGTTTCATCAGGCTAAATGGAATTACAAGGCTTCAAGTAAGCTTCATAACATCCTATATGTCTTCAAGAATCCCTATGTCAAGTTTCAAGGCTTTCCCAAAAGGTTTGCTCAGTCAAATGATCAGATAGGCTAAAATCAGTCAAAGCAGTTAAAAAGTCAAACTGAGGTCAATTATGGTCAAACCAAAGTCAAACTTCATGATATTTTGCCAACATCAAGTATATGAAGTAAAATTCATCATTTTATCAATGGTTGATCATGATTCATCAAGGAGATTTCAGATCATTAAGAATCAGGAGTTTCTAAATTAAGGTTTTCATAGGAAAAGTCAACTGAACTTTGACCAACCATAACTTTCACAGGCTTCATCAAAAATTTCCCATCCAAATCTCATTTTGAAGGAAATTGAATTCTCTACAACTTTGTGTCTCACAAGCCAAGCCCAAAAATGCTTCATTTGGAAGGTATGGGCTAAGACATTATAGGTCATTTTAAAAGTCAACAAAAAGTTAACATCTTCTGAAGGGCATAACTTGAAAATGGTAAAGGATATGGATATGAGACCAAAGAGGTTGGTTATAGGACTCTCTAAGCTTTCCAAAATATCCAAGAACACCTTCATATCCTTAAAATTGAGGGATTTGTGCCTTTGCAAAGTTGAGAAATTTTTGGGAGGTATGTGAAGCAAATGAAGTCTTAAAACTAATTTTTACCAAATGGGCCTACCAAATTCCAATCCAATCTCAAGGATAAGGTCATACACGACCCATTGACTATTTTTTCCATATTTTTATTTTTTATATTTTATTATTTTGGATTTTATTTAATAAAATTCAATTTTAATGAAAATAAAATACAAAAAGTCAATTTAAAAATATGATTTTGGTTCTAGAATGATTGAAATATCATTTAAAGTTGATTGAGAGGATCAAATTTCGTGTAAAGTATCTAAGGCATGAAAATATTTGATTTTTCTCACTTTTGGAATCATATCTTTCTTCATGATCAAGATATCCAAAAAGCCCAAAGAAGAGATTGGTTTTTGACCTAATTTGCTTCCATTATATGTATACAAGTAATCACAAGCATGAGGACACGATTTGGCAGCCTCCAAGAACACTTTTCACATTCAAATTTTTTTACAAAAAATTCAATTTTCGGTTTCTTATTTGCAGGTTGAATTAAGGTAATCTAATGACCTATACATGATCCTTGAGGACTCTTGATACTACCCACATAATCATAAGCATTTAAAACTCTATATATCATTGAAACCGAATCGGTTTTATATCAAATTTAATTTTTTTCGATTCATAAATTTAACGCGTGATTAATCGATTTTGAGCTTGTAATATTGTTTGTTGAATGATGTAGATGGATTCTGGGTGGTTTGTTATGAGTTTCGATGCAGGTTTGGAGTTCCACCATTGTTAGGGTTTGGGGTTTCAAAATAGGGGTTCTTGATTTAGGGCGTCTAAACCTATTTTGAGGGCATGATTGGACTGTATGTGACTTGGTGATTGTTATTATATGATTAATTTGATAAAATAGTGCAGGTTACATGGTATTTGAGAAGACGATTATTTCATGCGAAAAAACACGCAAGAAGATTCATAGGAAAATTCGCAGGAATTTTCGCAAGAAAACCTGCGAAATTCCAAGGAAGAAGATGATGAAAATTGGCGCTGAAAATTGAAATTCAAAAACCTGTTTTATCTTATAATGTTTTATTGTGGATTATAAGTTGAACACGCCCCATGTGGCTCAGCTGGTTTGAGTGTTTGTGTGTGATTGTAATGGTCCTGGGTTCGAATCCCCCCAGGCCATTTTGTTTTTTTTGCATTTTATTTAATTTTTACAGGTTTATAATAAAAGGATTACTACTCATATCATAAACGCCAAGACACGCATGACTTGGTGGTAGTATTGTTGGATTAGAGGATGGGAAGCCTAGGGCCTGGGTTCGAATCCCAGCCCCAGGTATGTTATTTTTCTTCAAATATTTTGTGTTTTTATTTTATATTTACTTAGTTTATTTAACTTCTTAAAAAAATAATTTCTAAACAAATATTTATAATATTTTATTTTATAAAAACTTATATTTTAAAATTCAGAATTTATTTTCTTAAAATCAAATTGTTTATATTTATTTTATAATGTATTTATATCTATTATTATTATTGTATATATTTTTTGTAAATAAATTAATTAGGTTTAGATTAATAATCAAAACCCTAATTTAGCTAACCCTAATTTTCATAACCCTAACCCTAATTTTTCTTAACTTTAATATTTAACCTAATTCTTTATAAACTATAATTAATCATTAATTTTTTTAAAAATATGTGAATAATTTATAGTTTATTATTAAAACCTATTTTCTTAATTAAATCTAAAAAATCCTTTCTAATATTAATCTGTCTTGCTAATTTCTTATTTCTTGTATTTTTATTTTCTCTAACCTTTATTCTTATTTTTTTATTACTACTAACATTTTAATTATTGCTTATTTATTATATTTATTATTTCTATTATTATTTCTCGATTATATTGTATTTGTCCCGAAGCATTGTAATATCTTAGGTTTATATTTTTTGCTTTATTTTTATCATGAATATATTTACTGTGTGGTTAGTAATTCTAGGGTGTGAATAACATACTTGTAATTAAAATTAACTTAGAATAATTAACTTAAATAAGATAAATATTTAAATACGAACACGCACACACGTAAGTCGATCTTTGATCGCCATCTTGCACTTCCTAGGATTGCCTCTCAGTTGCCTTATACAAAAGGTCAAGTAAGGTGTCTTAAGCAAAGTCCCTTCACAAATATCATCAAGTCCCTTCATTCTATAAGATCAAGTCCCTTCGAGGTTGCCTACGATAAATGATCTTGTCCCTTCGAATAAAAGATGATAAGTCCCTACGAATTGCTAAAGACATCATACAGTTGCCTATATTCAGATGTCCCTACACATGTCCCTTAAACGTCCAAGGTAATGACTACCTATTCCTTAATAATGGGGATAGTCTTATCATTGAAAGAACATAAGAACAATAAAGATTTAATATAGGGTAGGTTCCTCTTAGTTATTTGCTCACACCTTTCAAAATGCTCTTCACACCACACTTTTCAAACAAATTTTCAAAATAAGGCTTTGTATACATTCATACGAGGATCATTACTAAGTACTTAGAAAGTTTCTAATCACACACTACATCTTTTTCAAAACAATTCAAAGTGAGCTAAGTAACTAAGAGCCCATAGATAACCATGGATATAAAGGGTGCTAACACCTTCCCTTTATATAACCTACCCTCCGAACTCAAAATCTTTTAAGGTCTTTCCTGTTCTTTTATGTCCTTTCCTTATGGATAAAATAAAAGTCGGTGGCGACTCTTGCTATCTGCAACATTTATAGAAAGTCAGTTCTCCCAGCGTGTTACAGAACTGGCGACTCTGCTGGGGATTATATAAAAGAGGGGTACCCTTAGGAATTAGATCACTTTAAATTGTTTGCTTTGTTTGCTTTATATTACTTGTTGGGCTTTATGTGTGAAAGATCCTAACCCGGATCTAGTGTACCCTAGGTAAATGGCAATAGACCAAGGAAACTGTACGATGTATACCGATATGGTTGATCTAGTGGCCATAGTTAGTGTGACTTCTTGGTTGGTGCTTATGTTCCTTAAGTAAGTTAAGGATAATATGGGGCTGCCATATGTTGTCAATACACTAACTAACTTTTAGAACCCTAGTTATCCCATCTTGGCCTTTAGAAAGTAGTGAGATAGCCGGCTTTGGTCAAGACTGAAGTTGGTTGATACTCGATACTACGCTCATTGAGATCCTAAACTTGGAGGGTTTTGGTTGGCAAGTAAGTTGCCTACTGAACAACCACCCTTGGGAAGGATCAATGATATTGAGATCCCTTAGAACCTGGTTACTTTTGTAGGACAGGATGAACCAACTAAACTTCAGGGGAGGGTACTTACCTTTAAACCTCGTGCAAGCCTTCAAACCTAGGGCTATTGTGTGACTTGTTTGTGTGTGCCACATGTTTGTGATTGAGCATAACATCATAGCATCATCATGCATCATAAGCATAGCATTTTCACTAACCATTTCAAGGACCAAAGGATTTATCTTTGTTCTTTGTTGCAGGTCATGGCTTCTGCTCGTAGGAATACTATTCGGGTCAACTTTGTAGGAATACCTCCTAAGCTTAAGGAATTGGTCTCTCAAGTTTCTGAAAACTCCTAATTCATCAAGAGACATGGTTACCTACTGGATCTAGTCACTTCAGGGTTCAATGAAGACATGATGAGTGTTCTGTTTCAGTTCTTTGACCCTAAACATCATTATTTCACATTCCCCTACTATCAGCTAGTTCCTACAATGGAAGAGTTCTCCAAGCTACTGGGTATACCTATCCTTGATCAGAGACCTTTCGCAGGCTTAGAGAAAGAGCCTAAACCTGAAGTCATTGTTGCAGCCCTACATTTGAAGAAATCAGACATTGTCCTAGAAACGAGAAGCGGAGTTAAGGGTATTCTTGCTAAGGTATTGATGGAGAGAGCTCAAGTGTTCCTGAAGGCTATGAGTTATGATGCTTTTGAGGAAATCTTAGCCCTATTAATCTATGGCCTAGTGTTGTTCCCTAATCCAGATCAGTTCATAGACATACACGCCATCAACATATTTCTGACTCGCAATCCAGTGCCTACATTACTTGGAGACATCTTACACTCTCTTCATACCCATACTACGAAGGCACGAGGAACTCTGATGTGTTGTATACCTCTATTGTCTAGGTGGTTTATTTCTCACCTTCCTCGATCAGTGATGAAGAATGAACAAGGGTTCAGGTGGTCTAAGAGGATTATGTCACTGTCTCATTCAGATATTCATTGGTGTTCTCGAACTATGGAGAATGTTACTATCATCGACCGGTGTGGGGAGTTCCCTAATGTGTCACTCCTTGGCATAAGAGGGGGCATTACTTACAACCCTTCTTTAGCTCTACGTCAGTTTGGTTATGCTCAGAGTAATGGTCCCCATGACATGCTTATTCAAGGTATTATGTTCGATTACGACAATGATCTGCAAGGTTACCATCAAAGGTTCATACGAGCTTGGGGTAAAGTTAACAAGGTTGACAACAAGACTCTGGAACCAAAGTACTCCATTCATATAGAACCTTACCTCAGATGGGTGTGATCTAGTGCTCAGACTCTTATGATGCCATATCCTGCTATCCTGCCAGTTACCATGGAGCCTATTGCTGAAGGAGATACTCCTTATATCATCCCTCATCCAGACATGCCCACTGACATGGAAGAGTTACAGAGCTCCTGGATCCAATTGAAAGAGCAAAGGGATACTTTTGAGACTCATTTAGAAGCTAGTCAAGAAAGAATCCTGGAGCTAACAAGACAACTTAATGAGGAGCAGAATCTCAACTCATACCTCAACACAAAGAGGAAACGTCCATGGGAGACTTAAAACCCCATCTTTGTATTCATTTCATTTTTGTTGTAAGCCCAAAAGGCAAACAAGTTTATTGCTTACTAATAAAAGTTTACTTTCTGGTTGTTTAAACAAATTTAAATCCTGCGGTCCTTGAAAACACTGCATATGAACATACCATATCATTGCATCACAGGTTTCTTATGAACAAGTATCTTATCTTCTCACTGTTTATTTCAGCAGAAATGGCTCTTGAATAGGCTGTTAAGGATCTTCAGGCTTAGAATGCACAATTGCAAGAGTTGATTCTGAACTTGTCCAAGGGACAAGATGAGCTGAAGACACTGCTGGCTAAGAAGAAGAAGAAGAAGAAGACTAGGAAATCTGGAGGCCTTATCAACCTGGGCAGAAGGTTCAGAGGTCATATCAAGACAAAGGAACAGATTGAGGATTCTGAGTCTGAGAATTCTGAGAAAGATGGAGGTAGTCTCCATGATATTGTGGGAGATTCTGATTCTGAGGCAAACTATTAACATGATCCTGTTAGTGAAGAGAAGTACAAGATGCTGGTAGACAGAATGAACGCTATGGAATTACAAAAGTCTTCTGGGCTTGATTTTGAAGATTTGAGTTTAGTTTTTGGAGTGGTTATACCTATTGGTTTCAAGGTTCCTGTTTTTGTGGTGTATGATGGTGTCTCATGTCCTAAGTTGCATTTAAGGTCCTATGTCCGAAGGATTCAACCACATACTACTGACAAGAAACTGTGGATTCATTTCTTCCAAGAAAGTTTATCTGGAGCTCAATTGGAATGGTACTATCAACTGGAAAGTGTCAATATTCGTGATTGGAATGATCTTGCTGAGGCCTTCTATAGGCAATACCAGTATAATGCTGATTTAGCACTTACTCGCATGCAGCTCCAAAGCATGTTTATGGGTGCTAAAAAGAGTTTCAAAGAGTATGCCCAAAAATGGAGAGACCTGGCTGGCAGAGTTCAACCTCCTCTGACTGACAGGGAGTTGGTGGATATGTTTATGAGTACGTTGAATGGTCCTTTCTATAGTCAGATCATTGGAAGCTCATCATCTGGTTTCACTGAGCTGATAATGACTGGAGAACGTGTAGAAAGTGGTATAAGAAGTGGTAAGATACAGGTGGGTGTCTCTTCATCAAGCACTGCTAAGAAGCCCCCTAGTGGGAAGAAGGAGTCTAATGTTGTGTATGGTCAACATAGTCGTAACAGGAGTCACCAATCTGTGGGAGCAGTTCATATCTCCAACCCTGTTCCTGCAGCACCAAAGCCACAACAGAGCAATCAACAAAAGCCTAGAAGATAGTTCACCAAGATCAACATGTCACTGGCCCAAGCCTTGCAACACATGTTTAAAGGGGAACTCATTACTTTGAGGGATCCTCCTCAGAATCCTAATACTTCCTCTCCTCGATACAATCCTAATGCAAGATGTGCATATCATTCTAATAGTCTGGGACATGACACCAACAACTGCTGGGTGTTGAAAAACAAGATTCAAGACATGATTGAAGCTGGGGAAATTGAATTTGACCCTCCTGGGACCCCAAATGTGATCACTGTTCTCATGCCCAATCATGAGAAGACTGTTAATGATGTTGATGAGGTTTCCTATGTTTCCTCAGTAGAAGATGTGACTACTCCTTTATCCATTATCAAGAAGAAGCTGGTGCAGGCTGGATTCTTTCCAGGTTGCAATGAAGACTGTTTTTATTGTGCCTATAAACCTGATAGTTGCTGGAAGTTGAAGGATGGTATCCAACGCCTCATGGACAATTACACTATATTGTTTGAGAGAACTCCTTCTGTGGAAAGTATGTGGGAACATCTGACTCGAAGTACGAAGCTTGAAGATGTAGCTATGGTTGATAAAGTGCCAGTGAAGATTACCTCCAAAGTCCCTGTCAGGATCACTTCTAAAGGTCTTGTCAAGATTACTGTTGAAGGCCTTGTGAAGACTGTTGCTGAAGCTAGGGTGGCTTCCATGACCATTACCATTCTCGGTCTTGTTCCTTATACTTCTGATAAAGCTATACCCTGGAATTACGGTTCTGATGTTTATATCCATGGTGTTAAACAGGAACCTTTGACTGATGCACCTATTTCTGATACTAGTTTGGATATTGATAATATTGCTGGATCTAGTAAGATCACCAGAAATGGAAGAATTTTCTCTCCTCAAGCTACCTCCAAAAGTGCAGCTATTCCAACTACTAACTCCGCTGCTGGGCCAAGTACTGATGCTCGGGGCAAGGGTCCTGTGATTGATCCGGTACAAGCTGAGGCACCAACTACTGAAAATCTTTCTAAACAGATGGAAGAAGTATTGAAGATCATTCGCAAGAGTGATTATGATATTGTTGACCAGTTGGGGAATACTCCCTCCAAAATCTCCATGTTATCTTTGCTGCTGTGTTCTGAGGCTCATGCTAAAGCCTTAATCAAGTTCTTAAAGACTGCTCATGTGCCAAATGAGATTTCTGTAGACCAATTTGAGAATTGTGTGGCACATCTGACTAGTGATAATGGGCTGGGCTTTTCTGATGCTGATTTGACTCCTACCAAGAGAAACCATAACAGAGCTCTGCATATCTCCATTGAATGTAGAGGCACTGCCTTGTCTCATGTTCTGGTGGACAATGGTTCTTCATTAAATGTACTCCCTAAAGAGGTCCTGGACAAGCTCAGTCCTGAAGATGTTGTGTTAAGGCCAAGTAATATGGTGGTAAGGGCCTTTGATGGTTCAAGAAGAGTGGTACACGGAGAAGTAGACCTTCCAATCAAAGTAGGCTCGCAAGTATTCAACTATACTTTCTATGTAATGGATATTCGTCCTGCGTATTCTTGTTTACTTGGACGCCCCTGGATCCATGGGGCAGGTGCTGTGACTTCCACCTTGCATCAGAAGTTGAAATATCCAGTGAAGAACAAAATTATCACTGTCTATGGTGAAGAAGAGTACATGGTTAGCCATGTGAATACTTTCAAATATGTGGAAATGGAGGGTGAGATGGTTGAAACTCCGTGTCAAACATTTGAAGTTGTTCCTTGCTCTGATCATGTTCCTCAATTTGTCCCTACTTCTAAAAGAGTTCTTGTGGTTACTAATACATCTCCTGCAATGGCCTCCTCAAAGATGCTAAGGCTGTGGTTGCAAAAGTTGGTTCTGCTATTTGGGGTCAGCTTCCCAACATCCCTTACAAGTCTGACAAGTTTGGTTTGGGTTTTACTGCAGAATCTCAGAGGGTTGTTCGCCGTGTTCGTGCTGTTCGTATCACCAATCAAGGGGTCATAAGAGATCAAATCAATGTTGTGGGTGACTGTCATGAAGACTACAACCTAGATGACTGGATCTTTCCTACCATGAGTGATGGGCTCAACAATTGGAAGACCGAAGACGTTATTCCTATCTCCTTTAGTCAGGAGTAAATACTATTACTGTGTTTTTATTTTAAGTTTGTAATTTCGAACAATAAAACTTTTAAGCCTTGTGTCTTACCCGGGGCACAATGATATGCTTGTTTCGGGATGTCATTTCATTTGCATACTTCATTCAATAAAAATCAATGGACGTTTCGTTTTCGTAAATATTGTGCTCTTTTTCTTTCTTTTATTTTTATTTTTGTTTTATCAGCTATGTGTTCTTACACACACCCACATCACTAAAATGCAGATCCTCATCCACTTTGGATCCTGTTGATAACAGTTCTGCTATTGCCAATTATAATTTCGAGAATCCGATCTATCAAGCTGAAGATGGAAAGAAGGAAGATTGTGAATTACCTGTAGAGCTTGCTAGGTTATTACAACGAGAAGAGAAAGCTATACAGCCACATGAAGAGCCAATCAAAGTTGTGAATCTGGGAACTGAAGAAAACAGGAAAGAAGTCAAGATATGGGCTGAATTAGAGGATGGTGTTAAGAACAGATTGATCCAAATGTTACATGATTATATGGAGATCTTTGCTTGGTCTTATGAAGATATGCCAGGGTTGGACACAAATATTGTGGTTCACCGTTTACCGGTAAAAGAAGACTGTCGTCGGAAGAAGCAGAAGGTTCGTCGCATGCGTCCCGAAATGTCAGAAAAGATTAAAGCAGAGGTGATGAAATAGTTTGATGCAGGGTTCTTAGTTGTGACTTCTTATCCTCAATGGGTTGCAAATGTGGTACCAGTACCTAAGAAGGATGTTAAGGTACGTATGTGTGTAGATTACAGGGATTTGAATAAGGTCAGCCCTAAGGATGACTTTCCACTTCCACATATTGATGTTTTGGTAGACAACACTGCTCAACATAAGGTATTCTCTTTCATGGATGGTTTCTCTGGTTACAATCAAATCAAGATGGCACCTGAAGATATGGAGAAGACTACATTTGTTACACAGTGGGGCACTTTTTGTTATAAGGTGATGCCATTTGGTTTGAAGAACATCGGGGAAACATATCAGTGTGCTATGGTGGCTTTGTTTCACGATATGATTCATCATGAGATAAAGGTATATGTGGATGATATGATAGCCAGGTTCCAAAATGAAGAATGACACCTTGATCATCTGCATAAGCTGTTTGAGAGATTGAAGAAATACAAGCTAATATTGAACCCAAACAAGTGTACTTTTGGAGTTAGGTCTGGTAAACTCCTTGGTTTCATTGTCAGTGGAAAATGTATTGAAGTGGATCCTGCAAAAGTGAAAGCTATACAAGAGATGTCGGCTCCCCGTATTGAAAAGGAAGTTAGAGGTTTCTTGGGACGACTGAATTATATTGCAAGTTTTATTTCCCAGTTAACTGCTACCTGTGAGCCAATCTTCAAGTTGTTGAAGAAAGATCAGGTGATGGAATGGAATGACGAGTGCCAGATAGCCTTTGACGAAATCAAGAGATATCTCCTAGAACCTCCAATTTTGATGCCACCAGTTGATGGAAGACCCTTGATTATGTACTTAACAGTGTTAGACAATTCAATAGGGTGTGTGTTGGGGCAACATGACGAGTCTGGTCAAAAAGAGCAGGCAATATACTACCTTAGCAAAAACTTTACCGACTGTGAAACAAGATACTCACTGCTCGAGAAAACTTGTTGCACTTTGGCATGGGATGCTCGCCGACTAAGACAATATATGTTGACTCATACTACCTTGTGTTGCACCCTAAAATTTGCCCTCACAATACAAGACTTTGTGTGCTAAGAAGGTTCACAAGGTTCACAAGTTTTTCAATGCTTATGTAATCTTTCATGAGGTTCATGAAGTCTACAAGTCACTTCTTGAAGGTTCACAAGGTTCACAAGATTCACAATGATTACAAAGCTTTCCTGAGGTTCATGAGGTCTACAAAGCCACTTCATGAGGTTCACAAGGTTCACAAGCTTCACAATACCTCCCATGAGGTTCACAAGACATCTTATGATGATTCACAAGATTCACAAAGTTCACAATTGGTCAGAAGAGTTGACAATTCCCTCAGACAATGCACCTCCTAAGCAGTGCATCCAAAACTAGGGTTTTGACTTTAATCAGGCTAAATGGACTTCCAAGACTTCAAGTGAGCTTCATAACATCTTATATGGGTATAATAACCCCCATGACAAGTTTCAAGACTTTTCTCAAAAGTTTGCTCAGTCAGATGATCAGATAAGTCAAAATCAGTCAATGCAGTTAAAAAGTCAAACTGAGGTCAACTGTGGTCAAACCAAAGTCAAACTTCATGATTTTTTGCCAACATCAAGTATATGAAGTAAAATTCGTCATTTGATCAAGGGTTGATCATGATTCATCAAGGAGATTCCAGATCACCAATAATCAGGAGTTTCTAAATTAGGGTTTCCTCAGTAAAAGTCAACTGAACTTTGACCAGCCATAACTTTCACATACTTCATCACCAAGTCTCCATCCAAAGCTCATTTTGAAGGAAATTGAATTCTCTACAACTTTTATGTTGAAAGTTAAGCCCAAAAATGCTTCATTTGGAAGATATGATCTAAGACATTATAGGTCATTTAAAAAGTCAACAAAAAGTCAACAACTTCAAAAGGGCATAACTTGAGATTGGTAAATGATATGGACCTAAACCCAATGGGGTTGTTTAGAGGACTCTTCAAGCTTTCCAAAAAGTCCAAGAACACCCTCATACCCTTAAAATTGAGGGAGATGTGCCTTTGCAAAGTTGGGAAATTTTGTGATGGTTTATGTTGAAAATGGAGGTTTAAAATCACTTCTTTCCAAATGGGCTGCCCAAGTTGTGATCCAATCCATACCATATCACTATGCACGACCCAATTGACCAAAATTCAGCATTTTTATTATTTTATTTTTATTTATTATTGATTTAATTCATAAAAATCATTTTAAATAAATATAAAATATGAAAATCTATTTTTGGAGGAAGATAATGCTTCTAGAAATTCTTAATTGGTGATTAGAATTAAAGAAGAAGGAAATCATGTGATTAATCCAAGAATAGCAAGTCTTCATGATCAAATATTTGAACTTTAAACTATGATCTTTTTCAATCTTTTTGGATCCAAATCTCCACACAACTAGTCCATATTTTGACCTAGAATCATTCTCATATAAGTATCAAACACAACCCTAGCCCTAGGACACGAATTCCAGCAGCCAAAAGGTAAGATCATAGTTCAAAAATTCAAGCAAAAAGTGAGATTCGGATTTTGAAATCCAGGGCTCTAGAAGGTAAACTAAGAACACAGAGAGGTTCCTTGATCATCCATGAAGCAAAACCAATGCCCATACGCATCTATATCATGCATATATGAACAATCCGAAGCTTTGTTGTTCTTGAAAATTTATTTTTCGATTTCCATTATTTGATCATTATTAATGAAATTTGTGTGTTGATTTGATGTTAGTTGAAGCTTTGGAACAATTCTGGACAAATTAATTGGATTTTCGTGACCCTATACGGATTCGGCCATTACTAGGGTTTATGACCTCCATTAGGGCTTTATGATCTAGGCTATATAAATTTATTCTAGAAACATGGTTCGATTCCAAATTGTCTTGTGATTATGTTTGACTGATTAATTTATTGAAATTTTACAGTTTTGGCCATGTATGAGATCCATAGGGATTGCTGCCAAGTTGATTTTCGCAGGTATATTGGTGGAAGATTTCGCAGCTAAAATTGTAGGTCTCAAGGAAGAAGAAGATCAGTTCCCGCGCGCTCAGGAATTCAAATTATTGTTTAAAATATTATGTTTGATTGCTGTTTGGTTATCACAAGCGCTGGCTTGTCCCAGTGGAAGGATGTGCTTGTGTTTGATGAAAAGGCCAGGGTTCGAATCCTGCTTGGGCCATTATTTTTGCTCTATTTTTTCAGGATAAAGAAGATTGAATATATTATAGCTTCTTGCCATTCAATAGTCAGATGGGCTCTTCCAGCCAGGTGGTAATGCGCGCATGCTTGTATACATGTGGTCCTGGGTACGATTCCCACCCCAGGCCTTTTGTTTTCATCATTTTTCTGGATTTTTCAAGACATGAAATAAAACCAATTGAAGTTCATTCATTGTCACCAACGCATGGTTGGTCTAGTGGAATGTTTTGATGCTGGCAAACTTAAAGACCTGGGTTCAAACCCAGCCAAGGTAAGTTCTTATTTTTTATTACTTTTTTCTAATTTTCTTTAATCAATTAGTTTATTTGTTTTATATTCTTAATGAATCACATATATTAAAATTTTTCAATATAACATGTTATTCTCTAAAAGTTCTAAACTTTTCTGTTTTTTTTTTATTTTATTCAAAAATTTATTTTATTATTTTATATAATTATAATATGTATATGTATATGTATGTTAGTTAATGTTTTGTATATAACTAAACTCTAATTTTTTAAAACCCTAAAAAACATTTTCTAAAATAAAACCTAATTCTATTTTTTCTAAATAATTTTATTTTCTAATTATTAATATAATTATAATTATTTATTTAGTATGATTCATGTAAATATTGTAAATATAATTATAAACTATTTTTCTCATATAAGATAAATATATTTCATGCTATTAGAAATTAAATCTTGTAAATTAAAATAATTGTTTGTTCATATGTTTTTCTAAATATAATTGCTTATATTAAAAATTGCTAATCTCTTATTCTTATAATATTTTTGTTATTACTAACCATATTATTTATTTTTGCTTTACTAACTTTATATATTATTATTATCTCACTAATTTTATTAATTTTTATTATTTACTAAGCTCCCTTATTTTATTATTACTAACTTTTTGCTTATTATTTAAATATTATTATTTATCACTAACCCAATATTTATTTATTTATTGCTTATTATTTTGCTTATATATTTTTGAATTTGCTTATTATTTATTTTTGCTATTTATTTTAATTTGTTCATTATTATAATTATTATGTAAATGCTCCTGGATGTAAATTTTGTAATTATTTAATTATTTTTGCTATGGTTAGTAATTAGGGAGTGCAAAACATGTATGTTATTTAAAATAAATTAGATCACTTTAATCATAAGATAATTAAATTAAACACTCACACACGTAAGTCGATTTTAATCGCCGTCTCACTTTCTAAGGTTATCCCTCAAGTTGCCTAAATAATAAGGTCAAGTGGGGTGTATAAAGCAAGTCCCTTTAAAAAGATAAAAATCATCAAGTCCCTCATGGTTGCCTTTAAAGATCAAGTCCCTTCGAATAATGATGATAGTCCCTCCTAAATGCTTAATACACCCCACAGTTGCCTAAATAACAGATGTCCCTCCAATTGTCCCTCACATCCAAGGTAATGACTACCTACTCTTTAATAGTAGGGATAGTCTTACCAATCAAAGGATAAAGAACAAGAAAGACTTAAAACTTTAGGGTAGGTTCCTCTTATGTACTTGCTCACTTCCAAAACTTTTCACACTTAACAAATTTCAAACCAATTTTCAAAAACAAGTTTTTTACGCATCCATACATGGATCATTATCAACTATTCTGAAAATTTTTCCATTCACACACTACACTTTCAAAAACAATTCAAAAGTGAGCTAAGTAACTAAGAGCCCATGGATAACCATGGATGTAAAGGGTGCTAACACCTTCCCTTTACATAACCTACCCCCCGGACCCAAAAATATCTCTTAAGGTCTTTCCTGTTCTTTTATACCCTTTCCTTTTGGATAAAATAAAAGTCGGTGGCGACTCTTGCTATCCGCAACATAACTAAAGTCAGTTCTCCCACCGTGTTACAGAACTGGCGACTCTGCTGGGGATTTAATAAAAGAGGGGTACCCTTAGGAATTAGATCACTTTAAATTGTTTGCCTTGTTTGCTTTATATTATCTTGCTGGGGTGCTCTTATGTGAGAAAGATCCTAACCCGGATCTAGTGTACCTTAGGTAAATGGCAATAGACCAAGGAAACTGTACGACGTATATCGATACGGTTGATCTGGTGGCCATAGTTAGTGCGACTTCTTGGTTGGTGCTTATGTTCCTTAAGTCAAGTTGAGGATAATATGAGGCTGCCATATGTTGTCAATGCACTAACTAAATTTTAGAACCCTAGTTAACTCATCTTGGCCTTTAGAAGAGTAGTAAGGTAACCGGCTTTGGTGCAGACTGAAGTTGGTTGACACTCGATACTACGCTCATTGAGATTCTAAACTTGGAGGGTTTTGGTTGGCAAGTAAGTTGCCTTCTGATCAATCACCCTTGTGAAGGATCAATGATATTGAGATCCCTTAGAACCCGGTTACTTTTGTAGGACAGGATGAACCATCTAACTTCAGGGGAGGGTACCTACCTTAAACCTCATGCAAGCCTTTAAACCTAGGGCTATGATGTGACTTGTTTGTGTGTGCCACATGTTTGTGATTGAGCATAACATCATAGCATCATCATGCATCATAAGCATAGCATTTTCACTAACCATTTCAAGGACCAAAGGATTTATCTTTGTTCTTTGTTGCAGGTCATGGCTTCTGCTCGTAGAAACCCCATCTTTTGTACTTATTTTATTTCATTTCATTGATGTACGCCTAAAAGGAAAAACAAGTTATTACTAATAAAAGTTTGCTTTCGTGTTTGTCTAAGCAAATTTAAATACTGCGGTCCTTGAAAACATTGCATATGCATTACCATATCATTTCATTGCATCACAGGTTTATAATTGTGCACAGGTTTCTCATCTTCTTGCTGTTTATTTCAGCAATGGCTCTTGAACAATCAGTTAAGGATCTCCAGGCACAAAATGCACAGTTCCAAGAGCTGATCCTAAACCTGTCCAAGGGGCAGGATGAATTGAAGGCACTGCTGGCCAAGAAGACTAAGAAGACTAGAAGGTCTGCTGGGTTGATCAACATGGGAAGAAGGTTCAAAGGTCTTGCCAAGACCAAGGAACCAGCTGAAGACTATGAATCTGAAGAATCTGAGCAAGAGGTAGGCAGTCTCCACCATTCAATGGGGGACTCTGATTCTGAGGCTAATTACTACCATGAGCCTAATGAAGACAAGTTCAAGATGCTGGTGGATAGAATGGATGCTATGGAGTTGCAGAAATCATTTGGGCTGGATTTTGAGGATTTGAGTTTGATATCTGGGGTAGTCATACCCATTGGGTTCAAGGTTCCTACTTTTGTTGTCTATGATGGGGTCTCTTGTCCCAAACTGCATCTGAGGTCATATGTCAGAAGAATTCAACCCCACACTGCTGATAAGAAGTTGTGGATCCATTTCTTTCAAGAGAGCTTATCTGGAGCTCAGCTGGAGTGGTATTATCAGTTGGAGAGTGTCAACATCAGAGACTGGAATGATCTTGCTGAAGCTTTCTACAAGCAGTATCAATACAATGCTGACTTAGCCCCCACTCGCATGCAGCTTCAGAGCATGTCTATGGGTGCCAAAGAAAGTTTTAAGGAGTATGCTCAGAAATGGAGAGATTTAGCTGGAAGAGTTCAACCCCCTTTAACTGACAGGGAATTAGTTGATATGTTCATGTGTACGCTGAATGGTCCGTTTTACAGTCATCTCATTGGAAGCTCATCATCTGGCTTCACTGAGTTGATCATGACAGGAGAGCGGGTAGAAAATGGTATCAAGAGTGGAAAGATCCAAGTGGGCACTTCTTCATCAGGTGCTGCAAAGAAGCCTCCCACTGGGAAGAAGGAATCCAATGCTGTTTATGGTCAACCTGATTGTAACAGAAGGCATCAGTCTGTTAGTGCAGTTCATATTTCAAATCCAACTCCTGCAACAACAGAGCAGCCTCAGAGCAACCAACAGAGGGCTAGAAGACAGTTCACGAAGATCAACATGTCAATGGCTCAGGCATTGCAACACTTGTTGAAGGCTGAACTTATTACCCTGAGGGAGGCTCCTCAGAATCCCAATGTTACCTCTCCCAAGTACAATCCCAATGCACGATGTGCATATCATTCAAACTGTCCAGGACATGATACTAATAACTGTTGGGTCTTGAAGAACAAAATTCAAGATATGATTGATGCTGGAGAGATTGAGTTTGATCCACCAGGTACTCCAAATGTGATTACAGCTCCAATGCCAAATCACGAGAAGACTGTCAATGCCATTGATGAAGATCTGCATGTCTATTCAGTTATGGAATTGACCACACCACTGTCTGTTATCAAAAAGAGGTTAGTACAAGCTGGGATCTTTCCAGGTTGTCGTGAAGATTGTTTGTATTGTACCTATAAGCCGGATAGCTGCTTCATATTGAAAGATGGAATTCAGCGTCTCATGGATAAGTATACTATAGTGTTTGAGAGGACTCCGTCGTCTGTAGAAAGTATGGTGGATCATCTGAATCAAGGTAGGAAGGTTGAAGAGGTTGACATGGTTGACAAAGTACCACTAAGATTCACTTCAAAGGGTCCTATTAAAATCACTCATCAGGGTCCAATCAAGATTACTGCTGAAGGTCCTGTGAAAGTTGTTGCTGAAGCCAGAGTAGCTCCTATGGTCATTACTACTCCTGGTCCTATCCCATATACGTCTGACAAAGCTGTGCCTTGGCACTATGGGTCTGATGTTTACATCCATGGTGTTAAGCAAGAGCCTGTAGCTGATGTGCCTGTTGATGTTGACAATATTGCCGGATCTAGTAAGATCACTCGTAGTGGAAGAGTCTTCTCTCCTCCAGATACTTCCAAGAATGCAGTTACTCCTGCTACTACTTCCACCACTGATGCCCGGGGCAAAGGTCCTATTATTGAGCCTGTATCTACTGATGTGCCAGCTGCTGATGATCTCTCTAAGCAGATGGAAGAAGTATTGAAAATCATTCGCAAGAGTGATTATGACATTGTTGATCAGTTGGGGCATACTCCCTCAAAGATTTCTATGCTCTCCCTATTATTATGTTCTGAGGCTCATGCCAAGTCGTTGATCAAGTTTCTGAAAATGGCTCACGTACCCAGTGCAATTTCTGTTGACCAATTTGAAAAACTGTGTTGCCCACCTGACCTACGACAATGGGTTAGGATTTTCTGATGTTGATTTGACCCCTGCCAAGAGGGATCATAACAGGGCCTTGCATATTTCAATTGAATGCAGGGGCACTACCCTGTCTCATGTGCTGATAGACAATGGTTCCTCTTTGAATGTGTTGCCCAAGGAAGTCCTGAATAAGCTAAGTCCTGAAGATGTTGTGCTGAAGCCCAGTAATACTGTAGTAAAGGCTTTTGATGGTTCTAGAAGAGTAGTGCATGGGGAAATTGATCTTCCAATCCAAGTTGGTTCCCAGGTGTTTACTGCTACATTTTATGTGATGGATATTCGTCCTTCATACTCTTGTCTGCTTGGTCGTCCCTGGATCCATGGGGCAGGTGCTGTGACCTCTACATTGCACCAAAAGTTGAGATATCCGGTGAATGGAAAGGTTGTTACCGTCTATGGAGAAGAAGAATACTTTGTCAGCCATGTAAATACCTTCAAGTATCTGGAAATGGAAGGTGAATACATTGAAACTCCGTGTCAGACATTTGAAGTGGCTCCCTGGGTTGTTAATGATTATGTAGCTCCTCCTGTTGTGAAGAAAGTTCCTGTGGTCACCAGAAAGCCTCCAACAATGGCAATGGCTTCCCTCAATGATGCTAGAGATGTGGTGGATGAAGGTGGTTGTACTATTTGGGGTCAGCTTCCTGATATTCCATACAAGTCTGACAAGTTTGGTTTGGGTTTCACTGCAGAGTCCCAGAAGGCTGTTCGTCGTGCTCGTGCTGCCCGTGTCACTAATCAAGGGGTTGTGAAAGACCAGATTAATGTTGTGGGAGATCAAGATGAAGATTACAACTTGGATGCATGGATTTTTCCTACTGTGGGTGCTGGACTCAATAATTGGAAAGCTGAAGATGTTATCCCTATCTCCTTTAGTCAGGAGTAAATACTATTACTGTGTTATGTTTTTAATTTGTAATTTCTTGAACAATAAAAACTTTTAAGCCATGTGCCTTACCCGGGGCACAATGGTGTGCTTGTTACGGGCTGTCATTTCATTTGCATACTTCATTCAATAAAATCAGTGGACGTTTCGTTTTCGTAAATATTGTGTTCCTTGTCTTTCTTTTCTTTATTTTTGCTTTATCAGCTATGTGTTCTTACACACACCCACATCACTAAAATGCAGATCCTCATCCACTCTGGATCCTGTTGATAACAGTTCTACTATTGCCAATTATAATTTCGAGAATCCGATCTATCAAACTGAAGACGGAAATGAGGACGATTGTGAAATACCTGTAGAGCTTGCTAGGTTGTTACAACAAGAAGAGAAAGCTATACAGCCACATGAAGAGCCAGTCGAAGTTGTGAATCTGGGAACTGAAGAAAACAGAAAAGAGGTCAAGATAGGGGCTGATTTAGAGGACAGTGTCAAGAGCAGGTTGATTCAGATGTTACGTGAATATGTGGAAATCTTTGCTTGGTCTTATGAAGATATGCCAGGATTGGATACAGACATTGTGGTTCACCGTTTGCCAGTGAAAGAAGATTGTCATCCAAAGAAGCAGAAGGTTCGTCGTATGCGTCCTGAAATGTCAGAAAAGATCAAGGCAGAGGTAATGAAACAGTTCAATGCAGGGTTCTTAGCAGTGACTTCTTATCCTCAGTGGGTTGCAAATGTGGTACCAGTTCCTAAGAAAGATGGTAAGGTACGTATGTGTGTGGACTACAGAGATTTGAACAAGGCTAGCCCCAAAGATGACTTTCCACTTCCTCATATTGATATTCTGGTAGACAACACTGCTCAGCATAAGGTATTCTCTTTTATGGATGGTTTCTCTGGCTACAATCAAATCAAGATGGCACCTGAAGATATGGAGAAGACAACATTTGTGACACAGTGGGGCACCTTTTGCTATAAGGTAATGCCATTTGGTTTGAAGAATGCAGGGGCAACATATCAGCGTGCTATGGTGGCTTTGTTTCATGATATGATTCATCATGAGATAGAGGTATATGTAGATGATATGATAGCCAGGTCACAAAATGAAGAGCAACATCTTGATCATCTGCACAAGTTGTTTGAGAGGTTGAAGAAATACAAATTGAGATTGAATCCAAACAAGTGTACTTTTGGAGTTAGATCTGGAAAACTCCTGGGTTTCATTGTCAGTGGAAAAGGTATTGAAGTGGATCCTGCAAAAGTAAAAGCTATACGAGAGATGCCAGCTCCCCGTACTGAGAAGGAGGTTAGAGGTTTCTTGGGACGATTGAACTACATTGCAAGATTTATTTCCCAGTTAACTACCATCTGTGAGCCAATCTTCAAGTTGTTGAAGAAAGATCAGGTGATGGAATGGAATGATGAGTGCCAGACTGCCTTTGATGAAATCAAGAGATACCTGCTAGAACCACCAATTTTGATGCCACCAGTTGATGGAAGACCCTTGATTATGTACTTAACAGTGTTAGACAACTCAATGGGGTGTGTGTTGGGGCAACATGACGAGTCTGGTCGAAAAGAGCAGGCAATATACTACCTTAGCAAAAAGTTTACCGACTGTGAAACAAGATACTCACTGCTCGAGAAAACTTGATGCGCTTTGGCATGGGCTGCTCGCCGACTAAGACAGTATATGTTGACCCATACTACCTTGTTGATTTCGAAGATGGATCCAATCAAGTACATATTTGAGAAACCTGCTCTCTCCGGAAGAATTGCAAGATGGCAAATGATCTTGACAGAATATGACATACAGTATACTACTCAGAAGGCCATTAAAGGAAGTATTGTTGCTGATCATTTGGCTCATCAAGCAGTGGATGATTACCAGTCAATGAATTTCGAGTTTCCTGATGAAGATATCATGATTATTACCAAAGAACCTGGACAATATGACGGACCTGAACAGGGATCCCGATGGACTATGGTTTTTGATGGTGCCTCTAATGCACTTGGTAATGGTGTTGGTGTTGTGATTAGTTCCCCTGAAGGTTATCATACCCCGATTACTGCCAGACTTTGTTTCTATTGTACCAATAACATGGCTGAGTATGAGGCATGTATCCTGGGTATTAAAGCTGCTATTGATATGAAGATTCCGTTCCTTGATGTGTATGGAGATTCGGCCCTGGTAGTAAGTCAGATTAAAGGAGATTGGGATACCAAGCATGATAACCTCATTCCTTACAGAGAGCATGTGTTGTCTTTGATCCCACATTTTAAAGAGATTACCTTTGGACATATTCCACGAAGAGAGAATCAGTTGGCAGATGCATTAGCCACCATGGCATCCATGTTTGAGATCAGCTGGGATGATGAAGCTCCCAAAATTACTATTGATAGATTTGAGAAGCCTGCATACTGCAATGAGATTGACACTGAAGGGGTAGAAGAGAAGCCTTGGTTCTATGAAGTGAAAAGATATCTTGGAGCTCAGGAGTTCCCTGAAGGGACATCTGTCAAAGATAGGAAGTTTCTGAGAAGGTTTTCTGCTAAATTCTTCTTGAGTAATGGGATTCTGTACAAGCGCAATCATGATTCAACTTTGCTTCGTTGTGTGGATAAGAAGGAAGCAATTGAGATTATGGAGGATATGCATGATGGGATCTTTGGCACTCATTCTAGTGGTCATACTATGGCAAAGAAGATTTTGAGAGCAGGTTACTATTGGTCTACCATGGAAGCTGATTGCTATCAACACTCCAGAACGTGTCATAAATGTCAAATCTATGCTGACAAAGTCCATGTACCTCCGTCTCCATTAAATGTGTTGACTGCTCCTTGGCCCTTTGCCATGTGGGGCATTGATATGATTGGTGAGATTAAGCCTACTGCTTCTAATGGGCATCGTTTCATCCTGGTTGCTATTGATTACTTCACAAAGTGGGTGGAGGCAGCTTCGTTTGCATCTGTTACCAAGAATGTGGTGGCTCGGTTCATTAAGAATAATCTCATATGTAGGTATGGCATCCCTGAAAGGATTATCACTGACAATGGCTCTAATCTGAACAACACTATGATTACTGATCTCTGCACGCAGTTCAAGATTAAGCATCACAACTCTTCTCCGTATCGTCCAAAGATGAATGGGGCAGTTGAAGCTGCTAATAAGAACATTAAGAAGATTGTACAGAAAATGACTGTTACTTACAAGGATTGGCATGAGATGTTACCATTTGCTCTTCATGGTTATCGTACCACAATACGTACTTCAACAGGGGCAACCCCATTCTCCTTAGTCTATGGTATGGAAGCAGTTCTGCCCATTGAAGTTCAGATTCCCTCCTTGAGAATTATGAAGGATGCAGGCTTGGATGAAGATGAGTGGATTCAGACCCGACTTGACCAGATAAATTTGATTGATGAGAAAAGGTTAGCAGCAGTTTGTCATGGCCAGATGTACCAAAAACGAATGATCAAAGCTTTTAACAAGAAGGTTAAGCCAAAGGTATATCAGGCTGGTGACTTGGTAATCAAGCGTATCATATTACCACAGGGTGATCCTAGGGGCAAGTGGACTCCAACGTATGAAGGACCATTTGTAGTCAAGACAGTGTTCTCAGGAGGTGCCATGATATTGACTACAATGGATGGTGAAGACTTCCCACAGCCTGTAAACGCGGACATAGTTAAAAAATACTACGCATAAAAAGAGACCCGCTAGGTTGACTGGCCTAGGCAAAAATAAGGGCATCCCGGCAAACCAAAAGGGTTTGGGCAAAATTAGGGATATATATAAAAAGATGTACACCCGGCAAGTCGAAAACCTGAAAAGGCGACTTGGGCAAAAAAGGGTATCCCGGTGGATTGAAAACCTGAAAGGGCAATCCAGGCAAAAGTTAGGGACTAAAGCGTATGACTATGTCTCGTTTGGATCACCCATAAAACTGCAACCAGTTGTACTACTTACCCAAGTTCGAACAGATAAAGCTCAATCTAATCGTTTCCGTCTCAACAGCAAGAAGACGAGATACTTGAATGGCAATAGTAGAATTGAAACTCAATAGGATTGTTTCTCACATAGCTGATTTTCTCTGTTTTGTAAAAACTTTATGACAAAATCCTCTTACTAGGGTTTATGTCTCCTTGTACAAACTTACCCGTGTATGGGTCACTTTTTGATATAAATAAATTCCATCTTTTGAATCCAGATTTACTTTTACCCTATTTACATAAGCGAAACGTCCATTGGTTGTGTTTGAATGTATGTATGCTTTTGAATATGATTGATGTTTACCAGAAATGCATGAAAATGCAGTAATAGTATTTACTAAGGACGAACGAGGGAAGGATTTCAACGAAGCTTCGCCGGTTCATCTCTACAAAACAGCTACAAATCCCTCAGTAGGACAAATCCATCTTCATAAAGTCACATCTCCCCTGGAATTTATATCCATCTCTTTTATCCTCATACGGATGTACGGGAAATTACTTTCCAATAAGGATACGACGAACGAAGACGGGTGTTCTATCTACTCTACCATCCAACGAAGACGAAGGTGATATATACCTTACTATCCCCAGCATACGGGAGGTTATCTATACCCTGTTATCCCCAGCAGACGGAAGGTTATGTATAATATATTCTTCAACAACGAATCGGGATTTATTTTCCCTGGCCAGTAGTTGTTATACGAAGATATCCAGACACTTCCGGCAGTATAATATCATACATACATCATTTACATCATACCATAACGTACATGTCCATGAGTGCATAATACATTACCTAAGTGCATCATATTATACATGCGTACATAATGCATAAATTAACACTATCATACAGAATGCTACCTTGTTTTCTGGTTAATTATCCAACAAATGATCATCAGGATTGCTCTATCCTCCTGAAGACATGCTGTTACATCAGGATTACTCCAGTCTCCTGAAAGCATATCATACTGTTACCTCAGGGTTGCTTCATCCTCCTGACAACTTCTCATTGTTTCAAGACTGCTTTAGAGTTATCATTATTGATTGCTCTATCCTCCTGAAATCATCTTATTACTTCAAGACTGCTTTAGAGTTATCATTATTGATTGCTCTATCCTCCTGAAATCATCTTATTACTTCAAGACTGCTTTAGAGTTATCATTATTGATTGCTCTATCCTCCTGAAATCATCTTATTACTTCAAGACTGCTTTAGAGTTATCATTATTGATTGCTCTATCCTCCTGAAATCATCTTATTATTTCAAGATTGCTTTAGAGTTATCATTATTGATTGCTCTATCCTCCTGAAATCATCTTATTATTTCAAGACTGCTTTAGAGCTATTGATTGCTCTGTCCTCCTGAAATCATCTTATTACTTCAAGACTGCTTTAGAGTTATCATTATTGATTGCTCTATCCTCCTGAAATCATCTATTATTTCAAGACTGCTTTAGAGATATTGATTGCTCTATCCTCCTGAAATCATATTATTACTTCAAGACTGCTTTAGGGTTATCATTATTGATTGCTCTATCCTCATGAAGACATGTTGTTACATCAGGATTACTCCAGTCTCCTGAAAGCATATCATCAATACCTCAGGACTGCTCCAGACTCCTGACAACTTTCATTATACCTCCATATTTTGGATTGTTTTATCTTCCAAGAAATACATCTGAAGAACTTTCCTCTAGTGGCATCTTTAAGCCCACTCAGTCATATTCAACTAGCCGTATGTATCACTCTAATGCACCGGTGAGTGCAAATTTTTGGGCTTTTGTGTTCAATCCCCTTCAACCTTCCAGGTTACGACTGGCAAATATACCAATCTAACCCCTCAGGTTTCAGAAAATTGAACAGGGGCAGCTGTTGCACCCCAAAATTTGCCCTCACAATACAAGACTTTGTGTGCTAAGAAGGTTAACAAGGTTCACAAGTTTTTCAATGCTTATGTAATCTTTCATGAGGTTCATGAAGTCTACAAGTCACTTCTTGAAGGTTCACAAGGTTCACAAGATTCACAATGATTACAAAGCTTTCCTGAGGTTCATGAGGTCTACAAAGCCACTTCATGAGGTTCACAAGGTTCACAAGCTTCAAAATACCTCCCATGAGGTTCACAAGACATCTTATGATGATTCACAAGATTCACAAAGTTCACAATTGGTCAGAAGAGTTGACAATTCCCTCAGACAATGCACCTCCTAAGCAGTGCATCCAAAACTAGGGTTTTGACTTTAATCAGGCTAAATGGACTTCCAAGACTTCAAGTGAGCTTCATAACATCTTATATGGGTATAAGAACCCCCATGACAAGTTTCAAGACTTTTCTCAAAAGTTTGCTCAGTCAGATGATCAGATAAGTCAAAATCAGTCAATGCAGTTAAAAAGTCAAACTGAGGTCAACTGTGGTCAAACCAAAGTTAAACTTCATGATTTTTTGCCAACATCAAGTATATGAAGTAAAATTCGTCATTTGATCAAGGGTTGATCATGATTCATCAAGGAGATTCCAGATCACCAATAATCAGGAGTTTCTAAATTAGGGTTTCCTCAGTAAAAGTCAACTGAACTTTGACCAGCCATAACTTTCACATACTTCATCACCAAGTCTCCATCCAAAGCTCATTTTGAAGGAAATTGAATTCTCTACAACTTTTATGTTGAAAGTTAAGCCCAAAAATGCTTCATTTGGAAGATATGATCTAAGACATTATAGGTCATTTAAAAAGTCAACAAAAAGTCAACAACTTCAAAAGGGCATAACTTGAGATTGGTAAATGATATGGACCTAAAACCAATGGGGTTGTTTAGAGGACTCTTCAAGCTTTCCAAAAAGTCCAAGAACACCCTCATACCCTTAAAATTGAGGGATATGTGCCTTTGCAAAGTTGGGAAATTTTGTGATGGTTTATGTTGAAAATGGAGGTTTAAAATCACTTCTTTCCAAATGGGCTGCCCAAGTTGTGATCCAATCCATACCATATCACTATGCACGACCCAATTGACCAAAATTCAGCATTTTTATTATTTTATTTTTATTTATTATTGATTTAATTCATAAAAATCATTTTAAATAAATATAAAATATGAAAATCTATTTTTGGAGGAAGATAATGCTTCTAGAAATTCTTAATTGGTGATTAGAATTAAAGAAGAAGGAAATCATGTGATTAATCCAAGAATAGCAAGTCTTCATGATCAAATATTTGAACTTTAAACTATGATCTTTTTCAATCTTTTTGGATCCAAATCTCCACACAACTAGTCCATATTTTGACCTAGAATCATTCTCATATAAGTATCAAACACAACCCTAGCCCTAGGACACGAATTCCAGCAGCCAAAAGGTAAGATCATAGTTCAAAAATTCAAGCAAAAAGTGAGATTCGGATTTTGAAATCCAGGGCTCTAGAAGGTAAACTAAGAACACAGAGAGGTTCCTTGATCATCCATGAAGTAAAACCAATGCCCATACGCATCTATATCATGCATATATGAACAATCTGAAGCTTTGTTGTTCTTGAAAATTTATTTTTCGATTTCCATTATTTGATCATTATTAATGAAATTTGTGTGTTGATTTGATGTTAGTTGAAGCTTTGGAACAATTCTGGACAAATTAATTGGATTTTCGTGACCCTATACGGATTCGGCCATTACTAGGGTTTATGACCTCTATTAGGGCTTTATGATCTAGGCTATATAAATTTATTCTAGAAACATGGTTCGATTCCAAATTGTCTTGTGATTATGTTTGACTGATTAATTTATTGAAATTTTACAGTTTTGGCCATGTATGAGATCCATAGGGATTGCTGCCAAGTTGATTTTCGCAGGTATATTAGTGGAAGATTTCGCAGCTAAAATTGTAGGTCTCAAGGAAGAAGAAGATCAGTTCCCGCGCGCTCAGGAATTCAAATTATTGTTTAAAATATTATGTTTGATTGCTGTTTGGTTATCACAAGCGCTGGCTTGTCCCAGTGGAAGGATGTGCTTGTGTTTGATGAAAAGGCCAGGGTTCGAATCCTGCTTGGGCCATTATTTTTGCTCTATTTTTTCAGGATAAAGAAGATTGAATATATTATAGCTTCTTACCATTCAATAGTCAGATGGGCTCTTCCAGCCAGGTGGTAATGCGCGCATGCTTGTATACATGAGGTCCTGGGTACGATTCCCACCCCAGGCCTTTTGTTTTCATCATTTTTCTGGATTTTTCAAGACATGAAATAAAACCAATTGAAGTTCATTCATTGTCACCAACGCATGGTTGGTCTAGTGGAATGTTTTGATGCTGGCAAACTTAAAGACCTGGGTTCAAACCCAGCCAAGGTAAGTTCTTATTTTTTATTACTTTTTTCTAATTTTCTTTAATCAATTAGTTTATTTGTTTTATATTCTTAATGAATCACATATATTAAAAAATTTCAATATAACATGTTATTCTCTAAAAGTTCTAAACTTTTCTGTTTTTTTTTTATTTTATTCAAAAATTTATTTTATTATTTTATATAATTATAATATGTATATGTATGTTAGTTAATGTTTTGTATATAACTAAACCCTAATTTTTTAAAACCCTAAAAAACATTTTCTAAAATAAAACCTAATTCTATTTTTTCTAAATAATTTTATTTTCTAATTATTAATATAATTATAATTATTTATTTAGTATGATTCATGTAAATATTGTAAATATAATTATAAACTATTTTTCTCATATAAGATAAATATATTTCATGCTATTAGAAATTAAATCTTGTAAATTAAAATAATTGTTTGTTCATATGTTTTTCTAAATATAATTGCTTATATTAAAAATTGCTAATCTCTTATTCTTATAATATTTTTGTTATTACTAACCATATTATTTATTTTTGCTTTACTAACTTTATATATTATTATTATCTCACTAATTTTATTAATTTTTATTATTTACTAACCTCCCTTATTTTATTATTACTAACTTTTTGCTTATTATTTAAATATTATTATTTATCACTAACCCAATATTTATTTATTTATTGCTTATTATTTTGCTTATATATTTTTGAATTTGCTTATTATTTATTTTTGCTATTTATTTTAATTTGTTCATTATTATAATTATTATGTAAATGCTCCTGGATGTAAATTTTGTAATTATTTAATTATTTTTGCTATGGTTAGTAATTAGGGAGTGCAAAACATGTATGTTATTTAAAATAAATTAGATCACTTTAATCATAAGATAATTAAATTAAACACTCACACACGTAAGTCGATTTTAATCGCCGTCTCACTTTCTAAGGTTATCCCTCAAGTTGCCTAAATAATAAGGTCAAGTGGGGTGTATAAAGCAAGTCCCTTTAAAAAGATAAAAATCATCAAGTCCCTCATGGTTGCCTTTAAAGATCAAGTCCCTTCGAATAATGATGATAGTCCCTCCTAAATGCTTAATACACCCCACAGTTGCCTAAATAACAGATGTCCCTCCAATTGTCCCTCACATCCAAGGTAATGACTACCTACTCTTTAATAGTAGGGATAGTCTTACCAATCAAAGGATAAAGAACAAGAAAGACTTAAAACTTTAGGGTAGGTTCCTCTTATGTACTTGCTCACTTCCAAAACTTTTCACACTTAACAAATTTCAAACCAATTTTCAAAAATAAGTTTTTTACGCATCCATACATGGATCATTATCAACTATTCTGAAAATTTTTCTATTCACACACTACACTTTCAAAAACAATTCAAAAGTGAGCTAAGTAACTAAGAGCCCGTGGATAACCATGGATGTAAAGGGTGCTAACACCTTCCCTTTACATAACCTACCCCCCGGACCCAAAAATATCTCTTAAGGTCTTTCCTGTTCTTTTATACCCTTTCCTTTTGGATAAAATAAAAGTCGGTGGCGACTCTTACTATCCGCAACATAACTAAAGTCAGTTCTCCCACCGTGTTACACCTTGTTAATTTCAAAGATGGATCCAATCAAGTACATATTCGAGAAACCTGCTCTCTCTGGACGAATAGCGAGATGGCAAATGATCTTAACAGAATATGATATACAGTACACTACTCAGAAGGCCATCAAGGGTAGTGTGGTAGCTGATCATTTGGCTCATCAAGCAGTAGATGATTATCAGTCAATGAATTTTGAGTTCCCTGATGAAGACATTATGATTATTACCAAAGAACCTGGACAATATGATAGACCTGAACAAGGATCCCGATGGACTATGGTTTTTGATGGAGCTTCTAATGCGCTTGGCAATGGTGTTGGTGTTGTGATCATTTCCCCTGAAGGTTATCATACCCCAATTACTGCAAGACTGTGTTTCTATTGTACCAATAACATGGCTGAATATGAGGCATGTATCATGGGTATCAAAGCTGCCATTGAGATGAAGATTCAGTTCCTGGACGTATATGGAGATTCAACCCTGGTAGTTAGTCAGATTAAAGGAGATTGGGATACCAAGCATGAAAATATCATTCCTTACAGAGAGCATGTGTTGTCCTTGATCCCATACTTTGAAGAGATTACCTTTGGACATATTCCATGAGGAGAGAATCAGTTGGCAGATGCACTAGCCACCATGGCATTTATGTTTGAAATTAGCTGGGATGATGAAGCTCCCAAGATCACTATTGACAGATTTGAGAAGCCTACATATTGTAATGAGATTGACACTGAAGAAGTAGGGGGAAATCGTTGGTTCTATGAAGTGAAAATATATCTTGAAGCTCAGGAGTTCCCTGAAGGGGCATCTGTCAAAGATAAGAAGTTTCTGAGGAGGTTTTCTGCTAAATTCTTCCTGAGTAATGGAATTTTGTACAAGCGCAATCATGATTCGACTTTGCTTCATTGTGTGGATAAGAAAGAAGCAACAGAGATTATGGAAGACATGCATGATGGGATTTTTGGCACTCATTCTAGTGGTCATACCATGGCAAAGAAGATATTGAGAGCAGGTTACTATTGGTTTACCATGGAAGCTGACTGCTATCAACATTCTAAAACATGTCACAAATGTCAGGTTTATGCTGATAAGGTGCATACACCTCCAGCTCCATTGAATGTGTTGACTACTCCTTGGCCTTTTTCCATGTGGGGCATTGATATGATTGGTGAGATCAAGCCTACTGCTTCTAATGGGCATCGTTTCATCCTGGTTGCCATTGATTACTTTACAAAGTGGGTGGAGGCAGCCTCATTTGCATCTGTTACTAAGAATGTTATGGTTCGATTCATTAAGAATAATCTCATATGTAGGTATGGTATCCTGAAAGAATTATCACAGACAATGGCTCTAATCTGAACAACACCATGATTACTGATCTCTGCACGCAGTTCAAGATTAAGCATCACAATTCTTCTCCGTATCATCCAAAGATGAATGGGGCAGTAGAAGCTGCTAATAAGAACATCAAGAAGATTCTACAAAAGATGACTGTTACGTATAAGGATTGGCATGAGATGTTACCATTTGCTCTTCATGGTTATCGTACTACAATACGTACTTCAACAGGGGCAACCCCATTCTCCTTAGTCTATGGTATGGAAGCAGTTCTACCCATTGAAGTTCAGATACCCTCCTTAAGAATCATGAAGGATTTAGGCTTGGATGAAGATGAGTGGATTCAGACCCGACTTGACCAGATAAATTTGATTGATGAGAAAAGGTTGGCAGCTGTTTGTCACGGTCAGATGTACCAGAAACAAATGATCAAAGTTTTTAATAAGAAGGTTAAGCAAAAGGTATATCAGACTAGAGACTTGGTAATCAAGCATATCATATTACCACTGGGTGATCCTAGGGGCAAGTGGACTCCTACATATGAAGGACCATTTATAGTCAAGAGAGTATTCTCAGGAGGTGCCATGATGCTTACTACAATGGATGGTGAAGACTTCCCACAACTTGTAACCGCAGACATAGTTAAAAAATACTACGCATAAAAAGAGATCCGCTAGGTTGACTGGCCTAGGTAAAAATAAGGGCATCCCGGCGAACCAAAAGGGTTCGGGCAAAAATTAGGGATATATATATATATAAATGTACACCCGGCAAGTCGAAAACCTGAAAGGGCGGCTTGGGCAAAAAAGGGTATCCCGGTGGATTGAAAACCTGAAAAGGCAATCCAGGCAAAAGTTAGGGATTAAAGCGTATGATTATGTCTTGTTGGATCACTCATGTAACCCCAACCAGTTGTGTTACCTGACTCAAGTTCAAACAGATAAAGATCAATCCAATCATTTCCATCTCGACAGCAAAGGATGAGATACTTGAAGATAATGACAATAGTGGAATTGAAACTCAATAGGATTATTTCTCACATAGTTGTTTTTTGTTTCTGTAAAACTTTTATGACGAATTCCTCTTACTAGGATTTCTGTCTCCTTGTACAAACTTGCCTATGTATAGGTTACTTTCTAAAAATAAATAAAATCTCGTCTTTGAATCCAGATTTACTTTTACCTTGTTTACCTAAACGAAAACGTCCATTGGTTGTGTTTGAATGTATGTATGCTTTTGAATAGGATTGATGTTTACCAGAAATGCATAAAATGCAGTAATAGTGTTTACTAAGGACGAACGAAGGTAGGAATTCAACGAAGCTTCGCCGGTTCATCCCCACAGAGTAATCTTTTCAGATACTTCAAATAACATCTCCCATTGGATTTATGTCCATCTCTTTTATCCTCAGTCAGGATACTCAGGAAATTATTCCTTCAATAAAAGTATGACGAACAAAGACGGGAGGTTATAAGTATCATACTATCAAACAAGACGGGAACAAAGTCCTCATATTTCTCAGCAACGAATCGGGATTTATTTTCCCTAACCAACAGTTGTTATACAAAGATACCCAGACGCTTCAGGCCACATGATTCATACATACATCATTTACATCATATCACAGCATATCCATAGTGCATAAAACATTTACTAAAGTATATCATTCCATACATGCATACCTGTTGCATAAACTAACCTTTTTCTTTTCAGGATAGTTGCAAGCAGATAAGCACTATCAAACAATTCAGAGATAATCGCTACGAAGATTCATTTATGATGATCAATACAAGTTGTCCTTGAGATGGCACATAAATGGTCTATACGAAGACCTAGTGTTCAGTCTAGGATATTACCAGAAGCAATTCAGGAGTAATCACCACGAAGATTTAATCCTGATACTCAAGTTGTCCTTGGAAGAGTACGTAAATGATCTATACGAAGATCTAGTGCTTAATCCAGGATATTTCCAGAGGAGATAGTCGTTACGAAGATTTATTCCCGATGGTCAACTATCTTTGGGATAGTGTGTAAATGATCTATACGAAGATCTAGCACTTAATCCAAGAAATTATTTTAGCAGAAGTTCAGGAGCAATCGCCACGAAGATTTAATCCTGATATTATTTCTATCCTTGGGATGGTACGGGTCTATACGAAGATCTATTACCTAATCCGGGATATTTCCAGAAGAGATAATCGCTACGAAGATTTATTTCTAATGGTCTATGCAACAGTTTATCTGTGGGATGGTACATAAACGACCGATACGAAGATCTTGTACTTAGCCCAAGATATTACCAAAAGCAATTCAGAAAAGATCGTCACGAAGATTTGATTCTGATGCTTAAACTAAAGTATGTTCCTAAATATGGTTCAAAGCCGATCTATACGAAGATCTGAATACTGACACCTAATGAAGAATATTCTTTTCCCCTAGAGATAATGCAGAGATGATCTATACGAAGATCTAGTGCTGACATTCAACTCAAACCATGTTACAGGAATGATTCAGAGACGGCCTATTGTTGCACCCCAAAATTTGCCCTCATAATACAAGACTTTGTGTTCTAAGAAAGTTCACAAGGTTCACAAGTTTCCCAACACTTTCAAAGCCTTCCTTGAGGTTCATGAAGTCTACAAGTTACTTCTTGAAGGTTCACAAGGTTCACAAGATTCACAATGCTTATATAACCTTTCATGAGGTTCATGAAGTCTACAAGTTACTTTATGAAGGTTCACAAGGTTCACAAGATTCACAATGATTACAAAGCTTTCCTGAGGTTCATGAGGTCTACAAAGTCACTTTATGAGGTTCACAAGGTTCACAAGCTTCAAAATACCTCCCATGAGGTTCACAAGACATTTTATGATGGTTCACAAGGTTCACAAGGTTCACAATTGGTCAGAAGAGTTGACAATTCCCTCAGACAATGCACCTCCTAAGCAGTGCATCCAAAACTAGGGTTTTGACTTTAATCAGGCTAAATGGACTTCCAAGACTTCAAGTGAGCTTCATAACATCTTATATGTGTGTAAGAACCCCCATGACAAGTTTCAAGACTTTTCTCAAAAGTTTGCTCAGTCAGATGATCAGATAAGTCAAAATCAGTCAATGTAGTTAAAAAGTCAAACTGAGGTCAACTGTGGTCAAACCAAAGTCAAACTTCATGATTTTTTTGCCAACATCAAGTATATGAAGTAAAATTCATCATTTGATCAAGGGTTGATCATGATTCATCAAGGAGATTCCAGATCATCAATAATCAGGAGTTTCTAAATTAGGGTTTCCTCAGTAAAAGTCAACTGAACTTTGACCAGTCATAACTTTCACATGCTTCATCACCAAGTCTCCATCCAAAGCTCATTTTGAAGGAAATTGAATTCTCTACAACTTTGATCTTTCAAGTCAAGCCCAAAAATGCTTCATTTGGAAGATATGAGCTAAGACACTATAGGTCATTTCAAAAGTCAACAAAAAGTCAACAACTTCAAAAGGGCATAACTTGAGATTGGTAAATGATATGGACATGAAACCAATGGGGTTGTTTAGAGGACTCTTCAAGCTTTCCAAAATGTCCAAGAACACCCTCATACCTTTAAAATTGAGGGAGATATGCCCTTGCAAAGTTGGGAAATTTGTGATGGTTTATGATGAAAAAGGAGGTCTAGAACCAATTTTCTCCAAATGGGCTTGTCAAATTATGATCCAACCCATACACTATCATCATGCACGACCCAAATGACTAAAATTAAGAATTTTTATTATTTTGTTTTTATTTATTTTGATTTAAATCATTAAAAATCATTTTAAATAAAAATAAAATATGAAAATAAGAGATTTTATGTGGATTAGGCTTCTAGAAAGTCTTAATTGGTGATTGGAATTGAAAGGGAAGGAAATCATGAGATTGATCCAAAGATAGCAAGCCATAATACACAAATATTTGACTTTTAAGACATGATCAATTTCAATCTTTTTGAATCAAAATCTCCACACAACAATTCAATTTTCTTAACCTAATTCATTCACATATAAGTACTAAACTCATTGCCATTGCCCATTCACGAATTGGCTGCCTCTAAGTGTAAGTTCAAAATTTCAAAAAACCATACCAAACTTCAAATTCGGATTTTGAGATTAAGACAATTTCAAAGCTTCACAAAGGTTGCATTAGCTTCCTTGACCTTCATTTATCATGATTCAATACTCATAAGCATAAAAACCATGTTGTAATGACCAAACCGAATACATGTTCATGGCGTTTTCTTGATTTTTCGATTATGATTGTTCATGATGTTTCATCTGTTTTTGTTTAATTAATCTTGTTTGTATGATGACCTAGATGCTTTCTGGACAATTCCTTTTAAGTTTAATCGCATGAATCATAGGAAGCCATAGCTAGGGTTTATGTGCTTCGTTTGGGGTTTTACAATTTACCACATATAAATGAATTTCAGGAACGTGGTGATGTTGTATGGACCTCCAGGAATTCATTGCTCTCCTTAATTTTAAGAAATTTTGCTGTTTGCTTGATGTTTGTGAATACACAGGTCTATGCACGCAGGAAAAATGGCAGGAAATTCCTCAGGAAATTTCGCAGGAAAATCCTACGAATTTGAGGAAGAAGATGACTGGCTTGGCGCGAAGTTCATGTTTAAAATTTTGATTTAAAATATTATTTTATTATCCTGTTTATCTGTCACACAGAAGCCTGTGTCCCAGTGGAAGGAGACGTTTGTGTTTGGTCACAAGACCTGAGTTAGAATCTGGCTTGTACCACTATTTTTTTTTCTATTTTTTCAGGTAACAAGAAGACTCAATATATTATATTATGTTATCATTATACTACCAGAAGGGCTCTCCCAGCCAGGTGGTAATGCGCGCATGTGTGTATCTATGAGGTCCTGGGTTCAACACCACCCCAGGCCTTTTTGCTTTCTTTATTTTTCTGGATTTTTCAAGACAAAGCACAAAAGCAATTACTCTCTTCTCTCTTTCACCTGCGCGTGTAATAGCCTGGTGGTATTTCTTGTTGCTGGCAAACAAGCTGACCTGGGTTCAAACCCCAGTCAGGTAAGTTTCACATTCTTTTTTCTTTTATTTGTTTTAAGTATTCTATTATTAAATTAAATATAATCTTATGTATATATGTTTTCTAAATAATAAAAAAAAAAAATAATGATGCATGTTTAATATTTTCCAAATTCTAAAATATATGAATTTTCTGAAATCATTTTCTTTATCATATGTAAATATAATATATGCATATTATTAAATAATTTTGTATAATTAAATTAGAAACCCTAAAAAATATTTTTCTAAACAAAACCCTAATTTTGAGAAAACCTAATTTTATTTTCTAAATAATTTTTTGCTTTCTAATTCTTTATATAATTATAATATATATATTTATTTAATACAATTTTTGTAAATGTAATAATTAATAAAAATTAAATTTTGTAAATGTGATTGATTTTTGTAAATATGATATTTAAAACCTATTTTCTTCATATAATGTATAAATATCTTTTAATAAATAATTGTTTAGAAATAAATTGAATTTATAATAATTAAACTTTGTGATTATAATACATTTAAAAATAATTTGTAAATATAATTGCCTATATTAAAAAATTGTTAATCTTTTATTCTTATAATATTGTTACTAACCATGTTATTATTTATTATTTTTGCTTCATTAATCTTATATATTTTATTATTATTATTATTTCACTAATTTTATTTATTTTTTAATATTTTTACTAACCCTATTTTTAATTATTATTATTACTAACCCCTATTTATTCATCATTGCTTATTTATTATTTTTGCTTATTATTTATATTTTGCTTTTATATTTTGCTATTTATTTTAATTTGCCTATTATTATAATTATGTAATTGCTCCTTGGATGTAAATTTTGTAAATATTAATTTATTTAATTTTCATGCTATGGTTAGTAATTTAGGGAGTGCAAATATGTATTCTATTTAAAAATAAATTTAGATCACTTTAATTAAAGATAAATAATATTGAACACTCACACACGTAAGTCGATTTTAATCGCTATCTCACTTTCTAGGGTTGCCTCTCAAGTTGCCTAAACCATAAGGTCAAGTGGGATGTATAAAGCAAGTCCCTTAAAAGAAAAATCATCAAGTCCCTAATGGTTGCCTTTAAAGATCAAGTCCCTTTTCGAATAATGATGATAGTCCCCTCTAAATGCTTATTACACCCCACAGTTGCCTTTATAAACAGATGTCCCTTACATGTCCCTTACATCCAAGGTAATGACTACCTATTCCTTAATAATAGGGATAGTCTTACCACTTAAAGGATAAAGAACAGAAAAGACTTAACTTAGGGTAGGTTCCTCTTATGTACTTGCTCACTCCATTCAAAATTTTCAAACACTTAACAAATTTCAAACAAATTTTCAAAAACAAGTTTTTACGCATCCGTACATGGATCATTATCAACTCATATGAAAATTTTCTATTCACACACTACACCTTTTCAAAAACAATTCAAAAGTGAGCTAAGTAACTAAGAGCCCATGGATAACCATGGATGTAAAGGGTGCTAACACCTTCCCTTTACATAACCTACCCCCCGGACCCAAAAATATCTCTTAAGGTCTTTCCTGTTCTTTTATACCCTTTCCTTTTGGATAAAATAAAAGTCGGTGGCGACTCTTGCTATCCGCAACATAACTAAAGTCAGTTCTCCCACCGTGTTACACCTATACGAAGACCTAGTACTGATATCCAGTGACAACCTATTGATACTATCACCTTCTAATATTATGGATGACATCTATAAGCCTATCTCCAGTTCCTCAAAGTGGCATCTTCAAGCCCACTCAGGCAGATGCAACCAATCAGCAGTGTTACTTTACGCACCGGCGAGTGCAAATTTTTGGGCTTTTGTGTTCAATCCCCTTCAACCTTCCAAGTCACGAATGGCACATAGGCCAATCTAACCCCTCAGGTTTCAGAAAATTGAACAGGGGCAGCTGTTGCACCCCAAAATTTGCCCTCACCTAGACAAGAAAATGTGTACTAAGGTGTCTCAAGAGGTTCAAAAGGTTCACAAGGTATCTCAAGAGGTTCACAAGGTTCACAATTAGTCAGAAAGCTTGGAAGTTCCCTCAGCAAAGCATCCTCCTAAGCAATGCACCCTAAACTAGGGTTTTGAGTTTCATGATGCTAAATGGAATTCCAAGGATTCAAATAAGCTTCATAACATCCTATACGTCTTAAAGAATACCTATGTCAAGTTTCAAGGCTTTCCCAAAAGGTTTGCTCAGTCAAATGATCAGATAGGCTAAAATCAGTCAAAGCAGTTAAAAAGTCAAACTGAGGTCAACTGTGGTCAAACCAAAGTCAAACTTCATGATTTTTTGCCAACATCAAGTATATGAAGTAAAATTCATCATTTGATCAATGGTTGATCATGATTCATCAAGGAGATTTCAGATCATCAAGAATCAGGAGTTTCTAAGTTAGGGTTTTCACAGTAAAAGTCAACTGAACTTTGACCTGCCATAACTTTCACAGGCTTCATCAAAAATTTCCCATCCAAATCTCATTTTGAAGTAAATTGAATTCTCTTCAACTTTGTGTCTCACAAGCCAAGCCCAAAAATGCTTCATTTGGAAGGTATGGGCTAAGACATTATAGGTCATTTTAAAAGTCAACAAAAAGTCAACATCTTCCAAAGGGCATAACTTGAAAATGGTAAAGGATATGGACATGAGACCAAAGAGGTTGGTATATGACTCTCTAAGTTTTCCAAAATGTCCAAAAACACCTTCATAGCCTTAAAATTGATGGATTTGTGCCTTTGCAAAGTTGAGAAAATGTTTGGGAGGTACGTGAAGCAAATGAAGTCTTAAAAACAATTTTTGCCAAATGGGCCTACCAAATTTCAATCCAATCTCAAGGATAAGGTCATACATGATCCATTGACTATTTTTCCATATTTTTATATTTTATATTTTATTATTTTGGATTTTATTTAATAAAATTCAATTTTAATGAAAATAAAATACAAAAAGTCAATTTAAAAATCTGATTTTGGTTCTAGAATGATTGAAATATCATTTAAAGTTGATGTAAATAATTGACACGCTACCATTAGCTAAATGCACATTAAATCTAATGAACAGAAACAAACGAAAGCATACTTAAATAAAATAAAATAAAAAAAAGGTGAGAACGGATCTCAACGTGTCTTCGGCCCTTTTATCATTCAGAACTAAAACCCAGGAGAAACTCCAAACTCAGTTCTCCTTCATCAAGAGGTTCAAACCTCAACGGACATCAACATCACAATATTGTGAACAAAAACTCGAACAATCACTCACAAAAAAAACGAATCACATATGGATTCTCGGTTCTTCCTCTCAACAAGTACATTAAACCACACTCGCAATACTCAGTCGAACGATCACACACCAAAAACTGGACTTTATCCTATATTCAAAACCCTTACCCCCAATTCAACGTGATTCAAATCCGCTTCCAGGTAGAGTTTTTTTCCTCTTTCGACTACGATCTTCTTCTTCCTCTGTTCTTTCCCCTTGACACTTTGTTGTTTTGTGCTGCGATCGTGGTTGTTGTTTGTTGTGGAATGAATGGTTTAGGGTTTTCTTTGAAGTTCGTCAAAACCCGTCTCCCCCAATCTTTAACCTAAATCCCTATTTTATAATGCAACAAATTAGGGTTTCTGCTTTGAAAAGATGGAGGATCCCTCTCTTTTGTGCTAGCCTCCGTCCTGCCTTTATTTTGTGCATAAGAACTTTTTGCCGATTTCGTGAATGCGTTGGTTTTCGTAGCCTGCTGCGTTTCTGTGCTTTCGTACGTATATTTGACTTAATTTCTCTAGTTTTGAAATGAACTGAATTAGTTCAGTTTGGATTGAACCAGTTTGCTCTCCCCCTTTTTTTTACTGTTGTAAACTCATCCTTTTACTGTTTGTTACCCTGTTGACCATTGTAGGAATTTCAACCTTTTGCAGGGCCAAAATGTGAGAACCGTCACCATATTCAAGGCATGAGATTTGGGATTAGTTTCTTTTGGTTTGCCCACCTTGATAGGAGTTATGGCAAATCCTAAAGAATCCCTGGGAGATGGACTGGAAGCTTGGATTGGTCTTCTATCAGCTGACACAATTTCAAACTCAACTTCGTTTGCTCGGAGTACTTGGTAGCAATGAGCATCAACTATTGCTTCTGAGTTTCGCTTCTCAGCAGATGATACAAGAATTGAAGTCCATTCCAGATCCACATCCCGCTGATCATTAAACCATGTTGTCATCTTCTAGCGGATGTTTTCCATCATTTGCACAACGGGGAGTTCGTGACATTCTTGGGCCCAGTTATACAACTATTCAGTTACACCAAGTGTGAAATGGACAATGGTGTCGGTGTTTACTCCAAGAAGTTTCCGTAATTCAGACATAAACCACATCCAGTTTTCATTGCTTTCAATGTCAACAACAACAATAGCCAAAGGAGCCTCATCAACATCAACAGCTGCTACACAAAGTATTGTACCTAGATATTTTCCTTTAAGACGTGCTTTGATTTGTGGGAATTTGAACTCGGTGTAATTAGGATTCATACACTTTATTTCTTCCCTTGTTGGGGTACCTAAAACCTTGATAATTTCAACGAGCTGATCAACTCCACTCGCACCAGGAAAGAGAGGCTGGCCAAGCAATAGTTCCCCAAGTACACATCCATCTGACCAAATGTCAATAGCTGTGGTATACTCGGTTGCACCAAATATAAGCTCGGGAGCTCTGTAATATCTAGAACAGATGTAAGATATGTTTGGTTCACCTTTGACCAGGACTTTTGCAATCCCAGCTGGTGGTTGTGAGGATTGACCAGTAAATTTTGAGGTTCGATGTCCCTATGAGACACTCCGACACAATTATGTATATAAGCTAGTGCTCTACATAGTCTCAGGAACATACTCAAGTACCAAGTTAAGATAGAGCTCATCTTTTTCAGTTGTTGAAAAGAAACAATGCTTTACAGTTACAACATTGGGGTGGTCCAAAAGGCGCATTGTTTGTAATTCCCGGTTCTTGTACCTCTTGTCTTGAAGAACTTTCTTTATAGCCACAGTTTCACCTGTCTCTAAGCATTTTGCCTGGAAAACTATACCAAATGATCCTTGTCCAACAGCACGCTCAACCATATAACTTATTGTCTGCTTTGGCTGGCCATTTTTTACCACCAATAGTAGTAACAATTACATGTCCTTCTTCAGTACTATTTCCATCTACCACACTTGCTTCCATTTCCTTATCATCCTTAATTCTCATGCATAGAATCTCCTCAGGTAACCTATCAGCACCAATTACTGAACCTGCAGCATTTACATCTCTTAATCCAGAAGCATGTGCTACACCCGCAGTTGCCATCATCACCACCACAAGCAAAGTAGATCAGGAAGATATTTTTCCACTCCAATTCAATCAACTACCAAGATCATAAAAGTAAACCCTAAACAGAAAACTAGCTATTTCAACACCAATTTTAATTTAGCAGCAAAATGGATCCTGATTCAGGAGTGAAAACGAAAGAGAAGTTGAGAAAAAATGCAAAGATGTTTTTGTTATTGTTATTGTTGGAAAGTTTGACAGTAACCACTTCTGCTACTGTTGTTGTTGATGTTGTTTCTTGTTCTTGTTGTTCAGCTTTCGTTCTTGCAATTTCACGAGATGGTGGACCGTGTAAATGAGTACGAAAGCTAGTAGATTGGGTATTATATTGGCAGCTGCTGTCATGGCTATGTTCTGTGTGAATGATTGGAGTCCAACATTGGATGATAGACATAGATTCAATTTGCTTTCTTCATGGTTGATGAAGACAGTTGCAGATGCGGGGAAGTCATCAAAAGACGTCGTCGTTGCTTTTGTGGATTGAGAAAGAATGCATTTTACTAATCTTTGGGTTCTAATGTTGGTTTGGTTGTGTTATCCTGCAGGACGAACGAACTGATACGAAGGCGGCATTTGCAAGCCACTTGGAAGATAAAGGAACTATGGCAGCGACACACCTGTAGAATGGATGCGTCTCTTCACTTTTCTGCCAGGAAGACGGCACAAGCTAAAGAGCTTGGAACTTGAAACTTATTGATGTCGTTCTGGATTAGCTCAATGAGAGTTTGTAGGACTCAAATAGGAACTTACAGCTATGTCATGAGGCTTATCATAGATGCATTTCATGTCGTCGACCTTGTAGCAATGTAATTGTAACGATTTTAGATCTTGTTTGTCATTTGGCTTTCATTGCTCTTGTAACATTTAGATTTATCCTTTGGGGTTGAAGGTGATGATGTAAATCTTGGACTTAAATGGATCCTTTTTCGAATTGTCATCCTGAATTCAACTATCTTTGATCTTGCAAATTATTTGCCCTTTACTTCAAAATCAATTTTCAAAAAGAAATGCGACTTGAGAACCACATGTATTACCTTGACAACGACCGACAAATATTTTTTTAAAGCAAAAGCAACACTTTAAAATGCCTCTAGGAATAAAAAAATAAACTCATGACTTGAATAACTTGAATGAGGGACAAAACGTGGTTCATTTCTTTAGACCTTAAAGGGGATAATTTCTTAGTCCAAAGTAAATCTAAACATGTTTAAATCTTCTTATTCCGAACACAAACTTGCAAGTAAAGTAGCCAAGGAAGTCACAATCTTGGTTATAACGCGTCTTTAAACCATATCTCACATCACAAATTAATCTTTCCACGAACCCACTCCCCAAAACCTTAACTTGATGGTCTGGTGAATTATGTCTCGATGTTGAGAAGTAAAACCAATCTGAACAATTGATGAGGAACAGTACAAACACCCATGATAAAGCTTTAAGGTCCATCTCCAAACTTGAGTGGAATAAGCATCAAAATTCAAAAGCCCTAACTGAGGGAAACCTTGATCTCATTCTCTGAGAAAACTAAAGAAAATGTATGATTATGAACGTGACTTAATGTAATGCAAATGTAATGTATAAACCGCCTAATGGTCAAAACGACAAGAGGAGGGCAAATTTTGGTGTGCAACAGGTTTGCCAACAAGTGTGGTCTGCCACTGTCATCACTGGAGAGGGTTGTTTCCACAAAGGTTCTCAATGATTGGTCCCCAGATGCACATAACTATCAAGGTCTTACCCCGAAGTGGAGGAAATCCCCACACAAGATATTTCCAAGACGGTCGTAGTCTGGGTGTGGAACACATCGCCACTCATAATGCCACATACGAGTACAACGTGTCCACGTTAATCCTAGGGTGCACCCAAGCCGAGTATTTGGCTTATCTCACAGTAACTCTCGTCCCACAGAAAAAATCGAAACCAGCACAGTCCAGTAATATACGATGCATGAAAATAAATACTAAAAACTGTAAATAAAGCTGTAAATAAAACTGTAAATGAAAACGATAAAAAACACAGAAGTATACAAATAAACACATAAAGAAACAAAGGCAAATAGGCGCTAGGATTGACTCTCAAGGGAAACTAGAGATTTTGGGTTCGATCCCCAGCAGAGTCGCCAGTTGTCGCTCCCGGGATTTTCATCCTAGTACAAACGCGAAGTGGCGCTAAAAAGGTAGAGTCGCCAGCCATGCATTTTTATCCCGAATGAATGGGAAAGGTAATGTTGCACAAACCGAAGAGAAAAGTAAAGGACAAGGTCCTGCAAACCAAAAACCTGGGTTTGGGAGTCGGTTACGACCTGGGAAGGTATTAGCACCCCAGACCGTTCGTCGTACCCGACGGGATCCACACTTGTTTGTCTGTTTCAAAGGGTGAGAAAATAAAGCTGTTGCTGAACAAAAGAACTGCTAACTGGAATGGAAGGGAGAAAAGGAACTGGAAAAGAAAATGGGAAGAAAAAGGGAAATGTATGGAAAACAAAGAATATGCTTGAACGGGTCCTACCCCGCTGCCTACGTAACTCATTGGGAAAATGAGGATCAGAGTCGATGTAGTTCGCCTAAATAAGGCGGAAACTATCTATTTGTGTTTTTTTAGAGCTGAACTGCATATATCTATGCTCAGGTGTTGCAGGCTCATCTGGTACGAGTGCATAACCGTCTTGCAAATGAGACAAATCGTCGCAAGTTCACGTTGAAAGTGAGTGAGGTGATAAAAGAATTCCCGAAGGAAAAGATGAGCGTTGTTTGTTTACTGTCTTTTAAAGAAGTGTTTTCTGAGATTGTTGTTTGAGAACCTTCACATACTAAGACTTGTCCATCGTGGTAGATTCCTTACACCTCGCCCCAAAATGGAACGTGTATGAGGAATCCACGACAAAGGCTCGTGTCGTACGAGAATATCAACCTTTATTAGGTGTTTTTTTACTTTTCTTTGAGATGAGAAAGAAAGCAAAATGAACCAAAGGAAAAAGTCTAAAGGGGGAGACTAATAATCCTAAGTATTGTCATGCATGGATGAACCTAGGTTAGTGCGGTTTTCAAATCCTAAAGATAAAAAGGAAAAGAAAAGGGAACTAGAAATCAACTTACTTCCGAAAGAAGCTAAGTTATTTCTAAAGGGGATTAGCATAAAGTTGTGTAAATTAAGTACAAAAATGCTAAAACAAAGACACTTTGAAAGCATAAAGGAATTAAAAGGATTAAGTTGTGTGAACTTACATTTACCTCCCTACAAAACAAAGGTTAGTAGGATAAACATGATAAAAGGAATGAGGTAAACAAGTACCAAACAAATCTAATTTATCTAGGACCTAATCTAGACTCAATCCTAAGTCCAAGAGACCTAAAACTATGCAAAGCAAAAATCCAGCAACTATTACAGCTCCTACAACACAAACAACTACCAAATGCAATGCAAAATGCAAACAACCTATTATAGCTAATAATCAGCATGCAAAACAGGTGTAAAAAGTCAAAACAACATGAATGCAACATGTTTTTACAACACTTGTTTCAAAATGCAACTATCAAAACAAGGCAGATTTGAATATTTTCTTTTATGCACAAAACGTGAATTTTAATGCAATCAATCAATAAAAAAAATGCAAGAAATTTACAATGGAATGCAACATCAATATGCAATTTAAATGATGCAAGCTTCATGAGTTTTTATAATTCTTTTTAACAATATGCAATTTTCTCAATATGCACATGATTGGATCAAAATGTGTATGGTTTCATAATGCAATGCAAAAACCAGTGGTGTACACATTCATTATTATGCTATGAAGGATGCTCAATTATACAAACAATGGTCACAAAAGTTATGAACATATTATGCAACATTTATGCACAAAAACAGAAACTAACGAAACGCATGTTGAAAGCTACCTAAATTACATAATCATGCACCTAAAGTGATCCTAAAAATTCCCTAAAATCATGATTTATCAAGCTAAGGGGATTAAATGAAGAGAGATGCACAAAAATGCCATGAAACAACTCAATTCTCAAAATTAGCACAATGTTAATCGGTTAAAGTTATAGGTTAACCGGTTAAAGGTTCTCAAAAGCCAGTTCAAAGGGCAAATTAACACATGTTAACCGGTTAACCCATAGCGTTAATCGGTTAACACTGAACAGCAGTGCAAAAAATCACTTTTGGTCACAAACCTACTTCTACAAGTTCCTAATACACTCATGAACATACTAGCACGAATTTGCTACCTAGATACAACTTTCTAACACCTATTAGCATCAAGAATAAGCTACAATTCTAGCTACTAACAATCAAAATAAGCAAATTGTAACAACGATCAAGAACGCAAGCAATAATCAAAGAATGCCATACGGCGAGATGAAGTGAATAAATGAAATGCGAAACGGTTCCGAATTCACCAACCTACAAAGCGAAGGATTATTATGATGATTGTTGCGAGTTGATCAATGTGCGAATGAAGAGAATACCAGAGACTTCGAGCTTCAATCTGCGAGAATGCAAAATAAATGTAATTGGTGGACACCTTGATGAACACTTGCAAAATCACTTCCAATAAGCTTAAATCAATCCAAAACAGCTTGCAGCTTATCCAATAAGTTATGAAATCAAGGTTGGATGAAGCTTATGCTTCAAGTTCTTCAAGTTTCAATGCAAAATTTGAAGAGATTTTTTGATGAAGCTATGATGAATGTTGAAAATGGAGAAAAATTGAGAAAAAAAGTTTAGAGATGAAGATAAATTTGGAATATGAAGGTTAACCCTTGCTTTGGAGTGAGTTAAGATTATATAAAGGTTAGGTTTGGCATGAGGCCTGGGCATGGAGCTAGCTTGGGCCTTAGGTTTGGAGAAATGAGGTTTGGAATTAGGCTTGGAGTTAGTTAAAGTTGGTTAAGGTTTCTAGAATATTCTTTGGAATATTCCTTGGAAAAGTGTGGAAAGATCTAGAATGTGGTGGAAGAATCCAAGGCAAAATGGAGTATGAAGGTGGAATGTAATGCAAAGTGGAAAAAATGAGGGAAAAAAGTGGAGGGAAAAGAGAAACCAACTAAATTTTGAAGTTTTTATTCAATTTTCGCATGCGTTAACCGGTTAACGCTATAGGTTAACCGGTTAACGGACCAAAAACTTGAATTTTTCCTTTTTCAACGGGAAACTTCAAGAATGCATCCACACCGTCCATTTTGAATTGATTTTGATTTCAAACCTTTCCAGGACTTTATGAATGGCATTGTTTCTTTGTAAAAGTCACTTGGCTCTGAGCTCGACTTTGAAGATCATGAATTTCCAGTTGGTTAATCATATGCCCTATGCTTGTGATCATGGATGCTTATGCTTCATTTTTATATGCAACAATGTTTGAACATGTATGCAATATACTATGCTATATGATATGATATGAGAGGGGAAATTTTGAGGTGTTACATACCCTCGCACATTGCTTCATTTGGCCAAACACTCTTACATACATCCATGCACATGTCATCATACCATGCATCATTTTGGAAATGGTTCAAAGGATGAGGACTTTATGTTGCATCAAGCTTTGCAACATCAATAATTCATCATTTCTCTCATCATAACCCACCATAACACTCATGAACCTCATTATACTTGAGCCAAGCACCATACACGGGTTACTTCACTAACTTGAGTTTGAAATTCCATTTTTGCATAAGGCTCTTAACCATAGCATGTTAATCATGGTTCTAACCATCAACCATGATGGTTAGAGGTTAACCACACCTATAAGTACCAAGAGTATAAAATAATTGCTTAGCTTGATTCTCTCTCATTTTGCAACTTTCACAAAAAATCTTCATCTCCACTCTCTCTGGTTTTCTCTGGAATCTTCCACGAATCTCTCCAAGTTCTCATCAAGTTCATCATCAAGTTCTTCATCATCAATCTTCCAACATCATTGATGGAGTGAAGCTAAGCTCAATACATTACTGCAGATCCAGATTCACTTTCATTCTCACTGGATTTTCGTGTTTCATAGCCTTTATTTGGCTCAGCTTGAAGATCAAGAGCAAATGAGTCTCCTCTCTGGTTTTCTTGTGACTTAAGGATCACCAATTTTAGGTTTAAAACCAAAATTTTCTCACAAGTATTGAATTTATTTGGTTTTGTTTTTGCCCAATTTGAAGCTCAATAGGAGCATTGAACACTTTGGCTAGTTGATAGGCTCCATAGGAGCATAGTTGCAGAACCTAGGGCAAACTTTCTCTGTTCAATTCGCTTTGTGTGAGTTTTGTTTTCTATTTTGAGCTTAGATTTGGAATCGACATCGTATGAGGATTCAAATGACATAAGTCTTATTCATTTCTGGTGACCTGTAATCTTTGGCACGATGAGGTTTGGCCGGAGAAGACGACCAAAGTCTTCTCCGGCATGTGAGGGTGACCTGAATCTCATAAACCCTAGCATTCTCTAACTTTAAGTTACAACCGTTGATTTCGTTTGATCGGGCGCATTAGAATGTGCCAGCATATTAATAAGGAGCCTCTTCATCACGTGCTTGTTTTTGTGACATGAACGCTTGTGTGTGTGCTTGATACCATATCATGTCATGTTCATTGCACTGTGTCCATTGGATCTGCATGATTTCTTGTTGACTTAATCTGATGGTATCTATTGAGTCAATTAGTTTGACTGAGTCCCATCATAAGTCTGTGGACTGTGCACCTATTGGACTTGGGCTTATTTTGCTTTTCACGTCCCCGACTTGAGCCCAAACCAATATATGAACTGTGTTTTTGCTATGTTTGAACCCCCTCCTTAATTTTCTTATATTTTCATTTAATATTTCACATAATTTTTAATTTTCTTTTATTGAAAATAGTTTTACATGCACCAAAATTCTACAAAAATTCATATGACATATTAATTCATTAAAATAATTTTCTATTATTTTAGTTTCTGATTTTAACAAATTTTGCATATTATTTTGCATTTTTCATTTATTTTCTTTTCAAAGTAAAATTCCTTTTGATACTTGAATTTTCTACATTTATTTTGCATAGTTCTTAAATAGTTTTTCGTTCATTATTTTTACCACATTCAAATGACATATTAAAACATCCAAAAATATTTTTACTTTATTTTTAAAGTCATTTTATCATGCATTTTGATGTTTGCTTTTGTACACTTTCATTGTGTGGTCTAATGAGGCTTTGAGCTACCATTTAACCTAGTTTCCTTTTGAGTTTTTCATTGAGCTTTTGTCACATGTTTAGGTTTCGACTTAAGTCATTTATGACCTATTATCACAATTTTTTATTGAGGTTTTCTATTTGTTTTATGTCTTCTCATTAGGTGAACATTATGTGATCTTTTGCCCCTCCTTTAGACCCATTTCTTAGAAGACACTTGTGCCATTGTTTGAGGATCTTCTCTTGACATTATAGGTCACCTTTTATAATTTTATAGGTCATCTCCTAACATTAATAGGTCCTATTTGATACGTGTCTGTATTTGGCTTATGTTTGTGCATCATAACATGAACTTTTGACCTAATTTCATATCTCATTCTTTCTTGTGCTCAACATGACTTGTATTTGCATCAGGTATGATCATTCATTCTTATCACTTTCATATAATAATATGTATGTTACTGACCTACATTCATCCATGTTCACTTTACATTTCATGCATCTCTAACATGAAAGTTTTTGACTATAAATGTTAAGTGTTTGCTTGCCTCACTTCTCTTTATCTCACATTTTATACTTGAATCATCATAAACCAATTTTGTATGTTCATTTATATGCATCATAATACATTCATATTTGACATATGCTACTGACCCATTATCATATGCATCCATATTTGCATTTCATACTTCATTTATGACTTGCATCTCAAGTAATCGTATGAGGTTCTTATGTGACATTATTTGATGTTTGTTGCTTCTTCTTCTTGAATCATATAATCAATGCTTTGTATGATCATCACATAGCATCCTCATACATCATTATATTTTATTCAATTATGACTTTTATGTTTATTCATGCATTTGTTCAAGTTCATAGGTCATATGCATGCATACTCCATTTGTTTTGCATTTCATGAACTTGTATGATTTCCTAATACTTCCCTTGACATAGTTTGACCTCATTAGGTGCCCTGACCCTATTTGAATCCCTTTAGACATAGGTTCTGACCTTAGAAGTTCTCAGACCTTAGAACCTTTTCTCTTTTATTTCTTGACTTGTTTGACTTCTCTTTGACATTCCATTTTACTCGTGATTTATTTTGCTAACCTTTTCAGGGGCTAATGGTAAGTGTGAAGAGTTTGGGTGTGTGATCACACTAAAATTCACCGTATTTCTGACTCCGATTTCGCATGCATTCTTAGCTTTAATTATTGTTTTGTTATGTTATTACTTTGTTTTCTTATGTTTTCAGGTTTTTATAATAATCGGAGCTTGAATCGAGAAAAGGAGCGAAAAAGGAGTGAAAACGGACGTAAACCTAGAAATTCAGCATTTCGCACTTACGGCACCCACCGTGGCGGGCGCCATGGGGTTAGCCATGATGTGGCCACGTCTCAAGACCACTCCTCAACCTCCAAGACCCACGATCCCCACTCTCCAATCCCCTGTAGGGACCATGGCGGGCACCATGACCTTGTGGCGGGCTCCACAAGGCAAAAATCAATAACCTCCACTTTTTAGTGGAGGGGCATCCCAGTCTTTTCATGCTTTCAGTTTTCCTATAAATAGGACCTTAGATTTTCGTTTTTCTTCATCTAGAATTAGATTTCTCTAGGCATATATCAGTTATAAAGCAGTTACCATTCCACATCGGGGTGTTTCTGCAATCGAGTGATCGAGTCTGTAATCTGTCTGTGTGATCGAGTTTTGGAGCACTCTGGAGGAAGTTAATCCTGCCGCCATTTTAATTCAAGTTCGTATTTTACTTTATTTATTTCTGCATTGCTTTACTTTCGTTTATTATCCGCACTCGCACTTTACTTTGTTTATTTCCCGCACTCGCACTTTACTTTGTTTATTTCCCGCACTCGCACTTTACTTTGTTTATTTCCCGCACTTTACTTTATTTATTATCCGCACTCGCTTTAAATTCATTTACTTTCCGCACTCGCACTAAATTACTTTTATGAAAAATTATAAAAAGAATCTTTACTTTATCATGTCTAACTAATTCCATAAAGGTTAGAATGTAAGGATCGTAATTGAACCAGTAATCCGTATAATTGTTCGTGGAAACACTTAAGGGCTATTTTATCTTTCAATTCAAGCAATTGTTTTTAACTATTTCAAAAACAGCCAAAAGCGCTTTGTCTAGTTTATTAGGAGTTTTTAGATTAAAAAGAAAAGAGATTTTAAAACGATTTTCGGACGCGTTATGAAGTTTAGAGTCTGGTTCATAAGAACCTCTTTTTGCTAAGAAGTCCAGGTTAAAATACTTTTCAACTTAGTTAAGATACTATATTTCTTAAAAATAGGTTTACTACTCTAACGCAGTACGCACCTTTTTATCCGTGACAATAGGAGGGGTTGATTAGAGAGTACAACTCGGTTCTGAATACGCGAAAGCGACAGTTCCTGTTAAATTAGTTCTTTTCAAAGGAGAAAACATTGCCCATAAGTAGTTCCATTAACAAGTACTGGATTATCATTGATTACGTGAATTACATTCGAGCCTGTCTTTTATTTATTATTTAAAATTATTATTTTATTTACCATTGCACCCTTACTAAAACCCTTAAAATTAGTTGCCTTGGATACACACCATAACAACAGGTACGATAGATTGACACTTGGTCTCTGTGGATTCGACAATCTTTTATATTACTCTGACGTGTTCGTACACTTGCGAAAAACACGCATCAAGTTTTTGGCGCCGTTGCCGGGGACCAATATCGTCAAATTTCATTACCCTGTAGTTATACCGTTTAGACTAAGGTTGTTACCCACCGGTCAATGCGAAAGACTCGCAGTGCCGGAAGTTTAGTAGACCCTCTAGCTGAACCTGAACGTTACGCTCGCGCACGTTTGTTTTTCCATAGGAATAGGAGAGCTATGGCAGAAGATCAAAACCGAAGACCTCTTAAGGACTTCGCCCAACCATCAAACGAGGAACCTAGTTCCAGTATAGTAAACCCCGCTATCCCAGCCAATAATTTTGAACTTAAACCATCCCTGCTGCAATTAGTGCAACAGAGACAATTCGCAGGTCTCGCTACTGATAACTCAAACCAACATTTAAAAAACTTTCTTCAGTTAGCAGACACCTTTAAGACCAATGGAGCTTCTCCTGAGGCAATACGCTTAAGATTATTTCCCTTTTCCCTCAGAGATAAAGCTCTATCATGGTTAGATTCCCTTCCACCCAATTCAATAACAACTTGTGATGACCTTAGAAAAGTTTTCCTTGCTAGATATTTTCCCCCAAGTAAGACCGCTCTTCTTCGAAACCTAATAACTAGATTTACCCAACACCAAGGAGAGTCGTTGTTCGAAGCCTGGGAGAGATATAAAGAACTATTAAGAGCATGCCCACATCATGGCTTAGAGAATTGGCTAATCATTCAAACCTTCTATAATGGACTTCATTATAACACTAAAATGACCATCGACGCTGCCGCTGGTGGCGCACTGATGAACAAACCTTACCCTGAAGCTAGTGCCCTTATCGAGGATATGGCCCAAAACCATCAATCATGGGGAGTAGAACGAGCGACAGTGGAAAAGAAGGAAGCCCAAGGAGGAATACATGAGCTAAGCTCTATAGACATGATGCAGGCTAAAATGGACGCGTTGGCCCTTAGAGTCGAACATATGTGTACAACTCCGAATACTGTAGCCGCAGTTTCGCCGAATTGTGAGATATGTGGAACGCAAGGACACCAATCCGCCGAATGCAATCTGTTGAATGAAACCAACACTGAGCAAGTGAACTATACCCAAGGGAACCCATTTTCAAACACATATAACCCTGGATGGAGGAATCACCCAAACTTCTCCTACAAAAATAATAACCCTATTCAAAATACCGCACCTCCGAGACAACAAGGTTACCAAGCCCCAAGAACAAATCAACCTATGCAACCTGTACCACCAAGCCCGAGCTTTGAGGAAGTTGTAAAAGATTTTATCGTTGCTCAAAAACAACAAAACAAAGAGTTCATGAACCAAAACGTCCATGTTAACGAACTGATTACCAAGTTAGGAACCAAGGTTGATCAAATTATTACTCATAATAAGATGCTTGAAACCCAAATCTCTCAGGTAGCGTTAAACCAAGCCCCACAGACTACACCTGGAGGACAGTTCCCTGGACAACCTCAACAAAACCCGAAAGGGCAAGCCAATGCCATTACTCTACGAAGTGGAACCGCTTATAAGGAACCTTTAAACCCTAAATTAAGTGAGCCCGAAACTTCTGAGAGGAATGAGGAAAAGGAACCAGAGAAGCCTGAAACCCCGGAAAGTCAAGAAAAAGGAGAAGAACCTAAAAATAAAACCTATGTACCACCACCGCCATACAAACCACCAATACCATACCCTCAAAGATTAAAGAAAACCCAAATCAATAATCAATATCAAAAATTCGTTAAGGTTATAGAAAAACTTCACGTAGAAATCCCCTTTACAGAAGCCATCACCCAAATACCTTCTTACGCTAAGTTTCTCAAAGACATACTTACAAATAAACGTAGACTTGAAGATCCGAAACCCGTGGAATGTAATTCTATTTCCGAAAATAGGTTAGCAAAGAAAGATAAAGATCCCGGAAATTTTTCCATTCCTTGTATTTTGGGGAATCATGTCATCGAAAAAGCTTTTCTAGACTTAGGAGCTAGTGTGAGCTTAATGCCTTTAGCAGTTTGTGAGAGATTAAACTTAGGAGAATTACAACCTACTAAGATGTCACTTCAATTAGCCGATAGATCCGTTAAATACCCTATAGGCATACTTGAAGACGCCCCTGTTAGGATAGGTCAGCTGTTTATACCTACTGATTTTGTTGTCATGGACATTAAAGAAGATGACGACATACCAATCCTCCTAGGTAGACCGTTCTTATCGACTGCTGGAGCCGTGATAGATGTTAAAAAAGGGAAACTAACTTTTGAGGTAGGTGACGAGAAGATAGAATTTATATTGTCAAAATTTCTTATGGCACCTGTGATAGGAGATGCTTGTTATGCCTTAGATATCATCGAAGAATGCATTAGGGAATTAGAACAAGAAGAAGAAACTGAATCTATAAAATTGCCATCAACCCTTATTTTGGAAGATGACAATTATAAAAGACCCTACATTGATGATAACCTTCACGAATGTTTATCTCTTACCCCAGATCCTATGCCTTGCCCTATGAAACCGACCGTAAAACTTAAGGAACTGCCTAAAAACCTGAGATATGAATTTCTCGATGAAGATATGAATCGTCCAGTTATAGTCAGTGCTACCTTAAACCAAGAAGAAACCGATCAATTATTAGAAGTTTTACGTAGGTACCCCTCAGCCTTAGGATATAAGATCTCTGATCTAAAAGGAATAAGCCCATCCGTATGCATGCATCGAATTTTGCTTGAAGAAGATTCAAAACCTTCCAGAGAACACCAACGAAGAATAAATCCTATAATGAGTACTGTAGTTAAGACTGAAGTTCTTAAGTTATTAGAGGCAGGTATAATATATCAGATCTCGGACAGTAAATGGGTGAGTCCTGTGCATGTAGTACCTAAAAAGGGAGGCATCACAGTCGTGCAAAACGAGAAGGGCGAACCTGTAGCAAAAAGAACTGATGGAGGTTGGTGTATGTGCATAGACTATAGAAAATTAAATAAAGCAACTAGGAAGGACCATTTCCCATTACCATTCATAAACCAAATGTTGGAGCGCCTAGCTAGACACTCTTACTTTTGTTATTTAGATGGATATTCAGGATTCTTCCAAATACCTATTCACCCCGAAGATCAAGAAAAAACTACCTTTACATGCCCAGTTGGAACTTTTGCCTATAGAAGAATGCCTTTTGGACTTTGTAATGCTCCTGCCACTTTCCAACGCTGCATGATGTCTATCTTTGCCGACTATTTAGATGGAATTATGGAAGTATTTATGGACGATTTCTCAGTTTGTGGAACAGATTTCAAAAATTGTCTTATCAACCTTGAGAAAATCCTGGAGAGATGTGTGGAGGTAAACCTTGTGCTAAATTGGGAAAAATGTCATTTCATGGTCACCGAAGGGATTGTTTTAGGATATATAGTTTCCGAAAAAGGTATAGAGGTAGATAAAGCAAAAATAGAAGTCATAGAGAATCTAAAACCGCCGAAGACTATCAGGGAGATAAGAAGTTTTCTTGGACATGCCGGATTTTACCGACGTTTTATCAAGGATTTCTCCAAAATAACAAAGCCCTTAACTGGTCTTTTAATGAAAGATGCTGAATTCATCTTCGATGAAAAATGTACTAAAGCATTTAATCTTCTGAAGCAAGCTCTGATTTCAGCACCTATAATGAAACCCCCTGATTGGTCAGAACCGTTTGAGATAATGTGTGACGCCAGTGATTATGCTGTTGGAGCCGTTCTAGGTCAGAGAAAAGACAAAAAGTTACATGTGATTTATTATGCCAGTAGAACCCTAGACGCTGCACAGCTCAACTACGCAACAACCGAAAAAGAGCTCCTAGCTGTAGTTTTTGCAATAGACAAATTTAGATCTTATCTAGTAGGAGCCAAGATTATAGTTTACACCGACCATGCTGTCATTCGTTACTTACTAAGCAAAAAGGATGCCAAGCCTAGGTTACTTCGATGGATTCTATTACTGCAAGAGTTTGATTTGGATATCCGTGATAAGAAAGGCACTGATAATGTGGTAGCTGATCACCTATCTAGGCTAGAATACCTGAAACCTGATTCAGTACCCATAAACGACGATTTTGCCTATGATAGACTGATAGCCCAACTAGAAACTATTGAAGATGATAACCCAGACCCACATGAGCAATTTCATAAATCCTTAGCTATAAGCAATGTACCTTGGTATGCAGATTTTGTTAATTACTTAGCCGCTGACATCATACCCCCTGATCTAAACTACCACCGGAAGAAGAAGTTCTATAATGATGTGAGAAACTTCTATTGGGACGAACCATTTCTTTTCAAGAGAGGTAAAGATGGCATTTTCCGCCGTTGTGTTCCAGAAGAAGAGGTAAATAATATAATTGAGCATTGTCACTCCGCACCCTATGGTGGACATGCAAGCACATCTAAGACCTACGCCAAGATTCTTCAAGCTGGCCTATTCTGGCCTACTATGTGGCGTGATGTCCATGTTTTCATTGTCAAGTGTGACAGATGCCAACGCACAGGAAATATTTCAAGACGTAATGAAATGCCGTTAAGAAATATCCAAGAAGTAGAACTCTTCGACGTATGGGGTATAGACTTTATGGGACCGTTCCCACCATCTTTTGGAAATCAGTACATATTAGTAGCTGTTGACTACGTGTCTAAATGGATTGAAGCTATCGCCGCACCCACAAACGACACCAGAGTAGTCATCAAATTATTCAAAAATTATATATTTCCCAGGTTTGGAACACCCCGTTTAGTCATAAGTGATGGAGGATCACACTTCATATCGAGAATATTTGATAAACTTTTAAGCAAGTATGGAGTTAAGCATAGAGTAGCAACACCATACCACCCACAGACCAATGGACAAGTGGAAGTGTCTGATAGGGAGATCAAACAAATCCTCGAGAAGACTGTCTCTATATCTAGAAAGGATTGGTCACAGAAACTTCAAGAAGCATTATGGGCCTATAGAACCGCTTTCAAAACTCCTATAGGAACAACCCCTTATCAACTGGTCTATGGAAAATCATGTCATTTACCTTTTGAATTGGAGCATAAGGCCTATTGGGCCATCAAAACTTTGAATTTGGATTACTTGACAGCTGGTGAGAAACGTATCCTTGACATCCACAAATTAGAAGAGCTCAGACAATCTGCCTACGAAAATGCCATCATATACAAAGAAAGAACAAAAGCTTGGCATGACAAAAGAATCATAAGAAGAGACTTCAAAATAGGCGATCCTGTTCTCCTATTCGATTCTAGGTTACGACTATTTCCAGGTAAACTCCGTTCGAGATGGACTGGCCCTTTCGAAGTATCTAAGATCCTAAGATCCGGTGCTATTGAAATCAAGAACCAGACATGTAAACCATTCATCGTCAATGGACAGAGGTTGAAGCCCTACGAAGGAGGTGACATTCCAACAACATACACTTGCCATACTCTGAGTGATCCACCATATCCTTCCAATGATGTTTAAAAATCGGTCGTCGAGCTAATGACGTTAAACAAGCGCTGCATGGGAGGCAACCCATGGTTTTCTTATTTATGTACTTTTTATTTATTTTTACTTTATTTTAATTTGTTTATTTTTATGTCAGGACTAACGATTGAATGTTTTATGTGCTTTCAGGACTTGTTTGCTAACCTTGTACAGGATGCAGAACCCTGATGACATGCACGTGGCCTTTAGAGACGATGCACAGAGAGAGCGTTACCATGTCCACATGAGACGCCCTATGGCTCCTACCAGGTACCCTGACCATGACTGCATGGATGCCTTGGGGATAGAGCCAAGCGTCAGATTTTTATGCCATCAACTCCACTGGGGCCAGTTTGACTACAGGAACAACACTTATAGGAACTTGACTCTTGAGTTCCTCAGCTCGTTTCATCATGACCCTTGGGCTGGACCCGATGGACTCGCTGTTTTCAGGTTGTTCGGGATTGACTACTCATTCTCTCACAAAGAGTTTGGTGATTTGCTAGGTTTCCAGATTACTCCTGATGCTATTCCAGAGACTCCGATGGGGTATTTTATGAGCAGAGAAGTGGAAAAATTTTGGACTAAAATATCAGGCGGAGGGAGCCAAGATCCTTCTACCCAGTTTTCTCAGGTAATCCACAACCCTGCATTGAGGTACTTCCAGATGATTCTAGCACATTCTTTCCTAGGTTTGCCAGATACAGAGACACTGCTAAGTGAAGAGGAGATTTTCCTACTGTTTTGTGCGACTCAGTCTCGCTCAGTTGCTTGTGGCAACTTTCTATTGAAGGGCCTTGCTAGTGTTGCCAGATCATCAGTAGGCATCATACATATCGATGGGATTGTTACACAGATAGCTACTGCACTGGGCTTGTCTCGCAAGTTATTGCACCTCAGGACCTTCTGCTGCTACACCGCCCTGGATATTGATTTTTGTCTAGATAGAGGACTGATGAGGAGGGCTTCTTTTGAGCCCAACATGTTTAGATTGCCGATCGACGACGAAGCGATACACTATTTTACATTACCAGATCAGCTGATGACCAGTGTCCATGATCCTGAAAATTGGAGTTATGCTCTAGAGGGTTATGGAGAGACTGTCGAAGAGCCGAAATCGCCTCCCGCCGCTGAGTACACTCCTACACCTCTTACTCCCCGAATCACTGTTATGTCTAACAATATGTCTCTGCAGCCACCTGACCTACAAACACAGATTTATGAGCTCCGTAAGGAGACTGCCCTGCTCAAGCAGGAAGTGGCAGACTTGGAGTTACAGATGCAGGTTTCTGATCTCACTCATGCCTCAGAGGCCGATGCTCTACATCAGGCGATTGAAGAGCTTCGGAGGGAGATAGCTGAGATTCGTGGATCAAGCCAGGAGAAGAAACCTACCACATGACTCATTCTACACTGACATCGCTACCCTAGTATTTAATTTCCTTTTTACGCTTTATTTTATTTATCGCATTTCCAGACATATTTTACTTTATTGCAGCTTTTATATTTTCATGCACTTTGAATTCCTTATATATATATATATACATATTATGCACTAATGCTAATTTTTCTTTTTCTTTTTTGATTTTTTATTATTTTATTTTTGTCGTGCAAAGAAAAAAAATATATATATATAAGACAAAAATATTTTCATTTTTGTCTTCACAAAAAAATATGCAAGCCTCATGCCTTGAAAAGAAGAAGAAAACGCTATCCAGACCCCCCCGAAGACCAAAGGTGCAAGGAAGGCCCAAAAGGAGGATCCAAAAACCACAAGGCCCAGGAATTGGCTTTGTGGCGGGCGCCATAGGCCCTGTGGCGGGCGCCACGCCGTATCAACAACAAATACGGGGCTGAATCCCCATTTCCACCATTTTCATCCCTTTCTTCACCAAAAACCCATTTTTACAACCTTCCAAAACCTCCTTGAACCCCATTAAAGCTCCCCCATTTCCAAAATACCCTCCATCCATAAAACATATCCAACATCCATTTCCATTTTCATCCATCAAAAACCAAAAAAATCAAAACTTTATCATTCCCCTCATAAACCACTTCACTACCTAAGGAGCATTCAACAATGGAGTTCAATGGATTTCTTCTTCGTGATGGAAGACCGGGCGAGAGGCAACGGAAAATTATTCAGAGGCTTCAAAGTCGAGAAATTCTCTCGACTAGGTACGTCGACGATAACTGTCTGTATGCTTTGGGTATTTATCATAGTGTTTTTAATTTATTAGAATTTCTAGACTTGCATAATATTTTCATTAATCAGGAACCTACCTATGAGAAACTGACAACTGAGTTTTTGAGTTCTTTGATATACACTGTCAGTCCTAACACTGCTAGCACCGTCGGTACTGTTATTTTTAGACTGTTTGGAATTGAATATGAATTCAGTACCAATGAGCTAGCAGGTTTGTTAGGAATCCCTCATAGGGAAGGTTCGATCTGTGAGACACCTTTGGATGCGGAATGGTCGGCCGAGGTATTTACCTTCTGGCTAAGGCTTTTAAGTACTTCAATTAATTCTTTTGAAGGGATACTTGCGTCGACCATTCACAACCCGGCCATAAGAGTTTTTAGACTTCTTTTGGCATGTACTATTTTTGGCCGGGAAAGTCCAAACAAGGTAAATGCTCGTGAACTCCTATTTTTGCAAGGATGCCTCACTAGAACCCACATCAATCCGGTCCCGTTTATGCTTGCCCACATGACTTTATTTACTAATAAAACAGGACCGATTGTTTTTGGAGGGCTTGTTACGTCTATTGCTCGGGCCCTTGGCCTGAATGATGAGATAGCTACACTTGAACCACTACCTCCTCGCACAATTAATTTAAAATTTCTGAAAGACATGAAATTATGCCGAACAAGGAGAGAAGGTGGTTATGAGTTGATGGTTCATGGGGTAGCTATCCCATCTGTTGCTTTACCATGCAGTAGACGTACTGATGTACGTGATGAAAGGAACTGGACCTATGATCTTAATGCTCCACGTGTTTTGGGTCCACTTCCTCCTAATATTCCCGATGGGGAGGCACATGACACTGATGAAGAGTATGATCGGAGAGAGCAGTCTCTCATCCCTCACATGTCCCCCCATCGTCCTTCACAGTCACACACCGCACCATCTTCCTCTAACCCTGTTGCAAGTGCTGCTCCTGGATTCTTTGTCACCGAGGAGATGTGGCGTGATATGACAGCTAGAGAAGAAAGGCGTGATGGCCTTCTCTCTACTATTTCACAACAGCTGACGGACAACATGAGCTTCATGCAACAATCGCGATTGGTTTCGGATCGTGCTTATAGCAACGTTTGCCGTACCTTGAACGATATTTCATTAGAGCAGAACCGTCAGAGAGAGTTCAACAGCCGACACTACCAGCTTGTAGAGGCCACTCAGGGTTCCATCTTAGGTAACCTTCGAGAGGTCCGAAGTGCTCAGGCTGCTTTATCAGCACGACTCGACCGGAGGGACTAGCATCGTAGTAGATCCCGTCGTTCCAGACCATCACATCAGGACGGCGAAGGTACCAGTGCCCCTCCTCAGTAGTCTTTTTCAGGTTACCCCCCTTATCTTATTTCGAAACATTGGGGACAATGTTCGATTTAAGTGTGGGAGGGGATTTTATTGCTTTCTGTCATTTCCCTTTTTAGTTAATTATTTCCTTTCAGTTATTTCCCTTTTCAGTAATTTATTTTTCTTAGATAATGCATGAGTCTGACGAGTCGCCAGTATAGTGTATTTTTAGTTCATCTTCATTTTTTCCCATTTCCTTAGCCTTACCAGAAAAATTTTAAAAAGAAAATAATGTTGTTTCACATGTTTTTTGGGCTTTGAGACAGGTTTAGATTAGGATGTGGTGACTTAGGTCAACTTTTTGAAACATCAGAACCATTTTAGCACCATAGACCTCTTGAATATAGGAATCACTCCTAAACCCCACCACCATGGCCTTTATTATCATTTAAAAAATTGTCCTAAGTAGTTTATTTTAGCAGTCAGCTCCGGCCTAAGCATGCTCTACGTAGGGGGCCGATGAATATAAGTGAATGATCCAGTGCTAATAAAAAAAGAAAAAAAAAGGGCAAACTCTGGTATAGGTGACCCTCACAAAGTCATTTAAACCGAAAAAAGAGAAGAAAAAAATTTTGCCACAAAAAGAAAAAAAAATTGCAAGTCACCTATTGTTAGTTGGTTCAGAGGTATCTGGCACTGAACTTGGTAGGGCGGATTACGATCCGATCCCCCGCAGCTACATTTAGGCGAAATAAAAACAGGTTTACACATGCTTATGTGCCAGAAACCTTATGTTATGGATCAAAATCACTAACCGGTCACTCTACTATGAAGCATGTACGGATAACAGGCTTAATGTGATTGCGCCTGAATGAAAAGGACACAAAAAGATGAGAAGATAGGCCTAGGTATCGTGGGATGATATGGAGTGGTTAATATAGGATTGAAGTTTGTGTTTATGTTACTATGGTACCCTTGGTTCACTTAGTTAGTATCCATCACTGCATCCTGACTTGAACTTAGAATCCCTTTAGCCCAAAGACACGTGTTGACACCATATTTTCTTGAGCTTTAATGTTTGCTTGAGGACAAGCAAAGGTTTAAGTGTGGGAGAATTTGATCACACTAAAATTCACCGTATTTCTGACTCCGATTTCGCATGCATTCTTAGCTTTTATTGTTGTTTTGTTATGTTATTACTTTGTTTTCTTATGTTTTCAGGTTTTTATAATAATCGAAGCTTGAATCGAGAAAAGGAGCGAAAAAGGAGTGAAAACGGACGTAAACCTAGAAATTCAGCATTTTGCACTTACGGCACCCACCGTGGCGGGCGCCATGGGGTTAGCCATGACGTGGCCACGTCTCAAGACCACTCCTCAACCTCCAAGACCCACGATCCCCACTCTCCAATCCCCTGTAGGGACCATGGCGGGCGCCATGACCTTGTGGCGGGCGCCACAAGGCAAAAATCAATAACCTCCACTTTTTAGTGGAGGGGCATCCCAGTCTTTTCATGCTTTCAGTTTTCCTATAAATAGGACCTTAGATTTTCGTTTTTCTTCATCCAGAATTAGATTTCTCTAGGCATATATCAGCTATAAAGCAGTTACCATTCCACATCGGGGTGTTTCTGCAATCGAGTGATCGAGTCTGTAATCTGTCTGTGTGATCGAGTTTTGGAGCACTCTGGAGGAAGTTAATCCTGCCGCCATTTTAATTCAAGTTCGTATTTTACTTTATTTATTTCTGCATTGCTTTACTTTCGTTTATTATCCGCACTCGCACTTTACTTTGTTTATTTCCCGCACTCGCACTTTACTTTGTTTATTTCCCGCACTCGCACTTTACTTTGTTTATTTCCCGCACTCGCACTTTACTTTATTTATTATCCGCACTCGCTTTAAATTCATTTACTTTCCGCACTCGCACTAAATTACTTTTATGAAAAATTATAAAAAGAATCTTTACTTTATCATGTCTAACTAATTCCATAAAGGTTAGAATGTAAGGATCGTAATTGAACCAGTAATCCGTATAATTGTTCGTGGAAACACTTAAGGGCTATTTTATCTTTCAATTCAAGCAATTGTTTTTAACTATTTCAAAAACAGCCAAAAGCGCTTTGTCTAGTTTATTAGGAGTTTTTAGATTAAAAAGAAAAGAGATTTTAAAACGATTTTCGGACGCGTTATGAAGTTTAGAGTCTGATTCATAAGAACCTCTTTTTGCTAAGAAGTCCAGGTTAAAATACTTTTCAACTTAGTTAAGATACTATATTTCTTAAAAATAGGTTTACTACTCTAACGCAGTACACACCTTTTTATCCGTGACAATAGGAGGGGTTGATTAGAGAGTACAACTCGGTTCTGAATACGCGAAAGCGACAGTTCCTGTTAAATTAGTTATTTTCAAAGGAGAAAACATTGCCCATAAGTAGTTCCATTAACAAGTACTGGATTATCATTGATTACGTGAATTACATTCGAGCCTGTCTTTTATTTATTATTTAAAATTATTATTTTATTTACCATTGCACCCTTACTAAAACCCTTAAAATTAGTTGCCTTAGATACACACCATAACAACAGGTACGATAGATTGACACTTGGTCTCTGTGGATTCGACAATCTTTTATATTACTCTGACGTGTTCGTACACTTGCGAAAAACACGCATCAGTGTGCATCCACACTCTACCTTCTTCCCTCATCTTTTAATCATTCTAAGTTTGTTTTATAAGCATCTAATGCTTCTTTGTTTGCTCAATCATCTTCATCCCTCTTTAAGATCAACTTAACTTCTATCTTGGAAGTAAGTTGCTTCTTATGTTGTTGTTATTCTCTCATTCTCCTTTCTTTTAGGATAAATTTCTCTATACCTCACTAACCATAGGACATCCAAGCATGAAAATCATAGGGTTGGTCTTAGTCCCCCTTAAATGTTTTACCTTTGCTTCTTTGAGTCTTCTCTTTCTCATCTCAAAACAACTTCAAAAAACACCTAATAAAGGTTGAGATTCTTCATGTGCTAGGAGACTTGTACCATGGGATACTTGCATTCATTCCATATGGGAATGAGTTGTAGGGTATATATCATGATGAATAAGTCTTAGCATGAAGATGCTTCACAAAGAAAACTCAAAACACTTCTTCATTTTAAAACAACAAAAACACTTAATAAAGGAAGTAAGCTAGTGTGCTTATGCCTCAAGCTTTGGAAAAAGGTGTGAGAGTCTTATTCATACTTAGTATGCTTCATTGTCATTCCATATTGAAGTGATGTATGAAGTATACACTCCATTGTAATAGACTTAAGTACATTTTCTTAAACAAAACTCTTCAAATAAAACCCCCTAAAAAACTTCAAAACAAAAAAGAGGTCTTTCCTCTAGGAATTCTTTTCTCATCTTATTCACTCTCAAACGTAAGAACGTGCCTCTCATGTTCTCTTGAAATACGGTAACACACTCGATTCAGCGAGCCTGCAACACCTGAGCTAGAACATTGGTAGTTCCCTTAAAAAACATAAACAAGCCAGTTTCTTCCCTAGTTAGGGGAATTACGTCGCTCTGATTCTCATACCCAATGAGATATGTAGGCGTGGGGTAGGGCCCATTTGAGCACACCTTTTTCTTTTCCCTACATTATTTCTCGTTCTCCTTCATTCTCATTCTCTCCAGTTCCAATTTAGTAGTAGATGAAGTAGATCACAACACCCTTTAAGCAATACAAGCAAACGTGGATCCCGTCGAGTACGACAAACGTGAAGGGGTGCTAATATCTTCCTTTCACGTAATCGACTCCCTTACCCGTTCTCTCTGGTTCTCAGGACCTTGTCCTTTCCTTCCCTCTGGTTTGTGCAACATTACCTTTCTTTTTCCTTGGGATAAAAATGTCTGGCTGACAACTCTTCTTCTTTTTCCGTGCCACTTTCGCGTTTGTAATAAGATGAAAATCTCGGGAGCGACACATTGCTATATTTCTCTTGTCAAAATACTATTGCAAAGTAAGGTTAATTTCAAGATCTCAATTTGAATTTGAATTGATGACATACATACCTATAGTGAGGCCGATTGGGGAGATACCTACACAAATTCTTGTGTTCTCTATCTATCTATCTATCTATCTATCTATCTATTTTTCAAAGGTATATGATATACTTAGTGTATGGTACATGTTATGAGCGTTCATTTAAAATGATTTCAATTGATAGCTATTGGTTGATAAGTTGGCTGATAGCTTATAGTTTATGACTGACGGTCGATGACTGATAGTTTATACTTTATAACTTATATCTGATGGCTAATGACTTATAGTTAATAAGCGAAGCGAATTGAAGTGTTTAATAAAATTACCAGTTTAATAAGTTGATAAATTAAAATGACATAAATAATATTTAATATATAATTGCTTTATTTGAATTTAAATAATTTATAGAGGGTAATAGTGGATTTTAATTAAAATAACAAGGAGAAAAGCGAAGGATAGTTATGAACTTTTTTATTGTGACATGAACTTATTGTGAAAGTTGAAAGTTGAAAGGTGATCTATATCATATCCGGAAAAATAAATACCCTCCTCACTCCCCCCAAAATTAAAACCCTAACAAAATTCGAAGCTCTCACGGCAACGCCATCGATCCCCATTAATCCTCGAATCAAAGGTAACTCATCCCTAATCTATAATCACCTCTTCATTCTCTTTCTTTATTTTTGATTTTCACCGATCTCCCGTATTCTCCATCGAATTTCCTTCTCTACGAATAATTCAATTCCTCGCTGAATTCGATTCACAGTTCTTGAATTCTCCACTAGGGCATAGAAGTTTATTGATTTTCAATCGCAACTTCTTGTTACTTGATTTTTGTTATTGAATTTGCCGCAGAAGAACAGAATGAGTAGACGTTCAAGCAGAACCGTCTATGTTGGAAATTTACCCGGCGATATCCGTGAAAGAGAAGTTGAAGATTTGTTCATGAAGGTTATTTCTGATTTGTTTTATTTTCATTTTGATCTGAAATCTATCTCACTAGTTAGGGTTTTGGTTTTGGGTATGAAGTGTTGGGTGATCTGCTGAAATAAATGTTACATTAATCTACAACTTGAAAGCCGTCATCTTGCTATGATCTATATCTACACCGGCTTTATTCCACTATATGTGGATTTAAGTATTCTACACTACTACTAGTTTATGCATGATTGCTTGTTTACCTATCTTATATATTTCGCTTTTGTAGTACGGACACATAACTCACATTGACCTAAAGGTTCCGCCAAGGCCTCCTGGCTATGCATTTGTAGAGGTGAGTTGGGAGATATGTAGGTTATTGAAAATTCTCCTTTTTCTTTTTAGTTCCTAATAAAGAACTGATTTTTGCAGTTTGATGATGCTCAAGATGCCGAGGATGCAATTCGTGGGCGTGATGGTTATGATTTTGACGGGCACCGTTTACGGGTTGGTTATGTTTTACGTTTAAATGCTTTAATGATATTATAACCTTAATTACTTCTGTCAGAAGAGGGGCATGATAGACACAATGCCTAATATTGTTTAAACCCCGATCTCTATAGGTGGAGGCTGCTCATGGGGGCCGTGGTACTGGTAATTCATCTTCAAGAGATCGACATAGTAGTCAAAGCAATGGCAGGGGTGGACGTGGAGTATCCAGACGCTCTGAATATCGTGGTATGTAGGCTTTTTAGAACATTGATTATGTTTTATTTCAGAATGCTTTTGGTATGCTTCTGAAATTTTGAGGCCCTCTTTTGCAGTTCTAGTCAGTGGATTGCCATCATCTGCATCCTGGCAGGATCTTAAGGTGAGATATTGTGTTCATTAGGTTCAATCAGATTATTTATCCGGGTGCTTATCAATCAATTAATGGTTTTCTTAAATGCAGGATCACATGCGGAAAGCAGGGGATGTTTGCTTTTCCCAAGTTTTTCATGATGGAAGGGGTACAGGACCTTCATATAACTTTTTTCATCTAGTAGTGCCCTTTGTATTATATATTTGTCTTAGTAATTAAGAAGTTTGAAGTTTTGAAATTGCTGGTTTATTGTTCCCCCTTCTGACAGCTGTCATCTTAGAGCACCCACATCTCCATCACACTTATTTGAGTTCTTCAAAAGAGCCCCACTTGATTTTTAATATTATTTCACACTTTTCAATTATTTAAACTTTCAATTATTTAAACAACTTAACTATATTTTCTAAATATGCATACAATCTATCAAAAACTCTAAAATGGGTCCCACCGGATCCAATAATATATCCCACATTTTCATTTACTTTTAATTATATATATATATATATATATATATATATATATATATATTATTCAACTTAATGGGATAGGAACTTGGTCTTGGATAGAACAATATGGTAGAATATGATTCATGTAGTCAACTCCACTTAGTGAGATAAGGCTTGACTGTTCTTGTTATTGTATATTTTTGTAATCCAACTGAAAAGAAAAGTACCCTTGTTTAGTATGGCAACATTGGCAAGTTGAAGAATGGTTTTAGAAATGAAGTATCCATAAAATTCAGACATAGTTTTGTTGGTATTGGTGAAAACACAGTATGCACTAACCAATATGTATGCTATTTGTTCCATCTATGTTATGTGGTAGCCTTTTAGAAAGGTTAGATTTTTTTGATATGACTCGAAGAGCTATTTAATGTAGCGTGATTGATTTTCAGGTACTACTGGAATTGTGGATTACACAAACTATGATGACATGAAATATGCTGTGAGTCGCTTCACTTATATGGTTATATTTATTTCAAAGGATATAATGGACAGCCCAAGTTTTTTGTGAGCTTTGCATTGTTGTGATTTTATAGATCTTTTTGCTGCAGATCAAAAAGCTTGATGACTCTGAGTTCCGGAATGCATTTTCCAAGTCTTATGTTCGCGTATGACCTGAGTTGAATTTTTTAAAGTATTTTTTCCCAATGCATGTCACTTCTATTGATATTTCTTTCCTCTTTTTGCTCATGTAGGTGAGAGAATATGATTCGAGGCGGGACTCTAGAAGTCCTAGTCGTGGCCCATCTCATTCTAGAGGAAGAAGCTACAGCCGAAGCCGTAGCCGCAGTCGTAGCGTCAGTCCTGTGCGAAGCCCAAGGTTTGTTCAACACATGTATTGGATTCTATGATTCCTTCTGTAAATATTTCATCTTGTATTTTTTTCCTAAATAAAACTTTTGTATGTCATACAGCAAATCTCCAAAGGGTAAATCCTCACAGCGATCACCTGCTAAATCTCCAGCCAGATCAGTTTCTCGTTCTCGCTCAAGATCTAGATCCCGTTCTTTATCAGGGTATGAAATGTTTAAATGTGTACACACATAGCTATTAATATTTGTCTGATGGCTAATCTTTTGAAGTATATTTTGATTGTTGTTTGGGTTTGACGCCCAACTTGGGCATTTAGTAATCTATTTGGAGTTTCTTAGATATGTGCTGGGACAAAATGTGTCCTCCTAAAAGAGGCATATTAATAGGTTGCATGGGGGGACATTCTCTAATTATGGATATTGATAATGAACAAAATAGAAGCAATCAGAGTTTCATTCATGAAACAATTATTTCAAGCATAAGTCTTGGCAAAGTTTTAGTATAAACAACTTAGCTTCTACGGTTTTGTCTTACTGAAGTCAGTTGTCTTTTGCCATCTGTTATTTTGTCTTGGTAAGCATCCTAGTGAACTTAGTTTTGTTAAACACCCTTCTTTTATCAAGAGTGAAAGTCATTGAGCAATAGTATACAAATAAGTTTTTTAAAACTCAAACTATTGCTCTCTTCACATCTCCTCGCGTCATTTTTTTTTCATTCATGCATTGCTCGCGCGGTATCCGGAGAAACATTCCTCCTTGTCGGAATGTTCTCTTTCAGTTTCCTTTTGTTTTTGTGAAGATTACTTTGTTTTTTCTTAGATATGGAAATTGCGGCATACTGGAAATTGGAAATTAGGGACTTGGTGGGATTTGGTTCAATTGCCTGCAACTCAATTTGTTGTGGAGGTATGATATTTTTTAGAGATGGGTGCCTTTGGATACCCTCATAGTACATTTCTTCTAATACTTTTAGCATGTAAATGTCCATGGGTGCTAGATTGGGAAACAACGAGATCATGGATTGCCATTTTAGCATGTAAAGGAAATTGGATTTGGAAATCTCCACCAATGAAGCACTAGGGTGCGCACTGTCTGGATTTTGTGGTGCAGTGGAAGATTTCTTTTCTCCAGTTCACCGGTGTCTTAAAGTTGAACCCTATGATGGTTTATTTTCCATTCATTTTTCATCAAATTACTATGCATTTGATACCCATAACTTTGCGTTCTTTAGCTTTCTCTGTTGTGTTTTTTTGTTGCTGTAATTTTTTATATATTTTATGATATTTGTTTTTTTACCTCTTGGGTTTGCAAAACTGTGACATTGGAGAGACATCAAGGCAGTTGGATCAAATTTGATAAAGGGACTTGTGGATTTAAATTCTGTTGTTTGTGGAACTTTTGCAGATCACGGTCAAGGTCAAGGTCTCCATTACCTCTGGTGAGTGAATTTTCTCTAACTACCATTGAACATTAATTTTCTTCTTTTCCCTTGTATTGGCTGAATTAGTGTTTTTAAAATCAACTCATGTTGTTATACGGCCAATTGTGAGGGAGACTCGAATTTCTCTGGGCACGATGTATATAATTCATGCTATTCAAAACATACTTTTGCATCATAAAATGGGAATCTTTTCTTAACTTTTATATCATGCCATGCATTACCCTAAGAACACATGGGTGAAGTAGATGATTCTCATTTTTCCTATTATCGTTGTAACATTCATAAGGTGGGGGAAAGTGAATGTACGGTGTGTTGGAACTTCGAAAGCGTATTTGCAGTTTTAAAGTTATGTATATGTATGGTATTTTGAGCTTTCCCACTAATGAATCTATTTATCAGCGTAACAAAAGCCCCATAAAGCGCAGTGCTAGCAGGAGTCCAAGTAGGAGCAAGAGTCCTCCAAGTAGGAGCCGGAGCAAAAGTTTATCCAGGTCACTATCTTTTAATCTTTCATCTTTGATGATGTATTGTGTTGAGTTTGTTTTAATTAATTTTGTCTGATACTACTGGCTTTATGCTCATCCTTATTTTGTTTGGGACTTGGTCCGGCAGGTGAGCTCTAATTGTTATAATCGAAGAAGTGGATGAGGGTGAGTGCTACAAAGTTTTTTCTAGTTAAATTTGACGTTGGCCGGGTTGAAGTTGTTTGAACTTTAAGCTCCCTTTGAACTGTACCTGAGACCTGTGCCTTTTGGCACCTTATAGGTTATATGAGGAAATTGATGGACCTTAATTTTATATGGTAGTAAACCGCCGAATGTCAAACTTACTATTTAGTTACTTGTTTGGATTTATTTTGTAATTGTATTGGCAATATTATTATTATTATAATTGTGTGGCGATACATTTGCCCAATCTTGTGTTTTATGGATCTAGTCTCTGTTTGGTTGAAGAAAAATGTGAGTCAAACCTAATTTAGCTCTCCTATCCTAAGTAGTGTTATTTGGATGCGCTGCAATTCAGTGAATTCACCTTAAGTAGTGGAAATTGGATTTGCTGCAATTCAGTGAATTCACGCATTTGAAGATTTAGAGATTTAGTGACCGTTCGATCCAGATCTGACAAGCTAGAAAAATATAATTTTAATTTTAATAATAATTTAAAATTCATAACTTAAATCAAGACCCGACCGTCTGATTTTGACAATGCATGTAGCAGAAATTCTGCATCTGGATTTAGAAGGGAACATATTTTGTATATTTTTTTCTACGTAAATTTCATTTTATCTGATATAACCTCCAATATAATTTTATACCTTTCTTATTTTAAAATTAATCCCTTCACCTTGATGAGTCAAGCTCAACATCTTATAATTCCTTCTCTTGGACGAACCGTTCCTAAAGATCCTCTCCTTATAAGGATTGAAACTTGTCAAATAACTATTTATAGCTTTTATTATGCTATGCATTTTAAAGTTGAAATCAAAGGGATATTGTTGGGGTAAAGATAAGATTTAATTAAAATGATGTTATTTTTCCAAATGGTCCATTTTGGAACACTGTCATTTTTATTTCAAGAATAAAAAAGCACGTGAAAAATAGGGTGTGGCCATCATTGTCAATGTCATCCCTTTACTTGAGATAAGAAATGTGTGACTATGGTCTGAATTTATATATCGGTAGGTGCCATACAGAAAAACAAGTTGATTGTCAAGTCACCACAACTATGGTTCGTGCTCTGTCTGTCCTTTTTCTACTTGTGTGGTTGTGCTTTATTGTATTTCCCATCAATTCTTTACAATTTAAAGTACTGTTGCTTTCAAGGGATAGGCAGACAGAGTCTTTCATCATTGAACTCTTCATTTATTATACGATTGCGCTAGATAAATTGGTTTCATAAATTAAGACTAGTTACAATCACTTACACTGTAAAAAATTACTAAAACACATTCGACATAAATTTTAGAAGGATTGGTAGAAAAGATTCATTGAACCTTATAAGCTATAACCAAAAATTAAAGAATTCATTGAACCAACAATATTTAAATATACGGTTGGATTTGGACTATCAAATTTACATTGGAGTAGGTGAAATTTGACTATAATTCAATGTTAGTCAAAATTTAAATCCTAAACACAAAAATGATTACATGAGAAATGCTTTAATAAGATTATATTTTGTTTTAATTAGTTTTTATTTATGTGATTACATCGTGTCCAATAGAGTGTGCGAGCGAAGCTGTGTCGGTAAGTATTAACCATTTGATTAAAATATTAAATGTATATATATAGACCAACACTTGACCGCAAACAGAACACATTTCCAACATCACTTGTTCGACAATTCTTGTGGTTCAGAAACAACAATCTCAAAAATGTTGTCAGAATTAACAGATGACATAATTCTCAACATACTATGGAAGGTTGAAGAAGACCCACGTGACTGGGCTCGTCTCTCTTGCGTCTCTTCCAAGCTCAATTCTCTCATCCATGCTTTCTGTTGGAAGAACAAATCTTCTCTCACCATCCCTTCCGAGCTTCTCTCTTCTTCTTCACCCCAAGATCACTCTCTTCACAAACTTCCCTTCTGTTGTCCCGGTCCTCTCCACGCCGGTATCCTCTTCAACAACACCGCCGATTTCCCCGACGAACACCACCACCAACAACCCACCACCACCACCACCACCTCCACCTCAGCAACACCATCATCTTCTCAACCTAATGAATGTTCTTCCATTTGGTCGCTTTACGATGATCTATATCACGACACCCTCTACGCAGATTCTGAATCTCATCAACAAGAGGCTAACCAGGAAGAGATTCGAGCCGGGGTTGTTGATGTTCCACCCGAGTCCAAGAAACGAAAGGTGAACGGATCATTGAGTTCACATTTAGCGACTGGAAAATGGACGCTGAGCAGAGAACAAGGGAGTAAACTTCTTCGCAGACAGTATCGTGATGATTGTTTATATGTCTGTGATTGGCCAGGCTGCGTTCATTTGGAAGACGAGAGAAAGTACAGACTTTTCAGAGGGGTTTTTATGAATTTCAAGAGGACGCGTGTTTGGAAGACGGTGAATGATTGTAGTAACCGGAAGAAAATTGATATGCCTTGTGCTTTTTGTTCTTGTAATCATACTTGGGATCTTCACTCTGCTTTTTGTTTGAAGAGAGTCTTTGGCTTTCATGAAGATGGTGAGCCGGTTGTTAGGGCTTATGTTTGTGATAATGGTCATGTTTCTGGTGCTTGGACTGATGTTCCTATCTACTCTTGATCATTCTTTTCATTTTGTTTTGTTTTTGTTTTCATGTTATGTCTTTTCTTTATTCAACTTTGTACTTGTCATTGTTTGGTTCTCTAGTATATGAGAAGAAATATCTCATACATATGCCAGACTAACATTTATCTCCATTTCTATCTTCTGTAACTTGTATTTCTACTTCTTCATTTTATTATTATCATTATTATATCAAGTTTGTGTGTGATTTCAACAGTTTCTCATGATCCCAGATTATGGTCGTAGATGTATGCACACTTGGCCGAACTATGCCTCATTCATTCTCTTACGATTCATTGTGTTTTGAACATGAACGATGTTATTTGTGCATAAAAAAGTTTAGCTCGTTAATTCGAATCATAATTTTGTATAGAGTTACCGAAACCGAGGTTTGGGCGAGATAGGCAATTGTGTTATATCTTGTAAAAGAGAAAAGTATTGAATATGGCAGAATCACCATACACACATTATTCATTTAAGCAGAGAAGTGACAGAACATTCACATTTACAAACTATTTTAGTGTTTTGATTATCATAAAAAAGTGAAATGAAACTTATTCTATAGAGTCAACATGACATGAAATAAACAACAACATAGGAATTCATGTTTTCTTTTGATGAAGAGGTTTATTCTTATTGCTATAGTATAGTATAATGTAGATGCAGAGGCAATGGGATCAATGTTTGGTTTTTGGTTTCTTCACAATCATCACACTGCAATGAGCATGATGAGCACAATAGTCACTCACACTGCCTAAAACCGCTCTGCAAAATAAACAAGTTTCAAATCATAAGTAAATTAACAGATTATTTTGATTCATTTGAGAATACTAGACCCTGTACCTTTTTAAAGTTCCATAACCATGACTACCAACAACCAATGTTGAAGCATGGTGCTTCTCCACAGCATCACAAAGAACATTTCTAGGATCACCTTCCACGGTTTCCACAACTATGTCTTTTACCTGATAATCATCAAACTAGTTATCAGACCATAACCTACATGCATGCATGTTGAACAACAACTCTGACACCGACACCAGACACATCTTCGTTTTAGAAATGCATCTAAAATAGAAAATAACGAGCTGATTAATCAATTACCGATCTCTTGGTGCAGATTTCTCTAGCTCGTTCAATGACCAACACAGCAGTTCTTCTCAAATCGGCATCCACAATAGGCAGCACCTCAGCAGCTCCTACATAAACATTGTTACAACATCACAATCAACAACAACAACAACGCCGCATTTAAAATCAAATATCATTAACAATCATAAGTATTTATACCAGGTCCAACGAATCCAACACTAGAACTAACAGAAGGTTTGGCATGAACAAGAACAAGTTTGAAGATTGGATTTGATGATGGTGTAACCAAATGATCCAAAGTCCATTCAAGAGCGTAGGTACTATAATCGCTGTCGTCGATGCCAACCACCATCACTTGCTTCTCCGGAATTTGAGCCATTGATCTTTGTTTTCTCTATACAACCTTCTTCAATCTTCAATGTGGTGTTATTTTTTACTTTACTAAGGTGCAATATGTAACTAACAATGCAAGAACAAGTGGTTTTGTTGAACTTATTCATACATTCTGAGTATGTATGTATATATACACACCACAATAATAATAATGATGAAGCATTTGAATCGGGTTCCTTACGTAGCACGCACTATTAGGGATTCTGTTCTATCTAATTCTAGTATTTAGTAGCTGAAAAAATGAATGGACAGAACTATATAATCGTCACAAAACCTTAACAAAAAGCATCGTTAAGAATAAATGGTAGATATGTATATGTTCGTTTTAGATCTTTTCATATAAAAATAGTAATGGTAGATACAATTTTATCTATACTTGGGTTTAAATAAAACTAAATTTAGTTAAATTCAAATATAAGTCAAATAAAATTGTGACGTGATTAGATCTTTTCATATAAAATAGTAATGGTAGATACAATTTTATCTATAATTAGATTTAAATAAAACAAAATTTAGATGAATTCAAATATAAGTCAAATAAAATTCTGACATGATTTTATGTAAATCAGCCCTCGATAGAAAATAAAGGTGTTACGAAAATGTTAGTTCACAATAATGAAAAGTCTCAAAAGTCCTTAGATTTTAGAGTTGTAATTAGACTCTCTAAAATTTTAGTGAGTGAGTCATCCCCATTTGTCCGAATATGTGTCCAGAGATACAATCTCTATAATCATAATAAGATTAATTCAGAGGTGCATCTCTGTGATAAGTCTTATTTTAAAATTCAAAGTTTTTCGAGATGTATTTTCATAATTCATTTTGTAAACTTAAACCACAAACCAATAACATATGTATGGATGCAGAAAGTTCAAGAAAAACATAATTTAATATAAAAATACGTAATATTAATAAATAGATAGTTTTAACATAAATTTAACATTATATTTAAGTAGGATGTTGCAACATCTTTATAATATTTTCGTTCGATTCCGCAATCTTCACATCCAATTCGATCGGAATTGAACTTTTTGTTTCGTAAGAGTGAAATATACTCCACATAACCCTTAAATCTTTATCTGTCTTCAACCCAAAGTTGCTGAACTGAATATTCCTTTCGTTGTCAATAGAAGAAGAACGACTCTCGAGTCTTACAACTCTTCGATTGTCAAGTATTGTAGGAGATTATCATGTATGGATTTCAGATCTACATGAGAGGTGTACTATGTAACCCTAAATTTAGTGAGAGCTTCACGTCGTTGAAGTACACAAATGCGACATACTAATATATGTTCATTTTTAGTGTGTTGTGTTCTTGTAAATAATATGAGATGAGAGACCACATATTTATACATGTTTTAGTTCATTATGAACCTTAGAAACCCTATCATGTCTCATTGAATATTTAAAATATGAATCTCCGGAAACACTATATTTGTTTTGCAAAATAAGAGTTTCTATGAAGATGTATCTCTGAAATACTTCATGTTTGATATTTTTTTGTAGTTAGTCCAAAAGTGCAACTCCGTAAACACCTTAACTGTTATACAAAACCCGTTTTGTGTAGGGAGAAACTTGTAATAAGTTGAAACATAATATTTTCTTAAAACTGACCCCTATTGTTATACAGTTAATGTAGAATATACATTACATATTGATCGTACCTGAAGATCAGGATCCAATACAGCTGGACTCGAGAGCGGGCGGAAATGGTCGTCGAGGAGAAAAAGGGGTGTACCTGCAACACACTCCGATGCCAAAGTAAGTATCCGAGCAACAGTGAGCAAGTACTAGTATTAGGGTTGAGAATTGAATACCTGACCCTCTCAAATGAGAGAGTTTATATAGAGGACCAGCCGGAAGAATATTGGTTCGTTTTATGAGGTGCGGATCGAGGGGTCCGTGAAGATAGGAAACGATCAATACTAGCCGTTAGAAAGTCTTTCCCTGGTCGGATCATTAGTGGTCGACTGAGAGGCCACTTTTCATAGTTATGCTCGCACTGTCGAGCAAGAAGAATGGGTCAGCCTTTTTGGCCCAATAAGAGGGATTGGGCCGGGTCGGAACAGGAGCCCCCCAAGTCATTGTTCGGACTATCGGGCAGTGACTTAAAGCAATACAGTGCTCGTCTGGGTGTGAGGCCATGGTCGAGGATCTCCGCTGTCGATGGTTCGGGCAAAGAATGCGATGCCCGGTAAAGGAATATGAAACGAAAAGCTGGAATATCTGGATATTCGCGCCTATTAATGATTTGACGGCTAGTCTAGGGGCTAGCGCCTAGGGGTCACGCGCGTGCGCACGTGTCCTTTTTCCTATAAATAGGATTTTCGGGGCCCATTTTGGCCTTTTCGCTTCGTCTTCTCTCTCAACTCTCTGCCCGTTCAACCGCCGTTGCTTCCGCCGTCGACCACCGCTAGTTTTTACCGACCACCGTTCGCAGAAGCTTAATCTTCTTCAAAATGTCTTCTCAAGCTCAAGGTACCGTTCTTTTCTTCTCCCTTGAGTGAATATAGCTTAGTTTCTGTAGAATGCATGCGGTTTAGGGTGATTTTACCGGTAGTTTTAGGATTTAGAATTGGAAACTCTTAAAGTTCCTGCCACCGTAACTGGTCGGCCACGAACCCTAGCTTTAGGGTCGACACGGACCTTGGTCGACTTAGATTTTAGTCTCTTGGTAGGTTTCCGTTGTCTGCATACTGTTGGGCGTCAGACGTTGCCTCGAGCAATGGTTAGCCAGGGCTACATCTTGGGATGCAATTCCTGAGCTGAGGCGCGCCCTTTCACTTGTCGAGCGGTGGAAGGGTGGATTTGATATTCTTAATCGAATTCACTGATGCCTTTCCTCTGCTTTTCAGGTGATAACTTGCTCGAGGACCCGCTGGTTGTGCTTTCTGAGGACACGTCCTCGGAGAGTATGGAATCGTCTGCGTCCATACCCTCAGGCTCGGGAGGCTCTTCTGACAGTTCGAGCACAAGTACCACGGAGCAGTCGACAGAGTCGCCTCAGTGTCCTACTCGGTCGAGGGTTTCGCCCGAAGAATGGGTGGTTGAAGACTTGCTGGACAAGGTGTCCTCTTTCTCAAGGCCTCGGTCGGAGCCGCTGCCAATTGTTGGGAATCCTGCTGACTGGGTCGTAACCTGCCCGGGAAACGACGACCGCATCTTCTCAGACTTTCGCGGCCGGGCGTTTTCTATGTATGAATACGCCACTTCAGTCTTGGGAGTCACGCTGCCCTTCAGCGATTTTGTGAGTGCTATGCTCGGGCACCTTTGCATAGCCCCTTCTCAGCTGCATCCAAACTCATACGCCTTCCTCAGGGCGTTTGAAATGACATGCTCTTTCTTGGGCGTTGGGGCCACGCTCCCTCTCTTCTTTCGCCTCTTTTCCCTACAACGCCAAGTCGGGCGAGGGACCGATCGGAAGGGGTTCGTATCCTTCAAACAACGGACCAAGATTTTCAAGGCCCACTCGGAGTCTATCCGGGCTTTCAAGACCGATTACTTCTTGATAAAACCTGCGAGCGATGCGGCCGTGAGAGCCATGAGTTTCCTTGGAATTGATACTGATGAAAACGACGAGCCCAGATTGGACGACCAAGGGGAAGTGATTCCGAGGAGGTTGTGGATGTTTCCTTTTTCTTGGAGTTACGTGCATTATGAGCGGCCAGTGGGGGAATTTGTTCAGGTGGGGGACACTCTGAACGATGATGACGCGGCCAGCTTTGAAGCTTTTAGGAAGTTGGTATCTTCCTTTACTCCGACTCCTCTATTGGACGGGGAGGGCAAAGTTATGGTCGATCAGGATGGAGGAGAAGCCTTGGAGCGTCCCCTGATCAACGTTACTGATCTACTGGCCTGTACTAACGGGCAGGAGATAGATGATTTTTTCGGTATCTGTTTGTTTATGCTCGTTAAGTTTTATATTTGATTTTGTTGCTCGTGGCTAATCTTGGTTTTGTTCCTCTTTTCAGGTTCTTTGACTAATCCTCTGGACAAAATCCATGAGCGGCTAGTCCAGCAGCAGCGAAAACGGTCAAGGGTCGTGCAGACCAAGTTGACCGAGGCAAGTGGTTCAGGCTCGGGTCCGCTTGTTCAGGGCTCTCCGGGGGTTTCCACCGGTTCTTTAATGAAGAAGCATAAAGCGGCGGCCACTGTGGATCTGACGGTCGGTACTCCTCCAAAGCCAAAGCATGGGATACCCCCGTGTTTCGTTGTTCGGAACTTCTTTGAAGGGAACACAATGGATGTGGACCGGGCGGATTCTTTATTCCTGGAGGGGATGGACCGCCCTGCTCGGCGGATTTCATTGGCTCAGGATGCGAGCGCGGTGATGCGAGTCTTGACCATGGCCTGGATGACGGCTGAAGGGTCTCCCATGCTGGAGCGGGAGAACAGCAAGCTCAAAGAGCAACTGGCTGCTTCTGAGGCCAAGCTGACGGCGTCCACCGAGGAGGTGAAAAGGGTTACCACGGAGTCTGCTGAACGAGCAACGATAATTGCTAAATTAGAGGTCGACAAAAGAAAGTTGCTCGAGCAGAATAAGAAGTTAAAAGATGCCTTCTGTCCCAAAGAGGATGAAGATGAGGACACTAAACATTTGATTACGAGGGCTCATTTCCTCGCTCGGATCGACCAGGATATGGAAGATCTGAACGCGTCTACTGAGTTCAGTTTTCAAAATGCCGTGGACCAAGTGAAAGCTCTCCACCCTGACCTTGCTTTGGACGCTGATCGGATGAACTATCTTTACAAGGTGGTGGACGGTCAGATCGTGGTGCCTGCGGACTTGGTGGTGGGTGATTCTCAGCCGGGGACAACGATTCAGCCCGATCAGCCAGAGGAGCAGCCAGGGCATGAGGAAGCTCGCGAGGAGGAGGATCGCCCAGCAGTCGAGGATAATTAATTAATGGCCTGCGTGCCTTCATGATTTATAATGTATTTTGTTGTTTGGGGGGCGTGGCCCCCTTTATCTGTAATTCCGAACAAGTCGGCCTTTTGGTGCCGCATTTATTTTTTCTAAATGTTAAGTACTTGACCGTGGAGGTCGGTTATATATGTTGTTTGCTCGCAACTATTCGTCCGTCGGAGGACATGATTTGTTATTATTTTTATTAAGTATTTGACGCTCGTATTTGTATCAATTAGAAGTGATTGGATATATACGGGGGGTGTGGACGACCTGTTGGTTAGGGGAACCAATCAGTTTTGGAGGGTTGTATCCTCGATCGGTGCCCGGGTCAAGATAATGGCCCGGGCTCCATGGCGTGAACGTCCCATCGCGAGCTGGGGTTCTACCTGGTCGTGGTACTTAGGCGACGTCAGACTCGTTCGAGTATCCGTTCGTGCGACAAGTTTCTCTTTTGCTCGAAAAAGAACTTGCTTTGTCTGTGATATTTAGACTGACGTGCTCGTACCTAGGCACGCAGTTGGTCTCTCTTTCTCTTCCCCTGGGAGTTGAGCAAGGTGACTGGCTTAACTATAATATTGTTTAAGTTTCTCGGCGTTCCACGGCCGAGCGAGTTCTTCCCCGTATAGATTTTCTAGGTAATATGCGCCGTTCTCGGTTTTTGCTCGGACACGATATGGGCCTTCCCAGTTGGGTGTCAGTTTTCCCTCGCGGGGATCCCTGTGGTTTCTTCTAAGGACGAGGCTACCTACTTCGAATGTCCGCCTGATGACCTTGGAATCATACCGAGCGGCTATCTTTTGTTTGAGAATGATTTCTCGAAGGGCAGCATTTGATCGGATTTCTTCGACCATGTCGAGCTCGTCTCTTAAAGCTTCGTTATTGACATCTTGGTCCATGGGGGATTCCGTGCGTCTCGAACGGACATGCATCTCTATTGGAATTACTGCTTCGGTCCCATACGCTAATCGAAATGGGGATTCTCCGGTCGTTGAATGGGGAGTAGTTCTATACGCCCATAATACGCTATGTAGTTCCTCGACCCAGTGTTTCTTATGCTCGTCCAACCTTCGTTTCAGACCTCTTAGGATTACCCTGTTTGCGGCTTCGGCCTGCCCGTTAGTTTGGGGGTGCTCGACTGATGCGAAATGTTGTTTTGTCCCTATTGACGCGACGAATTCTTTGAAATGTTTATCCGTGAATTGAGTTCCGTTGTCGGTCACAATAGCGAGGGGGACTCCAAACCGGGCGAGGACGTTTCTTTTGAAGAATCGAAGTATATTGAGTGCAGTAATTTTGGCCAGAGCCTCAGCTTCTATCCATTTGGTGAAGTAGTCGACACCTACAATCAAGTATTTGTTCTGACCAGACCCAACGACGAAGGGTCCTAGAATGTCCATTCCCCACCATGCGAACGGCCAGGGTGATGATAACGATTTTAGCTCGGAAGGAGGTGCTATGTGCACGTCCCCGTGTCGTTGGCATTTATCGCATCTTTTTACATGTTCCTTTGCATCGTGCTGTAGGGTGGGCCAGTAGTATCCTGCCCTCAGAATCTTACGAGCTAACGAACGTCCGCCCGGATGTTGCGCATTGATTCCCTCGTGGACTTCCCTTAGGACGTGTGGAATATTTTCCTCCTCTACGCACCTGAGGAGGGGCGTAGAGAATCCTCGACGGTACATGCGTCCACCTACTAAAGAATACGAGCACGCCCTCCGTCGTACGGTACTAGCCTCTTTCGGGTCGGTTGGTAATTCTCCTTTAGTTAGGTAGTTGAATACTGGGGTCATCCAACAGTTTGTGTCGCCCACCAGGTTAATGTGTGTGCAGGGTGACGAATGTCCAATACTTGGTTGGGGGAGCAGTTTTTGTATGACGGACTTGTTGTTTCCTTTCCTTTTAGTGCTCGCCAGCTTGGATAGGATATCTGCGCGGGCGTTGCTTTCCCGGGGAACGTGTTTGATTTCTACACTCTTAAACTGCTTTATTTCGTCCTTTACGAGGGCCAGATATTCGGCCATGCTATCACTCCTGGCTTGGAGATCTCCACGGACTTGGCTCGCGACCAATTGAGAGTCTGTGCAAATTGTGACCTCTTCTGCTTCTAGGTCATTCGCGAGCCGTATGCCTGCTAAGAAAGCTTCGTATTCCGCCTGGTTGTTAGAAGTGGGGAAAGACAGAGTCAAGGATACTTCGATGACGTTCCCCTCCTCGTTCTCCAGAATAATACCGGCCCCACTGCCCGTTGGGCCAGATGCACCGTCTACGAAAATTACCCATTTAGATGAAGCTTGCGCGTCTCGCTCGGTGAAGGTAAGTTCAGCCACGAAGTCGGCCAGTGCTTGCGCTTTGAGGGCTTGTCTTCCTTCGAATTTGATGTCGAATTCAGACAGTTCTAGTGACCATTTTAACATTCGGCCGGCCATGTCTGGTCGACCGAGCAACTGTCTTATGGGCTGATCCGTCCTTACGATGATGGTGTGAGCCAGGAAGTAGTGGCGTAGTCTCCTAGCTGCGAGGAGGAGGGCCAGTGCGACCTTTTCTATCTGAAGGTACCGAACTTCTGGACCGTGGAGAGCTCTGCTCGTGAAATACACGGGCTTTTGCCCTTCGGGTCGTTCGCGCACAAGGGCCGCGCTTACCGCTTCGTTGGCGACCGCGAGGTAGAGATATAGAGTTTCCCCTTCCTCTGGTCTGGATAAAACTGGAGGTTCACTTAATGCCCTTTTTAGGTGGGACAGTGCTAGTTCGCATTCTGCTGTCCACTCGAACGTTGCTTCCTTACGGAGCAGCTTGTAAAAGGGGAGGGCGTGTTGAGCAGATTTTGCCACGAAGCGGGCAAGGGAAGTGACGACTCCGTTTAGTGATTGTATGGACTTCTTTGACGTGGGAGTTGGGAACATTGCAAATGCTCGACACCGATCGGGATTAGCCTCAATTCCTCGTTCGGTCAAATAGAATCCGAGGAATTTTCCTGCTCGGACACCGAAGGTGCATTTCTCAGGGTTGAAACGCATTTTGCACTTTCGTGCTTGGTCGAAGACTTTTCGTAAATGAGATGCGTGATCTGTTTCTTGTTGAGATTTGACGATCATATCGTCCATGTACACTTCGAGTATGTCTCCGATTTCAGCTCGGAAAACTTTATTCATCATACGCTGGTACGTTGCTCCTGCATTTTTTAGGCCGAAAGGCATAACATTGTAAAAATAATTGCCCGACTCGGTCATGAAGGCCGTGTATTTTTTGTCAGACACAGCCATGGGTATTTGATTGTAACCCGAGTATGCGTCCATAAAGGATAATAATTTGTATCCGGACGAACTGTCGACCAATTTGTCGATGTTAGGTAAAGGGTATGCATCTTTCGGGCATGCCCGATTGAGATCGGTATAATCAACGCACATTCTCCATTTTCCATTAGATTTTTTGACGAGTACAACATTTGAGAGCCAGGTTGTGTACCTGGCCTCAGTTACAAATTTTGCCTCTAGGAGGTCTTTAACGGCAGATTCGGCAGCTTCGGTCTTCTCGCTCGACTGCTTTCTCCTGCGTTGAGCGACCGCCTTACACGTTGGGTCGATAGAAAGATGATGACAAGCTGTTTCGGGGTCGAGCCCTGGCATTTCCGCAACACTCCATGCGAATAAATCTGCGTTCCCTTTGAGGCAGGCTTCCAACTGCCGCTTCACTAATTCGGGCAGGTGTGCTCCAATCTTGACGCATCGAGCAGGATCTTCTCCCAAAGGAATTAGCTCGAAATCTCCGTCCGGGATTGGTCGGGCTAAGGCCTCTGTTGGCCTCTGGATGCTCTCGTTGTGTGAAAACCTGCAGTCTAAGTCGATTGAATCGACTTGAGGGTAGGCCTTGGGCACATCTGGTGGATCCAGTGTCGGGGAGACTGGTTGGTACGATATTGAGCTGAGGCCTTTTGATGCTGCCTCGAAACATCTACGGGCAGCGTCAACATCTCCGTGCAATGTGGCAACTCTGCCCGAAGTAGTATAGTACTTCATCTTTAAGTGGACGGTGGACGACACGGCTATCAATTCGGCCAGCGTCGGTCGTCCTAATATGCACTGGTATAACGACGGGCAATCCACGACGAGAAATTGGACCCTGACTGTCCTAGCTGTTTCGCCTGCCCCGAAAGTGACAAACAGGTCGACATAACCCCATGGTCGGGATACTGCTCCGTTGAAACCTTGCAGATCAGATCCAACGTATGGGGTTAGGTGTGTTTCATTCAGTTGGAGCGTTGAAAACAGTTGGGAGTACATGATGTCACATGAGCTTCCTTGGTCTACCAATATCCTCCTTACGTCGAAGTTCGCCATGCGTGCTCGGATGAGTAAAGGGATGCTGGCGTTTGGTGCTCCTCCCAGGAGCTCTTCTCGGTAGAATGCGAGGGGTACGGAACCTTCCCTCGGAGGATCTAAGGTGGCGTTTTGCGCGGGCCCCTTGGCGATCAGCTGGTCGAATTTCCTCTTCACAGAACCGACCGTGATTTTATTGAATCCGCCTCCCGATATGACCATCGCCGAGGGGAAAGCTTCCCATGGACTGTGAGAGGAAAGGTATCCTGTGCCTTTGGTATGGTCTGGTAAGAAGAAGTCTTCCGGGCGATAGATGCTCAGGGCGACCTGCATGTTAGCGTCCGCGGGGATGGGCACGGCCTCTTCGATTTTCTGGGTTTCTTGTGTGTCCTGCCGAGGATTTTCTCTAGATTTTGTGAACTGCTTCAGATGCCCGTCTTTGATGAGGATTTCGATCGCGTCCTTGAGATGTATGCAATCCTCTGTGTTGTGCCCGTGGCTCTTGTGGAACCTGCAGTATTTCGTTTTATCTGTACCGGGCCTGGTAGGTTGTTGCCTCGGAAAGCGTACTCCTGCCTGTTTAAACTCTGAATTGGCGCACTCAGACAGGATTTTCTCTCTGGAGGCCAGGAGAGGCGTGTACTCGTGGAACCGACCAATGGGTCCCCGGTGCTCCCGCGGTTCACGGGAGCGATCGTCCTTTCTTTTTTCTCCTCCCCGACGAGATGTCGAGGGCTCCTCGGTTCGATGTGGTTTGGCGTCTTCTCGACGTCGGGCGTCTCTTACTGAACTGGCCGCTTGCTTTTCTTCATATTGGATGTAAGCTTGGGCTTTTAGCAGGAACGCGTCGAGGGTCGCAGGGGTTTCAATACCGACCGCCCTATGAAAATCTGTCGAGGGACGCAGCCCTCGTTCAAGCAGATACTTTTTCATGTCGTCGGTTGTTGACACTTGAACCGCTTCTTTGTTGAATCTTTCGATGTAGGTTCGTAACGGCTCGTCCCTCCCTTGGATTATTGCTTCGAGCGAAGCCTCTGTCTTAGGATGTCGTCTTGACGCAGTAAAGTGCCTAGAGAACGTGCGCCCAAGTTGCTTCCACGACGTGATGGATTCGGCCTCAAGGCTTTTGTACCAAGTCATTGCTCCTTTCCTCAGCGTTGTGGGAAAGAGCCGACATTTAATTGCTCCTCGAACACCTCGATAGTCGAGCAAGGCATCGATGTTCTCGATGTGCTCGTCTGGGTCGGTTGTGCCATCGTACGATCCCAAAGGAGGGGGTTTTTCCAGGCCTCTCGGTAATTTGGCCGCCATAATTTCAGAAGACAAGGGACCCCGAGCGTCTTCATCGTCACTGGAAGCAAATGACGCTCTGTGATCACGTTTCTTTGTTCCTCGAGGGGAAGCGGATCTTGATCTGCTCCTTCTTGATTTTCTTTTAGGAGAGGGTCGTGGAGATGACCGACGAAAACGTTTGTTGCCTGTTGATTCGTCGGTATTTCCTCTCCTTTTCTTCGGAGGAGATGGCGTGGGCTCCCTTTGGGGTCTCTTAGAAGAATGAGGTCGGCGAGAGTTATCTTCAAGTCGAGCGATCTTTTCACCATGAGCGAGGAGTAACAAGTTTGTCTGGTTTAGGATTTCGGCTAGTGCTGAGAAATCTGATCCCGAAGGAGTCGAAGGAACGAGAGTTTCCGGGCGACTTTCCAAGGGTTGATCACGATCGGGTGAAGGCGATGCTGCCCTCTTTTCTGGTTGGTCGTGCGTGGTATCATCATGTAGGGGAGGTTGGACATTGCTCTCATGTTGTGTGAGAATCATGCCATCGTTCGATCGATTCTCCTGATTGTCCCGAGCAGCCATGGATTTTTGTTAAAACTTTTGTTCTTTGAGGATCTTGAAAGAAGAACGGGGAAGTTGGTTTCCCACAGACGGCGCCACCTGATCGTACCTGAAGATCAGGATCCAATACAGCTGGACTCGAGAGCGGGCGGAAATGGTCGTCGAGGAGAAAAAGGGGTGTACCTGCAACACACTCCGATGCCAAAGTAAGTATCCGAGCAACAGTGAGCAAGTACTAGTATTAGGGTTGAGAATTGAATACCTGACCCTCTCAAATGAGAGAGTTTATATAGAGGACCAGCCGGAAGAATATTGGTTCGTTTTATGAGGTGCGGATCGAGGGGTCCGTGAAGATAGGAAACGGTCAATACTAGCCGTTAGAAAGTCTTTCCCTGGTCGGATCATTAGTGGTCGACTGAGAGGCCACTTTTCATAGTTATGCTCGCACTGTCGAGCAAGAAGAATGGGTCAGCCTTTTTGGCCCAATAAGAGGGATTGGGCCGGGTCGGAACACATATGTATCAAATCGTGTTAACAATACACACAATAAACGAGTCACCATCAAAATACATTGTTAGATGAAAACTAAAAAACATAAAAACATGTGTCATCACCTAAATCTCTTTCTATGGGTGGCGTTGCCTTTGAGTTTTCCTTTTTGATTCTCTTTCAATCTCGTTCATCTTGGTGAACTCTTCCATCCTTTCCAAAAAGTGATCCGACAAAGCTTTAGTCTCTTTTTGTGAAATGTGTCGTATTTTTCAGAGAAGCACTTGCTATAAGATGTCCTATTTCAGAGAAGTGCGTCCATTTTTCAGACGATGCTAAACCACTAACACAAGGAATAAGAGCATTGAGAATCGTATTGTAATGATCTTTTTTCCCCGTATACCGATGTGTATGATTCCCTATTACTACTAAAAGGTTTGCGTTTAATAATCAAATTAGTTTTGAAAAAACTTAAAATCGGTCACTATAAGGTTTAGTGACCATCAATTTCCTGTTGGAGAAGTTCTAATCGCTAAGCTTTTGCGATGTAGTCAACGACTACCGGTTAACGACCGAAATTGTGACCGTTTTCAACGAATATTGTTTCCTATATTTTAGTCGGTGATGAATTTAAAACACTTATTTGTTATTTTAATCTAGAAATAACCACCTAAATTATTACCATAATAATTAATTAAATATTATTAAAGTCATTAAATCGGTCTCTAATTTTTTTTATATAGAAAAAAGGCTATTAAACAATTTAAAATTGTCTTTTATATGATAAAAATATTTTTATAAATATTTCTTTAAATATTTTGTATGAATAAAAAATTAAATATGTTAAATATTTTATTGTATTAAACAAAATAAATTTGTATAAAAAATATATAAAAAATCTTAATAAATAGTCATTAAAAAGATTTATCAAAAGAACAAAAAATAAAATATTTGATGCATTCAACTTAACAAAAGAACACAAGATTAAATATTTATAAGTATTCATAAAAAAACACAATAAAAATTTGTTTTTACAAAATATAATAATTGTTATAACAAAACAACATATTATTTTTATAGTTGTTGAGAAAAAAATAAACAAAGTATAAAGAAAAAATAGGAACAAAATTGTTACAATATATAATATACACTCAACTAACTCAAGCTTCTAGTACATTCACATCCTTTAAAATATATTTAAATACATCTCACAACACTCTAATACAAGAGTATAAGAGAATAAAGAAAGTCAAATACAAATTTCAAATGTTTTTGACGGGTGCATCTTGGATTGAAGAACTTGAATCCTATATATAGCTTTGAACTCTTTTTTCCTTCACAAAACTAAGCGATGCGAGATTTCTAAGAACTTGTATCCCCCCTCTCTCTCTCTCTATCTATCTATATATATATATATATATATATATATATATATATATATATATATATATATATATATATATATATAGCCTTGAACTCTCTCTTCTTTCAAAAAACTAAACAGTGTGTAACTTCTTCAATATGTATATTTTCAACCAACCCCAATAATCTCCACCTTGATTGAAAATAATATATTAACTTTCATTGTCGTCACCGACAATCATATTCCACCACAAATAATATTCACACGTACATTTTCAACAAATCTCAACAATCTCCATTATGACTGAAAATAATACATATGTTAAATTGTAATTCCTTGTGTCGAAGCAGGTTGCTCGACAAAAGGAAAGATTTGATTTGATCTAGATTAGATTTAATTCAAATAAATATTTTGGGCTTTTATAGTTCTGAGCTTTGTCTTGAGATGCAAGCAAACATAATTCTATAAATAGGGAGTTTTCCTCATTGTAAAATATCACAACTTTATTTTACTCACAGTTTTGCAGTTGCAGAGTGAGTAGTAATAAGAGAAAGAAAGTCCCACAGTTTGTGGACAACAACATTCATCGTTTTCAATTTTCTTAAGAACCCTAATTTTCTTCTCTATTTTTCCTTCTTCTTTCTTTTAACATTTCTACTGCATGATAGCTACAAAATTCTCATAGGTTTTGGGAGAATTCCAACATCTGGTATCTAGAGCTCTGATTGAAGAGATTCAAGGGCAAGAACACGGTGGCGATGAATCATCTGAATGGGCATTTTCCAGAGAGTCTTCCGATTCTCAAGAAAGATAACTATGAGAATTGGTGCAATCAGATGAAGGTTGTTTTCTGTTATTAAGATTTATGAGATCTTGTGAAGGAAAGAGTAACAACGTTTGCAGAGAACGCAACAGAAGAGGAAAAGGCTGCATACAAAGAATTGATGAAGAAATATTATAAAGCTCTCTTTATAATCCATCAATGAGTTGATCCGGATAACTTTGAAAAAGTTAGTGATGTTGATTCTGCAAAAGAAGCATGGGAGATTCTTGAGAAGTCTTTTGGAGGTGCGGAGAAGGTGAAAGAGGTGAGGTTACAAACTCACAAAAGGGCTTATGTATTGCTTCAGATGGAAGACAATGAAAGCATAATAGATTTCTTCACAAGAGTTACAAAACTTGTGAATCAAATCAAAGTATGTGGAGAAGTGCTGACGACGAAAGCAGTAGTCTCAAAGATTTTGAGATCGTTGGCTCCAAAGTTTGACCATGTGGTAGTAGCCATAGAAGAATCAAAAGATTTTTTGAAGGTGACTAAAGAAGAGCTTCAAGGGACACTTGAATCTCATGAAAAAAGAATGGCTGAAAGAGAAGTAGGCAAGTCAAAGAGTGATGTGGCTTTGCATGCGCAATTAACAACAGACACGAAAGGCAAAGGAAAGGTGTTTGACAACAAAGGCAGGTGGCTATAACAATTCGACTAGTCAAAATCAGCAAGAAGAAAACTGGCCGAATCAGAGAAAACCCTGGAACCAAGGCAACCAAAGAGGTGGTGTTACAGGTAGAGGAAGAGGTGGTGGTCAAAAGCCATACAAAAGTCACATTCAGTGTTTTAATTGTCAAAAATTTGGTCACTATTTTAGTGATTGTCCAGAAAAGCAAAATAATCAAGATTCTGATGCTAAGCTGGCCAAACATGAAGAAGAAGAGATGTTGTTGATGGTCACAACAAGATATGAAGAGAGATTCCAAGATCAATGGTACATGGACTCAGGATGCTCATCGCACATAACTGGTAGGAAAGATTGGTTTGTCAACATGAAACCCTCAATGAAGAACACGGTAAAATTTGCAAACGACAATACTCTAGCAGCTGAAGGTATTGGTAATGTTCTGATTAAGAGGAAGGATGACAAGAGGTCAGTAATTTCCAACATTTTGTACATACCAGGCATGAAGAGTAATTTTCTCAGTATAGGGCAGTTGATCGAAAATAACTACAAGGTTTCTGTCGAAGACAAGGTGATGAGAGTCGTCGACGCAGGTGGTAGGTTGATCTTGAAGGCTCCAATGTCTCGGAATAGAACCTTCAAGATCTAACTAAATGTGATGGAGCATAAGTGCATTGCAAGTGAAGTTAGCAAATATGAATGATTATGACACTATAGACTTGGTCATCTCAATTTCAAAGATATCAGAGATTTGAAGAAAAGAAATATGGTTCCAGGGTTGCCAGAAATTGACATCCCAAACGAAGTGTGTGAAGAATGTGTTCAGTCGAAACAACACAAGAATAATTTGTCACATACTCTGATGTATGTGGTCCTATCCTGGTGGATTCGATTGGAGGTAATAAATAATTTGTCACTTTCATAGATGATTTCAGTCGAAAATTGTGGACTTACTTGATCAAGAACAAAGTATAGAGAAAAAATAGGAACAAAATTGTTACAATATATAATATACACTAAACTAACTCAAGCTTCTAGTACATTCACATCCTTTAAAATATATTTAAATACATCTCACAACACTCTAATACAAGAGTATAAGAGAATAAAGAAAGTCAAATACAAATTTAAAATGTTTTTGACTGGTGCATCTTGGATTGAAGAACTTGAATCCTATATATAACTTTGAACTCTTTTTTCCTTCACAAAACTAAGCGATGCGAGATTTCTAAGAACTTGTATCATATATATATATATATATATATATATATATATATATATATATATATATATATATATATGAAAGCAATGAATGAGGAGATAAAGTCAATCGAAGTCAACAATACTTGGTCACTTGTCGAATTGCCTCAAGGCAAGAAGGCAATTGCTGTGAAATGGGTATACAAGGTGAAGCTGAATCCCAAAGGGGAAGTGACTCGACACAAGGTAAGACTTGTGGCGAAAGGTTTTCTTCAGAAGGAAGGAATCGACTTCAACGAAGTATTTTCTCCTGTTGCTAGGATCGAAACAATCAGGTTGGTTGTTGGTCTAGCAAACATGAACAACTGGCAGAAGTGTCAAATGGATGTGAAGTGTGCATTCCTAAATGGTCCATTAGACGAAGAAGTTTATATTGCACAACCATCTAGGTTTGTGAAACAAGGCAAAGAGAGAAAGGTGTACAGGATGCATAAAGCCCTGTATGGACTGAAGCAAGCTCCAAGAGCTTGGAATAAAAAGATAGACAACTTTCTAAGGGAGAAGGAATTTGTGAAGTGCACAACTGAGCATGGAGTATATGTAAGAAGAAGCAATTGAGAATTGCTTATACTATGTCTCTATGTTGATGACCTATTTATAACAGGAAGTTGCAAGAAGGAGATCGAAGATTTCAAACGTGACCTGAGTGAGGAGTTTGAAATGTCAGATTTGGGAAATCTCTCATATTTCCTTAGCATCGAATTCTATAAGAGTGGTAGAGGTTTGATGATGCATCAAAGAAGATATGCAGGCGAAATACTCAAGAGATTTGAAATGCAAGATTGCAACCCAACTTCGACTCCAGTTGAGCCCAGATTGCAACTGTCGAAGGATTAAAAAAAATGATGTCGACCCAACCCAATACAGAAGACTTATTGGGTCACTTCGATACCTTGGTTACACAAGGCCTGACTTAGCATACAATATTGGTATGGTGAGTAGATTCATGCAGAAGCCAAAGGTAACACACCTAGCAGCGACGAAGAGGATACTAAGGTATTTGAAAGGAACTCTCAACTATGGAATTTTGTTTCTAGTAACTGATGAAGGAAAAGAATGCAAGTTATATGGATACACAAATTCCAGTTGGTGTAGTGATGTTGAGGATCGAAAATCCACAACTGGATATGTGTTTATGTTAGGTGGTGCACCAGTTTCTTGGAGTTCGAGAAAGGAGCCAATAGTGGCATTATCATCATGCGAAGAAAAGTATATAGCTGCTTCTCTCTGTGCATGTCAAGCAACATGGATGGTGAATCTGGTCGAGGTATTCCTTGATTTCATCAACAAATTCTTGGCCTCCTGAAAAAGAATTAGCAGTCGACACTACTGTAGTCGTGATTCTGTCGTATGCCTTGTGGATATATTTGAAAAGGTATTTGATGGAAGTGCTCTGGTTACACCACTCCATGTTGATGTGAGCCTCAAATTTAAGAAGCAAGCGTGTGTTGTAAGGGACAACATGCCTATTATCCAATGTAATGCCTGATTTGACAATTGTATGTGATGTTGAACTTCTTTTGTATACGGGATATCCTTCACTATCAACAATCATTTGTTCGTTGTATTTTTTAGGGAAAAACTTGGAGCATCTATTATTCTTCATGCATGGTGAACTCAATCTGGAAAAACCACAAGGTTCGTGCATCATGTGTGATTTGACCAATTGATATAGTCTGGGATGAAGAACCGAATCAGGTATTTCTGTAGAAATGATGTTGTCAATGTCTGGTGGTGTGGGATACTTACTGTTTGGATGCAAGAAAAGTAGAATATGCGCATGCGGTAGTCCCCATTTTTGGAATTCTATTGTGTAAATATCTACAAAACCAAACGAACAATATTGAGTTAGATAAAAAAAAATTACAGTGTAATTGTAATTCAGAAATCTGAGAGGACTCACATGCCAAGACTTTTCCCAGTACATGACGTTTGGTAAGGTATCTCATTAGTTCATAAAACTTTATCTTGAATACTTTGGAAATGATTTCTGGCCTGTCGTGTGGTTTTAAGTTATCGTTCGAAAGAAGTCGCGTAATCTCAGGCCACTTGGGGTTAAATGTAAATATAATAAATAAATCAGGGAAACCCAAAGCACTTGAAATTGCCATACCGTCGAAGTATAGCTGATCCATGTAGCATTTTCCACCAACATAAGACGACGACAAAATAATTCTTCTCCCCACCTTATTGTGTTGGTTTAGTTGAGAATTTCCCCGAGCCTCATTTATTTTTGTATACTTACCGACATGCAGTTTAGTCTGGTTTTTTCGAATCCAGTTGAGACACTTTGTCTCCATCATTGCGTATCCATCTACCAAAAACTGTTGGAAGAGTCTCCTAGAACTAAGTAAGGTTTTTGCCTCACCAGTTTTGTTGTGCAATCGAAAGCATAGCCAATCCTTGACGGTTTTCCGATTTTTCTTTGTTACGAACTTTTGGTGTATAAATTAGTGGGGTATGTTAGGCCTATATCCATCCTCACCATATGGAAAAAGCAAAAGGTATTGATATGCTAAATAGGCCGGATGGAATTCATCAATCTGTTGTAAGTGTCCATCGGAATATTGAACAATAATGTCTCTTTTGGGCACCAAATCAATATCACCAACTATTAAAGCGGCTACTTCGGAGACCGCTGGGAAATTATAAATTCGACCGTCGGTGGATCGTTCAAATATTAGTCTCAATTTTAAATCCTGGACATTGCTTGTTGCCAACATGTCTCTGGCCATGCGAAAAGATTTTGCATGAGGGTTGTATTCATCCAACATGAATTTCAGAGTTGTTACAATGGAACTGTCAATGGATTTATTGTCACTGGATAGAAATAGTAAAAAAATACAAGTTAATAAATTAACTAACCATTGAGGTGACAAAAGAAGTCAAATTGCGAGAGTGTTAGTAATCAAACCTAAAACACCCGATTCGGTTGACAATTTTATTGTTAGTGTCGTGGATATACAATTGTGAATATTTAGGCCTCTAACCTACTTCAGGAAGCAAGGTTCCAATTCGATGGCACGTCTGACCATGAAGCCTAAGTGTAGGTGGACCCCTGCCCCCTATTGTGTTGGATGTATCGAATTTCATACCAGGTGATGTGAAAGAGAACATTGCGTTATAGGTGCGAATGTTGGATTGGAAAGCCTTTGCATGACGACAGTCCTTATAAAATAGAAGTTTTTGCAATTGAGGTGGTGAAGGTTTAAGCAATGGAATGAAATTTTTTTCTCCATTGCAGCAAAGGCTGAACTTAGCATGTGTTGTGTGTCCTATCTTATTCGTCCGCTCTTGATACCACATAAAGGCACCACAATGTTGGCATTCCCATAGAGGATCTCCGATGTCAAAATAAGCTGCAAGACAAATGTATCATACATGCATAAATATTGCAGTCAATTACATAAATATAAAATTATAAATCAACCAACATAAAAATAAATAAAAGAGTGAAACAAAAATTTGATGGAAACCATAGTATACTTTGTGAATAAGAATTTTGAAAAGTGTCAGATTGTGTGGCGTCCTCATCCGCAGAGCTGTAGTAAAAAATGTCCTCCCAGCATCATTGTCTGAGTGGTCAGTGTCCTCCATGACTTGAGTTTGAGGTGTAGGTCCAACATTATGTCGGGTGTTGGATTTAGCCGAAGAATGAATAGGCTGGAGAATGAATTGTTACTGATGGACACGAGTTTGTTTACATTGTGTAACGGCGTTGAATTGCCGTATAAGATTAACCGGGGATGGAATAGGCATTCGTGGCCTCTTAGAAATATATTGGTGGAAACGATGACGATCAGAAGAATCCATACGTAGTATATTTGAAATGTCTGTAGTAAAAGGTGTTCGTAATCTACTTCCAGAAGATGTGGAGGGGGTGTTATATGTTGAAGGTTGTTTCTGTGAACCATTGTTCTCCTTGTTGTTTGGAGTCTGTTGATTTTTCTTGTATAAGAGATGTAGTTTTCTTTTTCTTCCGGCTATCCTAGCAACAACAACTTTGTCCAATTTATTTGCCCCATCCATTGATTAATTTTGTAATTCTGAATGGTTATATTTTTATGAACATTGAAACAAAAAACATAGCATCACAAGAACTTCAAACTTTTTCCGGACCAATTATCCAAATAAGTAATGGAAAAAATAGGATATCGACATGGACATACATTTGCAAAGACTGTTGTTTGGATTTCATAGAGTAATAGTCAAAGACATTAGGATTGAAAAAAATAGGATACAGTCAATATTAAAGTGATAACCGAAATCTGGTTATAATCCATTTAGTTTGTTTTTCAACTTGTTGGTTGAAAATTTGAATTATGATGATGAACACCAAAAGTATGGGAGTTGACAATATGTTTTCAAAACAGCCTGTATAATGATAGGTATATGTGTCCAAAGGTTGAAGGTACAAAAAAATAAAATAAAAAACTGCAATCTAAAATACAAGAAATGATGTTATAGGTTGCACTTGAGCACAAAAGGACAATGACAGTAAGGGATGTGTGCATGGGGGATTAGGAAACATAGTAGGAAACACACAAACCAATGTCAAAAGGTAGGTGATACTCAACCCAAGATAAATGTTTTTACCAGGAAACCAGGAGTAAAGGGTGAAATTGCGCTTTTTAGTTTGTGTGGTGTTGCATGATATGAGAAAATGTTAAAAAAATATTCTTGATCGTAAGCTGTAAGTTGAGAAACCAGGTTTATAGGCCATTTAATATTTGTGATGGAAATGATAAGCCTCCGAACATTCTGCATCCAGGGCATAATTATTAAATGTTGTATATATATTTAAATTGTGGTAACAAAAGATTAGCTAGACAATGGAAGTGGAAAATACGAAATGTGTTGTTCTTAAATAATCATTACCATAGTAGTAGAAAAATAACATTGTTTAGACATTACAAAAAGACTTTACAAATGCATATAGGTTCTGAAATACAAAACAAAGCATCGAAGCCAGGTAGTTGTTTGAACAAAAGTGACAGAGATTGACATTATAAACTTGAGCCCAGTTGTTTAACGAAGACGTTCCATCGGTAGTTTTATTCTACTTCTCCAACTTGATTATCTTCTTAAGTTTGGTAGATAAATCCTGAAAATTTGACTCATCATTGGATAGTATACATGCTTCAGAATCAATTGTTGCAACCCTCTTTGACTGCGTCGTAGGTGTATCTGGATCAGGATTAAGATTAGAAGTAACATCAAGTTCCTGGAAAAGAAACAAAATGACATTAGAAATTAACATGAATTCCACAAAACGAAATTGATAATTAAACCATGAACCAAACAGAAGGATTAAAATCTCTTAGTGATAGCAACTAATTCCCATTCCCCTGTTGGAACAACATCAAAAACGCTTTCAACAATCTGCAAACACATCAATTATAAAGTGAAACATAAGTATACTCATAAAGTAATGTTTAATTGGATTTATATATAAGGAAATGCTATAGTCAAGGTCATATGTATATACCTGCAACATGTCATTTTTTGTGGGAGATATTGATTTTAGCTATTTTGAAACACATGACAATAAACATGTTAGGATATAACATTTATAAAAGTTCAATTTATATGAATATACATGTTAGTTATACCGGTTCCGGTGCTAGTGATAATTGAAGTTGTTTGATGACTGTTGGATCCCGAAAAATGGAGACCACTGATGCATTCTTATAATCCTTTTGCCACATCACTTTGAAGGCCAGGTTCAGACCAACCAAAGCATCAAGTGCTAAAGGGTATTCGAGTGGGTCGGTCACACCAGCCTAATAAAAAAGCAATAATGTCACATATAAGAGATTACTGTGAATATACCAACAATTACAATATGAATTCAAGACTATAGAATTATTACGTTAAGCATGTTGGTGCACAGTTGATTGGCAGAAATGTCCAAAAATTCTGAACATTCACGGTCCCATAATACAAACGTTGCTCTACACCCCTGACTAACAACTTCAACCAGAATCTTATACCTAAACATGAAAGGAGTATATGTTAATATAGAAAACAAAAGATAGATATGGTCCTTCCCATGACAGCTAGTTTATCATATTATCTAAAATATATGAGACGATAACATAATATAAAGTGGACCTGTAAAGTTCACACTCAGTGTTATGGCCAACAACGCGGATAAAAGGAGGACTGTTTCCTTTTGCCACCCTTGGACATTCATGACAGGCCCGATAATACCATTCTCCTTGGGATGTCTTGAGCATGTCAATTTTTGCAATGGTTACACATTGAGTGATCTGCGGAAAACCAATGAGATAAAACAAACATATCAGGTATCATAATGAGTATACATTAAGTCCAAAAGCAATTAGTAACCTTATTTAGCTGTATAATCTGTGCCAGAGGCAATACAACAACATTGTGCATGAACTTGTCATATGATGTTAGTTGTAACTCCCAGAAGATTGAGACCAATTAGTTGATTGGGTTGTCATAGTCTGAGACGAACCCTGAAACCCAACCATGTGTCGGATGCTATGGTTGTAAACAAATATTGGAATTAAGTTAATACAATTAGCGCATAGATCAAGATTGATGAAAAAAAGGTTTAAGTTAATGAAATGGAAAAACATATAACCTATTAAGGAAATCTTGAATCTCACGCAATTTGTCGTTGATATGCAATTTAGTCACATTGAATGCATTAGAAACACATAAAGGATATTTTCCTGCATTGGAGGGATATGAGATAAGTGTTTTGAAGAATAATTGAAATCAAAGCACAAAGAGAATAATAATTGAACATATATACCTTCCTCTTTGACCCAAGCAAATTGTAAGATAACGATTGTAGGCAGTGTAATGTCTTTCTCGTTATTAAAGTATTCACTAAATTGAATATCATATCCCTCCCACAAAGTACAATTAATTGTGTTGTTCCTACAAAATCACGAAGCACAAATGAATTATTAAAGATGAACGAATCTACATATATGAATGGGTAATAATTAAGAAACAGGTAAAATACCCCAGATCTTTCAGGACCAAATTAATCTGCTGCTTCTTGGTTCCACTATGAAGTTGGCTGTAGCCAATATCAGTGACCATATCGGTGACATCTGTTAATTGAATAATTTCAAACCCATAACAATTGTTACAAATGAACATAAATGAACTAAACAAATAAGAAACCAGGATATGTTTAGCATACTTACCCAGCAAAACGTCTCTCTTCCACTTTCCATAAAGGATGTAAACTTCAGAACCATGAGAGGAATATTGTGCTTGTTCTTGTCACAAACAGAAGTTCCACCGATAAATACCAATATAAATTTGTGCTATGATGCCTTGAAAAGCAGTTCATTGTGGGGATGAGTTGAAATTTGCTATCGTGTATGTGTTGTGCACGGATAAGACAAAATCAAACACCTGCTTCGTTATGGTTGGAACCCTTGCATGAATATCATTACCCTGCAGGATGATTCAAATGTTAGTGGACAGACTCAAAGTATAAATGAGGGCCGACTCATTGTGTGGACAAAGACATGTTAAAACTATAAACACAATACAATATCAATGATGTCAACTTGATAGTTACATATTTGAGGATACATAGGACTGCAACATCACCTTTTTGTACGATATCATAGTGGCTCCAAAATACAACTTTTTGGTTGACTTGATGGTTCAGATTGGACTACATTTGCAGCATAAAAAGGCATTACTCCCTCAAACCAGCAGTTAAGATCGAACAGAGCCAGATTATGGTTGGATTTAGTTGCTTTTGGACTACAAATACCCCTAATTACAGACGTGCCAGTAAGAATCAGTAGGGCCATTATAGTATTTGACTCAACCATAAAGGTTTTTATATTATAGATAATATCTTTTTGTATTACGGTTTTGCTCTATTGTGTTTAAAGAACAATTAGTTTTTCTCTGTTTTAATACAAATCATTCAATAGCTAATTGTGAAATTGATACTGTTCATTTTTCTTTATTTTAATTTCTTTTCATAATGTCAAGTCAACTCTCTTTCGTGCAATTTTATTTTGTGAACAATAATATATCCACTGTTGTCATTTATCGATTACGCATCAGTGCTCGTTTAGTATAGGAATCTAACATTTTTGTTCATTTAACATCATTCAATTCTTCTTAAAGTTTAATATAATTCTTTCATTAATTAAGTTCTAGAAGAAGAATAAAAATATCTTGTCAAGCAAGCAAATCAACTCCTTTTATTTTAAGTCTAAAATCAACTCTTCTTTTATTAGGCATGTACAATTCTTTTCAATAAAAAAATGCTCACGTATAATCTTTGATATTGGGCACTGTCTTACTTCCTCAATTTCCTATTATTAGTGAAGGTGACAAAATAGCACTTCATGCACTTTTTAAAATAGTGTTTTGATAAAGATAACACTTTTGGGACCCAATAAAACTACAAGAATTCAATCCAAAACCATGAGCAATATTTTTCTGTGTGCAGTTACATGGGTGAACAATAATGAATTTGACTCATGATATTCAGTTTTGCAATGATTCTTTAGCAAAAAAATAATTATAATATTAATGGGAATTGAGTCACTTACTACATATTTTATTGGTTGGTCTAATAACACTTTCTCGAGAATTTGAATTTTGTCATTTTCAACTACAAATTTTTACAAGAGGGTTAATACCTAATTCATCAACTAATCAACACATGTTAGAATAAACATATTATTTTATTAGTGATTTTTATATGATTTTTGGGCCAATATGAAATTTATATCTTGAAAGAGATATTTTGTTTTTATGACAGATAAGTATGAAATAATATTGTGTGTGGGATTGCAAGAGTGACATGTTTGGTTTGCATGTGAAGATACAACTGTAAAAACGAGATAAACATGAATTGAGATGAGAACAATAAATGTCAATGATTCTATTGAAGTTGGCAACCATTAAAAAAAGATAAAAATATTTGAGATTTCGTGGACGCAATGTTAGCAAATAAAGGTGAGTGTCGTACCAAAAAGTGCACATAGGGTTAAAAACCTTTTGTATTTGCGTTTGCTGTATACCAGTGGGATATTTGTGTATTCGTACGGGTACTGGTTGAGACGTGCAATGAGTATTAAAAGAGAAAAATATTATTTTGGACTGAGTCTAAGTCTTCGTCGAACAAAGACCCAATCCGTCGGGTATGTCCCAATGCTGAAGCGTGGGAACAACGTCTCCCCCACGTGATCCACGTCACCGAACTGTCCACCATTATCTCCTGAAATGTAGGAGCAATTGGACCAAGGCCAAGACCACGTGCTAGGTCTTATTTGCTTCTATGCATTCCTCAGCAGTTCTTCCTTGGGCCTAGCCGATCCAGCCCAAGAAAGAACTTTGCCCCAACGCTGGGGGCACATTATAAATACCCTTTCATATCAGAGGGTCAGATATTCTGAATCTTTATCTCTTCTACCTTTATGTACGTGTGTATCTCTTCTACCTTTATGTACGTGTATACTTACTTTGGCATCGGAGTGCCTTGCAGGTACACCCTCCAGTCTCACATCAAAGTTGTTCAACACTGGAAGGTTCCTCCTAATCAGGTCAGATCAGTGACGTCGTCTGTGGGAAGCTAAGTTTTCCCCGTCTTCCACAATAGAAGATCAAAGCTTCAATCTATCTCCTTCAACCATCCAGCATGACCAACGAACAACGACAATCGTGTCCTCGGCCTCGTCAACTACCCCACCGGACGGAAGACGACCATCATATCATCCTTGAATTCGACGCAAGAGACGAACATCCTGCCACCCCGTCATCGGAACCCGAGGACAACGGCGTCTTCCAACCTCAGCCTGCGGCCCCCTTTTAGTCAATCCCGGTACCAGTCGAAGGGGATCCCACAATGATAGCTATGATGAACGCGCTCAACCAGACCAACCCCATGCTCTTTAAACAGCAGGAGAGGATCATGGCATTGGAGACAGAACGTCTAACCAACCTACTAGAAAATTCGCTTTCAATGACCGAATTAGAGACCGAAAAAACTTAAAAATCGGTCACTATAACGTTTTGCGATCAATTTAGAGACCATTATTTTTCGGTTGTAAAAGCGCTAGTCGCTAAGCTTTTATGACGGATTTAGTGACCGAAATTTAGAGACTGATTTTGTGACCGAATTTAGAGACTGAATTTAGTGACCGATTTTCGTATTCTTTTTCAAAAAATAAAATTAAGAAGTGTCAGACTTGGGAATCGAACTTGTTACCTCCGACTATTTCAATTTCAATTAAGCCTTACAACTGGACCATTTAATATAATTAAAATAATAATTATTAATCTTCTAAATATTATATATATATATATATATATATATATATATATATATATATATATATATATATATATATATATATATAAGATTAATAATTATTAATTTAATTTAATTGGATGTAATGAAAATAAAATTTGATTTTATTAATGTAATTGCATAATGAGAATAAACTTCATATATATATATATATATATATATATATATATATATATATATATATATATATATATATATATATATATATATATATAGCATAATTGTTTATATAATTATATGTTTTATTTGTTAAAATAATAAAAAGGTAATCATTTATTAAAAAATTAAAAAATTAAAAAAAAAAGAATAAAATTCTTTAAACAAATTGGAGAGAAATAGTTTAAAAAATAAAGAGAAAAATAACAAAAATATCAGTGATCGAAATTTCGGTCTCTGAATTTTTTATATAAATTAAATATTGTATAAAAACCTTTTTTGAGACCAAATTGGTGGTCACAAAATTTTGGTCGCTAAATCAGTGGCTAATATTTATTTAGTGACCGATTTTGTGACCTCAAAAAGTTTGCTTATGGATATCAAATTTTGATCGCTAAATCAGTGGCTAATATTTATTAAGTGACCCTAAAGAGTTTTCTCATGGACTTCAAATGTGGTGGCTAATTCGATGGCTATGGTGACCGAAATTTTTCGGTCATTAAATCGGTCACGAAAAGCGATTTTTCTAGTAGTTCAATCCTCCTCGACATGGCCGTGGATCTCAACCCGAGAGGCGCCAACCAGAGGCCACCAAGAAGCGAGGACGATCACCTCCTCGACGCGGGCGACGCTCTCCTGAACCATAGAAAAACAAGGCCAAGGGGCGCCTTGAGCGATCGAATGACCAACCAAGGTTATCTTCTCGATGCGACTAAAGCCCTAAGAATGAGGATTACTCACCCCTGAGGAGTGACGAGGATGATCCTCGTTGCCCACTTTCTCGGGCCATCAAGGAAATCCCACTCCAGACGGGCATGGAGAAACCCACACACCTGCCGACGTACGATGGGACGACTGACTGCGACGACTATGTCGACAACATCAACGCCATGCTCGACTATCGCAACAACGTTGGCGGGAACGTCAAATGCAGATTATTCTCTACGAATCTCAGGAAGAGAGTCATGGCATGGTACAAAAGCCTAGCCCCCGAATCTATCACGTCCTGGAGAAGCATGAGATCAGCGTTCACGAGGCACTTCATAACCTCCCGACGTCACCCAAAAACAGAAGCTACCCTTAAAGCCATCATACAAGGGAAAAAATGAAACGTTGCACTCATACATCGAGCGATTTAACCAATAAGCTATCGAGGTGGATACGACCGACTACATGAAAAAGTATCTCCTCGAAAAAGGACTCCTCCCCAGAAGCGAGCTCAACCGGGAAGTCGAGATCGAACCACCTCTCACCCTTGACGAGCTTCTGCATAAAGCTCAAGCGTACATCAGGTACGAGGAAAAGCAAGTCGCCCACAGTGTCCGGAGCAAACGCAGTCAGGAGGACGCCAAAAGTTCCAAACACAAAGACTACACCACCCATCACCGCACCAGGGAGAAGAGACGACAAACCTCGCGAGGTCCACGAAGGAAGAGGACCAGTGGGGCGCTTCTCCGAGTATACATTGCTGACCTCTCTGCACGAGCGCATCCTCGCTGAATGCATCAACTCTGAGTTCAAATAGGGCAGGGTAAGGTTCCCCAAGCCTACAACACCCAAGCCCCACACTGATAAGTTCAAGTACTATCGCTTCCACAGAAGCCACAGGCACGTGACTGAAGATTGTGTCCATCTGAAAGACGCGATCGAGATCCTGATTAAGGAAGGCCACCTCAAGAAGTATACCAAAAGAAGTGATGATCCTCGACACGAGGACTAGACTGCGAAGAGAAACCGCGAGGACTCTTCGTCCGACGGTTCCCCCTTCCAAGTAGCCCTCTGCATATCACGCCCTGAAGATGTCCACTTGGGAGGACAGCTTATTGCTCACAATCTGTGGGAGAATTTCCCAGCAACCTTGTTCATCTCCGGAGGCGGAATAAACAACGAAAATGCCGCCATCTCTGTCAAACGGAAGTTCGACGAGCTCCTACTGACCACACTTGATCAATTGACGACACTGACCAAACCCCGGGGAAAATCCAACCCTATATCTTTGTTCCTCAAGGAATTACCGGGCGGTTCACCCAACTCCAACATTCTTTTACTGATAAGGGCGAAGATGGCACGTTTTGACGTTCGACGCATTTTGGTCGACCAAGGTAACTCGGTGGATATCATGTATGCCCACCGGTTCAGAACTCTAAAACTGGACAAGACAAACCTATCCCCCTATGTTGGGTCCGACCTTTAGGGATTCAAAGGGGCCATCACAAGACTGTGGGGATACGTGGAGCTACTCGTTTTGTTTGGCGATAATGAGACTGCCAGAGAGGTTAAAGTTCAATTCCTGGTGATCGAATGCCCATCGCTGTACAACTGCATCCTCGGGCGACCTACTCTGGCCGAGTTAACGACAGTGCCCTCCACTGTCCACCTAAAGATGAAATACTACACCAAGCGTGGTCGCGTGATTACGATTCATGGGGACATCGAGGCTGCCCGCAGATGCTACAATGTAGCTGTCAAGGGACAAACCATAATCAACACCTCCAAATGAAACAAAAAACCTAGATCCAAGCGTCCACCTTCACCTCGAGTCAACTCCATAGACCTCGACATTCACCTCGGTGAAGATGATACTGAAACACAGGGACCCATCAATAGGCAGACTCCAACTCACCTAGAACGCACAATCCCCGACGACGAATTCAAGCTCATCCCTTTGGGAAACGGCCCCGACAGAACTGAGAAGATAGGTACCGGTCTACCGTCGGTGACGAAAGAGAAGCTCGCAATCTGCCTCAAGGATAACGCGGACCTGTTTGCATGGAGTGCTTCTGAGATGCCTGGTATCGACCCCAAGGTCGCTTGCCATCAATTAGACATAGATCCAACCATTAAGCCCGTAACACAGCATAGGCGCAAGCAGTCTCCCGAGAAAGCGGAGGTTGCCGAGAAAGCTTTAAAAGATCTCTTAGAGACAAATTTTATTTCGGAAGCCCAGTACATAACCTGGCTCTCTATTGTAGTCCTTGTTAAGAAAAATAATGGAAAATGGCGAATGTGTGTTGATTATACCGATCTCAATAGGGCATGTCCCAAATATGTTTTTCCCTTGCCTAACATAGATAAACTGGTCAACAACTCTGCAAGTTTTAAACTATTGTCCTTCATGGGCGCGTACAACAGATATAACCAAATTTCCATGTCAGACATGGACAAGCGGCACACGACCTTCAGGACCCCGACTAGAAATTACTACTACAACATTATGCCTTTCGGACTGAAGAACACCGGGGCTACATACCAGGGCATGATGAGCAAGGTCTTCAGGGGAGAGATCGAGGACATGCTCGAGGTATACATGGACGACATGATAGTGAAGTCACACGAGGATCTCGACCATGCCTAACATCTTCAAAAGGTCTTCGAGCAAGCAAGGAGGTGTAAAATGAGGTTCAACCCAGAAAAATACACCTTCTGCGTACGAGCAAGGAAGTTCCTTGGCTTCTACCTCACCAAACGAGGGATCGAAGCCAACCCCGACAAATGTTGGGTGTTCTCGGAATTCCCAACCCCGAACTCGAAGAAATCTATTCAGTCTCTCAACAATATGCTCGCATCCTTATCCCGTTTCGTCGCTAAATCTGCGCAACATGCACTTCCTTTCTTCAATCTACTACGGAAGGAAGCCACCTTCGAGTGGAGAGAGGAATGCGAGCAAACATTGCTCCATATCAAGAAGGCACTCTCTGAACCACCAGTGTTGTCACGACCCCTGGAAAAGGAAACATTATACTTGTACGTGTCTGTGGCCACCAAGGCAGTCAGCGAACCCTTCATCTGCGAAACGAGCGACGGGAAAAATCCCATCTACTTTACGAGCAAAGCTCTTCAGGGCCCCGAGCTTAGATACCAACATATCGAGAAGGTCTCTTTAGCCCTGATAAACGCGACAAGGAGACTGCGACATTATTTCCTCGCCCATACAATCAATGTTCGAACAAATCAACCCATAAAACAACTACTCGGACGACCATATACGGCCGACAAGATATTGAAATGGTCGTTGGAACTGTCAGAATTCGACATCCAATATGAAAGAAGAAAGGCCCTAAAGGAACATGTCATGGCCGACTTTGTTATCAAGATGACGTATAACCCGACCCCGACTAGTGGCGCCCACAAGTGGACGATCTTCGTCGACGGTGCTTCCAGCCCGACACAATATGAAACAAGAAAGGCCCTTGTTTGTTCGCCCGACCACGCTACAACCCTGAAAGTCATTTTGATTCTTGCTTTTATGTTTTCAGCATGATTTTTGGATGATTGCATAATTTAGTCTTTTGTTTGCAAGATTGTTGTGTGAGTGAAAAATCCCTCATTTTGTGTTTTTCATCTACCGATGATTGTTTTTGCTAGGTGTGATTCACGTTTGAACTTGTGTTGTTTTAGAATGTTTGGCATGACTTTTGTATTTAGCATTTTTTTCGTGATTATGTTATCGTTGAAGTTTATTGGTAAGTATTTACTTTGTGTGTATCATTTTCGATTGAACCATTACATTTGTTTTCTGTTTTCAAAACCTATTGATTTGTGATTCTTGGATTATCGTTTTTTGTTCCTTTAGTTGTTTGGCTTTGTTTTAGGACAAACATTTATGTAAGTTGGGAGAGTTTGATAAGTGTAAAATATAGTTATTTTTGTATACAATTTTTGTTGCACTTATCGATACTTTTTGTTTAATTGTTCGAATAAACTCCACATTGTTTGTAAATACGTTTCATTTATGTTTTAGTGTATATATTACGTTATCATGTAAATATCATTGAATTTAACTGTTTTCCATTTATTTTTATAGGTATTAAATTATTGATATTAGAGCATTGTTAGATAGAACATTGAATAAGCTTTCCAATGCTTCGAACGGACGCAAATCTGAGTTACAATTCAAAAGATAAGAAGAAGAAAAATTTGGATTTTTGACCATGCTACGAGCGCGCTTAGCGGGCTTGTAGCACGAATATAGAAGCTGAAAGGTAGCAAGCTGCGCGCTTGGCGCACTTGGAGCGTGCTTAGCGCGTTTGGAGCGCCTTAGCACGCTTTTAAGGCGGTTTAATAATTTTTTTAGTGCCCGATTAGCGCCCAGACCGCGCTAAGCAGGGTCTGCGATTTTGACAGTCCATTTAAGGGATAAAAACACATTTTTAGGGATGGTTTGGGTATTTTTTGCTCCAACTCCATCAAACCTCATTTCTTCATAGGATTTAGCTAGAAAACAACATTTGAGCTTGCATTTGGATGATCCGAAGTCGAATCTCTCGTCGATTGGTGTTGACAAACCAAGAAATGTTTGGTTTTTCTTCTTCTCTTCTCTTTGTAATCTTTATTTGTTGGGTTTGTATATGTATTTACTTTGATCTTATCTATATCTGTTGATCATGGTGTTGTATAAAATGTGCTTTACAAATCTTTATCGATGTTGCTCGTGATTTTTGCTTTATACCCAGGGTTTAGGTTGTGTTAGAGATAAACATCACGAACCTTGATTAAGGATGATTATATGTTAGTTTCTGGATGCTAGAGATGGATTTATAGCTAACAATCTTTATGGGTGTTGAAGCTTAATGATTCCATGTTGGTTGTGTTGGACGCGAGATTCTCGATGCAAGTGATGTGGATGTCTTATGTGTTGTTGTGTCGGGTGCGAGAGTGTCAATACAAGAATACCATTGTTCTCTCAATTTGGGTTATAAATAATCTAGGTCGTGAGCGATGCCAGATAATATTAAGGAGTATTGTAGGTTGAGTATAATTGGTCGGTAAGTTTAAGTTTGTGACGAGTCAATTATATACATGCTTGATAAGTTTCGTTTCTCCGAAGAATGTATACTTTTTATGTTCTTATTTACTTTCCCGCATTTACCTTAAAAGCATTTTAATCCAAACTCATAAACTTAGATATTGTCGAATGGCAGTTCAATAGCACCGATCTCTGTGGACACGATAAATTCACGAAAAAAATACTTCCAAAACTTTTATTGCTTTCCGCTATTTCCTTCCAACACCAGGCCTCTCTTGGTGACATGACCCAATCTCATATGCCATAATTTTGTCTTCGACACAGGTTTTGTGTATTCTACATTTGTCGAACCACTTACAACCTCAACCTCGAGGGTATACAAACCTTGTTTCTTCACGCCTCTCAAGACTTCCTTCGACCTCTTCATGACTCTTAGGATATTTTTCTCTCCTTGAAAAACATATCCCTTCTTGTCGAATTCACTAAGAGAAATCAAATTTCTCTTCAAGTCAGGTACATACCTAACTTCAGTCAATAGTCTTATTGACTCATCATGAAGCTTGAATCTCACAGATCCAATACCTGCAATTTTTCAAGCTTTGTTGTTTCCCAGCAGTATTGATCCACTATCTTGATCACATAATTCCTCGAACAAATCTTTGTTTGATTCCATGTGCCAAGTGCAACTTGAATCCATAATCCACTCTTTTCTTGAGTCGCCACTTGAAACCACAAGAACATCTGATGATTCGAAATCATCTTGAAAAATGGCCGCATTGCCATTATCTTTACCTTTATGATCTTTCAGGAATTCAGGGAACACCTTTCGAATGTGACCATCCTTTTTTCAATGATAGCATCGAACACCAGATGCTTCACCACCATACGACTTCTGCTGACTTTTACCATTCTTCTTGTCGAACTTACCATCCTTTTGCAAGAATTTCGCCTCAACAGCCAAACTTTCACTAACCGTTAAATGTTTATGCTCCTTTCATTTGTTCAAGTCCTTAGAGTACAAGGCAGATTGAACATCTTCAAAGATCAGGGACTCTCTTCCATACAAAATGGTTTCTTTGAAGTGAGCATGTGTTCTAGGCAAAACGCATAACAACAACAACGCTTGATCTTCATCATCGATCTTCATATCAATATTTTCAAGATCAAGAATCAGCTTGTTGAACATATCCAACTACTCATCCAACATTTTTTCTTCACTCATCTTGAATGAATACAAAGCTTGATTTAGGTAGAGTCGATTCACCAACGATTTGATCATGTACAAACCTTTAAGTTTCAACCATAACCATGACGTCGTTGTCTCCTTTGATACCTGTCGCAGAACCTTATCACCAAGGCTCAATAATATTGCATTGTGTGTTTTCTCAATCATGGTCTTTTCAGTTGTTATCAACACAACATTCATGGTCGTCTCTCCCTTCAATGCTTCCAAGCAACCCTACTAAACAAGTAGGGCTTTCATCTTCAAGCGCCACATACCGAAATCGTTCACTCCAGTGAACTTTTCAATCTCATACTTTGTTGAAGGCATCTTTTCCACGTTCAATGCACCAATTTGTTGTGAATCGGATACCTTAGAAACATAATATAATAGGTTTTTTATGATCAAGGAACCCATAAGGGTTGGGGTTTAGGGTAACCAAGGATAACAACAAGGATTGGTTATAAATTGTTATTCTTTCATTTATCCTTAAACAAGATTACAAAAGTATACAAGAATAACAAATAACCTCTCTCACTTTTGAATTAGGGTTTTATCTTCCTATTTTCCCTTATGCAAAAGATGAGAGACTAGTATGTTATTTATAAGAAAACTAACACACTATGACTCCCTCAGGTCAATGGTGTAGAACACACTACCTTTAATTTCTTCAAGTGATTATAAGGATATCCACATAAAAGATCACTAAACTTTGACAACAAGTGTATCAAACCAAATTTAAGTTCAAATGGTACAACATATTTAGGATATTCAATATACAATGCATGATAAGTGACATCAGATGCAACAAGTTCCCTTAAAATTCTTTAAGGGTCATCCATATTATGATTAGTAAATTCACTATTAGAATCATATAAAGTATGACAGATTAACAACACAAAATTTTAAAAATGTCCTGATTATTACAATCAAAATGGAAAATGAAACAAAAAAATGATTAAAACAAAATAAAAAATCATTAAAGCAACACAAAATGATATAAAGATAAAATAATGTTAACACGGTTTTTTGGAGTTTTTTTTTTTTGAAAATATGAAAAAATTAAAAATATTAAAAATCGGTATTAATGGAGGAATTCAGGAATTTGAGAGAAAAACTCAGAGCAACTCGAGAGAGTAGCTCACTGGTCACCTGCGTAATAGATAAAAAAAATCACCACAATACTACAACTCTTACAACCTTGTAAATAAACAAAACGCAAAAAACAAATTTTAGGATGGCTAATATGACTTTAAAACTAGGATTCTAAAATTGGTTAATATCATTAGTGAGTCCCCAACAACTGTGCCAATTTGATCCATTGTCGCACACGGGTCAAAAATAGGTTATAAAAAAAGTAGTTAGGAAAGAGAAAATCAAGTTATATCTTAGGGACTCCTGATTCAGTTATCTAAATTTAGGATCAATAAAGTTATAAGAGGGTTTTTTCGAGTGTGAGTGTTTTTTAGGAGTTTTGATAGAAATTATGTATGAGTAAGAATAGATCGGTCCACTAAGTCGACAATTCTTAGCCATTGGTTTGTTAGGGGTCAATTCCTAATTCCAATCATAATATTGTTTGAATATAGAATAAATTAAACAAGAATCAATCAATCTTATACGAATTTGAGTTTATGTTATCAGATAAGCACCACGGTTGATAGTAAACTATAGTTGAACAATTAAGCATCGTAAAACTACAACCTATTAATTATGCCCTAAAGAATCAAATTTTATCAATCTAAATCATATCAATTCTATGGCATTCAAATTCAGCATTAGAATACAAATTGAGTCATAAAGGAAAGGAATATAATTGGTGAAATTAAAGAAATAACATAAAAATCTCGAGCCTTAATTAATTGTCGAAACAATTAATCGAAGGGAAAGTTTAGTCGGCTAAGGGAGCATGGTTCTTTTTTCATTATAAAATTCAACTAATTTTGATTCCCCCTATTTCTTTAACATGTAAAATTTCAACTCATATTAACAAAAACAATTTATTTAAATTGATTTTTAAAATAAAAAATTATATCATCATTATGACTACTATTATTTTATTATCTAATAACGATTAGAATTTCACATCGAACAATATATTATTCAAACATGTTTTTATAAATGGAAATAATTCTCACCTTACAAGTCAATTTATAAGGTTGATTTAGACTTAACCATATTTTTTAACATGTTATCAAGAGTCTCACTTAAGATTTGGTGAATCATCTCCTACGAGATTTTCACTACCGAATCATCTACTATTTATTTATACGTTCTAGAAATCTAATCCTAAATGTAATAGTATGTTAAGAATTTCACATCAAATAATATATAATCTAAACTTATCATATATTATAAATGAAGACAATCAATCACCTACAAATAGATTTGTAAAATTGAATTAGGTCAAACCATTTTTATAACTTAATCAAATAGTAAAGTAGTAATTGAAAAATGAACATATGTCTAAATACATCTTTTGTTTGATAAATATGTCTAAATACATCGAATGAGGGACAAATGATATAAAAATATAAAGAAGTATGTTGTACATAAAAAATTGCTATATATGATACAAATAATAGTTTTCAGCTATATGTGGTAATCTTTTAAAATTTTAGTATAGTACCATGAAAGTTCTACTAAATAATAATTTTAATGCAAACTAAAAACGTTGAATAACAGATAAAAAAAGCTAAGGATATATTTAGATAGATGATTCTCAAAGGCTAAATATGTATATAATACTTCTTTTAAAAGTATTTCCACAATTTTACTTAATTTTATAAATTTATAAATTAATTATTTTATTTTAAATTTAAATAATTTTAGTCTTTTCATTTGAAATTTAAACAAGTTTAATTTCTCTTTCACGTTTTTCATAAAAAAAAGTTCAATGAAATATTTGTTTTTTAACTTATATTTTTATCTATAAAAATGATTTGTCATGTTTCACAAGTAATTTTTTATTTAAAAAAATAAATATGTCATTGATTTTAAAGGTAAAAATATGAGACGGTATCTAAATATTTATCTAAATTTAAAATAAATAGATCAAAATTATTTAAATTTAAAATAATTGAATCAATTTTATGAATAAGATGATTAAGAGATTAAAACTGTAATTAAATCTTTAAAAAATTTTAAGTGAATATTTTGTTTGATATAATATATATTATTTAATGTTATACTTTTTGTATTTAATTTTGACTTTAAAATAAAAAAAATTAAACAAAATTTGTTATAAGTAGTTGATCTCAACTAAATTGATAATCTCAAAGACATACAACAAAACATGAGGTGGTTTTGAACCCGTGATTTTTCAATTATTCATTTTTGTTGAAAATTGAAATTCCTATCACTAAATTATTAAATAAAAAAACTAATAATTATTTATATAACTTTTGATATAAGAAATAGTAGTATGATATAGTCTAAAAATTATGTATCATATAAGTATTTATAAAAATACATTGTAATATATAATTATGATTGGTTGATGTTGTAAAATATTTTACTGCATTTTTCTTTTCTTTTCTTATATTATTGATCATAAGATTTAACTAAAATATATAGTATGTGTAATAAATTATAATTATAATTTTTAGAAATTAAAAGTGGTAGAGATGCTTTTCTTTTGTTATTTTGGAAAGAAAAAAAAAACTATACATTTTCAATAAATATTCGGTGTTCTGCTATTTCACTAGAAGATAAACACGCTTTCTATAAAGTTAGCCAGCAATTCATAGAACAATATATTATTATAGCAATTTAGCACTATCACTTTCTTCTTTTTGACAAAAACAATTAATTAAATAATAAAAGTAGACGGCATTATAATTAATCATACCACTTTAATTTTATTTCTTTTTTTGCCGGTACTTTTATTCCTTTATGTTGAATGATTAATACTGATAGAAAAATAAATATTAGTAGTATTTTATTAGAATTACACATTATTTTACCATCTAAAAATTAAATTTTGACAATATATATTCTTTCGAAATCAATATTCCATCCACTGAATCAATTAATTTATCACTAAGATTAGTTCTGTCATCAAATGATTTCAACTTCTCTCAATAGCAGTTTCAAAGATTCAATTGTAATTCTTTCTATCAAATTCAACGTGAATCATCGATTAAATATTGGTAAATTTTAGTATATTCACAAGATAAAAAGTGGTAACGTGTCTATTAGAGTTTATCTTTTTCACACAATCAAAATATTTTTGCTATTATTAATGTAAGCAACACTGAAAACTTGAAACAAAGTACAACAAATTCACTATATAGAACCACAACACAAACTGAATCATTGATTCATCTTTTTTCCACCACAAAAAACACAGGATCATTGATTAATGTTTCTGGAAAAACATGAAGTTCTGCAAAAAATACCAGCAATACATGCAAGGCCAGGAGAACAAGAAACTTCCTGAAGTTGGATTCAAGAAGCTCAAGAAGATGTTGAAGAAGTGCCGTAGCGATCATTCTCATTCTCAATCTCAATCCCATAAACCATCTCAAACCTGTCCCAACCAGTGCCCAGGTAATCAAAATGTTTTTTTGTTTCTGTATAGGATGATTAATCTGTTGGATCTATAATTTCGTGTAATTGTTTGTTATTCAGTGTGTGATGGAACATTCTTCCCTTCACTTCTCAGTGAAATGTCTGAGATAGTTGGATGCTTTAATCAACGAGCACAGAAATTGCTTGAGCTTCATCTTGCTTCTGGTTTCAGAAAGTACCTTTTATGGTTCAAAGGGAAGTTTCATAAGAATCACACTGCTCTTATTCAAGAAGGTGAAGATCTTGTTGCTTATGCGCTCATCAACGCCACCGCAATCCGAAAAATTCTAAAGAAATATGATAAGGTATGAATATGATCGTGACGACAATGATGATTATGATGACGACGATGATGAATAATTTGGTGTTCTAATGTGATTGCAGGTTCATTATTCGAAACAAGGTCAATTGTTTAAGTCACAGGTTCAAAGTATGCACAAGGAAATTCTTCAAAGTCCATGGCTTTGTGAACTTATGGCTTTACACATAAACTTAAGAGAAACTAAGATGGATTCAAGGAAGGAAACAGCTTTGTTTGATGAATGTTGTTTAACATTTAAGGATGGAAAGCCATCGCTTAGTTGTGAGCTTTTTGATTCTGTCAAAATTGATATTGACTTGACTTGTTCAATATGCTTGGTAAGTTAGTTTTGTATATGCAAGTTGTAGGAAGATGAAGATCTAGTCAAGTTAAGAGATTATGATGACATTATGTTCACATTGTTCGTTTCGATATTTTATGACAGGACACAGTGTTTGATCCGGTTTCTCTGACTTGTGGTCATATATTCTGTTACATTTGTGCTTGCTCGGCTGCATCGGTTTCCATTGTCGATGGACTTAAGGCCGCGAATCCTAAAGAGAAATGTCCTCTATGCCGCGAGGTAATACTAATTAAACTATATGATACGATATGATATGAACCAGTTGAATTCAATTGATTTGAATGTTATAACAACAAGCTATACTTTTGTTGATCGTAGCGCGCGGCTTATGAAGGTGCTGTGCATTTGGAAGAACTAAATATTCTGTTAGGCCGAAGGTATGTTTGCATTTGTTCAATTACCGAACTTTTCTCAATTTAAATGCTGTATAATTATATTGTTTATGGTCAGAGCCGTCTCAATTTTTTTTTTTGTTGAGAATTTGTGTAGATTAGTTGCAGTTTAAGTATTACAAAATAAATAAAGATCATATTTAACCACGATTTAACTGTGATAATCATTGGACTCTGTGCTATAATTCGTCTTGCACGTCTGCCTAAAAAGACGACCCTTTTTGTGTTATATGGTTTGTCTGAGGTTAATGATTTTGGATGGTTTTACAGCTGCCAGGAGTACTGGGAGCAAAGGCTTCAATCTGAGAGGGTGGAAAGGATTAAGCAAATAAAGGAACATTGGGATTCACAGTGTAGAGCTTTTATGGGCGTTTGAGTTTGAGAAGATCAACAGTTTTATTAGTAGTAGAGTACATGAGTGGTTTATGGGGTGAAAATGTGAATAGACATTTGTTTGATTGTATGTGTTTTGTGTTTAATGATGATTAGTATGCTTTCAAACTATCTATATGAGTGTTAATGGTAGTGTGTTTAACTGTTTGTTTAATAAGAGGTGATTGAATCTGGTGAAGGATTAGAGACTTAGAAACCTTGTTTGGAGAAAAGGATGGAAAACATATGGTAGCTCGGCTAAGAGTATATTCAATGGGATTGATGTCAAGGAGGCAGAAGCTAGGTATTTGTTTCTAGCTATTTGGAATTTTTCCTTTGTCTCTCTTCTCTTATAGACTTGATCAACATGAAAAAAAGAGAGCATATTTTTATTATTTTTTGGCCATGTATGAACTTTAAACAAGATGTATGAACTTAAAAGATCATATGTATGAACTTAAAAGTGCCCTAGAAAAAAAAGAAAATATTTGAATGTCAAGAGTGCTTTCTAAAAAGGAAATACTTAAACGTTGAGAGTGCTTTCTAATTGATTAATAAGGCCTATAAGAATATCTCCGATCGTAAATCTATTTTTGGGTTCTTTGTGGTACCTATTAAGTCACGTCAGCTTAAAACAACTCATTCAGGTTTTCATTCCAATGGTGCAACTCTGAAGAACTCATGTTGGGTCCCACAATTTTACTTTATATATTAATATATTATTCATATTAAATTTTATATTAATTAAAATAATTATGTTAATTATTTAAATTAAAGTTGATATAAAATAAATAAAATTCAAATTAAACTTATAATCTAGAATTATAATTAAAATTAATCTCAAATATATGATATATAATTAAAAACAATAAAAATAAATAACATCACATAATTAATCAAACTTAAATTTCATCATCTTCATGTCCAAAACGTTCTCAAATATACTCGACCTGATCTCCTTGAAGTTGACGATGGACTTGTTTTTCATGAATACTTGATTTTCTTTGTAGTCTTGTTGCAAGATTCAGATGAGGACCGCTAAATGTTTTAGTTGTTGAGTTGTTGATATCCACATTATCATAAGAGTAATCAAAATTACCCTCATATGTACGTCGTTTGTCTTCCACGATCATGTTGTGCAATATGATGCAGGCATATATAGTATGCTTGATGGTGTCCATGTGCCAGGCACGCGTTGGGCCACGTATAATTACAAATCGAGATTAAAGCACTCCAAATGCCCGCTCCACATCTTTTCTAGCCGATTCTTGATGTTGAGCAAATAATTTTTTCTTTTCTCCCTGTGGCATTGAAATGGTCTTGACAAATGTAGTCCACTCAGGATATATACCATCTGCTAAATAATATCTCATATTATATGGTGTCCCATTGATTGTATATTGCACATTGGGAGCATGTCCTTCCAAAATACTATTAAACACGTTGGATTGGTTTAGCACATTAATGTCAATGTTTAAACCTGCAATACCAAAGAAAGCGTGTCAAATCCATAAGTCTTGCGATGTCACTGCTTCGAGCATGATTGTGGGCTTACCATGATCACCTCGACAAAATTGTCCCTTCCATGCAACAGGATAATTTTTCCATACCCAATGCATACAATCAATGGAACCCAACATACCTAGAAAGCCACATGACTCTCTCATTTGCAAAAGATGTTCAACATCAGTGCTGTTAGGTTTTCTCAAATACTCAGTCTCAAATACAACATTCACGCCCTTAGCAAATCTTTGTAAGCACTCAATTGAAGTGCTTTCACTGATTCAAACATATTCGTCTACAAGGTCAGCAGGAGACCCATACGCCAGCATACGAATACCAATTGTACATTTCTCCAATGGTGAAGACTCATTTTACCAGTTGCATCGACCCTCATTTGGAAATATTTGTAACACCCAACAAATTTTTGAATCATGCAATTTATTCGATGCCATCAACATTTTAATTTTCCCCCTAACTTTTCCCACGATTGCCCATAATATTGGTTATAACTAGCAGCGATTCTTAACCAAAAATTCTCAGTCTTTTGATCAACCCCCACAATTGGATCCTTTAAAACATTGAGTCATGATTGGATAAGTAGTATATCCTCATCCCTTGTAAATTGTTCTCGATATTTTTTTAACGATAACCATTTCTTCTTTTTCAGTACTGAAATTCTGGAACAGATATGTGATGTCGAAACAGATGTTTAGACACTGATATCCTAAGCAGTAAATTAATGAGCTAGTAAATTAATTAACACAAGAAATTGTTAACCCAGTTCAGGGTATCTCCACACTTACATCTGGGGGCTACCAAGCCAGGAAGGAAAATCAATATAAGTAATATTAATTAGGGAGTTAAACCAATCAGTTTAATCTTTCACTTAATATCTACCCAAGGCAATTTCTATCTAAGACTTTACTTAGATATGAGTACCTACTCACTCCCCCTCAATCATACAGTGATCTCTAACTTAGAATGATTAATAAATTTGAAGTCACACTTCAGACACACCAGTTTGATCTTACTTATTAGTTTCAATCAAGACACAATTCACTTTTTGCTTAAAAGCTTATACAGTGAATAACAAACAATTAAAACCTGCTAGCTTCACTAACACCCTTGACACTCTGCTTCAAATCGTTAGGTTTACTTGAGTGTATCAGTATCTTAAATAGATGCTTGGTTTGTGGGCTTTTTGCAAATTATCCAGACTTTGATAAATCCCACAATTATCTCCTTGAATCAAGGTGAGTTAGTTTGTTATCTCCTTGAATCAAGGTGAGTTAGTTTTCCGTTTCCTTTATGCTGGAACCAGATAACTTAACTTCCTAAAGAGGCGCCTTGGAGTGCTCATCCTTTTACAATTAATTCCAGATATTTACTCCTGATTTTAAGCACTTCTGTTACGCATCATTTAAGGTAGATAGCAGGTTTGCGATGTCACAACATCTAGTGTGACATCCTGATGTCCTGAACTAAGTTCATAACTATTACTTTGTTTGTCAAAAATTCTGCCAATTTCTAACATCTACAAACTCCCCCTTTGGCTAATTTTTGGCTAACATATTCTTCTGGTTTTGTCAGAGAGCAGCGGAGTTACTTTCTGTTGGATCATGTGAGAGCTAAGAATTTGCTCCCCCTCAAACATGTAGTTACCTGAGATGTCTACTGCCATGACTTGGCCCAACAGACTTTGATAATTATCCAAAATATACCATTGAAAATTCAACTTAGTTCAGCAGACAGACATTAACATCATTGTTCAACATACACAGATTTCTCCCCCTTGTTAGACATAAATTTTGGGGCCAAATAAAACATTACAGAAACAGACATAACAATCAGAATTACAATGCAGAACAGACAGACATTTTCCACCAACAAACAGCTTCACTCTTCATCCTCTGTATCCTCAGACTCATCATCCTCTGTATCCTCAGACTCATCACCAGCTCCATCAGCATTCCCAGTAGTCTCTTCCAGCTCCAGTCTTTGAATTAGATCCTCAAGCTTCTTCTTCCTTTCTTACAGCTCCTTGCAGGTTGTCCTGAGCTCTGCAATTAGGGTTGCCTTTGATATAGGTGTCTTGACAGCAGATGTCCCAGCAGATGTCCCACCTGGTGCTTCAATATCTGCAACATGATGACTTAGAAACAACTTGTAATGGAAAGACAGTGGACTTTCCCTTTTACAGACAGAGTCCTTGTCAGTAAGGATTCCTGGATACTAATTGAGAATCACCCCACAAAGTAGTGATGGGAAGGCTATTGGAAGCTTGATGGCTAAGGTTCCTGCATGCTTGAGAGTCTGGTCAAAGATGTATGCTCCATAATCCAGCTTGGTTTGGGTGCCTACGGCACAGATAAACCTCCCAAGCCCAGTGGCTATGGTTGAGGTGTGGTTGGTTGGAACCCAGTTGGCTGTCCCAATTATGTGTAGCATGACATATTTCCTGGTTAACAAGCTGACTGGGAGCTTTCCTTTTACTGGCCATGTCTTGACCTGGTTAGCTGTAATTATTCTGCACACTTGATTGTCAGTCTTGCCAAGCTCAGTTGGCCCATCTGCTTCTCTCCCCAGGTACTGATTGATCACCCTAGGAGAAAAATCTACACACCTTCCCCTGACATACACTTTTCTGAAATCCTCAGATTTCCCATCAGCACATCCTTCTTGTAAGTTCACTATAAATTCTTTTACTAACAACTCATAGCATGGAGAAAATTTAGAAACAGTCTTGAACAGTCCAGCATTGGAGATTAAATCGATTACCTCAGTACAATCCAAGGCATTACTACCCAGCTCTCGTTCCAGAGCCACCCTTCTCTGATAGACATATTTCCACATGCTTACGCTGGAGACATGGTGGAAGGACACATTATCCAGGGGTGCTTCAGGGACAGCAGTGGCAGTCCTAGAAGGTGCTGGCCTCTTTCTGGGTTGAGATGTTGGAACATCTTCCTCAACATCAGAATCAGATGGAGCTGTGGCCTTCCTCTTCTGTGTGCTGACCTTACTCCATGGCTTTGTAGGTCCAAAAGCAGTTTTGATCTTGTCCTTCTTGGGGATTGGCTGTCTTTTCTCAGGATTTGCTTGAGTAGCTGGCCTCTTATCCTTCCTAGCCCTGAGCCTCTTGGCTATGCTAGGATCAACAGCTGTTATGATCTCTGTATCAGAATCATTGTCCAGGTTCACAATTGGTGGAGGTTGGGAAGCCTCATTCTCAGCAGCTTGATCATTAGTATAATCTTCTACTCCTTCATCATCATTTGAGGCTTTGTCATGGCTCTCAGTTGTATCAACATTGCTTGGGACATCTTGTGGAGCAGGTATGTCTTCTTCAGCTTGGTTGATGGGAGGTGAGGCAGGCATCCTGTTTAGGGGAACTGACACTCCAGGCACAACCCTTTCTTCTGCCAGGATCCTGGTTACAAGTTTTTTGATTGTTGCGTCCACGTAAGCAGAAGCTTTGGGAGCACTGGAAGATGAAGAGGCTCCCTTACTTTTGCTGAAGACTGGCTCCTTGGGTCTTCTTGCATGGGGAGTCCTGGGCTTTTGAGCAATGGGAATGCTTCCTCTGATAACATTTATAGGTGTAGCATCCATGGGTACTACAGACAATGGAGTGACGTTCACTACGTCTTCCTGAATGAGACCCTCATCAATGGAGTTAGGGTTCTGATGTTGTGACATGATTTCGATTGTAGTGAGGATGTATAAAGGTTTGATGATGGACTTAGATGAGTTCAGAGTTTCAGATGTAGCATGCAAAAGGTTCAGTGGAGCTAATGAGAATGTGAGAAGCTGAAAGCACGTTTGTACATAAATAGAGTCTGTTGCTATTGGAATTTTTAAAACTGGAATACAAACGGTTATTGGCCAGACTAGTGCTGCCACCTGGTGGTCATGCCATACGATGTCATAAGACATGCTGGCACTTCTCCATAATTGCTATATGTTATACATGCAGATTCCCAATTTACCCCTTAGGTTTTCAAATTGGGTAGCATCCAAAGCCTTGGTGAATATGTCAGCTAATTGCAGCTCTGTGGCTACATGCTCCAATGTGATCACCTTCTCCTCCACAAGGTCTCTGATGAAGTGATGTTTGATATCTATGTGCTTAGTCCTGCTGTGTTGGATAGGATTTTTGGAGATATTAATAGCACTTAAATTGTCACAGTACAATGTCATGACATCTTGTGTAACATTGTATTCTGTGAGCATTTGTTTCATCCATACCAGCTGTGAACAACTACTACCAGCTGCAATGTATTCAACTTCAGCCGTGGATAAGGACACACAATTCTGTTTCTTACTGAACCAAGAAATTAAATTGTTCCCAAGAAAGAAGCATCCCACTGATGTACTCTTTCTATCATCAGCACTTCCAGCCCAGTCAGCATCACAAAACCCAGTGAGTATGGGTTCACAACCATGAGAGTACATTATGCCATAGTCACAGGTGCCATTTACATATTTCAAGATCCTCTTAACCTGGTTGAGATGGCTCACCTTTGGTTCAGCTTGATACCTTGCACACACACCTACTGCAAAAGCTATATCTGGTCTGCTAGCTGTAAGATATAGAAGACTTCCAATCATGCTCCTGTACAAGCTTTTGTCCACACTCTCACCTTTGTCATCCTTTGTCAGTTTTAGATGAGTGGGGGCAGGTGTTCTCTTGTGACTTGCATTGTCCATCCCGAACTTCTTGACAGTGTTCTTTGCATACTTGCTTTGGGATATGAACATGAAATCCTCCATCTGTTTGATTTACAGTCCAAGGAAGTAAGTTAATTCTCCCACTAGGCTCATTTCAAACTCAGACTCCATTTGAGTCACAAAATGTTTAACCATCTTGTCTGACATCCCACCAAACACTATGTCATCCACATATATCTGAGCAATCATAACCTTTCCCTCTTCATCCTTTACAAACAGGGTTTTGTCTATTCCTCCCTTCCTGTATCCATGCTTAATGAGAAAGGTGGTCAGTCTTTCATACCATGCTCTGGGAGCTTGCTTTAGCCCATACAGAGCCTTCCTCAGCTTATATACATGGTCTGGACAGCTTGGATCAGTAAATCCCTTTGGTTGCTCCACATATACTTCCTCATTAAGGTACCCATTTAGGAAGGCACTTTTAACATCCATCTAAAATAATTTGAACTTTAGGATGCAAGAAATTCCTAGGAGTAGTCTGATGGATTCAAGTCTTGCTACTGGTGCAAAAGTTTCATCAAAATCCACCCCCTCAATTTGAGTATATCCTTGAGCCACAAGCCTAGCCTTGTTTCTTGTAACTACTCCCTGCTCATTAAACTTGTTTTTATACACCCACTTAGTGTCAATCACATTAATGCCATCAGGCCTAGGAACAAGATCCCATACTTTATTCCTTGTAAACTGGCCTAATTCTTCCTGCATAGCAGAGATCCAGTACTCATCATTCAGAGCTTCCTTGATGTTTTTAGGTTCTACCTTTGAAACAAAGCAGGAGCCTGAGATCATCTCTCTTGATCTAGTGGTGACACCACTGTTGTGATCACCAATTATCAGTTCTTTAGGATGATCTTTCTGGATTCTGATGGAGGGAGATTTGTTGGGTTGCTCTGACTTTGTCTCAGTTAAAGTGAAGTCAAGATTATCACTTTCTATTTTAACTTCAGTTGGATTGTCAGGAGATGTTCCAACATCATCAGCAACATCTGTCTTTGCATATGTATCATCAATAGTCACATTTATTGACTCCATCATAACATTGGTTCTGGAGTTAAATACTCTGTAAGCTCTGCTATTTATAGAGTATCCAAGAAATATCCCTTCATCACTCTTAGGGTCCATCTTCCTTCTTTGATCCCTATCAGCCAGGATATATCACTTACTTCCAAATACATGAAAGTACTTGACTGTAGGTTTTCTACCCTTCCAGACTTCATAGATGGTGGATAGAGTTCCCTTTATTAGTGTGAATCTATTGTGGATGTAGCATGTTGTGTTCATGGCTTCAGCCCAAAAGTACAGGGGTAACTTCTTGGCATGAATCATGGCTCTAGCTGACTCCTAAATAGTTCTGTTTTTCCTTTCTACAACCCTATTCTGTTGAGGGGTGATGGGAGAAGAGTACTCATGGTTGATCCCTTCTGATGAATAGAAGTCTGAGAATTTTTTATTCTCAAACTCCTTTCCATGATCACTTCTTATTCTGACCACACAACTTGCCTTTTCTCTTTGAATCCTATGGCACAATTCTCTAAACACCTCAAACACATCTGACTTTTCTTTGATGAAGTTTATCCAGGTATATCTTGAGAAGTCATCAACAACCACATAGGCATATCTTTTTCCACCAAGACTCTCTACCTGCATTGGTCCCATAAGGTCCATGTGCAGTAATTCCAAGACTTTGGAGGTTGTCAGATGTTGAAGCTTTGGGTGTGACATCTTGGTTTGCTTACCTATTTGACACTCACCACACATTTTTCTTTCATCAATCTTAAGTCTTGGGATCCCTCTTATAGCCTCCATAGAGATGATCTTCTTCATTCCTCTGAGATGGAGATGACCCAATCTTTGATGCCATAGCTTCACTTCTTCTTCTTTGGCTATGGAACAAGTAGGTGTGAGGCTGGAATCTTGGGGTTCCCACATATAGCAGTTATCTTTTGATCTGGCTCCTCTCATGACCACTTTCTGTTCTTTATCAGAAACTATGCACTCAGCTTTGGTGAAGTTGACACTATAACCTTGGTCACATAACTGACTTATGCTGATCAAGTTAGCAGTTAACCCTTTTACCAATAGCACACCATCTAGATTTGGTACACCTGAGCAGTCCAGAGTCCCAACTCCCTTGATTTCCCCCTTTGCTCTATCTCCAAAGGTTACATAGCTGGATGAGTTTGACTTTAAGTCTACCAACAGATTCTTCAGTCCAGTCATGTACCTTGAGCAGCCACTGTCAAAATACCAGTCTTCCTTAGCAGATACTTTTAGAAATGTGTGTGCTATAGAGGCAACAACCTGCTTGGACCACTTGTGCTTGTTGTGAGGTTTCCTTTGTGAGTTCAGATCAGGCTGTCTTCCTCTCTTAGGCTCCCACTGCTGGATATATGTGTGTCTCTTTTGATGTATCTGCCCTGAGTAGTGTCCATCTCTAGAGTTTCAAGGTTGCCTGGTGAACTTGTTCTTCTGCTTAGGCATATACTGATAGCTTTGATCAGTATAATGTCTAACTTTAGGTATCTAAGTTTTCCTGGTGACCTCTGTCTTCTGCTTAGGAAGGTGCTGGGAACTCTGATTGGGGTATCCATGCAGTTTGTAGCAAAAAGGTTTGATGTGACCAAACCTTCCACAGTGATGACATCTCCACCTTTGATATTTCTTTTTCATCATGTTTTTCTCATGATGTTGAGACATCTGCTTGAACATCTTGTTTGACTTCATAGGATCTGGAGTTGTTTGGCTGGTGCTAGACTCGGAGTTTTGAGCTTTATTAAATACCAGCCCAGTCCTATCCCCTGAGTGCTTGTTGTTGTTGAGAATGACATCCAGTGTGTTTGAGCCACTGTTCAGCATTCTGACAGATTTGGACATATGCTCCATTTTGGAGTTGAGTAGGCTGACTTCATTTTTCAGAGTGTCAATGATCTCCAGATGACTTGCCTTTTCAGCCTTTAATTCCTCAATCTGCTTCTTCTGCCGTTTACTTTCCTTGCATACCTCAGTGCTCCTTTCACACAGCATCCTGTAAGATGTTTCAAGCTCTTCAAATGGCAGATCCTCATCACTGGATCCCCCTTCAGTTTCACATACTCCAGCTAGAGCAGTAATGTGTTTTGCAGACTCTTCTTCTGACTCACTACCCGAGTCTTCATCTGACCAGGACACAAAAAGACCTTTCTTTTGCTTCTTTAGATAGGTTGGGCATTCACTTCTAATGTGTCCATAACCTTCACATCCATGACATTGGATCCCTTTTCCTTGGTTAGTCTTCTCATCATAGTGACCTTCTGTTAGAGTCATAAGATTTTTTATTCTCAGAGGTTGAGTTTCTTCCACTTGATCTGGGCCTGTTGTCCATTCTTTTGATAATTTTGTTAAATTGCCTCCCAAGCATAGCAATTGCCTCTGATAAGTTGTCCTCAGAGCCTGGTTCATGACTTTCTTCTTCCTTATCAGTGTTTGAGACCAGGGTTATGCTCTTGTTTTTCTTCACAATAGTATTACTCATTCCCATCTCAAAGGTTTGAAGGGAACCAATGAGCTCCTCAACTTTCATTGTGCAGATGTCCTGGGCTTCTTCTATGGCAGTGACCTTCATGTCAAACCTCTTGGGCAGTGATCTGAGAATCTTCCTTACCAACTTTTCATCACTCATCTTCTCTCCCAAGGCACCAGAAGTATTAGCAATCTCCAGGATGTTCATGTAGAACTCATGAATGGTCTCATCTTCCTTCATCCTCAAGTTCTCAAACTTGGTGGTGAGAAGTCGAAGTCTTGACATCTTCACCTTTGATGTTCCTTCATGAGTAGTTTTGAGGGTGTCCCAAACATCCTTGGCTAGCTCACAGTGGTGCACAAGCCTAAATATGTTCCTGTCAATGCCATTGAACAGGGCATTTAAGGCTTTGGAATTACCAATAGCTGACTCCTCTTCCTCCTTGCTCCACTCTTCTTCAGGCTTCATCACTTTTGCCCCATCCTTATTGTCTTTGACAGGGTGCCCCCATCCTTTGTTAGCTGCTTTCCAAGCCATGCTATCAAGAGATTTCAAGAATGCTACCATTCTTGGCTTCCAGTAATCATAGTTGGATCCATCCAAAATAGGTGGTCGATTCACAGATCCTACATCTCTGTCCATGATCCCAAAATTTGCAGTCCCTAGATCTCACCCAGTTATACAGGCAGGGTGCCTGCTCTGATGCCAATTGAAATTCTGGGATCAGATATGTGATGTCAAAACAGATGTTTAGACACTGATATCCTAAGCAGTAAATTAATGAGCTAGTAAATTAATTAACACAAGAAATTGCTAACCCAGTTCAGTGTATCTCCACACTTACATCTGGGGGCTACCAAGCCAGGAAGAAAATTCAATATAAGTAATATTAATTAGGGAGTTAAACCAATCAGTTTAATCCTTCACTTAATATCTACACAAGGCAATTTCTATCTAAGACTCTACTTAGATATGAGTACCTACTCACTCCCCCTCAATCATACAGTGATCTCTAACTTAGAATGATTAATAAATTTGAAGTCACACTTCAGACACACCAGCTTGATCTTACTTATCAGTTTCAATCAAGACACAATTCACTTTTTGTTTAAAAGCTTATACAGTGAATAACAAACAATTAAAACCTGCTAGCTTCACTAACACCCTTGACACTCTGCTTCAAATCGTTAGGTTTACTTGAGTGTATCAGTATCTTAAATAGATGCTTGGTTTGTGGGCTTTTTGTAAATTATCCAGACTTTGATAAATCTCACAGTTATCTCTTTGAATCAAGGTGAGTTAGTTTGTTATCTCCTTGAATCAAGGTGAGTTAGTTTTCCGTTTCCTTTATGCTGGAACCAGATAACTTAACTTCCTAAAGAGGCGCCTTGGAGTGCTCATCCTTTTACAATTAATTCCAGATATTTACTCCTGATTTTAAGCACTTCTGTTACGCATCATTTAAGGTAGATAATAGGTTTGCGATGTCACAACATCTGGTGTGACATCCTGATGTCCTGAACTAAGTTCATAACTATTACTTTGTTTGTCAAAAATTCTGCCAATTTCTAACATCTACAAGTACCAACTTGAGTAGAAAATAGTGGAACTTGAGTAGAGAATTTCATACTATTAGAATTCATTTGAGGTCTAGGAAACATATTTGGATTGTTTGGTGATGGAAGAAATGTGGCGAGATTTGTTGGCACTGATAAAATTTGAGAATTTTGAGGATTATGATTTTGATAATTTTGCATGTAATTGAAGAAATCTTGTTGATAATGAAAATGATTAGGATCCATTTGAGAATAAGTTGTTGAAAAAAATTAAAAGTTTAGGAATAAAATGATGAAATTGTGAGAGAGAAATTTCAAATTAAAGAGAAAATAAAAGTGAGAGAAAATTTGTGTTGGTGAAATTTTAGATATAAATTATATTTATAAAAAAAATAAATTGAAAAAAAAAAACTAGCCGTTGAACGGCTAGTTTTCAATTAAAAAAAGAAAGAAAAGTTACGTTGAAGCAACGGTCTTCAACATATTAAATATTAAAAAATTATGATACTACTTTTACTTTTCAACAATTACATAATTTGATTTTTCATATTTTTTATATTCTAATGCAACGACGTATGCTGAAGAACGGTTCACCAGTTGGTCAATGCTTTTCCATTTTCCAATGCATTGCTTAACACTCTACACTGGCGAACTGGCTAAAAAAAACCCACTGGAGATGGTCTAACCAATTAGAAGGAGAGTTCGCCCCTTAATTGATTATATGCAAGCTCTAATTAATTAGACATCATTTTTTCTTTTTTTCATTGGTTAGACACACATATTTAATCAATTAGTTAAATGTCATATTCATTCAAGTAAAGATCATAGACAAAATATCATGCAATTTTGAAATAGATGGAGATTTGAAAATACTTTTACTGTGTGCGCGCACATTATCTTAGTACTTCAAGAATTACTACTCCCTTCGTCTCACAATAGGTGTTCTCTTTGAGATTTTCACACTTTTAAGATAATGATTAATTGTGTTGATTTCAATGATAAAATGAGTGTTATTTACTAAACTAACATTATTAATAATAAATAGTGGAGTAGTTATATGGAAATAAATAATAAATATCACATTGATAAACAAATAAAAAATGGAAAGACACCACTTATTGTGAGACGGGGGAGTATTGCTTATTTTACGTAGTACTAATCAAAATAGAATAAAATAATAAAGTGCAGTATTATGCGTGCTTTCACATCTTTAGTTCCTTTGATGTTGATATTTGATTTTGACTTGATTTATTTTTGCTCTCAACATTGGAACTTGACCAACTTTGTCTTTGATAACTTTTATCTTTTATATTAATGATGTTTATGATTAACTTAGTTTTGCTCTTTGTTATTATTAAAACTACATAAGACTTTATAACTTGCACATCACATAGAACCACATTTTATCCATTTTTTATGATGATAATGCATCTCTTTAAGGAGGTGAAAATTGCAAAAATAAAGATAAAAATATTAGAGTAATTAAAGAGATATAATATAATACCCCTTAGAAGAAAAAGAAGAAGAAGAATAAGAAAGAAACAAATAAACATCACATAGATCATGTTGGGAGGAAATCCACAAACGCAACAGAATAAACCAACAAGACAATCTCTCCCAAATACCAAATACAACGACAATCAACAAAACACATAAAAACAACACAACAAGATTTAGCGTGGAAAAACCTCTGTTAACTAGGAGTAAAAAGCCACGAGACTTGTAGGCGGTGTTTTAAAAACCGAACCGGACCGGTTGAACCGGGAACCGGCCAGGTAACCGGTCTGGTTCAATTGTTTGATCACTTATGTCATTGAACCAGTGTGAATCGGAAAAATCGACGGTTTAATTGCTTATTTTTTTATTTCATTTTTTTTAAATTAAAAAAATATTGTTTTGATTATTTTAATTAAAAAATAAAATAAATGAAATAAAAAATAAAAATAAAAAATAAAACAAAGTAATGATATTATTGACGGGGAAGTTGTTACAGGTGCAGTTGATTTTACTGCATATGATTTTAATATTGAAGAAGGAGATATCAACATCGAAACAATTTGTCCTCCTTTAAATTAAATTTGGTACACATTTGAGTTATTTTGTTATAAACTATTTAATTAGATTATGTTGCAATTAGACTTTGTTTGCAATTAGACTTTGTAATCTATATTATTTTGTTATGAGTGATACCTTTGTTTAAAATTTGAATTTAAATTATAAACTTGTGAATTTATGATATCATTTTTTTAAAAAATTAAAGAGGTTGCCTTGTTTGTTTTCTGTTGTTGATCTGATTTTTGCCTCTGATCTTTGTGTAAAGGTTACTTAGTTAGTTTTATCTAAAATTTGCCAATGGGGGAATTGTTAATTTTGCATTGTATGGATTGACATTAATTTTGGTAAAACTAACCTGATTGTGACATGATTGGACAAGATATCCTAACATGCATAAGAACATGTTGAACGAGATGTTCTATTATGAAAAATAGCAGGGTTTTTAAAGATGTCGGATAAAATGTCCTAATAGAGTTATTCGACATCAGTGTCTGTTACAACAGTTTTTAAATCTGTTATTATTTGTACAAATCACAAAATATTCTTTGAATATTATGTGATCCTAACTGGCGTCAAAGAGTGGAGATTTTTAGAGATTCAGTTTGGAATTAAAGATTTGCAATTTTCTAATCATAAAGATATTTTAGGAAACTAAAGATTTAAATTTCTATTTTCTTGGAGAATATTTTGCAGATTATGTGTAATCAGATATGCTACGATTTGAAGCCCAAAATATAGTCTAAATTATAGCTATATATTGGATGAATTAACCCTAGTTTGAAATAAGAACATATATTACTTTTAGTGAGTATTAGGGTTTATATTTTGTGAGTCTCTCTTGTATCGTGTTGATGCTAAAAGATAGATTGTTTTATTGAGTTGTAAAGTGTTGATCACTCTTAAGCTTTAAAGCACAAAGTGTGAGACATGGCATGGATTTTGAAGTTGTCAAAAACTTGGTATGGTTGTAAGTGTGTCTGGATCACAAGGGAAAAGAAGGAAAAATCATTTTGATGAAAAGAAGGAAAATTTTGTGGAATTAAAGAAAGAGTTAACGACTGCTCCGATATTGATTTTGCCTAATCCGAGTGAGTCTTTTGTGGTTTATTGTGATGCTTCGATGAGGGGTATTGGTGGAATATTGATACAAAATAGTCAAGTGGTTACTAATGCTTCCAGACAATTAAGAGTTCATGAAAGAGATTATCCTATCCATGATTTTGAAGTGGCAACAGTGGTGTTTGTGTTGAAGATTTGACGACATTATCTTTTGAATCTAGAATTGAGGTGTGTAGTGATCATAAAAGTTTGAAGCACTTGTTTGATCAGATAGATTTGAATATGAGGCATAAAAGATGGATGGAATTGTTGAAGAATGTCAATTTGACTTGAGTTATCATCCGGGTAAAGCAAATGTGGTTGAAGATGCCTTGAGGAGTAAGACATTGTATATGTCGATGCTTAAGGTGAGAGAACTTGAAGTGATTTAGCAGTTCAGAGTTATGAGCTTAGTGTGTGAGAAGACCTTTGACAATGTGTATCTGGGAATGTTGAAATTTCCTAATGATATTATGGAAGCAATCTGAGTAGGATAACAATCTAATTTGAAGTTGGTGGATCAACTAACCTTGATTAACCAGGGTAACAGGTGTGAATTCTGAATTGATGAGAATGGTGTGATGAGGTTCCGTGACAAAGTGTGTATTCCAGGTGTTCCGGAAATTGGAAAGAGTATTTGAGAGGGAGGAAGTCAAATTAGATCTATGGATTTTTGTGTCGAAATTGTCAAAGTCGGTGAAGGAAAATGACTAAATTTGGGTGATGGGGTGGTTTAACTAAAACGGTTCATTTCTCACCGATGAGGGTAATTATTCTACGGGGAAATTAGCTGAGATGTACATTGAGAAAACCATGAGGTTACTTGGGATAGAGACCCAAGATTTAAGTCGAAATTCTGGGAAAGTTGGTTGGGTGCTTTAGGAACTAGGTCAAGAATGAGTTATGCTTAGCATTCGCAGATGGATGGTCAGACGGAGAGGAGTATTAAGTACTTGGAGGATTTATTAATTTTTTGTGTGTTGGACTTGAGGGTCATGAAGATCAGATGAGAGGGTTGTATCCGACTTTGTTTCCTTCGGGTAATTTTCGAGGGCGAAAATTCTTTAAGCGGGGGAGAGTTATAACACCCCAAATTCGATTATGAGTAATTATTACTTATTTGAGGATATATGATGATTTTGACAATTGGTGGTTATGTGGCACGATACATTATGGTGAAATTGTTTTAATAATATTAATAATAAGAATAATCATGTAGTATTATTTGAATTATTGTTTATTATTTAAAATAATAGAAGTGGGAGTATGGAGGTTATGTTGGTCATTTGGGAGTACAAAAATATTTATAGATAATATAAATAATTAGTGTATTATTATACTATTATTATTATTATTATTAATAAAAATATTGAGGAAAAGGGCAAGGTGGTAATAAAAGAAATATAGTAAGGATAATTTTGGAAATCCCTATAATGAGATATTTGGTCTAAAGAAGGAAGACCGATCACTTCTTCTGACTGATCGTATTTTTGTGAAGATTTTGGAGGAAGAAAATGATAGAAAGCCTAAGGTCTTGAAGGATTGCTAGGAATCTTGGAGAAGAGTGTTAAACTACAAAATTCTTTAAGGTATGAGGAGATTTTCACCTTTGTGAATTTTAGATAATTGTGGTGTTTGATGGTGTAGAATGAGTTAGGGATGAATGATTTGATGAAATATAACGAAATAGGATGTTATGTGTTGTTGTATGTCTAATTGATGCTTTATTTGATGCATTTTCGTACATGAAAACTGGAAAAATTGGGATTTTTTGGGGTTTGAGTCGTAGCAGGAAATTCTGCATTGGGAGAAAGATTATTTTTAGTGTAGGCTTCCTGACACGGCCGTGACCCAGGACTCGGGCGGCCGTGTCAGGCTACTGATAAACATTTTTTTTTCTGTTTTGAAAAAGTGGCTACAGAGCTCCTGACATGGGCAATGTCACGGGACACAGACGGCCGTGACAGAGCACTGTATTTGTGGTTTTTGACTGTATGTGATTTTCGGGACGCAGGTGTCTTACACGGGCCGTGTCACAAGACACGGGCGGCCGTGTCAGGTGTCTGTTTTTGTGATTTTTTTGATGATTTTCAATGCTCTTTCGTGCTTATTTTTGTAGTAGAGTTGGTTGTTGATGTATAAGTGATAATACATGATTTTCATGTCGATTATTGATGAAATAAAAGGAGTGATGTGAGACATTTTCAGTGCCGAATTTTTAGAAAGGGTTGAATTGGTTTTATGCTTATAAACTTGATTTGATTATAAATTGATGATTTGATGTTGTTGATGAAAGAAGTTGTCTTGTTTCCTTATTGATGAAAGAAGTTGTTTTGTTGTCTTGTTGATGAAAAAAGTTATTTGTTGTATTGTCGATAAATGAAGTATTGTCGATGTGTTATCGTGATGAAAAACATGATTATATGATGATTATTGTTGAATATGAAATGAATGATGCACATGTTGATTTTTTGATGAATTGAGGAGAATTAGCATCATTGCATTTCATAGCATTTTATGATGGGGCTTCGGCCTATTGGTAGCTTCAATCCCATTGTGCGGATTGAAGTGATTTGGTGATTATGTTGTGCTCCCTTGTGGAGGGTTGATGGCCAGTGTCCATCGCATGGAGAAAATTGGTACCACATGCATTCTTTGCATTTCGTTATAGTTGACATTGCATATGAATGATGTAAATGTGATTGTGTTGTGAAGATTTGTTGTTGATGATGCTATGACGTTGTTGTTGAGCATTCTGTTTATTTTTCATTTCAATATATTTTTATAATGAATTATGATTTCTCACCCTGCCTGCTTGGAAATGTTGCCTCTTTTGTGGGTAACTTGCAGATAGCCAAGAGCAGATTGTGGTGCTGGAGGAGGTAGCCTCAGAGTATTTTTATTTATCGTTTTATGTAACATGGGGGTGGGAACACGTTTAAATGATTACTATGTTCTTCAGTTAGAATCATTTTATGAGTTTCTATACATTGATTTTTATTTGGTGAAAATTGTTGACAATGACGCAAAGATTTTGATGTTTTTTTTATGAGATAAAGAATATATTTGAATTTATTATTCCGCTGTGCAAAAATTGAAATTTAGTTGTGGATGTTACTAAAGAAATTATTATTTTAAAAAGGTTTTGAAAACCTGTGATTACGGAGTAGGATTATTTCTAAGATGTGTAATGACGAATGTGACACCTTTTTACGATGAAATTTGATTTGTTTTAAGTGTACTTACCGCGTACATTATGTTAGGTTAGAAGGGTGTTACATTAGACGCTGGGCCATCTACCCTCCCCATGAGAGCACAACATAAATAGCATAACTCCGATCCATACTATGGGATCAAAGCCTCCAACAACATATATATGCCATGAATGCAACGATACAACAATCCAACATAATCAACATAATTCAACATTTGCATCGGCATTCATGTTAATAATCAACATATAATCAACTTACATCTTAACTTCATTTTTATCATAAAATGATCACTAAAATATCAACATAAATCATGACAGCAAGTATAATACATCACGACATTAATACATCGTGTCTACACATCATTAGATAATTTTCTGCAGTTAAATCATTAACTTTTTCACTTTCAGGTCTCGCCAAGCGAGCTAGGCTTCGCGCTAAGCGAGCTACTCACTGCCTTGAGAAGGCGAGATTTTCCAAGACCTCGCTAAGCGAGCAACGCGATTTCAGCCTCCAAACCATGCGATGACCGTAAAACTTCTACTACAAATTTTCACTCAAAAACCAGTTTTTCACCATTTTTTAATCACAAATTTTAGTACATAACCTATAACTAATACACATACATCATTTACAACACACAATACACATCAATTCATCAATAATCCCTCAATTCTACTCATCAAATCCTAGGTTTTCCCCTAAAACCCCAACTATCTCCATTACCTAAACTTTACATCAAGAACATTGAAAAGTACTCCTCACACCTTAAAATGTCGATTCTTAAGGTTTCTATTCAAATTTCGTCGTAGATTCTTCAAGCATTAGCTTATTCTCCTTGTTCCTCGGAGTTTTCTCTCTTTTCCTTCAAACATGATCGTGAAAACTGATCGTATCCCAAAATCCTCAACTTTCTTTTGTCAATCTTACCCCTAGGACCCCAAATATGCCTTCCCTATTCTACCCTTACTAATTCTCCACAAAAGACCATTATACCCTTCATATCTCTAATTCTCCTTTTATTTAATTAAATAATAATATTCAACTAAATAACTCTTAATATCCATTTAATCTTATAAATTAACAATTTCATCATAACAACACAAAAACATATCACAACATGCCATATATTCATAAATAATTACCAATAAATAAAATTATGAATTTTAGGGCATTACATGCCCTAGATTCAGTAGACGATGATACGCAGGTTGAGTACCACCGACATTGCGCATTAAAGTGTTATCTCTTGTTCCTGGTTGACATGTCCATGTTTGTATACAAAAGTGCAACATATGTTGATGTAGTCTACCTTAATTACTTCACCGACCTGAGTGCACTTTACAAGTAGAACTAGTGGTGCCCGCTTGCTCTACCTGTACTCAAAGATGAGCAGGAATTGTCTTTGGAAGACATAGTAGATGACATGAAGTTACATGATTCTTACGGTAATTTCTAGTTACTAATATTTTCATAATTCATTTGATATACTTGTTATTAATATTGTATGTGAGACCACCTAGGATAGCTAACCAAGAGATACTTGAGGTTCAGGAGAAGAAGACCAAGAGCGTGACAACCGTCTTTTGGTGTGTTGCGGAGATGGGTAGAGGAGCCATAAAGGCACGACTCTTTGAGGATGACACATCCTAGTTGGCCCTCGTGGAACACATGGTTGCCAAGTTACAAAATGTCGTATAGTACAAGTGAAGGATGAGGAGGGAGTTAAACATATCCAATAGTTAGTTTATGTTTGAATGTATTACTAATTTTTTGTATTTTCGAACAAATGTTCTGTATGGTCATGCTTTTTGTATTAATGTATGAATTGTTACTTTCATTTAACTTTAATGTAACTTTGTTTTACTCTGATTTTAATTTAATATTTGTTGGTCTAAAAAATTATGATGTTGGGACAATAATTATGTTCTGAAATGATTTACGAGGCATTTCAAAGATGCATCTTCGGATATACTCAAACAGTAAACGTAGATGCATCTCTTGATGTGATTTTGTGGTGTTGTTAAGATGGCCTAAATATGTGGGTGTTTTGTTTAGCAAATTTCTCATTAAACCCTTACAGATGTATATCACATTTTTGAAAATTCAAAATTACCTGCGTATGCCAACAATGAGGGGTGACCACGTGCACTTGCTTTTGTTTCGTACAAAGGGAATGGTGTGGTCGAGCCTTTTAGAGTATCTCTTAATCTTATAGTACTAGATGCCATTTTATTTTGCCCATACGAGGGTCAACGTCAGTCACTTCAGTTTGACGTCATTTTCTTACACTCTGAATGACAAACATGTGGGTCATCTCTTATATATCATTATTTGCCCGAACGAGTGATGCGTTATTTTGGCTACGTGCAAATCAATGAGCTTAGACTGAGGGCTACAAGATATGGTTCTGTAGGGTGCTACACCATATCATGACACCAAAAGCTCCTAGAAGACCACCTATGCTAGCTAACTAGAAGATACTTGAGGTTCAGGATAAGGAAATCAATAGTGTGACAACGGTTTGTTGGTTGCGGAGATGGGTAGAGGAGTCATAAAGGCATGACTCTTTGAGGATGACGCTTCCTAGTTGGCCCTCGTGGAACACATGGTTGCCAAGTTACAGAATATCGTGCAATGCAGGTGAAAGAGGAGGCAAAAGTTAGACATATCCAGTAGTTAGTTTATGTTTGAAGGTATTACTAATTTTTTGTATTTTCGAACAAATATTATGTATGGTCATGCTTTTTGAATTAATGTATGAATTGTTACTTTCATTTAATTTTAATGTAACTTCATTTTACTTTGATTTTACTTTAATATAAGTTGACCTAAAAATATTATGATGGGACAATGATTATGTTCTGAAATGATTTGAGACATTTCAGACATGCATCTCCAGATACACCAAAATAGTAAACGGTAGATGCATCTCTTGATGTGATTTTAAGTACGTTCGAAAATGTATCTCTGGACACATAAATAGTAATTTTGAATTTTCAAAAATATGGTATACATATGTAAGGGTTTAACGAGCAATTTCCTAAATAAAACCCCCCACACATTTGGGCCAAGTTAACCACACCACAAAATTTAGCCCAGTAGTCCAATCCACGACGAGTTAAGCATATTCTCGTGTGAAATGAGAGTGATCCGTGCAGAAAATACTTGAAGTGTCATCCAATCAACGTTTATTTATAAATATAAATACCACTATTCCAAAGTAATTGCTCAATAAGTGTCATTTTTGGGGTTTTCTCTAAAAGAACGAACTAGGGTTTTACGGTACCTACCTTTTTCCTCTTCCAATCAAATCCAATATGAGGTACCATCTCCAAATCCCGCATCTCCGATCTCATACCTCGTTTTCCCCCATTTCTCTCTAATTACCGTTTTGATTTTATTACATAACCTTTCAATCGATTAAATTGTTTTCTAGGTTTCATTTCGTTTGATTTTATGTGATTATTTGGCTGATTTGCATTCAATTCGTTACTATTTTTGTTGTTGGAGGTGATTTGAAATGGATCTGTTGATTGTGATTTTTGTTTTATGGTGCAGTCGTCATCCAGAGGTTAAATGGGCTCAGAGAGTAGACAAGGTCTACATCACAGTTCAATTGGCTGATTCCAAAGATGCTAAAGTTGATCTTACCCCTGAGGGTGATTTTATCTTTTCCGCCAGTGCTGGGTCTGGAGACAATAAGTATGAGCTGAAATTGGAGCTTTTTGACAAGGTTAATGTCGAGGTGAGAAAATGTTCTCTAATTTTTATATGAAGGTTTACATGATAGTTGTGTTCGTGCTTTGCTTGCAAAAATATGGTTTTTTGTTTGTGTTTAACTTTAACGTGTTGTGTTGTTGACAACTCTTTGGTTGCAGGAGAGCAAAATCAGTGTAGGAGTGCGAAGTGTAGTCTCTGTAGTGCAGAAAGCTGAGAGTGGATGGTGGAAGAGGTTGCTCCGTGGAGAAGGCAAGGCTCCACATTATGTGAAAGTAGATTGGGATAAATGGGTTGATGAAGATGAGGATGAAGGTATGTGTTTTTGTCTTGTGATCTTTTTAAATGTTCAAAGGAAGGCAATGTAGTTTATTCGAAATTGGAAATTGGAAATTTGATTGAGTTGCTTTGTTTTTTTTGTTGCTCAGGTGGTGATGTGGACTTGGGAGGAATGGATTTCTCGGTATGTAATATGTTATCTTTTTCTTAATTGTATCATTTTGTTATTATTGTTTAGGGTTTTGGTTATTTTGCCTTGAGGGAACATGTTAGGAATCCACTAATAGAAGTTATGTATTGGATAAATAATTTTTAACAAAGCAAGAAAATGAATTCACAATATACAATACAAAGTTGCTATCTTTAGTACACTTGTTAGCATTCTCTATATTTTATTCATCATTTAAGTGGGGGGGTGCCATGATCAACTGAATGAATGGAATTCTGCACTGTGTGATGTATTCAATTGATTAAATGTTCTTCTATTGATGTAATACAATGTGTTAACTTTTTGTGCTGCAGAAATTTGGTGATGGTGGAATGGGTGGAATGGGTGGAATGGGAGGAATGGGAGGAATGGGCGGATTAGGAGGAATGGGTGGAATGGGCGGATTAGGAGGAATGGGGGGACTGGAAGGATTGGGAGGATTGGGAGGAATGGGAGGATTGGGAGGAATGGACTTCTCTGTATGTGATGTTTTCAGTTGATTTGCTGTTCTTATATTGATTTATATATGTTGTTTGTAAATACTTAATTCTTGGTTCTGCTGCAGAAATTTGGTGGAATGGGTGGTGCTGATGATATCGATGAGAGTGATGATGAAGGTATGCATGCATAATTACATTTGTATTATTGATGTCTAGCTCGTTTATTTGTTCATCGCACAGGATATAGTATGCATGATTTATGGAATTAGGGGTGCAATTAAGCTAGTTGTTATACTTGGGTTTTTTGTGGTTTATGTTAATATAATATGCTTGTGTGTAGAAACAGGGCAGCTTATTTTGAATACAGTTTATGGCTCTTCTGTCTGTATAGAATCCTTTTTATGAATACGGGAAATAGAAACAAATGTTGCTGTTGTAAAACATGATCAAGATATTTGTAGGTTTCTGCGGCATTGTAAATTTGTGTACTAACCTGTGGTTGCAAATTTATAGGTCAAGAAGTATCAAAGCCTGGTGAACAAGATGCTGGAAAGATAGGTAGTGAGCAAGATGCTGCTGGTGAGGCAACTACAGTGGGTAAAGAAGCTACTCCAAGCACTTAGAAACCTTTGAAAATCGGTTATAAAGATTGTCGAATGAATTTTTCCTCTCCTGTGTACCATTCAGTGGTAGTTTAAGTGGGAGACGTTTGTTTCCACTTTGCTGTGTTGACTTTTAACATTAGGATATTGTATAATTGAGATTTATTTAATGCATGAATGGCGGTGATTTGTTTCTAGCCAGGTTTGTCTCATGGAAAAATGAACCTCTTATATAATATTTCAGTATCTTATTTCACTTAGATTTTCCTAAATTGTTAAAGTTCATTGGCAGAGATTTTCCTAAATTGAACTCTTACCATTTATATCTATATTTTTAGAATTTTAGTTACATTATAAGTCCGAATATGGAAATATTTTCAATACTGTTCAGGTCTACACTTTTCTAATTTAATCAGTACATCGCTTATTTGAGCTGAATATGGAAAGTAATGTTGAATCATTAAAAAATGTCAGCATCAGTTTGTTAGTGTTTTTTTAATTGTTTTCTGTTGAGATTGATTACGTGTCATGTATGCTTTTTTTTAGAATGGAATTATGTATCTTTAGAATTTTGGTTAGACTGAACTATATCCTATGAGTTTAAGTTCTATTAGGACTTATATCGAATTCCATTGTATTTTTAGAATTTTGGTTAGACTGAACTATATCTTATGTATTTTTTTTTCCTTTAACTTAATATCGAATTCATTTTGGTCCTTTAAGATTTATCATTTAATTATTCAAATAGTGTTATCCTTTCCATTTTTTCTGTTAATCAAAATCAACAAAATAATATATGTGACCTTGATGTAGAATTTAAAATGACATGTGTACTTTTATTTTGTCAAGGATGACATTTTATGCCACATAATTAATAATATTTATATAATTTTTTTTATTTTTATAAAGAAGATATTTCAGAAAAAAAAAAAAGTTTTGTTCACTTTCATTCTTCACTGACGTCGAGGAAGAAAGCTCACTCCCGTTTCCGATGAAACAAGTCGGTGTGTGACTATTCATATAAAATGTCTTCAATATCACTTTTTGCCTCTCCCAAAAGTCGCAGTGTGGTTGTTCATATAAAATGGACAAACAAATTTATTACATATTCAAATGCTTCAATCACATAAAATACTTTTTGCCTCTCCCAAAAGTGACTCCAAACATTCATTAAAACAAGTCGCTGTGGTTGTTCATATAAAATGGACAAACAAATTTTACATATTCAAATGCTTCAATCACATAAAATATGGACAAAAAAAGTTATTACATATTCAAATGCTTCAATTACTGGGAGGATCAAAATGAGGAAACTCTTGAATATACATTGATTTCTTGTACTTGTGATTCTGTTGTTTTTGTTGATTCACTCTCTAATCTTATCCTTTTCTCAACCTATGTACCAAATTTAATAACCTATTCATTAAAACATTGTCAAGAACAATAATTTAGGATGTTGAGATTTTGATTCATTCATGTTTCAATGATGTTAAGAAATTTATTTTGCATTACAATATAACCAGTCACAATGGAGAAGGGGGCAGGAAACTAGCGAAGAACACGTCTTTACAAAGTCGATTCAGTTGTTTATATGATACATTCAGTTGTTATTGTTGTAGTATGCAATTGAAATTATAAACAATATTTATGTAATTTGTTATGAATCTGGTAATATATATTTTATTCGTGAAACAAATAAACAAACATGATATAACCTAGCGGAACAATATCTTTCCAAATAATTGTCCCTAGTTCGATTCTTGCTTGAAGGCTAAATTTTGGGGGGTGTATCGGTGACCTTGGTGATGAAGATGACTATTCACGGTCAACTTAGTTGTCACGCGTGCATAAACAATTCACTGTGAACTCAGTTACCACGCGTGCATAAACAAACGTCGTCTAACCAAAATAGATGGAAAAGACTTTTATGACATTGTTTGAAAAATTAAAGGATTAATTTAGAACTTTTTAAAATTGAGAGACCAAAATGAACCCCGAGATAAAGTTAAAGGACCAAAAAAAGTATTTTTCCGAAGTTATTTCTAAGACAAAAAAATGCCCTTATCTTTCACCTCACATTTGAAAACTTGACCATTCCCTTTATTTGGGGTGAATGAACTCCTTTGAAAGTGTTGGTTTTCTCTTGACAGATTCTGCAGGATAAATTCTCTTTTAGAGAGAACTTGTTTAAAAGGGGGATGATTTCTGATCCAAGTGATATTTCTTGAGACGACCAACACTTTCAAAGGAGTCCAACCACCCAAAATAAAGGGGATGATCAAGTTTTCAAATGTGAGAGTCAACAAGGAACTAGCTAATTGAACATTATAAGTAGAGGCAACAGAGAAAAAAACTTTCTTGTATGCTTCCAAAACCACTTATCTATATTCTGAAAGAATAACACCCTAGAGCAGAGAGAGAAGATTATCAAACATATGTAATTCTCTAAGAAACAAGGGTGTCCTCCATCTGAGATACTAAACTAGGTATTCGTTAATCTCCTGACTGATCTCTTCTACTAACATATTTAAGTGAAAGGAGTTAGCAAACAAACAAGAGAAAGCGGACTCTAAGGGAATGAATCATAATCATGGGTCCTTTCAAAATGAAGTATAGAGGCACACCTTTCCACCAAGACCAAAACTCTAATATCCCTCCCCCTGAAGACAGGAAATGATAAAATGTCATACTTAACTACAAGAACATCATTTCACAGACCTGAACATATGTAAACAATCTCCATCATCATTTAGTAAAAATGGCTAAATTAATCATCTGAAGGTCTAACTTCTAACCCCTTTTACTCTTAGGTTTACAAACATTATCTCATTTAATCCAAAAAATATTATATTCCCCCTTTCATCATTCCCCAAAGAACCATTCTATATACCCTAACAAACTTCTTCTAAACTCTTACAAACATTTTCAAAAAGGATAAGAAGAAGACAAGAATAACATTAAGCACAAAATTAATAAGAACCATCACATCTCCCAATTTGTCATAAATTTTCTTTCAAGAATAAAGCCTTTTGGTCAACAAATTGACTAAAAGATCCCAACTAGATTCCAACCTATGATTAGCCCTTACCGGCAAACTAAGGTACTTGAAAGAAATGGTTTCAATCTCACAGCTAAGGAAGATGAGATACAACTAAATTAGATGAACTCGCCCTAAACTCAGAGTAAAGAACATTCTCCCCAGCCCTAGCAACTAAGCCACTAGCAAGAAAGGGAAAAAAGTTAGTGGATCCACTTACTTCAAGCCTCTTTGGATGTTGATCTCTTAAGTTGGGATTCCATTTAAACAAAAATACTATAAGCATATTAGACATAAAACTCTAACTAATTGAATCATACGCTTTCTCAAAATTCACCTCTAAAATAAAACATACTCTCTTAGATCTCTTGGCCAAGTCAAACACCTCATTGACAACTACCACTCCACCAACCAAAAATTTCCCTTTAAAATAAGACAATTGATTAGAGGAAATAAGTCTATCCATCACCAGTCCAAATCTAGTGCCCAACATTTTACCGACTAACTTATACAAAGATGCCATAAAAAAAATCAGTTTCAATCTACCCAAATAAAAAGAACATTTAACCTTTAAGAGTCAAAGTCACATACTTAAAACTATAGGTGGATATGACTTAAATTTGGTTTTGATTTTATTTAAAATTTGTTTTTTAATGTTTTAATTCTTCCATTTTAACATTCAGTCTTAATCCTTTATTTAATCAATTTTTGAGATTTTTTTTAGTCTTTCTTCATTTTGATGTGACATAATAAATATGATAAAATAAAATAAAATATTAGAATTAATTAATATGCATGTCTTATGTTTTAAAATAAAAGGACTATATTATAAAAAAATTAAAATAAAGGAAAAAAAAAACTAAAATCAAGTGAAGTGATTGGGCTTAGCTGGACCGCGTTGTAGCTGATCAAAGCCCTAAAACCCTCATCGATATTGAGAATACAATGCTGCTCATCTTCCTCCTCCTCCTCTCTGCAATTTCACCCTATCGAAACAAAAACAAAACATGGAAACAATTACATCAATGGATGTCGAGGAACAACAACCTTCGCCATCTCCCAATAACGTTAAACACTTCGGTCTTAAAAACTCCATTCAAACCAATTTCGGCGACGATTATGTTTTCCAAATCATCCCAAAGTAAGTTCTTTTCACTTAAAAACTCGACCAAAAATTGATAAAAAAAGTTACTTTTTTATTCGTGCCCGTGAATTGAGGGTCTAATTTGTTTTTTTGTTTTTGTTTTTATAATGGAAGGGATGATTGGAGTGCAATGGCAGTTTCTCTGTCAACGAATGCAGTGAAACTGTATTCACCATTGGTGGGTCAATATTATGGAGAGTGCAAGGGTCACTCTGCAACTATCAATCAGATTTTGTTTTCGGGTCTTTCTAATCCGCATGTTCTTAGCTCGTGTTCTTCTGATGGCACTATCAGAGCTTGGGACACAAGAACATTTCAGCAGGTTTTTTCATAAGCTATTCTTTTCATATAATCTATAAGCTCTGACTGATAACTTATGAAAATATGCTGTAAACAACTCATGGAAATGACATAAGATGTTTTTTTTTTAGTTCTTCTTCTTCCAAATAGTCTAACAAGTGTATGTATCAGTAGATAAAGTCAAATAAGTCAATTTAAATAGACTTGTGATTTTTGTTGTTTGAGAGGTGAATGAAATGTTAAAACTGCAGGTTTCTATTCTCAATGCCGGTCCTTCTCAAGAAGTCTTCAGTTTTTCTATTGGAGGGCCTAATGGAAGTTTAGTTGCTGCCGGTTGTGATTCGCAGGTTTGCATTAAGTTTCTGATACTGTGTGAAATGATTTAAAGTTTAAACTGGTATGCAAGTTTTAATCTGCTGTTTGATTATATGCAGGTGCTGTTATGGGATTGGAGAAATAACAAGCAAATTGCATGTCTAGAAGATTCTCATATGGATGATGTAACTCAGGTTTGTTCCAATTGAATTACTTGTGATGAAATTTTATATCTTAATCTAAAACTTGATTTGATGGAATTGTAATTCTTTGGTGAAAACATGTTTTGCTTGGTGATGCCCTCCTAGAAAACCATGTATGTCATAATGTAATATCTTTTGACCGCTTACCCCTTTCTCCTTTGTTGCGCGGCATTGCTAAATGCAATTAAATTCCTATCGGGCCTTTGTCTCACGTGGTCAGAAACTGTTATAAAATCTAAGATATTTGAGTAAGACGGAAATATTTGTTACAAGGTATATGTACATAAGATGAAGATATCCACGGGAGTCATTTTAATTATCCGAAATAAAGCTTTAGGGAGTTCTTATACCAGCTCTGGTTCTTTTACCAAACAATGATTTTCATTTTTTAATATTTGATTATTGAATGTGGTGCATGAATTCATGTCTGATTTGTTGAAATTGTGATTGATTATAGGTTCATTTTGTCCCTGATGAACCAGGCAAGCTCATTTCGGCTTCAGTAGATGGGTTGATCTGCTTATTTGATACCAGTGGAGATATCAATGATGATGATCATCTAGATTCAGTATGTTTGGGACTCAAATTCAAATTCCTTCAATTGATAATTCTTGCAATTTACTACCTTCTTGAATGACCAAATATATTAAATCAGATAAGTAATCATTAGAATAAGACTGTGTAGTTTGCTTCCACAATCACATCCATAATATGCAAATTAACAGTGAAATTGATATTAGTAACCTTATTTACACTAATTATGCTTGTATATGCAGAGCTCAAGCTTCAAATTTGAAAAATAATAACGCGTTTCTTTAGTCCTTGGTATTTTTGAACTGATGATAGTTTCTCATATTAAATTAGTTTGGTTACATAATGTAGGTGATTAATGTGGGAACTTCAATTGCAAAGGTGGGTTTTTTTGGAGAGAGTTATCAGAAGCTTTGGTGTTTAACACATATTGAAACCGCGAGGTACAATTTATCTCCATTAATGGTTAGATATAGTTTACTTATTTGCAGCGCCTCATAATTATGTTGCTGTGCTTTCTCATGCATTTAATGTCATCATAGTTTCTAATGAAAGGTAAGTTGATTCAAAATAAAAACAGCTATTATACAGATAATATTGACTCTGTAGAAAGTACTTTCTACTTAAAAATTAGACTCTGTTGCTCCTTATGTGGGCTATATGGATTTGCATGTGCATATTTACTCTTCTCTTTTGCAATCTTTGATTCTTATATTTCATTGATTTGTTCTACTCTTAGTATCTGGGATTGGAAAGATGGTAGAAATGAAGTAAACTTCTCAGAAGCTCGTACTTTAGCTTCTGAAAGTTGGAATTTGGATCATGTGAGTTCCTATCTTCTTGTTTGATTGAATATACTTATTTATTTTGAGAAAAATTCGAGGAGAGGCTAAAGCTTGTATTTATATCGTAATGATAACATAATACATGGCATCTATGGTGCTAGCTTAATAGACAATCTTCCATATTCAGTTGCAATAGTCTCGTGGAGCAAAACTTGTATACTGCTCCACTATACAAATACTATATTACCGTCACTCCAATCTACACTCCACAAACTGAGATTTACTTTATTTTGGCAGGTTGACTATTTTGTTGACTGTCACTACTCGAAAGAAGCAGAAAAACTATGGTTGATTGGTGGCACAAATGCGGGTACTTTAGGTTACTTTCCTGTAAATTACAGTGGAACGGCATCAATTGGAGCTGCAGAAGCAATTCTTGAAGGTGGCCATACAAGTGTTGTTAGAAGTGTTCTACCTATGTCCAGAATTCATGGCGAACTTGGTAGTAGTAGTAGTAGTCATAGCTCAGGCATTTTTGGATGGACGGGTGGGGAAGATGGAAGGCTCTGTTGTTGGCTGTCTGATGATTCTCCTCAAAAAAATCAATCTTGGATTTCGAGTACATTGGTTATGAAACCAGAAAGAACTTGCAAGAAAAATCGCCATCAACCCTACTAATACCAGTAGCCCAATGTCATTAACTATTTCAACAGTTTGATGCCAAAGAAGCATTTTTTGTGTTCATTTAGTTAGCTTTTTTTTTTTTTTTTTTTTTTCTTTCTCTTTCACTGAACTTGGGTTGGGATGTGATAGATTTTGATTTAAAAAATATGTATTTTATGTATTTGCTGCGTGTAATATTTTGAAATGGGGGCGTTTTACATTACCCTCTTATATTTATATCATGTAATATAGTGATTCATATTTTATCCAAACTACCAAAACCTTCATCAGTTTCTTGTTTTCTGGTTTCATTTTTATCTTTTTTCAAAAAAACATGATAGTTTCTTCCGTAGGTTGATATCTAATAATTTCAGTACAGAAAATTTGTTAAAACAGAACCACTAAGTATGCTTTTGTGAGATCACACTCTATAATTGAATACTGAACATGGCTTAAATAGCCTATATAATGAAAACTGAAATAGCAAAAATAACTGCTGAAAAATAGGAACAGAATAAAAGAAAAAGACTGAAACAAACTCCTACTAATCCATTAAAATAGAACACTAAAATAGAACGTGCTTAACTCCTCCTAAAACACTAGGTTAAATTAAACAACTAACCAATATCCTAAATTGTAGCCATTACACTAACACATCGGATCCAACAATTCCTCCCTTTAAACTGGAAATGCTAATCAAGCATCCAGATTAATATTCTCGAGCTTGTATCACGAGCAAACTTCTTAGCTTAAGAAATGTCTCCAATTTTATCGGTTTAGTCATGATATCTGCCACCTGCTATTCAGTCCCACAAAACACTAGTTTCACAATTTCTTGACTTGTAAGATTGCGTAAATAATGATACCTCACATCTATATGTTTTGTCCTTTTATGCATCACTGGATTTTTTGAGAGTTTAATGGAGGAACTATTATCGCACAAGATCTCGAAACACTGACAAAGCTTGGCGCTGAACTGTTGAAGAATTCCTTTCACCCAAATACAATGGCAAGCACATGATGTTGCAGCTACATACTCAGCTTCGCTCGAGGATAAAGTAACTATAGCTTGTTTTCGTGAACTCCAAGACACGGCTGCTTTACTTAGTAGAAATACATATCCTGACGTGCTCTTCTTGTCGTCTATATCTCCGGCATTATCGCTATCAGTATATACCTTTGGTATTGAGTCAGATTCCCGCTTATAGAAAAGACCAAAATCCAAAGTGCCCCTTAAGTACCTTAAAACCCTCTTAGCAATCAGCATATGCTCTTCTCTAGGTTTGGCCATGAAACGAGATATTAAACATACCACATACATCATATCGGGTCTGGTGACTGTTAGATACATAAGGCAACCCACAAGTTGCTTGTATGTAGTAGCGTCCACATCTTTGCCTTCTCCTTCATTCGAAAGTTTGGTCCCTGGTACTATAGGATTTTTGAAGGATTGCAGTTCCACATTCTGAATCTTTCAAGCACTTCCTTAGCATACTTCTTCTGACATAGATGGATTCCCTTCAAGCTTTGATGTACTTCAACACCAAGAAAGAAACTCATCCTCCCTAGATCAGTCATCTCGAATTCTTGTTTCATTGATTGCTTAAACTCTTCACACATCGCATCATCATTCCCACCAAAAATTAAATCATCTACATAAAGGAATTCTTATGTCTGAAATAACTCTCAATTCGACTAAACCATGCTCTAGGAGTCTGTTTTAGGTCGTAAAGAGCTTTGTTAAGTCAATAAAATTTGTCTTCCTCACCTTTCTTAACAAATCCTTCTGGTTGATCCACATACACAACTTCATTTAGCTCCATGTACAAGAAATCACTCTTTACGTCCAACTGATACACTGTCCATCCTTTTTGTGCAGCAACAACGAGCATAATTCTTATAGTGTCCCACCGGGCTATTGGAGCAAAAACTTCATCATAATCAACCCCTTCCTTTTGAGCATATCCTTTTACAACCAGCCTTGCCTTGTATTTATCAACATGTCCATCCTCATTTAGTTTTGTTTTGAAGACCCATTTGACCCCTATAGTTTTTGCTTGAGCCGGTAGGACCACAAGCTCCCAAGTATTGTTCTTCTCGATAGCTTGTAATTCACGCTTCATTGCCTCCATCCATTTTTCTTCTTTAGCAGCTTCTACAAAATTTGGAGGATCATTATGAGAAGAAAACAACACCATACCTGTGCCTATTTCTTCATCCGAAAATTCTGCTCCACTTTCATAGTCATGCATCCACGTGGGTCTTCTTCTGTTTCTTCTTTGAGGCATTTCTGGATCATTTAAATTCCCAAAATCTGGTGCACCTGAATTTTCAAAATATGGCTCACCTGTTGGAGGCTGCTTTTCTTGTTGTTCTTCGTGGTCAACCTCCACCTCTTCTTTGTGTTCTTCCTCAGTTGTTCTTCCTTCATCATTCCAGGAAAGAATATCAGATGATGACTTGGTTTCGACTGTTTTCCAGTCCCATTTCCCTTCTTCTTCAAATATAACATCTCGACTAATGACTATTTTATTTGATATTGGATCAAATAGTCGACACGCCTTTGATTCCTCGCTGATCCCGAGCAGAATGCATTTGTGACTTTTATTATCAAGTTTTATCCTATGTTGTTTAGGAATGTGTACATGACCAATGCAACCAAACACCCTAAAATGATCAACACTTGGTTTGACCCCACTCCAACACTCTTTTGGCACCATGTCATTTACAGAACTTGTGAGACTTCTATTTATCACATGTGATGTCCATCTTGCAGCTTCAGGCCAAAATTTCTTTGGCATTTCTTTCTCTGTGAGCAAACACCGAACCATATTCATTATGGTGCGATTTCTTTTTTCAGCTACTCCATTTTGTTGTGGAGTGTATGCAACAATTAATTGTCGTCTAATCCCATGTTCCTCGCAGAATTGGTTGAAGGAGTTTGAATTGAATTCACCTCCCATATCTGTCCTTAAACAACATATATACTTTCCTACTTCTTTTTCAACACAACTTTTGAACCTTTTAAACATGTCAAAAGTTTCACCTTTTTCTGTAAGAAAGTATATCCATGTCTTGCGAGAAAAATCATCAATAAGAACTAACATGTACCTTTTACCACTATGAGATGTAGGAGATATAGGACCACATAAATCTGCATGAACTAGTTGGAGTTGTTTTGAGGCTCTCCACTTGCTCCTTTTTTATATAGTCTCTCGATGTTGCTTCCCAATGTTACAAACTTCACATACCCCCGTCTGCACTTTTGAGTTGTGGTAACCCTTTGACCATTCCTTTATACTGCATAGTGTGAATGGATTTGTTGTTTAAATGCCCATAGCGCTTGTGCCAGAGGTTTACAACTTCCCTTGCTTCTACCTTCATGCATTTGCTCGAAAGAGGTTTCCTAAGTGCAAACACAATGAACAATCGATTCGTAGTCATTCTAGTGTTCATAATTAGGCCTCTTTGAGGGTGGTAAACTTTTCACATCCCTCTTTTAATACGTATGTCTACTCCCTTCTCTTGTAGTTTTCCTATGCTTAAAAGGTTGCTGGATAATTCAGGAACAAAGAAAACATCAGATATCAATTGAGTTATGCCCTCAACTTCAAATATGATATTTCCTTTTCCCATAACAGCCAACTTTGAATTATTTCCCAATTTTACAGTGTGCCTGAAGCTCTCATTTATTTCACAAAACCAACTTTTGTTACATGTCATGTGGTTTGAACAACCAGAATCAAGAAACCAAACTCCCTTGTTTCCATCACCTTCAACTTCTACTAGTGTCATCAACAATAATTCTTCACTATCATCAAATTCAACATAGTTTTCTTCCCTTCTCATACTTGGACATTCATATTGGAAGTGTCCCAGCTTGTGACACCTGAAACATTCAATAGTAGCCTTGTCATAACCTGACCTGGTTCTTCCTCTCCCTCTCGAGCTGCTACTGCCTCCTCTTGAATAGTTGCTCCTTCCTCTACCACGTCCAAAGTAGGAGTCATGCTCTACCTTTAAAAGTTGCTCTTCACTTTTCTTATGGCACACCTTCTGCTCGTGTACCAGTAGCAAGCTCTGTAGCTCATCCACCGTGAGTTGGTCGATGTCCTTAGATACTTCAATCGAACACACAACAAAGTTGAAATTCACTGTTAATGATCGAAGTATCTTTTCGACGATTTTAACATCTTCCATATATTCTCCACAATTTCTCATATCATTTGCGATTACCATTACTCTTCCGAAGTAATCAGTGACCGATTCTCCCACCTTCATCTCCAACGTTTCGAAAGTTCTTCGAAACACCTGCAGTTGGACACACTTCACTCTTGCACTTCCCTGGTACTTGATTTTCATTGACTCCCACAACTGTTTTGCAGTCTCCTCTATGTGATGGTCTTCAAAATGGTCTTGTCAATGGCCTGAAACAAATAGTTTTTTGCTTTCAGGTCTTTGAGTTTTGTTTCATCCACTACCTTTTTCCGGGCTGCCGTCAACACTTCATTTTCGTCAGGTGCTTGGTGACCATCTTGGTTTACACACCAGTATTCTTTTGAACGCATCAAGTTCTCCATGACCAAACTCCAATGATCATACTCCCCATCAAATTTGGGAACACATGTGATAGTGAAATTTCCAGATTCAGCTGCCATTTCTCTCACTAATGTTTTCACTCCTCAAACTTCTCAGTGTTTAATCACTCAATCAGGCCCCCTTGCGAGAGCTCTGATACCAAATGTTAAAACAGAATCACTAAGTATGTTTATGTGAAATCACTCTTTAATTGAATACTGAAACATGGCTTAAATAGCCTACATAATGAAAACTGAAATAACAAAAATAGCTTAAAAATAGGAACAAGAGAAAAGAAAAAGACTAAAACAAACTCCTACTAACCCACTAAAATAGAACGTGCTTAACTCCTCCTAAAACACTAGGTTAAATTAAACCACTAACAAATATTCTAAATTGTAGCCATTACACTAACACTTCAGATCCAACAAAATTCAGTTCATGTGATTTTCCTCTTTCTCTTAAAACAATTAAACAGATGAGTAGCTTCTAAGTGATTTTCAAAGTAATATAATTATATGTAAGTGATTTTCAAAATGATGATGAATCTGGAACGGTTTTCTTGTGCTGTTTTCATGCTTTTGGATTTCAATGGTTGTGTTTCTTTAAGGTTTTGATTATTCGTGAGCAGTTTGTTATAATTTAAGATATGATTGTCAGTGAATAAACGTGCAATTTCATTCAAAATTTGATCAAACAATGTTGGGATTCTTGTTGAAGAATTTTTTTGCAGTAGTGTCTCTTGCTATATAGCAGAACATGTACACTAGAAAATCACAAGCAATTTTTTATCATCCCAGCCTTTTTCTCGATCACTTTTACAAGTTATGCCCACAAACCTTCTCTAATACATAAGAGCACGAGTAGCAATGTGATGATATTAGAAATGCCGGGCGTTCTTTTCACTATGATAAAAGAAAAGAATAGTTTGCCATTGGGATGATATTAGAAATTGATGCAAAGATAGTATTCTTTCTCAAATAATAACATACTATATAACAGCATAACATTTTTGAGACTACAAATACAAGAAAGGTCCTAAAGGAAAGCTAAAATCCAAGGATGCACATGAAACACAGACAATAAAGTCTGCTGCTGGTACGCGTAAAGACAACCACAGATGCCTCCAGAAGGAAGCAAGCTCGCCCATTGAAAGTAGTTCACAGTTCACACTTCATATCACTTGCTTAGATCAACCTCTACCTCGTCCAGCACCTACCAAAAGAAGCAAAGGTATATGTATTTCAAGCCACCATTCCAACAATAAAGTTTAACATTAAAACCAACAAATTGTAATATCAGTACTGCGGTTTTTCAATAATAATAAGCTTTTAAGCTGAATAATTACTTATTTATCAAGAGCTCGTCTAATCCAGATGAAAATAAAAGATATCATTGGAACCTCTTTGAATTCCGACATGGTGAGTTACGAAGCATATTCTCAAAGTATCTTTAGTGATTTCTTAAAATTAGCTTCTGTATTATATTTTTATATTATGTAATCTGTTTCCTTATTTGATAAGAATCATAAATCTAGTATAATAAATATGACTAAAGGTTGATAGTTAGTCTTTGTATCATAACAAAAACATAATTGAAGAAAGAAGAGAACATTTATGATTTTACCTCTGCTTCCTCCAGGCTTTCCACTTGGGCCACCCCTGCCTCGGCCTCCGGCTCCTCTAGCACCACCATCATCAAAACCACGCCCAATGCCTTTTGTTTGGCGTCCACCAGCACCAGCACCATCCTCCCTACCTCTTCCCCTACCACGTCCAACACCAGGTGGCTTGCGGTCTAAAAAGGGTGACATTAATTAGATAACTTTATTTTTTATATAACAGCTCGAAGAATGCATGAATGGCATTTCAAATAAGATGTAACTTAAAAAATGTCAGAAGAAAATTATATGCATCTTATTATTATAACAAGCATACCAAATACCAATATTCCTTTTCCCCTTATAAACCACCTAATCAATTTATATATGAAGATAAAGAACAACTGCTAGATCAACAGGGGAAGTTTGTAGGGTTTGCTACGTGGAATCCAAAACATTAAAGAGATGTTGTTATAGCGAAATTGACACCATACGTCAACCCAAAATCTCAACTCAAGGCATCAGATTCATAGGTCCTTCCACTTTATATCTCCTCAACAAGCCTATTCCTAGTCAATGTAGGATTTATCACTCACACCCATATGACATCTTGGAACTCAAAAAAGTAAATATCAAAACAGTACTTCATACCTGTACGGCTCTTGGTTTCTTCCTGAACTTTGTCAATAACCTAAATCAAAAAGCATCAAAACAAAATTAGTTGACAAAAGTATGTACAAATAAGACATCGTTTCTCAAATTATCAACCAATTCACTAAACGGGTAGCCCAATGCAGAAGCTCTTGCCATACTGGTGTTGACTGATGAGCACGGCCTTAAGGCTTTTCCCAATTGAACCCGTGACCAATCGATCACAAAGGTAGAAACTCTACTATTGTGCAAAGGCTCACCTTCTTAACAAACTATTCACCAATGATTTTTTTAAAACGAGTTTAAAGCAAGCGTACTGTCCATGTAAACTAGCTTCACAGATGCATCCAATAAGAATCCACTATTCTGACATATCAATCTACTCTAGCAACTGACTCGTAAAACTAATTATATGAAGTGGCAAACAAACTAATGAATTCTCATTAGATATATCGGTGTAAAGCTGATTTACGCGGTGATAGTACACAGCCCTCAATCTCTTTTAAAATAACTAAAAGCTTACTGATCACACCACAACATACCTCATCAGGAACTCGAAGATACTTAATCGTATTTCCCCGTATGTAGCATTCAGGCATCCTCCAAAATCTATCCCCATCCTACATTACCAATTTCAATAAAAAATTATCAACAAACCTTTCAATTTAAATGATCACAAACACAACAATAAAAGGTTTTAAAAAAGAACATTACTTTAGAGGTACAAATAACTTCTCGGAGATGTATATTCATCCATGTATCACAATTAACCAAATGTCCATTATAAGTCTCACCATTTTTCAGCTCCACCAACTGTTACAACAAGTTCAAAAAAAAAAAAAAAAATCAACAAAACTTCAAAATCAGAAGCTAGAAATCTAACCGAGACATCACAAAGGTATTGGTTACTTACCATAGGGTGGCCTTGTGCAGTCTTAAGAAGGGAAAGCGGAAGCTGCGAAAATGAAAAGCGTGAAAAATTAACATAAATGCAATCATAATAACAATAACAATAACTAACAGTAACAGTGACAGTGACATTAACATTAACATTAACATTAACCCTAATTCTTAAATTTTGATTAAAAAAAAATGTTAGGTTAGAGACACGAGAAGCTATGATCAGTTAGGGAATTTGAATTTTGCTAGGTTTTCCGGTAAAGAAGGTTTTTTTAAGAAGAAAAGAAGGGAAAGAGAGAATAAGAAGATCTAGGTATAGGGTTTGAAAATTTTGAGGAGAAGTAGTTACCATGATGGTTTGTTGAGTGGCGTCGGTGAAAAGAGCGGAGTGGAAAAGAAGGCGGAGGAGGAGGAGGGAAACTACTCTATGATTTATTCTTCTTTTCTTTTGATTCTTGTTTATTCTCATTTATTTATAGGAGAAAAAAATACTCAAATTTAAATTTGATTTTTTTTTATAAATTAATTATAACTGTTAAATGATTAAAAATATTTAATTTTAAATCATTTATTGAATGTTTGGTTTGGTGTTTATGTGATGTTTCCCATGTATTAAGTTTTTGATACTATAGGTTGAATATAATTATGAAAGAGTTTATAAGATGATTTATTTTATTTTATTTTATTTTTTGACGGAGAAAGATTTAATTCATTTCATTAATAATAAAATTTTGGATATATGTTGGTATATCATTAAAATTTTGGAAACTAGTAAAAGATTGAGTCATTTGAGTTAAGGTATGAACAATTTTATTAGTTTGTCTCCTAACGAACTTAATATGAAAGTTTCTAAATAAAATAGCTAATAATAAGTGATTACATTCCCGAGTAATGACACCAAAATCTGAATCATTTGATAGCTGTAAATTTATATTATCCATTATGCTTTTAGCATCCAACTCAAAATTTACACTATCAAAACCAAGCTCATACACGAATACACCAATTTTAAAGTTGCCAAGAGGCCCAAAGCTTCTCCCACATCAACTTCAGTACAAGGAGAAAACCACTGAGTCTGAGCTGGCAACAACCAAACCTACTTCATCTCTAATACAAATTCTTATTCTTACCTTGTTATTAGCAAATAATGCATCGACGTTGCATTTGAGACGACCAATTGTAGGTTTGTTCCATTTGAGACGACCAATTGTAGGTTTATTCCACTTAATAACATTAGATATTTGGGTTTGGGTTGAATTACTCGTTCTAAGCAGTTGAGCATTTCTCCAGCAGGACAATAAGTGCGAGGCTCGAATACATATGGTATCCATGGAGTCTTCAATATGATTCCAAACATGGATGTTCCTGCATTTCCATAAACTTCACAAAATAGTTGAGAACACTACTTGATGTTCTTCGTTTGATATCTGCAAAAAGGAAAAGATCAAAGAAGTAAAGGTTACTTCATTAATCAGAAGTTGTTGCAGCAAAGGCCAAATACCCATTTTCTCCCAACACTCTATACTTTTCGGACAATGTAGGAATAAATGATTATTGTTTTCTTCTCTTTCACCACAAATAACGCAAGTAGTAGGGAAAACCACTCCTTTATCTTTTAGACGCATTCATGTTGGCACGTAATTCCTGCATAATCGCCACAAAAAGTTTTTAATCCTAGGAGGGGTCTTCATATTCCAAATCAAATTCCATTTTTCATCCACCCTGAGGTGGGAGGTATCAATGGCATCTCTAATACAACAACGATAAACACTATGCACTGAAAGTCTACCATTCTTTTCCAACTTACACACTAGCTTATCCACATGAACTGTCTCAAAAATCTGAGTGTTGAGAACTTTTGTAGCATTTCCACCCCTACTAAAGTATCAATCAAGTTAAAATTTCAGTGTTTACCATCAATATTCATTGTTTTAGATTGGGTCTTGGGCTTCCCTACTGTCGGGCACGTCCCAATCCTTTGTTGTCATAGAAGTCCCAATATGACGTCCCAAACCAATAGAGTCGTTGAGGCATCTCCCTCGCGTGTTCCTCAATGGACATGTGGCCAATTGCCCCGTGAAGAGCTTGTCTTTTACCACTCCGAAGACCACGGGATAGTTGAACCAAGGTGAATACCATGTGCTAGGTCTTCCATGCTTTCATGCAGACCATGACAGTATCTCATTGTGGATCTGAGAATCCAACCCACAATTGGGGACATTGGCCCAACGTTGGGGTTCCTCTATAAATACCCTCTTTCACTAGAGGGTCGGGTGTTCTAAGCATTTTCTCTTACCTTATGTACTTTCCTTTCTTCATCCAGGTTCTCACTTTAGCATCGGAGTACCTTGCAGGTACACCCCCCTCTCCATCAATCGCCAGAGCTTTGTGTTGGTCACATAAGATCCCGCCTGATCAGGTGAGATAAGTGGCGTCATATGTGGGAACTCTCTGCTCCCTTGTCTTTCTTCCCTAAAACGAGAAACCAAAGCATCAATTCCAAACAATTGACATTCATGACTAGCCAACACGATGACAACCACAACATTACCTTTGTTGATTTCCCTACCGTCGACAACAATAACAATTCGCCCGCTACCTATGAAATTGACTCCAGGGACGGGAAATCGCCTCTCCCACTCCGGACCCCGCGACCAACGAAACCAACCATTAGTACGTGACCCCTAGAGTCTATGAGCCTATCCCCGTGCCTCCCAACACCGAACCTACGATGGCAACGCTGACCACTGCACTCAATCAGGAGAACTACTTGTTGCTCTCACAGAACGAAAGGATCGCCATGTTGGAAAGTGGTTATTATTAATGTTCTCCCTAGTGGAGACGTCGTCGTTCAAACTCGTGAAGTCCGTACCCACGACGACAAGAGCCCCGTTCACGCTCTCCTCGGTGGAGACAATGACATGACAAATCTCGGAGCCCGTCACCGCGTCAACAAGGACGACGACCACACTTAGAGAGGCCCTAGCCCGCGGTCACCAGACCCTAAGAAGAGTAAGGTCGACGGTCGACCAGACAAGCCAACAGGTTGACATAGGGATTCACCTTGGCACAACAGGAGCCCTAGGTACAATCCCCCTATCCGTCACCAATATGGAGTGACGAATACGGTCCTCATTGTACGTTGTCTCAAGCCATCATGGAGACTCAATTTCCCGTTGGAATGGAGAAGCCTACGCATCTCAAAACTTATGACGGCACGACCGACCTAGACGACTATATAGAGAGCATCAATGATATGCTCCAGTATTGCAACGTTGGGGGTGCCATCAATTGCATGATGTGCACCACTCGATTATACATCCTCAACATACATAAGTATGAATAATATCATTCACCACACGATCCTCTGATCTTCACCCATTATCAACCACACAGTCAACATAATTCATAATACTTAGATAAGGGTCATTACACATAACGGACACAATTTCATTTGATTCTTTTTAACAAACTCATTCATTTTAAAACAAACACATAGGACGTAACTACTACTTACGGGTCGTCAGGTCCTATAACTATTCGCATAAGCTATCCTCAATGCCTTAAATTAATGGTAAGAAGGTTGACCAAGAGAACGGGACAAAAACGAATTAAAATATTTAAATTTTTCCAAAAACAGAAGTCTGACTCCCATGACACGGCCTGGTACACCCTCCCTAAAATTCAAGTTTTCCCGAATACAGAAGGCTGACACGGTCACCCGTGTCGTGTGATACGACCCGTGTCACACCTTCTGAAGCTCATCCTCCTAAAATCCTCTCAAAAACACCATCCAGTGGTCTGACACGGCCACCCGTGTCATGCAACACAGCCCGTGTCAGGTGCTCTATGTCAAAAATCAGTTTTTCCATAAAATCACTTTTCTTCTCCCTATTCACACCAGTACAAATTCAGTTTATTTTATTTCATTCTTAGCACTCAAAATAATCCAATTTTTATTCTTATTACTCTTTTATACCTCTAACATCACATAACTTCTTAAACTAACAATTACTAGTCAAATGGGTAAAATTATATGTTTTCTTCATCTCCTCTAATGGCTTCATCAATCATGACATTCATGAACAAATTTTCATATCTCACCCACATCATACAATTCAACATCAAGCTTCACACAAACACAATCAATCATCATAACATTCATGTGATATCACAAGTCTATCAAAATCAAACAAATTTCATATAATTCCTAAGAGGGTAAGGAACTCCCAATTACCCTCCTATGTTAGATCACCAATATAAAACCCTTTATCCCCCTTACCTCAATTCAATTGATCCTTGGAAAAATCTTGATCTTGAAATTCTATGATTCTTGATCTCCCTTCTCTTCTCTCTTTTCTCTAGAGCAAACCGTTTCTGCGTCAAAAGCATGATAGGAGGGAATAAGACTCGTTCCCCTCTTTTCATATCATAACCAAATTACAACTTTTCCCCTTAGACCTCCAACTTATAATTTTATTAATTTTTAATAACAATATTCTAACAAACCACCTCATTATCATATTATTATTATTTAAATAAAATAACCTTTTACTTTATCATTCCAATTACACATCCATATTCACATAATTATTTTATAAAATAATTTATGAAATCGGGGTGTTACAATGTATATTCGTGGAACCGGCCAGATGGCCCATTGTGATCCCGAGATTCTCTGAATATTCTTATTTTCTTTTATCATCTTCCCGACGAGATGTTGAGGAGTCATCATGCTGTGAGGACTTGACATTCTCCTTATGCCTAGAAACGCGAGCGGTATTTGCGGTTTCCTTCTATTTGTAATGAATGTATGCTTGAGTCTTGAGGAGGAAGGCGTCAAGTGTTGTCGGTCTAAAAAACAATAGCCTTTCCAAAGTCATTGCGGAGACGAAGTCTGCGCTCGAGCAAATATTTCTTCATGTTATCGGTCGTGGAGTCCTGGACGACTTCTTTGTTGAATCTTTCTATGTATGTTTGGAGAGATTCTTCCTTCCCTTTGATGATAGCCTTGAGAGAGGCTTTTGTCTTCGGGTGTTGGCGACAGGCGGTGTAATGCCTCAAAAAAATCCTCCCCAATTGCCTCCACGAGGTGATGGATTCATTGGGAAGGCTTTTATACCAAGACATTGCCCCCTTCCTGATAGGGGTGGAAATAAACCAGTCTGATAACAGGGGACTACGACCTAGGCTTACACAGGCTCATGCTAAGTTAATTTTTTTTTAAATAGAAAAGGCTTAGGCTTTTTTATAAGCCTATTTAGTTAAAAAGGTTAGGCCTTAGGCCATGAAAAAAAGTCTTTTAAGCCTAACATGCCGACCTATCTAAATAAATATGAATAATTTTTTATTATTATAATTATGTTATGTTTTGTACTTTTAACTAAAATAAATAAATAAAAATTGGTTATTTTGGAGAACTTATGAAAATAAGATGAAAACACCTTATGAACAATGTTATAAGTTATTTTCATAAGTTATCTTAAACAAATAGTCTCACAAAACTTATGCTGATAGGTAAGTTAAAATAAGTCAATGCAATTCTTTTTAATCTCTTTGGTTTTTTAGTTTGTTAGTTTAAACATTATTTTAATTTCTTATTTACATATGTCTAAAATAATAGGATTTTATGTAGGCTAACCAGGCCTAAGAAAAAGCCAAGCTCAGGCTTAAAAATAAGCTTATAACAGGCTACATGCCAGGCTTAGGCGTATTTTTTTGGCAGACCATACTTAGGCTTGACAAACCCTAGCTCAGCCCAACCTATTTCCACCTTACTTCCTGAGAATGGTTAGTAACAATCTACATTTCATGGCACCTCAAACGCCGCGATAATCGAGCAGGGCATCGATATTTTCAATATGCTCGTCAGGATTTGTTGTGTCGTTGTACATTCCCAAAGGCGGAGGCTTTTCCAGCCTTTTGGGTAACATAGTAGCCATGATTTCCTAGGAAAGTGGCCCCCGAGGTTCGTCATCATCGTTGGAGCTGTTCCAGCAAGAGCGAGAGCGTGCATTTCTTTGATGTCGGGGACTGTGACTGCAACAGAGAGATGAAGTTCTTGATCGAACCCTAGGCATGGACGGAGGAGAGCATTGAATCTCATATTATGGATCCCTCCGTGTATTTTTGGCTCCCGGGGAGCGCTGAATTTTAGGAGGTGTACAATCACGTTTCCTGATCGCTTGGGTTTTTAGTTCTTCCGGCCTCTGACGATTTTGTCTTTGTTTGGAAGAAAGGTTGTGAGACCTCTTGTGCTCATGTCTTGGTGGGGAGATCTTGGATGTCGGGCATCTTCAAAGGCCCCAATTCTTGTGTGTTGTTGAAATATCAAGATGTTTGTCTAGTTGAGAGCTTCGACCAAGGTTGTCATTTCCAGGTCGGTGTTGGACGACACTAGGATGAGATGGTGATCCTCTGGTGCAATCTCTGTGTTGATGGTAGGATCAGGTGAGGGGAAGGCGGTAGCTCCGTCTCTTTGTTGGTGGTTTTTATCCCTAAGAAAGGGGTTTGCTTCGTCACTATCCATCATGTTGACGGGGAGAACAATTGTGTCACGAGCATCATTAACGTTGTTATGGTTGGCTATGATAGAAATCTTGGAACACTGCTTTAATCTTTAATGTCTGGGGAAAGAAAGACGGGGATGGAAATTTCCCACAAACGACGCCACTGATCTTTCCGGCTGATCAGAACCTGAAGTGGGCCAAAGGCTCTGTCTACGATGCTGGATTATGAGGAGAGGAGGGGGTGTACCTGTGAGGCACTCCAATGCTAAAGTAAGAATCAGAGAGAGAAAATGACAAGTACAAAGTATGTGTTTCTTAGGATAATTATTTGATACCTGACCCTCTCAGATAGGGTTTTTATAATGCCCCCAACGCTTGGTCATTGGTCCCTATTTTTAGACGCATATCGCGGATCCCCTAAAAATAAGTAAATGCTAGAAACTAGTCGTTGGAATGGGCATACTTGCTCGGTAGCCGTTGCTTTGAGCAGGAGGTGATTCCGGGCAGGCACATTCTTATCGTTTCTAGAGGACTGCCCTTTGGGTGTCGGGCAGGAATATGATGGAGGGCGGAAATGGACAGCTGCCCCTAGAGGTCAGTTGACCATATCTCCTCAGTTGAGGGACAGAGGAAAATTGGTTCCTTTTGACCTTAATGGATCAGATTTTGGCTATTTGGTCTGGGATACAAGAATGAATTAGGTCATGCTTAACCATTAGGACATTCCAGAACAAGAAGAATATGTAAAATAACTTTGAAATTTATGATTATTCAAAGAATGAAGTAGCATGTGCATGTAAATATCGTTGTAGTATACAAGGATACAAAATCTATTTTTTTACAAGGATACAAAATCTATTTTTTTAAAAGTGTTTTGAAACTCTTCGCAAAAACAATATTCATTGAATTAGTCTATCTCGAAATATATTTTAAACATAAAATAAAAATGTTATAATATATATTATATTTATTATATTTATCTCGAATAATCAACCTATATGATTTGTATATAGATCAAATACATTATTAGTTATTCAGTGAATTTAAAAGGAAAATTTATAAAAATGTTATAATATTATTATATTTATCTCTTTATTTTTAGTTGAGTTGTGACCTTCTCCAAAATTTGAAGATCAATTAATTCAATGATACGCGGTTGCTTCACAAGAATTTGATTTATTTTCTCAATTTAAATTCTATACAATTTCATCATAAATTTATTCATTATTCAACTTGCAATATTTTTCAAATAACGTGTAAGAATTAAAATAATTCACGTATTCAAAACGTGTTTACCAAACAACATGAAAAACCATAATAACTCATAGTAAAAAACAAAACTATTACAACATTAATACTAAACAAGGTTAAATAACGATACAAGTTTCTCCTTTAAGCATATTTACATATGAATTAGTACTAGTCTATAGGATCATATATCAGTGATTTGTGTCGATTCAGATAGAATATATCTTTTCTTACCCCACCAAATAGAAACGATGAACAACAATACACAACCTGAGAATGTGCCACCAACTGTGGCCCAAAATTGATGAGGTTGTCCATCAAAGAGATCAATGTGAACATTCATGCCAAACAATCCAACAACCGCAATACCTGCAGCGATTATCACGTTCATTGTGTTGAAAAATATTGATACTTGTAGTAGCTGATTTCGCTTATCATCCAACATTATGTTGATGTGATCCTCTGTATCGTCTACATACTCACTCAACTTAACAAAGTAACAAAAACATGTATCATTTATATTTTAAATCAAAACAATATTTGACTTTAATTATGTTAAATGAAATACATACACTGGACAATCTTTGCAAAATTCCATTTATCTGTGCAAAATATGCTTCTAAAAGCATCTCTAATTCTTCCACATCTGGCTTAGACTCATAAAATCTGTATTGAAATGTATTTGATTCATAACTACAAATTAAGGAACAAATTATGAGTATTTGTTTAATAATCTGCACCTTTCATCTATATCTTCATCCATAGTTGAATTGTATCCTTTTTTCAATGATGTTTGGTCTATTAAGCAATCATCCATTTTTTTTGTTAAGTACATTTCAGCCATGTCATTATCATCATCTAACAAATTTTCTAGTTGATCTGCTACCTGTTAAATCCAAGAATATTAGCATGGAAATTTGTGGAAAAAAATGATGAGAAATGTTGGAGTTTGATTATACCTTGTGCACACGACCAGAAAATGCAACCAAACGATTCTTGATATGCCTTACACGTTCAAGATTTAGAGTACTAATTTGAGAGGCTAATTCATCTAAAGCCGGGTATGCCTCCTCTTCCAATCTTTGATTCTAACATAAACACACAATACAAGTTCAAGGCATGCACATGCAGATTCAATATTACTATAGATGCATACCTCATATTCAAGGCATGCACATGCAGATTCAATACAAGTCTCGAGAGCTTTAAACTCAAATGGTAACTGCTTATGATCTGATGTACCATCCTCAACACGACTTTGTAACAATGGTGACCCTACCTTCACTAAATTTTTTGATTCACAATCTCCATCCATGCCAATGCCATTATCAATCTTATGGATATTATTAGAACGAGTAACACGCGCTTGAAGAGCTTGAAGGAACAAAAGAAAAAAAGGGCTAGAAGAATTTATTATAAGCACCTCGTTTGAAGTGATGATGGCTTTAATGTGTTCTAAGTTGACAACAATTGATTTCTCTCGTCCTATAATAGAAGAAGGATACAAAAGTGTCGGATCAAGAACTCTAAGATCACGCGCCGGTAAACATGTCCGTCGCATGATCGTGTGTTTGTCCAGATCCTCAATCATTGATTCACCTGTTTCTGAAAATACCATCCAACTCTTTGGATCCATTGCAATAGCCTTTCGTCTACCTCTTATCACCATACTTGATGTGTTTCCCCTTTTTTTCTGAAAATATAAGATTTAGAGATAATTGTTTATCAATATTAAAGATCAAATAACAAACAGGAAATACAAAGCTCATGTGTTAAAAAAACGAAAACCTATTTTTAAAAACCAAGAGATCTAACAAACTTTAAATAATTAAATTATTTACATTGCTTGGGAGGTTAAACTTGATTTTATATATTGTTCAATTTTATCAACGAAAACTTATCTCATGAATTTGTTATGTGTTTCTTTAATGTTTATCAATAAAACATATTTATATATTTTATATATGCGTCACTAATGTTTGTCTAACTTTAAACTGTTGCGACCCTACAAAACTGAATAAGGTTTTTACAAGCTTGGTTTTCATGGTTTCCTTGATAATGAAGTAAATGGATATTCATGATGTATAATATCTCTGTGGAAGGAAGAAACTATGAATGTCACTATAATAATAAAAAATCATGTGAAGGTGTAGTTCCAACAAGGTAGTGAATGGTTCATTTCACCTGTATATGCTAGCCCAAACATTGAAAATAGAAATGTTTTGTGGGAAGACTTAAAATTAGTTACGCCATGAGGGAACCCTAGTTTTTAGAAAGTAGGGGCACCAATATCTAATAGAAAGTGCAACAAATTCAAGGATATAATTGATCAATGTGGGTTGTTAGACATGGGTGCAGTTGGGTCCTCCTTCGTGTGGAGGGGTCCTATCTTTAACGGTGGTCAATGGATATTTGAAATACTTGATAGAGAACTTTGTAACGATAAATGTGTTTATCAGTGTTTTTGGTAAATAATCATGAGTTTGAAAGTCTATGAGATTAACTCGAAAAATCTCTAAAGCAATTTGTGAAAATACTTAGTGTCAACACACGTGCGTGTGAATTGAATGCAACGTAACAAAAGACTTTAAATGAAGTTAAGTTGTGATAAATGATGAGTTAAAATGCAGTAAATAACATTTAACAAAGTAAAAGAAAAAGTACAATTATTCGTTGAAGGAAGCAAAAAAACTAAAAAAGGGTGGACGCAGACACATACATGTTTCTCGCTCAATTGTTTCGCTCTTTGACTTGGGTACTCCAGTAGTATGGAGAGTAATGTACGGAATTTTGCAACCATGATCCTCATGTATGCGTCTGTTATTTATTCAATTTACAATATCACTATCGATGACGGTTATGGCCACTAGAGGAATACTTGCATTTTCTCCACGTTCAATCCTTCAAGCTTCCACTAGTGCACTTACATGTTTTCCCAATATGTTATCTGCTTGCAACCCGCATTAAGTGGTAATCATTTCTCCACTTCTTCTACTTCTTCATAGTCTCTCGACGACAACTGTTCCAAAGTGTTGTCGATAATCTCTCACAAACCTAAGACTTGAAAAAAATCACTAAGTTCTTATACCTTGTTGTATCGTCGACGAATCCTTTTCGAGATTCTGGATATGCATTTGTCAACTGTCCTTTTCAATATTTTGGACATATTTCCCAACACTTCGGATCTTGGGGAGTTTTCCCTGAGAGTTCTCCAAACCATGTATAGTTGTATCAATGGCTTTGGTTGACCCTTCGTAGTTGGTATGTTGACCACCTGCCACTAATGCTTCTTTAAAAAGAAAACTTTATTAATGTCCTCACATCTTAATTAAGATGCTTCATTCTTTCTGACAACGTCTTTTCATTGACATTCTTTGTTGAATTTCTAGTAACTGAATATCCCAATGTAATAGATGTCCCCCCCCCCAAAATGTCATTGTCAACCCATATCCGAGGGAAGAAAAGTGGTATTGTTTGTAACTGCTCTATCATTATTTGCATTCTGCGACATATCATCTTAATCATGCATTCTGTCAGTCATCATGGCCCACTTTCTTATCATTATCCCAAATTCTAAGGTCATTAATTAGCCATAAAATTGGAATTCGAGATTATATATATATATATATATATATATATATATATTATAGATTTCCCTACTTTGGGGTTGTTGATTGACTCTGATTTTTCCATTTGTCCATGTTATTAGGAATAACTTTTAATCACATCCCTATTTAAACTCTTTTTCTTTATTACTGGCCTTGTATTATCTGTCGCTTCAGCATTTTTGTAATATTGTCGTTTTGGCTAAATTAATGACATTACAAGTGTTATTTTCCTTTTGCGATATTGACTTCTAGAAGCATATGCCTATATTGCTTTAGGTATTTTCCATTTATTCACATCATTTGATTATCAGAGTTTAACTCTCCAATTTCGTTCATGTTGTTGGAAAAAACATGGTTAACCTTAAAAGGTCATTCCCAATTGGGTGTCCATTTTCCCAAAGTTATATCTCTCATGTCGAGAGGAAGTATAACCTCTCAAACGTAATCTGACACTGAACACTTTAACTTTAATCTTTTTGTTACAAGTTTCAGTTATTCCCTTCTTTTGCCTCATTAAGGCATCTAGAGTGAGTAGCCTTTCATCCTCCAAATCGACCAACTCATCCATCATCATTTTTCAAAATGGTCAGATGAGATTTCATTTTTCCTTTGAATTCTTATCGACTGTAAGCATATCTCTATAGGTAAAATTGCACCGTGGCCAAGCATAAGTCGAAAAGGCGTAGCATTGGTGGCCTCCTTAGGTGAGGTTTTATAAGCCCAAAGTACTTGATTCAAGGTTGTGTGCCAACTTCTTGTCCTCTTGCCTATGTGTTTCTTTATCAAGCTTATGATGACTTTTTTGGTAGCCTCTACTTGGTCGTTCGCCTGTGCATAATAAGGGGTCAACGTTAGGAATTTAATCCTCGTATCTACAACAAACTCCATTATTTTTTTTAGCGACAAAGACTGAGCCTTGGTTAGTTTTTATGGTTTCAGGAGTCCCATATCTACACATGATATGACTTTGTATGAAGTCATTCACCATATCCTGGTCAACATTGGTTAGAGGTACCGCTCCGACCCAGTTTGTAAAGTAATTAATGTCCACGAGGACATATATATGGCTTTTAGAGGTCGTTGGTTTGACCTCGCCTATTAGGTCTAATGCCCATCCTCTGAACGACCAAGGTTTGATGGCCGAATGTAACTCGTTGGTGAGTACATGTTGTATTCTTCCATGTTTTTGACACTTTAGACATCCTCGAGCAAACTCGATAGAATCTTTCAACACAGTGAGCTAGTATACCCCATGTCGATGCAACAACCAATTCATTTTGTGGCTCGCTTGGTGAGCGCCACACAATCTGATGTGAGTATCAAAAAGTGTTAAATAGGCTACGCTTTCACCAATGCATTTGAATAACATCTCTTGTGGAGTCGTTTTGAATATCGTTTCCAATAATCACGTAACTTAACACCTTATATTTCATTTTTTGATCAGTTATATATTCCTGTTGGGTTTCTAAGGAACTAAACAATTTCCTTTCTCCAATCATTATCTATATATTGGGGATCAACTTACTCCAAGAGTAGGATTTTTTTATCTTACTCCAAATCGTAGTCTTTAAATTAGATTCAATCGAATGGTTTTAAGAATAAATGTTAATTTAACCATTTGATTGAATCTAATTTAAAGGGAACAATTATAGAGTAAGTTAAAATTATTTATTTTTGGAGTAAGTTGATCTCTTTGCATTTTGATAATTCATTTAGTGTTCAATTTGATAAACTGATAATTTTGTTTGTATTGAAGTAATTCAAATTGTTTTTGTAAGATAATTGCAACCTAAACAATTGCAATCAGGTTTTTCATATCTTTAACACAAAGGAAAATCAGCTTGGTGTTTATTGCACACCAAGTATTTGATAAATTCTTTGTGTCAATTTTTGTTTCCTAATTCATTAGAAATTGATTACAAAGTGTGACATTGTTCAAAAAATTATTTTGTAAAACATATTGGTTTACTTTCTCATCATTAGTATATGTTTCGTTACAGTTTAAACGCATATCCGATTCTTTCGATAAGGGTTCGAGATACACGAGTGTCGATCCGGAAATTCTTCCAAACACAATTTTAATTGGAAAAAAAAACTTTATTTGTGATCTATTCACCCCACCTTTAGATTTTTTCCCTCGTCTAACATAAATGTGATAGCCATATGTACAAAAAGGTAATGCGTTCTTCATCATAAATTTCTTTGGTCGTCTCGTCGAAGTGATCAACAATTATTTGGTGAAGATAGCATTCATTGAGTTAAAGCCAATGTTGTTTTCTTTTTGGATAGACGGATCGAAGACTTCGCTAGTTAGTCGAAGACTATTAATGGCAGATACATCATACACTGTTGGCGTAATCATACCACAATGCAGTAGGAAGATGTTTGTCGAACCCTCCCAACAGTGAAGTGCAACAAGCAACATGTTTTGGTTGTACGGATGACCTACCCTAGATAATTGGATTAGGTCGAAAAGACCTTGATCTTCCCAAAGTTGTCCTTTCTTAGATTTTACCTTATTTATCTAGTTAAGGTAGTTCAATTGATTAACGTATAGAGCCAAGTGAAAATCAGGTAGACATATAGGTAAAATCTAAGGGTTTATCTATAACTGTAAGAGGTTTTGTATAGTAATAACAAAGGAAAATCTCACTCACTCTTTCTATATTTACGCTAAGATCAGGAAATATGAACTATGATGGCTTTTTCCGAACTTGCATGTCTCGAAAAGACGTTTAGGTCATAACCATGATGACACTGACATCAACGCACAACTTCAAATAGTGGTGAGAACTTAAAAAACACAACCTGTCTCTCAAGATGAATCGAAAATGGCTTTGTTAGCCAAGAAATTTCAATGTACTAACTCGACAAAGGAGTTAGGTGAAATTTTTGTACAAAGCGTAAGACAAGATTTCATTTATTTCGACCAGAAACATTGGAACAAAACATTAATATTCGACATATTGAGGATTTAGTCTGATACTTAACGAAATTTCCAAAAGTTGGTTATTCACCAATTTGACATATCGAAGGAAATTCGACCAAAGCAAATTCAAAAGAAAACCAAATAACTTTTTTTTGGTCTTATCTAAAACATCAAAGACTCGTGGAGATCAATCAAAGGGAAGTGAAACATGCAGAGGTGACGTGTCAGATGTAATACAGTTGAACGTTGAAGACAATTAGTTTCACAGTACTATAAATAGGAAATTTAGCGTTAGGATTGATGAAAATGATGAAGTAGAAAAGAGAAGACGATAAAGTTATATCAAAAATATTATGTGTGATGGTTCATCATTACATTCAATAGACAATTATTTTCAATCGTGTGATACTTGTTAGGCAGATCAAATGGTTAAAATTAAAAAATAATAAAGTCTATGATAAACACTCAATATTACATTCAAAGTTAATAATTAACATAATGAATATTGACTAATATATTAGTTTATTAATTAAGGAAACAACTTGAAATTTTAAATTGTTTGAGAGGAAAACCTATAAATTGTTTTTAGTTATTTTATAAAACAAATATTAAAAAAATACTTTTTATCGACAGTTCAGTAATTAAAATAAAACTAATGAGGGATTGAAAGATAGACTAGGGTGGGATTGAAAGATAAACTAGGGTTCTAGAGCAAAACGCAGTAACGAAAGCTTAAAAGGGAATCAAAAGACATGCGTTTGAATTTTACTTACATAAAATCTGTGAGGAATGTGGAATGAAAGTGGTGGAAGTTGGAAGGATCACTTGGGAAGTTGGAATTTAACTTATATGATGGCTGTGAAAAGCCAAGAATTAAAATTTATTTAGCAGATGCCGGCTAAAGACTTATAAGTTGGAATTTAACTTATATGAAAGTGGTGGAAGTTGGAAGGATCACTTGGGAAATTGGAATCAAAAGTCATATTAAAAAAATTTCAACTTCTCAAGTGATCCTTCCAACTTCCCCCATTTTCTTTATATAGTAAAAATTATTCTTGAATAGCTAAAACTATGCATTAATGATTTATCCAAGACTATAAAACTATATCAATGCAAAGTAAAAAGAAAAAGAAGATATAATTATCACTAAATAAGAATTGAAGACTATAAAACTATTTCATTTTAAATTCAAATAATATTACTATATACCTGCGCGGATATTTAATAATTTTGTGATGGAGAATACCCACACGATTCAAAAATATTTTCTTCTCCCCTCTACCCTAGACCATAATTTATTTTAATATTAATTTATTTTCATTCAACTTTCGTAATTAACCATTTTACTCTTCTATTTAAACTCTACATTAAACTAGACTAAAAGGGTAATTAGGACTAAAACCAATATTGCTTGCCTATTAGCCATTTCATATTAATTATAGTTGATGTGTCATCGCTATAATTTTTCCACTATAAAATATTCTATATTTTGGAAATTAGAAGGTCTAAAATCAGATTTACTTCCATAGTTAATTTAATCTATTAATTATTTTGATTCTTTCCAATAAAAATATGCAAACTCATTCTCTCCCCCAATGTGATATGATTTCTTTGTTTGTTACCAATACAAAACTGCAAATACACTAGAAATATAAAACATAAAACACAAAACCCATCCAAGCTAACTCAACATCTTCATTTTATGCGTCCTCTCATATTATATTATTGATATTTTTGTTGTTGCAGGTTTTGATAAATTAAATATGCCATCAAAGATTGGAAGATTGAAGAATCCATGTGTGCTATTGAAGAAGAGACTCAAAGGTCTCCAAGCTCAATTCGTTACTCCTTTTCAGTCATCTTCCATTGTCGAGAAAAAGGTAACTATCAATATCGATAATTTAGGATTAGATGTGGATTTATGATTCTGATGTTTGATTCGACAATGATCCAATCTGCTATATCATTCTCGGTTTTGTTGTGGTGAAGCCAGATAATGGTTTATGTTTATCCGAGTTGTTTTATTTTTTTGTGTATGCATAGGTTTCAACCTTTAACCATGCTTGAGAAGGAGATTCTATCACAAAACTTGTGAGAAAATCTCATATTTTAATGCTCCAAGAACTTAAACTAAATCACAGAAATATCGAATCTATTCATGGGGATGCCATTGTTGATGATGAAGCAACGTTGTCAGATCTCAACAAAAGAAGTTCATGCCTTCAAAAAAATTATGTTAGTGACGGTTTGTTGTTAGTTGTGTTGATGTTCTATGATTATCCTTACAGACAATATTGTTTTGTGATTTTTTTGCACTAATTTGATTTTTGCAGTACTTAATAATCAAGATGATAGAATGGATAGTTGCTATTTCTTACTTTGCTTAACTTAACATGAGGAGGCCAGATGTTTAGGATTTTACTTGGATTAAAGCTATATAATATCTATAAATTTATGTTATATTTCATGACTAGAAGTTGATGCTTCTGGTAGGTCCAAACAGACCAGAAGTGAAGCTAACTCCAAGTATGGGTGTCCTTGTTGTACTATCTCTACATTTGAGTCTAAACATTTGTTACTTCTATTCTGCAGCAAAAAACGTATCAAATTACTTATTATAGAGTTACTGACAGAATTTTCAGAAAAACAAGGAGAAAACATATGAAATCAACTGACAATTCGTTTAAAGTTAGATGGTTGATTGATTCATATACTTACTCAGTTTGTTGTTAAATCAACGACCAAAAATTTTATAACATGTAATTCCATAGAAGACTAATTTGAAATTCCAATGATCTTTCTGTTATTTCTCTTTCTTATACTATTATCTCTTTTCAATTTCTTCTCAAAATCATTAAAAAAAAAGTATGGAAAAATTAATTTATATTCAAATATAAGATTAACAAGTATTAATTTTTAGTATATCAAAGAATTCAAATAAGTTAATTATTCAAAAAAAGAAATATTTAATTCAACTTTATTATTTATTATTAATATACAATTGATTGCATTTAATTATATTCCATTAATTACTTTTATAAAAAAAAAAGTTACTTCATATGAAAAGACTATGGGGTAATGAATCATATAATTATATTCCATTAATTATATTTCATTACTAATGAATCAATGATTAATGTATGCATGATAATTAAAAAGAATAATGATAATTAGTCTTTTCATATGTTTTTGTGTGAAAATAGTTATTCTATAGAAATATATATTAAATTGCTATAGATAATTCTTTGTTAAGTTATATGTAAGTAAGACTATATATTAAATTGTCATTTTTAATTATGCATTAAATTATAAGTAAAAATAAATTTTTAACTGCTATAATAACTCGTTTTGTTTCTTCAAAATCAATGTCTATTTTAGGGGTGTTCGCGGTGCGGTTTGGTTCGGTTTTGAGCATAAAAGTCATCCTAACCGCAAGATCAAAATACATGCGGTTCGGTTTGGTTCGGTTGGTTTTTACAAACCAAACCAAACCAAACCAATGCGGTTAGAATCAGTTCGGTGGCTGCGGTTTACAAACATCTTGACTATGAAAATATAAAACTGAAAAACTAATCAAAATTTTAATATTATAAATTTATAAACCTTAAATCTTAATTTCCTTGATTCACATTTAACAAGAACGAGTGAGACCGAGAGGGACGGCGTCGGTGAGAACGAGTGAGATGGCGCCGACAAGAGAGTGAACGAGTGAGACGGCGCCGACAAGAGAGTGAGAGTGAGAAAAACGGCGTCGGCGAGAGAACGAGTGAGTGAGTGAAATGAAAGAGAAACTCTAGATTATATTAGAATGAGAGACTGAGAGAGAGAGACAGTAGTGGTGAAAATGAAAAGGAAAATGAAAATAATATTAAACAAAATGTTTAATTCTGAAATATAATAAATGGAAAATAGGAAATATAATATTAAAAATTAGGAAATGGGTTAATATGCGGTTCGGTTCGGTTCGGTTTTGAGAAACAAAAATCCAAACCGAACTGAACCGCGCGGTTAATTGAAAAATTCATCCAAATACATCCAAACCAATGCGGTTTTTTGCGGTTTTCGGTTTGGATTGGTTCGGTTTGCGGTTTTACTTTTGGATTGGTTCGGATACGATCACCCCTAGTCTATTTCTTCTTAATCATCACGTTTTTTCTTCATTTGCAGGTGAGTGCACTCGAGTTTACATCCCCAAACACTTTACCTTCTGTGTTTTGGTTTCGTTACTATCGAAATCTATAACGAGATTACACCAGATTAATTTTTACTTTTTTGGTCTTAATCAGTTAAAAATTGTGTTTTTTGTTATTGCATTCGATTTATACCAATTTTCCCCCAAATTTAGTGTAATAGGGTTTTCAAATTTGATTGATTTGCTACATTCTTAAAAAGATATAGGGTTGGACAGAATTGGACCACAAGACCAAACCAGCTCATCCATTGCATATCACAGGATACTTTTGTAATTTACTAACAACCTACCACAACTGGAACATTTATTAGACTTTCATAGCACCCTAACTAATTGCTGCTACAATTCAATTCAAACTTTATCATTGACTAATCTTAGCGTCTTCCTTCATTTTATATTTCTATGATGACGTTACTCATAATATTAATAGTACCATAGTATATAAAAAAAGAAATAAAGAATAAAATAAGAATCTTACTAATAGAATTAAATAAATAAAAAACTCAACAAATTGCTGCAGCGAGGTTTGAGTTGGGAGAAAGAAAAAAAAATGGAGTTGATGTGTCATTCTTCATCTTTTCTTCTTCCGCCGGAAAATCCAAACACTGCTTCATCTTCTTCTCTTTCTCTAACATACGCTCTTGTTGTTCTCAATCAAAATCTCCCCAAATTCGCTCCTCTGCTTTGGGACCACGGTAACTCTTCCTGCACCCTCATCTCTATTTTATACTGATATTTAGGTTAATTGATTGATTCATGCATTGGTTGTTGGTTGTTGATTTTTGTAGCACATATACGAGTTTGCGCTGATGGAGGTGCCAACCGTGTGTATGATGAAATGCCTCTTTTGTTTCCTCAACTAAATCCTTCCCATGTTCGCTCAAGGTACTACTTTTTTTTGCCAGAATATAGATATATAACATTGCTTGTTTTGCTGAGCTACTGGAAGTACTTGTTTTTGTTTTTCATTTTGAATCTACAGTTAGTCAGTTACAGGTTTCCTATTATCTAACTTTCAAGGTTTTTGTCAGGTACAAGCCTGATGCAATCAAAGGAGACATGGATTCGATCAGGACAGAAGTGCTTGATTTCTATGCAAACCTGGTATCCCTCTCTATCTACATCTTTTCTCGTTTTTGTTGAGAAAATTATTTCAGAACTCAATTTTCTGGTTCACACCAAATCACCATTATTATTAAGTTCCTATGTTACTGCTAGTATAGTCTTCCTTTCATAAATCACGTTGAGGGTCTTATACTCTTTTGCTTCCCGCAGGGAACGAAGATAATTGACGAGTCTCAAGATCAGGACACCACAGATTTACACAAATGTGTTGCATACATACGTGACCTTGTACCAAATACTGATAAATCAGAAGTAAGTTAAATATCTGATGATACTTTATTTGTCTTTTGCAAGGATGGGGTGTGAGAATGAAATGATGTCAATATCAATTCTAGGCTTAGATAGTTTTTGGATAAATGAAATGAATTGAATCTTGTGTAGAAGGATCCCTTAACCCTGCTTGATTGTAAAGATTACTATTATGCTGTGTATTTTGTTCTATGCTCTGGAATTAATCTCGGCTGCCCTTATCTCTCAATATGATGGCAGCTATGCATTCTCGCTACTGGAGCACTTGGCGGGAGATTTGATCATGAGATGGGAAATATTAATGTGCTTTGTCGATTCTCCAACACTCGTATTACCCTTCTATCTGATGACTGCCTGATTCATCTTCTTCCAAAGAATCACTCACATAAGATCTTTATTCAAGCTTCTGTTGAGGGTCCACATTGTGGCCTCGTTCCCATCGGGATGCCATCAGGAAGTTCTACAACCACGGGACTCCAGTGGGACCTCAGTAAGTATTGCAATTTGTGCTCCTAATGAGTAAATAAATACACTAGTTATCACTTAAGTAGAATATCAACACATGACAGTATATACACGATGCTTTACCGAATCACAACATCTTTAATATCTTTCACAATCATCCAGATGTGATCTTATTTGGCAGTGAAGTCTGATGATTAACAATCTATTTTGACCATTTCAGATGACACGGAGATGAGATTTGGCGGTTTAGTAAGCACATCAAATATTGTAAAAGGAGATATAGTAACAGTACAGTCTGATTCAGATCTTCTTTGGACTATTTCTATCAAGAAGCTCTAGGTTTTACACGTGCATTCGACCCCAAATTTTCATATCATACATGTCTAGTAACTAGACGGGTCTTGTTCAGGCCAGGCTTTCTCCTGACCTTTGTTTATGTTTCATTTTCTTTTCATTTACCTTGTGAATTATGGGACGGTAGAAGGAAATCATTCATTAATTTGGGAAGTTCTATTCCTAGTAACTAATAAAAATCATGGAAGTTCAGGTGCAAAGAAGTTACATAAATTATATGGCTGCATTTTATGTTTTTGTTGCGCTTTTTGTAATAAGCAAAATAAGTTGACAGAAGAAAGCTGGGGAAAGAAAAAAAAAAAGTTGCGACTGGCTGTTTCTTATTTTAGAATGATACACAAAAAAGACTCATTTTAGAAGTGTTATTTGTTACAAAGGTTTCTTTTAATTACGAATTGAACAAATAGTTATGGCTTCATCTCTAAAAGCATGCAAAGCAAGTTACTTTAGTTGTTTGACGGGAAACATGGGTGACTGAATTCAGCTATTTGTTTGGATGTATTTATATGACTAGTTTCTGTAAAAATCACCATTTTTAGTTGTTACTCCCTTCAATCCTCTATTGTTGGTTTGCTTTCTTCACAGCATAATATGATAGATAGATTTTAGCGCAGCTCATAATATTATATTGTTACTCCTATCTTAGGACAATTTCTCAATCCACTCCACGACTCTCTTAGCTACCTGATGAAATTCTTAAAATGTTCTCAGCTTTCGTAAGTATATTCTCGGACACACTATTTATGTTTAAAATTTTGGGTGTTTTCGTAGATGTAGCTGCGGAAGTTTCTGCTATAATTTTAAACTACATGATCACTCTCCCCATTGTAACTTGCTTTCTCTTTTCCAACCTTCAATAACTAGAAAATTCTATATCATTTGTTCCATTTGTTACTCCAAAACTCAATCTTTTATGGTGCAACAAATTAAAGGGAGCAAGTGAAAAGTGAATTTCAGATAAAAATCTAACTTTGTCCGCTACAATGTTCACATTGATCATCAAACTTTTGTAAAAAAAAAAAGTTATGTTACTTCCGCAAGTACATAAGCGGAACGTGTTCATGAAGAACAGTTCCGCAGGTACATCTCCGGAACATTCATTGTTACTTCTGTTTTTATTGTCTGTTGCAATTTTTTGAGTTTTCTTAATTTTTCTTATTCTTTACAATAGATATGGTGCACCCGAATAACATCTCAAAAGAATTAGTTTCTTTAAACATTAGTGTTTCAAATGTATCGGGGGTTATTGTGAAGACAGAAGAAGTCAGCGGTAACTTTAATCACAAGCAAGACTTTGATGATCGTGAAAGCATGATCAAATGGATTCGTAGGAAGGCAACTGCACTTGGTTTTGGTGTGGTTATTGAAAGACCAGATAATGGATCGGAAAGAAGAAACTTTTTTGTAACCTTGTTGTGCGAAAGAAGCGGGATATATAAAGTTCCACTACAGAAGTTTAAAAGAGACTACACGGGTAATAGAAAATGCGAGTGTCCTTTAAAAATTTTGGTTACATGTTGGCTAGCAAGAAGTAGAAATTTAGTGTTGTTTGTGGTTCGCATAATAATGAAATGTGCTCATAGTTACAAGGTCGTCCTAGTGGTTGTCGCATCAAACCGGAAGAGAAGACATGCATCAATGACTTGACCTTGAATCTTGTCCAACCCAAAAATATCCTTGCCACTTTGAAACAAAAGGAACCCTGATGTAATTCAAATATTAGGCAAGTTTATAACATTTGGTACCGCAATAACAAGGCTATTAGGGAAGACAGATCAGAGATGCAACAACTACTAAAATTGTTGGATGATAACAAGTATGTGTCCCGGTACCAAACTTGCGTCAATGTAGTCATAGTAAGAGACATTTTTTGGACTCACCCGGAATTGATAAAGTTGTTCAACACTTTTTCGACGGTGCTCATTCTTGATTCCACCTACAAGACCAACAAGTATAGGTTTCCGTTATTTGAGATAATTGGTGTAACCTCCACCGAGAAGATATATTGCCTTGGTTTTGCTTTTTTGAAATGTGAAAAAGAGGATAACTTTGTTTGGGCTTTAGAGGTGTGTCGGTCACTTTTGAAGCCTCATGTTGACTTGCCGAAGGCTATTATTACGGACTATGATACCGCCGTGATGAACGTCGTGGCAAAGGTATCTCCTTTCAACACCTCATTCAACACCTCTTGCTCTGGTTCCAACACTTATTGCTCTGGTGAAGCCTACACCTATTCTACCAACAATTTTCTTTATCTAAGAGATGTCTGTCTTTATGCACAAACATATTGACGATATCATCAATGTTAAAGAAGATGGTAATTACGGTTATCGAGCCGTTTTGGCTCTACTTGATAAAGGAGATGAAGGTCATGAAGTTATCTATCATCAACTAATCCTAGTGTTGGAAACGCATAAAGAATCATACATGCGTTTGTATGTAAATAAGGAAAAATACGAAGAGGTTTACGATTCACTTGTTCCATGCTTAAGTGGTCTGGCCCCGCGTTCGAAATGGATAGGCTTCTCAGAGGGGGTCATCTTATTGCATGTACGTATGATATGGTATTGATTGACTTGACATGGTATGGTTTTTCGAAAACCTTTTTTCCACTCTGCATCGCACCACCGTCCAATCCAAATGATTGTATCATGTGTATCATATGGCTTGCGAAATCAAGTCATTTTGTACAAGATTTTTTGAAATAGGGATGCCCAATACCATATAAAACCCCGCAATGAGAGACTCATGCAACCGACAAAGCCGAGTCGTGGCCGAATAGTTTTGTTGAAAGGATGTTCGAATTCGAAAGATTGAACGAAATTGAAAAGACATCAAATGCGGAAAAGTCCAAAGGTCGAGCACCGATAGATTTAGCCGGAGACATTTGTTTTAACTCTTTTGTATAATCGAACAATTCAATGTAATTTTTTAAAGTGATATATAATAGTCAATTTTGGTTCACGTCTATTGTTTACGCGTCTTCCATACACTTATATATATATATATATATATATATATATATATATATATATATATATATATATATATATATATATATATATATATATATATTATAATACAAAATTATTCATTCACACAAAATACTAGAATGCCGCTGGAGTGCTGTCAAATTGTATCAGCAAAAACTCCGCAGGTATATCTGCGAAAACATCAAACGTTGAGATGTTCCGCGTATATACCTGTAGAGGGATCTCATTAAAGCTTATTCCGTAGCTACATCTCCGGAAATAGATAACAGAAAAATGTTTAGACCATATTCATCTAGATTTTCTATAAAATTGGTGTTTCACTTTTTATCTTTCTCACAAACACAAACACATACTCAAGCCCAAAAATGTCTCAATTGTATGATATTCAGATTCGTTGGTATGAAGTAAGTGTATTATACATCGACGATAGAACACGCGGGCGGACTTTTAAAGTCACTCGTGACTCCTCACTCGGTTGTATCATCAACGAAATCGAGTATCTCCTACCTTACAACAACCGAAGGAAGGTTAAGAAACTCTAATAATGTTCGTCTTCGGTTGACAACGAAGGAAACATCGTGTTCAACAAACTCTAACTCAAGAATTTAGACGATGTTAGGGCGATGTGGCGAACGTATTTTGGATTCGAAGAGAAATACCCACTCGATTTGGAGGCGACGATAGGAAGAACGGTCGATGAAATCTTGAAGATGTGACAATGTCCACCGGTTTATTGAAATGTATTATTTATTTTTATATCGAAATCATCAATGTATTTTCTATTTTATTTTATGAATGTTGAACTTATGATTGTTATGTTGAATGTATAAAGATTTTGTCTATGGGTTTCTTCTGCATCTATACATATGGAAACTTCCATAAATACATCTACATAACTAATTAAAAAAAAGTGAAAAGGGCGTGTCCGGAGGTACATCAGCGGAAACAAGAAAGATATTTTAGGAAGCACGCATGGTGCCTGAGAAATACATGGGGTGACATAAGAATTTATCTACCTTTATTTTCTCACAAACCAGGATATATTAACACGGTGCAATGAAAATGACTACTCTATCATCACTAACTAAATTTATCGAGTTATTTATTAGATCTTACGTCCGGAATCTACGACAAAACTTGAACAAGAAAAAGATTTTAAAAAAAAGATAAAAACGATATAATAAAAGTTATACAAAATAAATTCTAATATGTGTGTTTGAATTAAGTTTTAGGTTCAATTTGTCCCCATCAATTTAAACAAATTGGATGCAAATAGATGATTCGGCAAATCCCCCTTAAGATATTTTGAAAACTTTAACATGAATTGCACATCCACATTAAATATATCAATCAATGATATTTTATTGAATAAAGTTTACTCATTTATTCTTGTGCACTAGAAAAATAAAAGAGTGATTAAAATATAATTTTCTGCACTTGAAATAAGTAATTTTTGTATATTTTTATTAGTGTTTTTATTTATAGAAAAACTTGTACGAGAAGAATTAATGTTTTAATGGTTTTAACAATGGTCATTCATAATTAATCATCTATCAATAATAGTAAATTTTTTCACTAATTGTTGTGTTGGTTTGGTGTGCATCAAGTGCAATTTTGTGTTGGTTTGGTTGGCAACAAGTGCAATTTTGTGTAATATTTTTTATGTTCAAAATATTTTAAAAAAACATAAATGTTACCATCAGAATTTGAATTTGTGGAATATTGGAACAAATCATAGTACGAATAGCATGTCGTCGAAGTCTGCTCACATCTTATTGTTTAATTGGGCCTTGTGTTATGGATTCAATTGTTTAAGTTAGTTTGTACCATAAGTTAGCTTGTAATGAGTAATTGTTAAAAAGTCCATTAGGTTAGTATGTTAGTTTTATTATAAATAGCATACTAGTCTCTCATATTTTGTATAAGAGAAAATAGGAAGATAAAACCCTAATTCAAAAGTGAGAGAGGTTATTTGTTATTCTTGTATACTTGTAATCTTGTTTTAAGAGAAAGGAAAGTATAGCAGTTTATAACCAATCCTTGTTTTTATCTTTGGTAACACTAAACCCTAATCCTTGTGGGTTTCTTGAGAAACTTATTATACTTTGGTGAGGTGAGCGTGGAGAAGATGCCTTCAACAAAGTATGAGATTGAAAAGTTCACCGGAGTGAACGATTTCGGTCTGTGGCGCTTGTAGATGAAAGCCTTACTTATTCAGCAGGGTAGTTTGGAAGCGTTGAAGGGAGAGACGGTCATAAATATTGCATTGATGGCAGCTGAGAAGACGACCATGATTAAGCACACATCGCAATATTGTTGAGCCTTGGTGATAAGGTTCTTCGACAGGTATCAAAGGAGACGACGTAGTCAGGGTTATGGTTGAAACTTGAAGGTTTGTACATGATCAAATCGTTGGTGGATCAAATCGTTGGTGAATCAAATCTACCTGAAGCAAGTCTTGTATTCATTCAAGATGAGTGAAGACAAAGTGTAGGCTGAACATTTGGATATGTTCAACAAGTTGATTCTTGATCTTGAAAATATTGATGTGAAGATCGATGATGAAGATCAAACACCGTTGTTGTTATGTGTTTTGCCCATAACACATGCTCACTTCAAATAAACCCTCTTGTATGGAAGAGAGTCCCTGACCTTTGAAGATGTTCAATCTGCCTTGTACTCTAAGAACTTGAACGAACGGAAGGAGTATAAACCTTCAACGGTTGGTGAAGGTTTGGCCGTTAAGGCGAAATTCTTGCGAAAGGATGGTAAGTTTGACAAGAAAAAGGGCAAAAGTTAGCAGAAGTCTTATAGTGGTGAAGTATCTGGTATTCGATGCTATCATTGTAAGAAGCATGGTCACATTTGAAAGGTGTGTCCTAAACTCCTGAAAGATCATGGAGGTAATGATAATGGTAATGCTGCCATCGTTCAAGATGATTTCGAATCATCTGATGCTCTTGTGGTTTCAAGCGGCAACTCATGAAAATAGTGGATTATGGATTCAGGTTGCACTATGCACATGACTCCAAACAAATATTTGTTCTAGGAGCTATGTTATCAAGATGGTGGATTGGTGCTGCTAGGAAACAATAAAGCTTGCAAAATTGCAGCTATTGGATCTGTGAGATTCAAGCTCCATGATAGTCAATAAGACTATTGACTGAAGTTAGGTATGTACCTGACTTGAAGAGAAATTTGATTTCTCTTGGTGAATTCGACAAGAAGGGATATGCTTTTTAAGGAAAGAAAAGTATCCTAGGAGTCATGAAGGGGTCAAAGGAAGTCTTGAGAGGCGTGAAGAAACAAGGCTTGTATACCCTTGAGGTTGAAGTTGTAAGTGGTTCGACAAATGTTGCATCCATGAAACTGTTGCCGAAGACAAAATTATGGCACATGAGATTGGGCCATGTCAGCGAGAGAGGCCTGGTCAAATTGGGGAAACAGAACCTGCTAGGTGGTGACAAAGTCGAGAAGTTGGAGTTTTGTGGACCTTGTGTATTCGGTAAATTTTGTAAGGTGAAGTTTAACAAAGGTAAACAAAGAACACATGGATCCCTTGATTACATCCATGTTGATCTTTGGGGGCCTGCAAGGAATCCTTCACATTCAGGTGCAAGATATTTTCTATCCATAGTTGATGACTATTCCAAAAAGTTATGGGTATTCATTTCGAAGACAAAGGATAAAACTTTTGAGAATTTCAAGACTTGGAAGGTTCTAGTAGAAACTCAAACTGGCAGAAAGGTCAAGAGGTTGAGAACTGATAATGACCTTGAATTCTGCAATGAAGTTTTCGACAGTTATTGTGTCGAGTCTGGGATTGCAAGGCATAAGACTGTAGCTGGTACTCCTTAGCAAAATGGTCTAGCTGAGAGATTCAATCGAACAATCCTCGAAAGAGTTAGATGCATGTTGGTTAATACTGGATTGAAGAAGTTGTTTTGGGTTGAGGCTGTTTCGACAGCAACATATCTGATAAACAGATGTCCTTCGACTGCATTAGATATGAAGACACCTAAAGAAGTTTGGTCGGGACATCCACCAGATCTTGACAAACTGAGAGTATTTGGTTGTGTAGCCTATGCTAATATTAGGCAAGACAAGGTCGAACCTAGAGCTCTGAAATGCATGTTCATGGGATATCCTGAAGGACTCAAAGCTTATAGGCTATGGTGCCTAGAGCCAGGTCACAGGAGGTGTATTACCAGTCGAGATATGATTTTCAATGAAGCTGAGATGGCTTTCAAGAAAACTGACGATGTTGTTGAGCTGGAACACGGAGAAATTCTTGTTGAGCTGGAACACGGAGATCTAACACACATGTGGTCACAGTGTTTAACCACAATAAAAGATATTTCAATGTTGATGAGATAATGGATCACCACGAAGGGAGACCGAGGGGATCCTATCGGGTAGAACTTGATAACAATTGGTGCGACTGCGGAAAATTTCAAGTTTTTCGTATGTCTTGCTCCCATGTCATAGCGGCATGTTCAAAGGTTCGGCTGGACCCATCAAACTTATTGTCTGCTGTTTACCAAGTGAAAAATCTTTGTAATGTCTAAAACAAAAGCTTTCTGGTTGTTGCAAATGAGGACTACTGGCCTACATACAACGGGGAAATAGTCTGGCACAATGAAAATTTGCGAAGAAAGAAAAAGGGGCGTCCTAACAACACGCGTATTCGAACAGAAATGGATACGACGAACAAAATGGTGAGACTATGTAGTTCATGTCGTCAACCCGGGCACAATCGTAAGAAATGTCTCAATGTTGGACCAAGCCCAACAACATAATTTAAATCAATGTAACTGTATCTCTTTATAACAGAAGCATCGTTCATTTCATTCATCATTAAATTCTTACAACTTCGTTAAACTTAAACAACCCATCAACAAGACAATATCATCTGGGCTATTAAAAGAACATACATAAATAAAACAAGAACATACATAACATACAAAAAATAACAGGAACATACATAAATAAAACAACTAAAACCTTCAACATATCTAGGTTATTACAACCATCAAGACAACTTAATATGGACCTAATATCATCATAAGGACACCTGCATCATTGACCACCTTTCTCCACTTCATCACGCCTGACTCCACAACCCGCTTCTCAATTTTCCTGATCTTTTCTTTATGCGCGATTTCTCCTTCTAACCAGCGATTCAATTCCCTATGCAAATGTTCCAAAGTCTACATGTTCCAAAGCAGCGTCTTCAAAGGAGGCTTTATTGGTGAGAAAAATATCAGAGTATTTTTCTTCAAAATATCAAATTTTAGAAGCAGATCTTCTAATGTTGATGATGATGATGGACGAGGAGCAGACATGTTGTGACGAGAAAAAGAAAGAAATAACAAATGAGAATGAGAGGGAGGGATTGAAAGGAATGAATGAAAGGAAGGAATTGGAAGGAATGAATGAGATATTGGTTTACACGAGCACTTATATATTTATAGAGAAATAAAATAAATAAATAAACCTATTAGCCATGCGAATTGGCGACAACATGATATTATTTTCAACTTATTCGCCATCTCAATTGGCGACTGAATGTAACATAAATTAAAAAAAAAAATCCTCAACACACATTCACCATCTCATTTTGCGAAAATGTGGAAAAAATGAATTTGTTACCATTCGCCAATTCATTGGACAAACATATACATAAACTACGTCAGGTTGATAATTTATCTGAGTACTATGTTATTTTAGAAATTAATTTATTAAACTATGTTATTTTTATTAAAAAAAATATTTTCTCTTCTATACACTATTAACTACGTTTGGTAAGTAATTTATCTAAAATTGCAAAAGTGATATGTAATTTAGATATAATATTATTTTAATTTATTATCATTCAAATATTTAATAAATTTGATATTTAAATTATTTTCTGATATTATCTTAAAACTTTATGAAAAATAATACTAATATACTATATGAGAAAAATAAATCATATTATTACAAACTCTTGAAAACCAGACAGTTTATTTGTGTGTTATACGAATAGAATATGCTGTCTTTCGCCAACCTTTGACTGCTTTTGTTATCTCTTCATTCATCAACAACGCAATATTATAAACAAACAAACAACAAAACGCGCTTCTGCATTAATCGCGTTTGTCACCAACTCTAATTATATCACCTTTCTGGATTTTTCATTCATTCATTCCCCTTTCACCAAAAACCACATTGGTGACAACAAAAAATGTTACACAAGCTTTTGGGAGCTCAAAGGGCTAGAAAATTTTACAGATTTCTCAGACATTGTAAGGTTACAATCCTCTGTCTTGTCCTCACCATTGTTGTCCTACGTGGCACAATCGGTGCCGGTAAATTCGGTACGCCGGAGCAAGATTTTGTTGGCATTCGCAACCGTTTCACCTCTCGTAAGCTACCTGAATCTCATCGCAGTCTCGCTGAGATTCATTCGTCTTCGTCATCTTCTTCTTCCTCTCGTTCAGACATTTCTACAAACAATTACAATGCATTCGATATCAGCACAATATTGGTCGATGAAGAGGAACAGGAAGAAGACAAAAAAAGCAGCTCCGATAAGGGTTATCGTTTAGGACCGAAGATTTCGAATTGGGATAAGCAGAGATCAAAATGGCTTAATGAAAACCCTGATTTTCCGAATTTCATTCGACCTGGAAAGCCTCGGGTGCTTTTGGTAACTGGGTCGTCGCCAAAACCGTGTGAGAATCCGGTGGGTGATCATTACTTGTTGAAGTCTATTAAGAACAAGATTGATTATTGTCGTTTACATGGTATTGAAGTGTTTTACAATATGGCTCTTTTGGATGCTGAAATGGCGGGTTTTTGGGCGAAGCTTCCTTTGATTCGGAAGCTTCTTTTGTCACACCCTGAAGTGGAGTTTTTGTGGTGGATGGATAGTGATGCCATGTTTACGGATATGGCATTTGAAGTTCCGTGGGAGAGGTATAAAGACTCTAATTTGGTGATGCATGGTTGGGATGAGATGGTGTATGATAAGAAGAATTGGATTGGGTTGAATACTGGGAGTTTTTTGTTGAGAAACTGTCAATGGTCATTGGATATTCTTGATGTTTGGGCACCAATGGGACCAAAAGGGAAAGTTAGGGAAGAAGCTGGGAAAATACTTACGCGCGAACTCAAAGATCGGCCGGTTTTTGAAGCGGATGATCAATCTGCTATGGTTTATTTGTTGGCTAAGGAGAAGGAAATATGGGGTGATAAGGTTTATCTTGAGAATGGATATTACTTGCATGGATATTGGGGGATTTTGGTTGATAGATATGAGGAAATGATTGAGAATTATCATCCTGGTTTTGGTGATCATAGATGGCCATTGGTGACTCATTTTGTGGGATGTAAGCCTTGTGGGAAGTTTGGTGATTATCCTGTTGAGAGATGTTTGAAGCAGATGGATAGAGCTTTCAACTTTGGTGATAATCAGATATTGCAGATTTATGGATTCACACATAAGTCATTGGTTAGTAGGAGAGTTAGGAGAATAAGGAATGAGACTAGTAATCCTCTTGAGGTTAAAGACGAACTTGGTTTGCTTCATCCTACGTTTAAAGCTGTTAAGGTATCTTCTTCTAGCTGAGATGTTTAGATGGATTGAAATGTGTTGCATATTTAGCTGCAGAAAATAGAAATTTAGTCTCCTTATAATTAATTTTTAGGTAGAAAGTACATTGTGAAAACAGGAAAGTGGGATATGCAGTTTTTGGTCTGATATTCTTCTGTAACCTCTCACTCTTGTTAAAGTATCTGAACTTACAATGTTTTGTAGAATTGTATTTGACACACATTTTCATGTAGTAATGGAAATGTGTTATGGCGAATTTGCATATAAAGTACATGTTTGTGTATGATTCATTGTGGTTACTACTATCATGGTTTTAAATTATGGTGTTGCGTGATACATGCCGGTGTGATATATGCTGATGCAGTAATCTCATTGGACCGCGTGGATATATGCTGATGCAGTAATCTCCCTTTCACATTAGAAACCGGTGTGATATATGTTACCCCAATTTTACTGATGCAGGAATCAGTGTGATACACATCCTTTGACATTAGAAACCACGTCAAACAACTGAAATTTGTCTATATATTTTATTCAAAACTCAAAATTTAGAATCTAAAAACTAATATATATTTTTGAAAAATCTGGACTGATGTCTTGGTTTCCGATCATACTTATGAAGTAGAATAGTTTCGGACTTGACTATCAGCTGGCTATACCTTAATTTTACAATTTTGAAATTTTCTTGTAAAAGGTGGAGTTAAGTAAGAAAGTTGGCTTGACCTTAATTTTAGTATTCCAAGCATTTTGAAGTTTTCTTGTAAAAGGTGGAGTTAAGTATGAAAGTTGGCTAAACCTTAATTTTGCAATATACTGTATTCCAAGCGTATCTTGCCAAATTAGGTAGGAATTAGTATCTCATCAAGAACAGTGTGTGCTTAGAGCTTCGGCCTCTTTAATAAAAAAGATTGTATGGAATTTTCCTCAAAACTATATGGGTCTATCTTTCAGAAAAGCTTACATGCTGAGCATTGTCTATGGTGCTGCTTCAGAAAATATATTATTATTTCACATGCCTATTCCTTTTCATTGTTGATTGAAGAGAGAGCTATGCTTCTGTTTCTATTTCTGATATGACATCATATAACAACAATGCAATCTATTAATATTTGAACTATCTGATATGACATCATATAACAACAATGCAATCTATTAATATTTGAACTAAAAACAGTACAAAATAGTGGGAATTATTTACACCTGGTGTTGTTTCTAAGATAACCTTGTTTATGATTCCTTCCATTACAAAGGTTTCAGATATAAATAAGTTTCAAATTTACAATGAAAAGAAAAGAAACAACAGCCAAACAAGGTTTTATCAAATCACCAGCAACAGGATTAACTTTCTCAAACACAAACATACACCCAATCAAGCAGCCAAAAATTCCCAAACAAAGCATCAAACCAAAACACGTAGCCCCAACTCCAAAAACCACAGGCTCCCACAACACAGCGAACAGAAGCTGAACCAGGTAAAGCAAAAAAGCAGTGGGGTCTCTATGAAAGCCACCTTCAGCCCACACCAACCAAGCAGAAAGACCCATCACGAAGCTGGAAGCAGGTAACATGAGATGCAGGAGCCATGATGGTGGAAACCAAAAAGGCTTTCTTAAGGTTATGGATTCGTTGTTGTGGTTGGAGAAGGTGAAGGAAGAGGCTATGTAGATGGATAAAAGGGTTATCGAGAGAGGGAATGAAACCGCTATTATGAGTGATCTAAGACCACGTCTGGCCATTGCCATTCGTCTGTCTCTTTTAACTGTTCCATTTTTGTCGTCATCGTTTGTTGTGGATGTGTTGGTGGTGGTGGTTTGGTCGGGTGTGATGAATCGTTGTTTGAGGTCTGTGGTAGAAGAAGCCATGGGAGAAGATATGAGATGAGAAGAGGAGAGGAAGAAGTTGAGTGTTGGAGAGGAAGTGAAGGAGTGTTTTCGTTTTAAAGGAGAGAGCGTAGAAATCTCGCGTAGTAGGGACAAGTGGAGGAGAGAGAAAGTGTTTTAGCGTAAAACATTACGCGTGTTTGATGGGAATGAGGATTAAGTTGTTTGTGTCTGGTGTGGGACCTGCTACTCGCTACACGTGGCTATTTATTTTCTTCCAAACCATTAGCACTTGGTTTTTTTTGCCGACACACGATAACGTAAAACATACTAGTAAGAAACAGAGCAAAACAAAATATAGTAATTCTCGAAACTTTTGCTTGACTCAGATATTGTTGCTGTTTTATTTATTATTTTGTATTGGATACGAAATACTAGTAATATATGGGCTTATCTTAAATTTGATATATTCAAGACGATCCAAGAGATTAGGGATGGCAGGCAGACCCAAACCCACGGGCTCCACCCGCACCCGAACCCGAGTCAACGGGTGAAAATCCGATTTGACTGGGTTTGGGTTCGGGTTCGGGTGCCACCCGATATTTCGGGTGCGGGTTTGGGTAGTGTGAAACCCACACCCGAAACCCGAAACTACACCCGTTTAGACTTTAATTTTAATTTTAATTGTATACTTTAATTTTAATTTTAATTGTATACTTTAGTTTAATTTTAATTGTAGATTGTAGAATTTAATTTTAATTATAATGTTAAGATATTGAAGACCTTAATTTTAATTATAATTAGGGGTGAGCAAAATATCTTGTTGTATGCAAAATTTTAATTGAAATCTTATTTTGTAAGCAACAATATTATAGTAGTAAATAGAACTTATAATCCTTCTTATAATTAACTAAGTAATATATATATATATATATATATATATATATATATATATATATATATATATATATATATATATATATATATATATATATATATAATTGAAAACTAATTAAATTTTTTGAAAAAAAAAATTAATTTTGTGTTTTTGTAACGGGTTTGGGTTTGGGTGGAAAAACCCGAACCCAACGGGTGTGGGTACGGGTGTTATTTTGCCACCCGAATAACCTTTGGGTTTGGGTTCGGGTTCGGGTGTTGATTTCGGGTGCGGGTTTGGGTAGTGTGAAACCCGCACCCGACCCGACCCGTTGCCATCCCTACAAGAGATATAGAGAACTAGAGCAATTTTTATAGAGATAGTATCTTTATTTTAAAATAATCAAAAGAACCTAATTGCGAAAATATGAGACTCTTTATCAATCCAACTAAATATTTGTAACAAACAGATTCTTTATCAATTCAACTAAATATTTGTAACAAACTTGACATATTATATTAGAATATGTAATTTATCGTTTTTGTAGAAAAGACTATTCGATATAAGTGTATTCAATATAAGTCGAAGTAGTGAGTCTAGTAGAAATTCATTGTATTTAATAGGTCGAATATTACATTTAGTTGTTAAATTGTGTTAGTAGTATGTTTCAGGTTGCCTATATAACATTGTAAATTGAAGTAAGTAATTTTTCATTTTAATAAATTACCTTTTCATAATATATTTTCTCTCTTTTCTCTTTTTCTTCGTTCTTTTTGAATACTTTAATTGTTCCAACAAATTTGTATCAAAGTTTGGTTACGATTCAAGGAGAATTTGTGATGGTAAACGAAAATATAGCATCAACGTAATTTTCAATAAATTTATCAGTTTTTAAAGGGGAGAACTACTATTGGTGGGTTGTGCATATGGAGGTCATCTTCAGGTCACAAGATGTGTCGTAAATCGTGAGTGATGGAATGCCTACATTGGAAGCGAATGCAAATGATGTTTAGAAGGATACACATATGGAACAAAGAAAGAAAGATGGAGAATTTTTATTTCTTATTCATCAGTGTGTGGATACTAACTTATTCGAGAAGATCATTAAAGAAGAAACGTTCAAATGAGCATGATACAAGTTAAAGAACTTGTACGGCAGAGATGAAAGACTACAAATGGTGAAGTTTTAGACGCCGAGAAAGCAGTTTGAGATAACACAACTAAAAGAAGATAAAATCAATTGTTGATTTCTTCTCAAGAATGGTGTTACTAGCGAATCAGATGAAGGTGTGTGGTGAATCATCAATGATATATAGAAGATTGAAAAAATATTGAGATCTCTGACTGTAAACTTTGATTACATTGTAGTGTCTATTGAAGAGTTCAAGAACCTAACTGAGATGAAGTTAGAAGAACTTCAAGCTTCATTAGAGGCTCATGATGTGAGGTTGAAGTAGAGGAACTCAGAAAGGGAGAAGGTGGTGGAACAGGAATTGCAAGCAAGATTCATAAAGAAGTTTGGAAAGAAAAGACGAAACAGAGAAAGAAACTTGCAAATGATGAGAAGTCAAGCAAGAATCTAAAGAATCACTCTAGTTCAACCAAGAAATTCATGGGCAACAAGTATTCATGTAAGAAAGTTGATATGAAGGAGGTGTAGTGCTACAACTGTCAAGGATTTAGTCATTATGCTTGAGATTGTCAAAGAAAGAAAAAGTCATAAGCAAAAGATAATGATGAAGTGCAATATGCACATGCTGAATGAAGTGATTACTAATCGTATTTATGATCAGAATCTGCAATGGGCCCCGATCGTTGACGTAGATGATGATGGTAATGCTCGATCTTTGATGATAGATGGAGGGCGTACTTGCAAGGTACTCGAATGCCAAAGTAAGAATGGGCAGAAGAGTATACAACTACGAGGAAAAGTGTTAAGGGAGTGAATATTTGATATCTGGCCCTCTCAAATGATATGGCTTATATAGAGCCCTCAATGCTTGGCTATTGGTCCCTATTTTTAGTCTGGATCGTGCATCTCCCGAAAATAGGTAACTATCAGAACTAGCCGTTGGAATGTGTTTGCGTGGTTGGATGGGTGCGTCGAGTAGAGGCCAATCCGAGCAGGAGCAACTCCATGGCCGGATCTGGGCGACTTCCCCGGATGACTTGCAGAGGTCTAGAAGGAGCAAAAGAAACCGACCACAGGTGATCGTGGTCGACGAATCCTCATCGACTAAGGGGCATAAAGCCAGTGGGTCCTTTTGACATTTGGCTACTGGGTCGTCCTGGAAGCAATAGTGGGTTGGGCCACGCCTAAAGATTGGGTCAGTCCGGAATAATTACCATTATATGCTACTCATGGCAAATACTTTGTGAAATGATGAACAAACCAATATGTGCTATTGTACGTGACGTTTCGGGGTCATGATTTAGGCTCTTTGGGATCACAAACGTCGCTTACATGAACTTTTAATTTATCCCAAAAGAAAGGAAGGTGAAAAAATCTAAATAAACCCATATAGGTATGCAATGTAAACATTACATAACAAGATTTGAAATTCGAGGGTTGGTTATACTAAGGAAATATACTAGCACTCTAAGTATCTATAGTATCCTATAGGAACCTCTTGTAATATTTGTATTATTGTTAATATGATACTTTTTATTTGATTTGGGTTAGGTTGATTTCTATTTGAGTGAGTGAAAGTGGGACAATGTTATTGTTGTTTTTAATAGGTGTATGAAATGTTGGGAACCTAAGGGTTATATTTATAAGTATGTTCGCTAAGATCTCGCAATCTTATGCCTACATATTCTAAAAAATGAAGTTGAGAAATTGGGGCATTTGTAGTCCCCCATACTAACGAGACGAAATGGGTTTGAGGGAAGAAACAAATTTTCATCTTAAGAGGGAGATATCTCACCTATTTTACCTCAATTTTTTTAGAATAATCACATTGTTACTATATATTTTTTACGTTAATTTAAATTGCTGACATTGATTCTTACAAACATTGTTTTTTTTAATTCCTAGGTACATGATCCCTAGAAGTTTTTGAACCATGAGCAAAAGATTTTAGCATTGCATCAGCCAAAAGAAGATTGCTTTTAGGATGTTCTGACAACTTTTGGTTTGAGTGGCCTATGCTTGACTGGTTAGAGTATGGTCAACCATGTAATGCTTAATGAATTCGTGGAGCGATGACGCTCTGAGACCTCTTCCTTTCATCTTCTAGATGGTGAGATGTCGATTACACCAGACGATATCTCGACTTTGTTGTATCTTCCAATCAGGGGGACCTTCCTCTGTCACGATATGATGACCAAAGACGAGCAGTCGATATGATGGTGGAACATCTGAGGGATGATCCATAGAAGCGATCAAAGAGGTGGATAGGAGCATGGGTGCTCATGTTAGGTTTTCATTCTTGATGGAGAGATATGATGAGGCGACCATTGCTGCATATCAGGCTAATGATGATGATGATGATGATGATGATGTGACCATACACATGACTCATGCTTTGAGGGCCTATTTTCTATTTTTAGTTGGCACTGTGATTTTTGTGGGCAGGAGTTCCATCTACCCCGACATTGCATAACTCTGGTACTTCTAGGATCTCACACGGATTCATGAGTACAACGGTGGGGCAATTTTCCTGACATATCAGTATTCAAAGATGAAAGATGGATGTATGTGGACAACAAAGCAGGTCCCGAGAAACACGACACTACTGGTGGTAATAATTTTTTATCCTTGAATGTTTTTTATTTTCATTTCAGGCTTAGATCTTCCAGCACTTCCCGTGCATCACTGGCTGGGCGAGTGTGAATGAATAATTAGAGGAGATACCACGAGCTTATACTTTTATCCTGGTGAGAGGGAACCAAATGGTCGATCCTTTTAGAGTCTATCTTGACCGCTTGGTTATCGAGGACATCCATTTCAAGTATTATGTGGATCACCATCAGACGCAACCTTTTGACAACACATCGTGATACTCTGGATGGATGGCTTCTGGATTCCGTATCACTGGTCCTCATTTGCCCGAGCGCTTCATGCGACAGTTCGGGTACACCCAGACCATCCCCATACACTTTATTGTCTATGTTACTCCTGCCTTGACTCATATATAGATTAACGAGATGTTTGTTGATTATGAGAGTCACCTAGTACCCGAGGAGGCTCGGGTCACCATAACACCAAATGATTGGAGCTACGTCGATGATTACATTAGGTAGTTCTTCAGGGTCTCACATCTGTACATGGTTCCGACTACTCCAGGAGATTCACTCAGACCAGCTCATCAGGAGATTCAAGAGGAGAATCATGCTCAGTTGGATCACATTGAGGATGACTTGCCTCGTTATCGTCGCATAACGGGGATGGCACGAGCAGACATTGATGAGAGTATCTTCCCTGATGGATCTATTGTTAGGCGAGTACTGTGTGACATTATTGCGAAGGCACATGAGAGACATTGTGCAAGAATGGGGGATCGATGGCGGAGGATGCAGACCAGACGGTCGAGGCAGAGGAGGCGTAAGATAGGTTATCAAGCACACCCAATAGTTCTTTGTATTTGTTTTGTTTCAGTACTCTAGTTTGTACGTTTTTCCTGACATTGTTATTATATTTTAGATTTTGTGACATATGACATCCTATTTATATATTGTGACATATGCGAACAACTACATAATTGGTTTTTTTTTAAACTTGTTCTGATACACTTTGGAGATGTATCTTCGGTAATTTTCCGTAGATACATCTCCAGAAATATTCAAATGTAAATGAACTATGAGAGATATGTTGTGACCATTTAAGATTTAACTTAAATATTATTAACGTTTCGTCATCTATGGAACGCATGCAAAAATACATCTCCAGAATATGAAAACATACGGAAAACCACACTGGGAAAGAAACTTATGGTGCCTTAAGAAACTCACTTAATGTTTCGAGGATTCTACCTGGCACCCCCACTCATTCCTGACACCCCCCCCAAATGTACATAATGGCAAAAATGCACCTAAATTTTTTACAAACAATTTCCAAAACAAATTCTCGGGAGGCATAAAAAAATTTCCGGTATGAAACCAAATTCCCGGTAGTTCATTTGAAATTACCTGTATACCGGTAATTTCAAATTCCTGGTAAATTGCCATGAAACCGGATATTTGAAAAATACAGTTTGATACCGGGAATTTCAAGTAGGCATAATTTTAGGGTTTTTTTAGTTTTTATTTATTTAAAAGTTGTGATTTTGCCGATAGTTTTGTATGGTTGTGATTGCACCGATAGTTTGTGTGGTCCAGAATTATTGCACACCTGTATAAATAGGGGTTAGGTCTTGTGGTTAAACATATATGAAAAAATGGTTATTCTAGCATTTTTAATTAAGGCTGAAGTTTACTTCAAGAAAGGTTCTCAACCTGTCGAATTCATGCTCCTGGGTGACACGACATTCTTTGCCTGCCTGACTTCAAAGTTGAAGGAATTATTGCCTGATGGTGAGAATAGAAAGATGTTAAAGATCGAGTTTTGGGAGGATTGAGGGATGGTAGTGTAAAATATAATCTAATTGAGCTAATGAACAGTGAAGACGTCAGGAAAATATGGAGATTATTTCGTCGTAGGCTAACAAGAGGTCCGCTAGCATTATATGTGCAGCTGGCAAGATCAGTTGATGAAATAATGGCGATGTTGAAACGCCTTGAAGCATCTGGTAGTTTTTAGGTTTCTAATATTGTTTAATCATGTTGTAATGGTTTTTATCTGTTTAAGTTATTTTAATCAAGATCATTGCAGTGTAAGGGAATAAATGAAGACATAATATTAATAATATATTGTTAAAGCCATAATATACATATAATACAATAATATACAAATCATCTAGAAATAAAAATAATACTAAATTGGCCCTCACGGGCTAAGTGTGCAATCCTAGCTAATCCAGCAACAATACTACCATCAGGGTCTACCAAGTGTGTGAGATCATCAACCAACACTACTATCATCATAAATCATTGTGTGTCCTCATGGTGATGTGCTGGAACAGGATGAGGAAGAGGAGGAGGGGGAGGTGTGTCACCAACTGGGTCCTAACCACTAGAAGGTACATCCTCTGAAGGTGCTTCCTCAGCCTCCAGTGGAGTGATGCGTGGATGGGATACACTGAGATACCACTCCAATTAGCCATCCTCACACTGCGATGGATATTGCACATGTGTAGATCTAGCAACAATGGTGCGAGCAGAACTAATGAAGTGCATCATAAACCACCTATGAATACCCTTAAAGGGTCTATCCAGAACTGCTGGTGGTATGGTCTGAATGTACCCAAACTGACACGAACATCTCTCTGGAAGGTGCCTGACAATCAATGTCTCCCAGCGCATATAACCGAAGTATAATGTTGACTCCTCAAATGCATGTACAACTCTATGCTCATAATAGGGGGTCCATATGACATCCTCTACGATCAATGCATCTGTAACACAGTGGGAGAACTGACTTGGTGTTTTTGTTTGACAAAAACATGTGCGGATAGCAAGAGTCGCCACCGACTTTTATTTTATCCAATAGGAAAGGGTATAAAAGAACCTGAAAGACCTTTTAAAAATTTGAGTTCGGGGGGTAAGTTATACAAAGGGAAGGTGTTAGCACCCTTTGTATCCATGGTTATCCATGGGCTCTTAGTTACTTAGCTCACTTTAACTTGTTTGAAAAAAATGTGTAGTGTATGTTTAGAAAATATTTTCAGAAGTTCTTTGTAATGATCCTCGTATGGATGTATACAAAGTCTTAAGTTTGAAAATATTTTGAAAGTGGGGTGTGAATAAGAGTTTTTTGAAAGAGTGAGCAAGTAATTAAGTGCTACCTACCCTAGACCGGTCTTTCATGTTTTTATTTCCTTTCAAGGGTAAGACTGTCCTTACTATTAAGGAGTATGCAATCATTATCTTAGATTTATTAAGGGACAGACGTATGGTCATTGTATGGTCAATGAAGGCAACTTGTATGGGTGTCTTTAGCAATTCGTAGGGACTATCACCATTTATTCGTAGGGACAAGATCATTATTCTGTAGGCAACCTCGAAGGGACTTATGATCTTTTGAGTCTGTAGGGACTTAATGATTTATCTGTGAAGGGACTTTGCTTAAGACACCCCACGTTCGAGGGACTTTACTGTATTAAAGGCAATCAAGAGGGGAAACCCTAGAAGGTGCATATGGCGATCATAGAACGATCGACTTACGTGTGTGAATATCAGTTTCAATTATTTTATCTTGTAATTAGTGATCTAAGTCCAATTATTTTTTCATTTAATCTTCGCAATCCCTAAATTACTAAACACGCATTTAAATTTTTACGAAAAATAAAAAGCGGAAAATAAAATCCTACGCTATTACATGGCTTTGGGAGAGATACATAAATAAAAACCTGACAGAAAACGTAAAGTGCGGAAAATAAAACCTAAAACTATTACAAGGCTTTAGCAGTTACATTATTTTTAGAAATCATAAAATAATCGAAACGAAAAGATCGGAAGAATATTGAGCCTTTGAGATGAGAGGAGGATATATTTTTGTATCATGTTATTAGAAGAATAAAAAAAATAAACCGAGTCAGATAAAATCACTACAGATTTTAAAATAATGGAAAATAAGAAAAACAATTAAAATAAAATCTAAAAAATATTAAAACGATGCTAAAAATCTAATAAAATCAAATAAAGAGCGCACAATTTTTTTCCAGATTTTTTGAAAATATGGAAATAGAAAATAAATCAAATAAAATAGAAAAAAGAGGAATTTGCGATTTTGAGGGTCAAAAAGAGTATTATTCTTCGATTTTTTTCCTGAATTTTTGGAAAAAATTCGGAGTAAATCGAAACAGTAGCACTTACCTGACTTACCTGTCAGACTGAAATTCTTATCACTACTGCAACCTTCAAAGTATCGGCGGAAACAGATTACAGCAGATTAACCAACAATTTAGTTCTCCATGTTGCCCTAACAATGGTGTTGTTCGAAACCTGCATCATAATTAAAAAACAAATGATCAAAAAGCATCAATACATGATTATAAACAATATTATGAAAATAAAATGTATTAAAATGTTATGAAACAAAATATTTGAGATCAAGAAAAAGTAAAAGGCGACATGTGTTCATAGGCTGCCCTCCTGGAAGTTTATTGATGATAATTGGATGAAGAAAGAGACTGGAAACTTGCTATGAATTATTTTTTGAATTTTTTTTAAAGGTTTTTTGGCGTAAGAATTTTTGTTCCCGTGACTTGTGTGTATGATGAGTATATATAGAAGTGTAATTTAGGTCAAAAAATTTGGGCTTGGGTGAAGGATGTTTGGATTACTTGAGGATGAAGAAAAGTAACTTCTATTTTGGTCCAAAAATTAGATAAAATTATACTCTTTTGGTCTTGCACGAATTTGGACACTTTCAATCATCATAAACATCAAAATATTTGATCCCAAAATAGACCTAAGATCAAATATTTGATTTTTCAATATTTATTTTAATTAAAATTGAATTTAAATGAATTAAATCCAATATTATATAAAATAAATATAAAAAATCAGATATTATGATTTATGGGTCGTGCATGATCTTATATTAACGGTGCAAACAACATCTTACAGGGTAGTCTCACCTCTATTCATCAAATACACATCATACATCATACAATTAATCAATATCTCAAATAGTTCATCAACACATATCATACATCATTAATTCAATCAATGCAAAGTGACTCAATGACACAATGCAAATGCGGTACCGACTCACAATAACGGTTCATCAAATAGAACCTCGAATGCATCGTTAACGTCTCCAACAAGACACGATCATCCATGCAACCACGATTCTCAACGAATCCCGAATAATCACATCCACGACATGATTATTCCATCAAACGTATGCGCATGCAGACACAACAACGCATACCATATCATAACATACATGAACACATCATGCTTTACGATCCTCATGATCCTCATCAAAACATATATGTCATTTCATTATATAAATAGCACTAAACACATAGTACACATCAACATAATTACACATGAATACAATCATGTCAACACGATCCTCATGATCTAACACATATCCCATCACGTGGGTCACATAGATAGTCCAACAATATCTATACACATTGTCAACACCATTAATATGGTTCACCATTAAGAGTCATGCAAAACAACATAAGCACGTATATTCATACACGCTAATTACCAAATGTCATATCTTATGAATTCCTCATTAATTCCACTCTCATTTATTCCCTATACATATATTCTAATACCACACGATCCTTCCGATCCTCACCGCTACCAACACTTACATCATGGGGTCTAAGCAAGACATATAATCAACTATGTTACCAATCATCACGATCCTCTTCATCTATCATCATTCCTTCATATCATTGTGCAAGACTTGTAGTAACATTTCCATCATCAACACCTTCTAATCGACATATTAATAAAGTAATACTATCCACAATAATCATATAACATGCACACTCTTATTATCGGTCGTCGGGTCCTATAGTTAAACATGGATGTCATCATCAAGGCCCTAGACTAATGGTACAAGTATCGAACAAGAACTCGGGATTAAACCACTTAAAATATAGAAAAATTCCTCAAAACAGAGGCCTGACACGGCCCCCCGTGTCCCATGACACGGCCCGTGTCAGGTGGCCTGGGACACGGCCCCCCAAATCATCAAAAACACATTTTCCAGGAGGCTGACACGGCCGCCCGTGTTGTACAACACTGCCCGTGTCAGGCCTCCTGAAGCCAACTTTCCAAATTTCCACTTTTTAGCATAATGCCCGTAGCCTGACACTGCCCGTGTTAGGGCACCTGTACCCCCAAAATTCAGCTTTTTCTAAAACTCACTTTTCTCTCCCAATTTCATACCAGTTCGAATTCTATCACTTATATCTCACTTTTATCACCCAAAACACTCCAAATATTGTCCTTATACTTATTTTATGAATCTAATCCCTCATTATCTTCTCAACCTAACATCACAAATTAAATTAGGAAAATCATAGGTTTCTCCTCCTCTTCTCAATTTACATCATTCATAACCACATTTGTGACCAAGTTCTCATAATACACACATCATGGAATTCAATTATCAAACTTCAAGAATATACAATCAATAATCATAATATTCATACTCATATCATGAACTCATCAACAACAATCAAATTCATATAATCCCTAAGAGAGTAAGGACCTCTCAATTACCCTTTCATGTTAGATCACCAATAAAGAACTCTTTCTCCCCCCTTACCTCGAATTTGACAAAATCCTTGCAAAACCTTGATCTTGAAGCTTTACGATTCTTGATTTCCCTTCTCCTTTCCCTTTTTCTCCAGAGCCCTCTTTCCTTCGTCAAAATACGATAATGAGAAAATGTATCGTGTTCTCCCCTTTTCATAACAGAGTCAAATTACAACCTTGCCCCTCAAACCTCCAACTTATATTTTATTTTATTTATTAAATAACAATATTATAATAATAATACCACCTCATTATATTATCATTATTTAAATAAAATACCTCATCCACTTATTATTCAAAATACACCATCATACTCTTGATATTTATTTTATAAAAATACTTTATAAAATTGGGGCGTTACAAAACATCCCTAACAACATCCTCCACCAGAACATCTCTCTCAATAACATCCACCGTCTGAGGCTGAATATCAGGGACGTCCTTTGGTGTGACCTGCTGTGAAAAATACCTCCACGTCTCCTAACGGTGCAAGGTGCCTGGAAATGCCCCCGTTGCTCGACCATTCTCTTCCGGTGTGAACTGATTGGGACCACCTGTCCAACTCGTACATAGGCAGACTCAACATCAAGAATGGTTGTACCCCTTCCCTTACCAGCTGCAGCCAAGTTACGCGTCCTCCCACCGGGGTACCATCAGCACCTGTAGCCCTCACTACAAAAAAAAAACAAATATTAAACAAAAAATTAACCAAAAAGAAATAAATTACCGGGAATTTAAAATTCCCAAAAAAATAACACTACTGGTAATTTCAAATTACCGGTAGAAAAAACATAAAAATTGAATTATCAGAAATTTCAAATCTCCGGGAAATAATTACCGGTAATTTTGGAATTTTCGGTAAATATTACCGGATTTTTTGAAATTTCTGTTAATTCTTACCGGTAATTTAGAAAAAACGGGTACAACTTACTTGTAAAATTTCAAATGATCCATGTACGGATATATATAAAGCCTTTGTTTTGAAAATTGCTTGAAAAATGTGAAGTGTTTTGAAATGTTTTGAAGAGTGAGCAAGTACATAAGAGGAACCTACCCTAAGTTAAGTCTTTTCTGTTCTTAAATATCCTTTAAGTGGTAAGACTATCCCTATTATTAAGGAATAGGTAGTCATTACCCTGGATGTATGAGGGACCAATGAAGGGACAACTGTGATTAGGCAACCGTAAGGTGTATTTAGCAATTTCGAAGGGACTTATCATCTGTATTCGAAAGGGACAAGATCATTTACGAAAGGCAACCATGGAGGGACTTGATCTTTTTATCTTTTAAGGGACTAGATGATATAAATGAAGGGACTTTGCTTTACACCTTACTTGACCTTTTATTTAGGCAACATGAGAGGTAACCCTTAAGAAGTGAGATGGCGATCAAAGATCGACTTACGTGTGTGTGTGTACAAATTCATATATTTATCTTGAGATTAATGATCTAGATTCAATTTTAAATACAAACGTGTTTTACACTCCCTATTTTACTAACCATGGCAATTTAAAATAAATAATAAAAATAATACTACAACTATTACATAAATTGCACAATTACATAATAATAATAATAATAATAATAATAAAATAAATAATCACATAATAAATAAATAAAGGGGTTAGTAATAATAAACAAAATAAATATAAGAAAAAGAAATTAGCATAATAATATAATAATGAATTAAAAGTTCAATTTTAAATAAATAATTATTTTTTTAAGATTTTTAATAAAAGAAATAAATAATGAATATTATATACTAATAAAATATGATTAATAGTCTAATTATTTAATTTTATGTACATATTATAAAATATTTGCCAATTATAATTATATAAAAATAATAAATTAATTTAATAAAATAAAGTTAGGGTTTACTACTTAATTAAATTATTTAAATTATACAACTACATATAATATGAACAAATTATAAATTTTAAATAAACAAATAAATTAACATTTACAATATAATTAGGGTTTATAAAAGAAAATTAGATTTTTTTTTTACATATAAATGTTTTAGGGTTTATGAATTAATTTAAATGTGATTAAATTATTTATACAAAACATATAATATTAATAATATATAAAAAATAAATATTAAGTAATTTTTTTAAGAATAAAGTTTAATTTAAAAAAAATATATATAAATTTGAAATTATATACAAGAAAATAATATAAACATTTTTTTTATAAATATTTATTCATTAAATTAATTAAAATATAAACAAATTAAATAAAAAACAAGAAAAAGTGAGAAAAAGAACTTACCTGGGGCTGGGATTCGAACCCAGGCCCTAGGCTTTACTTCCTCAAGACCAACAAACCATCCACTAGGCTACACGCGCGCATGTGATATAGAATGAGTACTAATGTGTTTTGTTTCTTTACCTGTAAAATCGTAAAAAAGCAAAACAATACAAAATGGTCTGGGGGGAATCGAACCCAGGACCATTCATTCATTAACAAACGCGCATACCAACTGAGCCATCATGTTCTTCTGGAATAAGTATCACAACAATAAAATAAAATACAATATCAAATTTTGAAATAAGAATTTGGCGCGCTGAGCTTCTTCTTCTTCCTCGTACCCTGCGAATTTTGCTACGAATTTAGCTGGGATTTTTCCTACGAATTTGTTTTCGCAACAGAACCTAGGTTTCTCCAATCACCATGAAACCTGTAAAATCTTAACAAATTGATTATGCCATAGTGATCCTTACATCATATACAATCCAGCCATGTTGTTAGAATTTATTTATATCACCCCAATCATAAAGCCCCAAATCGGGAGCTTAAACCCTAACAATGGTGATTGTTGATACCTGCACAAAAACTCCAAACAAACCAGCCAGAAACAATGTATAGAATACTACAAACAACATACAATCATCAAAATCCAGTAAAAGATCATAAATCTATGCATTCGAAAAAATCAAGAACACACAAAAAATGTGATTCGGCCTATGCATATGAGCATGATTGTGATGCTTTTAAGGATTGGAATAGGTTCAGTGATGTCCAAGGAATGTTTTGCAACCTTTAGAATGCCTTGAGAGAGCCTTTAACCAAGAATCCGAATTGAGATTTTTTTGATGAATTTTGAAAGTTTGAAAGTGTTGTTTGAGGCTGCAAATTCGTGTCTTTGGCATTGTGATGAGTTCTATACTTATAAGTGAACAAAATTAGGTCAACAAAAGTGGTTGTTCTTTGGACTTTTTGGATCAATGAGATTGAAAAAGATCATGCCTTAAAATTCAAATATTCTTTGATATAACATTGCTATTTTAGGACAATCATCATAATTTTCATATCAATCTGATCCAAACAAGGTTTATGACTTTCTAGAAGCAATATCCCCTTTTAAATATTTGATTTCATATTTTATTTTAATTTAAATGATATTTTAATGAATAAAATTCAAATAAATATAAAATAAAAAATAAAAATTCAGAAAATAAGTGGGTTGGGTCGTGCTTGGTGTTTTCATAAAGATGGGATGGCAATTTGGTGGGCTCGTTTAGCAAAAATTTGATTTTAGGCCTTATTTGCTTCATAAACTTCCCTAAATTTTCCCAACTTTGCAAGGGCACAAATCCTTCAATTTTAATGCTATGAGGGTGTTCTTGGACATTTTGGAAAGCTTAAAGAGTCCTATAACCAACCCCATTGGTTTCATGTCCATATCCTTTACCATTCTCAAGTTATGCTCTTTTGAAGTTGTTGACTTTTTGTTGACTTTCAAAAGGACCTATAATGTCTTAGCTCATACCTTCCAAATGAAGCATTTTTGGGCTTGGCCTGAGAGACACAAAGTTGTATAGAATTCAATTTCCTTCAAAATGAGCTTTGGATGGAAAATTCTTGATGAAGCATGTGAAAGTTATGGCTGGTCAAAGTTCAGTTGACTTTTCCTGAGGAAACCCTAATTTAGAAACTCCTGATTCTTGATGATCTGAAATCTCCTTGATGAATCATGATCAACCCTTGATCAAATGATGAATTTTACTTCATATACTTTATGTTGGCAAAAAATCATGAAGTTTGACTTTGGTTTGACCACAGTTGACCTCAGTTTGACTTTTTAACTGCTTTGACTGATTTTGACCTATCTGATCATCTGACTGAGCAAACTTTTGGGAAAAGTCTTGAAACTTGTCATGGGGATTCTTAAACACATATAGGATGTTATGAATCTCTATTGAAGTCTTGGAAGTTCATTTAGCCTGATTAAAGTCAAAACCCTAGTTTAGGATGCATTGCTTAGGAGGATGCATTGTCTGAGGGAATTGTCAAACTTCCTGACTAATTGTGAACTTTGTGAACCTTGTGAACCTCATGAGATGTCTTGTGAACCTTGTAAGATGTCTTGTGAACCTTGTAAGATGTCTTGTGAACCTTGTGAACCTCATAAGAGGTCTTGTGAACCTTGTGAACCTCATGAGAGGTCTTGTGAACCTTGTGAACCTCTTAGTACACAAAGTTTTGTCTTGTGAGGGCAAATTTTGGGGTGCAACAGCTGCCCCTGTTCAATTTTCTGAAACCTGAGGGGTTAGATTGGTATACGTGCCATTCGTGACCTGGAAGGTTGAAGGGGATTGAACATAAAAGCCCAAAAATTTGCACTCACCAGTGCATAGAGTAACACTGATGATTAGTTGTATATGCTTGAGTGGGCTTAAAGATGCCATCAGGATGAACTGGAGATGGGCTTAAAGATGCCATCAGGATGAACTGGAGATGGGCTTAAAGATGCCATCTAAAATATCTGGATGTGGTGATGTTCTGATGTTGATACTGGATATCAGTACTAGGTCTTTGTATAAGCCGTCTCTGAATCATTTATGCCACATGATTTGAATTGTTGAATGGACCAGTAGAAATAAATATTCGTGGCGATTATCTCTTTAGGGAATGGATCTTTGTACAGATCGTTTTCCTACTCTCCAAGGTCAAAAGAACGTCAGGATTAGTTCTTCTGAAAAATATCTTGAACCAGGGAATGAATCTTTTTACAGACCGTTTGCCTGCTATTCAAGGGCCAAAAGAACGTCAGGATTTGTTCTTCTGAAAAAGTCTTGAACAAGGGGCCAAAAGAGCGTCAGGATTTGCTCTTAAGGGTCAAAAGAACGTCAGGATTTGTTCTTCTGAAAAAGTCTTGAACAAGGGGTCAAAAGAGCGTCAGGATTTGCTCTTAAGGGTCAAAAGAACGTCAGGATTAATTCTTTTGGAAGGTGTATTGAACAAGAGGCCAAAAGAGCGTCAGGATTTGCTCTTAATGGTCAAAAGAACGTCAGGATTAGTTCTTCTGAAAGATGTCTTGGACAAGGGGCCAAAAGAGCGTCAGGATTTGCTCTTAAGGGTCAAAAGAACGTCAGGATTTGTTCTTTTGAAAAATCTTGAACAAGGGGCCAAAAGAGCGTCAGGATTTGCTCTTGAGGGTCAAAAGAACGTCAGGATTTGTTCTTCTGAAAAAGTCTTGAACAAGAGGCCAAAAGAGCGTCAGGATTTGCTCTTAAGGGTCAAAAGAACGTCAGGATTAGTTCTTCTGAAAGATGTCTTGAACAAGAGACCAAAAGAGCGTCAGGATTTGCTCTTAAGGGTCAAAAGAACGTCAGGATTAGTTCTTCTGAAATATGTCTTGAACAAGGGGTCAAAAGAGCGTCAGGATTTGCTCTTAAGGGTCAAAAGTCTTGAACAAGAGGATGGATCTTCTTACAGACCGTTTGCCTGCTATTCGAGGACATCTTTAGTAGTGTATGGATCATTTCTGACCTGTTTGTAAGTTGTTGATATTATTTTACCTGCATATAACTATCCTGCAAGGAAAATATTAGCTTATGCATTATGTATGCATGCATAGTATGATGCACCTAAGTAAATGTATTATGTACTTATGGATATGTATGTTATGGTATGATGTATATGATGTATGTATGAATCATGCAGCCTGAAGCGTCTGGATATCTTCGTATAACAACTGCTGGCCAGGGAAAATAAATCCCGATTTGTTGCTGAAGAATATGAGGAACTCGTCTTGTTTGATAATATAATGAAGAACACGAGGAACTTGTTTTGTTTGATAATATAGTATTCATAACCTCCCGTCTTCGTTTGATAGTATGGTATCCATAACCTCTCGTCTTCGTTTCGTCGTACTCCTATTGAAAGAATAAATTCCCGATTATCCTTCTGAGGATAAAAGAGATGGATATAAATTCTAGGGGAGATGTGACTCGAAGTATTTATGAAGATGGATTTGCCCTATTAGGGAACTTGTAGCTATCTGGTGGGGATGAACCGGCGGAGCTTCGTTGAATTCCTTCCCTCGTTCGTCCTTAGTAAATACTATTACTGCATTTCATGCATTTCTGGTAAACATCAATCATATTAAGCATTTATGCATTTCTGGTAAACATCAATCATATTCAAAAGCATACATACATTCAAACACAACCAATGGACGTTTCGCTTATGTAAATAGGGTAAAAGTAAATCTGGATTCAAAGATGGAATTTTATTTATATCATAAAGTGGCCTATACATAGGCAAGTTTGTACAAGGAGACAGAAATCCTAGTAAGAGGAATTTGTCGTGAAATTTTTTATAAAACAAAGAAAATCAGCTATGTGGGAAATGATCCTATTGAGTTTCAATTCTACTATTGCCATTATCTTCAAGTATCTCATCTTCTGTTGTCGAGACGGAAACGATTGGATTGATCTTTATGTGTTCGAGCTTGAGTAAGTAGCACAACTAGTTGGAGTTTTCATGGGTGATCCAAACGAGACATAGTCATACACTTTAATCCTTAACTTTTGCTTGGATTGCCCTTTCAGGTTTTCAATCCACCAGGATACCCTTTTTTGCCCAAGCCGCCTTTTCAGGTTTTCGACTTGCCGGGTGTACATTTTTATATATATATCCCTAATTTTTGCCCGAACCCTTTTGGTTCGCCGGGATGCCCTTATTTTTGCCTAGGCCAGTCAACCTAGCGGGTCTCTTTTATGCGTAGTATTTTTTAACTATGTTTGCGTTTACAGGCTGCGGGAAGTCTTCACCATCCATAGTAGTAAGTATCATGGCACCTCCTGAGAATACTGTTTTGACCACAAATGGTCCTTCATACGTAGGAGTCCACTTGCCCCTAGGAACACCCTGTGGTAATATGACACGCTTGATTACCATGTCACCAGTCTGATATACCTTTGGCTTAACCTTCTTATTGAAAGCCTTGATCATTCGTTTCTGGTACATCTGGCCATGACAAACTGCTGCTAACCTCTTCTCATCAATCAAATTTATCTGGTCAAGTAGGGTCTGAATCCACTCATCTTCATCCAAGCCTGCATCCTTCATGATTCTCAAGGAGGGTATCTGAACTTCAATGGGCAGAACTGCTTCCATACCATAGACTAAGGAGAATGGGGTTGCCCCTGTTGAAGTACGTATTGTAGTACAATAACCATGAAGAGCAAATGGTAACATCTCATGCCAATCCTTGTAAGTAACAGTCATCTTCTGTAGAATCTTCTTAATGTTCTTGTTAGCAGCTTCTACTGCCCCATTCATCTTTGGACGATACGGAGAAGAGTTGTGATGCTTAGTCTTGAACTGCGTGCAGAGACCAGTAATCATAGTGTTGTTCAAATTAGAGCCATTATCAGTAATAATCCTTTCAGGGATGCCATACCTACATATGAGATTATTCTTAATGAATCGAGCCACCACATTCTTAGTAACAGATGCAAATGAAGCTGCCTCCACCCACTTCGTAAAGTAATCAATAGCCACCAGGATGAAGCGATGCCCATTAGAAGCAGTAGGTTTGATCTCACCAATCATATTAATGCCCCACATGGAAAAAGGCCAAGGAGCAGTCAACACATTCAATGGTGATGGAGGTATATGTACTTTATCAGCATAAATTTGACACTTGTGACACGTTCTGGAATGTTGATAGCAATCAGCTTCCATGGTAGACCAATAGTAACCTGCTCTCAATATCTTCTTTGCCATAGTATGACCACTAGAATGAGTGCCAAAGATCCCATCATGCATATCTTTCATAATCTCAGTTGCTTCCTTCCTATCCACACAACGAAGCAAAGTTGAATCATGATTGCGCTTGTACAAAATCCCATTACTCAAAAAGAACTTAACAGAAAACCTTCTCAGAAACTTCCTATCTTTGACAGATGCCCCTTCAGGGAATTCCTGAGCTTCAAGATATCTTTTCACTTCATAGAACCAAGGCTTCTCCTCTGTTTCTTCAGTGTCAATCTCATTGCAGTATGCAGGCTTCTCAAATCTATCAATGGTAATCTTGGGAGCTTCATCATCCCAGCTGATCTCAAACATGGATGCCATGGTGGCTAATGCATCTGCCAACTGATTTTCTCTTCGTGGAATATGTCCAAAGGTAATCTCTTTGAAATGGGGAATCAAAGACAACACATGCTCTCTGTAGGGAATGAGATTATCATGCTTGGTATCCCAATCTCCTTTAATCTGACTTACTACCAGGGTTGAATCTCCATACACGTCAAGGAACCGAATCTTCATATCAATGGCAGTTTTGATACCCAGGATACATGCCTCATATTCAGCCATGTTATTAGTACAATAGAAACAAAGTCTGGCAGTAATCGGGGTATGACAACCTTCAGAGGAACTAATCACAACACCAACACCATTGCCAAGTGCATTAGAAGCTCCATCAAAAACCATAGTCCATCGGGATCCTTGTTCAGGTCCGTCATATTGTCCAGGTTCTTTGGTAATAATCATAATGTCTTCATCGGGGAACTCAAAACTCATTGATTGATAATCATCCACTGCTTGATGAGCCAAATGATCAGCCACAACACTTCCTTTAATGGCCTTCTGAGTAGTGTACTGTATGTCATATTCTGTTAAGATCATTTGCCATCTTGCAATTCTTCCGGAGAGAGCAGGTTTCTCGAATATGTACTTGATTGGATCCATTTTTGAGATCAACAAGGTGGTATGAGTCAACATATACTGTCTTAGTCGGCGAGCAGCCCATGCCAAAGCGCAGCAAGTTTTCTCGAGCAGTGAATATCTTGTTTCACAGTCGGTAAACTTTTTGCTAAGGTAGTATATTGCCTGCTCTTTTCGACCAGACTCGTCATGTTGCCCCAATACACACCCCATTGAGTTGTCTAACACTGTTAAGTACATAATCAAGGGTCTTCCATCAACTGGTGGCATCAAAATTGGAGGTTCTAGCAGATATCTCTTGATTTCATCAAAGGTTGTCTGGCACTCATCATTCCATTCCATTACCTGATCTTTCTTCAACAACTTGAAGATTGGCTCACAGGTAGCAGTTAATTGGGAAATAAATCTTGCAATGTAATTCAATCGTCCCAAGAAACCTCTAACTTCCTTCTCAGTACGGGGAGCTGGCATCTCTTGTATAGCTTTCACTTTCGCAGGATCTACTTCAATACCTTTTCCACTAACAATGAAACCCAGGAGCTTACCAGATCTAACTCCAAAAGTACACTTGTTTGGGTTTAATCTCAACTTGTATTTCTTCAACCTCTCAAACAACTTATGCAAATGATCAAGATGTTGTTCTTCATTCTGGGACCTGACTATCATATCATCCACATATACCTCTATCTCATGATGAATCATATCGTGAAACAAAGCCACCATAGCACGCTGATATGTTGCCCCTGCATTCTTCAAACCAAATGGCATCACTTTATAGCAAAAAGTGCCCCACTGTGTAACAAATGTAGTCTTCTCCATATCTTCAGGTGCCATCTTGATTTGATTGTAACCAGAGAAACCATCCATGAAAGAGAATACTTTATGTTGAGCAGTATTGTCTACCAGAACATCAATATGAGGAAGTGGAAAGTCATCTTTGGGGTTGGCCTTGTTCAAATCCCTGTAGTCTACACACATACGTACCTTACCATCTTTCTTAGGTACCAACACCACATTTGCAACCCACTGAGGATAAGAAGTCACAGCTAAGAACCCTGCATCAAACTGTTTCATTACCTCTGCTTTAATCTTCTCTGACATTTCAGGACGCATGCGACGAACCTTCTGCTTCTTTGGACGACAATCTTCTTTTACTGGTAAACGGTGAACCACAATGTTTGTATCCAACCCTGACATATCTTCATAAGACCAAGCAAAGATCTCCACATAATCAAGTAACATTTGAATCAACTTGCTCTTGACACTATCCTCTAATTCAGCCCTTATCTTGACCTCTTTCCTGTTTTCTTCAGTTCCCAGATTCACAACTTCGATTGGCTCTTCATGTGGCTGTATAGCTTTCTCTTCTTGTTGTAACAACCTAGCAAGCTCTACAGGTACCTCACAATCGTCCTCATTTCCATCTTCAACTTGATAGATCGGATTCTCGAAATTATAATTGGCAATAGTAGAACTGTTATCAACAGGATCCAGAGTGGATGAGGATCTGCATTTTAGTGATGTGGGTGTGTGTAAGAACACATAGCTGATAAAAGAAGAATAAAAATAAAAGAAAGACAGGGAACACAATATTTACGAAAACGAAACGTCCACTGATTTTTATTGAATGAAGTATGCAAATGAAATGACATCCCGTAACAAGCACACCATTGTGCTCCGGGTAAGGCACGAGGCTTAAGAGTTTAATTATTCAAAAATTACAAACTTTAAAAGTAACAACACAGTAATAGTATTTACTCCTGACTAAAGGAGATAGGAATAACATCTTCAGCCTTCCAATTATTGAGCCCAGCACTCACAGTAGGAAAAATCCAAGCATCCAGGTTATAATCTTCATCATAGTCACCCACAGCATTGATCTGATCTTTCCTAATCCCCTGATTGGTGATACGAACAGCACGAGCACGACGAACAGACTTCTGGGACTCTGCAGTGAAACCCAAACCAAATTTGTCAGACTTGTAAGGGATGTCAGAAAGTTGACCCCAAATAGTACAACCACCTTCATCCACCACAGCTCTAGCATCCTTGAGGGAGGCCATTGTAGGAGGTACTCTGGTGACCACAGGAACTTTCTTGGCAATAGGAGGAGCTTCATAATTATTAACAACCCAAGGAACCACTTCGAACGTCTGGCACGGAGTTTCAACATATTCATCTTCCACTTCAAGATATTTAAAGGTGTTCACATGGCTAACTATATATCCTTCCTCTCCGTAAACAGTGACAACTTTTCCTTCTACTGGATATCTCAGCTTCTGATGTAAAGTGGAGGTTACAGCACCTGCCCCATGGATCCAGGGACGCCCAAGAAAACAAGAATACGAAGGACGGATATCCATTACATAAAAAGTAGCATTGAAGACCTGAGAGCCTACTTTGATTGGGAGATCTATTTCTCCGTGCACCACTCTTCTCGAGCCATCAAAAGCCTTTACCACTATATTACTGGGCTTCAACACAACATCTTCAGGACTAAGCTTATTCAGAACTTCTTTGGGCAACACATTCAGCGAGGAACCATTGTCTATTAACACATGTGACAGGGTAGTGCCCCTACATTCAATAGAGATATGTAGAGCCCTGTTATGATCCCTCTTGGCAGGAGTCAAATCAGCATCAGAGAAACCTAACCCATTATCATAGGTCAAGTGTGCAACATAATTTTCAAACTGGTCTACAGAAATCTCATTTGGTACGTGCGCAGTCTTCAAAAATTTAATCAAGGCTTTGGCATGAGCCTCAGAACACAACAATAAAGACAACATAGAAATCTTGGAAGGAGTATGCCCCAATTGATCAACAATGTCATAATCACTCTTGCGAATGATCTTCAATACTTCTTCCATCTGCTTAGCAAGATCATCAGCAGCTGGCACATCAGTTTGTATAGGTTCAATAACAGGACCTTTGCCCCGAGCATCAGCAGTAGAGGTAGTAACTGGAGTAACTGTATTCTTGGAGGTAACTGGAGGAGAGAAAATTCTTCCACTTCGTGTGATCTTACTAGATCCAACAATATTATCAACATCCAAATTTTCATCAACAATAGGTGTCTCAGCTAAGGGTTCCTGCTTAACACCATGAATATAAACATCGGAGCCATAATGCCAAGGTACCGCTTTATCAGAAGTATATGGAATAGGACCAGGAGTGGTAATGATCATAGGATCCACTCTAGCTTCAGCAACAATCTTCACAGGGCCTTCAGCAGTAATTTTAATTGGACCCTTACGAGTGATTTTTACAGGTCCCTTAGAAGTAATCCTTACCGGCACTTTATCAACCATATCCACCTCTTCAACCTTCGCACCTTTAGTTATATGCTCAACCATGCTTTCCACAGAAGGTGGGGTCCTCTCAAACAATATTGTGTAATTGTTCATGAGGCGTTGAATTTCGTCTTTCAACCTCCAGCAACTATCCGGCTTATAAGCACAATATAAACAATCTTCACGACAACCTGGAAAGAACCCAACTTGTACCAACTTCTTCTTTATAACAGATAATGGTGTAGTCACGTCTGCAACTGAGGAAATATGTGAAACTTCATCAATGGCATTAACAGTCTTTTCATGATTTGGCATGGGAGCAGTAATCACGTTTGGAGTACCCGGAGGGTCAAACTCAATCTCTCCAGCATCAATCATATCCTGAATCTTATTCTTCAATATCCAACAACTATTGGTATCATGTCCCTGACAATTTGAATGATATGCACATCGTGCATTAGGATTGTACCTGGGAGAGGTAACATTGGGGTTCCGAGGAGGGTCCCCCAAAGTGATAAGTTCGCCCTTCAACAAGTGTTGCAAGGCTTGGGCCAGTGACATGTTGAGCTTAGTGAACTGTCTTCTAGGCCTCTGTTGATTGCCTTGTGGTGGCTCTGGTGTTGTAGGAGTTGGATTGGAGATATGAACCGCACTCACAGATTGGTGCCTCCTATTACGACCAGGTTGACCATAAACAGCATTTGACTCTTTCTTCCCACTAGGGGGCTTCTTTGTAGTACTGGATGAAGAAGCACCCACTTGGATCTTGCCACTCCTTATACCACTTTCTACGCGCTCTCCTGTCATTATCAACTCAGTGAAGCCAGATGATGAGCTTCCAATGAGATGACTATAAAAAGGACCATTCAACGTACACATGAACATATCAACTAACTCCCTGTCAGTTAGAGGAGGTTGTACCCTTCCAGCCAAATCTCTCCACTTCTGGGCATATTCCTTGAAATTTTCTTTAGCACCCATAGACATGCTTTGTAGTTGCATGCGGGTAAGGGCTAGATCAGCATTGTATTGATATTGCTTATAAAAGGCTTCAGCAAGATCATTCCAATCACGGATGTTGACACTCTCCAACTGATAGTACCATTCCAATTGAGCACCAGATAAGCTCTCTTGGAAGAAATGGATCCACAACTTCTTATCAGCAGTATGGGGTTGGATTCTCCTGACATAAGACCTCAGATGTAGCTTGGGACAAGAGACACCTTCATAAACTACGAAAGTAGGAACCTTGAAACCAATGGGTATGACCACCCCAAATATCAAACTCAGGTCTTCAAAATCCAGCCCAGAAGACTTTTGCAATTCCATAGCATCCATTCTATCCACCAGCATCTTGAACTTATCTTCATTAGGCTCATGATAGTAGTTAGCTTCAGAATCAGAGTCCCCCATTGTATTATGGAGACTGCCTCCTTCTTTCTCAGACTCTTCAGACTCATAATCTTCAACCTGTTCTTTGGTCTTGACAGGACCTCTGAACCTTCTTCCCATGTTGATTAGGCCTCTTGACCTTCTAGTCTTCTTGGTCTTCTTGGCCAGCAGTGTCTTCAATTCATCCTGCCCCTTTGACAAGTTCAGGATCAACTCTTGGAACTGTGCATTTTGTGTCTGGAGATCTTTAACTGTTTGTTCAAGAGCCACTGCTGAAATAAACAGCGAGAAGATAAGAAACATATGCACAAGAAACATGTGATGCAATGATGTGGTATGTAAATTCATATGCAATGTTTTCAAGGACCACAGGATTTAAATTTGCTTAAACAATCAAGAAAGTAAAATTTTATTAGTAATAAATTTTGTTTGCCCTTTGGGCTTACAAAATGAAATGAAATAAATACAAAAGATGGGGTTTTAAGTCTCCCATGGACATTTCCTCTTTGTGTTGAGGTATGAGTTGAGATTCCGTTCCTCGTGAAGTTGCTTTGTTAGCTCCAGGATTCTTTCTTGACTTGCTTTGTAATGAGCCTCGAAAGTATCCCTTTGCTCCTTCAACTGGATCCAGGACCTCTGTAAGTCTTCCATGTCAGTGGGCATGTCTCGGTGAAGGATGGTATAAGAAGTATCCCCTTCAGCAACAAGCTCCATAGTAACTGGCAGGATGGCAAGATATGGCATCATGAGAGTCTAAGCACGAGATCGCACCCATCTGAGGTAAGCTTCCATAGGAATGGTGTACTTGGGCTCCAGAGTCTTGTTGTCAACCTTGTTCACTTTTCCCCATGCTCGTATGAACCTTTGACGGTAACCTTGCAGATCGTTGTCGTAGTCAAACACAATACCCTGAATCAACATGTCATGAGGACCATCACTCCGAGCATAACCAAACTGTCGTAAAGCTAAGGAAGGGTTGTAAGTAATGCCTCCTCTTATGCCTAGAAGTGGAACATTAGGAAACTCCCCACAACGGTCAATGATAGTAACATTCTCCATAGACCTGGAGCACCAATGGATATCTGAATGAGAGAGTGACATAATCCTTTTGGACCACCTAAACCCTTGCTCATTCTTCATCACTGAGCGAGGAAGGTGAGAAATAAACCACCTAGATAGCAAAGGTATGCAGCACATCAAAGTTCCTAGTGCCTTTGTAGTACGAGTATGAAGAGAATGTAGGATGTCTCCAAGCGATGTAGGCACTGGATTGTGACTCAGGAATATGTTGATGGCATGAACATCTATGAACTGATCTGGATTGGAGAACAACACTAAGCCATAAATCAATAAGGCTAAGATTTCCTCAAAAGCATCATAACTCACAGCCTTCAGGAACACTTGAGTTTTCTCCATCAATACTTTAGCAAGAATACCCTTAACTCCACTCCTTGTTTCTAGGACAATGTCTGATTTCTTCAAATGTAGGGCTGCAGCAATGAATTCAGATTTAGGCTCTTTTTCCAAGCCCGTGAAGGGTTTCTGATCAAGAATAGGTATACCCAGAAGCTTGGAGAACTCTTCCATTGTAGGAACCAACTGATAGTCGGGGAATGTGAAACAATGATATTTAGGATCAAAGAACTAAAACAGAACACTCATCATGTCTTCATTGAACCCTGAAGTGACTAAATCCAGTAGGTGACCATGCCTCTTGATGAATTGGGAGTTTTCAGAAACTTGAGAGACCAATTCCTTAAGCTTATGAGGTATTCCTACAAAGTTGATCCGGATAGTATTCCTACGAGCAGAAGCCATGACCTGCAACAAAGAACAAAGATAAATCCTTTGGTCCTTGAAATGGTTAGTGAAAATGCTATGCTTATGATGCATGATGATGTTATGATGTTATGCTCAATCACAAACATGTGGCACACACAAACAAGTCACACCATAGCCCTGGGTTTAAAGGCTTGCATGAGGTTTAAAGGTAAGTACCCTCCCCTGAAGTTTAGTTGGTTCATCCTGTCCTACAAAAGTAACCAGGTTCTAAGGGATCTCAATATCACTGATCCTTCACAAGGGTGGTTGTTCAGTAGGCAACTTACTTGCCAACCAAAACCCTCCAAGTTTAGAATCTCAATGAGTGTAGTATCGAGTATCAACCAACTTCAGTCTTCACCAAAGCCGGTTATCTCACTACTTTTCTAAAGGCCAAGATGGGATAACTAGGGTTCTAAAAGTTAGTTAGTGCATTGACAACATATGGAAGCCTCATATTATCCTCAACTTGACTTAAGGAACATAAGCACCAACCAAGAAGTCACACTAACTATGGCCACCAGATCAACCATATCGGTATACGCCGTACAGTTTCCTTGGTCTATTGCCATTTACCTAAGGTACACTAGATCCGGGTTAGGATCTTTCACACATGAGAGCACCCAACAAGTAAAGTAAAGCAAATAAAGCAAACAAATTTAAAGTGATCTAATTCCTAAGGGTACCCCTCTTTTATTAAATCCCCAGCAGAGTCGTCAGTTCTGTAACACGGTGGGAGAACTGACTTTAGTTATGTTGCGGATAGCAAGAGTCGCCACCGACTTTTATTTTATCCAAAGGAAAGGGCATAAAAGAACAGGAAAGACCTTTAAAATATTTTTGGGTTCGGGGGGTAGGTTATGTAAAGGGAAGGTGTTAGCACCCTTTACATCCATGGTTATCCATGGGCTCTTAGTTACTTAGCTCACTTTAAAATGTTTTTGAAAAGTGTAGTGTGTGAATAGAAATTTTCTTAAATACTTTATAATGATCCATGTACGGATATATATATAAAGCCTTTGTTTTGAAAATTGCTTGAAAAAATGTGAAGTGTTTTGAAATGTTTTGAAGAGTGAGCAAGTACATAAGAGGAACCTACCCTAAGTTAAGTCTTTTCTGTTCTTAAATATCCTTTAAGTGGTAAGACTATCCCTATTATTAAGGAATAGGTAGTCATTACCTTGGATGTATGAGGGACCAATGAAGGGACAACTGTGATTAGGCAACTGTAAGGTGTATTTAGCAATTTCGAAGGGACTTATCATCTGTATTCGAAAGGGACAAGATCATTTACGAAAGGCAACCATGGAGGGACTTGATCTTTTTATCTTTTAAGGGACTAGATGATATAAATGAAGGGACTTTGCTTTACACCTTACTTGACCTTTTATTTAGGCAACATGAGAGGTAATCCTTAAGAAGTGAGATGGCGATCAAAGATCGACTTACGTGTGTGCGTGTACAAATTCATATATTTATCTTGAGATTAATGATCTAGATTCAATTTTAAATACAAACGTGTTTTACACTCCCTATTTTACTAACCATGGCAATTTAAAATAAATAATAAAAATAATACTACAACTATTACATAAATTGCACAATTACATAATAATAATAATAATAAAATAAATAATCACATAATAAATAAATAAATAAAGGGGTTAGTAATAATAAACAAAATAAATATAAGAAGAAGAAATTAGCATAATAATATAATAATGAATTAAAAGTTCAATTTTAAATAAATAATTATTTTTTTTAAGATTTTTAATAAAAGAAATAAATAATGAATATTATATACTAATAAAATAAGATTAATAGTCTAATTATTTAATTTTATGTACATATTATAAAATATTTGCCAATTATAATTATATAAAAATAATAAATTAATTTAATAAAATAAAGTTAGGGTTTACTACTTAATTAAATTATTTAAATTATACAACTACATATAATATGAACAAATTATAAAATTTAAATAAACAAATAAATTAACATTTACAATATAATTAGGGTTTATAAAAGAAAATTAGATTTTTTTTTACATATAAATGTTTTAGGGTTTATGAATTAATTTAAATGTGATTAAATTATTTATACAAAACATATAATATTAATAATATACAAAAAATAAATATTAAGTAATTTTTTTAAGAATAAAGTTTAATTTAAAAAAAAAATATAAATTTGAAATTATATACAAGAAAATAATATAAACATTTTTGTTTTAAATATTTATTCATTAAATTAATTAAAATATAAACAAATTAAATAAAAAACAAGAAAAAGTGAGAAAAAGAACTTACCTGGGGCAGGGATTCGAACCCAGGCCCTAGGCTTTACTTCCTCAAGACCAACAAGCCAGCCACTGGGCTACGCGCGCGCAGGTGATATAGAATGAGTACCAATGTGTTTTGTTTCTTTACCTGTAAAATCGTAAAAAAGCAAAACAATACAAAATGGCCTGGGGGGAATCGAACCCAGGACCATTCATTCATTAACAAACGCGCATACCAACTGAGCCATCATGTTCTTCTGGAATAAGTATCACAACAATAAAATAAAATACAATATCAAATTTTGAAATAAGAATTTGGCGCGCTGAGCTTCTTCTTCTTCCTCGTACCCTGCGAATTTTGCTACGAATTTAGCTGGGATTTTTCCTACGAATTTGTTTTCGCAACAGAACCTAGGTTTCTCCAATCACCATGAAACCTGTAAAATCTTAACAAATTGATTATGCCATAGTGATCCTTACATCATATACAATCCAGCCATGTTGTTAGAATTTATTTATATCACCCCAATCATAAAGCCCCAAATCGGGAGCTTAAACCCTAACAATGGTGATTGTTGATACCTGCACAAAAACTCCAAACAAACCAGCCAGAAACAATGTATAGAACACTACAAACAACATACAATCATCAAAATCCAGTAAAAGATCATAAATCTATGCATTCGAAAAAATCAAGAACACACAAAAAATGTGATTCGACCTATGCATATGAGCATGATTGTGATGCTTTTAAGGATTGGAATAGGTTCAGTGACGTCCAAGGAATGTTTTGCAACCTTTAGAATGCCTTGAGAGAGCCTCTAACCAAGAATCTGAATTGAGATTTTTTTGATGAATTTTGAAAGTTTGAAAGTGTTGTTTGAGGCTGCAAATTCGTGTCCTTGGCATTGTGATGAGTTCTATACTTATAAGTGAACAAAATTAGGTCAACAGAAGTGGTTGTTCTTTGGACTTTTTGGATCAATGAGATTGAAAAAGATCATGCCTTAAAATTCAAATATTCTTTGATATAACATTGCTATTTTAGGACAATCATCATAATTTTCATATCAATCTGATCCAAACAAGGTTTATGACTTTCTAGAAGCAATATCCCCTTTTAAATATTTGATTTCATATTTTATTTTAATTTAAATGATATTTTAATGAATAAAATTCAAATAAATATAAAATAAAAAATAAAAATTCAGAAAATAAGTGGGTTGGGTCGTGCTTGGTGTTTTCATAAAGATGGGATGGCAATTTGGTGGGCTCATTTAGCAAAAATTTGATTTTAGGCCTTATTTGCTTCATAAACTTCCCTAAAATTTCCAAACTTTGCAAGGGCACAAATCCTTCAATTTTAATGCTATGAGGGTGTTCTTGGACATTTTGGAAAGCTTAAAGAGTCCTCTAACCAACCCCATTGGTTTCATGTCCATATCTTTTACCATTCTCAAGTTATGCTCTTTTGAAGTTGTTGACTTTTTGTTGACTTTCAAAAGGACCTATAATGTATTAGCTCATACCTTCCAAATGAAGCATTTTTGGGCTTGGCCTGTTGTCGCTCCCGGGATTTTCATCCTAGTACAAACGCGAAAGTGGCGCGAAAAGGTTAGAGTCACCAGCCAGACATTTTTATCCCGAAAGAATGGGAAAGGTAATGTTGCACAAACCTGAGGAAGAAGGAAAAGGACGAGGCCTTGCGAACCAAAGATCTGAGTTCGGGAGTCGGTTACGAACTAGGAAGGTATTAGCACCCCAGATCGTCCGTCGTACCCGACGGGATCCACGCTTGCTTGTTTTGTTTCAAAGGGTGAGAAAATACGAATGCTGCTGAATAAAACCGCTACTGGAATAAAGGGAATGGAAAATGAGAAATGGAACTAAAAGAGAATGAAAATAAAAAGGGAAATGTAGGGAAAATAAAGAATGTGCTCGAACGGGCCCTACCCCGCTACCTACATACCTCATCGGGATAATGAGGATCAGAGTCGACGTAGTTCGCCTAACTAAGGCGGGAACTATTTGTTTGTGTTTTTTACAGCTGGAACTGCGTATGTCTATGCTCAGGTGTTGCAGGCTCGTCTGGTACGAGTGCGTTTACCGTCTTGCAAATGAGACAAGTCGTCGCGAGTTCGCGTTGTGAGTGAATGAGATGAGAAGAGAAGTTCCCGCAGGATAGTCGCTTGTTATTTGTTTCTGGCTTTTAAAAGAAGTGTTTTGAATTTGTTTGTGAACGGTCTTGTACTAAGACCTATCCATCGCGGGAAGTATTTACACCTCGCCCCGAAACAGGACGCGTATAAACACTCCGCAACAAAGTCTCGTGTCGTACAAGATTGTTCGGTTTATCCTTAGATGTTTTGTTATTTTCTTTATGAGGAAAGAAAGAATGACTCAAGTTGCAAAAGGAAAAATCTAATGGGAACTAAGACACAACCCTAATTTTATTTGTTTATTTACAAGAGAGGTCCTATGGTCAATGAGGTATTCTAATCCTAAGAAAGAAAAGGAAAAGAGGAAAAAAGAGCTTAGAAATCAACTTACTTCCTAAGGAAGGTAAGTTGTTTCTAAAGAAAGGGAAAACCTATAAGCAAGCACCAAGTGCTAAGGCAAAGACAATTAAAATGCATAAGAGATAGGAATGAAGTAATGCTTACCTCAATCTTCCCCCCTACAAAACAAAAGTTAGCATGACAATGCAAATTGAAGGTAAAATCAAAGCATGAAAACGATTAAGCACCATAAACGTCCTAGAATGGAACTAGGGTTAAAAATAAGACCTAAGTCTAAAGGTGAAGGTACCTAAAGGTTACATGACTTCTAAAGTCAGTAGCTACATGATATAGGTCCCTAGGTATGCTAGGATACCTCACAAATTCAAACTATGTCAAACTATGTACAAAAAGTTCACCTAAATTCACATAAATGCAAATTAGGGTTCATGGATGAAGTATGAATGCATATGGCTTACAAACATGAATTAATACATGAAATGAACATCAAAGTCAGTAGTGAAGGCTTATGAAGATGTACGAGTGAATATACAATCATGGATTCAATGGATTAGGCATATGGAGCAATGAGAAGAAGATATGAGAAGAAACGAACAAAAATCGCATAAGATCGCACATGATGAAAGTTAAGGAAGAATGGCATGTGAATATGCATGAAATGATTATGGGTAAGTATCATACAAGGTATGAGATGCAGTTAGAATGCATGAATAGGAGTTAATGATTTCCACATAATTCAAGTTATTATTTAGAGGAGAAGAGAAACTAGTTTAGGTTAAAGTTAATTCACATGAGTATGCACTTTAAAGCACCAAAACAAACCAAATGAGTATGGTTCAAAAAGTGACCTATGACTGGAATTAAAGACATACAAATGACCTATAATCAACTCTTAAAAGCTACCAAAAATTCTTTCAAGAAAATGGCATGAATGCCTTCTTAACACTTAGGTTATGCGACACATAAACACATGAATCAACCTAGGATCTAGGTGACATGGAAAAATAGCAAAAATCCTTTAAAAATTATGAAATTAAATCCCTGGAATAATATAGTTATTATCTTACATGGTCCAAAAGGATTCTACAAAATTATGCACCAAAGTTCCAAAAATATTACTTGATTAGCAAGGTAACAAAACATGATCACCAAAAACAACTCCACAAAGTGGATCAAAAAAGGGCACTAAAAATTATGGAAAAAATGCCTAATGAGCATCAAAATGTCACAAATTACAGTGATTAATCACACACAAAAAATAGGTTTCACACCTATGGGGAAAAGATCGATTTCGGTCCCTTATGCCAAAACCTTCCTTTTTGGGACAGTTTGTGATCTAAAATCCAAATTAATTATTAAAACCACCCAAATCTGGAAAAAAAAATATGACAAATTAATTAAGAGGATGAGGATCACTCATGAATTTTTCCAGAATTTTATCACACCTAAAACTATTTTTAATAATTGCGACGAAACGGGCAAAAAAGTGGATTTTAAGGGGAAGTGAAAGGAATCGATCCTAATGGTTCGTAACCTAATCCCTAAGTTCCGAAATCGACACAAACCAACAATAATCACATATATATCCAATGCCTCAGGTGGTAGGGCTCAATATGAACCTTAAATTATATGGTCATAAGCCGCATACAACTAAAATGATGCTTAAAAGTGGATTGTCGAAACTACTTACTTGAACGAAATGCCGATTCTTCACATAAAAGAAATACGAAAAAAATCCCCAAGCAAGGTCTTGTAGTCTTCTATGAGCAAAATAAATGCCCATCTTCCATATTGGCTTTGCGATGCGTCTCCACAATTGAAATCGATTCAAATCGATCAAAAACGCATTATAAACATTTACATCCAAAATTGGTCTTAAACCATAATTAAAATTCTCAACAAAGTTCAATGTCAATAATTAAGAATTAACATCTAATGTCAAAGACTTAATTAAGAAATGATCGAATTCTAATTCAAAATCTAATGATCCCTCAACATTCTAAAAAAAATTTATTACCAATATACCTAACAATTATAGTTTAATAAAAGAAATTGGTGAAAATCCTAAAAAAATGACCATTGTTAAACCAAACTAATCAATCTTAGTGCAAACACTAATTACCATCTCCAAATTTAACCATCAAATCTTCAAGAAATTAAATCAAAATAACAACCAAATTAAATTAATAAAAAGAAAAAAGACAGTAGGGGGAGGGGTAAGTGGAACCGAGAGTGCCAATAACATTTTAATGGTGCTCAGGCCCAAATTCCTGCTAGCTGGCGCTGAGAGGGGTGTATGAGGGAAATTGAGCTGGTGTGATTAGAAATTCAATGGAGGAGGAGGCCCAATCCAAACTTCAGAATCCACTCTATTATGAAATGAAACCCTAGAATTGGAACAAAGACTCCTAAACTCTACAACACGGCGCCACTCTCACTGTCTCTTTTCATTGTCGTCGGCGCCCTCATCACCTCATTCTTCCGATTACCGTTGTGCTTCCGAACTCCATGAACATGCATTCACCACCCCCACACGCGCGTCAACCTTCACTACTCTCACGATCTTATTCTCCGTCTCTCTCACAACAACCCGCCGTCGAAGGAAACTGAACCGCCTCCATCGTCAAAGGAAATCGAACCGCCTCCGCCGTCGTAGCTTCATTATCTCGTTTCCATTCGCCATCCGCAAAAGACAATTAATCCACGAAGAACAAACCCCGACGAAATCTCCATGCTGCAGAATCAAACTGAAACTCACTCGCGATTGTGGGGATGGTAGCGGTGGCACCGCTATGCCTTCAGGTACGAATCTGTCTTGTTCTTCCCCCTTTCACTTACGCTGTTTGTATCATTACCATGACTCTTCCAAGCTTTTCTCCTTCTTGCGATCTTATTTTCGAATCTGTATTGTTGTTATCGTTCCTGCGAAATGATGATGAAGATCTTGATGAAGGTTTGAAAATGTTGTTATATTGATTCGGTGTTCTCGCAGGTTTTGTTGATGATGGGAATTCTGCAGATAGAAGCCAAAGGTTTTATTTTTGAAGCTGTGAAGTGATTGCTGAGATGAGATCGAAGAAGAGTTATCAAGAAGGATGTTGGTATTGCGTGACGAAGATTACGGATGTGCAGTTATGGATGACTGAAGGAGGTTGAAACGGAGGTTGATGATTGTTACCGAGTTTTGATATGGGTGATTGAATATTGATGATCCATTATGGTTTAAGGTAATCGTTGATGGAGGTGGTGGTTGATGCAGAGAGGAATTAAGGAAAAAAGGTTTTGGTGTTGATGATTTGAAGATTTGCATTGAGATTGCGATGGAGGTTGGAGAAGATTCTGAGAGGAGAATGATGAAGGTTGAAGTTTTTTTGGTTAAAGGTTAAGGTTTAGAGTTGCAGAGTTAGTTCTTGGTTCTGCAATTTTTTCTGTTATGAAGTTGTTAGAGATTGGAGAGGGTTTTTTTTTGGTGAAGATTGCAAAGGGTTAGTGAGACGAAGATTGTTCTGATTGTGGTTCTTCTTTGTGGTGATCTTAGTTTGAAGAAAAATGGAGGAAGGTTGAAGGTGATGGTGGAAAGAAGTTATGGAGAATGGAGTTGAAGGTTGAAGATGAATTCTGTGAGAATTATGTTGAGAGCCCTCTTTCCATTTTGTTTCTGTTTCCCTGTTATCAGTTATGGGAATTGATTTTCTTTCCCTTTTTTTTGTAACTAATAGAAAAAAACTTCTTGTAACTATAACTGAATTACTGAATTTCAGTAACTAACTTTTTCCTCTTTTCCAACTGAATTTCTGATAAAAATTTCCTGTCCTTGAATCCCCTCTCCCGAAGCTTCTTATACCATGCTATATTACATCAGCTTGTAAAAATCTCTCTTAATCCTGTTATGAATCTTCTCCCTTCAAAAATTCCAATTTTCCATGAGTTTCAATATGGATTTTTTGTTGTTAGAAAAGATCCCTGCTAAATTTTATGATGTGTCTTCACAATGGAATTTTTTTTGTTATTATTCTTATTCCCTTAATATTAAGAATGAAAAATAAAATAATAAACATAAAAAGGTTAATGGGCCTAGCAATTGAGTGATGTGAGTCCAAATGAGAACCGGAAAAATAGTCAATGAGATAATATACTTTCTAGGAATATGATTGTTAATTGGCTATAAAAGTGGACAACTGACCGGATGATTATTGGAGCTAGACTCTTGGATATTAGATTAAACAAATGGGCCTTGAAAAAAAATCTAAAGTGGAGGTTAGAATTGAATTGCTTAGCATGGATAAAGAACTAAAACAAAGTTTATGAACTTAATTTGGATAATGGACCAAAAGTGAATATTAGCATGGAAACAAATTATTGAAACCCAAGTAATCCTTGCGACCAATCTCAACACATTTAATCCAACTTAAACCCCCAATCCGATTCAAACTCGAGCCTTCCATGAATCGTCGATCTTCAGTCAACCTTCAAATCCAAACCCCATTGACCTGTATTACCAACAATGAACCATAAAGATGACCACAGTGCCCTGATTATCATGAGAATCTGCAACTTGATCCCTCGTACCATAAACCAACATTCATTTGTCATAAAAAAAACCCTAATAAGCTCTGCCTGCACTAAGACTTTCAATAAATTGCGTCTTAAGTGATAACGGGGTCCCTCGAATGACAAGACCGCCTATGAACACATTTCACAAGGAAACTTTGTCGAGCATCACTTAATTATGGAAATAAACCCTAACTCGTGATTGAAACGTCAAACATAAGTTATTTGCGAACCACTGTTTATAGCGAAACTCACTTATGATTTTAATGAAACCCTAACACCTGCGACGCACAATATTATGGAGCATTCTTGAGTGTAGTAGTCAGATAGATCACCTCCGAATAGGAAGAGTTATATCACCAGAAGATATTTTTGATCCCATGCCTTAGGAACCAATGAAATGCATGATCGTGAATGTTAATGACCTAGTGGAAGATGCAGATGAAATGCAAAGCGGTAAGCCAGTTAGGGTAAAGAGAATGAGGGCAAATTTTGAGGTATTACACCTGTGAGACACAAAGTTGTAGAGAATTCAATTTCCTTCAAAATGAGCTTTGGATGGAAAATTCTTGATGAAGCATGTGAAAGGTATGGCTGGTCAAAGTTCAGTTGACTTTTCCTGAGGAAACCCTAATTTAGAAACTCCTGATTCTTGATGATCTGAAATCTCCTTGATGAATCATGATCAAACCTTGATCAAATGATGAATTTTACTTCATATACTTGATGTTGGCAAAAAATCATGAAGTTTGACTTTGGTTTGACCACAGTTGACCTCAGTTTGACTTTTTAACTACTTTGACTGATTTTGACCTATCTGATCATCTGACTGAGCAAACTTTTGGGAAAAGTCTTGAAACTTGTCATGGGGATTCTTAAACACATATAGGATGTTATGAAGCTCTCTTGAAGTCTTGGAAGTTCATTTAGCCTGATTAAAGTCAAAACCCTAGTTTAGGATGCATTGCTTAAGAGGATGCATTGTCTGAGGGAATTGTCAAACTTCTTGACTAATTGTGAACTTTGTGAACCTTGTGAACCTCTTGAGATGTCTTGTGAACCTTGTGAACCTTGTAAGATGTCTTGTAAACCTTGTGAACCTCATAAGAGGTCTTGTGAACCTTGTGAACCTCATGAGAGGTCTTGTGAACCTCTTAGTACACAAAGTCTTGTCTTGTGAGGGCAAATTTTGGGGTGCAATAGCCCCTCAAACCTCCAACTTATATTTTATTTTATTTATTAAATAACAATATTATAATAATAATACCACCTCATTATATTATCATTATTTAAATAAAATACCTCATCCACTTATTATTCAAAATACACCATCATACTCTTGATATTTATTTTATAAAAATACTTTATAAAATTGGGGCGTTACAACTCTCCCCCACTTATTTTATTTTCGTCCTCGAAAATAGTACTCAATGGCATCACTTAGATATACTCTTGCATCTGACTAATCACTCCCTTGCCCAAGCCGACAACTCCGCAACCAACTCAAAACAACCACACTGATGCCAGGACAACCTCCCTAACAACAAGCACCACCTTTATCAATGCTCAACACGCAGGTATATACCTGAAAAAGAACGCAACGAAAGTCGCTACCATCACCGTAGGTAACACTCTCCTAATTCCCTATCGTAGGAATTAGTCAACCGCACTCGTACCATCACCGTAGGTAACGAGGCGACAACCAGGACAAACTCAAAATTTCACTCTATACATCCTCTAGATACCACAATATTGATAACGGATTGACCTCTTAGTTTCCTCTACCAAAACAACATGATTATAATCCATCAATGAAGGACATACATCACATATATTAATATCTTTGTATATCTCACAATCCTCGATGTGTAGATAACCTCTTACCACTACCCATCCATTCTGGGATGTCCAATAGTCTCAATATCTCAACAAGTCTTATTATTCAATCTATCGAGTCTTTACTAACCATTTATGTATAAACAATTACACCACTTCAATCTTCCGCTGCGCACTCTGATTACTCGCAGCTATCTATTCCATGAAATTTGCATTCTAACTTTAATCATCTCCAACCATCATCACAATTACAGTGATAATTCCCTTAGCATATTTCAAAAATCCGAATGCAAGTCCCTTAATTGTTAATTTAATTCCAACTCTTTAACCATTAGTGTAAACATAGGAAAAATTATCGACTTCCTACCTCAAACCTTCCAATTATCTTAGTCGTCCCATCCTCCCCCTTTCCGATCAAATAAGAACTGTGTGTTCATGTGATTACCAAACACTTCAATCTTCAATCATAACAATAATACTATCGGATATTCCCACAATTTTACTCTCATCCATTTTCAATTCATGGGTAAGATAAATACCTCCATAATTCATCTCTCATCGTATAATACCAACTATGACTTTACGATCCAGTACTAATAACTTATCCACTTATCACATCATTATCCGACATTCTATCCACAACTTGGTAGAATCAAGCAAAATCAGACTACAACCGTAGCTAACTCCTATTCCGGCTCTCTAGCACCTTCCCTCACTACACCCTTTCTCAACGAACAACTTATCTTTCGCAAATTATCCGAAACCATAGAATACTAACTTGGAAAACTTTTCACAAACCTTAACAACAACCAACTAAGTCCAAATACATCCTAGTCTCTTATATCTCACTCTTTTCCATCATTGTAGATCCATATCTACTTCGGGCAAACTCTTTCTCATACTTTTCTCTGAACAACTCAATCTACACCTGTTCATAAAAATTGTCCTCGACAACTTAGTATATAACTGCATCTTTTCTAATTCTCATATTTCAATTTCCAATATTCTACAAATCCTTTTTCTCTACTTTCCTTATAGACAAGAACATCCAAAGGTTACCATCTCGGAATTATCCAAGCCACCTTGAAAGGCACCATTCATATTCCATACTTACCTTGATACATACCAATCATTACTAGCTTCTAAGCAATATTCATGACTATCTCATAGTTTCACATTATGCCTACTCTCTCGTTGGATTATCCTTCCAACGTTCCAATTCCACATTAATTAGACTATGAATTCATAAATTCCAGAAAAATAAATATTGCACACTCATTATTTTACTTTTGTCTTAATAGTCCAACACATACAGTGATACTTATATTTCCATTGTTGCATCCCATAACTCACGGTTCACCATTTCAAACACTTATGAAACTATCCATACTATGTTGTATCAACATACACCATACTACTAAGAAAATAGCTCAACATCACTACATTGTGCAGACACCTGGTTATAATTAATTCCCACAAAAATTGTACCTTCGTAGTTTCAAAAACTCACCCACTTCTTATCATACTATGCCAAAATATAACTCAATACTTACTTCTTCAATCTCCATCCCACATCCTTCAACGTAGTAAATTCATCCAACATGATCTGTCAACATCTAGTTCTTATTACCACATTCCTCTTACACTAGGCTTGCAAAATCCCGACTAACTCAAGGTCCTGGTAGGCATGACAATCCAACTCACAACAATAACAATACTACAACTGAATTTCAACTTACTATTGATCCTTTATCAATCAAATCCAATTTGTTCCCATTGCAATTGTGAATTCTCATACTATTCACTAATCGACATATTACTTCATATCCTCATCTTTTTATATCAATAACACCGAAGTTTTCCCAGAAGGCACCCTTACTGTCACGATTCCTTATAACTACACCTCTAATATATCCATCAAAACACAATTATATTCGTACCCTACAAATGGTCCATCGTTGCGACCTTATTCCCAATAAATGTCATCTATGCAACCAAATCAGACATCGGAGTCCTTTCTCAAAAGTTCCGCTACATACCTAGTAGATATAGCGTTCAACTTTTCATAACTATCCATTCCTAATTCACTTCCTACTCACCGAGGAGTAACCATTAGTAATATCTAATCAACATAATCAATCCTTAAATTCATCTCTTTTCCGGATACCAGAATCTACATCTACTCATTTATACCACTAATAGCTCTGGCTCAACTCCAAATGGTCTACTGAACATACTATCTCGGCTGAAAGATATGTCTTTTGCATCCAACACAATTCCGCCTACTATTAGCAATGGAATGAGGGTGATCAGTTCCTCAATTTTCCAATAGATAGCCGACAATCATGATGGCCATAAGTCACATTTTCCAACTTTAATAGCGTTCCTTGCATCTTGCAAACTAAGTTGCTTCACGAGCGAGTCCTTAGTCAACGTCAACCATAACAACCTCTGCCACACCACAATTCCAACACACCACAAGCCAACTCTCAGGAGAAGCAATAACTCCTCCCCCACTTATATTCAACAAACATCTGTAAACAAATAGCTAGCAAACAAGCAAGTATCGATAGTGTTTCACACATGTATCGCATACTCCGGGACAAACGACACGCGACAACCTGACCGGACGGACCGACCTGCTCTGATACCAATTGTAACACCCACTTTTCCCATTTCCTAAAATAACATAAGTTTTCAGATAAATCAGAGTTTAATTAACAAGTGAGTAGCTACATTTTCAAAATCAACTAAAAGTATAATCATTTATTAAAAACAGCGGAAATATCTTTTTATTCAACAATCGGCAATTCGCCAAATATCCACAAATTCATCAATTCACTTAATTTATAAGTTTCAACAAAATATGATACGTAATTATTACTAACAAGAATAATTAAATAACAAATATCCCTATTTCTCGTGTTACGTATCAGAGCGACTCCTAGGACTCGACCAAACAACTTGTACTCCGAGCATACTCAAGTACCTGAATCATCTGTACTTCCGAAGAAGCACAGACGCAACCAAACAACAAAGGGGTGAGAAAACAATTCAATATATTAACGGTGCAAATAACATCTTACAGGGTAGTCTCACCTCTATTCATCAAATACACATCATACATCATACAATTAATCAATATCTCAAATAGTTCATCAACACATATCATACATCATTAATTCAATCAATGCAAAGTGACTCAATGACACAATGCAAATGCGGTACCGACTCACAATAACGGTTCATCAAATAGAACCTCGAATGCATCGTTAACGTCTCCAACAAGACACGATCATCCATGCAACCACGATTCTCAACGAATCCCGAATAATCACATCCACGACATGATTATTCCATCAAACGTATGCGCATGCAGACACAACAACGCATACCATATCATAACATACATGAACACATCATGCTTTACGATCCTCATGATCCTCATCAAAACATATATGTCATTTCATTATATAAATAGCACTAAACACATAGTACACATCAACATAATTACACATGAATACAATCATGTCAACACGATCCTCATGATCTAACACATATCCCATCACGTGGGTCACATAGATAGTCCAACAATATCTATACACATTGTCAACACCATTAATATGGTTCACCATTAAGAGTCATGCAAAACAACATAAGCACGTATATTCATACACGCTAATTACCAAATGTCATATCTTATGAATTCCTCATTAATTCCACTCTCATTTATTCCCTATACATATATTCTAATACCACACGATCCTTCCGATCCTCACCGCTACCAACACTTACATCATGGGGTCTAAGCAAGACATATAATCAACTATGTTACCAATCATCACGATCCTCTTCATCTATCATCATTCCTTCATATCATTGTGCAAGACTTGTAGTAACATTTCCATCATCAACACCTTCTAATCGACATATTAATAAAGTAATACTATCCACAATAATCATATAACATGCACACTCTTATTATCGGTCGTCGGGTCCTATAGTTAAACATGGATGTCATCATCAAGGCCCTAGACTAATGGTACAAGTATCGAACAAGAACTCGGGATTAAACCACTTAAAATATAGAAAAATTCCTCAAAACAGAGGCCTGACACGGCCCCCCGTGTCCCATGACACGGCCCGTGTCAGGTGGCCTGGGACACGGCCCCCCAAATCATCAAAAACACATTTTCCAGGAGGCTGACACGGCCGCCCGTGTTGTACAACACTGCCCGTGTCAGGCCTCCTGAAGCCAACTTTCCAAATTTCCACTTTTTAGCATAATGCCCGTAGCCTGACACTGCCCGTGTTAGGGCACCTGTACCCCCAAAATTCAGCTTTTTCTAAAACTCACTTTTCTCTCCCAATTTCATACCAGTTCGAATTCTATCACTTATATCTCACTTTTATCACCCAAAACACTCCAAATATTGTCCTTATACTTATTTTATGAATCTAATCCCTCATTATCTTCTCAACCTAACATCACAAATTAAATTAGGAAAATCATAGGTTTCTCCTCCTCTTCTCAATTTACATCATTCATAACCACATTTGTGACCAAGTTCTCATAATACACACATCATGGAATTCAATTATCAAACTTCAAGAATATACAATCAATAATCATAATATTCATACTCATATCATGAACTCATCAACAACAATCAAATTCATATAATCCCTAAGAGAGTAAGGACCTCTCAATTACCCTTTCATGTTAGATCACCAATAAAGAACTCTTTCTCCCCCCTTACCTCGAATTTGACAAAATCCTTGCAAAACCTTGATCTTGAAGCTTTACGATTCTTGATTTCCCTTCTCCTTTCCCTTTTTCTCCAGAGCCCTCTTTCCTTCGTCAAAATACGATAATGAGAAAATGTATCGTGTTCTCCCCTTTTCATAACAGAGTCAAATTACAACCTTGCCCCTCAAACCTCCAACTTATATTTTATTTTATTTATTAAATAACAATATTATAATAATAATACCACCTCATTATATTATCATTATTTAAATAAAATACCTCATCCACTTATTATTCAAAATACACCATCATACTCTTGATATTTATTTTATAAAAATACTTTATAAAATTGGGGCGTTACAAAACATCCCTAACAACATCCTCCACCAGAACATCTCTCTCAATAACATCCACCGTCTGAGGCTGAATATCAGGGACGTCCTTTGGTGTGACCTGCTGTGAAAAATACCTCCACGTCTCCTAACGGTGCAAGGTGCCTGGAAATGCCCTCGTTGCTCGACCATTCTCTTCCGGTGTGAACTGATTGGGACCACCTGTCCAACTCGTACATAGGCAGACTCAACATCAAGAATGGTTGTACCCCTTCCCTTACCAGCTGCAGCCAAGTTACGCGTCCTCCCACCGGGGTACCATCAGCACCTGTAGCCCTCACTACAAAAAAAAACAAATATTAAACAAAAAATTAACCAAAAAGAAATAAATTACCGGGAATTTAAAATTCCCAAAAAAATAACACTACTGGTAATTTCAAATTACCGGTAGAAAAAACATAAAAATTGAATTATCAGAAATTTCAAATCTCCGGGAAATAATTACCGGTAATTTTGGAATTTTCGGTAAATATTACCGGATTTTTTGAAATTTCTGTTAATTCTTACCGGTAATTTAGAAAAAACGGGTACAACTTACTTGTAAAATTTCAAATATCAAGTAGTGCAATTGAAATTCTCGATATCGTCGATTTTTAAAACAATCCAAATATATGTGAAATGTGACTATATTTTCTTCCAGAGTCAATCTGATCTTTTTATTGGATGCGGGGTACTAGGAATGAGTAGGGGATGACAAGTAGATTTCTCAAATGTTTCTCTTTCAAAGCCCATCTAGTTGAGCCCAAAAACAAGTAAACTGAAAGAGTGTTCACTTCAGACCGAGATCGTTGATTGTTGTCGTTGCGGTGCGGTGGCTGTCGTAAAAATGGAAATCGGAGGCAGAAAATTGAAAAACACCGAAACAATGGCCGTCAAATCGGTCACACAATCAGCACCACCGCCGAGATCAAAACCAAAAACCACTTATTTTGAAAACCCCAAAATTCCCATAGCAGTTGCTCTTCTCATTGCCGATGCAATCTTCATCTTCCTCATTATTGCATTTGTCCCCTGTAAGTCTCCTTCAAAGCTTCAATTCCATTATCGTTCCATGAATCGAATCAATGCATATGCTGATTGGTATATGAGCATAAAATGATATATTCAATTTAATAATTTCAGATACAAAGATAGATTGGGATGCTTACATGTCACAGGTTAAGGGGTTTCTTGGAGGTGAGAGAGATTACATGAACCTGAAGGGTGATACTGGTCCTCTTGTGTACCCTGCTGGTTTTCTGTATATTTACTCTGCGTTTCTTTATCTTACTGGAGGAGAAGTTTACCCTGCTCAGGTCATTTTTCATTCCTTGTTTTTATCTTTTTTATTTGCAGGATTGTAATGTTTTGTTATTTATTTGTTCAACAAATGCAATTATTTATAGCTTATTAACTGTGAAGCACGGACATGACCCTCACACGTTGACACCAGGAATAATTTGAAAAAATAAATAAATTGAACCTAATCACAAGTGTAGGTGTCATGTAGTTGTCGATGTCTGTCACCGGACATGGACACACATTTTTCGGAGGTGTCAGTGCTATAGAGTTTATTAACCTTTTTCTCTTTTCAAATTGCAGATTTTGTTCGGAGTTTTGTATATTATTAATCTTGCAATTGTTCTCTTCATCTATGTCAAGATTGATGTGGTAAGCAGGAATTCCCTCTCGTTAGTTTGTTCTCTAAACTATAAAATTATAGTAAATATTAAATAGTCCTCGAACTATTCTCAATCTATCAAGTCAGTCTTCAAATTATTACTTTATCTCCTATTTTGAAAGTAACTAATAGGCTAACTTGTCGACGGCGGTGTAGTCCAGTGTTATGGGCTGGGATGTTGGAGTATTTAGGAGGTATAGGGTTTGATCCTTGAGGCTAACAAATTTCCCTTCCCTAATAAACTGTTACTTAACATTTGCTTATAAAAACAATGGATGGACTAACGTTATCGATTGAGAATATTTAGAGACTATTTATTATATTTCTCTAGTTTTGGAACCAATTAGAAGATCACGTGATATTTTGAGGACTAAATTGAAGGTTTATTCAAAGTTGATCCTAACATAGGTTTTAGTCTTTGCTGACCCATGGTGATGGTTCAAGAATCTCGTTTTATTCAATACATGTTTTTGTGCTTCACTTTGGTTTTTATTCCGTATATTTTGTGTGCCATTTCATTCAACCTACAGAAATTCAATTTGGATACCAAAAGACTCTTTGTTACTGGTGTTAATTTAGTTGTTCTTGAACTAGCTTGATTGATTGAGAATATAGTTTAGAGACTATTTATTATATTTATGCCATTCATACCGATCAGAAGATAAGGTGATAGTTTAAGGACTAAATTGAAGGATTATTCAAAATTAATCCTAACTTGGCCCGAGTCTTTGTTGACATGTGGGGATGATTCATGAAACTCATTTTATTCAACAATACGTGTTTTTGTGCTTCAAGTTGGTTTTTATTTTGTAAATTTTTGTGTGACATTTTATTCAACCTGCAAAATTCAGTTTGGATACTAAAAGGGTCTTTGTTACTGGTGTTAATTTAGTTGTTCTTTAAATCCTAACAGCTTCCGTGGTGGGCTCTTTGCTTGCTTTCTCTGTCAAAACGAGTGCATTCTATCTTTGTTCTTCGTCTCTTTAACGATTGTGTGGCTATGACTCTTCTTCACGCTGCATTACTCTTACTCATGCACAGAAGGTGGAATCTGGGTTTGATTGTGTTTAGGTAAAGGCTACTTTCCTAACTTATCTTTCTATAATATTAAATTCTTTACATGACTATGTATAATTGTTTGTTAGTGGGGCTGTTTCGGTAAAGATGAATGTGCTTCTTTATGCTCCCCCTTTATTGCTCCTCATGCTAAAGGTATACACAATTTTTACAATTGAGTATGTAGCATTTGTAAACTAATGTTATTATTTGCAACTGGCAACAACAACAGTTCTCATGTAGCCTACTCTTCTTTTCACACATGCAGGCTATGGATATCGGTGGTGTGTTATTAGCCTTAGCTGGTGCAGCACTGGTTCAGGTCTCTTAGCATTCTGTTTCCTTAATATATTTGTTATGCTATAACTGCATAAATGTTTTGTGGCATTAGGCTTTCTTTCTGTATTCTTCTTATTTTTTAGAGGATCATTCTGTAGTTTTAATGCGTTGGTATTTAATTTCCTTATACGAAATGATCTACAGGGTGAACAAATATTTAGTTTCCCGATGGCTGGTATATTTTTTTTCTCAAATACTCTTTTCTGTATTTTCAGGTGAGCTTCTCTTCTTGGGCTTCATGATTGATTGGTTCTCAAGGGTGAGCTATGTCTAATTGTAGTGACATTATTCAACTCCTGTCCTGATGAATCACTGTTACACAGATATTATTGGGGCTTCCTTTCTTGGTTTCATATCCAGTTGCATACATATCAGGAGCCTTCAATCTTGGCCGTGTCTTCATTCATTTCTGGTACTTAGTTTTTAATTGATTGTGAACGGGGAGTTGTAAGGATTTGCGTAATTTCCCGGTGGCCATGTATTGCTCTTATTACCTATACTAGTTTCACTTAAGTCCAAACATCAAGGGGTTTGGAGTCGGATTTGAAGTGTTTTTTCTTAAAACGTTCCATCACTCTCAGCAGTTTCAGACCATTCAAACACATGGCAATGAAATATCAAAGGACCCTCCAAACATTAAAGCAAAACAAACATTTCCTTCCCTCCACCCATTAAAGCAAAACAAGGGTTTATTTGAGAGAAAACATTTCCTTCATAATTCTAACAGGCCTTCTCTCTCCCTCTTAAACGAGTAAAACATACGCATCCTAAAAAAAACAAATCAAAAGTCAAGGGAAGAACACCATTAAAGCTGATTATTTGCTTCAATTTGATTATTGATATTGGATTTTCGTTTTGATTCGCATGTTAGGGTTCGGAATGAGGATAGGCTCGATCTCTATGTATGTTAGCTTTCCGTTTAATCCGCTTACAAATTTACGCTGAGAGGAAAATTTAAGTGAAGGTTTGTGTTGTGAGTTTCTGGATTTGGAGCGGATTGAGTAATTTCTGGGAAATTGATGAACACCATGGTGTTCTTAATGAGATTTTTGATTTGTTTTTTTTAGAATGGTTTTACCCGTTTAAGAGGGAGAGAGAATGTCTGTTGGAATTATGAAGGAAATGTTTTCTTTCATATGAACCGTTGTTTTGCTTTAATGGGTGGAGTGGATGGTCCTTTGATATTTCATTGCCATGTGTTTGAGTGGTCAGAGACCGCTGAGAGTGGTATATTGAGTAGTTTTTTTTTTTGGTGGGGGCGGGAGGGTAAAGTGTATTTTTCCTTTATTTTGTTTGGTTCAGTTCAATATTCTGATGTATTATTTTCATTGCATCTTATCAGGTCTGTTAACTTCAAATTCATCCCTGAACCAGTATTTGTATCCAAGGGATTTGCGATCTTTTTGTTGGCTGCTCACCTCTTAACACTTGCTTCATTTGCACATTATAGATGGTGCAAGTAGGTATAAAAGTTATATTTTATTACTTTCTAAAATGGGTTCTAATTTTGTTGGGCTAAAGTATAAGAAACCCCATCAACTACAAGTCAATGGGAAAAAACCCCGTGGTTTAAGAAACCACAATTTGATTTCTTGAATTTATGGATGTTTTCTCCCTTTGACCTGTAGTACTAGCAGGAGTAGGTTATGTGCGTTTTAGCTAAAATAATTCTTAATTAATCGTGTAAAGTTATACATTTGATAAATTCTTTATCCTTTTTTTTTTGTTGCAATAAATAATGTTAACATGCAACAAGCAACGCTTTGTGGTGTTGTATGTTGTGCAGTAAAGTTCCAACTTAAAACAAGATTTAAAAACTGTCTTATGGAGATGAAAATATTACGATGGTTTAGCGAACATAAAAGAGTAGATAAGATGATGAAGAATGAACGTACACAAAAAGTAGGAGTGTTACCTATTGATAAAAAGATGGAAGAATTGTGTGTCTAAAAGATGGTTTGGTCATGTGAGAATATAAGACCAATAGAAGCCGCAATGAGAAGAGTTGAGTGGATGAATGATAACCCAATATTTAGAGGTAGAAGACTAACTGTAACTAAAACTGTTAAAAATGAATGATTGTTTGTCCGAAGACATGCTTTTTGATAGAACATAACCGTGTTATTTATTCCATATAGTTTGAGTTGACCAGACTTGGAGTAAACTGTTTTGTTGTTCTTGACCTTGTATAGTTAATCAATATTTTATTTTAGTATTGGCCATGCCACTGAAACCTCCAATTGCAATTAGAATATATGGAGATGTATCTGATTGAAATATTGATGCAGATGGATTATATATGTTCACTAATTTAGTTGCTTACAGACATGAAGGAGGGCTTCTCAAGTTTCTGCATTCAAAATATGTGTTCACGAGACTGAGGTTTGCACTTTTCTTCTCCTCCTCTTTTAAGAAGTTTAACAAAAGCAGTTCATCGTCCGTCAAGATCCTTACTAAAGAACGTAAGTAATCAGTCTCATACCAAATTAAAAAGATAAGGTTACTTCCTTTTTTTTGTGTGTGTGATAAGTGATACTTATTGCCTTTCACTCAGATATTGTGACTACTATGTTTGTTGGAAACTTCATTGGCATTGTATGCGCTCGGTCGTTGCACTATCAGTTCTATTCATGGTAAGTATGCGGAGAATGTCCTTTTTGCAGATGTATCATGAGTTAACCTACCTTTTCTGTTGACAAATACTGATTCTCTTATATCACACTTTCTCATAAATTCTTACCTTCTTTATGCTTGAGCTTTCTTGAACTATTTCTGGTATTATGCAAATAATAACACTGATGTGTGGTCTTGTATTCTAACAAATGCAATGGTGCTAATTCTTGTAATTTGTCATACGGCACAGGTACTTTTATACCTTACCATACTTATTGTGGCGAACACACTACCCAACATTGATCCGGTAAGTTTACTCGCATCATTGCTTTTGGTTGATTTTCTTAAAATGATTTTATTTTCTATTGAATTCATAAATGATTCTTCTCTCTATACAAGAGTAGATTGATTTTGTTTGTGGGAGTGGAGGTGTGCTGGAATATCTATCCGTCAAACAACATTTCGTCCGCTTTACTTCTTTGCCTTCACTTAATTATTCTCTGGGGTTTGTGGTCTGCTCCACCTGAGAATCCTTATGCAGAGAAAGAACCATCATCCCACAAAGACAAATAGAAAGTGATTTTCCCTTATCAAGCCTTCACCTTTGATGAAAATGTCTGTATCTGGTGTATCTGGAAGCTAGTTTAAGAATTACTATTTGTCTAACTGGTTTGTAAAACAGAATTTAGGATCACCAATCAGGACAGACCATGGTTGCCACATTTTGATAAGTTTTTGTTTTATTTTCCTTATTTATTTGAAAATTTTGTTCTTAGTAATTAAAGGATGTATTTTAAAAGGAGAATATATTTCCATTGAAACCACTATTATTAAAGGATGTATTTTAAAAGGAGAAAATTTTGTACTTAGTAATTAAGGATGTATTTTAAAAGGATCTATTCTGTAATTTATTAAATAACTTCCATAGAAATCACTATTGTTAACTTCTATATGATACGTAGTATATTTAAAAAATTATATTTAAATAAAAAATACCGTTTATATTTTTATTTATACGCATTAAAAAAAAATGGACGGACACATATATTTAATAATTTTAATTTAAAAAATGTAATTTATATATTACTAATTTACTAAAAAAAATTGATTAAAATGAGTGATAATGATTATGATTTTTTATTAAGTTGGTATACTCTACTCTATAAATTGCATACTAAAAATAGTCACAAATTTTATTCATATTGCTACATATCTTGTAAAAAGTTAAGTAATTATAGTCGCTTAAAACTTTGCATTGGAGTTCTTAAAGTATAGTATTTTTTTAAAATATGATTAACAAATATATTATTTTATTTAAAAAACAGTTTTTTAAAAAAAAAAGAATTAAATTATAAAATAGTTTTTCAAATTTAAAACAAATGCAATCTAAACTGTTTATTATTTAAATTCAAACCATAGAAGATAAACGGTTACTTCATTTCCCGTTTGAAATTATAAATAAATACCTCAATCTCCTACTTTTTCACATCCAAACATCAAGAGACTAAACGGTTTTTCAAATTTTCTTGAAAAAATGGCAGGTAGTGGAAAGGGCATAAAGGGGCTTGGAAAGGGATGAGCATTCAGATATAGATTGATTCTGCGCGATAACATCTGCAGAATTACAAAGTCAGTCATTCGTAGATTTGCGAGAAGAGGAGGTGTCAAGAGGATAAACGGTTTGATCTATGAAAAAAGTAAAAGAGTTCTCGGGTTGTTTTTAGAAAAAGTCATTCAGGATGTTGTTGCGTATACGGAACACGTAAGAAGAAAGACTATCACCGCCATGGATGTTGTGTATACTCTTAAAAGATAAGGAAAAACTCTATATGGTTTTGGAGTTTGAAGAATATGTACTATATTAATCATCTTTATATATTTCTTTATGTAAGTTGTGTGTAATTTGTATTTCTCTTTCTACATATTTTCAAGTATTTTGTCAGTTGGTTATACTTATGTTAAATCTTTAACTTTATAAACTGAACATGAATATTTGGTTTGGCCTTATTTTTCTTCCTTAACCACCATCAACTTCTATTAAAAAACTGACTATAATTTTTCATAAAACTATAATATATCATTTTGGTTTATATTTATATGTTGTATTCTGCATAACTTGCAAGAACTTTTGTTTGTATTATTTGTTTCTGCATAACTTCCAAGAATTTTTGTTTTCATATGGAAAACTATTCTTTCTATTTTTTCATTGTGGTTTGTGGGAAATGAATTCAAATATTTTAATTGGTGACTGGTTTTGTAGAGTTACATTTATATTATCATTTTGTTGAAGAATTTGTCTATTATCATATGTTTGAATATCAAATATTATTTCTGAAAGCATTCAAATGTAACCCAAGTCACAATTTTACCTAATTTAAAAGTCATATATTGTTGTTGGATTTCAAGTTATTTTGTTAAATTATTGGAATGTATTTCGAAGATGATTTTTCACCAGTCACAAAGGTATTGCTCATTTTGTTAAAATATTGTGTTTTGAAATCCGAATTTTGAATTGCTACGTTGTTTATTTCATGTATCAAAATTTGAGAGAAGGAATAATCCACTGCTAGAAATACACAAATTACCTACGAATTTTTTTGCAGAAAATAATATGTAGGTATACCTGTGACATTAGCTGCGGATTTTAGATGTAAATATTTGTTTTCTGCGAAATATAAAGTCGCAGCAAAATTCGCAGGAATTCCTGAGACTTATCCTGCGGATTTTACTGCTATTTGATTCGCAGGAAATATGAGAACTCAAATCCTCTAGAAATGTCGTAGGAATTGTTGCGACATTTGGGGTAAATTATTTGTACTATTTTTTTTTTAATTTTCTTTTATATTTTTAATAATTATAAAACATTACCTTGATATATTCTAATTTCATATTAATTTTTATATTTCTAATTTTTTTTACTATATTAATTGAATTCTTTTATTATTTTCCTTCTCCTTGTCGAACTCATCCATTTTCTTTTCAATCAGTTTAAAATGGAGTTGTTTGAAATGGAACCACTGTTTCAAACAACTCCATTTTAAAAGGTAACAATGTTACCTTATTCTCCAGCTTGAAGATAGTTTCAAGATGTTCTTTCTTTTAAACTTCCAGTTGGATTATGAGTTTCTTTTGTTTCTCTCCTTATTGAAAGACTTCTTCACTTCTAAGGCACAACTTCTTGTAGGAGGATGCCAGTTCTTCAAAGGTCAATTCATCATCACTAGAATCTGAGTAATATCTCCCAGTTAGAGCAGTAACACTCTTAGTAGATCCTTCTTCAATTTCACTTCCAGACTTCTCATCAGACCAAGCCACAATAAGACTTTTCTTCTGTTTCCTAAGATATGTGGGAAATTCAGGTTTAATGTGACCAAAACCTTCACATCCATAACATTGCAACCTCATTTGTCTTGCTGATGTCATATGCGATGTTCTTGACATTTGGTTTTGACTTCTTCTCCATTATTCTTATCACTTTATTAAATTGCCTTCCAAGAGCCACTAAGGAATTTGATAGGCCCTCGTCAGTGTCCATATCATATTCTTTTATTCCATCTTCAGTGTTGGAGGCAAAAGCAATGTTTTTATTCTTTTTGTCAGATATGTCACTCATGCCTATCTCAAAGGTTTGAAGAGATCCAATAAGTTCATCAACTCTCATCTTGATATTGTCATGATCTTCTTCTATAGCAGTTACTTTCATGTCAAATCTCATAGGAAGAGATCTGAGAGTTTTTCTTACCAACTTTTCTTCAGACATAGTTTCTCCAAAAGCACTGGATGCATTAGCTATCTCAAGGATGTTCATATGAAAATCATGAATACCATCTTTCATCCTTAGGTTTTCAAATTTTGTGGTAAGCAACTGGAGTCTAGACATTTTTACCTTAAAAGTACCTTCATGAGTAGTTTTAAGAATATCTCAAGCATCTTTAGCCACAATACATGTGTTAACTAATCTGAAAATATTTTTGTCAATTCCATTGAATATGGCATTCAATGCTTTGGAGTTTCTAAGAGCAAGATCATCTTCTTCTTTAGACCAATCCTCTTCTGGCTTCAATTTTGCAGTATCCTTCCCATCTTTGTTCTTTACAACGGGATGTTCCCATCCTCTCAGAACAACATTCCAGGCCTTGTTATCCAAAGACTTCAAGAAAGCAACCATCCTTGGCTTTCAGTAATCATAATTAGTTCCATCCATAATGGGTGGTCTGTTCATAAATCCTACCTCATTGTCTATTATACCAAAAAGTAACTTCCTTAGATCTCACCCAGATACAGAGCAGGATGCCTACTTTGATACCAATTGAAATTTTGGTATCAGATATGAGATGTCGAATAAGATGTCACGTCATTAATACCTAAACATTGACAAGGTAAATAAAATGTAAAGTAAAATAACAAAGACACAAGAGATTGTTAACCCAGTTCAGTGCAAACTCACCTACTTTGGGGGCTACCAAACCAGGAAGGAAATCTGTTATCAGTAGTATCAATTCAGAGTTAAACAATCCCAGTTTACACTCTTCACTTAATCACTACCCAATGCAATTTCTATCTAAGACCACTTAGATAAGAGAATCCCCTATCACTCCCCCTCAATCACACACTGTAATAATCAAACAAAACCTTACAAGAAAATAGAAGAGCAAACTTCCAAAACAAAAACCCGATCTTGCTTAAAAGCTTCAATCAAGAACAAACACTCATGCTTAAAAGCTTAGAGTGAACAAATTTACAACTCAATAAAATCACTCCAATTCAAACACCTAGGTGATGTATGAATGGCTCACAATTAACAACAAAAAAATAAAACCCTACTCAGAATGCGCATCTTTCTCAATCTCTAATTTCTATAATTTTCAAATAGGGTTGCTCCACTTTAAGTAGATAGCCATCTTCATGGATTTGGGCCATGAAAACAATCAGAATTGATCTTCATTAAAAACTGATTGATCTTCAAATATTTTAAAGATAAAATGCACAAGAACGGAAACAATTGAACCTTCCAAAAGCAAAAGAATGGAAACAACTGGTCCTTCCAAAAGCGAATAGTCTGCTCTAATATTATCCTCAATAATTACACAGTCAATCACTCAACGAAAACACACAAAAGATAACTGCACAACAGACAAACATAACATTCTGAAAAGAATATTCTATTATAGAATGTCAGAACATTTGTCTTGACATCAAGACCAGATTCCTGCAACAACACAAACACACCTGCAAAATTCTTAGAACCACATGTCAAGACATCAGTCATGACATCTTGAAGGAAAACATGTTTTACCAAAATTTATGCTAACCACAAAACTAACACAACCCATCAGACAACTTCTGGGTCGACCTAATATGGCCGGAAGGATGCTCAAATGGTCCTTGGAACTGTCTGAGTTCGACATTAGATATGAAAGTAGGCTTTCCCTCAAAGTGCAAGTCCTGGCTGATTTCGTGGCCGAAATGACCACCCCATAGAGCAGAGCTTGCGCTTCCAGGAAGTGGATTATTCCCCACCTCACACTTTCATTCCACACCTCCAACAACTAGGCAGAATACAAAGCTTTCCTCGTTGGCTTGAGGCTAGCTGACGATCCAGGAGTCAAGGAAATAATCTTTTGTACAGACTCTCAACTTGTAGCCTTACAAGTCAAGGGAGAATACCGAGTCAAAAACGACAAATTGTCAGAATAACTAACTCTGGTCAAAGAAAAAAGGACAAAGTTTGCATCTGTAGAAGTTAGACATGTTCCTCGTGAACACAACGTACGAGCAGACGTGCTATCAAAACTCGCGAGCACAAAGAGGAAAGGTGGAAACAAATCTGTTATACAAGAGATACTCCCTCGACCAAGCATTGAAAAAGAATCCTCAATGATAGACGTAAACGTCATCGACGATGCCAACTGTTGGATGACCCCGGTCTACAACTCCTTAACAAACGACGAATTGCCCCCAAATCCCAAGGAGGCCAACATAGGAACCAAGTAACACTTCGCTTTAGTCGAGCATCCACAAACTAACAGGCAAGCAGAAGCAGCAAACAATGTAATCCTACAAGGACTCAAGCGAATACTAGACGAGATTAAGAAGCGCTGGGTCGAGGAACTACACAACGTCATGTGGGCATACCGAACAACGCCATATTTCACAACCGGGGAAACCCCTTTCTGACTAGCATACGGAACAAAGACTGTCATCCCCATCAAAATGCACATACCGTCCAAACGGTCAGAGGCCTCAATGGACGAAGATACCAATTCAGAGGCATTACGTGAGGAGCTCGATCTGGTCGAAGAAGTTCGATCAGAAGCAGCCCTACACGAAGCATCACTTAAACAAAAAATTGTTATAAGATATGACTCTAAGGTCATAAAGCGAGCATTCGAAGTCAACATTCTTGTCCTAAGGAGAAACCACAAGGACTCCAGAGAAGGTAAATTGGCCGCAAATTAGGAAGGTCCCTACCGTGTCCGAGCGAAAACGGAGAATTGAGCCTATTACTTAGAAAACTTAAATGGGGAAGAACTTTCTCGTCCTTGGAACGCTGAAAAACTAAAGCAATACTACAGTTAGGGCGTCTTTCAGCTTGCTCGGATCGTAACAATGGAGCATAAGCACCGACCGAACATGCATGCCTAGGTACAAGCATTGCATACCAACACTTCCAGCCAACAGGATCCCCCTCAAGAATGAGGGGGACCACTGTTACACGACTGGATCCTCGACCGATTCCATCGCCATCTTCGTACCACGAACAAGCAGAACACCCAGCTTACAATGGAACGTTCACACTGCGGAGCACGGGCCATTATCATGACTCGAGCACCGTTTCCCGACCAGAGTTACTCTGGCATTTTGTCTAGTTCCCAAAGACACATATAAATCGAGCATAATTTTCCCAAAATATAAAAACATACCCCAAATCTCTCAGCGGACACATATAAAGAATGTCGCGAGCATAGTCAAGCGAACATGTAAACGGTAGAGCATCATACAAACACTTAGCTAAAATTAAGAAGTTAAAGTGTGTCGTCCGACGGACGCACATGCAGCCATGCAAGATAAATACAAGGCAAAATAAAGGACGACCACCAAGGTCGGAAAAGCATTAAAAAATGCGATCACAAGGACCGACTTGTTCAGAGATTACATAAAAAGGGGAATGATTCCCCTAAGAAAAAAAAAAGGCCATGGCACGCAAGCCGACCATCAAAATCAAAGGAAAAAACAAAAACTAGGTTATCAAGCATTCTCCTATATATTTGCATCCCTGGCAAGATGACCTTTGACAAGGACCCCTTGCATATGATTTCCTTCAGCCATGGCCACGTCATCCTGTTCCGTCCACCTAAGAAATTCAGGCAGAAAAATCTCCCTGTCCACGACTTTGTAAAGTCAATCAATCCCTTCTTCGTTGAGTTCCACCTCGGGATTAACGATCTTCAAATGAGCCACAACATTCTTAAAGGCCACCACTACCATTTTTTCGAGGTCCTCGTCCCCCTGGTCAATCCTTGCGATCATCTCAACTCGAGTTACCAGCATCTTCTAATCCTCTGTTTCATCCTTAGAGGGAACCATATCAGCCTTAAGACGATCAATTTCATCGTTCGCGGTCTTCTTCTCAGAATCGACAACGGTCAGGGACTCCTTTAACCCCTTGTTCTTCTTTAGGGCATCTATATCCATCTCAGAAGCTTTACGAGATTTATCCTCGGAAGCAGACAATATGAGCTTAAGCCTCTGAATTTCTTGCTCTTGGGTAGTGGTCTCTTCGACATACATTGAGGCCATAGATAGAACCCTCATCACTGAACTCGCATACTAGGCTAAAGACAGTCACCTCTCTGGTCGACTTAGCTCCTCCAACTTCAGCGTTTCAGCCTGGTGAACCTGGAGTGTGTTCTCCTCGAAAAACTTTGGCCTGAGGAAATAGGTTGTGAGTTCAAATGATGGCTTTGAAGGGGTCCTGGTTAGGTTAATAACATCGCCGACCCTCGACTTCTTCCCGAGTATGGAGGCGGTGCCCGGAGAACCCTGGGGAGCCAAGGTAGAATTACCTGAACCTATGCCCGGTGCTGCAAAACGATCGTTCAACCGGGTTTGCTTCAACTTCTTTGCCCCTCTTCTCTTGGCAGCATTCTCCATCACTTTGTCTTGCATGTCTGACATTGAATCTGGAAAAGACAAAAGAAAACGATTTAGAACATAAAAAGTATACGAGTAAAGAACTCAATACGCACAAATAATACTAAAGACCTATCGAGGTAGGCCGAAACTTCCTCATCCATTTCACAGGCAAGAAGCTTCGCCACCTCTATAAATCGAGGGGTCACTTTTATCCCCCATCCTTATCCAAGAGTGGACGACCCTGATCATCCACATATTCGATCATAGAGAACCCATAAATAAACTTCATCAGGACATCATAACTAGTCATGTCCTCGTCGCTCAAGTCAGAAGCAATTGCCAAGTATTCGTTTGTGCCATACAAAAAGTGGTCATGCGACCACGAGAAGTGGAACTTCAGTATAAGACGTGGCACCTCTCTCCCCTGGTCGTCAAGTAAGATATTTCCCTGGTTGTCGGTATCTATATCCTAGAAGTGTACAGAGTCCCAAGCACACTCTGATATCGGTTCTACCAAGTAGTACCTATCCTTGAAGTCTTTGATCAACTCCGAGTATGCTTTGTAGATCATTGTCTTTTGTTTAAGAGAAACCCAACCATACCTCCCTTGGATGACCCTCCTCTGAAGGTGAAAGATTTGAAAGAACGTGGGAAGAGTTTCCCCAATATTCAGGTATCCATAAGTTAGCTCGAAAACTCTCATGAAAGCAAACGAGTTTAGGTGGAGTTGCAAGGGTGAAAGCTCCAAATGGACGAACACAAATATCTGGAAGTCCGAAAAAGGGAGTCTGAACCTGAGCTACTTAAAAAAGAAGTCGTATATGGCAAACTTATTAGGACCATAAGACGAGCATATACAATCCCCATCATCGGGATACCTAACGCACCAGTCTTCGGGGTCCCCAATTACCAGACCAGAACCTTCTTGGGGCTCAGCGTACATCGATGTGATATTTAGAGGCTCCCCAGCAACCTAGTCTTCAACTAGGACGTCCTTCTCGATATCCTCCTCCTCTGGATGGTTATCTTCGGAGGGGGAAAATGTGGTTTCCTTAGAATCAGTCTGAGGGGAGACAGTCTCCTCAAATTTCGTCTCCTCGGAGCGACTCGGGGACGAAGCCGTATCATCGGAGAATTCCTCCACGGTCATATGGACAAGTCTTTCTACATACATCTTTGCACCTAAAAAGCAGCGAAAGTAAACGTGAATTCGATAATTTAAATCAAATCTATCCTTCCACTACTAATCAAGTGAAATGGCGTGCAGAGGGACGAGGATGTTTTCCTCGACCTAAGCCCTTATTCAAGGTAACCTATATTCATATCCTCAGAAGAACGTCCACGTGCTCACACGAGGAGAGAAATTTACGAACGAAAAAACTCTCAACTCCCAAGGGATCCAACTCCTTCAGTATGAAACCCATAACTCTGGTTGAAGTTCAACCGGAGCCATCATGAAAAGACTGGGGAAAACCCCTTCAGAAGCTTCGCTCACCGTAACGATGACGAACAAAGCTTATCCTCTACCGGACGATGGCGGGGACACCGCAACAGAAACCATAATAATCCAAATTATAAGTCCTCTAACCCCTAAAACTGGCCATAACCACATGCATTTCTACCAGACGAAGCTCATAAACTATCCTAAATCCAGAAATTTATGAAAATTATATGTTTTTAGAAGAAGAATATGTGGTCGGTTGAGTGTCCTCGGTAGCAGCGGTGGAAGACGGCGGCTCGCGGCGGAGTCTAAGGACTTAGCGTTGACGAACAGAGAAACGATGAATGAAAAGGCATGGAATTGAACCCCAACGTCCTATTTATAACATCCCTCAGCACATGCACGAGCACATGTGACCTAAGAACTATAAACGTCACACTCATTACCTAGGGACGACCGTAGGCTAGCCATCATTATGCATTAAATGTGCACGCTTCCCAAGGCGCAAGCCTGGTGTTACTTTTCTGCATACCTCCAACTATTGAGGTCCTCGTCTGTGGACCACATCCTAACACCCAGGTTCAATTGAGCACACCCCGGTCGAGCTGATGACGAAAAATTCTTACAAGTCTCAGTTTCCACCCCGTATATAACCATTCACCCTTAAGTCATCACTTCTGCGACCAGAAGCAATGACTTGGGGGGCCCTGTTCTGGACTTTCCCAATGACTTGGCATGACCCAATCCACCATTGCTTCCAGGATGACCCAATAACCTAATGTTAAAAGGACCCACTGGCTTTGTTCCCCTCAGCCGACGAGGATTTGTCGACCACGGTCACCCGTGGTTGGTTCCCTCTGCTCATTTCAGACTTCTGTCTGACGCCCAAAGAAGTCATCCAGATCCAGCCAATGGATAGCTCATGCTCGGATTCCCCTCTGCCCGATGTAGATCTCATCCGACCAAGTATGCTCGTTCCAACGACTAGTTTCTGGTAGTTATCTATTTTTGGGGATCCACAATCTAGACCCAAAATAGGGACCAATAGCCAAGCGCTGGAGGCTCTATATAAACCCTCTCACTTGAGAGGGCCAGATATCCAATATTCACTCTCTTAACTCTTTTACTCGTACTTGCTCACACTTTTGTCTTGTCTTACTTTGACATCAAAGTGTCTTGCAGGTACACCCCCTCATCTCCTCGACGACCGATCATCATTATCATCATCATCATTATCTTCATCAACGTCTGTGGCCCACTAGAGATTCTGATCATTCGGAACGATCACTTCTTATTCTTTATTTTAATTTATGTGATATCCTTCAATTATTCCATAATTATTTTCCATTACATTTATTTCTAATGTAAATACTTTGGATTTGTATGAAAGAATATTAATAGGGTTGAATTGTTTTGGTTTTATTGTAAGAGAAAAAAAATTAAAAAATAATAATCTGATTCTTCATGTTGATTGCTCATGTTATTTCCACTTATCTTATATGTATTAGGATTTGTTGACAATATTTACTTATGTTAGTTCAACATTAGTTCATGGAGCAACAATAATTTTTTCACATTAGTCGAAAAAACAACAATTAATAAAAACAATATTTTTTTGAAAAAATTATTTGATATATTATAAATAAATTGTTGATTTGTTATAAAAACATTTGTTTTATACTGTTTTATATAAAATAAATATATAATTAATAATATTAATGTTTTTGAAATACATGATAAAATGGAATAAAAAATTAAAATGTTTTCCGTTCCGTCCAATTTTCAAACATTAAAATGAGATATTTGTTCCGTTCCTCATAAAATATCCAAACAATTAAGTGAAATTTATGTTCCGTTCCATTATATTCCGCTTCACCCCGCTTCGTTCCATTAGTTTTAAAATTATTCAAAAAGACTCTATTGCAATGTCTGTGTAAACTAATTTTATACTATCATTCATTAGAATTATAATATTTTGATTGGTTGATTGTGTAAAAAAAATTCAAGTATATAATTTTTTATTATATTTTTAATGAATTTAATTGGAATGCACGACAGTGTAAAACCGTTTTATATTGTCAGAATGGTAATAGTCAGATCCAAAATCATATTTGACTTTTATTTTAATTATATTTAAAGTAATGATTATTAATGATTGTGATGGATTGATGATGTAAAATTTCTTTACACTAAATGACAGTGCATAACAATTAATCTCATTTTTAATACTTTTTATATTTAATAATTTAATTGATATACATCGACGGTGTAAAACAGTTTTACACGTTAATCGTGACCGTTAAATTTTAATTAAAATTTGATTTTAATTTTAATTATTTAAAAAATAATTTTTTTTAAGTGGTTGTATAAAAGAATTTAATAGTGTATAGCAATTAATCTCATAATTTAATAGAACCGTCTTCCATAAAATACACCAAAACTTTAAATTTATCAGTTAAATTATTTTGGAACAATTTCAAAATTTGAAAAGTGTTAAATTTGTAATTATTACACAATGTTCTCTTGGATTTAACATGAATATCTTTGGACCTAAAGCCAAAGAGTCCTTTATTGCTAGCAAAGTTCCGATTTTGAAATTTGTCGAAAGAGTTCCAGTTGAATCGTTGTTCAAATCATGGTGAGTTTCCCTCTCATGCTTTCTCTCACGCAAATCCCCTTTTTCAATTTCAAGCAATTAGGGTTTCCAAAATCTAAGATGAGTTACCTAGTAATTTCCATTTTGAACTTTTCGTTGCTTGATTAGGGATCTTCTGCAGAATCAATGTATTAGAGTCTTTTACATTGAATTTAATGGTTATGTGCTATTTTGTTAAACTTTTTTTCATTGCATGGTTCATTTCTGGTTTGATGACAGGATGGACATGATTCAGAAGATCCAAAAAGCACTGCTGATATGACTGTTTTTGTAAGTTTTCAATCATCTAAAGAATAATGCTTTTTGTTCTAAGATTGTATATGCTAGTAATTTAGTTTGGATGCCGCAGTGATTTCGGATTGTTCATATTCCAAGTTATTGTGGATAGCTTGTTGTCCACTTGAATCCCATTGTCCATCGCGAGAGGGGAATGATATACAAATTGGTGTCTATAAATGAATAATAAAGGTTCCAAACCAACAATATATGTTTAAACCAATAATGTTCCGTGATACACTATTTAGTAATTAGTACAAAGTATTATGTCATGTCAAGTAGAGCAGTATTAGCTACGCTATAGTACTATATAGTGTAGCGGATTTGAATAAACTGTTATTTTCCGTGATCTGCGATCGTCAACACTGATTTTATCTCTAGCTTATATTTTTGAGCCATTTCTCACTGGTTGGCCCAAAGTCCGTGGTTGGAGTATGAGTATGCTAATTGATGTTCCTGCTGTATTACCAGAGGATATGTTTTAATTAGAACATTAAATTTTTTCTTTTTTTTTTTTGTGTGTATGTCAACTACATCTAACCTTTGTCTCCATTCTCTTTTTTCAGGTGCAAAATCTTCTTCAGCAGATGGTGAGTTGTATATGTTCATTGAGCTGCATTACTTATTTTGAATATGTAATTAACTGCTGCTAACAAGAATTTCGTTTCCAGCAAACTAGGTTCCAGACAATGTCCGACTCCATCATTTCAAAGAATATCCTTTTCAGCACTCTTCAAGTTGTTAATATGATAAAGTAATCCATTATTATTAAATAGAAATTTGCTAAGGAAACTAATTTCAGAAATGGTAATGCATGATATTGATCTAGCTTTTTCCCCATAAATGTTGTCATTCAAATAAGTAAAATCACAAAAGATCTAAAGTTTCTTAATATCACCAACCTGTATTATTGCATAACTCAAACCTATATCATGAGGATATACTTACACAACAGCACCAGTGGTAAATTATTTGTGGCCACTGATGCATCTTGAACTTTTTCTTTTTAGATTCAGTACATACATACACCATACAGTTTCGTTGTGCGTGATTTGTGACTGATGACTTGTCTATGGGATTGGTTTGTATGTATTGTATATTAGCTAAAATCAGGATTAGTAGTGATGTAAGTTCTATTATATGACTTTTTCTGAGTTTCCCGTTGTTCAAATTGTTGAGAAAATGTTCTCCTTGACTTCATTGCACTTGACGATATGGGGGGCCGTATAAATGAGTTGGAGCAAAGCATCAATGACCTAAGAGCAGAGATGGGAGTGGAGAGCTCTCCATCACCTGTGGCCCCTGCTAAGCCAGAGGAAGAAGAGTCAAACAAAGAAGGTTCAGCATAAGTAGCATACAACTACCTTATTTGTTGTCTCATGATACATCAGGATTTTGTCCCTGTATCTTGTGAGTATAGAATTGATTCAGAATTCAGATACTTGTCATGGAACATGAGTGCACTCTCTTTCGTAGCTAAAGTTCATCTTTCTGTTAAATTATAGTACTGCTAAATAATTTTTCTTTTTCTGATTTGAGTGAGTTAGACTGGTTACTTTTAATGAAGGGAAATTTGTTATATTATTACTTTGTTCCCCCCTGCCGGTTTTATTTGCAAGCCCTTGCTTTTTATTCATTTGTTTTAGATATCACAAACATGGCAATTTTTGTCCCAAAATCCAAGGCCCCTATCATGTGTACTGCATTCAAAATATTATGAACCACGGTTACTCGAATGTAGTTCCTGGAAAAAGTAATGATTTGTTTTTTTGTGGCTTTCAATTTCACATCTACTATCCACATGCTGGGACAAGTGAGTCAATAGCCTAACTTGTTTACACACTCACCCAGTTAAACAGCTCCATTACATTTAGCTGTTAATAGTGTTTCGAGAAGATTGACGCACATTTCGACACGACTGCAATCTCATGGAGCAGGATCCAATATTGGGAGTAGGGTTTCTTTCCAATACAGAAAAGATAGGGAGCTCCACAGTTTGAGTTTAAAGAATTGGTTCAAGTGATAAAAGATCAGACTTGTATTAGTGGGGTCTGTAAGTTAAGTTATTGCATCAGAAACTGATTTCTTTTTCACATAAACGAGTCTGTAAGTAGCAAGAGGAGTCAGAGTTGGAGAATATCATTGTTGCGATTCCAGTTTTATACGCGAACAAGTAGTTGAGAGAAGATAGTCCATTTACAAGATCAACAATACCGGTTTTAAGTTAAGTTTACATAAACTTTTTGAAATCAAGGGAGGAAACAAACACCATAAGAGGTAAAACATACATAACCTGAAATCATCATACTATATAGGAATCATAGAAAGAAAGTTAAGCTTCTTCTAAGAGCTATTAAGGCAATGGTTGATGGTGGCTGCTCTAAGAGCTATTACGGCAACGGGTGATGGTGGCGCAGCCGCGGGTGTAAGGATTAGCTTCTGCACCTGGCTTGCAGTTGTAATAGGATGCACCTTTATGAGAGCATGGGACGGTGTTCCTCTGCAGTGCTCTGTAGCTTATATACTTTGTGGTTGCTAGGATACGTCTGTGAGACTCAAAATCCATTCCGAACTCATTTTCTTCTATGCACTCTTCTATGGAGCCTTGGCATGTTGGTGTTGTCGTTGTCGCCTCCCACCTTAGACGCTGCTCGTCTGTTGCGCTGTTTGTGGTGGTGGCAAAGATGGAGATGGAAACCATAAACAAGTAGAAAGCTGGTAGGAGAAAAGAAGCATTTGACATTGTTTTTGTGGAGATGGTGGTGAATGGTGAAGGTGCTCTTATTCTTTATGCTTTCAAGTCTTCACTCATTTTGATTCCACCATTTTATAGAAGAAGATAACTCGAGGAGTGAGAATGGGTAAGTAACTTGTTTATCAAGCATTAGATAACAAAATTCAACAAATGGAGAAAGTAGATACTCCACATAGGTAGATTTACAAGTTCAAATGTGCTATAATTACGAGAAGAATGTTTGGTAAAAGACAAGAGTACAAAACCTACCAAGAAAATGATGTTGAGAATGAATGGGCATGGAAGATACTAGGTTCAGATTCAAAGCATTAACTGAAAGTTGATAATGAAAGTTTAATATGTATGAGTTACTCAAATGTCTAATTCAACATTGTGTTTGTGTCTGAGCCCTTAAAAAACTTGATGTTGGGTTTGAATTTATGTTGTCCACTAAGAGTGTTTTTCATCCCTAAGATTCCATTGGCCAATTGACATTGAGAACCAGCTTTTGGAAGGAGTAGCTTGTGGCTTGTGCTTATCCATTTCAAGTTTCTTCAGAGGGAAAATTAACACAACAACGTAGATCAAACATTAATATTATAGCTTGGATGTTCACTACTATGAGGATGAAGTGCGTCATTTTTAACAGTGAAGTGAAGGGTTCAATATCACATCAATCTAACTATATAATATTAAAAATTGTTTGTGTTCTTATTTGGGCTGAAGTCTAGCCCTAAGTCCGAGTCACTTGAATTCAGTTGATAGTGGTAGTTGGGATATACACTCGCCCTAGAGACACATTGATTGAAGTCGCCCAACCATTATGAGCCTTCAGATAATAACTGATATAGGCAGTTGGTATATACACTCGCCCTAGAGACACGCTAGATTGAAGCCGCCCAACTATTATGAATCGTCGTCACGTAATTTGTTGACAACTATTATGGATCGTCTTCACGTAATTTGTTGACAACGGTCCTTTGAAGTAGGTTTTAGGACCTCAACCCTAGTGACTTTATAAAGACTAAAAGACAAGTCGGTCTCAAATACACACATGTCTAACATAAACTTTACACTTAACTCGTGATTGAGTTGAATGTCAAAGTGTTTCAGAATCACTCCCTACTACCCAATCAGAGCATAAGATTGTTTAACGGTTTGCCATTAGATCTTCAGTTACCAACAACACATGAAGAAGAAAGTTCATTATCTGTTTAGTTAATAAATCAAACGATTATAACTATTGAATGGTTATGACTCATTGTTAGTATAAAATTAACCTCTAGATTTAACCGTGATTTCTTTAAATGCTTCAAACAGCATTTCACCATTCAATTTCACCTTCAACAAGAATATATTTTCACCATATGAATTGTAGTGAGAAATCTTTCTATCAAAAGAAATGGAATATCCAAATAAATTTGATCTTAGGCTAGGATAGGAGATGGAGGTACCAGAGGCAGGATAAGGGAGAATGCACAGTGTTACAATTGTAACATTTTCTTTGCAATTGTAATTGTCTATCTCAGTTGTAAAATTTACTTTGCAACTGTCTATTGTTATGATAGTAGTTTAGTGGCACAGATATACATTGCATTGTGAAACAATAAAATAAAATATAATTGCACCCTCCAAATTCTAGAAGAATAGTATGCAACATAATACTATTTGTCATCTTTCTAGTTTGCTTAAAATTGCATCCATTGGCGGCAGCTCCAGCAAAATTTTCGCCCAATCAGGAATACCCTGCAAAAGCATTAGCATATATTAGTGCAAATAGATTGCTGATAATGGTGAGTTTCTCTGAAATCGCACTTACTTTCCCTGATCTTCGAACTCGCCCGTCTAGGCGTAGTATTATGTACACGTCTTCGCCTTCTGGAACTCCTTCAGACTTCTGCTGATCTCTTATCCACCTAGTTAAGTTAGTTAGCACATATTAGCAATTCTTTGTTGACATCAATCCTCACTTTCAAATTTCAATAAGTTGATGACTAGGCAATTCATTTGTATAAACAAGATATCGGAACTAAGTACCGTTCCCATTCGGCTGGCGATACAACCTCAGCCTTGAACTTAACTTCAGCTTTCAGTTTCGATTGAGCAGTTATGGACTGTGTCCGCTTCTCAAAATCTTCCTAGCAAAATTCTATGGTTACTTTATGTTTCGCCAAAGAAACAAATGCTCTGGATAAAAGAAAAGGGTTCATGAAGGTGCGTGGTTATATCGAATCTTACCCCAATAGATGGAAGTGCCTGAGCAGCCTTTGGTCGAGGGCCAAAACCTTTCTTTTCAATTTTGGGTTTTGCAACTTCTCCCCAGATTACAGGAACCAACAAAACACCGCGTCTAACGAGATCAGTGCGAAATCTATCAGCTCTTTGCAAAGCCAAAGTCACAGATTCTTTTTTCCCAGCTATTATAACCTAAAGTCCAAACCTAAGTTAAACATAGAACATTCACAATGCCAAGCGCCAAGTTTATTATACTAACCGGCCTAACTGTGTCCCTTAGCTGCACGAGTTCAACTACGCGATTAGTTGACAGGCGCAAAGGCAACCTTGATAGTGTCTCATTTCGGGTTATTTGCGCAAGCTGTTCCTCCTCTTTTTTATTTTCCCAAAGGAATAATGCCACAAAAACAACAATACCTGCACATAGTTGATTCAATTGCTTAGTTGTTTATTGAAGCAACGTGGAAGGTGTTTTTTTTAAGGTTTTTACACAGAAATCGCCTTATAAGGAAAATCATGGACACGAGATTACGTAAAGACATACACAAAGAGTAAGACGCTAAGTTTAACAAATGTATAAACTGAACCTGAATTGTTTTATCAGGAAGTTAAATAGGTCACTTTCACCTCCAATGTTAACGGCGGCATTGCCAGCAGTATCCAAGAGATCAGGAGCACCGTCACCACCTTGTATTACACGCAAGATCCTTGGTATATTAAACAACAATGATGTTCCCGCAGCAGCGGTAAATGCAACGTAAAAGAATCTCCTAATCCCACGAAATGGTGCTTGAACTTCACTGATAAGTTTTAAATCTCTTCGAAAACTGGAGCCGACATCTTCCCCACCCAGCCTCGCCTGGTTACGTGGCAGAAAAGCATTAAGAAACAATGTAGTTCTTGACAACTAAACTAAAGCACGTAAAGATGGTAGAACTTAGTAATACAAAATCCTTGGGAACTAATTAGAAAGAACCTCTTCTTGTAGTTCTTTGAATTCAGGCAAAGCTCTGAAGGAGGCCAAGTCTGGATCATTGAGAATTGTGCCAAATTTTAGATTATATTCTCTTAAAGCAGTGCGAAGACATTCAGCAGCTTTTTTTCCTTCTCCTCTTCATAAAAGTAATCCACCAAACAACATCCAAGTTAGAAAGAAAAGATGAAAAAACAGAAGCATAAGCAAACCAGCTTTCCGTGTAAATCAATTGAGTATTTATACTATCATTTATCATATCTAGAAAGTTCAAGCAATAAATAAAATTTAGTAAGGTTAGATGTGCCCTTGCCAAAAACACCTACAAACTTCGCAGAATTATGAACTAAAACTTACCAAGGACATTTATTGATAGCAAGTTCTTCGCCTTACCATCTCACAGTATAAAATCCCACAACTCAGGTAATTTGTTCAATCTGAATGAACTAGAACTGCTACCATACTACAACAACAACAATAATCAGACCTTACCTCACTAAGTGGGATCGGCTACATGAATCAACTTTTGCCATAATATTCTATTCAAGATTATGTTTTTATCCAAATTGTTAATATCAAGATCTTTCTTAATAACTTCTCTTATAGTGTTTCTAAATCTTCCTCTGCCTCTAGTTGTTTGATTTCTCTCTATCTGATGAAGTCTTCCTACCACAAAATCTAAAAGTCTTCTCTCTCTATAAGCTCAAACCACCTAAGTCTAGTTTTCACCATCTTTTCTACTATGGGTGTTACCTCAACACTCTCTCTAATATTTTCATTTATAATCTTATCATGTCTAGTCTTATCATACATCCAACGCAATATCCTTATCTCTGCTACACTTAACGCAACATCCTAATGTTATCTCGTGATTCTTAATTGCCCAACATTTTGTCCGGTACAACATCGCAGTTCTTACCATAGTCCAATAAAATTTTCCATTCAGCTTGAACGGTACCTTTGTCACATAAAATTCCTCCACTACAACCATCCAACTTGAATTTGGAGGTTTTGCATCCCCTTCTATTTCTCCATCCTTTTGTATTAGAGTACGGACTCAAGATATGTTGTCCAACATTTTCTATTTTCCCTTGTATTTAAACCGTGACTCAAATTTCATAGACTAAACTCCTTGCCACAAACATAATTTCTACTCATAAACTGAGTGATTTATGAAAGCAATGGAAATCATAATGACAAACTCATATGCCATAAACTGCAGACTAGTATAGGAGCAGTTGAAAGAAATTTGTGAAACCAGTGGAACTAATAATTACCTACCAAAAAGTGAAAACTATGGAATCCACATTCATCAATTGTAACAAGATAGTATTAGTACCTGTATGCATGGCAGCAAGCTTTGTTATAAAAAGCAGCTTGGGCTTCTACAGGATTTGGATTCAAAGAAAGTGCTGTTTCAAACTGAGTCAAAGCATTTTTAACCTGAACAATCCACTTAAACATATGAATCATTGTTTGAATACTAGAAAGAAAAACTTGAAGACAATAAACTATACCTTTCCTTTGGAGAAGAGTTGAAGACCCAAATTGACACAAGATTCAGCAGTTTGAGTTTGAGTTTCTGGTGTTTGGGAAGAAGAGCATGAAATGAGTGGAAACTGAATCTTAGTATTGCGTGAACGTAGAAGAATGGAGGTGAATTGAGGAAGGGGAAGGCATGGTCTTGAGATTCTGGAATTTGATTGTGATGAGAAGAACAGGAACTGTTGCGCTGCAAGCATGGCCATGGTCACCATGTTCCATATCTTGTTTTGTTAATGTTGTTTTGTTCTTTCTATTATCCAAACGTTGTCACCATCTTAACCATTCGGTTATTGCCAAATTTCCAACTGTAGAAATGGACGGTCAGGATTTTAAGAAGAATTAAACAACCTTGATTGAATACAAATTTACCTATTACATTCAATCTTTAGAGTTGAGACCCATAACAATGATTTCTTGGTATAATGTTAAAGATGATGAATAATATCTAAAATATCCCATACAACACAAATCTATAATTTTCACACTCTCAACATTCTATGATAATTCTCTCAAGGTTGAATTTCGAAGATAGTTTATGGGTGATTGACGAAATCTTTTAATGGTTTCTCTCAGGATTCTTTACAAAGAAAGATTGAGTTTTGATGAATTTTATGCGTACACAAACTAGAAATATTCAATGGTTTTTCAAAGAGTTTATCTCAATTGTGATCACCACTGATGATTATGGCATCATTAATCATCAATTGTTTTCAACAACTGTTATAGAGACAACTAAGAACATTTTAAATACGTGATATAGATAAGGAACAAAAATAAGGGGAAAGAACAATGTAATTTGATTCAAATAATGGGTTATTGTGATTTTAATTGAATAAAGAATGAAGTGAATCAAAGGTAGTGAAGTGAAAAAGTTTGTTACTAGTGATTTGAATCAAGCCTGAATGTGTGATTCGAGTCAAACAATGTGTAATTCGAATCACACTTAATTTTAAAGATATTTGAGTGACTTTGATTCGAATCACCAATCATGTGATTCGAGTTAGTAAGCATTGTGATTCAAATCACAAACTTATCTGATTTGAATAAGATTGGCAGAAACAAATTCTTCACTTCCAAGCAAGTTCATGGTTCGAATCATAACGTGTCTGATTTGAATCAAAACTTTCAAAAACCTTAATTTAAGACTTCTAACTTGAGGTTCAAGTAACACTCAATATTTTGATTTGTATCAAATTGTAAAAAAAAAAAGAGGCTAAAATACATTTATATAGACCCAAATCTAGTGGATTAAATGGAGATGTGTTTCGTTGGTAAATATCTAACAATGAAACACAAAGTTATATGCAAATTACAAACAAATAATACAAATGTGATTCAAATCACAAACTTATCTGATTTGAATAAGATTGACACCAAACATTGTAGTTTATGGATGGAAATAAAAAGCTTTTATATGATCAAGATTAAATTTCTTGTGGAAACCAATGAACTTCGTTGGATTTTGATCTTCAAAAGGTTTAAGAAAATCATTATTGATTTCCTTTTCAACAGCTTTACCTATATAGTACTCAAGTTCGATTGATTTGTTCAAAAAATAAGTGACAAGTACAAGGTTTATCGTCAAGTAAAATGCGACCAAATTCCTGCTATGGGCATTGTCTTCAGGAATGTAGGTGGGGTCAGAATTATGGGTAACCTTGGTGGCACAACTGGCATTAGAGGCTCCCTAAATAAGTCAATAATTATATCCATCTGATGGGCCGACTGTTGGTAGCTTTAGGTAATGTTCTGAATTAGGGGATGGAACACCGTACCTATTTGTTGTGTCAACATGTTCACTATCTCATGTTTACTCTCATCAATTTATCGTCTCATGGTTGCTAGAGAATCAGTAGTTAAAGCTGACATTATATGAGGACCATATCGACCCCCTCCCCCCCCCCCCTTTGTGGTTGTGCCATCCGACCAGGGTTTCTTATGGAAGATCCTGATGCCAGAGGTGGACTGGTGGGTGACGCTATCGTTGTAGCGTTATCCGCAAACGTTGAAGTGTGACTCTGTAGTCTCGTCATCATGGCAATTTGCATGCCATATGGGTAATCCCTTGTAACTAAGGGTAAATTGAAAGTTGGGACAAAAGGGAGAGTATGGTCCCCAACAACTGTTAAATTAGGCCTGGGAGAGGTCGGTACGCTTGTTACCGACGATAAAGTAACTACTACTCCTAGTATTGACGTAGAAGTAGCTACCAAGAATAGGACTAGGTCGGTGACTCCGATACGGTTTGTTGTCCTTATTGGACCAACTATCATAGTCACTATTGATTCAGGGTCTGGAGCATCGTTTCGAGCATGAGAAATAGTTTTTAGGTTAACCATTTTTGCTAAAATCCTACCACTTCTCAGACGCTTATGACCTCGGACATTGAAAAAATATCAACGACGAAACAAAAGTAGATAATACAATATTTTCTTGTAGAATACAAGTACTTTTTGTACAAACATTCCCACTGAGCGTGCCAATTTGTTTGCATGTATTTTTAGCGAATAATCACGAGTTTGAAAGTATTTGAGATTAACTCTAAAAATCTCGGGAGCAACTTTGTGCAAACACGTTTACAAGAAAATATGTGTATGATGTGACTGCGAATGTATGTGTACAGATAGTGTAAAGGTGAACTTTAAAGACAATAAAACTTGAATTAAAGTAAAAAATATTTGAAATAAACAACATTAAATAAATGCAGTAAATGATAAAAAAAGAAAATATGTTTTAATTAAGGAAACATAAAGAAAAATACAATGAAAGGGACACAGACTCACATATCACTCATAAATTATGTCACGCTTTGGCTTGGGTACTGCAGTTCTATAGAGAAAGTATATAAACTTTACGACCTTGATTACAACATATGAGGATGCTATATATACTAAATTAAAAATAATTGTTTTCGACAGTTTACTCCTTAAGAATCGACACGTCTTCAAATACATGCAACTTAACTTCATATGCATTATCGCATCGTCAATACTTTAAAATGCTGAAAACCATTATCCTACGTTCCCTAACTGCTCTTAGCGACTATCAATTGTTTGTTCGTCGAAGATAATTGTTGAAAATGCAAAGTCCATTCTTCTGTCTTTGGTTTCCTCAATTTTCTAAGGCTTTGAAGTTTGTTGAAAGCCTCGTCTTCGACAAGGAGTCAATAGCTTACCCAGGTCTGTTCCTGAGACTCCTCCAAATCATATCTCAAAATCTTCTCTTGAGATTCTTCCAAACCTCATCTCAAGATGTCAGTCAGGAAGCCTTAGCCAACCTACAAGTGATGTTGACTCTTGCCAATCAATGCTAACACTTAATATTTTTCCTAATGCAACATTCGGTTGACTTTTCTACTAAGTAAAACATCTCATTCTAACACATGGTTCTATATGATATCACATCCTATCATGACACTAGATACTCCTAGAAGACCACCTAGGCCAGCTAACTAAGAGGTTTTTGAGGTTCAGGATGAGCGGACCGAGAATATGACAACGGTCTGTCGGCATGTTGCAAAGATGGGTAGAGGAATCATAGAGGTGGGACTCTTTGAGGATGGCAATCCCTAATTTGTCTCTGTGGAACATATGGTTGTTAAACCCTATATTGAAGTGTTTTGTTGAAATTGGTCCACTCCAAATGTATCGTTGCATTGTGTTAGCTTTCTGAATGATAAAAAAAGCATGTTGTTGCATAACATAATATAGGAGATATTAGTTTCTTATAAAAAGAATGCCTAGATTATATTACATGTTAAACTACAACACATTTGAAGTCCCTAAACCCTTAACACTTAAAACAGTGAGTGGATTGACCTCCTTGATATATTGTTCAATTTTAATTCAAAGTAACAAAAAATATTAACAAAACATCTGCGAGTAATGTATTTGTTTGTGGGTTTGAGTCCTTGAAATGTAGTTTTCACAATTCCATTTTTTAAATTTTACTAAAAAGACAATAGTCTTACCAATGTACACATGTACTCTTAGTGATTCTAATTTTATTTATTTTTACTCATTTGATCCTAATTGTTATTCGGCCTAATATTAATAATTTAAGAAATAGTGAACTTGTTCATGAATAATATATATATCCAATGGACCATCTCAATTTTTTTAAATAATTTTTTTTAAAATATTATAAATTATATTTAATTTATATCTATAAAAATGCATCATAAATAGATTCATTGATTAATAAATTAATATGATAAAATATAATACACTATTATTTGTTTCTAATTCTATTACTTTATATTTTATTTTAAAGAAAAATATTATTAAATTTTATTTTATAATAATTAACTAAAACTTAAGAAATTCAAATTAATAAAAAAACATAATTAAATAGATAATAAATTAAATTATTAAAAATTATTTCTTTTTTAACAATTAAATTAGAGTTAATCTAATTTGATGTAGTATTTATAAGATTTTATAATTATGTAACTAGTTTATCTTCCCGTAGGATTATATATCAATTTAATAAAATCTTGAAGCTCTTATTTTTATGTCTTAAAATTTTAAAGCTCTTTCAAAATACTTATAACTCTTTTTAGTTTTTAAAATTGTTTATAATTTAAAATTTGAATAGGGACTTTGATTTGTTTGAGACGATTCAGGAATAGAATGAAATGGGTATCATCATAGTTATGTGAGTTTCATATATTTAGTGTTTGGATAAATTAATAGAGAGATAAAAACTAAAACATTTGACAAATATGTCAAAGCACGTACCAACCATCACACCAGGGCATCGTTGCCACCTCCAATGACAAGCACAATCACCATAATTTCATTTGAATCTTAGACATTAACCTTCTCCCTCTTTCTCTGAAATAAAAAGAAAAAATAAAATTCGAAGAGAAAAATTAAGGTTAATTACTCAGTAATTTATTATAACTCAATTTTTATTATTTGACTAGGACCTCTAAAAAGTGGATAATATGCTTGTGCATAAAATAAAATAAAAGAACGTGTGATTTTGGTAAATTATAATTTGAATGCTCGGAACAATAACTTCACGTTAACGGTGAGTTGAATAATTATGCAAACATCAATAATAATCAATTATGAGAGTAAAATCAATTATAAAAAATATCAAAATTATATTCAAAACATCAGAAGATATCAAAATTAATTCTCCAATTTTATAGTAATCAATTTTATCTCTCCAAAAGTTAATCAATCAAAACAAAGTCACATACTCATTCTTTTTTTAGAACTAAAATGCAAACCCAATATTTTGGGGTAAAAAACTAGTAACTCTTTAGAAAACAATGAAGTTGCAAGCATAGTAGAGGGGAAGAAAAAATGGCTTGAAGAAGATCAAAATTTTGACATTAACATGGGAATTAAGTTTCCTTATTTTGGGTACCAAAATAACATATTTCTGAAGCCTTCCAGACTCAAGAATATTCCAATATAAGTCTAAAATAGTGAACGAGAATAACCAAAACAACTTTCAATGTCGATTCTTTCGGTTTTATAAAAATACATCAATCTATCAACAGAAACTGATTCTCAAATGAAGAGTAACTTCCTTTTTTATTAAAATTAAAGGAATATTTAGTTATTCTGCTCAATGGTGCGCTTAGCGCCCTCCAAAGTATTCTTCAGCAACATTGTGACAGTCATTGGACCCACACCACCAGGAACAGGAGTAATCCAACCAGCAACTTTAGATGCTTCCTCAAAATCTACATCTCCAACAAGTCTATAACCCGATTTCCTAGTTGGGTCATCGACAGAATTTGTGCCAACATCTATCACTGCAGCTCCAGGTTTTATCCAGCTTCCCTTGATCTAGAAACAAAGTAAAAAAAATATTATTGAATTAAACGAACCTTATATCAGTGAAGACAATGAACCGCAGATATATTTGATGGGGTGTGAGGCCCTGAACAACATTTGTTTTCAAAATTGTTTGCAGACTGGTTTGTATACCAATGTTGTTAAAGGAAATATCTTTTAAGTTTAAAGGTGTTGGTTGGGGAGTTCTGATAGCATCAACGAGTTAAAAAGTAGGATCAAGGGAAGAACCATCTAAATCTGAAAGTTGACAAAGTAAAATTTGTTAAGCTAGTTACCATCTTTGCCTGTCCTGCTGCTGCAATAACAATATCTGCTTCACGTATGATATTTTCTGGTTGACTTGTGTGTGAATGTACAATGATAACTGTAGCATCTGCTTTCAAAAGAAGCAATGAAGCTGGTAATCCAACTATGTTGCTTCTACCAACTACAACTGCCTTTTTCCCCTTAATGCTCACACCACTTCGTGATAATAGTTCAAGACATGCCTGCATACAAGAAGCATATGTAATTAAGTTACACGATATCAAAATAAAAAATAAAAAAAATTCAAAAGCAAACTTGAATTTTATGGCCTTGATCAACATGACTGTTAAAATCAAAACTAGCAAAATCATAAATTGCAACAATCTTCCCCCAGGTTTTCGAGGTTTTTGGGGGATAACAGATGGCTGTATCTTACTAGTTTTTTGTGCAAAGCTTTTTTTTTTCCTTTTCCAACTCATAAATTTGCAAATATTTCTGATATAAATTAAAGACCAATGTCTCAGTTGAAGCTATCTCATAATTAAAAATTATGCTTTAGACCAATCAAAATAAAAATTGCCACCACCATTAAATTTCACACCAAATTACCAACACTTCTATGAAAACTATACATCAATGACATGTTAGTTTGTCTAAAAATAAACCAATATATACCCTATAATTTTAACTAGTCCAAACATCAAAATCATCTTTTTAAACATCTTTTAAGAACGTATACCATATGTTAAAAAAATAGGTGCATGGAATTCATGGAATCATTTTCTTACTAACAAAATAGAGTCCTTTCCAAGATAAATCAGAATCAAGAGTATTTTACCTTGGGAGTGCATGGAAGAAACAGAGGGTCTCTTCCTTTCATTGCAAGCTTGCCAATGTTCAAAGGATGGAAGCCATCTACATCCTTCGTAATGCTGATTTCAGTCAAAACTTTCTCTTCATTTACGTGCTTAGGCAATGGAAGTTGAACCAATATACCTGCAGATATAACAACACAACAAACCAAAAAGCCTTTAAATAACAAGGCCTATCTTTTCAACATAATTTGATCTTAATCTTTACCAATTTCATTCATAACATAATTTGAACATAATGTTATGAATAAGGGCAAAACAGTCATTACAGTAACCAATTCTTATGATGAGAATGGACACTTGGCACATGATCCTAACATTCAGGAGCAAGGACGTGGAATGAGAGCCAAATTCCCTAACCGAAAATACGTGGGTGACTTTGTTAAATAGTGGAGGAATCACCCATGACTGGGGGTGGAATTAATTGGTGGAAATCTGACTCCCTTCTTTTCCTGAAGCTTTGGCTTTTCTAGCTCCTTCTTTTAATTCCATGTATTCACGGCTTCATTTGGCTTAACAATCTCCATTGTTATTTTGATATTATAATTGTACTGTTACATTATTGAAGTGCAATTGCTATTTTCTCTGAGTTACAGTAAATAGCCATTACATTTGGTGCTCTCATTGAGTTCAACCATGGCTGACAATACACGTATGAAGAGCATGGAGAACTCACTTACAAACATGAAACAAATGCTCCAGAAATTTTTGGAGGATGCCGATCGTCGTTACGCTGAATATTCCCACCATCGTCATCTGGATCAAGCAAGGTTTGAGCGTGTTGAAGCCCAAATCAGCACCCTTCATCTGAAGCAGTCCGCCGACAACAAGGATTCCCCATCATCTTCAGTTGCTCAACCCTTCCAGGTGCGCAATATCAAACTGGATTTTCCTCGCTTCGACAGTTCCGACGTGCTTAATTGGATTTTCAAGGCGGAGCAGTTTTTTGATTATTATGGGACACCGGATACTCAACGTCTCATCATCGCTGCCGTTCATATGGAAAAGGACGTAATACCTTGGTTTCAGATGGTTTCCAGAAATCAGCCCTTTCAATCTTGGTCACTGTTCACACGGGCCTTGGAATTGGAATTTGGCCCATCTCCTTATGAGTCACCCAGGCCCAACTTGTTTAAACTTGCCCAAACCTCCTCTGTTCTTGATTATTACACCTCCTTCACCGCCTTGGCTAACCGATCTCAGGGATTAAGCCCAGAAGCTACCCTTGATTGCTTCATCAGTGGTCTCCAGAAAGATATCAAGCGCGACGTTATCGCTCAAACACCAGCTTCCTTATCTCGCGCTTACGCGCTGGCCCGACTCTTTGAGGATAAATATTCACCATCACCCACCACAAAAATTCCCAATTCTTCATCCTCGAAACCCTATCATTTTCCAGCTACCAAACCTAACCAACAACCACCATTACTTCCAAACCCCAAACCTTCTTCACCACCACAGAAAACTCACCCAGTCAAACACATCACACGGGCTGAAATGCAACTACGTCGTGAAAAAGGGTTATGTTATTATTGTGATGAGAAATTCTCCATTAACCACAAATGCCCCAACCGTCATTACTTTCTCCTTCAAATGGAGGATGAAGCCAACGATCCACCACCTGAAAACAGTGAGCAAGCCTTACTCGATTCCGCTTCCATAGGGGATTTGGAGCATCACCTATCTCTAAACGCCTTAAACGGGTCTCACGGGATGGGTACCATGCGCTTTCAAGGGCACATTCAAGGCATTGCTGTGACGGTTCTCTTAGACAGTGGGAGTTCGGACAATTTTCTGCAGCCCAGAATTGCTCAATCCTTGCATTTACCAATTCAATCCAACACCCAATTTCAGGTATTGGTAGGTAACGGCCACTCTTTAACGACTATGGGGTATATAGCTGATTTACCAGTAGCCATTCAGGGAAACACACTACATGTTCCTGCTTATTTGTTACCTATTTCGGGGGCCGACTTAGTCTTAGGTGTACCATGGTTAAAGACCTTAGGTCCACACATTGCTGACTACAATGCGTTATCTTTGAAGTTTTATGTCAAGGACACTTTCGTTACACTATATGGAGACAAACCTAGTGGTCCAAGCCAAGCTCAGTACCATCATATCAAACGTCTACACCACACTGATGCTATTGATTTAGCCTTCACCTTGCAATTTGATGCAGTTGTACCAACAGATAATACTTTAGTCAAAGACTGGCATCCTGATATTGCATCACTTTTACACAATTATGATGATGTGTTTGCTGAACCTAAGTCTTTACCACCACCTAGGTTCCATGATCATGCTATTACCCTTGTGGAAGGTAGTAACCCAGTTAAAGTGAGACCCTATCGGTACCCCCATAGTCAGAAAGCACAGATAGAGACCATGGTCAAGGACATGCTTGCCCAAGGTATTATTCAGCCTAGCAACAGCCCTTTTTCTTCCCCTGTTTTGCTAGTTAAAAAGAAAGATGGCTCATGGCGATTTTGTACGGATTATCGCGCTTTAAACTCTATCACTGTCAAGGATAGTTTTCCCATCCCTACAGTTGACGAGTTATTGGATGAACTCCATGGTGCTCATTATTTTTCAAAGTTGGATCTTCGCTCCGGGTACCATCAAATACTCGTGAAACCAGAAGATAGACCAAAGACAGCTTTTCGAACACACCAAGGCTTGTATGAATGGTTAGTCATGCCTTTTGGACTCTCAAATGCGCCTGCCTCATTTCAGTGCCTCATGAATCATGTGTTCCACGCCCAATTGCGTAAAACCGTCTTAGTATTTTTTGATGATATTTTGGTGTACAGCCATTCTTGGTCCTCTCATTTAGCTCACTTATCTGAAGTACTCCAGCTCATGCGCCAACATTCATTATTTGCCAAGAGGTCCAAATGTTGTTTTGGATTTACAGAGATTGATTACCTGGGTCACACTATTTCTCATCTGGGTGTACATATGGAAAAAGATAAGGTAAAAGCTGTACTTGACTGGCCTATTCCAATAAATCTGAAGCAATTAAGAGGGTTTTTGGGGCTGTCAGGTTATTATCGACGATTTATCAGAAACTATGCCACTATTACTGCCCCTTTGACTGCTTTACTTAAGAAAGACGCCTTTGAGTGGACTCCATCTGCCACCGATGCTTTCCTTGCCTTGCAGCAAGCCATCACTGCTGCTCCGGTGTTAGCATTACCCGATTTTTCCAAACCCTTCATATTGGAAACTGATGCTTCAGGTACAGGGATTGGTGCGGTTCTTAGTCAAGATAAGCACCCTATAGCTTATTTTTCTAAGAAACTCAATTCCTCTATGCAGGCCAAGTCAGCATATGTTAGAGAGCTATATGCTGTCACTGAAGCCATGGCAAAATTCAGACATTATATACTGGGCAATAAATTCATTATCCGCACTGATCAACAGAGTTTAAAGGCTCTTACTGATCAGACCATACAAACCCCGGAGCAACAAAAATGGCTGCATAAATTTCTTGGATTTGATTTCACTATAGAGTACAAACTAGGCAAGGATAATATAGCTGCCGATGCTCTGTCGCGGTCTTTCTTTATGGCTACTTCGGGACCAGTCAACCCTCTCGTGTCTCGTATCAACACCGCTGTCAATGCTGATCCATCCTTGTCTGAGGTCAAAGTGAATTGTATGCATGGTACTAATACAGATCCTTGCTACCAAGTGCGACAAGACATATTATATTGGAAAAATAAGATTGTGGTGCCCCCCAATGCTGCCCTTGTACAATCCATTTTACAGGAATTCCACTCTTCCATGTTAGGAGGTCATTCTGGTATTGCCCGTACCAAGGCACGTATTGCTTCGCAATTCACCTGGCCATCTTTATCTCGTGATGTACGGCTGTTTGTCTCTAAATGCTTAGTCTGTCAGCAAGCTAAGGCTTCTACTGCTGTCCCTAGTGGCCTCTTACAGCCCTTACCGATCCCTTCTCAAATATGGGAAGATGTTTCTATGGATTTTATTACCGGCCTTCCTCCATCCAATGGATTCACTGTGATAATGGTCGTGGTAGACAGACTTTCAAAGTATGCCCATTTCACTCCCTTAAAACCTGATTTCACTAGTATTAAGGTTGCTGAGGCTTTCTTACACACTGTGATCAAGCTGCATGGATTTCCCAAAAGCTTAGTGTCGGATAGGGACAAGGTTTTTACTAGTGCTTTTTGGAAGCATCTTTTCAAAGCTAGTGGGACTACATTGGCAATGAGCTCTGCCTATCATCCACAATCAGACGGTCAAACTGAAGCAGTAAATAAGTGTGTGGAGATGTATCTCAGGTGTTTTGCTGGACAAGTTCCTCAGAGATGGTCTAAATTATTAGATTGGGCAGAATTTTGGTACAACTCTTCTTATCAATGCAGCATTGGCATGACACCATTCAAAGTTGTTTATGGGAGAGACCCTCCTATACTACTCAAGTATGATACTGCTACAAATGATCCACCCTCTCTACAAGCATTGTTGACTGAAAGGGACACTACTCTCCAAATTCTCAAGACTAATCTACATCGTGCTCAACAAATTATGAAGAAATATGCTGATAGCAAAAGGAAGTTTGCTGAATTGCAGATTGGAGATATGGTTCTGGTTAAGCTACAACCATATCGACAGCACTCCATCGCTTTACATCAAAATCAGAAATTGGGTTTGAGATATTTTGGACCATTTCCTGTCATTCAAAAGATCGGGGCTGTTGCTTATAAATTACTGCTTCCTCCTTCTGCTAGGATTCATCCTGTCTTTCACATTGTGAATTTAAAGTTGTGCAAGGGTGATCACAGTGTGCAATATGTTCCTTTACCGCTGATGACCAATACTGCAGGTCCATTTCTGCAACCAGAATCTGTGCTAGATTCTAGAGTTCTGTTGCAAAATGGCAAGGACATATCTCAAGTCTTGGTCAAATGGTCCAATCTGCCTATGTCTGAAGCTACCTGGGAAGACAGCAGTGAGTTTACTAAGTGCTATCCTAATTTTAACCTTGAGGACAAGGTTAGTTTTAATGGGGGGAGTAATGTTATGAATAAGGGCAAAACAGTCATTACAGTAACCAATTCTTATGATGAGAATGGACACTTGGCACATGATCCTAACATTCAGGAGCAAGGACGTGGAATGAGAGCCAAATTCCCTAACCGAAAATACGTGGGTGACTTTGTTAAATAGTGGAGGAATCACCCATGACTGGGGGTGGAATTAATTGGTGGAAATCTGACTCCCTTCTTTTCCTGAAGCTTTGGCTTTTCTAGCTCCTTCTTTTAATTCCATGTATTCACGGCTTCATTTGGCTTAACAATCTCCATTGTTATTTTGATATTATAATTGTACTGTTACATTATTGAAGTGCAATTGCTATTTTCTCTGAGTTACAGTAAATAGCCATTACACATAGCAGTATGGAATGTAGCGGAATAGAGCAGAGCGGAATGTAGATTCCATTTCACCGTTGTGAAAATTTTAGTACGGAACAAGGCAAATTCTTTATTCCGTCCAAATCAGAGGGAAAGAAATATGGTGCGGAATCCATACCACTCCATTTCGCTCGGCTCCATCAGATTTTAAATGATTCAAACAATAGAATACCACTCCATTCCATCTGATTCCATCGATCCAAACAAAGCATAAATCATGACTAGCTTGTACATGTTTGTGATTCATAGCACATACATGATGAATATAAAGTTATTAATTGAGGAATTCTGAAAGCAGCATAGAACAAAAAAAAAAGAGTAATGAATAATAACTGACAAACCATGTACATCGGGGTTAGCGTTCAAATCGTGAACATTTTTTATAATTTCAGCTTCAGAAGCATCCTCCGGAAGGTCGATATCAAAGGATTTGATTCCCAATTCAGCACACGCTTTTCTCTTCATTCCAACGTAGCTTTGAGAGTCCTTTCGGTTTCCTACTATCACCACTGCAAGTCCTGGAACCTACAATGCTTAACGTGATTAAGATGACGATGATGATGAGAATTTAGCGTTTAATTGGGAATATATCGCGAGAGAATTGGGATGGGGGTACGTACCTTTCCGTACTTTTGTGAGAGGAGACGAACATCGTCGGCGATTTCAGATCGGATAGTTTGTGCAACGGCTTTGCCGTCGATAACGGTGGCCATTTGATCGGTGAAAGTGAGATCGTGCGGTGTGGTTTTCGGCTAAAATGCAACTTCACGAGTTGTCCTTTGTTGCGATTGCGACGGATTCATTCAACGTAAAAGAAGAAGAAGCGAGAATTTATATAAACAAGTGGATAATATTCTTGTATTGCGTTTGTGTGGCGCTCAAAAAAAGTGTGTGATTAATAACTAGGCATGAGACATGCCAACAATTTGTACACAAGATACAAAATTTGAAACACAGCAGGCCCCTAGATACACTATGTGTGGTGCAGATTAAATCAACTTTAAAGTAAATAATTATTCAATTTAGATGACTCATATTAAAAAATATATATTTTATTTAATTTAAAGTTAAATATGTTTTTGGTCCTTATAAATATCTCACCTTTCATTTTTAATCTATGTAAAAAAAAGATATTTTTTGGTCCTTATAAAAATTTTATACATGCACTTTTTTTTTATCATCACCGATTTAGTCCGGTTCGGAGGTCAATTCTACCATCAAACGATTTATGCATGTAGTTTTAGTCCTTTCTATTTTCTAAAATTTTAAGAACTATTTAATTACCACTAAACTTTAAAATTTTGAATAATTTTTTTTCATATGTGTTCAAATTACTATAAAATATTTATTTACTAAATTATATAATTTTTTAAAATGAGAATAATTAAATATGAATTTTTTAAATATCAAAAGGTAATGATAAAAGTAATGAAAATCTCGACTTAGAAATCAATTTTTGAATTTTTTTTTCAAGGAACTTTTTATAACGTTCTAAACATATCTCCAAAAGAGTTATTTAAAACTACACATTGGTTTAACAGTAGGCACTAAACCTACGCGCATAATGATTTTGTAGGGACCAAAACACGTGATTTTTTAATAGGGACCAAAAATAAAATTTGGTAATTTTATAGGGACCAAAAACATATTTAACCATTTAATTTAATGTGGTTTAGTTTGAAATGAATTTTGAATATTTAAATTATAATTATAAAATTTTTAATATTAATATTATAAAATATATTAAAATGTCTTAAGGCGTGTTTGAATATATTTGGAGAATACAATGTTCTTAGACCAACAGATGTTCTGGTGTATGGATGGGTAGGAGACAAACAGACATGTGTAGATTTGACTGGGGTTTATCCAATGGTAAAGTGGCCAAGTATGAGAATGCGTTTTCGGTATTCAACATGCTTTTATTGTTGGGTCAAATAATATATTCTTCCAAGTTCCGCATCGGGTACTAAAATGAAAATAAAATTTGAGTATTAATATAAATAGACATAGTTAGTTTTAGTTTTGGTAAAATACATTTTTTTAATTCCTTAATTTTATCCCGAGGTCCATTTTGGTCCTTTAAGTTTTAAAAGTGCCAAAATGGTCCCTCAATTATACACAGTGTGTCACGTTAGTCCTTTATGTTTACTCAGTTAGTCAAAGTCACTTAAAGGTAGATTAAAGGCTCTTAACACCTTTAAAATTTGAACACTAAGTGCAAGAAGAATAATCCTCTTCAATGTACACACTTTCTTAAAACAATCCTGAACAACAAGGGAAGTAATTACAATCTTTGATTTACAATGTGTTTGAGAGTTGTATATACAATGTTATCAATCTTATGATTGATCTTCTCTTTCAATGATAATATCCACAACTACTTAAGATTTTGTTGCTCAAGAATTTTCTATTCAAATGATATGAAAATGTGCAGAATTTTTTTTATGAAAATGACTTGTTCAAGATGTGGAAAGTGATAGTTTATGCAAAGATTTAAGAAAGAGATTTTGAAATTGGTGTTTTTGAAAATTGAAAGTTTATGTATTTATAAGAACATAAGAACCCCTTTGAAACATCATGCCATTCTTCAAAAAATATCATGTACAATTGCCATGATTCATAGGAAACAATTCATGAAAGAATGAATGAAGAGGTGCAATTTTTCAAAATAATTTTTCAAAAACGTTCAGTGAGCAATCGATTGTACATAAGCACCAATCGATTGCACCACAAACAAAAGCAAAAATAAGAAGATTTTTCAAGCATGCAATCGATTGCACCATAATCCAGTAGCCAGAATTTTGAAAAAAATTGAACATGCAATTGATTGCTCCAAAGGTGCAATCGATTGCTCTGGTCAAAACCTAGAAAAAATTTTAAAACAAAGTTTGTGATTTTTGATTAATTGAGCAACTAAGACTTAAATAATTGATGAATATTTCCATTATACATTCCAAGGAGATTATTCTTCATATCAAGTCTTTGTCCTGATTCTTTGCTTTAACATGATGCTTTGAAAATGAGTGAACATCTTTGCCTTCTTGTCAAGTGGTTTGTCTTCATCAAAACAAAAGTTGATCCTGAGAATCTTGATTCCACATTCTCCCCCTTTTTGATGATGACAAAACATTCTCTTTTGTTGCGATGTTATTTCCGACAAGTTCCTCCCCCTGAGATATAGATCTCCCCCTTAATGTGTGAAGTGTTGAAAAATCTGATTTTGTATTGAGGTTTGAAGTAGTCTTGCATTTGTACATTAAAGATCAAGGAAGAACAAGCAAAGAAAGAGTAACATCCATCTCCCACTTTGACATTATCAAAAAGAAGGGAAAGATGGGTAAAACAAAAATATATAGACAAGAGACAATGATTCAAGTAACATAATAACTTATCATAAATTAAAATTCAAAGTACAATACTTAAAAAATATAACAAATGCATAATTTTAAAAAGTACAATAATTGAAAACCATAAGTAAATGCAGAATTAAAAAGGTACAATAATATAAAGATAAACAAAGAAACATGTAAGCAACTTAGGAAAGGTCCATGTTGGGTTCAAATGGTTCTTGGTTTGGAAAATGTTGTCGGAGAGGTGGTTGACGCGGTGGGGGAACGTGTTTGATGGATATTATGGTGGAATGTAGAGATGAGAGTAGATATATGAGAAATATTGATTAACTCCATCTTGGAAATTGTTGATCCTAGTGGTGGTTGACTCATTAATTGCATTATATTGGTTGTTGATGGAAGAGTTAAGGTTTGCAAATTGTTGAGCCATGTAATCCATAAGTTCTTGGTTACTAAGGCCACTTGGAATAGGTTGAGGAGGAACATCCTTGTTGTCTTCATTATCTTGCTCGTTTCTGTCATTTTCAGCCACATCCTCGCCAAGGTAAGCAATGGTTTTTGTTTATTGGTCGTACTTCACACCCATCCTTGAATCCACATTTTTTTATGGAGATTTTGTTGGAGTTTGAGTTCATAAGACACATATCAAAGCCTTCGAAGTCCATACCAAAACCCTTCAAAATCAGGGTAATAAACCAATCATAAGGCAAAAAAATTGATTTTGCATTGAATGTCATCATATGAACCATAATTGGCCAAGCCCAGTTCACCTTGATGCCTTTCTTTAGTGCATACAAAATCTACATTTCCAAGTCAGACACAATGCAATGGTTTCCAACCCTTGGAAACATAATGTAAACCATAAAGTAATGAAAGAGATTATCATCAATATTGAAAATACCCGCTGACCAGGAGGATCGAGAGGGTTTCATGCCGCCTAAGGACCTCACACGCTTGGCATGAAATTTTTCCGCCGTCATTCTCCCGAGGTTGTAGTAGAAATTTATTTTCTCATAATCATTCTGTAATTTGTCTTCTTAATCATAGAGAGTGTCACCGGAACCTGGAATGTTCAGAATTCTTCCAAGAATTTTTTAGTTGAGGTATATTATTTTGCCTCTAACAGATGTGGCAAATTTTCCTTGTTCCATGTGTAAGTTGCTAAAAAATAATTTCACTAAATCCAAATAATATGGTCCAGATGAAGAGATCAATGATTCCAAGCCACAATCAATTAAGGAATTTTGGAAAGTGAAGCATTTTTCAGGAAAGGAGGAGAGAATACCGTATTTGGGAGTTTGGATAATCTTTTTCTGAAAGTACGTTGTAAATCTCTATTGTTTGTCATCAGAGAGGTGTTGGAGAACGAATGGAGTATCCGAAGATGATGATGTTTGAGCTTTTCCTTTGTCTTGAGCATAGGCTTTTCTTTTTGGACGAGAAGCCATGGAGAAATGATGATAGTTCTTGGTTTAGGGTTTTTGAGGGAGAGGAAATTTGTAGACTTAAGGTTTGGAAGAGATGATGAGATTTGTTTGATATGTATTGTGGTTTTATAATGATTTTGTGAAGAGAAAAACTTGTGGGAATAAGTATGGTCATGATTGGAATAAGTGTATTCAAAGTTGGAAGATGTGTGGTCAATATTGGAATAGGTGTAATCAATGTTGGAAGATTAATCTTTGTTGGGGAAGGTGAATAATGTTGGTAAAAGGTGTAAGATATGAGTAATAGATGGTAAAATAAATTGATTGATCAAAGGAATAATTGGTAGGATAGTTGGTAAGATAAAAGAATCATGGACCACCTTTAAAAAAAGAAAAAAAATATTTCGCAGCAGGTGCAATCAATTTGCACTATGGTGCAATCGATTGCACTACAAGACAATAGCGAACATTACCAAAAAATGACAGGGTGAAATCGATGCAAGCAAGGAAAATGCAATATTTTTTGAAAACGTTATAGTGAGCAATCAATTTGACATAAGGGTACAATCGATTGAAAGTAGTGAAAAGTGCAAAAATTCAAAAATACAATTAGACAAACATTGATATAACCACATAACATTTTTCATACATATATGTAACATTTGGAATATCGAAAACATGTTATACTAGGATATTTTGAGAAGAGAAAAGATAGCATGTACCATGGTTGTTGATCTCTCATAAGTAAACATCATTTTCATCAAAAATTCCGAGTTCTCTCCAAAATTTGAAGAAATGTTCCTTTGCCAAAGGCTTTGTGAATATATCTGCAAGCTAATTATGAATATCCATGAAGGTTACCTCAACATCTCCTTGAAGTACGCGATCTCGTAGAAAATGGTCATATGTTGATATGCTTGGTCCTTGAATGCATGACCATATTCTTTGTAATGTTGATCGCATTGGTGTTGTCACAACGTAGAGGAATGCATCCTAGATCGAGTCTGTAGTCACGAAGTTGTTGTTTTAGCCAAAGTATATGTGCATAACAACTACTTGCTACTATGTATTCTGCTTCGGCCATACTGAGTGCTACACACGCTTGTTTCTTCCATGCCCACGAGACTAACGTATTTCCCAAGATGTGACACGTTCCACTTGTGATTTTCTTATCTGTTTTACAACCTGCATAATCCGCGTCAGAGTATCCAATTAAATTGAAAATACTACCTTTAGGATACCATAAGTCGACATTTGTTGTCCCTTTGAGATACTTCATGATTCGCTTGACTGCCATGAGGTGAGACTCCTTTTGGGCTTGCTTGAAAGCAAGCACATAGACAAACTCCGAACATAATGCTAGGACAACTTGTCGTTAAATATATTAAGGAGCCAATCATACCTCTATATTTTGCGATATCAACCGAGATACCGAATTCATCTTGATCTACATATGTACCGGATCTCATAGGTTTAGACAATGTCTTGTAATTGTCCATATCAAATCTCTTCAATAATTCTTTACAATATTTGGATTGATTGATAAAGATGCCATCTTTGAGTTGTTTGATTTGCAGTTCCAGAAAATAATTCATTTTTTCCATCATAGACATTTCAAATTCTCCTTGCATCATAGATGAGAATTCTTCACATAACTTTGTGTTGGTTGATCTGAAGATTATGTCATCAACATATACTTGTACCAAAAGAGTATCTTCTTTAATTTTCTTGATGAACAAGGTTTTTTCAAATTTTCCTTTTTCAAAGTCTTTGTCACATAAGAAATTGCTGAGGCGATCGTACCATGCTCTTGGTGCTTGTTTTAATCCATAAAGAGCTTCTTTACTTTGTAGACATGAGAGGGATTCTTGTAAACTTCAAATCCAGGGGGTTGCTTGACATAAAATTCTTCATTTATGAATCCATATAAGAAGGCACTCTTGACATCCACTTGTAAAAGATGAAAATTCATAGAACAAACATAAGATAATAAAAGTATAATTGCTTTTAACCTTGCAACTGGAGCGAATGTTTCTTCAAAATAGATTCCTTCTTCTTGGTTGTATCCTTGGTGTTGTACCCCAAAATGTTTTCTCCCACAATCAAACAATGTGTCTCAAGAGTTATCTCAAGGATCACAAGGTTCAGAAGGTTCACAAGGTTCACAATTGGTCAAAAGGATTGAAGGTTTCACTAGACTAAGCCTCCTCCTGAACAATGGATCCAGAACCAGGGTTTTGAATTTCTCCAAGCTAAATTAACTTCTAAGGCCTCAAGTGAGCTTCATAACATCCCACATGTCTTCAAGAATCCCATGTCAAGTTTCAGAGCTTTCCCAATAAGTTTGACCAGTCAAATGTTAAAGTATTCAAAAATCAGTCAACTTGATAAAAAGTCAAACTGAGGTCAACTGTGATCAACTTAAAGTCAAACTTCAAGATTTTTTGGTCAAAATTAATATTATAAGTTAAAATTCATCATTTGATCAAGGGTTGATCATTATTCATCAAGAAAATCTCAGATCATCAAGAATCAAGAAGTTTCTAAATTAGGGTTTCATAGTAAAAGTCAACTGAACTTTGACCAGCCATAACTTTCACATACTTCATCAAAAATTTCTCATCCAAATCTCATTTTGAAGGAAATTTAATTCTCTAAAACTTTGTGTCTCACAAGCCAATCCTAAAAATTCTTATTTGGAAGGTATGAGCTAAAACATTATAGGTTCTTTTGAAAGTCAACAAAAAGTCAAATTTTCCAAAGCTCATAATTTGAAAATGGTAAAATATATGGACATGGGACCAAAAAGGTTGGTTATAGGATTCTCTAATATTTCTAAAAAGTCCAAGAACACCTTCATAGCCTTAAAATTGAAGGAGTTGTGCCTTATCAAAGATGGGAAATTTTCAAGGGGTGTATGAAGCAAAAAAGGCCTAAACTTAAAATTTTTCCAAATGGGCCCATCAAATTGCAACCCAATCTCAAATATAAAGTCATACACGACCCAATGACCATTTATTCTGATTTTTATAATTTATTTTATATTATTTTGGATTTTATTATTTAAAATTCAATTATAATAAATATAAAATATAAAAAGTCAATATTTGGATCAAATATTTGTTCTAGAAGCATTCACACAACATTTAAACTGATTGGATACTCTCCAAATTCGTGCTAAATCAATTTAGTAAGGATATATGTGGTTTTTGAATCATTATGAGTGATTGGTTTCTTCATGATTAAGGAATTCAAATTCATGAACACAAAGCCCAATTTTTAACCTAAATGTGTTCTACTATAAGTACTTAACAATACCAAGGCATGAAGGACGAATTTTGGCAGATCAAAACATTATTTCAACTTTAAAAAATTTCAAGAAAGGTGGCATTCGGTTTTGGAGATTATGACATTTTCAAGACAAAACAAAGGTGGCAATCTCTTCTAGGATGATCACTGAACGTTTCCACATCATCATCATCATCTAAAACCTAACATAACTCATAAACCGAATTTGTGTTTTATGTTATTTTTTATTTGATGTATTTGATGCATCTTACTTGAGTTTTGATTACTGATTCTTGTTTGTAACAATGTGTAGATTGTTTCTGGAGCTTTTAATTTGATTTCTAATGCATGAGGATCAAAACGCCATTATTAGGTTTTTGAGGTCGTGAATTAGGGGTTCCATAAAAAGCCAATTTTAGACCAACTTAATGACATATTTGGATTTATTGGACTGCCTTTAATTGATCTGGATCCTTAGAATGAATTTTTGCTCGTATTCTTAATGTTTGAATGTGCAGAACTTATAGTGACGAAGAAGATCTGTCACTATAGCCTTTAGCTACAGTAAAAGCGTCACTAAAACCTAAAACAACGGCTGGAGGTTGAAGATGGTGGTGGCGCGATTTTCAGTTTCAAATTTTATTTTATATTATATAATAATGTTTTGGTATGATTCACAAACTGTGCAGTTAGCCTGGTGATCGCACGTGCGCATTGGTAAACAAAGGGGACTGAGTTCTATCCCAGGTTTCCTCATTTTTTTTAATGCCTTGTTTTTATTTTCAGGTTTAATATTTAATTTGTTTTGCCCAGGTCATATACAAGGAGCGCGCGCATCCCCAATGGTCTTGCACAAGCTTGGTAATGGGGAGGTCTTGGGTTCAAATTCAGGCCTCCCCCATTTATTTTTTGATGCTTTTCTTTCTTTTCTTTTTTATTTTATTTATTATATTATATATTCTATTAATTAAACAATTAATATTTAGATTAATTACTTTTAATTATTTTCTTAACAATAAAACAATTTCTAAATAACACATATTTCTTTTTTTATCAAATTATCTTTTTATTTTATTTTACTATTAAAACTATAAAATAATTAAATAAAAAAGTTTAGGTTTTTTTATTTTTAACTCTATTTTTCTCTTAAAAAATCTAAATTTTCTATAAACCCTAATTTATCTTTTTATAACCCTAATTATTTATTAAAGCTAAATTTTTTCTTTTTATAAACCCTTAAATTTTTTTTTCAAACCTTAAACATTTTCCCCTTTTTTATGTTATTCATATAATCTGCCTTGTTATTGTTGCTCTGATATTTTTCTTCTTCGCCATTATAATTATGTAAATGTTTCTCACCTGTAAATATTTTATATTTTTATTTTTCGCCTCATAATTATGTAATTGCCCCAAAGCATTGTAATAGTTTAGGAATTTCTTATTTTTGCCTTTAATTTTCCGCCATTTATTTTTATTTGATAATTGTGTGGTTAGTAAATAGGGAGTGGCAAAACCTAATTGAAATTAATATGAATTTAGACAATTTAATTAAAAAGATTAAATATTTGAATATAATCACTCACACGTGTAAGTCGATCTACGATCGCCGTCTGCACCTCCTAAGGTTACCCTTCTTAAAAGTTACCTTTATATGGTCAAGTCCCTCGAAAATGGGGGTGTCTTAAGCAAACGACCCTACAAATAAAAATCATCTTGTCTCTCCCAGGTTTAAGAGATCAAGTCCCTACAATATTGCCTTCGATAATGATCTTGTCCCTCCGATTTGAAAGATGATAGTCTCTCCCAATTGCTAAAGACACCCTCAAGTTGCCTTCGTTGACCATACGATGACCCTACGCCTTTCCCTTAATAAAATCCAAGGTAATGATTACCTATTCCTTAATAATAGGGACAATCTTATCCTTGAAATAATATAAAAGAACATGAATGACTTAGTCTAGGGTGGGAACTCTAAGTTACTGGCTCACACCCTTTAAAAATACTTTTCACACCTCACTATTTTCAAACATTTTCAAAACAAAGGCTTTGTATACATCCATACGAGGATCATTACAAAGTACTTAGAAAATTTTCTAATCACACACTTCACACTTTCAAAACAATTAAGTGAGCTAAGTAACTAAGAGCCCATGGATAACCATGGATATAAAGGGTTCTTACACCTTCCCTTTATATAACCTACCCCCGAACTCAAGTCTTTAAAAATAGGTATTTACTGTTCTTTTATGTCCTTTCCATATGGATAAAATAAAAGTCGGTGGCGACTCTTGCTATCCGCAACATATATAGAAAGTCAGTTCTCCCACCAAGTTACACTTGGGCGACTAATCTTGCTTTATTTTGAACTATTATTCCATTTTCATCAAGTTTGTTTTTGAAGACCCATCTTGTTCCTATGATGTGCTTATTGCTTGGCCTAGGGACAAAACTCCAAACTTGATTTCTTTCAAATTAGTTTAGTTCCTCTTACATAACTATTATCCATTGATCATCGCCTAAGGCTTCATCAATTTTTGCTGGTTCAATTTGACACACAATCGCCATGTTTAGACAAACATCCTTGATATTTAACCTTGTTGCTACACCTTGACTAATGTGACCAATAACTTTATCGATCGAGTGATCTCTATGAATCCTCCATTCTCTAGGTAGATCATTTTTCTCTTCAACTTGTTGTGAAACATCTTGTTGTTTTTTTGGTTGATCACTTGCAACATCATTGAGACTATTCTCTTGAGAGGTTTCTACTACATCATCATCATTATCAACAATTAAAATATCCTCCTTGGAGGGGTTAGATTAATCAAAATATACATGCATAGATTATTCTATAGTTAAGTTTCTTTTATTATATATTCTAAAAGCCTTACTTTAAAGAGAGTATCCAAGAAATATACCTTCATCCGACTTTTCGTCGAACTTACCAAGATTATCTTTGTAGTTGTTCAAGACAAAGCATTTGCATCTAAAGATGTGAAAGAATAATATATTTGGTTTCCTCCCTTTGAGTAGTTCATAAGGAGTCTTCTTGAGAATAAGTCTAATATTGACACGATTAGTTATAAAATAAGTCGTGCTCACTGCATCCTCCCAAAAATATGTTGGAAGGTTTGAATCGCTAAGCATTATTCTTGCAAGTTCTACCAATGAACTATTCTTCCTTTCTACGACTCCATTTTGTTGTGGGGTTCTTGGTGAGGAGAAGTTGTGTGAGATTCCATGTTCTTCACATAATTCTTCAAATAAAACATTTTGGAACTCTCCACCATGGTCGCTTCTAATGGAGACACTTGAAAGTGACTTCTCATTCTGAATTTGTTTTGCAAACTTCTTGAATGCCTTAAAAGCTTCACTTTTCTGCACTAAGAATAAAGTCCATATATATCTAGAGAAGACATCAACAATGACTAATGCATAAATATTACCTCTGAAGCTCTTTGTTCTTGATGGACCAAAAAGATCCATGTGTAACAATTGTAGTGGCCTTGTTGTGGACACCACATTCTTGGATATGAAAGTTGATTTAGTTTGTTTCCCTTTTTGGCAAGCACCACATAATATATCTTTGATGAATTTGATATTTGGAAGTCCAACAACTAAGTCATGTTTGATCAATTTATTCAAGTGTTCCATGTGAATGTGAGCAAACCTTTTGTGCCATAACCAAGAGTCGTTGGTGTCCGCCATAAGACACTTAACCTCCAAAGACATGTTATCAAGGGAAATCATAAAAATATTGTTAATGCTATTACCTTTTAAAATTACCTCATGAGTGACTTCGTTTTCTATCAAACATTCATCTTTGGTGAAGTTGATTTTGAATCCTCTGTCACACAATTGGCTAATGATAAGAAGGTTATGATTTAGACCTTCTACATAGAGAACATCTTTTATGGTTGTTAAAGGCAGTGTACCAATGATGCCTACGCCAAGGATATTGCCTTTGTTGCTATCACCATAGGTTACATATCCTTTGGCCTTAACACACTTCAATCCACTCTTATCATTTGAGTATCTTTGTTGACTAAGAACACACTCCTATCCAATTTTTCCTTTTTTATACCTTTCAAGGACTCTTTTTAATTGGACAATTTGGAAGGAAGGTGACTCGCACTTCGTGCATACAAAATTATGTTTTTGATCACTAATTAATTTTAGTTTTTCATCTTTGAAATCATTTTCCATTGTCTCAACCTTTTCTTCTAAAGTTGAGATTTGTTTCTTTTGTGATGAAATTATTTTGTACAAAATTTTGTATTCACTTAAGAGTTCATCAATTGCTCCTTGAGCATCACTATCATAAATTGAAAAATTATTTCTAACCTCATTGTCTTCATCGTCGGAATGGTGTGAGTCCATCAATGTTAGATTTGCATTTTGATCATTGTCCGAGTCTGATGAAGAGCTTATCTTGTTATCCTTCCAAGCAACATAGGCCTTATTTTTCTTGTGATCCTTTTTGCTTTTATAGCCACCGTTCTTGGAGAGTTTAGGACAATCCGGTTTGATGTGGTCTTATTTTCCACATTCATAGCATTTGACATTTTGTGAGGATGTTGACGTTTCCTTCTCCTTGTTCTTTGAAAATTTCTTCCTTTTGATATAGTTAGAATTACCAATATTATTCTTAGAACCAAAATATTTTCCTAACCTTTTTACAAGAAGCATAAATTTTTTGCCTTCAATCGGATTGTCTTCTTTCTCAATTTCTTTGGAATCAACCTTTAATGCGATGCTTTTAGATTTCTTCTCTTGATTCTCATGCTTTTCCAATCGCCCAAGTTCCGTATCATATTCTTGAGGTTTTCTGAACAATGTAGCGGATGTCATCGTGGATAGACTTTTCTTTTCGGATATTGCCATCACTTTTGGGTTGCCATTCTCTGGACAAAGATCTAAGCACTTTAAGATTAAGTTCATCGTTAGTTAAAGTCTTACCAAGTGTCGTCAAATGATTTGTCAAGTGCACAAATATTTTCTGCATATCAAAGATTGATTCTCCTGGCTACATTCTGAATAACTCGTATTCCTGACTTAACGTATTCAATCTCAATCTTTTAACTTCAGCGGTTCCTTCATGAGTTTCCATCAAAGTATCCCAAATTTGTTTTGCCGATGTACATTTTGAGACGTGAAAGAATTCGTCCATGCTTAATGCACTTTGTATAAGATTGATTGCCTTTTTGTCATAGAGAACCTTTTTTTATCATCACCATCCCATGAACCTTTAGGCTTTGTTGATCAAACACCATTAACAATTGTTGAATGTAACTCCCTAAAATTCATAATTTTAATTATTGGTAATTATTTATGAATATATGACATGTTGTGATGTGTTTCAGTGTTGTTATGATGAAATTCTTGATTTATAAGATCAAATGGATATCTTGAGTTTATTTAGTTGAATATTAATATTTAATTAAATAAAAGGAGAATTAGAAGTGTGAGGGGTATAATGGTCTTTTATGGAGAATTAGTAGGGATATAATGGGGAAAACATATTTGGGGTCCTAGGGGTAAGATTGACAAAAAGGAATATTGATGAGTAGAATTGAGGGATTATTGATGAATTAATGTGTGTTGTGTGTTGTAAATGATGTATATGTGTTAGTTATAGGTTCTATACTGAAATTTGTGATTAAAAATGATGAAAAACTGATTTTTGAGTGAAAATCGTAGCAGAAGTTGTATTATCATTGCAGGATTTTTTTTGTGACATCTGCCTTGCCCGCTTAGAGGGCAGTGAAAGTTGTGAATTTTTCTCAACCCGAGATGAGGCCGCTTAGCGAGCAAGAGGGGTCACTCAGCGAGTCCTGGAAGTGAAAAATTAATAATTTAATTGCAGAAAATTACCTAATGATGTGTATACATGATGTATTGGTGTAGTGATGTATTATATTGGTTACCATGATTTATGTTGATGTTTTAGTGATCATTTTATGATAGAAATAAAGTTAAGATGTAGGTTGTTTATATGATGCTTATTAACATGAATGTCGATGCAAATGTTGAATTATGTTGATTATGTTGAATTGTTGTATCGTTGCATTCATGGCATACCTATGTTGTTGGAGGCTTCAATCCCATAGTGTGGATCGGGGTTATGTTTATTATGTTGTGCTCCATTGTGGAAGGTAGATGACTCAGTGTCCATCCCATGTTGAAATTGGTACCACATGCATTTATGAAGTTGCATTTCATTCTTGGTGGCATAACATGATGCATATGTGTTAATGTCACACCTCAATTTTGACCTTGAATCATCGATTAATTCCATTTATCTGAATGTATTTTCATTTTGCATAGACCATCGCATATCATATTTTTCATCATGCATAATGCCTAAATTATCATCCAAAATAAATTTGTTGGATTCGTATTCGTTTCGGTCAATCTAAAAGTCAATTGTGCGAAAAAATCAATATACAGAAAATTTCAAAGTCGAGCCTGTATACATCAGTTATATTAATTTATGTTTCACGTAGTTTAATATGGTGTGCTCATTTTAATTTTTTCGGTAACTTTTTCAACCGCATTTTGATCTGCTGACACTTTTAACCGGTCTCTTTATTTCCAAATTTGACCAAACGTTGTATTTTTCCAATATGTATATTTGCGCTGATCATGTTAGCGAGTTCATTTTTATTTTTTTCCGGCAAATTCAGTATTCTCCTATTTATTCGATTTTAATCACTTTATCTTCTTTTATTAATTAATAATCATTTAGTTTAATTAAATTTTAAATTAGATTTTTAAGTTTGAATTATTTATTTATTTAGATTTTATTTGTTTTATTTAATTAATTATAATTTAGGTCTTTTCTAAATAGTAATTTTTTTATTCTTATCTTTAATATTACGTTTTTCTTTTCAAAATCAATTGAAATTTGTTTTTTATCACTTTGTAGTAATACTTGTATATTAAGTTTTAAAAAGTGTATTTTGGTTTGGCTTCAAATAGTAAACCCAATATATCTTTATGCCATTACGTGAGATATAATGAGAGACCAATAGACAACAACCAACAGCTCAGTTTCACTGATAAATACACATATCAGTATGTGAGATCTCAAAGAAGGCTCCCACTTCATATAGTCTTTGTTTATCATTCTTTAACACATCTCATACTCCATAAAATCATCTCTCACCATAAACCACATAAAAACTCTCTTTAATCATTCAAACCCCATTCACCATTTCCACCTTTCACTACATAACCACTACTCTCAACAACTCTAAAAATATCATTTTTTCTGCACACACATCCTACTAACCTTCATCTTTTCTTTCAACTTGTTTTTCTACAACACACTAACAAAACTCTTCACTCTTCTTCCATAAAAATAAAAATAAAACAACTTTTCTATCTTCATACCCTCATACTCCATCCTCCATTTTCTTTGAAGAAACCAACGTAACATTTAAACCACATTATCCATAAACTCTACAACAATATCATCACTTTCTTACATCATCCCAAAACACACATACTCTTCTTGAATCTACACTAAGATAACATTATTTCCTTACTAACATACACCTTTATTTCTTCCACTACATGATATCACCGTCCTCTGCTTCTTATTCATCAACAACCACCTTTCTTCCATAAATAAACATCTCAACATCAACAACAACATCTTCAAATCCCGTAACATTTCGGTTTCGCAACAACACCAAATACGAACAACAAAACAACACTTTACCTCTCGGCCCCATAAATCAAACCATTAACCAACACATTCTTTAAATCCACAAAACAATCCAATGAGCCATCTCATCACCGTCGGCCAAAATTGCAGATTGAGAGAGAAGACATAAATTAATTGACGTGGTGAGTGAGTAGAACGAAGCCACTCGCAACACATATAGAGCACCGGCAAGAAAGGGCGGAAACCGCGCGAAAGCCGAAAGCGAGATCGGGAGCTGCACCGGTAACCTTTTTCTTTGTTCAGAAAGCATTGCACTTACCTTTTTTTTTAGTTTTTGTAAATAGATAATTATACTTGTTATAGTAGGGAAAATAATGGTTACATATGTGTGAGGAATGATAACGTAACATCACTGGTTCATTTTCTGTATATCTAATAGCTAGAGTTTTTATTTATTTTATTTTTTGTTTTAAATTTCTATGTTTTAAAGTTTCATGAGTTTGATATTTAGTTAAGAAAAAAGTTGTATGAGTTTGATAGTTGTTTATTTGTGATTTCTTTAGTGATATCAATTTACTATGAATCCAATAATGATAGTGACATGTCTGTATGCGAAGTAAATAAATTGAAACAAAATAAATGCATGACTTTGTTATTAGATTTTTGTGTGAGAATAGTATTGTTGTGTAAATATGCATACAAGTTCAAAATCATTAGTTTCTTTCATTCATTAATTACTACTTTTTTAAATCATAACCATTTTTTGTTACTATCTAATATTAGTAGTAATTTAGGCCACATGGACTCTAGTTTCCTGTGGTAAATTCACCCCACTTGTTTTTACGTAATCATTCTATTTTTCTTGATTAACTTGTTATTATTAATTAATTAATTTTTTTTTCTCTAAATTTATCGATTGATTTTAATCCATGTAAATAATTTTAGATTGTTGTTTAGGTTACTTTCCTTGCATTGCGATTTTAAAGCATAAATTAACCGTGTTTTCGAGAATCGTATGGATGCATATAAATATTCGCTCAACTTATAGAGTAACTCGCACATGAGTCCACTCTAAGATAGTTAAAGAGCTAAATTGAGTGCCTTCGATTTCATTTGCAAGTAGCAACCTATGCCTTAGACTTAGGATCTTGCACCCTCATTTATTTACTTTCTTTTTCCATTTCAATCCAAAAGGGAAAGAACTCCTGCAGTTGACTCAATGTCATAGGAAGTTTAGCCATCCCTAGTTCCTTTTCAACCTTAACCATTAGGACTTTTTATTTTACAATTTTTTGTGACTTCTCTAAAGTCACGTGAGTGTTTGCCATGACACTTACCTTCCCTCGCGAACCTTGAGCGTAACCAAGTGTTCGTTAATCCTTAGGAGAACTACGAGTGCTCTGATTCTGTACCCGATACGTAGGCATCAATGCGATGTTGCGCGAGCACCATTAGAAATAAAAACCTTAGGTTCCCTTTGTTTTAGCAAGCAATAAAAAACAAACGCAAATACTTAATTCACATAATCAATTAAATAAATCACGCCTACATTTTTGCACACACGTAAGTCGGTCCTATGATCGCCATCTGCACGACTTCTACGCGCGTATTTTAATTTAACAAAGAATAGAGCTCCGGAGTCTAGCACTCTGCACGTTCTCGGACAAACCACACCTGGACTAGCCCCACGCGTAGTGTTTCGTCCACTCCTTTGTTATTAAACACGTTAATTCTAAAACTTCTAAAAAATATATCCAACTTATTTTATAAATTTAAATACGAAAATAGAGCTCCGGAGTCTAGCACTCCGCACGTTTTGGAATGGATCGCTCCTGGGCTAGCCCCATGCGACGTGGTCCATTCGCCTTCCGTATTTCGAAATATCTAATCGCACAAATTAACATATGAAAACAGAGCTCTGGAGTCTAGCACTCTGCATGTTCTGGATTGGATCATTCCTGGGCTAGCCCCACGCGACGTGGTTCAATCACCATTCGTATATCAAAATATCTCAATCAGTTTATAAATTCAAATACGAAAGAATAGAGCTCCGGAGTCTAGCATTCCGCACGTTCTAGAATGAATCGTTCCTAGGCTAGCCCCACGCGACGCGCTTCATTCGCTCTTTCATATCTTAAAACAACTTAAAACTTACAAACCAATTTAAATCATTTTCATAATTAATCAGCGAAAGACAGAACTCCGGAGTCTAACACTTCGCACGTTTTGGAATACAATCACTTCTCGGCTAGCCCCACGCGACGTAGTTCATTCGCCCTTTCGTTTGAAACACCTTAATAAAGGTCAAACATTTTATCTAAACGAACATTGTTTAAATCATTCTATCTCACAAACAAGCTAGCGCTTCAGCCTCCACCGCGAGTATAAGCCAACGCTTAGCAGTAGAATGCATTTTGAACAATCGTTCGATTAAAAACCACAAACCGTAGTCGCACGAACTACGAAGCTCTGACTTTCCCATTGCACAAGGGAATACATAGGCACAGGGATTTTAATCCTTCGCGAGCACCCTATTAAAAAAAATCAATCTTTTTCTCTCCACCCTAATAAAAATTTTAATTATTTCTCTGTTTAAATCACCCTAATAAAAAAATCAATCTTTTTCTCTCCACCCCAATATTAAAAAAACTTTAATCTTTTCTCCGCCTTAATAATAAAAAAATTTAATTTCCTTTAACAAACATATTAACGATCATTTAGAAGACAAAGACTTAAGATCAAACATTTAATCGCATAATTAGCTAAGAGGTTCCCGTTGAGTACAACAGACGTGAGGGGTGTTAATACCTTCCCCTTGCGTAACCGACTCCCGAACTTAGAATTTGGTTTCGTAAACCATTTTCTTATCCTTTATTAGGTTGTACCTATATCTCCCTTTTCTCTCGTAGAATAAATAGAATTAGGTAGCGACTCTGTTGTTTGTTTTAGGATCGTATTTTTCGAGGTACGACAGTTAAGTAGATGTTTGATGAGATTTGTGATGTGATAGGTGAGGTTTATGATGTATTGTTATATGATGAATGTTGCATGATTATCTTTACTTTATGTCAATTATATTGATTTGTGATTACTCACCCTGTATGCCTTTAGTGATGGTCTATTATGCCATCCTGCGGATACTCAAGAATAAGTTTGGTGCATGGATGTAGCTTGGAGTGTTATTTATTTTGTAATTTATATAGTTAGGTGTGGTGTCCTGCTCTGTGACATGTAACATCGGGATGGGAACGCTTGAAAATCATTATGTTCACTTTGTTTTACTTTTAAGTTGATACTAGTCGTTAAATATTATTTGAGTTAATGGTGTTTTGAATTAAACTTTGAATTTTATTTATATTATTGATGAAGTTGATGACTTATTATCCGCTGCGTAATAACGTTGATATTTAGATATGAACACATGTTGGAACCCGTGTTACGGGACATAACATAATGATGATGTTTTTGATGTTTGTTAAAAGAAGAAACGTGATACCCTTTTGATGATATTCTAATTTTATTGAATAATCATGTTATATTTTGATGTGGGGTAAAATGGTGTTATATTGAAGGAACGAAAGGGCCATTTTGGACAACATCCCATTTTCATCTCCTTGTGCTTCTAAATGAGCCTTCATGCGAATTTTCCAGAATTCAAATTATTTACCACAAAATAGTGAAGGTTTATTACTACCATCATCTTAAAACACAAGATTTTTGTTTGTGGAAGCCATTCTGAATTGATTAGGAACAAGTTACCTAAAAAACCTGCTCTGATGCCAATTGATAGTTTGAGTTGCACCTAAGAGGGGATGAATTGAGTTCTTTAAAAAGTTTCTGGTTTTTATCGATGAAGGTTATTACTTGACCTGATCTGATCAGGAGGAACCTTCCAGTGATGAATAGCTACGGTGGAGAAACAAGGAGAGTATACATGCAAGGTACTCTGATGCCAAAGTCAGAAAGGAACTATGTAGTGCAAGTACAGGAGGTAGTGAGAGTTAGAATTGAAAATCTGACCCTCTAGTGAAATAGGGTATTTATAGTATGCCCCCAGAGGTGGGCCAAGATTCTTCTCATGGGTTGGATTAGTTAGGTCCAAAGAAGAACTGCCAAGGATTGTGTAGGAGCAGATAAAACCTAGCATGTGGTTTTGCCTTTGGTCCAACTGCCCTGTAATAATAGGAGAAAATAACGGGGGAAGTTGACTGGATGGAGCATGTGGGGGAGACGATATCCCCATGTCCCTATATATTAGGCCATGGGCCTGTGCCCGATGGACTGGGCCTCTACCCGACACGTACTGTGTCGGCCTAGTCTAGACTATGCGTCCCTGAATCAGGCTATGGGTCTATGTCCGACGGACTGGGCCTCTGCCTGACACGTACTGAGTCACCCTAATCCAGAACAAGATCCCCCCAAGTTGCAACTCCGGATTGGAGTGATGACTTAAGGGTAATTATGGTTGGGAATGCAGGTTACCGGTAATAAGACTGATGGATGTTAGGGACATTTGTCCCGACCTTCTGGAGTTTGTTTAAGGAGGTGCAGGCAGAGCCTTTGTTGGTTCGGTTTGTCGAGGGGGAATGTCGGCCTGAGGATAGTCGTGTGCGATGCTTTTGCATTTTTATGATGTCGAGGATGTGTGCGCTCGACGTTCGCACTCCTCGGTCCATTCGAAGGCGGTCTCTTTTCATAGTAACTTGAAGAAGGGAAGCGTGTGTTGTGCGGATTTGGCGACGAAACGAGATAGCGAGGTGAGCATCCCGTTGAGGTATTGGATGGATTTCTTTGAATTAGGTGTCGGTAATTCCGAAAATTCTCGACATTTGTTGGGGTTGGCTTTGATTCCTCGTTTGGTGAGGTAGAAGCCAAAGAACTTTCCTGCCTGCACGCCGAAGGTGCATTTCTCGGGGTTGAACCTCATTTTGCACTTTCTCGCAGGCTCGAAGAGCTTCCGGAGGTGTTGGGTGTGGTCGAGCTCTTCGTGGGATTTTACGATCATGTCGTCCATGTAGACCTCGAGCATGTCTTCGATCTCTCCTCAGAATACTTTGTTCATCATGCATTGGTATGTGGCTCCGGCGTTCTTCAGCCAGAAGGGCATTACATTGTAGAATTAATTGCCCGTCGGGGTCATGAAGGTCGTGTGTTGCATGTCTGTGTCCGACATAGGGATCTGGTTGTACCCTCTATAAGCATCCATGAAGGACAAGAGTTTAAATCCTACAGAATTGTCTAAGAAGTTATCAATGTTAGGTAAAGGGAAAGCATCTTTAGGACATGCCCTATTAAGATCAGTATAATCAACGTACATTCGCCATTTTACATTATTTTTCTTAACAAGGATTACATTAGAGAGCCAGGTTGTGTACTGGGCTTCAAAGATAAAATTTGCCTCTAAGAGGTCTTTCACATGCCTGCTCGGCAGCTTCCGCTTTCTCGGGAGACTGCTTGTGCCTATGCTATACTACGACCCTAATGGCTGGATCTATGGCTAGTTGAGGCAGACGACCTCGGGGTCGATTCAGGGCATCTCGGCAGCGCTCCATGCAAACAGGTTCGTGTTTTCTCGGAGGCAGGTCACGAGTTGTTCCTTTGTTGTTAACGGAAGATCGGTGCCAATCTTCACATTTCTATCGGGGTCATCTCCCAGAGGAATAAGCTCGAACTCACTGTCGGGGATTGGGCGCACTGGATGGGCTGGAGGCTACCCGTTGGTAGGGGTTTGGTTTCTAGTGTCGTCTTCGCCGAGACGACTGTCAAGGTCGATGGAATTGATTCACGGAGAGGGTTGTCGCTCTTCGACCCGGGATTTCATGTTGCCTTTTGAGGTGTTGATCACGACTTGTCCTTTGACTACTGTGTCGAAGGATCTTCAGGCTGCCTCTATGTCCTCGTGCACTGTGACTACTCGGCCCAGCTTGGTGTAGTATTTCATCTTCAAGTGGACCGTTGAGGGCACTACGGTTAGCTCGGCTAGATTTGGTCGGCCAAGAATGCAATTGTATAGTGAAAGGCATTCAATCACCAAGAACTGGACTTTGATTTCTCTATTTGTCTCGTTTTCTGCGAACATGATGATGAGCTCTACATATCCCCCACGACCTCGTGGTGGCCCCGTTGAATCCCTGAAGGTTAGATCCGACATACAGGGATAAGTTTGTTTTGTCAAGCTTAAGGGTCTTGAACAGGTGGGCATACATGATATCCACGAAGCTTCCTTGGTCGACCAGAATGCGACGAACATTGAAGTGCACCATTTTTGCCCTTATTAGAAGTGGGATGCTCGAGTTAGGGGGTCTGTCAGGAAGTTCCTAGAGGTAGAAGGAGATGGGGTTGGATTTCCCTCGAGACTTGGTCAAAGTTGCAAGTTGATCGAGTGCAGTCAGTAGGAGCTCGTCGAGTTTCCGTTTCATAGAAATCGCGGCGTTCTCGTTGTTCATCATGCCCTAAGAGATTCCTAGGGTTGTTGGCAAAATTTCCCAAGGGTTGTGAGCAGCAAAGTATTCTTCTATGTGGATGTTGGGGAGGTGAAAATCTTCAGGGAGGGACACGCAAAGGGATACAAGAAAGGGAGAACCGTCGGATGAGGTGTCCTCGCGACTTCTCTTTGAACCTTGGTATTCATGTTGTGGTGTATTGTTCTTCTTGGTGTACTGCTTGAGGTGACCTTCCTTGATCAGTATCTCAATTGTGTCTTTTAGATGAACACAATCCTCAGTCACGTGATTGTAGCCTCTGTGAAAGCGACAATACTTGAATTTTTCGGTGTGGGTTTTGGGTGTCATCGGTTTGGGGAACCTTACCTTACCCCGTTTGAATTCCAAATTGATGCATTCAGCGAGGATGTGCTTGCGGGGAGCGGTCAACAATATGTATTCAAAGAAGTGCCCCACTGGCCCTCTTCCTTCTCGGACCTCGCGAGGTTTGTCGTCTCTCCACTTCTATCATGTGCGACGAGGAGCAATGTAGTCCTCATGTTTAGAGTTTTTCGTGTCGTCCTGGCTGTGATTGCTCCTAACATTGTGGGTGACTTGCTTCTCTTTGTACCTGATGTACGCTTGAGCTTTATGCAGGAGTAGTCAAGGGTGCGGGGAGGATCGATTCCCACTGCCCGGTTGAGCTTGCTGTCGGGGAGGAGTCCCTTCTCGAGGAGGTACTTCTTCATGTAGTCGATCGTTTACACCTCGATAGCCTCTTGGTTGAATCGCTCAATGTAAGAGCGCAACATTTTATTTTTTCCCTGTATGATGGCTTCGAGTGTAGCCTCTGTTTTAGGGTGGCATCGGGAGGCCGTGAAATGCCTCGTGAACGTCGATCTCATGCTTCTCCAGGACGTGATGGACTTGGGGGCTAAGCTTTTGTACCATGCCATGAATCCCTTTCTAAGTGTCGTGGAGAACAACCTACATTTAACATTTCCCCCGATGTTGTTTTGGTAGTCTAGCATGGTGTTGATGTTGTCGACGTGATCGTTGGGGTCAGTCGTCGTGTCGTATATCGCAAGGTTTGGGGGTTTCTCCATGCCTGCCGGGAGTGGGGTCTCCATGGTGTTGATGTTGTCGCTCCTCAGGGGTAAGTAGTCCTCATTCTTGGGACTTTTGTCTCGTCGGGGAGATATCCTCGGCTAGACATTTGGTTGCTCGGGGTGCCCTCTGGCTTTGTTCTTCTTGGGCTCAAGGAAGTGTCATCCTCGACGAGGAGGGGAGCACCTGTGTTTCTTGGTGGCTTCTGGCTGAGGCCTCTCTAGGTGAGGTCTATGCACGCGCCTGCAAGGGTAGGGGTTGCATGATCGACGGGGCCTCATCTGAGGATAGTCTTCTCGGCGCTTTGTCTTTAGTGCGGTAGTTCTCTCCTGTTATTGAAATAACATGAGGTCCGTCTGGTTGAGGGTGTTCACCATGGCTATGATTGTGGAATCTCCTTCGACCAATATTGGGATGGGTTGGAAGGTAGTCGCGAGCTTAGGATGGTGAGCACTGTTGGCCTCTAGTTCATGGGAGGGAATGACGGGTTGTCCGTCCCTCTCGTCAGATTCATGAGTGATAGGTTGGTCTTCATGCCCACCGATGGTGTAATCGACGAGGCCATGAAAGCGGTTGTCATCGTGTTCATTGGTCATGCAGGGTGGTTGAAGATACGGGGTGAAGTTTTGGTCTTTTTTTTAAGAGAAGGGGAGAACTTTCAAGTTCCCACATACGTCGTTACTAATCTAACTTGATAAGGAGGAACTTTCTAGTGGTGAACAGCTATGATGGAGAAACGAGGAGTGGGTGTACCTGCAAGGTACTCCGATGCCAAAGTCAGAAAGGAACTATGGAGTGCAAGTACAAGAGGTAGTGAGAGTTAGAATGGAATACCCGATCCTCTAGTGAAAAGGGGTATTTATAGTATGCCCCCAGTGCTGAGCCAAGATTCTTCTCATGGGTTGGATTAGCTAGGCCCAAAGAAGTACTGTCAAGGATTGCATAGGAGCAAATAAGACTTAGCGTATGATCTTGTCCTTGGTCCAACTGCCCTGTAATATTAGGAGAAAATAACAGGGGCGGTTTGTAACACCCCAAAGTTGATTTTGATATATTTGATGTATTTGTTTTGAATTTTGAGGATTTCTTGATGCCATGATGTTGTGATGGTTTAGATTAATATTTTGATAATATTAATTTAGAAGTAGTGTGACATTATTTAATTATTTAAGATTAATTAAATAAAATAAAAGAAATAAGGAGTTGAGTGCATTGAGGTCTTTTGGTAGAAAATTAGTTAGGGTAAGATGGGAAAGACAGAATTTAGGGTCCTAAGGATAAGTTTGACAAAAGAGGTTAAGAATAGGAATACAATCAGCTTTTCACAATCGTACTTAGGAGGAAGAACACTAAGGAGAACAAGGAGAAAATGAGAGCTAGGTTTTGGGAAAAGCTTGAGTTTTTGCGAGAAGTCATTGAAAGAAATCATCGAACCTAAGGTATGGGGAGTAATTTCATTCGGTATTTGTAATGTAGAAATGAGATTTGGGGTTTTGAGGGAGAGTCTTAGGGTTATGGGGTTTTGTCGATGGATTTGATATATAATGATGCTTTATGATGAATTTGATGATAATCAATGATGTTATATGATGTGTTTGATGATACCATGATCAATGTTGAATGTGTTTATGATTTTTCTGCTTTACTGCTGTTAAAAACTGGTTTTGAGTGGATTTTATCATAGTAGGGGCGATCGGAGATCGCATGTTTTTATTGCAAAATCTCTATTCTCGCTTAGTGAGTAATTAAATATTTTGGACCTTTCAAAACAGAGAGTAAGCCGCTCAGCGAGAGGGCTGCTCGCTGAGCGAGACCTGGAATTTTCCGAAAAATTATTTTATTCAGAAAGATGTTTTAAAAGTAGTGTTTCGTTGTCCTGAGTTATTAGATTGTTTTTGTGATGTTTTCTACCATGTTTAGGAGTTAAATAGGTAGAAGTTTTTGTAAGTATGATGTCATGAGGAATTGTGTGCTATTGTATGATTACGTGAAATATGGTGATGTGAGTTGATGTAAGATGTTATGTGAGTGAATAATATGATGAATATGGATGCAATTATTTGAGTTGTTATGATGTGTATTTATATCGCGTCTTGCATTCATAGCATAATTATGAGGGGACTTTGGTCCGTTGGTAGCTTCAATCCCATTGTGCGGATTGAAGTGATTATGATGTTCATGATGTGCTCCCTTGTGGAGGGTTGATGGCCTAATGTCCATCCATGATGATGTTTCGGTACCACATGCATAATAAGAGGATTGCATTTTCATTATAAATGACGTAGCATGATTTTCATTGAGGTATATGGTGATGTGATCTATTTGACGTTAAGTATGAATGAGTCTTGTGATGATTGAATATGTATTGTAGTCTATTTTTATGATTCTCATTTTTATATTACTTTATTGAATGTGAATTTACTCACCCTACCTGCCTTTCATGATGGTCTCTTATGTCATCCTGTAGATACTCAAGGTTAGCTCGGCGCGTGATCTAGCTTGGAGTTAGTATGTTGTCGTTTTGTTTAGTTAAGTGTGGAGTCCTACTATATATTGCGTAACATCGAGATGGGATCGCTTGAGAACTTTAAGTTCATTGTATTTAATTGATTTGATGTTAGATTTGGAAGATTTATGAATTAATGATGTTTTGGATTAGAATATGAAAATTTTCTTTTAATGAAAGACGAGGAGCTGATGTTTTGTTTTCCGTTGCGTAAATGTTGAATTATAAATTTGATGTTCATGATTTTGCAAACCGTGTTACGGGACAAGATTTAAAAAGATGTTTAAGATGTTTGATTTTTAAGATGTGATACCCTTTTATGAGGTTACTCTGATTAAGTTGTATTATATTCGTGATGGGGTTAAAAGGGTGTTCCATTAGTGGTATCAAAGCAGGTTGGTTTGTCCAGTCGTGTCGTGTCATTGTTAGTCATGTCGGTTATTGCATATGAGTGTAATGCGGTTGAATTGTTCTTCTGTTGTTGGTGATTTGCATAATGGTTGTGAATCGTGCTCTTGCAGATGCGGTAGCTGCACTTGCTCAAGCTATGACACAAAACAATGTTCCTGATGAGTTTCATGCCTTGGGAGTATTTCAGAGGAATAATCCGCCAAAGTTTAAGGGTACTCATAAACCATAGAACGAGCATAAGTTGCTTAAGAAAATGAAGAATATTTTAAGGACTATGGTGTGCTCTGATACTCAGAAGGTGTAGTTTTGCACCCACATGCTGGATGGAGAGGCAGAAGTTTGGTGGGATAATAACCGTCAGAGATTGGAAGGAGTTGGGGCTGCAATAACTTGGAGTGTGTTCAGGAGGGAATTTATGAGTAAGTACTTTCCTGAAGATGCTCACAGCAAGAAAGAGGTTGAATTCTTAGAGCTGAAGTGGGGAAACATGACAATGGCAGAGTATGCTGCCAAGTTTGAGAGGCTAGTGAAGTTTTTTCCTCACTACAATCGTGATGATGCTGAATTGTCCAGGTGCCTAAAGTTTGAGAATAGGCTGAGACCAGAGATCAAGCAGGGGATTGGGTTTCAGCAGATCCGCAGATATGCTGAATTAATGGATAAGAGTATAATCTATGATAAGGATAGTCGAGCTCGATCTTCTCACTATAAGCAGGTGAGTGAAAAGAAAGAGAAGGGACAATTTCGAGGGAAACCTTATGCGACTCCATTTGAAAAAGGGAAGCCGAAGGTTACTGATTGAAATAAGCCAAGTGGGGGAGCGAGTTCCACTCCTCTCAAGTGCTATAAGTGTGGAGAAGTGGGTAACAACTCTAATGTTTGCAATAATACAATGATAAGATGTTACAAATGTGGTAAGAGGGGTCACATGAAAGATGAATGTCCAAATGTAGGACCAACTTGTTTCAATTGTGGTGAAAACGGACATATTAGTACTCAGTGTCAGAAACTAAAGAAGACTGCTATTGCTGCTCAATATACTAGCAGTGTTCGTTTTGAGTGGCTCAGAAGCTCAGAAGAAGGATAACTTAATTTGAGGTACTTGTTTTATTAACGATGTTGAGTTGGTTGCTATAATTGATATTGGTGTTACTAATTTGTTTATTTCGCTTGAGTGTGTGCCCACATTGAATTTGCCTTTGACTGTTATGAATGGTAGTATGTTGATATAGATGCATGTTGATGGTTCAGTTACGACTAACCGTGTGTGTTTGAAATGTCCTCTGACCATTTATGGTAAGGATTTCTTGATGGATTTGGTGTGTTTACCCTTATGCCATATGGATGTCGTGCTTGGTATGAACTGGTTGGAGTTCAACTTTGTGCATATCATTTGTTATACAAAGACGATGGAGTTTCCAGAGTTTGGTGATTATGGGGAGTTTATATTTTTATCCACGAGGCAAGTGGATGAACTACTAGAAGATGAAGCTCAAATGTTTACTTTGTTTGTGGTGTTACAGGTTGACCGTGAACATGTGAGTGTCGAATTACCTGTTGTCCGTGAATTTCCTGATGTGTTTTCGAATGAGGTTAGTGATTTACCTCCAGAATGTGAAGTAGAATTTGCAGTGGATTTGGTACCAGGTACTAGTCTAGTGTCGATGACTCCATATCAAATGCTAGCTTCAGAATTGAGTGAATTGAAGAAACAACTTGAGGATCTCCTTGAGAAGAAATTTGTTCGCCCAAGTGTTTCTCCGTGGGGTGCTCTAGTGTTATTGGTTAAGAAAAGGATGGTAGCATGGGGTTGTGTGCTGACTATCGACAATTGAATAAGGTGACTATTAAGAATAAATATCTACTTCTGAGGATCGATGATTTGATGGATCAATTGGTGGGGGTTTGCGTGTTTAGCAAAATTTATTTGAGGTCGGGTTATCATCAGATCCGAGTAAAGGCATATGATATTCCAAAGACAACTTTCAGAACGAGGTTATGCTCACTATGAATACACTATGATTACTTTTGGTGTATCCAATGCACCGGGTGTGTTCATGGAGTATATGAATTGAACCTTTCATGAGTATTTGGATAAGTTTGTGGTGGTTTTTATTGATGACATCCTAATTTATTCAAAGTCAGAAGAAGAACATGAAGGGCATCTGAGGATTGTATTACAAGTGTTAAGAGAGAAAAAGCTATATGTTGAGTTGTCAAAGTGCAAGTTCTGGTTGAAGGAAGTGATTTTCCTTAGACACGTGATTTATAGTGGTGGAATTGCAGTGGATCCTTCGAAGATTGATGATGTATTAAAGTGGGATACTCTGAAGTCTGCTACTAAGATCAGAAGTCTTATGGGTTTGGTCGGTTATTACCGAAAGTTTATAGAAGTTTTTTCTTAGTTGGCATTGCCTCTGACTCAATTGACTCGAAAGGGTCGAGCTTATGTGTGGGATATTGCGTGCGAGAAGAGTTTTGTTGAATTAAAGAAGAGGTTGATGACTGCTCCAGTCTTGATTTTACCTAATCCAAATGAATCTTTTGTGGTATACTGTGATGCTTCAAAGATGGGTCTTGGTGGTGTGTTAATGCAGAATGGCCAAGTAGTTGTCTATGCTTCTAGACAAATATGTGTTCATGAGAGGAACTAACCTACCCATGACTTAGAGTTGGCAGTTGTGGTATTTGTGTTAAAGATTTGGAGACACTATTTTTTTGGGTCTATATTTGAGGTGTTCAGCGATCATAAGAGTTTGAAATACTTGTTTGATTAGAAGGAACTAAACATGAGGCATAAAAGATGGTTAGAGATGTTGAAGGATTTTGATTTTGATCTGAATTACCACCCTAGTAAGGCTAGCGTGGTTGCAGATGCTTTGAGTAGGAAGACCTTGCATATGTCGATGATGATGGTGAAAGAACTTGAGATGATTGAACAGTTCAAAGACATGATTTTGTTGTGTGAGACTACCTCTGAGAGTGTGAAATTAGGGATGTTGAAATTGACTAGTGATATTATGAAATAGATCTGAGTAGGACAACAATCAGATCTGAAGTTGGTTGATCAAATGACTTTGATTAACCAAGGAAACAGAGGAGAGTTTCGGATAAATGAAAATGGTATGATGAGGTTTCGAGATTGAGTGTAGGTAGTGATGTATTTAGGTTAAGAAAATTGGGCCTTGATCAAGCTTTCTTGGGTTGCTTGAAGATGAAGAAACCAAGTTGCCAAAATTGTCAAAACAAATCAAATTTTATCATGCTATTTTGGTCTTGTACGAACTTGGCAATGATCAATCACTTTAAACAACAAATATTTGATCCAAAAATAAATCTTAGATCAAATATTCAATTTTTCATAATTTATTTCAACTAAAATTGAATTTAAATGTTTAAAATTAAATATAATATAAAATAAATCAGAAAAATCAGAAAAATTGATCATTGGGTAGTGAATACTCTTATCTTCAAGTTTGGGTTGAAATATTATAGGCCCATTTGGAGAAATCTTGAGTTTAGGCCCTTTTTGCTTCATATACCTCCTCAAAATTGTTCAACTTCCCCAGTGCATAACTACCTCGATTTTTATCCCATGAAGATGTTCTATGACTTTTTAGAAAGCTTAAAGTGTCCTATAACTTCTACTTTTTGTCCCATGTCCATATCATTTTCCATTTTTAAATTATGAGCTTTTGAAAAAATTGACTTTTTGTTGACTTTCAAAAGGGTCTGTAATGTCTTGACTCATATCTTTCAAATGAAGTATTTTTGGACTTGGCTTATGAGACACAAAGTTGTAGATACCTGAAATTACTTAAAAATGAGCTTTGAATAGGAAATCTTTGATGAAGTATGTGAAAGTTATGACTGGTCAAAGTTCGGTTGACTTTTCCTACACAAAACCCTAATTTAGTAACTCCTGATTCTTGATGATTCTGAGGTTTCCTTGATGAATCATGATCAACCCTTGATAAAATGATGAATTTCACCTCATAATCTTTATGTTGACCAAAAATCTTGAAGTTTGACTTTATGTTGACCACAGTTGACTTGTTGACCAAGTTAATTGATTTTTAAGTATCTGAACATCTGACTGACCAAACTTGTAGGGAAAGCCTTGAAACTTGATATGATGACTCTTTGAGGTATATGGGATGTCATGAAGCCCGCTTGAAGCTTTGGAAGTCCATTTTTCCTTGAGAAATTCAAAATCCTAGTTTCAGATCCATTGCTTAGGAGGAGGCTTTGTCTGATGAAACCTTGAATCCTTTTGAGCAATTGTGAATCTTGTGACCATTAGGAGACCTCTTGAAATATATTATCTTGAATATGGGAGGGAAAATTTTGGGGTACAACATTATGGTTTCAGGAATCCCAAACCTATATACTATGTGGATCTAGATGAAATCAATAACAACCTTCTAGTCCACTTTTGCCAAAGACACCGTCTCTATACATTTAGTAAAGTAATTTATCCCTACTAGGATGAACTTTTGTTGTTTCGAAGAGGCTGATCGGATATCTCCTATCACATCCAAAACCCATCCTCGAAATGGCCAAGACTTCACGATAGCGAGTAATTTGCTGGTCGGGACGTGTTGGATGTTAGTATGTTCTTGACAATATTAACACCCCCTAACAAAGTCTATACAGTCTTTGAGCATGCTTGGCCTATAGACGCCCTGTCGAAACGACAACCATTTCATTTTGTGGCGATCTTAGTGGGCTCTACAAGCCCACTATGAACTTCTAAGATGACTAGGTATGCTTTTGAGTCTCCTTGACATTTGTGTAGAACCCCTTCCGAGGTTTTCTTCATGAGCTCATTTCCTATTAAAACATAACTAAGATCCCTATATTTGGTATTCCTATCAGTTCCTCCGACGGGATTCTCTAAGTATTCCACGATTGGTCGTCTCCAATCTGTCATCAATAACCCATCAATGACAAGAACTTCGATGTACTATGTCTCCTTAGCTTCTACGCCATCTGAAGTCTGTGATGGTGGCACATTCGACACCTTTTTCTCCTGAACCTCAATGAAGCCCTTCATTTATCCTTCGACACTTTATATCCTGAAGTAATTTGCGCTAGATCATTCACTTTCGGGTTCTCCATTCTGGGAACGTGTACAATACTGGCTACATCAAACTGTTCCAACAACTATTTCTTCATAATAAAGTATACCAATAAATTCTCCTTAATACATTTATACTCTCTCGTAAGTTGTTTAACTACTAGCTCCGAATCACCCTTGATCTCCACTCTCTATGCCCCTAGCTTCTTGAGTATCTTCAACCCAGTGATTAAGGACTCATACTTAGCCTCATTTTTAGAACATTTTACTTCGACTACTGCATGGTCGACAATGAAGTCAAGCACGATCTGATCTTTCATAACTCTTAAAGGTTTGTAAGTTAATGAAAACTCAGTTAACGCTAGTGCCGATTTGCCTATTCGGTTGTGTAGAATAGGTTTAGACAACATGTACTTGATGACATCAAAATGAGAGGAAACGTAAACGTCAACAGGTTTTATATATTGCTTCAATTTCATATGAGAAGTGCAAACATATGCATAATTTTTCAATCATAGTATACATAGTTTCAACATCTATCAACATTTTACTGAGGTAATAAATAGGTCTTTCAACACCATTGTTGTCCTCTTGTGCTAACATACTCCCCATGGTCGTGTCCGATGCAACATTATACAATCTAATATTTTTATTCTTACTATGCGATAATAACATAGGAGGTTTCGTCAAATATTCTTTGATTGCGTCGAACGCCTCTTGTTGCTTATCTCCCCAATAAAACTTATTGTCCTTCTTGATCTTTAACAATAGCGAGAACACTTTTGTCTTGCCACTTAGGTTGGATATGAACCTTCTCATGAAGTTGATTTTCCCCAATAAATATTGAAGTTGCTTCTTCGTTGAAGGACGCTTGAGCTCTAAAATAGCCTTCGTCTTGTTTTGGTTGATCTCGATGCATTTCTTGTGGACTACAAAGCCCCGAAAATCTCTTGCACGCACACCAAAAGAACATTTTGGTGGATTCATTTTTAATCCATGTCTCCTCATCCTCTCAAAAGAGCGTTGAAGGTGATCTAAATGATCGTTCTCCAAAGAGGTCTTTATTATAATGTTGTCAATATAGACTTGCATGAACTTCTCTATGAAGTCATGGAATATTGCATTCATGGCTCTTTGGTATGTGTCCCCAACATTTTTTAGGCCAAAGGGCATTACTACCCATTCATATGTACCTATGGCTCCTGGGCATCGAAACACAGTTTTAGGAACATTATCCTCTTCTATGAGGATTTGATTATACCCATAGTATCCGTAGAGTATACTCAAATACTCAAAACCTACGGCTGAGTCGACGAGCATCTCCGCCACATACATCGCGTATTCATTTTGGGTGTCACATTATTGAGATCTCTAAAATCAATACAAACGCGGAGTATTCTGTTTTTCTTAATTACAGGGACTATATTGGTGAGTCATTCGACAAACCTTACAGTTCTGATGAACCGACATTTGAGCAACCTTTCGATCTCTTGCTTGATCTTTTCAGTCACCTCAGGGGCAAACTGACGAGGTTGTTGCTTGATTGGCTTTTTTCCTGGTTGTATGGATAGATGGTGCTCCACCATACTTCGACTCAGACCAATCATTTCTCCATAATCCCAGGCGAAACAATCTCTATAGTCTTTTAATACTTCAACTAGCTTAGCCTTCATTTTCGACCCTACTTTCGTACTTATTTACGTGGGTCTCTTTGTGGTCCAATATCCTAAGTCAATCTCTTCGAGTGGATCCTGAGCCTTCATTTTTTATGGCTAATTTGTTGAGTTCTTTTCGAATCCCAAAGGCATATTGTCATGAACACAATTGAGCCTCCGACTATTCGAAGTTGTTTTCTGGCCTAATTGGCAGCATGCTCTGGCTTTATCAGTTATGATTTGACGTTTCCTAGTTTCCATAGCCATTTATTTTTTTGTTTTCAGCCAAGTAGTCCTAAATTTAAGTCATACTTTCTGAGTTAGAGGTCATTTTCGTCGACATCAGACCACCATGCAGGTGGCAGTTCACTTGGCTCCCCTGGTATGTCTGCATCATCCCAGACAAAACCATGGTCTGGATCCAAGTTTAACATGCGACCAGTTTTGACAGAGGTGTAGGAACCTAATCCATCATCACAATGGGCCACACTTGCTAAATGTTGATTGAATGACCTCTTCGATCCTTTGGTTTCATCGACCTCATAATATCTCTGGTCGACTTCGATGTTCTCGACGATACCATCTTTTCTCCAGATACTGAGTATTTGGTGTATGGTAGATGCACTGCCCCTATCCATGAGTCCACTCCCTACCCAATAATAGGTTGAAGTTGGATTTAGAGTTGATCACCATAAATAATGATGACCTTGTGGTTGTTCCCACAACCAGGTCGACTTGGATCACTCCTAAAATGTTGTTGGTATTTACCTCATAGTTGGACAAAACTATGTTGTGTTGTCGAAGGTCTTCATCGCTCTTTCCGATTTTCTTGAATGGAACGTAGGGCATTAAGTTCAGAGTTGCCCCACCATCTACAAACACTTTGTTGACTGCCATTCCGTCAACCTTTTCCTTTATGAAAAGGGGCTTCAGATGGTACATCTTGTCAGAACTAGGTTTCTCAAACACCGCTCTCTTTTCTTCGACTAACTCATCATTCATGACGTAGTAGCATAAAGGCTTATCTTCAGGAATCCCATTTTCCATAAAATCTTCCTCCACTTCTGACACTTCTGAGATAATGTCATATTCGGATGACAACACAAATACGATGCCATAGTTCACGACGAAGTCTTCCCCATAGGTATCGTTGTTGGTATCATCATACATGTCTTCGTCGAAGTCATCTTCTGGCGAAGAAGTGTATTCTTTGTCAGACTTAAGTGAATATGTAGGCTCTTCTTCATCAGACCAGGGGTTTATTCAGGTTTTTTCCCCTTTCCGACAGCAGGAGTGCATTCTGCACTTTGTTTGGATATTACCTTTTTCCCTTCAGAGGTTCCAACGGTAAGAGTCTGGTTCATCACGATCTTTCCTTTTTCAACCCAACTTGATTTTGGGTGTTGCTCCTTTGGTCTAGAGGCTTCCCCTGCCTTGGTCGAGATGTCGAGGCCACTTTTCCATCCTTCTTATTTCTTTGGTAGAGCCTTCACTAGGTTCTGGTCATAGGATTTTTTCCTTTGTAATTAGGAGAAACCACGTAACCTTTAGGTTTGTCTTTCTTCCCAACCTCTTTCTCTAAGTCCAAAACCCTCTATTTTGTTCTTTTGATGCCCTTTTGATTGACTGGTTCGACCTATTTCTCATGTGGGGTATCATATGGCGGCACAAAAGTCCTTGGTCTGGTTGACTTGACGTGCCTTTGGAATTCTTCATTTTGATGAGGCTTACCGCTCTAGTCGAACACGAACCCTGGGGTACGAGACCCCTCGGCAGCTAAAGCTTTCTTTTTTCCAGCTTCATATTTTTCAGTTAGCTTCTCGTAGAACACAACATTGCATCTTGGGCATATAATCACCCTTGATCCGTCCACTTGGCATTTCTCTTGGAATTCATTCAACATTCGCCAGCCTATGGTAAATTTACTCAAGTCCTTGCTCAATGTTCTTATCGTCACCTTCAGTAGTGTCGACCATCATGCATACCATGTTTTCGACATGGGGTGTGTTGGGGAAACTCTCGGTAGCTTCCACCATCATACAATCATTCAACTCAGAGTATAGTGCTTATTCGACTTTCAGAGGGTCAATGTCGACCTGCATCTTCGGCTTTTCGTCAAATTGAAGCCGGCCATCCTTCAAAGCTTTCTGCACCAATCCCTGAAAAGAACACATTGAGACGTTTTATGACCAAGAAAATTATAAAATTTGCAAGATACCCTCTTTTTCTTTAGATCTAAATGGGGGATATTTTAAACCAGGTGGAACAACAACTTGACCATCTTTTACTAGCATATCTAAAATCTCATCACATTTAGATATATCAAAGTTGTATGTCTTAGTGACATATTTGTCGAATTTCCCTATTTCAACAGGATCTTTTCCGCTTAATGGTTTCAGTAACTTACACCCGTAAGGAGGTCCCGACTTAAGTCCAGCCACGTGAACCTCACTTTCGTTGATGAGTTCCCCGTCGTCGGATGAGAACTCATTTATTGCTAGACTCATAGTTTCTTATGAAATCGACCAACCTTAGACTTCTTAGCTTTCAGGCTTTCGACCTGTCGAACTCTATCAGCCAATTGGGCCATATCCCTAAGATATTGGGTATCCAATTTCTTTCTGATCGAATAGGCGAATCCGTCTGCGACCATTCGACTAACTCATGTTCATAGACTTGAGTAAAGCATCTAGCTTTCAGAAGTATGAACCTATTTAGATATTGTTCGACTGACTCACTCATCTTTCGTTTTACACTAACCAATTCCTTTAGGCTAATATTGGATTGTCCCATATAAAATTGTTTGTGGAACAATATTTTGAGTCGAGTCCATGTGTGGATGAACTGAGGGGGAAGCATTGTAAACCAAGTAAACGAATTTTTGGTGAGGGAACTGGGGAAATACGTCATTTTTAAATCCTCATTATTCGTTATGTCCCCATCCCCCGTCTGGTAACATGCCACATGTTTGACTGTGGACTCTTCGGTCTCACCCATGAATTTGGTAAACTTTAGCATTTTCCATCCCCTGGGAAGTTCTGTAACACGTAATCAGGTAATTGGGATGTGTAATTTGGTCGTCGAAGGCATGGGTTGGCTCTATTTTGAATTATAATCCTCTCGACCATAACTTCAAGGTTCGACTCTCCAGCCATGGAAACCTGACAGACATGTCCTATCACATCTCCTTGGTTTTGATGTTGACGTAACATCACGATGGGAGGCCTTTGGGCCACCCTGGGTATTTGTTCAATCTCTTCATAAGGTTATTCTAGAATCTCTTTGTACTCTTATTCTTGTTGGACCGGTGTCTCAGGATGAGGAGGTAGGGTTCGACATTCTGGGGCAGTTGGTGCCCCAAAAAAATCCCCTATTCGAGTCATTTGAGTTGCCAACTATTGGTAACTCTGTGTCGAATCCTGTATCAAAGGTCTCAAAATGGTTCTCATTTGTTGAGTTAACATATGGACCATTTCATGGTTACTCTCGTCCATTTGTTGTCTTACGACAGCTACAGAGTTTGGAGTAAATGTTGGCATCGATTGGGATAAAAAATTATATCTGATTGTTCGGCCGTATTGGTTCGTCAAAGGCCCTAGCCCTTGGTAAGGAGAGAAAGCTCTTGACAAACTATCCGTAAATGTCGAGCCAGAGTTGTAGAAACTTGGCATGAATTCGGGAGTCATGCCTAAGGTTCTAGAGAAAGACATGGTAAACCTGGGCCCTTGTGGCCCCAAAGTTCCACCTACATTCGGCTTGATCGGTTTAGATCGAATTTAAGCAGTGGTCGGTCCACTGGTAGCAGTCGGTATTGTTGTCGTAATGGGTTCAAATATGTTCATAACAACTGGACTTCTTGTCGAAGATGGTTCTTTGTTCGGATGTGGCGTTACCATTCTGCCATTGATCAAGTGCATATAACTAACCCAATGGGTCCCAATGGGCGTGCCAATTTCTTCGCACGTGGATTTCGTGCGAACAATTGTTGGCCTCCTCCGCGAGAGGCTTACTTACAGAACCGACCAAACGAGTCTCAGGAATGCTCTGTCCGATTAGTTATACGGCGTACTCTTGTGATGTAAGTTGGTAAGGGGGTTTTATATTTTTTTGGTGTTTTGTGTATTAGCAGACTCACGCGGAATGCTTGAATGAAAAGGTAAAAGAGAAAACAAAAACAGGATAAAAGAAGATAAAGACAAACACAAGTATTTAAATTGACTTGGAATTAAAATAACTTGAAAAACATAAGTGTTTGGACGTTATCCTACATTTTGCGTAGGGGGTTAACTTTTTTCTCTAAAGCTCGATACTTTGAGTGTGTCCCTTTTATAATGTATAGAAATGCGACCTTGAATAATGAAAATGAAATCTACTTATATAGACATATAAAATAAACTTTCGGACACTCTCCAACAAATCTGGCTTTGACACCTGTCACCCCACTCTCTTAGCAACTGCTCAATACTTTGTCCCACTCCCTTGAGAAATTTCTCCACAACTTTCTAAATGGCCTCGTCGAGAGGTATTCGACCTGTTGGTTTCTCTGGGATGCGCCGAATTGCTTCGACCTCTTCCTTCTGAAAATTGGACTTATTCTCCTGCATGTCGACCCATTAATATATTTCCCTTTCCTCTGGCTAGGTCGAAATGCTCCTCTTGGGCATTTTCAGGGATTTTCTTCAAAGCACACTTTCTTGACTCGATCGAAATCTCCAGCTAACAGATAAATGACTTACTAAATTATATAAAATGATTTGTGATTATTCGCGGGGTTTAGCTGGGTGTTACATGGGAGAGTGGAGTCAATTAGCGAGTTCGACATCTTGGGATATGGAGAGTTTGGGGAATCTAGGGAAGTTCAAACGTCGCGTCCCTTGGGTGTCACGCATGGCGACTGATTAATGTGCAGTAATGCCTATGAGAATCTATGGTCTAGGAAATGATGGCCTAGGCCACCCTTCCCCGTGTGGCAGTTTTGCTATAAAAAGGGCGAGGGGAAGTTCATTTGGACCACTTCTACAATCTCGCTTCCTTCTGCTTTACTTGTCCTTCTTCCTCGTCTCCGTCGCCGTTGTCCACGGTTTCCACTGTCGTCTCATCTTTGTTGTTCTCCTCTGTCATGCACCAAGTAAGTTCCTCTTCTGTTTTATATGTTAGCCATAGAGTTCTGTTTGGGTTAGGTATCGCTTGGGCAACACATGAAGTTCCCGACGAGTATGAAGTTTTCGATGAATTTTTCGGCGTCTGCTTGAATTTTCAAGTGAATATATGAGTTTTCCAATGAAGACTCATGAATGTTCACCGGGTTTTATATCAGGGAGGACCCTCCCTGCAAGATTCATGTTTTTAGTTGTATCGGGGAGACCCTTCCCCGAAAAATTGTGCTTTTCCACTTTGTCGGCCAATTAGCTCCATAAAATTTTCCTCTAATTTAACCACTCAACTTGAATTTGATGATTTATATCTTCTTTTATTTTATATTATTTTGTATTACAGACCCAAGATATTTAAATTAAAATTCATCCTATATTACTATAATTTACTTTTGTTATGTATAACAATTCCAAACTGATAAAATAAAATAAAAATTGTGTTAAACAATATCAAATCTCATTTATAGAGTTTTGGAACATAATAATTTTTATTTATTTTGCAAAACATAAACTTAATTCTTTTATATATTTAATCTCAATCAGTCTTTCTTTGACCCAATAATTAATCCCACAGTCATAATTATTCCATGTGATTTTATAGAATTTGAAGTAAAGTTTGGAGGATATATGATGCAAACCTGGACACTCTGATTGAGATAATAGTACACACTCACACTCACACATACTTTTATGATATGGGTTTACTGAGATATTGTCTAAAGCAAAGCTCATAAATTGATGATCATAACTGAGATCACAACTTCTCTTCTTTTTTTCCTCTCTGTTAATTAACTAATGTACATTTTTCTTATATTAAAAACCCTATAATTTATCTAGAATGAAAACTCCCATTTCGTTTAATCATGGAGTAAACTCATATGATATTACACATTACCAAACCTTTACTCTCTTTACTTTAGATTAGATTAGAGCCCGTTTGTTTTATTTATTTATTTTTAAATGATTTTTATAATATAACATAATTTTGTAAAAAAATAATATAAAGAATTTTTTTATAAAAGTTTAAATGAAATTTAGTTTGAATAATTATTTTTAAAATATTATTTTAGATATTTCATAATATAAATAAATTTTTTATAAAAGTTTAAATGAAATTTAGTTTGAATAATTATTTTTAAAATTATTATTTTAGATATTTCATCATTTTGTCGGAAAAAAAATTGAATATCGAAATTTCAAAAAATCACTCAATTTTAAAGCTATTCAAATAGTTTTTCATAAAAATCATTTTTGAGGTACAACTTTTGTCCAAAATTATAATTTTTACTATGTTTTGGTCTTCAATAATGTATATTTATCTTTTACGATATCAAAATTAATTTTCTAATTTAAAAAAAAAAATATTAAAATTTTTTATAATGTTTAAAAAACGGTTTTACAAAATTCATTTCAAAAATATTTTAAAAAAAATTATTTTTTTAAAACTAAAATAAACCGGTCCTTATTATCTTTTTTTTATATCTATTCTAGTAATGTGACACGTGTATATATATATATATATATATATATATATATATATATATATATATATATATATATATATATATATATATATATATATATATATATACTTCAACTAAACTAACAAATATAAAAAAATAAAAAATAAAATCTTTTCTTTTTTCTTTTTCTCTTTTCTTCTATTATTCACTCTTTTTAGTAATTACTTAGTAGCTAAGAATAGTTGGCCAGCTAGAACTCACTTGCATGTGAATTACCAAAAGCATGGCATGTAAATAAAGATTATCAAAAACAAAACAAAACTTTGTACATCAAAATATACTTTACACATAACTTAGAGAAGGAAAAAGAGACTTTTAGTCCTACAAATTACAGAGCATTATAATGCTATTGGCCTTTTTTTTTACAAACCCAAAAACATATACTTTTTAACAAGTTATTAAAAATAAAAATAAAGAAGAAGAAAGTTATGCAAAGAGAAACATTAGAGACCCGCCATAGGAGCAAACAAACATCCTTAAAGAGTTTGTTCCAATAACAAATTTAAATATTCACTCAACAAATAAATTTCAAATTACTGATCGTTCGATTGAGATCAAACTGACAAAAAAAAATTAACTTATTTTAAATTCTAAAATAGTAATTTAAAATCTAAATCCAAAATTTCGGTTTTATTAACTAGTAGTTAATTTCAAATTTTATAGCACATAATACTAAATATCAAACCTCCACTTTCCCTCACTATTAGCACTAATCAACAAGCAACAACACTATGAATTAATACACAACATCATCATCATCATTCACTTTGAAGTTCATGTCACATAATAGAGCAATATCCACCTTCATATTCATCATGATCATGATGATAACCATAGTTATTGATTGATGGAGGAGGTGGTGGAGGAACTCTAGAGTAATTAGCATGCATAGGCATGATAGGTGCCCCAACATAGTAACCAGAACTAGTTGAAACAGGATAGGATGTGTTATAACTTAACCCATAAGGTGGAGGTGCATGAGCAAGAGGAGGGTGTGAATAGTACATATGTGGTGGATATGGACTACCATAACCATGATGTTGCTGAAGTACTGGAGGGACAATAATTTCCTTGGGAGAAGCAATTTTTTCTGTACTAATAATCACTTTTTCTCCTCCATCATTATTATCAAGAGGAACATAATTCACAGAACCACTTTTTTTCTTTTTTTTCTTTTTCTTCTTCTTTTTAGCACCCCCCTCACTTTTATTATCACCACCACCGCCATCATCATGATTTGAATCTTCTTCACCACCATCATCACATACATCATCTATTATACAATCTTCATGACTAGTTTCACCATCTAGTTCAATACTACTCTTTTGATCTTCCTTTGATTTTGTTGAAGGTTTTTTATCTTTCTTCTCAGGTGGTTCTTGAGGCAATAGTTCCACTGATTTTCCTGATCTTGAAAGCTTTCTTATGAGAGTTTCAGCTTCAACGTTGCCTGTAACTGTAACCTTGTGCTGCCTAGAATCAACTTCTGTCGTGTAAACTCCTGTCACAAACATATATATAATATGATTAATAATGTTTTATTGGAGTATAATTTATAACATGCATATATAATATAAGATACCATTATGTTCATCAGAAAAAAAAAACCTATACATAATGTGCATATATATATATATATATATATATATATATATATATATATATATATATATATATATATATATATATATATATATATATATATATGTATGTACCTTCGATTCCTTGAAGAATTTTCTTGATTCTTTTTGTGCAGCCATCGCAGTGGATCAAGACTTTCAAAACCCATGTCTGTAGAATATATAAATATTACTAGTAAAAAAAGTGAAGTTGAGATGAGAGTATGTGTTTGATTATGATTTTACCTGATACTTGAGAGTTTCTGATGCAGGAGGAAGTTGTGGATGATGTTCATGTGGTGGTTTGGGTGCAGCCATTTGAAATGAAGTTTGGTTGGTATGTAGCTTAGTGGAGTGGGAATTAAGGGATGGAGAAAGCTTGTTTAAGTGGTTGTGGGTTGGTTTTGCAATGCTTTTAAAGAGTGTGAGCAACACATGTGTGAATGTTTTTTTTTTTAATAAAAAAACAGATCATTATAGAGAGTAATCATTTGAATTGAAGAAAATTACAATAAAAGTAGATTGGTGGAGAGTTTGGATTTCGAGAATGTTGCTCTCAAAATTCTATTAGGTGCTAATAATTCTGGTAGAAGGTCAGTTTATCAAGAGTTTTGTTATGTTCTTAAATAAGTTTCATTATTAATGGAGAGTGAAATTGACCATCTTAGATTAGTCAATCACTATATCGGATACCACGGTTTAAAAAAGAATTCACTAAAAAAAAATTAATTATTACATCTCAATGTCTATGCATAAATTCAAATACTCATACATGAAAGTATTTATATATTTACTATTAGAAATTGTACACTTTTTTAATATTCATTTTTTATTCATAGAAATCTAGGAGTCTCGTTAATATTACTTGAGATTTACATGATTTAATAAAATTACTTTAACCAATGAAAAAAACATGTTAGAGAATGTGTTCTTTAAGACTCTAAACAGTGGTACATCTATCAGAATCTAAGTCATTATTTATTACAGATAATAGTAATAAATAATAAATTATCTTATAATTTTACTTTAATATTAATATTTATTTTCTTAGTATTATATGTTTGGTTTGACGGTAATTTTCAGAAACCACGGTGGCTTTTCACGTTTCACCAAAAGCTATCTTTTTAACTTGTGATTTTCCACGGTAGGAATACTCAGGCAGGTGAGTTTGAGGTTTCAAAAGCTAAATCAAACACACAGTTAGTATAATTTGATATAAAGCCAAATAGTAATTATAAATTAATAAGAAGAAAAGTGGTTATGATCATCAAAGCACTCTTTTAGTGTTGGATGCCATATCCCCTTTAACAAGTATATCCCACAAAAGCAATCACCATTATACTTATGACATTTAAATCATCAAGTCACGTGATTCCAAAGAGAATATTCAGGAACTATTATATTAAAATAAAAGTACCTCCAAAAAGAAGAGGCTTTCAAGTGTACATATCTGCTACTTTAATGATTTTTACTTCAAGAATGATTTGATTTTCTAGTGACTAATATTATCCAATACAACCCAAAATTAAGTTTCCATCAGTAACTTGTATGATGGCAATGACTTGATTAACAAGTAAGCCAATTGATCCTTATCTGAGACATGTATTTATTTATACTGTTGAATTGGGTGTAAAGGATAATGAATTAATCATGCATGCACCTACTTGCTATAAGTGCAAATCTCTTCATTTTTATTTTGGTCTTCAAAATATTGAAGCCAGTCACCAAATTGTACAGCTTCTTCATAGCACAGTAAATGTATGCATGCATATCCTAAACCTAATCTTTAGAAATAAAGAAAATTATAATACAATAGTGATGCTTACAAAAAAAATTAATAATAAAATATGGATTATGACTGAAGTGTAGGAGTTGCACTTCAAATCATCAATCATTAGAAAAAGAATATTAGATATTACTGAGTCTATTGGCAAATAGTAACATTCAACATTAGAACAAAAACGTCCATACCAAAACTGCACTATATGATAATGGAAAGCAGGTTATCTTCCACTCAATGCAAGCCAATGGTTAGACAGGTCTATGGACAAACAAATTACCTGTAATGACCATTATCAATTAATATTCCATATCTTGTCTTTTGGAGTTCCCTAACAGTAATGGTGTGCAACAAATCCTATAATAAACAAGTAAATTCTGATTTCATCTCGAATCTCGAGTTGTAGTATGGTATCTATTTGTTGGGAATTTAGAAAGAGATGCAGTGAAGCACTTCAAAAATCACAATACAGGCGAAGTGGCTATGACGTGTTGTTGTTGAACGCTTTCGCACATAGAACAACGCCGGAGGAAAGTGAAGCAAGAATGATTGAGACCCCCTGCCTAGAACGCCAAAATTCACACCATGTCAAGGGTCCAGTGACCCGGACCAAAACCTTCTGAAATTGTTCATTCAAGTCATCGAGTGAACCGGTGTTGTCTATTACTATATCAGCTTTACTCTTTTTATCATCCAGTGGCATCTGAGCATTAATCCTATTCCGCCCATCCTCCTCACTAGACTTGTCTCTTGCCAAGAGTCTCTGAATCTGTGTTTCAGGATCAACCCATACAACAGTAATGGGCGTCGTGAACTTGTCTATCTTGGCCTCAAATAACAAAGGGACGTCAAGAACAATGACCTTGTAACCTTTTAACCATAGCTTCCCAACTTCCCAAAAGATCCCCGACGATATATAAGGAGCCAACAATCTAAAGCAACAATCACAACCAGGACTTCAAAGTAAAGAAAATAAAATAAAATGTAATATAATTCACGCAACATAAATTTAGAATACCGGTTGAGAAATTGACGCTTATCAGGATCTGCAAAAACGATTTGGCCAAGTCTGGGTCTGTTAACTTCCCCATTGTCTAGAAGAATTTCCTCCCCGAATGCCGCAACGACTTTTTTCCATCCACCGCTACCTTTCTTCAAAGCCTCCTGGTAATTCGAATCCCAATAACCGCGGAACTTGTAATGAGTTTGCCACATTAAAAGAGAAACTAAAAAAAGTAAAATAAAACATGGAAAAAGAAACATACACGAGCAACTACATCAGCATCGACAACAGGGATGTCATGAGACTTGAATAAATTGGAAACAGTGCTCTTGCCACTTGCTATTCCGCCGGTCAGTCCAACAATCCTCATTCCTTCTATCGATCAATGCACCCTTCCAGCCTGTCAGCTATTTATTCTGAGCTTTCTTTCCTTTGCCCTGGTGAAGCGGTCAGGAAAACATTACATATTGGAACATATTATAGGTACACACATAAATAACTCAAATAATTATGCAAATGTAAGCATTTTGTACATAAATTTCTAATATTACAAACTACAACAGCGGGCACGAGATACAAATGTAAAAACACAAATCAAATATTCATTCAATAAAGGTACAGCACCACTAGCATAGCAGTAATTACTCAAATGAAGAAATTAGGCTACATAAGTAACAAGTTGGGATATTAACATGAATAGAACCAAAATTGATTTTCCGTTTATTAAACAACTGAGGAAACTTGTGCCGCGAGTGATTATAATAAACCTGAAAGTGGCACGTAGAATATAAGCTCTATAATCCATTATTAAACCTCAAAATGCTGATGCAAGGTCACAACATCAAGGTTGTGTTTGGATGGAGAATTTCATGAAATTTTAAATGAATGAGAAAAAGAGAATTAAGTCGCTTAAGGCATTTCTTGATACAGGAGAGAAATTCTTCAACTCTACTAGTTCCAAAACAAGCTTTCAGCAAGATGACTCTTCCCAAAAGCAAAACAGTAATCATATTTTTATTTTTTGAAAAAGCAAAATAAATTGAATTGATAATCAAACAAGGCATAAGCTATTTCAGGAACACAAAGTTTGCATGTACCAATACAAACAAAAGCAAACCGAATCTAAGAAACTAAGAACACCCAACAAAATAACCACCTAGGCCAAAAAAACAAATTAAAATTACAATACACATAAATAACACAGCAACATCCTGTTTAATTATACCCAAGTGATCAACACAACACCACCGCACACTTCCATTGACAGAGAACAGAAAAAATCAGCCGGATCCAAAGCAGGCCCTTGAAACGATTAGCCGCTTTCCACCTCGACCACCACCAAATACGATACCATAAATTCTGAATAGACTACATTGATACAGGTCATTCACAAAATTGAAACAATGGTGTAATCTAGAAATGATTTTTCCATCTACTAGAAAAACCTTTAACCTCTTTAGCTTTATCAAGAGAAATAGAAAAAAGTTCCTTTCCATGTAACACTTGTATACTTATGTACGTAAATGAATCACCAAAGCAAAGAACAGCAACAAAAACAAAAAGACCAACTACCCTTAAAGAATCAGTAACTCTCTTATTATTCCAAAAGAGTTCAAATAATTATCAGAAAATCAGGTTACTATGAAATTGAAGCAAATCAATACAAGATTGAGAACAAACAAAAAATGCAGCAAGATTTAGAAAATGAATGAATTTAAGATAAAACTAAAGAGCCATACCAGGGAGTCGAAATTGAGAAGGAGAAGAAGATGATATCTCAATTTGGGAATGATTTAGGAAGAATGTGAAGTAGGTAGGGATTTTGAGGGGTTGAAATTTCATCATAGAAGCGTTAATAATTGATTAAATCAAAAATGCCAACATCTATATCATCAAGCGCATCTGGTGTAGTGGTATCATAGTACCCTCCCACGGTACTGACCAGGGTTCGATTCCCTGGATGCGCATTACTTTTTAGTGTTTGCAAACTATTTTTTTATTTTTATTTTTTTTTATTTTGATTCCACACTTTTTAAATCTCCCATTTTATTTTATTTTTTATTTTTAGATATCTGTCCTCTTATTTTAAAATTTTCAATTTTAATCTAGTATTTTAAAATTTTAGAATTTTAACTCTACATTTTTAAAAACATTATTGTGATATTTATTAATTTTATAATTTGGTACGTTAGTTTAAATTTATGTTTATAATAGTGATCTCACTTGATCAGACGAAATTTTCAGTGACCAGCATAAAGCTCTGACGGTTGATGGAGAGGAGTGGAGTGTATCTGTAAGGCACTTTGATACTAAAATGAGAATTAGAATGTAGGACAAGTAGAGAAGATTAGAGATAATATTTAGAATATTTGACCCTCTTGTAAAAGAGAGTATTTATAGAGGATCTTCAACGCTGGGCCAAGGTCCCCATTGTGGGTTGGATTCTTAAGCCCACAATGAGAGACTTCCAAGGTCTACGTGAAAGCAGAGAAAACCTAGCACATGGTATTCATGGGACAATTAGTCATGTGTCCATTGAAGAACATGTGGGGGAGATGCCCTAACGAGATTGGATAAATTTAATTGAGATATGCATGATTTGGATGCCCTAACAAGTTTATTCTAATTAGTGGCTCCCTACGAGATTGACTTTTGTTATTGGTTTTCTTTATATTTATCCTGAAAGCTTAATTTGTTACTTCTTATATTTGTTACTTATTTTTTGCAATAGTTTCATTTTATCTTATGTTGGTTAATAGAAAGTATGGATTTTGTCCTAATGTCAAACATTATGCTTGCATGGTTTATCAATTGGCACATGCAGTTCGATTGCAAAAGGATTTTGAGTCCACTTAATTATACTTACTCGCATAAATTGATTCTATTAGTTTCAATATTATTCTGGGGTATATCGTCAGGTCAGAAGATATCGAAAAGCTTGAGACAAATTAACACCCTAAGGATCAATCATGTGTGCCAAATGATCTTTAATTTCAGTATCACTTGGATCCCGAACATAAATAGTGTGGTAAGTCTTGATAAAATTTCCAGCCATTTCTTTGTTCAAGGTGGTGACTTCCATCTTCGATATGTTCAAAGCCGAAAAAGCTAAATCTCTTACAATTGTGGATGTTGAGGGTGTAAAATTAATTGCATAATCACATCCAACATCACCATTAGAAGGGATTGCGTTGAAGGAATAGTAGTTAAGGGAAGTTTCTATATCGAAAGAACCACTGGAGAACCTCTCTGACTCAGAATTATTAGACAGAATTATAATGATTGGAATTAAACGATTGTTGACTAAATTATGAGAATTTGAACTTGAAGATGTTTTTGTTATATCTAGAGAAGATGAATCACTTATTCCAGAATCACTAGACAGAGTTACATGGGAATCATTTACATAAGCCATGACAAATAAAAATTGGGTGCGAAGAAATAAACTTAGGGTAATAAAGGTACCGAGAGAGAATGAAAACGGGTGAAAAAGGTAGAAATTAAATGCAGAATGGGAAAACTCTGTTGTGAGGAAGATAAATGCTCAAGGAACTGCTTATAAGGAGGAATGACATGGCTTTCACAAAGGGAAACCGACTCTCAGAAATGGAGAAAAGTTATACTAAAAAGTGAAGAGACTTTTATATAGAGGAGAGCTCGCAACAGACCAGATCAAAGAAAAATAAAAAGTTACAAATCAATTATCATATTTTTTTTTCCTAGGAATACAAGTGAATTCGAGTGCACTCGAATGCCCTGGAGAAAAGTGTCATGTTTAAACCTGCGAGCCTAAAGCCACACACTCGAAAAACTTACGTAAAGTGTCGATGATAGCAAAGTCATTTAATGTGCTTATTTTCCATTACTTCAGTAAATGCTCAATGACCTTTTCAATTCTCCTTATGGTCGAATATGATAACAAGACATCAATTTCGACTTTGAAAGACTTCTCGGCTAGCAAACACCAACAAGCTTTGAGGGTAACCGTTTTTGGACAAACAAAGGCCAATGCAGGAACCAAAATCATGCATATCCCAATTAAATTTATCCAATGTATAATCAACACGTGAAATTCAAGATACACTTTTTACTTCACTCATCTTAGATTTTGCAACTAACTTGAACATCATATTGTTAACATTGCAGGTCCACCATACACCATAGTACCGAAAATAAACAGCACCACTCCAAGAGTTCATCGTCATCGACCAATACCAATTCTATTTGAAACGGAAAAAAAAAACGTTGATTTTTTTTTTTAAACTGCTTTGATATTTATGTTGAAATCTAAATATATCATAAAGTGATATTTTTAAAACATTTAGAGAAGGCATAGTAGAATTTAACATTTTTTATTTTGTATGTATACCGTCCAAAATAAAGTTACGTTATTAATTTTATAAGAGTGACTGGTTGAGTTTTCCATTTCATGGTTAAGCTATATGAAATGAAGAGAAGATTATGAATGACATGAGTGGGTTCACAGAAAGAGTGGTGACACTGCTGAAAAGTTTTTGCCATTCTCAAATTCATGTCAAACAAATTCAAGCGCAAATCATTCTTCACAACCTTCAATCAAACACCACAATCGCATACAACTTTATCACTGCGTCTCAATATCACAATCTTCTCATCTCTGTTACACCTCTCTTCATTCTCCTCATTCCAAAACCCCATGTTTTCATCTTCAACTCACTCATCAGAGCTTTCTCCCATTCCCACATCCCCAACACCCCTCTCTATCTATACTCCCACATGCACAAAAACTCAATCTTCCCCAACAATTTCACATTCCCTTTCCTCTTCAAGTCTCTTTCCGACACCCGTAGCTTCCTTCAATCCCAATGTGTCTACACCCATGTTGTCAAACTTGGTCATGGTAATGATGTTTATGTTAATAACTCTCTTCTTGATGTATACGCTTCGTGTGGTTATGTTGCGTTTTGTCGACAACTGTTTGATGAAATGCCTCACAGAGATGTTGTGTCTTGGACTGTTTTGATTATGGGTTATCGGTTTGGTGGGTTGTATGATGATGCGTTGCTTGTGTTTGAGTATATGCAGTATGCGGGTGTGGTTCCGAATCGGGTTACGATGGTGAATGCTTTGGCTGCTTGTGCTAGCTCTGGTGCTGTTGAAATGGGGGTTTGGATACATGATATGGTGAGGAGGAATGGGTGGGAATTGGATGTGATTTTGGGGACAGCGTTGGTTGATATGTATGTCAAGTGTGGGAGAGTGGAAGATGGGTTGAGAGTTTTTGGTTATATGAAGGAAAAGAATGTGTTTACTTGGAATGCTGTTATTAAAGGGTTAGCTTTGGCTAAGAGTGGTGAGGAGGCTCTTTTGTGGTTTAATAGGATGGAGTTTGATGGAGTTAGAGCAGATGAGGTGACTTTGGTTGCGATTCTTTCGGCGTGCAGTCATTCGGGTTTGGTGGATACGGGTCGATTGATATTTAGTATGTTGGTTGATGGAAAGTATGGATTTTCTCCTAATGTCAAACATTATGCTTGTATGGTTGATCTTTTGGCACGTGCTGGTCGATTTCAAGAGGCTTTTGAGATCATGAGATGTATGCCTTTTGAGCCGACAAAAGCTATGTGGGGATCATTGTTGATTGGTTCTAAATCTCAGGGCAACTTTGAATTCAGCGAGTTTGTAGCTAGGAAACTTGTTGAGATTGAGCCAGATAACACTGCCTATTATGTTCAGCTGTCGAATCTGTATGCAGAGGCGGGAAGATGGAACGATGTTGAGAGAGTAAGAGGAATGATGAAAGAGAGAGAACTGGCTAAGGACTTGGGTCGTAGTTCTGTGGAGGTTGAACACCAAGGAACACCACCAAGTTAGCTGTTACTTCTGTTACTTCTGAGATGGAATACTTCTGTTAGAGAGAGAACTTCCAAGCATTTTCATGATACTTGTAAGCTGAGATGGAATGCTTGTCTCTCCCTCTAAAGTTGGTGTCCAAACCAAGTTAGCTGTTACTTCTGTTAGGGGGCTGCTGTGCTACAATATGCATTTCTTGATGGATATTGGTGGTTATATGTCAAGTGATATTGAAGAATGGTATGAATGATTGTTCGGGTAATTTTAGTTTGCCAGCATTTACTTAGAAAGTAGACCATGTGCAAGTCAGTATTCCTGCAGATCATCAATATTTTGAGGTTTAGAGTGTTTTGAGGTTAAGGTTCGATTTATCTTTAATACGTAGATTGATGGAAAGTTTAGATTTTGTCCTAATGTCAAACACTTTGCTTTTATGTTTGATCTCTTGGCATGTGCCGGTTGATTGCAAGAGGTTTTTGAGATCATAAGGTATATGCCTTTCGAGCCGACGAAAGTTATGTGGGGATCGTTGTTGGTTTGTTACAGATCTTAGGGTGACTTTGAATTCAGCGAGTTCGCAGCTAGGAAACCAGATGAGATGGAGCCCGATAGCACTATTTATCATTTTTCAGCTGTCGAATATATATGCAGAGACGAGAAGATGCAAGAGAGAGTAAGGGAAATGATGAAATAGTAGAGAACTAACCAGAGACCTACAGTGTAGTTCTGTGGAGGTTGAACACAAGAGACATGCCACTGAGTGAACGAACTCTTGGCATAGTACTTACTCTCCTTCTAAAATTGGTGTTCAAGGAGCACTAAGATAGCTGTTAATTCTGTTAGGGGGATGCTGTGCTAGGATATGTATTTATTGGTGGAGCAATTAGCTGAGAAAGCAACTCGTATGTGGGTCAGTGTTCCTGTTGAGCTAGTTATTTTAGTTTACAAAAACAACCAGTTGAGCAATCATTTGAGATGTTATTTTAGTTTACAGAAACACCTTCAATAATTCAACTCTTGTCGTCATGGACAAAAATATGCTGGCTTCATATGCTGCATGATATAGAATTTAACTGTTGAAATGATCGTCCATATACTGCCATGTCTTTGATCAGATGACAACCATTGCAGCTTGACTTGTGTTTAATTTGAGCTTGGATATTCTGCATGTTTTCCCACTCAACATTGAATATATTTTGATAGTCGCATACATTATCTCAGATTTTATTTTGATTTCAATACCTTATGAGAAATTTGTAAATGGAAATACTTCTTATATTTGATGAAACAAAGGACAAAAGTAATGAAATGGTTAAGTGCAATTGCAGATCATGCTTTTGATTCGTGTCCATGTTGAGGAGATGCATCCAGGGTAAAAACATCTGATATAGTGAAGTTCAAATTGTTGTTTATAAATTACTTGTGGTAACCATTGGTATAAAAATATTTATTGAAAAATAAATGAATGTAGGAGTAATATTTTTCTATATATGTATTAAGTTCAATTTAAATTTTAAAAAGTAATCTTAAAAACTTGTTTGACCTAACACGTTAATGGAAATACATAAAAACAGTAACATCATAGGATATAGTGAAGTTTTATCATTTAGGTGAAAATCATCTTAAGAATTTCATATTGGCTAAAAATGTTTTCACTTCATTAAAGCTAAACTTGTTTTATTTTATGCTAAACAGTTTCATCTCAATATGTCAATATATTTAAAATATATTTAAAACAACTCAATGGGATCCACAGATTCTCTATGCAAACCAAAAAGTGAATCAAACCAAAAACTGATACTGCATTATAGTTAAATTTGTTTAAGGAATGTCAAGAATGTCAATATACTTCATCTCAACAATTCTGATACAAACCAAGAAGTGAAAAATGATAACTTTGATGTTTTAGAGGGGATACAGTCACCAGGGTTTCTTCATGTAATCTGAAGCTGTCACATTTTAAAATGAAATGTACCGTTAGGTTGTCAAACTCGAGTTGAGAGCTTCCGTTAACTCTTGGAGCTTTTAACTCGTGAGAGTATTCCTAATATAAAAATAATATTAAAAACCTAAATACAACATGTATAATATGTAATATAGCAAAGTAGCATAAAGATTGAAATGCATAACTTAGAAATTCTCGAGAAAGGAAGCTGTGTACTATAATATGTTCACAGTCTGTGAAATGTGAATAATGGTTGCCTGTAGCTCTTGCATCATTATACTAAACATTAGACAAGCATTACATAATACACATTAAAATATGACTCATTGGCTTTCAAGCATATGCTAGCAAACCAGATGTGGGCTACTATCCTTAAATACAAAGAAATTAACCGATTTAAGAAAACACTAAAAAGAGGGAGTTGGATATATACATTAACCAAAGCATTCTAGCATAAAGACACTTCAATAACTAAGTGTTTCAGCAATGAAGGCAGACAATTTGGCCCAGCCACAATTAAGGCAGATTTTCCAACAGTTCATGATATAGTACCATAAACACAATAATTATAATTCAACATTCTGATAAGTGATATTGGTCATAGCACTAAAGAAAGAAGACAACATTTTACATTTTGAATTATTGATGATATTATTTATATTTTTAATTTATGTTAATTAGATTTAGTGATTAAAATTAAGTTATGTATTTTAATTTAAGGTTATTCAGCTTCCTTATCTTGATAAGATTAGGATAACACAATTTAGAAGTTGCAATTTTGTAGCATTGCTAGGATTAACTCTAACCTTTAGGATGTATTAATTGTTATCCAGATTCAATTAGGATTCTTTCTGCTGCTGTAGCTTATTTAAAAGGCATATGGATTAACAAAGTGGTTGGACTCAAGTGGTTAAAGACCATCAATTAAGTTTGAATCAATCGAGATTACCCAAATTCAATCTCTCGCTGGAACATTTCTTTGTCAAACCTTACTTACCCCACCGAAGGATACTGGATTACTAAGGTCGATTTCCCCTGTGAATCAGATGGCTAAGGCAAAAAAATGGTATATGGCTAGGAATGAAATTATCAAATTATTATTAAGTTACTTGTAGGAGGGACGCGATCAAGGACGAGTCTGCCTCTTGCTTTTACCATAGATCAGAAGAAAGATTCTACTGCGTCTCGACTCGTGACCCGATCCCACGTGAAGGTTCATTGGAATCATAACACATGCCAACTCCATAATAAAATAAAAGTAGCAACCATAACCTTGTTGATTGGAGATTCAGACAGTAGACCCTTTCCAACCATCTCTAGTAGGCACTCTTTCATTTCACAAAGAAATCCATGACAATTGTGATCATAATACTACAATGATATCAGACGTATGCTTGTATCAGATCAGATATAGAATAAAATAGATAATCTACTTTACCTGAAAATTCGATCAAGGTCATCAAAACTTCCTATGCTAGCCCAGTCATAATCAACAAAATCACCTTGTTCTTTCCTTCGTCGGCAATTTGAAAAAATTCAGCATCATTTTCATGATGTGTGGTCTCTTCTGTCAAACATTTATACAATTAGGAATGGAAAATATAGCTAATAGCATGCATGTCCATTAATTTTCATATTAAGAATGTGGGATGCAAGCATAAAAAAACATCAGCAGACAGACGCCTGCACAAACAAAAACACATAGACAAATATGAGACAAGCTATTAACAATTTTACCACCTCTTGATGTATTGAATTTTCCCCTTCACGAATTCCTTAGTTGTGAAACCTTGTGTCAACTTTATCTCTGAAGGACGTCCTTCACGTTCTTTGTGATTTGAACTTATACTATTGTTGACAAAACTGTTTTGCACTTCCAGCAATCCTGCAACCCAGATCAAAGAAAATCCAAACAAATTCCATCATTCCAACAAATGCACTTCCATAATATATGTGAGATGTTGTTGATGACAGACACGGTCTTCTGCTCTACACCACCTCTCACAAGATTGGAGATCTTACTGCACGGTCTTCTGCTCGACGACACCTCTCCAGTCTAGCTCTACACCTCTGAGATGAATCATGTTCAGATCTCTCAGAAAAAGAAGCAGCTTAAAAGAAAGACAATATCTGGTCAGTACTGTGTCTGTATCAAGTGGATGCAGTAAAACATTCATCAACAGTTTATGAAATAGTACTACAGAGGTGTTTACAGACCATATACCACCATAAATTGAATATGGATGTCTGGAACCAGGGGCAGAGCTGATGTTGTGAAACTGTGTGGGATCAGGTATATCCTGCAATTCCCTTCATTAGAAATTCAGGCAATTATGCAATTTAATCACTAGCAGATTTATGGCTCTACTTACAGATGATGAGGAGCCCATTCTTCCATCATTTCTGCTTTTTCGCATGAGACAAAGGAGACATGTGTGCTTAGTGATATTAAACGAAACTATATTTGACTAAGATATCAAAAGTTTACAATTTCATTATACCTCTTGTAATGTTTCACTTGAGCCAAATAAGCTGTCATACCAACAGGTGTTTTTCCAGAACCCATGAGATATTGAGCAACAACCACAATCATCCTTCCTTGCCACCTACATGAGATTTTCTAGATGTCAAAAACATCCCAAGATAATTCGTAAATAACATCCTAAATCAGACACTTCCCGAAAAATCAGCTGGTTAGAGAAAAATACTCTATGCAAGTTGCAGCCACTTCCCGAAGACCTTCATGGCCTATTGAATCAAGGACCTGCACAACAAAGCAACGATTTGATACATCAAACACAGAATAAGAAAGCTGAGTTCAAAGCAACATGCCTTCCTCAAAGCCCAAAACCTGAGGCAACATCAGAGCTGTAACACACAAATGCAAATTTTACTCACTGTTGACACTCCATAATCGTTAGAGCATCCATATGTGTGGTATGCATGTAATGATTCGACAGCAGGCCTAACAAAACCGACATCCATACAAATAATGTCAGTCAAAAAAGTTTTTTAATAAAAGGCACCATGACTGTTAATCATCAGAGCATCCATAAGCGTGGTAGGCATGTAATGAATAGACAACAGGCCAAACAAAACAGACATTCATACACACAATGTCAATCAAAAAAGTCTTTAAAAAATAGGCACCATAGAGAAATACAATTTAAAAGCAACTCCACCCATTAGCATAAAAAAATAAATGGGATTTTAACCTAATCCCTAATAAACCGAATACAACAAATTCAAATATATCTGATATTCAAATATGCATAATCAAAATGAAGGCATTAGATAGCAAATAAAATTGGCAGGAATTGATTGCAACAAATCAAAATAATTAGATTGTATTTGATCAAAAGTTATAAAAGTTATGAAGGACCTCAGTTTATTCATAGAAGAGAATTGCTTCATACGTGATAGGTTTATCAGGTGTGATGTTGTTATCAACAATCCATGTGTGGCCTGACACCAAAAAACACTTCAGTGCCATAACCTTGCAATAATCATACAGATGTTAAATCTGCAAATTCAATTAAGCTACTTGCTCAGTAAATTCAATTAAGTTATTGATCTAAAAAACCTTGCAAAAATCTAAGAGACTTACAGAGTACTTCATGTGACGTAACGTAAGCCTTGTTCTCGTATTTTGATCAAGTATTTTTCGAATTAGATCCTTTGCGCTGTCTGAAATGCTAGGCCAAAGCTCAGTTTGAAATCAAGTTTTCCTAGAAAAAAATTTCGGAAGATCCCCGGTTCAGTTTCTGAAAAAGACAATTAATTTTCATATCAGTATCAACTGCAATCAAAACACATAAATGTAGTGGAAAATTTAAATTCGTATTAAAGCTAGCAAAACATTTCATTTTAAATCTTTCCAACAAAAAACATGGAAAATGCAATGAATTAAAGACATAGCAGACCATGTTTTGAATATAAAATGTAACCTAATACAGAAAGCTTGAAAGTTGTATCTCATTCAAAATACCTGATTTTCATTCAAAATTTCATCATCAGATATAGTCTTTTCAACGTCTTGTCCTTCTCTGCGAATACATACTACGCCATAATCTCTGCAGATACTAATAATCTAAAGTATAAATATAAAATGACAATTTTAGTTCATTTTTTTCCTTAACAAATGGCAAATCACTTAACATACAAGAAATATATTTATACCCCATCCATGCCTAGTAAGTTGCATCTCCTTTAGAAGAAGAAAAACCTCCTATTAACCATATAAAATGTAACAATAACGTCATCACATAATCAATTCAGCTCCTCTGGTGGAGTTTGTGCGTAGAGAAACAGTAGCCTTAGATCTAAATACAAACGCCATTGTATTTCTCTATTTTAGTTAATTCAAAGTACCTGATCAGGAACCCAGAGCATTTTTGGAAGAGGAAGAGAGATGAAGAAATCATTTGGAGAAGAAGAAATGCAGATCTAAGAAATGGAGAGAGAGTTATGCAGATTTGAAAAAATGTCTTGAAGCCTTGGAAAAAACAATTATGACCCATGTGTTTTCTGAACAGCAGCAGCAAACTTGGGAGTTGTACCAAAATATAAAAGTATTGTTAGACCAAAACCAAACTCCCCTTCTGTTCAACAACTTTATGGTACTATTCATTTACTAAATTGGTACAAAAGTGGGTTATTTAGTGTAAAAGGTGTGTAAATGGCTTGGTTAGATTTCAATTAAAAGATCATTTGGTTAGAATTAGTTACTTTTAGACTTAAATTACCCCCCAATTAGTGAGGTGGAGGGCATTAAGAGAGGGTTAACAATGTGTTTTCCAGAACAATTAGTTTTCCTATATTATAGATTGAAGCAACAAGGTCAAACCAGAGTTTACAATAATGGTGTCTGCCTTACTTCAGCCTCCCATCTATTACTAATTACACTCCCCATCTATTTCTACTATTATTCCACGGTGAGAATTCCTGTAGAACAACCCTGACTAAAATATAAGCGTCAAACACTACAGGATTTCATTTCATCTCACAAGGCTGTTTCTGACATTAAAATGTTATGAAATTCAAGCTGGGTCATTTCACCTCCCTGCACTGGATCGAATTGGCATTTGTAGAAGCTGCACAGAATAACCAATTGCAAATCCTTAACATCATATAACATAAAGTTCACCTTTTCTTGTTCAACTTTTCCATATTACATTAAATCTTAAAATTAGAAAGTATGACACAATAGCAGCAAACATAACAAATGTTACGGTCTTTCTTCGAATCCTCAACTCAGTAATACTTGAAAGCAATAACATTATCAACTATAGATTAAAAGAATTTAGACAAGATATACTATTTGTCACTTCCTCATATCATACCTTCCATCCATGCCAAGAATTATGACCGTATTCTTTTCGACACCAAATGCAACTGTGTACTGAGTGCCCTCGTGTAAGTGAAACCGAGCAACTGACCACTCTGAATTGAAATACTTGGGCAACACTCCTGCAAGTGCGTAGTAACATTCGAGCAACAAGAACAACAGCTAATTGAATTAACAACTATTTCGCTTTGTAACCGAGAAAAAATAGATCATAAAACTAAAGCATGATAAATATAGAAAGAAATACTCAAGTTGATAAAAATTAAAACAGGAAAAAAACTTACCTTTAAATTTAATGAAGGAGCGAGACGAGCTAGATGGGGCAATGGCGGCATCTGTACTCGACGACCCATGGGAGCTTTCGTTCTCAGGGACATTGGGATTAACCTTAAGGCCAAAAACATGGACAGTACCCTTGTCACTGGAAACTGCTAACCACTGAGCAGTGGAAGAAAAAGCCAAACTATATATCTCTGCTGCATTTGCACCTCTTCTTACCTAAAATCAACATCCCATAAATATATACAAGAAAACCAAAATGTCTCAAATCTCAATAGCCCACATATTAAAATCATATCTTCAAAGCACATAAAATTAATAAAGCAACAAACATAGACATTAAACCTTAATTGTATCTAATCCAATTAAAGAAACATGATTAATCAACAACAAACATTACACAATTGACTTGTCATAGCACATACCTCCTGAAGTAGAGTTCCGAGTTCAGCATCATAAATCCGAATTAGAGTACCCTTGGTGCTGGCAGTGGCGATAAACTGACCATCAAGCGTGAGAGCGAAGCAAGCTATTCTCGAATCATGAGCAGAAATAAACTTGGTTCTCTTCTGCGAAAAATGCTCAATACGAATTTGACCTTTATGCAAACCAGGGCAAGCGAGAACAAGAGAATCAGTCAAGTGCGAAACTTCACAAAGCCCCTTAGGGTTCGCAATGGTTTCAATCTGATGCAACAGCTTCAAGTCAGCAAAATTATACACGAAAATCCTCTGCTCCACCACGACAATTATCCGATCCCGCCGCAGCCGAACACCGCTCACAGCAGAACGGAACGAGAGTTCACCGATGCAAGTACCTTGATGATCATCCCAGATCATGACTTTGGTGGGAGGGTACTGAGGGTGAGACCCACCGCCGACAAGTGCTAATATATTACATCGGAAAAGCATCTCGACGTGACCGATTCCTCCGCCGCCGAATTCCCGGCGAAAAAGCTCACGGAAAGGGTCGCAGTTATATATGCGAAAGCCGTTATCAGTGGCGGCAGCGAAGCAGGCGTGGTCCTGGTTAAAGGAAAGTTGAAGAAGCGACGGAGGTGTGGCGGGAGGAGACTCCGGTGAATCGGTGGAAGCGTGGTGAGACATTAGGGAATCGAAGTCAAGGGTTTGAGATTGATCAGGATGGAAATTAGGGTTCGGAATTGAATTGAGATTAGGGTTAGGGTTTGGCCAAGGTGGAGAAGGGGAAGCAGGAAGAGTGGCCATTGAAAAGGAAAATTGATTCGAAGCTTCGTTCTCCTGCTAAGGAAGAAAAATTAATGCTATGTGTGTTTTTTGTTCAGTTAGGCAGAGAAAGAAGAAGAGTTAAATAATTAAAAAAATAACAAAATTAATGCTATGTGTGTTTTTTGTTCAGTTAGGCAGAGAAAGAAGAAGAGTTAAATAATTAAAAAAATAACAAAATTGACGCCGTTGCCGGGGATCGAACCCGGGTCACCCGGGTGACAGGCGGGAATACTCACCACTATACTACAACGACTTGATGTTAAAGTTTTAATTTATTAAAAAGATGAAGCGTTACTTTAAATACTTATCTTACTAATTACTAATAACTTGAAACTTTGCTTTACCCTAAAACTCTTATTATTGTTTCTGACAAACCAGTGGTACAATGATTTATTTATTTTGAAATAAAAAATTTCATTAGTGACACGTATAAAATATGTAACTGTGGTATTTTATTCTTAAAAGTTGTTATTGTAAATAATTTCTTTTTTTTTAAAATTATTATTGTTGTTTTAAAATATAAATTTATATTGATACTTGTTAGTACATTTTAAGTAATAGTAGTTGTCAAAGGATTGAAGATGATTAACTATTTTTGGTGAAAGAAAGAAAATTCAGTGTTCATTGAGACCATACGAGATTGATGTATAGCTTGACGAATGAGATTCAATTCATACTCTAATTTATATATTCAGATTTGACATATAATGAGGATCGTATTTTTCGGGGTACGACACCCATTACCTAAATTCCACATCAAGAACATTGAAAGGAGTTACTCCCCATACCTTAGAGTGGAGCTTTCCTACGGTCTTTCTAAAAAACTCCGGAAAATTCTTCAAATCTTAGCCTCTCTTCTTGTTCCTCAGAGCTTTCTCTCTTCTCTCCAAATGTGATCGTGAAAATTAATCATATTCCAAAACCCTCAACTTCCTTTTGTCAATCTTACCCCCAGGACCCCAAATATGTTTTCCCCATTATATCCTTTCTAATTCTCCATAAAAGACCATTATACCCTCACACTTCTAATTCTCCTTTTATTTAATTAAATAATAATATTCAACTAAATAACTTATAATATCCATATAATCTTATAAATCAACAATTTCATCATAACAACGCCAAAACACATCACAACATGCCATATATTCATAAATAATTACCAATAATTAAAATTATGAATTTTAGGGCGTTACAACTCTCCCCCACTTTAAGAATTTGCGTCCTCGAAAATTTACCTGAAGCAAACAGAGTCAGATACGACTCCTTCGTCTGATATTCACGTTCCCAAGTCCAACTTTCACCTGCTGGTCCATCCCCACAATACCTTTACCAAGGCAATCTCTTTTCCTCGTAATTGCTTCATTTCTCGGCAATCTATCTGCAATGGTAATGCCTCGACAGTCAGGTTATCCCTTACTTGTACGTCATCCATCTGAATCACATGCGACAAATCACACACACACTTCCTCAATTGCGACACATGAAACGCATCATTCAAATTCGCAAGCAATGGTGGTAATGTAATCCGATATTCCACCGCTCTGATCCTTTGAGAAATCTGATATGGACCAACAAAACACGAAGTGAGCTTTCTAGACTTCAAAGCTCGCCCGACACCAGTCACCGAAGTAACTCTCAAGAACACATGGCCTCCCTCTTGGAACTCAAGAGATTTCCTCCTCTTATCATGATAACTCTTCTGTCGACTCTGAGAAACCTTCATTCTTTCTTGTATCATCTTAATCTTCTCAGTTGTTTCCTACACGGTCTCAGGTCCAAGCATTGCACTCTCGCCTGATTCATACCAACACAAGGGAGTTCGACATCGTCTACCATACAACGCTTCATACGGTGTCATTCCAATACTATCATGATAACTATTATTTTAGGTAAACTCAATCAACGGAAAATGACTATCCATATATCCTCCTTGATACAGCACATAAGCTCTTAGTAAATCCTCTAAAGATTGGATAGTCCTCTTTGTTTGACCATCTATTTGTGGATGATAAGCAGAGTTCATCCTCAACTTAGTACCCAAGGTATCTTGCAGACTTTTCCATAACCTTGATGTAAACTGCAGATCTCTATCTAATACAATACTCGATGGTATCCCATGTAACTTGACAATCTCTTCAATATACATCTCGGCTTGCTTTTACATAAAATGATTAATTTTCATCGACAAGAAATGGTCTGACTTAGTCAATTTATCCACAATCACCCAAATCGAATCATTTCCCTTAGCAGTCTTTGGCAAACCCGTCACGAAATCCATGGAAATGTTATCCCACTTCCATTATGGAATATTCAACGGCTACATCATACCTGACGGCTTCTAATGTTTAATCTTTGACTTTTGGCAAGTCAAACATGCATACACAAATTCTGCAACGTCCTTCTTCATACCTGGACACCAAAACAATTTCTGCAAATCATGGTACATCTTTGTAGCACCAGGATGAATACTCAGTCTACTTTGATGTCCTTCTTCTCAAGTACTCTTCTTAATTTCCGAAACATCTGGAATACACACTTTATCTTAAAATCTCATCACACCACTCTCATCAATTCAGAATTCACCTCTGTTACCTTGGTTAATCAAAGTCAATTGATCAACCAACTTATAATCAGATTGTTGTCCTACTAGGATCCTTTCTACAATTTCATTGGTCAACTTCAACATTTCTAACTTCACACTATCGGAAGTAGTCCCACACAACAAACTCATCTCTTAACTGTTCAATCATTTTGATTTCTTTCACCATAAGCATCGACATATGTAATGTCTTCCTACATAGAGCATCTGCAACCACATTCACCTTACCAGGATGGTAACTCAAATAAAAATCAAAATCCTTCAACAATTCTAACCACCTTCTTTGCCTCATATTCAGTTCCTTCTGATCAAACAAATATTTCAAACTCTTATGATCACTGAACACTTCAAATTTTGAACCAAAGAGATAATGTCTCCAAATATTCAACACAAACACCACATCTGCAACTCTAAATCATGTGTAGGGTAATTCTTTTCATGAACTCTCGGTTGCCTAGAATCATAAGCAACCACTTGACCATTCTGCATCAAAATTCCTCTAAGTCCCATTTTTGACGCATCAAAATATACCACGAACGACTCATTCAGATTAGGCAAAGTCAACACTAAAGAAGTTGTCAATTTCTTCTTCAATTCTACAAAACTCTTTTCACATGCAACATCCCACACATAAGTTTGACCATTTCGATTCAACTGAGTCAAAGGTAGCGCCAACATCAATGAACTTTCGATAATAACTTGCCAATCCCTAAAAACTTATAATATCAATAGCAGACTTAGGAGTCTCCCACTATAACACTTCATCAAGCTTCGACGAATCTACAACAATTCCATTACTGGAAATTACATGTCCAAGGAAACTCACTTCCTGCAACCAGAACTCACACTTTGACAGCTTAGCATACAACTTTTTCTCTCGTAACACTTGCAGCACAATCCTCAAATGCCCTGCATGTTCCTCTTTTGTCTTGGAATAAATCAGGATATCATCAATAAAAATTACCACAGATTTATCCAAGTACTCATGGAAGATTTGATTCATGTACTCCATGAACACACCGGGTGCATTGGATACACCAAACGGTATCATCGTGTACTCATAATGACCATATTTCATCCTAAAAGTTGTCTTCGGAATATCATCTGACTTAACACGAATTTGATGGTAATTGGATCTTAGATCAATCTTGCTGAACACACAAGCTCCTACAACTGATCCATCAAGTCGTCGATCCTCGAAAGTGGATACTTATTCTTAATAGTAACCTTTTTCAATTTCCGATAATCAACACACAACCTCATACTACCATCTTTATTCTTGACCAACAATACATAAACACCTCATAGAGAAATGCTATGTCGAACAAACTTATTTTCCAACAATTTTTCTTGTTGTTTCTTCAACTCACTCAATTCCAAAGCAAACATCTGATCCGGAGCCATGGACACAGGACTTGTACCAATAATAAATCCACTGCAAATTCAACTTCAAGTTCTGGAGGCAAATCACTTATGTCCTCCGGAAAAGACATATGGAAATTCTTGAACAACTGGTAGTTCAACACTCGAAGTCTTCCCTTCGACTTGCAACGATGCAAACATTGCAAAAATCCGAGCTTCATCTTCTAACAAATCATCCACTTACTTAGCCATCAAGAACATCAATTCACCATGATCACCAAGTTGAGGAAACTCCACAGTTTTCGCATAACAATTGATATGCATAAAGTTGAACTCTAGCCAGTTCATTCCAATAATAACATCAATTTGGTGTAAGAGTAAGCACACCAGATCCATCAAGAAGTCCTTCTCAAAAATGGTCAAAGGACACTTCAAACACACAAACATGGTAGTAACAGAACCGTTAGCTGTCATTTTTATTACCATACCACCATTCATACTAGATAGTGTCAAACCCAACTTAGTAGCTCATTCAAGAGAAATAAAGGAATGTATAGCACCAATATCAATAATTGCAATGAACTCAGCACCATTAATAAAACATGTACCTCAAATCAAGTTATCCTTCTTAAGAACTTTAGAACCACTCAAAGCGAACCCTCTGCCATTGGTCTGAGCAGCAGTAGTCGTCTTCTTAGGCTTCTGACATTGGGTGTTGTTATGCCCCTGTTCACCATAATTAAAGCAAGTTGGACCTTCATTTAGGCAATCACCAACTTTATGACCTCTCTTGCCGCACCCATAGCATCTCACCACTGGATTGCTGCACACATTAGACTTGTGAACGGATTCTCCACATTTGTAGCACTTGGGAGGAACGAAACCTGCTCCCCCACTTGGATTTTTCCCATCTGAAACCTTCGGCTTCCCTTTTTCAGCTGGAGTCACATAAAGTTTTCCTCAAAACTGACCTTTCTCTTTCTTCTCACTTAATTTCTTATATTGAGCAGATCGAGCTCGACTGTCTTCATCATAAATCCTGGTTTTATCCACCAACTCAGCATACCTACAGATATGTTGACATCTAATCTCCTATTTAATCTCTGGTCTCAGCATATTCTCAAACTTGAGACACTTAAAAAGTTCAGCATCAACACAATTGTAGTGAGGATAATACTTCACTAGCCTTTCAAACTTAGCAACATACTCTGCTACCGTCATATATCCTGACTTCAACTCAAGAAACTCCACCTCCATTTTACCACGGGCATCTTCGGGAAAATACTTTCCCATAAACTCCCTCCTTAACACTATCAAAGTCACCATAATATTGACATCCTCCAAACGCTGACGAGTATTATCCCACCAGTATTCCTCATCCTCTGACAACATGTGAGTACCAAATTGTACCTTTTGCGCATCCACACACACCATCACTCTGAAAATCTTCTCAATTGCCTTGAGCCACTTCTGTGTGCTCTGCGGGTTATGATCTCCTTGAAAAACTAGAGGATTATTCCCTTGAAACTTATCGAAAGCAAGAAATTTGTCTAGTTCGTTGTTTCGAGTCATAGCCTCAACAATTGCTGCAACAACTTCAGCAAGAGAACATGTATTGTTTTCAGCCATTCTGCACAACACTCACAACATCAGAAAAGAAAAATAATCATTAACAAGTAACGACTGACAACAGACTGACAACAATGACACTTGGCCGGACAAACCGACCTGTTCTGATACCACTAATGTAACACTCTTTTACCCCACATCAAAATATAACATGATTAATCAATAACATCAGAGTATAAAAAAAAGGTATCACATTTCTTCTTTTAACAAACATTAAAAACATCATCATTCTGTCATGTCTCATAACACGGGTTACAACATGTATTCACATCTAAATACCAATGTTATTACACAGTGGATAATAAGTCATCAACTTCATCAACTCAAAAAAAATTCAAAGTTTAATTCAAAACATCATTAACTCAAACAATCTTTAATGGCTAGTATCAACTCAAAAGTAAAACAAAGTGAACAAAACGGTTCTCAACTGTTCCCATCCCCATGTTACATGACACAGAGCAAGAAACCACACCTAACTAAATAAAAGACAAAAGAAACAACACTTCAAGCTACATCTATGCACCAAGCTTATTCTTGAGTATCTACAGGATGACATAATAGACCATCACCAAAGGCAGACAGGATGAGTAATCACGAATCAATATAATTAACATAAAGTAAAGATAATCATGCAACATTCGTCATATAGCAATACATCATAATTCTCACATATCACATAATAAAATCATCAAACATATACTTAATGCATATACATCATGCTATGCCACAAAGAATGAAATGCAACTTCATTAATGCATGTGGTACCGATTTCAACATGCGATGGACACTGGTCCATCTACCCTCAACAAGGGAGCATAACATATACAACATAACCTCGATCCACACTATGGTATCGAAGCCTCCAACAACATAGGTATGCCATGAATGCAATGATGCAACGATGCAACAATCCAACATATTCAACATAATTCAACATTTGCATCGACATTCATGTTAATAAGCAACATAAAATCAACCTGCATCTTAACTTCATTTATATCGGGAAATGATCACTAAAACATCAACATAAATCATGGCAACCAATATTAATACATCACGACACAAATACATCATGTTTACGCATTATTAGGTAATCTTCTGCAATTAAATGACTAATTTTTCACTTCTAGGGCTCGCTAAGCGACCCCTTTGCTCGCCAAGCGGTCTCCTCTTGGGTTGGGAAAAATTCAGGTTTTTAATTGCTTGCTAAGCGGGTAAGGCAGATTTTAGCATCCAAACCCTTCGATGACAACAAAACTCCTGCTACAATTTTTCACTCAAAAAACAGTTTTCATCATTTTTAATCACAAATTTCAGTATAGAACATATAACTAACACACATACATCATTTACAACACACATTAATTCATCAATAGTCCCTCAATTCTACTCATCAAATTCTAGGTTTTCCCCATAAAAGCCCAATTATCCCCATTACCTAAACTCTACATCAAGAACATTGAAAGACGATACTCCTCATACCTTAGAGTGAAGCTTTCCTACGGTCATTCTCAAAAACTCCGGAAAATTCTTCAAACCTTAGCCTCTCTTCTTGTTCCTCAGAGCTTTCTCTCTTCTCTCCAAATGTGATCGTGAAAACTGATCTTATTCCAAAACCCTCAACTTTCTTTTGTCAATCTTACCCCTAGGACCCCAAATATGTTTTCCCATTATATCCTTACTAATTCTTCACAAAAGACCACTATACCCCTCACACTTCTAATTCTTCTTTTATTTAATTAAATAATAATATTCAACTAAATAACTTATAATATCCATTTAATGTTATAAATCACAATTTCATCATAACAACACAAAAACACATCACAACATGCCATATATTCATAAATAATTACCAATAATTAAAATGATGAATTTTAAGGCGTTACATGTTGCCACTGTCAATGAGAATGAGAAACCTATGTTTCATATACAAGCCGATAACCCTTAGAGAACGTCCATGCAACTGACTAGATAAAGCATGTAAACTGGAAATGTCACTAGTAATCTTGTTCGGTGGGTGGTCCTCAGGTTCCGGTTCTGGCTCATCATCCTCTGAACTTAAAAGAAGCATCACTTTACTCTTACAACGATGTGATGGGTCCCACTTTTTGTCACACTTAAAACATAATCCATTTGCACACCGGTATCGTATTTCAGTAGGTGGGATTAAACAAACAGGGGAGGTGGAATTTGGAGTGGGTAAGAGGGCTGATAGAGGGGTGGTTTTTTAGGTTTGGCTAGTGTATGGGTTCAAGGAATTGTGTGGTGTTTGGGTTGAGGTGTTATGGATGGAGATTGGTGTATGGTTAGGGACAACTGAGCTTGATGCAGAAGAGGACCCACAAGACCAACTTTTAGCATGTGTTGTATTGTCATCCAGACGAGTCTCATACACACGTGCCATGGCAAACGCCGCCATTAGCCTCGGAGGGCGATGGAATTGCAACTCTCGTCAGATATTTCATTTAAACAAGTAATAAAAAAATAATAAGCAATGGTTCCGAAATTATTGTTACCTTGTTCATCAAATCTTCAAATTGGGCCTGAAAATCAGTCACGGAACCCGTTTGAGTAAGCTTAGAAAGATCTCCCTCGACATCTTCGTAAGCGATTGGACCAAATCGTTATCGAACGACCTCCAAGAAGACAAACAAAGACGGAAGCAAGTTATGCTACATCGCCCACTGAAACCATGCAGTGGCACGCCCTTCTAGAGGAAACAAAATGATTTGGAGTCGAGCGGTATCTGGTGTGTCGTGAAATGCAAAGAACGCCTCAATCTGAAAGATATAATTGATGGGGTTGGAACTATCAAAGTGTGGTACACTAAGCTTCAGTGTATGGGAAAGCAGCGTCGGAGAACCCTTGAGATGGCGTCGGTGTGTGGAGCTTCAGATTAGCAACCTTGGTATCCACCTCCAAGATATGATTGTGCATAGTGTTATGTGTAACACCCAAATTACCCCACATAAATATTAATAAAAATCAGAGTAAAATTTTCAACTTTTTATTCGATTGTCACAATCAACTTCAAAACACCATAAATGGCTCAATGATACATTTTCGAAAGTAAGTATTTGACATGCATCGGAAATATTTTTAAAATCAACATCATTAAACTTCAATTACAAGAAAATGTTTTCTAAACGAAATAGCATATAAAACTACGTTGTCCCGACTCCCAAAGTGATGCATCAGAGCCGACACCCTAAGATGTGAAGTACACCAACTTCACTGACCACCACTCGACTTATCATGCTCACCTGTACATAACCAACATAAGGGTAACATTCAAACAGAAGGGGTGCGATACTTACATCACAAGGATTAATATAATAGAAATTAAGCAAGTATCAGAAAACAATACCCCACTTCTCGACAACAACTATTCAACCATCACACATGATAACACCTATCACATACCACAACAACATCCCATGTGTTGCACCCCAAAATTTGCCCTCACAATACAAGACTTTGTGTGCTAAGAAGGTTCACAAGGTTCACAAGTTTCTCAACATTTCCATAACCTTTCATGAGGTTCATGAAGTCTACAAGTCACTTCTTGAAGGTTCACAAGGTTCACAAGATTCACAATGATTACAAAGCTTTCCTGAGGTTCATGAGGTCTACAAAGCCACTTCATGAGGTTCACAAGGTTCACAAGCTTCACAATACCTCCCATGAGGTTCACAAGACATTTTATGATGGTTCACAAGGTTCACAAAGTTCACAATTGGTCAAAAGAGTTGACAATCCCCTCAAACAATGCACCTCCTAAGCAGTGCATCCAAAACTAGGGTTTTAACTTTAATCAGGCTAAATGGACTTCCAATACCTCAAGTGAGTTTCATAACATCTTATATGTGTGTAAGAACCCCCATGTCAAGTTTCAATACTTTTCTCAAAAGTTTGCTCAGTCAGATGATCAGATAAGTCAAAATCAGTCAATGCAGTTAAAAAGTCAAACTGAGGTCAACTGTGGTCAAACCAAAGTCAAACTTCATGATTTTTTGCCAACATCAAGTATATGAAGTAAAATTCATCATTTGATCAAGGGTTGATCATGATTCATCAAGGAGATTCCAGATCATCAATAATCAGGAGTTTCTAAATTAGGGTTTCCTTAGTAAAAGTCAACTGAACTTTGACCAGCCATAACTTTCACATACTTCATCACCAAGTCTCCATCCAAAGCTCATTTTGAAGGAAATTGAATTCTCTACAACTTTTATGTTGAAAGTTAATCCCAAAAATGCTTCATTTGAAAGATATGACCTAAGACATTATAGGTCATTTCAAAAGTCAACAAAAAGTCAACAACTTCAAAAGGGCATAACTTGAGATTGGTAAATGATATGGACCTGAAACCAATGGGGTTGTTTAGAGGACTCTTCAAGCTTTCCAAAATGTCCAAGAACACCCTCATACCTTTAAAATTGAGGGAGATGTGCCCTTGCAAAGTTGGGAAAGTTTGTGATGGTTTATGATGAAAATGGGGGCCTAAAAGCAATTTTCTCCAAATGGGCTGGCCAAATTATGACCCAACCCATACAATAACATCTTGCACGAAATTTCCATAATATTTTCATAATTTTTATTTTATTTAATTAATTTATTATGATTTTTTATTCTTAAAATCATTTTAAACTTAAATAAAATATTAAATGTGAAGATTTAATTGATTTATTGATTCTAGAAAGTCATAAAATCAATATGGAACAAGTTGATACAAGAGTTATGTGGAATGGCTTGAAATAGAAAGCATTGGTACAAAAATATTGAACTTTCATGGCATGATCTTTCTCAATCTTAAAATATCAAAACTTCCACATAATCAATCAAGTTTTTGACCTAGATTGATTCTCCTATAAGTACTAAACCTAATGCTATCATTCAAGGACAAATTCCAGCAGCCACAAGTAAGTTCACAAAAATCAAAAATCCTCCAAAAGCTCACTTTCGGTTTCTAATTTCCAGAGCTCTACAAGGTATTTTGAAGACACAGCAAGCTTCCTTGGACCCTTCTGATCATAAATCATCACCCATATGCATTCCATATGCACCCTATTGCTTAACCCGAACTCACTTTAACCTTGAACATATTTTTTTCGAATCCATTGATTTACCATGTTTAACTTGTTTTTGATTGTTGTATGATGTTTAGAATAGACCTTAGAACGATTCTGGGTGGTTCAATTGGATTTTTCTTGCAGGTACAAGAATCCACCATGATTAGGGTTTACGGCCCCCTTTAGGGTTTCATGATTCCCTAATGATAAATGGATTTTAAAGACATAGGACAATTGCAAAACTCAGTAGCAATTCAATGATATAATCAATTTGGTGAAATTTTGTTGTTTGGATTGAGTTTGTGATTCGCAGGGATGAAGAACCCGTAGCAATATTCGCAGGAAAATTCAAAAGGAAATTCGCAGGAAATTTGCATGAAGAAGACGAAGTTTGGCGCGCGTCCCTGGGATTCAAATTTCCTTTTATATTATATAGATTTGTTTATATTTAATTTGTACAGGTTGATGAGTGGCCCAGTGGAAGGAGGCGTATGTGTATTGGCAGCATGACCTGTGTTCGAATCCTGGTCATGGAAATTATTTTTGGTTTGTTTCATCTATATATTGAATATCATATATTATTATTATTATTTGGTGGTTTGTCATCAGGATTGGCTCTTCCAGCCGGGTGGTGATGCGCGTGTTTGAACGTATAAAAGTCCTGGGATCAAATCCCACCCCAGGCCTTTTGCGTCTTTTATTTTTCCAGGGTATTTTGCAAATCAAGAACAAAACTAGCAGGCCTTATTTCATTATCACCAACGCATGGTTGGTCTGATGGTGTGTTTTGGTGCTGGCAAGCATAGAAACCTGGGTTCAAACCCAGCCAAGGTAAGTTCTAATTTTTTGTCACTTTTTTCTATTTTCTTAATTAATTATATTTTGTTCATTATAAAAAACTTAATTTCTAAATAACCTTATACTATTTTCTTTGTGTTCTAAAAAAAATATATTATAATTTATTTTCTCAAATATAAAAATGTTTTTTTTTATTTTATTCATATTATGTATATATGCTTGTAAATAAATTAGATAATTAGGATTAGACTAATTCCATAAACCCTAATTATAAATAAAACCCTAATCTTATAAACTTTAATTTATTTTTTTTTTCTAAATACTTATTAAAAAACTTAATTGTTTATTTTTTTTTTAATTTTTAACATAGTTATCATGTACATGTTTATTTAATAAAATTAATTTGTGTAAATATAATATTTAATATAAAACCTTGTAAATATAATTAATTATAACCTATTTTTATATAACATGTAAATATATTTTATATGCTATGTTTATAATCTAAACTATATTTTTAATATATATGTTTAAAAATAATTAAATTTATGCTAATATTATAATTACAATTTTTATATTTAGAATTAATAAATCGCATATAATTTTAAATTAAATTGTTTATATTTTCTTAATAATGTCTAATTCTTATTTGCTATTTTATTTTGTTCACTAATTCATTATTATTATTTCCCTAACTTTATATTTTTTATTATTAACCTTGTTCAATTATTTTTATTATTATTATTACCAATTTTGGCTTATTATTATTTCACTAATATTATTAATTTTTTTTTATTTTAACTAACCTTATTTTTAATTATTATTATTGCTAACCCCTATTTATTTATTACTGCTTATTTATTTATTTTTGCTTATTATTTATATTTTGCTTTTATATTTTTGCTTAATTTGCTTATTTTTATTATAATTATCATGTAAATGCTCCTGGATGTAAATTTTATAATTATTTAATTATTTCTGCTATGGTTAGTAATTAGGGAGTGCAAAACATGTATGTTATTTAAAATAAATTAGATCACTTTAATCAAAGATAATTAAATTAACACTCACACACGTAAGTCGATTTTTATCGCCGTCTCACTTTCTAAGGTTATCCCTCAAGTTGCCTACGAATAATGGTCAAGTGGGGTGTATAAAGCAAGTCCCTCTAAAAAGAAAAAATCATCAAGTCCCTCGTGGTTGCCTTTACGAATCAAGTCCCTTCGAATAAATGATGATAGTCCCTTCCATATGCTTAATACACCCCACAGTTGCCTTCATAAAACAGAATGTCCCTCTCATGTCCCTTACATCCAAGGTAATGACTACCTACTCCTTAATAGTAGGGATAGTCTTACCAATGAAAGGATAAAGAACAAGAAAGACTTAAAACTTTAGGGTAGGTTCCTCTTATGTACTTGCTCACTTCAAACTTTTCAAACACTTAAACAAATTTCAAACCAATTTTCAAAAACAAGTTTTTACGCATCCATACATGGATCATTATCAACTATTCTGAAAATTTTTCTATTCACACACTACACTTTCAAAAACAATTTAAAGTGAGCTAAGTAACTAAGAGCCCATGGATAACCATGGATGTAAAGGGTGCTAACACCTTCCCTTTACATAACCTACCCCCCGGACCCAAAATATTCTCTTAAGGTCTTTCCTGTTCTTTTATACCCTTTCCTTTTGGATAAAATAAAAGTCGGTGGCGACTCTTGCTATCCGCAACATAACTAAAGTCAGTTCTCCCACCGTGTTACACCATGTCACAACGACATATATACAACAACATCATATACTATCACAATGTCATATGCAACAACAACAACAACAAAAATCATGCAATGAGACTCTACTTGATCCTATGCATGTGGTACCATATTCGATCTCTATTTCAAGATCCAGTTCCCGTCAGAACTCTCGACCCCTCTTTCATGGTCCAGTATGATCCCTATTTCATGATCACACCCTCGACCCCTATTTCATGGCCACGTACGATCCATATTTCATGATCGCACCAACATCACAACAACGACATGCCCCACCTTGGTATGTTATTCAGCTATGCAACATCAATGACATACATGCATACTCACAATGACTACATCATACATCAACAACAATAACTTATAGCCCACTAATCATTTCAACATTATTCCTCATACGACAATTTATCAACATCACGATTATCATTATCATCATGGATTTCCAGCATACAACCACTTAAATCAACTTCAACTATCACAAACGGAAATACATCATATATCACAACAATTACATATGCATATGCCACCAACAAACATATGTCACTTATTACAATAACAACAAATCCAACAAGCATGTCAAGTATATTTAAATTCAAATTAGGCAAATTATCCCTACAATTAAGTGCATAACTACCATTTCACTATCCTTAACTATACCACAATGATTTCTAAGCATTGCCACTCATTTAAATAATTTTAAGGAATTTTTCGAAATTTAAAAATTGATTTTTCACGCTACAGGGCTCGCTAAGCGAGGGTCACGACTCGTTAAGCGTTGAACTCCCTGACTCTGCTCGCTAAGCGAGCTCTGCGATTTCGCAAATTGCACTCTGCGCTCATCACTCTAAACCTGCTACGAATGTCTCACATCAAATCACTCATATCAGTAAGATAATCTCATAATGTTTCATTTAATCACTTAATTCACAATATTTTCAACCAACAACAACATCTACCAACTAAATCAACCTAATTCTTCCCAATTCCACATAACATCAATCCCTAATCCTCAACCTACCCAATTCCCATTATAAAACCCTTAAGATGGAAGAATCCCACTCTTACATAAGGTTTTGTCGAGAATTCCCTATTCTTCACGAACTCTTCTTCACGATTAAGCCATTTCCTCTCATTCTCCTCTTCACAACTTTCACGATCGTTCTTGTTCTCTCTAACACGATTATGTTTTCCCCTTTTTCCTTATTTCCAACATAACCCCTAAGACCCAACTTATGATCTTCCACTTTTACCCTTACTACTTTTACTAATTGACCTTAGCCTTAGCCCTTAGCCTTAGCCTTGCTGATATATGGCTTAGTATTGTTCCCCAATCCAGATCAGTTCATAGACATTCATGCCATCAACATTTTCCTGAGTCACAATCCAGTGCCTACATTGCTTGGAGACATCCTGCATTCTCTTCATACTCGTACTACCAGGGCAAGAGGAACTTTGATGTGTTGCACACCTTTACTATCCAGGTGGTTTATTTCTCACCTTCCTCGCTCAATAATGAAGAATGAGCAAGGGTTCAGATGGTCCAAGAGGATTATGTCACTTTCTCACTCAGACATCCATTGGTGCTCCAGATCTATGGAGAATGTCACCATCATTGACCGTTGTGGGGAGTTTCCTAATGTGCCACTACTAGGCATAAGAGGAGGCATCACCTACAACCCCTCTCTAGCTTTACGACAGTTTGGTTACGCCCGAAGTGATGGCCCACATGACATGTTGATTCAGGGCATTGTGTTTGATTACGACAACGATCTTCAGGGTTACCGTCAGAGATTCATACGAGCTTGGGGAAAGGTAAACAGGGTTGACAGCAAGACACTGGAGCCTAAGTACACTATTCCTATGGAGGCTTATCTCAGATGGGTATGATCTCGTGCTCAGACACTCATGATGCCATATCCTGCCGTCCTACCAGTTACCATGGAACCTGTTGCTGAAGGAGACACAGCTTATACCATCCTTCACCCAGACATGCCTACTGATAAGGAAGACTTGCAGAGATCATGGATCCAACTGAAGGAGCAAAGGGATACTTTCGAGGCTCATTACAAAGCAAGCCAAGCAAGAATCCTAGAGCTAACAAAGCAACTTCATGAGGAACGAAACCTCAATTCATACCTCAACATAAAGAGGAAACGTCCATGGGAGACTTAAAACCCCATCTTTTGTACTTATTTTATTTCATTTCATTGATGTACGCCTAAAAAGGCAAAACAAGTTATTACTAATAAAAGTTTGCTTTCGTGTTTGTCTAAGCAAATTTAAATCCTGCGGTCCTTGAAAACATTGCATATGCATTACCATATCATTTCATTGCATCACAGGTTTATAATTGTGCACAGGTTTCTCATCTCCTCGCTGTTTATTTCAGCAATGGCTCTTGAACAATCAGTTAAGGATCTTCAGGCACAAAATGCACAGTTCCAAGAGCTGATCCTGAACCTATCCAAGGGGCAGGATGAATTGAAGGCACTGCTGGCTAAGAAGACTAAGAAGACTAGAATGTCTGCTGGGTTGATCAACATGGGAAGAAGGTTCAAAGGTCTTGCCAAGACCAAGGAACCAGCTGAAGACTATGAATCTGAAGAATCTGAGCAGGAGGTAGGCAGTCTCCACCATTCAATGGGGGACTCCGATTCTGAAGCTAACTACTACCATGAGCCCAATGAAGACAAATTCAAGATGCTGGTGGATAGGATGGATGCTATGGAGTTGCAGAAGTCATCTGGGCTGGATTTTGAGGATTTGAGCTTGATATCTGGGGTGGTCATACCCATTGGGTTCAAAGTTCCTATCTTTGTTGTTTATGATGGGGTTTCTTGTCCCAAGCTGCATTTGAGGTCTTATGTCAGAAGAATTCAACCTCACACTGCTGATAAGAAGCTGTGGATCCATTTCTTTCAAGAGAGCTTATCTGGAGCTCAGTTGGAGTGGTATTATCAGTTGGAGAGTGTCAACATCAGAGACTGGAATGATCTTGCTGAAGCTTTCTACAAGCAGTATCAATACAATGCTGACTTAGCCCCCACTCGCATGCAGCTTCAGAGCATGTCTATGGGTGCCAAAGAAAGTTTTAAGGAGTATGCTCAGAAATGGAGAGATTTAGCTGGAAGAGTTCAACCCCCTTTGACTGACAGGGAGCTGGTTGATATGTTCATGTGTACGCTGAATGGTCTGTTTTACAGTCATCTCATTGGAAGCTCATCATCTGGCTTCACTGAATTGATCATGACAGGAGAGCGAGTAGAAAATGGTATAAAGAGTGGTAAGATCCAGGTGGGCACTTCTTCATCAGGTGCTGCAAAGAAGCCTCCCACTGGGAAGAAAGAATCCAATGCTGTTTATGGTCAACCTGATCGTAACAGAAGGCATCAGTCTGTTAGTGCGGTTCATATTTCAAATCCAACTCCTGCAACAACCGAGCAGCCTCAAGGCAACCAACAGAGGGCTAGAAGACAGTTCACAAAGATCAACATGTCAATGGCTCAGGCATTGCAACACTTGTTGAAGGCTGAACTTATTACCCTGAGAGAGGCTCCTCAGAATCCCAATGTTACCTCTCCCAAGTACAATCCCAATGCACGATGTGCATATCATTCAAACTGTCCAGGACATGATACTAATAACTGCTGGGTCTTGAAGAACAAAATTCAGGATATGATTGATGCTGGAGAAATTGAGTTTGATCCACCAGGTACTCCAAATGTGATTACAGCTCCAATGCCAAATCACGAGAAGACTGTCAATGCCATTGAGGAAGACCTGCACGTCTATTCGGTAATGGAGTTGACCACACCATTGTCTGTTATCAAAAAGAGGTTAGTACAAGCTGGGATCTTCCCAGGTTGTCGTGAAGATTGTCTGTATTGTACCTATAAGCCGGATAGTTGCTTCATTTTGAGAGATGGCATTCAACGTCTCATGGATAAGTATACTATCGTGTTTGAAAGAAGACCAGCATCTGTAGAAAGTATGGTGGATCATCTGACTCAAGGAAGGAAGATTGAAGAGGTTGACATGGTTGACAAAGTACCGGTAAGAATCACTTCAAAGGGTCCCATTAAAATCTCTCATCAGGGTCCAATCAAGATTACTGCTGAAGGTCCTGTGAAAGTTGTTGCTGAAGCCAGAGTGGCTCCTCTGATCATTACCACTCCTGGTCCTATTCCTTATACATCTGACAAAGCTGTGCCTTGGCACTATGGGTCTGATGTTTACATCCATGGTGTTAAGCAGGAGCCTTTACCTGATGTGCCTGTTGACATTGATAATATTGCTGGATCTAGTAAGATCACTCGTAGTGGAAGAGTCTTCTCTCCTCCAGATACTTCCAAGAATGCAGTTACTCCTACTGCTACTTCCACCACTGATGCTCGGGGCAAGAGTCCTGTTATTGAGCATGTATCTACTGATGTGCCAGCTGCTGATGATCTCTCTAAGCAGATGGAAGAAGTATTGAAAATCATTCGCAAGAGTGATTATGACATTGTTGATCAGTTGGGGCATACTCCCTCAAAGATTTCTATGCTCTCCCTGTTATTATGTTCTGAGGCTCATGCCAAGTCATTGATCAAGTTTCTGAAGATGGCTCATGTACCCAGTGCAATTTCTGTTGACCAATTTGAAAACTGTGTTGCCCACCTGACCTATGACAATGGGTTAGGATTTTCTGATGCTGACTTGACCCCTGCCAAGAGGGATCATAACAGGGCCTTGCATATTTCAATTGAATGCAGGGGCACTACCCTGTCTCATGTGCTGATAGGCAATGGTTCCTCTTTGAATGTGTTGCCTAAGGAAGTCCTGAACAAGCTGAGTCCTGAAGATGCTGTGCTGAAGCCCAGTAATATTGTGGTAAAGGCTTTTGATGGTTCTAGAAGAGTAGTACATGGGGAAATTGATATTCCAATCAAAGTTGGTTCTCAGGTGTTTACTGCTACATTTTATGTGATGGATATTCGTCCTTCGTACTCTTGTCTGCTTGGTCGTCCCTGGATCCATGGGGCAGGTGCTGTAACATCTACATTGCACCAAAAGTTGAGATATCCGGTGAATGGAAAGGTTGTTACTGTCTATGGAGAAGAAGAATACTTTGTCAGCCATGTAAATGCCTTCAGGTATCTGGAAGTGGAAGGTGAATACATTGAGACTCCGTGTCAGTCATTTGAAGTGGTTCCCTGGGTTGTTAATGATTGTGTAGCTCCTCCTGCTGTGAAGAAAGTTCCTGTTGTCACCAGAAAACCTCCAACAATGGCAATGGCCTCCCTCAATGATGCTAGAGCTGTGGTGGATGAAGGTGGTTGTACTATTTGGGGTCAGCTTCCTGATATTCCATACAAATCTGACAAGTTTGGTTTGGGTTTCACTGCAGAGTCCCAGAAGGCTATTCGTCGTGCTCGTGCTGCTCGTATCACCAATCAAGGGGTTATCAATGCTGTGGGAGACTATGATGAGGACTACAACTTGGATGCATGGATTTTTCCTACTGTGGGTGCTGGACTCAATAATTGGAAAGCTGAAGATGTTATCCCTATCTCCTTTAGTCAGGAGTAAATACTATTACTGTGTTATGTTTTAAATTTGTAATTTCTTGAACAATAAAAACTTTTAAGCCATGTGCCTTACCCGGGGCACAATGGTGTGCTTGTTACGGGCTGTCATTTCATTTGCATACTTCATTCAATAAAATCAGTGGACGTTTCGTTTTCGTAAATATTGTGTTCCTTGTCTTTCTTTTCTTTTATTTTTGCTTTATCAGCTATGTGTTCTTACACACACCCACATCACTAAAATGCAGATCCTCATCCACTCTGGATCCTGTTGATAACAGTTCTACTATTGCCAATTATGATTTCGAGAATCCGATCTATCAAACTAAAGACGGAAATGAGGACGATTGTGAAATACCTGTAGAGCTTGCTAGGTTGTTACAACAAGAAGAGAAAGCTATACAGCCACATGAAGAGCCAGTCGAAGTTGTGAATCTGGGAACTGAAGAAAACAGAAAAGAGGTCAAGATAGGGGCTGATTTAGGGGACAGTGTCAAAAGCAGGTTGGTTCAGATGCTACGTGATTATGTGGAGATCTTTGCTTGGTCTTATGAAGATATGCCAGAGTTGGATACAGACATTGTGGTTCACCGTTTACCAGTGAAAGAAGATTGTCGTCCAAAGAAACAGAAGGTTCGTCGTATGCGTCCTGAAATGTCAGAAAAGATCAAGGCAGAGGTAATGAAACAGTTCAATGCAGGTTTCTTAGCAGTGACTTCTTATCCTCAGTGGGTTGCAAATGTGGTACCAGTTCCTAAGAAAGATGGTAAGGTACGTATGTGTGTAGACTACAGAGATTTGAACAAGGCTAGCCCTAAAGATGACTTTCCACTTCCTCACATTGATATTCTGGTAGACAACACTGCTCAGCATAAGGTATTCTCTTTTATGGATGGTTTCTCTGGTTACAATCAAATCAAGATGGCACCTGAAGATATGGAGAAAACAACATTTGTGACACAGTGGGGCACCTTTTGCTATAAGGTAATGCCATTTGGTTTGAAGAATGCAGGGGCAACATATCAGCGTGCTATGGTGGCTTTGTTTCATGATATGATTCATCATGAGATAGAGGTATATGTGGATGATATGATAGCCAGATCTCAGAATGAAGAGCAACATCTTGATCATCTGCACAAGTTGTTTGAGAGGTTAAAGAAATATAAGTTGAGATTGAATCCAAACAAGTGTACTTTTGGAGTTAGATCTGGAAAGCTCCTGGGTTTCATTGTCAGTGGAAAAGGTATTGAAGTGGATCCTGCGAAAGTGAAAGCTATACGAGAGATGCCAGCTCCCCGTACTGAGAAGGAGGTTAGAGGTTTCTTGGGACGATTGAATTACATTGCAAGATTTATTTCCCAGTTAACTACCATCTGTGAGCCAATCTTCAAGTTATTGAAGAAAGATCAGGTGATGGAATGGAATGATGAGTGTCAGACTGCCTTTGATGAAATTAAGAGATATCTGCTAGAGCCACCAATTTTGATGCCACCAGTTGATGGAAGACCCTTGATTATGTACTTAACAGTGCTAGACAACTCAATGGGGTGTGTGTTGGGGCAACATGACGAGTCTGGTCGAAAAGAGCAGGCAATATACTACCTTAGCAAAAAGTTTACCGACTGTGAAACAAGATACTCACTGCTCGAGAAAACTTGCTGCGCTTTGGCATGGGCTGCTCGCCGACTAAGACAGTATATGTTGACCCATACTACCTTATTGATTTCGAAGATGGATCCAATCAAGTACATATTTGAGAAACCTGCTCTCTCCGGAAGAATTGCAAGATGGCAAATGATCTTAACAGAATATGACATACAGTATACTACTCAAAAGGCCATTAAGGGAAGTGTTGTTGCTGATCATTTGGCTCATCAAGCAGTAGATGATTACCAGTCAATGAATTTTGAATTTCCTGATGAAGACATTATGATTATTACCAAAGAACCTGGACAATATGACGGACCTGAACAAGGATCCCGATGGACTATGGTTTTTGACGGTGCCTCTAATGCACTTGGTAATGGTGTTGGTGTTGTGATTAGTTCCCCTGAAGGTTGTCATACCCCGATTACTGCCAGACTTTGTTTCCATTGTACCAATAACATGGCTGAGTATGAGGCATGTATCCTGGGTATTAAAGCTGCTATTGATATGAAGATTCAATTCTTTGATGTGTATGGAGATTCAGCCCTGGTAATAAGTCAGATCAAAGGAGATTGGGATACCAAGCATGATAACCTCATTCCTTACAGAGAGCATGTGTTGTCTTTGATCCCACATTTCAAAGAGATTACCTTTGAGCACATTCCACGGAGAGAAAATCAGTTGGCAGATGCTTTGGCCACCATGGCATCTATGTTTGAGATTAGCTGGGATAGATTTGAAAAACCTGCATACTGCAATGAGATTGATACAGAAGGGGCAGAGGATAAGCCTTGGTTCTATGAAGTGAGAAGATATCTTGAAACTCAGGAGTTCCCTGAAGGGGCATCTGTCAAAGATAGGAAGTTTCTGAGAAGGTTTGCTGCTAAGTTCTTCTTGAGTAATGGGATTCTGTATAAACGCAATCATGATTCAACTTTGCTTCGTTGTGTGGATAAGAAGGAAGCAACTGAGATTATGGAAGAGATGCATGATGGGACCTTTGGCACTCATTCTAGTGGTCATACCATGGCAAAGAAGATTTTGAGAGCAGGTTACTATTGGTCTACCATGGAAGCTGATTGCTATCAACACTCCAGAACTTGTCACAAATGTCAAATTTATGCTGATAAAGTCCATGTACCTCCATCACCCTTGAATGTGTTGACTGCTCCTTGGCCCTTTGCCATGTGGGGCATTGATATGATTGGTGAGATAAAGCCTACTGCTTCTAATGGGCATCGTTTCATCCTGGTTGCTATTGATTACTTCACGAAGTGGGTAGAGGCAGCTTCATTTGCATCTGTGACTAAGAATGTTGTGGCTCGGTTCATTAAGAATAATCTCATATGTAGGTATGGCATCCCTGAAAGGATTATCACTGACAATGGCTCTAATCTGAACAACACTATGATTACTGATCTCTGCACGCAGTTCAAGATTAAGCATCACAACTCTTCTCCTTATCGTCCAAAGATGAATGGGGCAGTTGAAGCTGCTAATAAGAACATTAAGAAGATTGTACAGAAGATGACTGTTACTTATAAGGATTGGCATGAGATGTTACCATTTGCTCTTCATGGTTATCGTACCACAATACGTACTTCAACAGGGGCAACCCCATTCTCCTTAGTCTATGGTATGGAAGCAGTTCTGCCCATTGAAGTTCAGATTCCCTCCTTAAGAATTATGAAGGATGCAGGCTTGGATGAAGATGAGTGGATTCAGACTCGACTTGACCAGATAAATTTGATTGATGAGAAGAGGTTAGCAGCAGTTTGTCATGGCCAGATGTACCAGAAACGGATGATCAAAGCTTTTAACAAGAAGGTTAAGCCAAAGGTATATCAGGCTGGTGACTTGGTAATCAAGCGTATCATATTACCACAGGGTGATCCTAGGGGCAAATGGACTCCAACATATGAAGGACCATTTGTAGTTAAGACAGTGTTCTCAGGAGGTGCCATGATACTGACTACAATGGATGGTGAAGACTTCCCACAACCTGTAAACGCAGACATAGTTAAAAAATACTACGCATAAAAAGAGACCCGCTAGGTTGACAGGCCTAGGCAAAAGTAAGGGCATCCCGGCAAACCAAAAGGGTTTGGGCAAAAATTAGGGATATATATAAAAAGATGTACACCCGGCAAGTTGAAAACCTGAAAAGGCGGCTTGGGCAAAAAAGGGTATCCCGGTGGATTGAAAACCTGAAAGGGCAATCCAGGCAAAAGTTAGGGATTAAAGCGTATGACTATGTCTCGTTTGGATCACTCATGAAACTGCAACCAGTTGTACTACTTACTCAAGCTCGAACAGATAAAGCTCAATCCAATCATTTCCGTCTCAACAGCAAGAAGATGAGATACTTGAAAATAATGGCAATAGTAGAATTGAAACTCAATAGGATTGTTTCCCACATAGCTGATACTCTTTGTTTTGTAAAAAAAAAAAAAAAAAAAAAAAAACTTTATGACAAAATCCTCTTACTAGGGTTTATGTCTCTTTGTACAAACTTACCCGTATATGGGTCACTTTTTGATATAAATAAATTCCATCTTTTGAATCCAGATTTACTTTTACCCTATTTACATAAGCGAAACGTCCATTGGTTGTGTTTGAATGTATGTATGCTTTTGAATATGATTGATGTTTACCAGAAATGCATGTATGCTTAATATGATTGATGTTTACCAGAAATGCATGGAAATGCAGTAATAGTATTTACTAAGGACGAACGAGGAAAGGATTTCAACGAAGCTTCGCCGGTTCACCTTCACAAGACAGTTACAAACCCTCAGTAGGACGAATCCATCTTCATAAAGTCACATCTCCCCTGGAATTTATATCCATCTCTTTTATCATCATACGGATGTACGGGAAATTACTTTCCAATAAGGATACGCCGAACGAAAACGGGTGTTCTATCTACTCTACTATCAATCAAAGACGGGATGTTATATCTACCCTACCATCAAACGAAGACGAAGGTTATATATACCTTATTATCCCCAGCATCCGGGAGGTGATATATACCTTACTATCCCCAGCATACGGGAGGTTATCTATACCCTGTTAGCCCCAGCAGACGGAGGGTTATGTATAATATATTCTTCAACAACGAATCGGGATTTATTTTCCCTGGCCAGCAGTTGTTATACAAAGATATCCAGACGCTTCCGGCAGTATCATATCATACATACATCATTTACATCATACCATAGCACATATATCCATAAACATATAGTACATTACTTGAGCATATCATGTTATACATGCATACATAAAGCATAAACTAACACTATTATACAAATGCTACCTTGTTTTCAGGTTAATTATCCAACAAACAAACTTATGATCTTCGGGACTGCTTTATTGTCACCTCAGGGTTACTTTATCCTCCTGATAAATTCTCATGACTTCAAGACAGCTTTAGAGTTATCATTATTGATTGCTCTATCCTCCTGAAATCACATTATTATCTCAAGACTGCTTTAGAGTTATCATTATTGATGGCTCTATCCTTCTGAAATCATTACTTCAAGACTGCTTTAGAGCTATTGATTGTTCTATCCTCCTGAAATCACATTATTATTTCAAGACTGCTTTAGAGCTATTGATTGCTCTATCCTCCTGAAATCATATTACTACTTCAAGACTGCTTTAGAGTTATCATTTGGCTCTATCCTCCTGAAATCATTACTTCAAGACTGCTTTAGGGTTATCATTATTGATTGCTCTATCCTCATGAAAACATGCTGTTACATCAGTATTACTCCAGTATCCTGAAAGCATATCATCAATACCTCAGGACTGCTCCAGACTCCTGACAGCTTTCATTATACCTCCATATTTTGGACTGCTTTCCCCTAGTGGCATCTTTAAGCTCACTCAATCATATTCAACTAGTCCTCTGTATCACTCTATGCACTGGTGAGTGCAAATTTTTGGGCTTTTGTGTTCAATCCCCTTCAACCTTCCAGGTTACGACTGGCAAATATACCAATCTAACCCCTCAGGTTTCAGAAAATTGAACAGGGGCAGCTGTTGCACCCCAAAATTTGCCCTCACAATACAAGACTTTGTGTGCTAAGAAGGTTCACAAGGTTCACAAGTTTCTCAACATTTCCATAACCTTTCATGAGGTTCATGAAGTCTACAAGTCACTTCTTGAAGGTTCACAAGGTTCACAAGATTCACAATGATTACAAAGCTTTCCTGAGGTTCATGAGGTCTACAAAGCCACTTCATGAGGTTCACAAGGTTCACAAGCTTCACAATACCTCCCATGAGGTTCACAAGACATTTTATGATGGTTCACAAGGTTCACAAAGTTCACAATTGGTCAAAAGAGTTGACAATCCCCTCAGACAATGCACCTCCTAAGCAGTGCATCCAAAACTAGGGTTTTAACTTTAATCAGGCTAAATGGACTTCCAATACCTCAAGTGAGTTTCATAACATCTTATATGTGTGTAAGAACCCCCATGTCAAGTTTCAATACTTTTCTCAAAAGTTTGCTCAGTCAGATGATCAGATAAGTCAAAATCAGTCAATGCAGTTAAAAAGTCAAACTGAGGTCAACTGTGGTCAAACCAAAGTCAAACTTCATGATTTTTTGCCAACATCAAGTATATGAAGTAAAATTCATCATTTGATCAAGGGTTGATCATGATTCATCAAGGAGATTCCAGATCATCAATAATCAGGAGTTTCTAAATTAGGGTTTCCTTAGTAAAAGTCAACTGAACTTTGACCAGCCATAACTTTCACATACTTCATCACCAAGTCTCCATCCAAAGCTCATTTTGAAGGAAATTGAATTCTATACAACTTTTATGTTGAAAGTTAATCCCAAAAATGATTCATTTGAAAGATATGACCTAAGACATTATAGGTCATTTCAAAAGTCAACAAAAAGTCAACAACTTCAAAAGGGCATAACTTGAGATTGGTAAATGATATGGACCTGAAACCAATGGGGTTGTTTAGAGGACTCTTCAAGCTTTCCAAAATGTCCAAGAACACCCTCATACCTTTAAAATTGAGGGAGATGTGCCCTTGCAAAGTTGGGAAAGTTTGTGATGGTTTATGATGAAAATGGGGGCCTAAAAGCAATTTTCTCCAAATGGGCTGGCCAAATTATGACCCAACCCATACAATAACATCTTGCACGAAATTTCCATAATATTTTCATAATTTTTATTTTATTTAATTAATTTATTATGATTTTTTATTCTTAAAATCATTTTAAACTTAAATAAAATATTAAATGTGAAGATTTAATTGATTTATTGATTCTAGAAAGTCATAAAATCAATATGGAACAAGTTGATACAAGAGTTATGTGGAATGGCTTGAAATAGAAAGCATTGGTACAAAAATATTGAACTTTCATGGCATGATCTTTCTCAATCTTAAAATATCAAAACTTCCACATAATCAATCAAGTTTTTGACCTAGATTGATTCTCCTATAAGTACTAAACCTAATGCTATCATTCAAGGACAAATTCCAGCAGCCACAAGTAAGTTCACAAAAATCAAAAATCCTCCAAAAGCTCACTTTCGGTTTCTAATTTCCAGAGCTCTACAAGGTATTTTGAAGACACAGCAAGCTTCCTTGGACCCTTCTGATCATAAATCATCACCCATATGCATTCCATATGCACCCTATTGCTTAACCCGAACTCACTTTAACCTTGAACATATTTTTTTCGAATCCATTGATTTACCATGTTTAACTTGTTTTTGATTGTTGTATGATGTTTAGAATAGACCTTAGAACGATTCTGGGTGGTTCAATTGGATTTTTCTTGCAGGTACAAGAATCCACCATGATTAGGGTTTACGGCCCCCTTTAGGGTTTCATGATTCCCTAATGATAAATGGATTTTAAAGACATAGGACAATTGCAAAACTCAGTAGCAATTCAATGATATAATCAATTTGGTGAAATTTTGTTGTTTGGATTGAGTTTGTGATTCGCAGGGATGAAGAACCCGTAGCAATATTCGCAGGAAAATTCAAAAGGAAATTCGCAGGAAATTTGCATGAAGAAGACGAAGTTTGGCGCGCGTCCCTGGGATTCAAATTTCCTTTTATATTATATAGATTTGTTTATATTTAATTTGTACAGGTTGATGAGTGGCCCAGTGGAAGGAGGCGTATGTGTATTGGCAGCATGACCTGTGTTCGAATCCTGGTCATGGAAATTATTTTTGGTTTGTTTCATCTATATATTGAATATCATATATTATTATTATTATTTGGTGGTTTGTCATCAGGATTGGCTCTTCCAGCCGGGTGGTGATGCGCGTGTTTGAACGTATAAAAGTCCTGGGATCAAATCCCACCCCAGGCCTTTTGCGTCTTTTATTTTTCCAGGGTATTTTGCAAATCAAGAACAAAACTAGCAGGCCTTATTTCATTATCACCAACGCATGGTTGGTCTGATGGTGTGTTTTGGTGCTGGCAAGCATAGAAACCTGGGTTCAAACCCAGCCAAGGTAAGTTCTAATTTTTTGTCACTTTTTTCTATTTTCTTAATTAATTATATTTTGTTCATTATAAAAAACTTAATTTCTAAATAACCTTATACTATTTTCTTTGTGTTCTAAAAAAAATATATTATAATTTATTTTCTCAAATATAAAAATGTTTTTTTTTATTTTATTCATATTATGTATATATGCTTGTAAATAAATTAGATAATTAGGATTAGACTAATTCCATAAACCCTAATTATAAATAAAACCCTAATCTTATAAACTTTAATTTATTTATTTTTTCTAAATACTTATTAAAAAACTTAATTGTTTATTTTTTTTTTAATTTTTAACATAGTTATCATGTACATGTTTATTTAATAAAATTAATTTGTGTAAATATAATATTTAATATAAAACCTTGTAAATATAATTAATTATAACCTATTTTTATATAACATGTAAATATATTTTATATGCTATGTTTATAATCTAAACTATATTTTTAATATATATGTTTAAAAATAATTAAATTTATGCTAATATTATAATTACAATTTTTATATTTAGAATTAATAAATCGCATATAATTTTAAATTAAATTGTTTATATTTTCTTAATAATGTCTAATTCTTATTTGCTATTTTATTTTGTTCACTAATTCATTATTATTATTTCCCTAACTTTATATTTTTTATTATTAACCTTGTTCAATTATTTTTATTATTATTATTACCAATTTTGGCTTATTATTATTTCACTAATATTATTAATTTTTTTTATTTTAACTAACCTTATTTTTAATTATTATTATTGCTAACCCCTATTTATTTATTACTGCTTATTTATTTATTTTTGCTTATTATTTATATTTTGCTTTTATATTTTTGCTATTTATTTTTAATTTGCTTATTTTTATTATAATTATCATGTAAATGCTCCTGGATGTAAATTTTATAATTATTTAATTATTTCTGCTATGGTTAGTAATTAGGGAGTGCAAAACATGTATGTTATTTAAAATAAATTAGATCACTTTAATCAAAGATAATTAAATTAACACTCACACACGTAAGTCGATTTTTATCGCCGTCTCACTTTCTAAGGTTATCCCTCAAGTTGCCTACGAATAATGGTCAAGTGGGGTGTATAAAGCAAGTCCCTCTAAAAAGAAAAAATCATCAAGTCCCTCGTGGTTGCCTTTACGAATCAAGTCCCTTCGAATAAATGATGATAGTCCCTTCCATATGCTTAATACACCCCACAGTTGCCTTCATAAAACAGAATGTCCCTCTCATGTCCCTTACATCCAAGGTAATGACTACCTACTCCTTAATAGTAGGGATAGTCTTACCAATGAAAGGATAAAGAACAAGAAAGACTTAAAACTTTAGGGTAGGTTCCTCTTATGTACTTGCTCACTTCAAACTTTTCAAACACTTAAACAAATTTCAAACCAATTTTCAAAAACAAGTTTTTACGCATCCATACATGGATCATTATCAACTATTCTGAAAATTTTTCTATTCACACACTACACTTTCAAAAACAATTTAAAGTGAGCTAAGTAACTAAGAGCCCATGGATAACCATGGATGTAAAGGGTGCTAACACCTTCCCTTTACATAACCTACCCCCCGGACCCAAAATATTCTCTTAAGGTCTTTCCTGTTCTTTTATACCCTTTCCTTTTGGATAAAATAAAAGTCGGTGGCGACTCTTGCTATCCGCAACATAACTAAAGTCAGTTCTCCCACCGTGTTACACCATGTCACAACGACATATATACAACAACATCATATACTATCACAATGTCATATGCAACAACAACAACAACAAAAATCATGCAATGAGACTCTACTTGATCCTATGCATGTGGTACCATATTCGATCTCTATTTCAAGATCCAGTTCCCGTCAGAACTCTCGACCCCTCTTTCATGGTCCAGTATGATCCCTATTTCATGATCACACCCTCGACCCCTATTTCATGGCCACGTACGATCCATATTTCATGATCGCACCAACATCACAACAACGACATGCCCCACCTTGGTATGTTATTCAGCTATGCAACATCAATGACATACATGCATACTCACAATGACTACATCATACATCAACAACAATAACTTATAGCCCACTAATCATTTCAACATTATTCCTCATACGACAATTTATCAACATCACGATTATCATTATCATCATGGATTTCCAGCATACAACCACTTAAATCAACTTCAACTATCACAAACGGAAATACATCATATATCACAACAATTACATATGCATATGCCACCAACAAACATATGTCACTTATTACAATAACAACAAATCCAACAAGCATGTCAAGTATATTTAAATTCAAATTAGGCAAATTATCCCTACAATTAAGTGCATAACTACCATTTCACTATCCTTAACTATACCACAATGATTTCTAAGCATTGCCACTCATTTAAATAATTTTAAGGAATTTTTCGAAATTTAAAAATTGATTTTTCACGCTACAGGGCTCGCTAAGCGAGGGTCACGACTCGTTAAGCGTTGAACTCCCTGACTCTGCTCGCTAAGCGAGCTCTGCGATTTCGCAAATTGCACTCTGCGCTCATCACTCTAAACCTGCTACGAATGTCTCACATCAAATCACTCATATCAGTAAGATAATCTCATAATGTTTCATTTAATCACTTAATTCACAATATTTTCAACCAACAACAACATCTACTAACTAAATCAACCTAATTCTTCCCAATTCCACATAACATCAATCCCTAATCCTCAACCTACCCAATTCCCATTATAAAACCCTTAAGATGGAAGAATCCCACTCTTACATAAGGTTTTGTCGAGAATTCCCTATTCTTCACGAACTCTTCTTCACGATTAAGCCATTTCCTCTCATTCTCCTCTTCACAACTTTCACGATCGTTCTTGTTCTCTCTAACACGATTATGTTTTCCCCTTTTTCCTTATTTCCAACATAACCCCTAAGACCCAACTTATGATCTTCCACTTTTACCCTTACTACTTTTACTAATTGACCACCTTGTCCTTATCTCTTATTTTATTCCATTTAATTTATTTATCGCCTAATAATACAATTATCTACCACAATATAATTTTCAATCACAATTATATTCGATAATATATATTATTCTTCACACACCACAACACAACATTCTCAATAAAATATTTAAATAAAATTCGGGGCATTACAACTCTCCCCCACTTAAAAAGGTTTTCGTCCTCGAAAACTTACCTCAAGCAAAAAGATTCGGATACGACTCTCACATCCTGCTTTCCAATTCCCAAGTCATATGCCCACCGACATCTCCTCCCCAAACCACTCTAACAAGGACAATCTCCTTACCTCCCGATCATCAATTCGTTTTGGTAATGCTTCAATAGTAAGATTATCTCTTACCTCAACTTCATCCATCGGTATCACATGTGACGGATTCAGAACATACTTCCGAAGCTGTGATACATGAAATACATCATGCAAATTTGACAATCTCGGTGGCAATGACACTCTATAAGCAACAAGTCCAACTCTTGTCGAAATCTGATACGGCCCAATAAACTTAGGAGTAAGCTTCCTCGACTTCAAAGCTCTTCCCACATCGGTCACCGGAGTAACCCTAAAAAATACATGGTCTCCTTCTTGAAACTTAAGATCTTTTCTCCGCGTATCATGGTAACTCTCCTGCCTACTCTGTGAAGTCTTCATCTTATCTCGAATCAACTTCACCATCTCGGTAGTCTATTGCATAATATCAGGTCCAAGTACAACACTCTCACCTGACTCATGACAACACAAAGGTGTCCTACATCTTCGGTCATACAGAGCTTCAAACGGTGTCATTCTGATACTGGAATGATAACTATTGTTATATGTAAACTCAATCAACGACAAATGACTATCCTAAGCACCTCCTTGTTCAAGAACACAAGCTCTCAACAAATCCTCCAAAGATTATATCGTCCTCTCTGTCTGTCCATCAGTCTGAGGATGATAAGTTGAACTCAATTTCAACTTCGAACCCAATGCCTCTGGCAAACTCTCCCAAAACCTCGAAGTAAACCTCGGATCTCTATCTGACACAATGTTCAAAGGTATACCGTGCAACTTCACAATTATACCCACATATATCTCTGTCAATCTCTGCAAAGAAAAAGTTATGTCAATCGGAATAAAATGCGCTGACTTCGTCAACATATCCACAATCACCCAAATGACATCACGCCCTCTTGGAGTAATAGGTAACCTTGTAACAAAATCCATTGATATACTATCCCATTTCCACTCGGGTATATCCAACGGTTGCATCAAACCAACAAGTTTCTGATGTTCCACTTTCGACTTCTTGCAACTCAAACACGCATACACAAACTGAGCCACATCTTGTTTCATACCAGGCCACCAAAATATCTCCCTCAAACCCTAATTCAATAGTGAGAGAGATTATTTGTTATTCTTGTATACTTGCAATCTTGTTGAAAGAGAAAGGAAATAATAGTAGTTTATAATCAATCCTTGTTGTTATCTTTGGTTATCCTAAACCTTAATCCTTGTGGGTTTCCTAACTGATCAAGGAACCAATTTGTCATACCCTAAATTTTGACCAGAAATTTTCAAAGTTTTGTTCATTTTTTGACGTGTTTTCGTCGATTTATCGAAAATCAATCATTTTTGCATTTTTAAGTTAAAACGTTTCTTTAATCATACATTTCACCATCCCAATTGTCATCTTTATTTATTTTGTAGAATTTGTTTAAATGAGAATGTTTATTCGTGTTTTAATCATTTTTGTATAGATCTTTTAGAATTTGATCCAATCTTAAAATTTTAATTAAATATTGTCACACTTTGTCACTTCGTTATGTTTTAGTTAAATATTTATTTTAGATTATTTTAAAAGTTAAATTTAGTTTAATTGTAGTTTTTTTTAACACTAATTCCTAAGTTAATTTAATTTTAAAAAAAAAAGAGAAGGAAAGAATTTTGTTTATATTTAGATGGTTTATAGCTAGTTTCCAATTTAATTTTAATATTAGGTCAATTTCAGTTTAGTTTAATTAGTTTAATTTAAATAGTTCAATTTGGTTTAATTACATTTTTTAGAGATTAGTTTTATTATTTAATTAGTTTTTAATTATTTATTTTTCTCTAATTTATATTTAGGTTAATTTATTTTATAAAAATAGAATATAGTTTTATGTAACTAAGGTTCAGATTTAGTTTGTGATTCAATCCACATGTTTGGTTATCCCAACTTTCTCCATCACATGTTCAATTCTCCAACACTCTATCAGTACCAGCCTTACACTGACTTGACAATACAAAAACCTGCTGCACCTGCAAAACCACAGCAACAACAGTGCATCAATCCAGCTTGCATTGAGAGTGACTTAACATTATAACAAGAAAAAAACACCAGAAAAAAGGAGGCTCAACAGAAAATAAAGAAAAGACCTGTCAACAGCAAAAAGGGGTCCCCTGTGAACAAGGAGGGGATATCTCAAACTGACCGGCAAAAGAAAACACAGGGACCTTCATAGTTAATAACCAACGGAGATCTCTTCATTTTTTTTCAAAAAAAAATCTGCTTCACTATTGAACCTTCAATACTCAAAACACTCTTCACGGAGATCGTAAAAACACCGCCGCTACCACCAATCACTTCACCACTGCAAAACAGCCATGGCGGAAACCACCATAACCGTCTAAACCGAAGCCAACAGATCGTGAGAAACAAACCACTGAAAATCACCATAAGACTCAGTGAGATCTAAGAACGAATACAAACGGCGGAAACCGAGCTTGAGAGAGATCGTGAAACTCAAAGAGCAACAAATTGAAACGCTGAAACGCAAAGAGACGAGGAGAGTACGTCATGACGAAAAAAAAAGGAGCTGCGGGAAAGAGAGAAACCACGAATCCATTGATTTTTCAAGGAGATTCATTTTTCTATACACACATTTTGGTTCATATATAGTTTATGTTTTTTTTCTATATTTATTTTTATAGTACACATTTACTATTCATATGCACCAATAATTTCATTAGATGATTTTTAGAGACATGTTTTGGTTTACTGTGTGCGAACGAAACCAAAAAATGACTTTCACCGTATGTCTGTCATGCGCTAATTATACAGATCATATATGCATGTTGTTGTCACTAATATACCATTTAGTTTATTATTATTTGAATATCATAGTATTTGCATCTATGTCGCATGAATATAATTCCATTTAGTGAATCTTTTTATATTATTATTATTATTATTATTATTATTATTATTATTATATGTAAATATATGTATAATGTGTCAGTTTTGTAAAAACATGTAGTTTACCTCTTTCTATTTTATTTTATTAGGGCTATTTAGTTTTAGTTAGTTAATTTTATTTTGGATTTAAGATTTTAATTGGCATAATTTAATTAGATTTAGGTTAATCTAATTCTCAAGTTAAGATAGAAATATATATAGTTAGATTATAATAGTGTTATTTGAAATATTAAAAAACTATAAAAAAAATATTTTAATTTTATATATTTTTATTTCCGATATTAAAAAAACAACAAAAAATACTATATAGATTTTAGTTTCCTCCTTTAGTTTTCTTTGCGGATGTTTTTGACTCATGTTGACTTTTAGCAGCATTATCCTCGATCATTCTTTGATACCACGATACTTTTATCATTTGTCTATTGATTTCTTCCGAACGCTTTTGACCTGATCCAAGGGAAAGATAATGTTTGTTGACATTATGTCATTTGTATTCATATAAGTATTTACTTTGCATTTTACCCGTAAGTCGAGTGCTTCGCGCCTCGCCCTCTAACTCTTTTCACTTATTAAATTACGAAAAAGGAACTCCGGAGTCTAGCATTCCGCACGTTCTGGATTGGACCGCAACTGGGCTAGCCCCACGCGATGTGTTCAATCATTATTCGTATATAAAAAAATTAAATTACGAAAAAGGAACTCCGGAGTCTAGCATTCCGCACGTTCTGGATTGAACCGCAATTGGGCTAGCCCCACGCGTTGGCTCAATCACCATTCGTATTCGAAGCAATCCAACAACCTTAAAGGGTCAGGCATGATTCATCTCCATAGGAAAGTTTGTTCCTCCTATCCCCACAAACACAAACAAAAATCTTACAAACAATTACTTTCAAAGGAAGAACGTGTCATTGCTTGTCGATCTTATATCCAAGTTTAAAGCTTCTTCCGATTTTATTTACTCTCAAAGAAAGAATGTGGCATTGCTTGTTGATCTTATATCCAAGTTTAAAGCTTCTTTCGATTTTACATTTCTCAAACGTTTGTGGTGGAATAGGTGAGATACTTCTCTTAAAGATGACGCCTTGTCTCTTTCTTTCAAATACAAATTAAAACTTACCAACCAATTCAAATCATTTTCATAATTAATTAGCGAGTAACTGAGCTCCGGAGTCTCGCACTCCGCACGTTCTTGAATGCAACCGCAACATGGGCTAGCCCCACGCGTGGTTCATTCGCCCTCTCGCTTTAAAACATCTTTAACAAAGATCAAACATCTTTTCTCAAAACGAATATTGTTTAAATCTTTCTATCTCGCAAACAAGCTAGCGCTTCAGTCTCCTATCGCGAGCAGATAAGCCAACGCTTAGCAGTAGAATGCATTTTCAAACAATCGTCCAATTAAAAAACACAAATCGTAGCACGAACTACGAAGCTCTGACTTTCCCATTGCACAGGGGAATACGTAGGCACGGGGATTTTAATCCTTCGCGAGCATAATAATAAAAAAACTCAATCTTTTCTCCGCCATAAAACACAATAATAAAAAACTTAACATTTCTCCATAACCAATAATAACTAAAACATTTCCTTAAGAGAAGACAATAATAACAAGTTAACATTTTTTTAAGCGCAAACTAGACTAAGAGGTTCCCGTTGAGTACAACGGACGTGAGGGGTGCCTAACACCTTCCCCTTGCGTAACTGACTCCCGAACTTAGATTAGTGGTTTCGTTGACCATTCTTATCCTTTATTTAGGTTGTGTCTATATCTCCCTTTTCTCTCGTAGAATAAATAGAATTAGGTGGCGACTCTGTTGTTTATTTTAGGATCGTATTTTTCGAGGTGCGACACAATTATATTTTGTTTCTAAGGTATCTGATTCACAACATTAATAATAACATGAAATGTCTTAAAGAGAACGATATAATACCCAACTAGATCTAATAATTTCTTAGGTTACAAAGTTCTATCTGATATGTAGAAGTTTATTAGTATTAGACTAGTCATGTTTTTTTAGTTTAACATAAACTATACGATTAAAAATTTTAAAAATAAATTAATAAAAAATTACTAAGTAATAATTATAAATAAGATTTGGACCTGCTTATTAAATGAATTATCTTTTGTTAAAGCGGTTCTTGGTGCAGTAGTGAGTGTATAAGATTTAGAGGGTTGACGAGGTTTAGAGTTGAATGAGACGATGAAGAGTCCTGGTCAATTCATGCATGTGAATGACACAACAACTCTTCTTCCTGGTTGGTCAATTCATGCATGTAATTGACACAACAACTCTTCTTCCTAGTTGCTTCTCCAGTCCACTATGCTTCTTCTCACCAACTACCTCGTTTTTGTTTTGGTCCTACCAATACTAAGATCTTAGAGTGCCACGTCACAAATCAATACTACTAAGTGATAATCAAACGGTCATAATTAATTTTCAACAAACTCTTTTTTCTATTTTTCAACTTGTCTCTCTCTACCTAACAAAAACACATGCAAAAGAGAATATTATTATAACAATGAATTAGGTAGCCTCCAAAACAAATCTCTGTATAAAAGCTCAACTAATCTTCCCTCATATCTCAGGAAATTAACTACATCTCTTTCATTCATAATCATATCTCAGGAAATTAACTACATCTCTTTCATTCATAATCATTTATAGTTTCCACTTTCTTAAATTCTAGCAAAACAAGAATAATATTAAGATGGAAGCAGTTGCAGCAGCCATTACAAACAACAACGGTTATGATTCATTCTGCTTGACCAATGCTAAAAATAATAATATGAAAGTGAATGCCGCTGATCCTTTGAATTGGGGTGTGGCCGCCGAGGCAATGAAAGGGAGCCACTTGGATGAAGTCAAGCGTATGGTCGACGACTACCGGAAGCCGCTTGTTCGTCTTGGTGGCCAGACGCTCACCATTTCTCAGGTGGCTGCCATTGCCTCCCACGACCATGGTGTCAAAGTTGAGTTGTCCGAATCTGCTAGAGCCGGCGTAAAAGCCAGCAGCGACTGGGTCATGGAGAGTATGAATAAAGGCACTGACAGTTACGGTGTCACCACCGGTTTCGGCGCCACCTCACATCGTAGAACCAAACAAGGGGGTGCTCTGCAGAAAGAACTCATCAGGTTTTTGAATGCCGGAATATTTGGAAGTGGAACCGAGTCAAACCACATACTGCCACACACTGCAACAAGAGCCGCCATGTTAGTGCGAATCAACACACTTCTCCAAGGCTATTCTGGTATTCGATTTGAAATCTTGGAAGCCATAACCAAACTCATTAACACCAACATCACCCCATGTTTACCACTTCGAGGTACTATCACTGCTTCCGGAGATTTAGTCCCTCTTTCTTACATTGCCGCTTTACTAACCGGAAGACCCAATTCCAAAGCTCATGGACCTTCCGGAGAAATTCTTAATGCCAGACAAGCTTTTCAATTCGCTGGAATCAATTCTGATTTCTTCGAGTTACAGCCAAAAGAAGGACTTGCACTTGTTAATGGAACTGCTGTTGGTTCTGCTTTAGCTTCTATTGTTCTATTTGAATCTAACATCTTGGCTCTCTTGTCTGAAGTCCTATCTGCTATTTTCGCCGAAGTTATGCAAGGCAAACCCGAATTTACTGATCACTTGACACACAAGTTAAAGCACCACCCTGGTCAAATTGAAGCTGCTGCTATTATGGAACATATTTTGGATGGAAGTGCATATGTCAAAGCCGCCAAGAAGTTGCATGAGATGGATCCTTTGCAGAAACCAAAACAAGATAGATATGCACTTCGAACTTCACCGCAATGGCTTGGTCCTCTCATTGAAGTCATTAGATTCTCTACCAAATCTATTGAGAGAGAAATCAACTCTGTTAATGATAACCCTTTGATTGATGTTTCAAGAAACAAGGCTTTGCATGGTGGGAATTTTCAAGGAACACCTATTGGAGTGTCCATGGATAATACACGTTTGGCTCTTGCATCCATTGGTAAGCTCATGTTTGCTCAATTCTCAGAGCTTGTCAATGATTTTTACAACAATGGTTTGCCTTCAAATCTCTCTGCTAGTAGAAATCCCAGCTTGGATTACGGTTTCAAAGGATCTGAAATCGCCATGGCTTCTTATTGTTCCGAGTTACAGTACCTTGCAAATCCGGTCACAACTCATGTTCAAAGTGCCGAGCAACACAACCAAGATGTCAACTCCTTGGGTTTGATTTCCTCTAGAAAAACATATGAAGCCGTTGAGATCCTCCAACTCATGTCTTCCACATTCTTGATTGCACTTTGCCAAGCTATTGACTTAAGACATCTCGAGGAGAACTTGAAAAACTCAGTTAAGAATATTGTAAGCCAGGTTGCTAAACGGACCCTTACGACCGGTGTTAATGGAGAACTCCATCCTTCTAGGTTTTGTGAAAAGGACTTGTTGAGAGTGGTTGACAGGGAGCATGTGTTTGCCTATATTGATGATGCTTGCAGTGCTACATATCCATTGATGCAAAAACTAAGGCAAGTGTTGGTGGATCATGCATTAGTAAATGGAGAAAATGAGAAGAATTTGAACACATCAATCTTCCAAAAGATTGCAACTTTTGAGGAAGAGTTGAAGACCCTTTTGCCAAAAGAAGTTGAAAGTGCTAGGGCTGCATATGAGAGTGGAAATCCTAGAGTTCCAAACAAGATAAATGAATGCAGATCTTATCCACTTTACAAGTTTGTGAGAGAAGAGTTGGGGACTGGTTTGCTAACAGGAGAAAATGTGATATCACCAGGTGAGGAGTGTGACAAACTATTCACAGCAATTTGCCAAGGAAAAATCATTGATCCCCTTCTTAAATGCTTGGGAGACTGGAATGGTGCTCCTCTTCCTATTTGTTAACTTTATTTGTTTCTTTTGCAGAGAAAATTCTTTCTTTGTATATGCAAGTGTATTAGTAATTACTAGGTTTGTTAGCCTTTATCATCATTTTACTTTCCTCCAATGTCAAAGTGAAACTTGTAATTTACTTTTATAATAGAATTTCATCTGTTTGACATATAATGGACATTTTTTATATTTCTTTTAAGATTAGAGTGACAGATTAACAAATTAACAGTATACCTGTGAAATTTGTAGACTTTTGGAGATAAAATGTCTTGTATCGAACTCTGTATACTCATGATGTAAAGTACAAAAGTTTAAACAGTTCTGTGGATGCAAAATGTAACTAACTATAAAGTATAACTAATTCATGAGTAGTGATATTCTTTTGCAGGATTGATAAATGGGTTAAGCTTTTGGATATATGGTTACCTTTTTATATTAACTATTGAACAATATTTCTTCTTTTTAATGGATGTTTGTGTGTATGTTGGGGGTAAACCGGTTCTAGCGCATATATAAAACTTGTTCCACTAAAAGATTATATATATCGAATTGATTATGCTTTTGCAGGATGTAAGTCTCACTAAGGGAGATCTGATGTCGTCTTACGGCCTTTTGGTCCATTCAATTGTTTCTATGTTAAGTCTTACTATGTCTACGGAAGGAGGAAACTTGGCCGGTTCTATTAAGGCAGCTCTGCTATGCTTGTGGAAATCGAATATCCCTTCTAAGGCTAAGGTATTCGGCTGGAGAGTACTAATTGACAGGCTGCCTAAACGTAGCAATATCGCTCATCGTGGGATCCTTTCCAATCCCCATGATTTGGTATGTGTTTTCTGTTTCAGTCCTATTGATGATAATAGTCATCTTTTGAATGTTTAGTTCATTACTAGTTATTATGTGTAGATCTTTCATGCTAGTTTTAGAAATTAAACTCTAAAGAAGTAGATGACTAATTATATCTTTGAATTAGATTCTTTTGCATGTGAGCATGTATACCTTTTGTTCTCATTTTAATAAAGTAATTTCTAATAGGGTACTACAATTTATCTAATGATTAAAAGAGTTGAAGTTTGCAAGGATAAGCACATTAAATGCAAGTAGAATTAGTTATTGATAGAAAATACAATTCAGCTTTATAAAAGGATTAATACTTGATTCCTGTATGCATATCGTGCGTTTTGGAGTTTCTGGTTGATATGTATGCATGGTTATGTCATTGTTTCTTTGCTGTTCTGCCTCTGTGTCAGGTCTGCTGAACAGGTGCTTCTAGTCGGAGTCGGCGGCAGTTTATTTGGTGCGTTTGTTGGTTTCGGAGGCTGTATTTGGGCTGATTCTTTTGCTCCTGCCTTCCACATGTTGGGTGCTTTTTTTCTAATTATCTCAGCTCAAGTATGGTGGTTTAATCCTTTTATTGAAGTGTTTAGTTGAAAAGCCATGGAAGGAGCTTTAAGAAGAAGAAGAAGAATGATAACTGAATGTAACAGAATCATAACAGAAAAATAAAGAATTGAAAGAGATATTGATCACAAATGAAGTGTTTAGTTGAAATGCATCTTGAACCATCAAATACTTTAACAGCCTCCCTCAAGCTATGGATCGCGACTTATTAATAACGATGAATTTGCTAATAAGTTTGAAAGAAAAATTACTGGTTAACCCTTAAAAAGTATTATGATCTTTTCATTTATCTATTAGTGTTGTAATGTGGTAGCTATAAAAGTTCCCAGTCTATATGGTGTTAACTTTGGTTTTGCGACAGTTTTGGAGTATCATTAATATATATATTTCATGAGATTTTATGAATGAGTTACTTGCAAATGATCACAGATCTCAGCAGGAATCCATAATCATAAATTGACAATGATATATAATTACATCAATCAATTCTAGGTGTAACTGATCCAACAACTAAAAACTCAACTTCAAATATACAAGTATCTTCCACTAAAAACCCATTATTCGGATTTTTTAGTTTAGTCAAAGTCACGAGTTGTCTAGACCCCCACACTAAATTTGAGCTGGAGAATTTGCGATTAACTATAACAAAAATTAGATTAAGTTAAAATAACAAGCTTAAGACTTGATTAGAGAAGCAACAATTGTTAAGAAAAATATACAGCTTACATTTTCGTTGAGCATGTTGGCCACTGATTTGGTCTTTGGCACGAAGAGTGCAATCCACAACAAGTTTTGCGTTAGCTGGAAGAGTTGAAGCATCCAAAGCTCAAAATAATGAAACGCATATACCCTTTCCTTCAACTACTCCATCAGGGTATAACACAAGCTTCCTAGTAAAAACAAATAAATAAATTATATCAAAAGTTGATGTATCTAATCTTTACGATTTACAGTTTAGGATCGTTAAATGAGAAGAATTTTTTCTATTTACGTACCATTTATAGTCTCCAGATACAAATGATTCAGACTCATACTTGTCTAAATTCGCAAACGAAAATTTGCTAAATTTCCAGCTATGTGAAACTGCAGCCGATTCTTGTATCATCGATAAGCAATCACCTTTATTCGTAGTCTTCACAATGAAAACTTCGGCTCCAAAAACGCAATCATCGTCATTCAGATATCCATTCGAAGGGTCTAGAAATGTTTCAAGGTTGATGAATTTTGAGATACCCCATTCTGTTTTCATGACATGAAAACGCCTAACAGTTGCATCTGCATGAAGTGTATTATTTTATGAGGACTAAAAATCACTCAATTCTGATAAATTTAGTGTAATATGTTTGATAAGTTTAATTGTATTACCATGTGTTGTGACGTACTCGTCGTCATTAAAATTTAATGCAGAAAAGTTTATAATAGCGTTGAGTTCCCAATCATTAGGTAATGAACTTGTGTCCACGAGTGTCAAATAAATAGAAACATGACCTTGTCCATTTCCTTTTGTGTTCCCAGTTGGGTAAATAGATAGACTCCTGCGCAATGGCGCGATCATCAGACACTAGACATATTTTTAATATAAAGGGTCGATGATGCGAGTATTTAAGGCCAAAAATAATTTGCATACCATTTATAACCTCCTGCTTCAAACTCTTCTGAGACACATTTTTCAACGGAGGCCTTTGAAAGCAATGAGAAGGACTGAATTTTGAATGTGTAATGACTTGGTGGAGATTTTCTTCCTATAAGAAAAAATATATAGATTATCCAAAAATCAGTTAATTAAAAGAATCAAAAAACAAACAAGCGTAAATTGTTATGAATCACCTTTCATGGGTGTGGTAGACAACACCTGAGCAGCAGTTTTCATCTCCGTGATTGACTTGCTAGACATTTTAGGTAAGGACTGAGGAAGGTTTTTATTCTGATTTTGGTGTTTTCTTAAAGATTCTAACCTTCACTGATTCTGCATGATTTATTCAGTTTTATGTTGTTAACAAGGAAGGGATTGCTTGTGATTTATTTGGTTGTATTGATCAAATGATCGTTTCATATGATACACAATCCTTTTCTTGTTGTGGCGGAAACGATAATGAGAAATTATTTGAATGTTGCAGCAGAATCAAGCATACTTTTCTTCAATGCATCTAGGACTGAATCATGCTCTTCAAATTCCCTTATATAAGACATCACTTTTGGCACCCACAATTATCTTTGCAGTATGGAAATGTATAGTGAATCCATAAAGTGAATATTGGAACGATTTGGACAAAATTTTAACTGGGACACAAGGAAAACAGATTGAATTCCACTGGTAGGCGGCGGGTCGAGTTGATAAGCAACCTTTCCAATACGACCAAACACCTTAAAAGGATCATAGAACATGGAACGGAGCTTACGAGAATTATGATTGCGCACAAAAAGTTGTCGGTAAGAATGCCATTTCAAATAAAGTCGCCAATGGCAAAAACGCGATGACTTTCGCTTTTTGTTGGCCTGCTGTAACATTCTGCTTTGGGCACGAAGGAGCTAATGACCTCCTCTCGAGCCGATAAGGTCCTATCCACCGAAATCGAAGTGGATTCCCCCGGAAGCTAGGGAAGATGCAATGGTGGAGCTTGACTATATACAATTTCATAAGTAGTGGAATTAATCGCAGTGTGGAAAGTCATATTGTACCACTGTTCCGCTAACAAAAGCCACTGAGACCAAGTAGTAGAAGGTTTCGACGAGCACATGCAGGTGAGTTTCCAATCAGTTGTTAACAATTTTTGTTTGTCCATCTGTTTGAGGATGATAGGCCGTGGATTTTTTCAAATAAACCCCCTGCAGTTTGAAAAAATCATTCCAAAATTCACTGATGAAAATAGGGTCGCAATCACTGGTTATAGAACTAGGCATCCAATGCAGCTTGAATACATGATCCAAGAAATGTTGAGCCACTTCCATAGTAATATAAGGGTGACCTAAAGGGATAAAGTGCACATACTTGCTCAACCTGTCCACCACGACCATAATTACCCGTTTCACGGCAGAGGAAGGTAATCCCTCTATAAAATCCATACTAACAGCGTCTCGAATTTTTTCTAGCATTGAAAGAGGCTGAAGTAAGCCAGGAGAAGCTACCAGATTTGGTTTAGAGTATTGACAGATATGACAATTTCTCACATATTGTTGGATATCCTTAGTCATCCCCTTCCAAAAAAACTAGATATTTGATTCGAGCAGTTGTAGCATCCCTACCGGAGTGGCCTCCTGTAGCATAATCACGCTGCATTGGTTTCACTCTGCACCTTCCGAGGGGCCTGAATTTTTAACGAGGCACCTCGTCTTCTATCTATGTTTATTCGTTATGTCATATCTACGCAGGAAATCTAGTTCCATGATAAACAAATCAAATATATTTGCTGGATCCCTCCTAGGTAGATCCTTGCCGCCTATATCTACGCAGGAAATCTAGTTCCATGAGTGACTGTTTTGTATAATTTTGGACAGTATTGTAAAACGTATTAAACAGAGTTGTATAATACCCGACTAGACCTACTAATTTCTTCGGTGGTTACAAAGTTCTATCAGATTTGGAGAAGTTTATTAGTATTAGTTACGTTTTTTAGTTTAAAATAAACTATATAATTAAAAAATGTAAAATAAATGAATACAGAAAATTATTAAGTGATCATTAAAAATAAGATTTGGACCAGCTTATTGGATAGTTGTTGGTGCAGTAGTGAGTGTATAAGATTTAGAGTGTTGACCATATTTAGAGTTGAATGAGATTATGAAGAGTCCTGGTCAATTCATGCATGTAATTGACACAACAACTCTTCTTCCTGGTTGCTTCTCCAGTCCACTATGCTTCTTCTCACCAACTACCTCGTTTTTGTTTTGGTCCTACCAACCAAGTAACAATGAATACTAAGATCATAGAGTGCCACGTCACAAATCAATACTACTAAGTGATAATCAAACGGTCATAATTAATTTTCAACAAACTCTTTTTTCTTTTTTTCAACTTGTCTCTCTCTACCTAACAAAAACACATGCAAAAGAGAATATTATTATAACAATGAATGATGTAGACTCCAAAACAAATCTCTGTATAAAAGCTCAACTAATCTTCCCTCATATCTCAGGAAATTAACTACATCTCTTTCATTCATAATCATATCTCAGGAAATTAACTACATCTCTTTCATTCATAATCATTTTTAGTTTCCACTTTCTTAAATTCTACCAAAACAAGAATAATATTAAGATGGAAGCAGTTGCAGCAGCCATTACAAACAACAACGGTTATGATTCATTCTGCTTGACCAATGCTAAAAATAATAATATGAAAGTGAATGCCGCTGATCCTTTGAATTGGGGTGTGGCCGCCGAGGCAATGAAAGGGAGCCACTTGGATGAAGTCAAGCGTATGGTCGACGACTACCGGAAGCCGCTTGTTCGTCTTGGTGGCCAGACGCTCACCATTTCTCAGGTGGCTGCCATTGCCTCCCACGACCATGGTGTCAAAGTTGAGTTGTCCGAATCTGCTAGAGCCGGCGTAAAAGCCAGCAGCGACTGGGTCATGGAGAGTATGAATAAAGGCACTGACAGTTACGGTGTCACCACCGGTTTCGGCGCCACCTCACATCGTAGAACCAAACAAGGGGGTGCTCTGCAGAAAGAACTCATCAGGTTTTTGAATGCCGGAATATTTGGAAGTGGAACCGAGTCAAACCACATACTGCCACACACTGCAACAAGAGCCGCCATGTTAGTGCGAATCAACACACTTCTCCAAGGCTATTCTGGTATTCGATTTGAAATCTTGGAAGCCATAACCAAACTCATTAACACCAACATCACCCCATGTTTACCACTTCGAGGTACTATCACTGCTTCCGGAGATTTAGTCCCTCTTTCTTACATTGCCGCTTTACTAACCGGAAGACCCAATTCCAAAGCTCATGGACCTTCCGGAGAAATTCTTAATGCCAGACAAGCTTTTCAATTCGCTGGAATCAATTCTGATTTCTTCGAGTTACAACCAAAAGAAGGACTTGCTCTTGTTAATGGAACTGCTGTTGGTTCTGCTTTAGCTTCTATTGTTCTATTTGAATCTAACATCTTGGCTCTCTTGTCTGAAGTCCTATCTGCTATTTTCGCCGAAGTTATGCAAGGCAAACCCGAATTTACTGATCACTTGACACACAAGTTAAAGCACCACCCTGGTCAAATTGAAGCTGCTGCTATTATGGAACATATTTTGGATGGAAGTGCATATGTCAAAGCCGCCAAGAAGTTGCATGAGATGGATCCTTTGCAGAAACCAAAACAAGATAGATATGCGCTTCGAACTTCACCGCAATGGCTTGGTCCTCTCATTGAAGTCATTAGATTCTCTACCAAATCTATTGAGAGAGAAATCAACTCTGTTAATGATAACCCTTTGATTGATGTTTCAAGAAACAAGGCTTTGCATGGTGGGAATTTTCAAGGAACACCTATTGGAGTGTCCATGGATAATACACGTTTGGCTCTTGCATCCATTGGTAAGCTCATGTTTGCTCAATTCTCAGAGCTTGTCAATGATTTTTACAACAATGGTTTGCCTTCAAATCTCTCTGCTAGTAGAAATCCCAGCTTGGATTACGGTTTCAAAGGATCTGAAATCGCCATGGCTTCTTATTGTTCCGAGTTACAGTACCTTGCAAATCCGGTCACAACTCATGTTCAAAGTGCCGAGCAACACAACCAAGATGTCAACTCCTTGGGTTTGATTTCCTCTAGAAAAACATATGAAGCCGTTGAGATCCTCCAACTCATGTCTTCCACATTCTTGATTGCACTTTGCCAAGCTATTGACTTAAGACATCTCGAGGAGAACTTGAAAAACTCAGTTAAGAATATTGTAAGCCAAGTTGCTAAACGGACCCTTACGACCGGTGTTAATGGAGAACTCCATCCTTCTAGGTTTTGTGAAAAGGACTTGTTGAGAGTGGTTGACAGGGAGCATGTGTTTGCCTATATTGATGATGCTTGCAGTGCTACATATCCATTGATGCAAAAACTAAGGCAAGTGTTGGTGGATCATGCATTAGTAAATGGAGAAAATGAGAAGAATTTGAACACATCAATCTTCCAAAAGATTGCAACTTTTGAGGAAGAGTTGAAGACCCTTTTGCCAAAAGAAGTTGAAAGTGCTAGGGCTGCATATGAGAGTGGAAATCCTAGAGTTCCAAACAAGATAAATGAATGCAGATCTTATCCACTTTACAAGTTTGTGAGAGAAGAGTTGGGGACTGGTTTGCTAACAGGAGAAAATGTGATATCACCAGGTGAGGAGTGTGACAAACTATTCACAGCAATTTGCCAAGGAAAAATCATTGATCCCCTTCTTAAATGCTTGGGAGACTGGAATGGTGCTCCTCTTCCTATTTGTTAACTTTATTTGTTTCTTTTGCAGAGAAAATTCTTTCTTTGTATATGCAAGTGTATTAGTAATTACTAGGTTTGTTAGCCTTTATCATCATTTTACTTTCCTCCAATGTCAAAGTGAAACTTGTAATTTACTTTTATAATAATTTAATCTGTTTGACTTAGATTTTCTTGTCCATTTGTGCAACTATATAATATATGCATTAACTAGTGTTTGGCCAAGTAGGCAGTGGTTAGTTAATCAGTAAAAATAAGTATGTGTTTGATGATGAATAAAAGTCTAAAGATAAGTATGTGTTTCTTTAAGATGAGAGCAACAAATTAACAGATTAGCAGTATACATGTGAAAATTTTATACAGACTTTTGGAGATAAACTAATATCATCAATCTCTATATGCTAGTATCGTACTGTCATGGCAAACTCATGATGTAAAACCAAAAGCTTAAAGAGTTTGATGGATGCAAAGTGTAACTTATTATAAAGTATAAACTAATTCATGAGTAGTGATATTCTGTTTGTAGGGTTGGAAAATGGATTAAGCTTTTGGATTTCTGATTACCGTTTTATATTAATTATTGAACAATATTTCTTCTTTTTAATGGATATTTGTGTGTATGTTGGGGGTAACCAGTTCTAGAGCATACATGGACTTTTTCCACTAAGATTTTATACAGAAAATGATTTGAATCAATTTGAATGTTTAGTCCATAACTAATTATCATGTAGATCTTTCTTGTATACATTTTGTTCTCATTTTAATAAAGTAATTTCTACTACAATTTATCTAATGATTAAAATACAAGAAGATTATTAGTATATTAATTGAATGTAAGAGATTTAAAGTTTGAAAGGATAAGCACATTAAATGCACGTAGAATTAGTTATTGATAGAAAATACAATTCAGCTTTATAAAAGGATTCATACTTGATTCATGTATGCATATAGTGCGTTTCGGGAGTTTCTGGTTGATATGTATGCATGGCTATGTCGTTATTTCTTTGTTGTTCTGGCTCTGTGTCAGGTCTTTTGAGCAGATGCTTCTAGTCGGAGTCGGCGGCAGTTTATTTGGTGCGTTTGTTGGTTTCGGAGGCTGTATTTGGGCTGATTCTTTTGCTCCTGCCTTCCACATGTTGGGTGCTTCTTTTCTAATTATCTCAGCTCAAGTATGGTGGTTTAATCCTTTGGTGTGTTTGGGACTCGAGGCTGTTCAATTTGCTGCAGAGGCGGGTTTTGTAAGCTAGTATTGGTGATAGGAGGTTGTGGTGGTCCAGTTTTTATTTTCCAGGTTGCTTGATTCTTGGCTGTGTTGCGCTGCTTCCTGAATTCGTAGCTTTCGTGTGGTTCGGATGATTGTTGAGTGGCTGCATCAAATCCGCAGGAGGCTTGCCACAGTGGCAGCTTGTTTCTTTGCAAAAGTTTTGCAGGTATAGTCTTTGCATCAGCTTGCTTTCTGTAATCAACTGCAGAGTGCATCGGTTGTCATTCCTGGTGCAGCTTTCTGTCATTGTGCCATCACCACCATAGTCAATGCACATCGCCAATACTGTATTTGTTCCTAGACATTACTAATGCCTTTTGTTAATAAAATTTTTGCCGTTTCAAAAAAAAGCTTGATTCCTGTCTAGAAATTGGACTGTGATTTCATTACTGTGTATAACCAATTTAACTTAACATGATAGATTGGGTATTAGATACCAAATGATCACATTTTCATTCACATGATCTATTTGTAGTTGAAATGTTGTTTTATTTTGTGAAGTCGTTATCGTAATTTATTATTTACTTGAGTTTATGTGATAGGAACTTACAAGCCAGCTCAAAAATGGCAGGATCATTATGAGAGCTTTTGGAAAAATTCACCTTAAGACCCGAGACTAACTCAAACCCCACAGAGTGAGTAAAAAAAAACACTCAAACCCCTCATAGAATAGCCTTGATGTACAAGAGGTTATCTATGGAGGCCTCAGCCAGAAAAATCGTGTTACTTGTTTGTCAAGCTATGGATGTTGGGTAAGGATTGCGACTTATTTATATCGATGAATTTGCTAATACGTTTGATAGAAAAATTACTGGTTAACCCTCAAAAATTATTATGATCTTTTCATTTATCCATTAGTGTTTAATGTGATAGCTACAAAAGTTCCCAATCTAGATGGTGTTAATTTTGTTTTGAGTTTTGGAGTATCATTAAAATATACTTTGACATTTTATGAATGAGTTACTTGCAAATGGCACCACAGATCTCAACAGGAATTCATAATTGGAGTGGTACCTCATTGCATCACATCATCCCACCTGTTGAGCATACATATGATGTTGGGTCTTCCGATGTTGGGGTACATGTCGATGATGTGTCAGCTCCGCCTCCTACAACCGATGATGATGACCAACAATACCTCTAGATGATTGTAGTTATTATGGATAACCTCGTGGGTTTGTAAACACAGATGGCGACGTTTATACTGGATTATCTCGTGTTGCACACATAGTCGTGGGTGACCTATTTAGACATTTTTGTTATCTTTATGAATTATTTGTATATTACATATAACATTACTCAGACATCTTCATCAAAACTTTCTATTAGATAATATTTTTGATCTTTCTTTGATGCATCTTGAACATAAATTAACATTTGACAATGGATTACATAACTAAAATAATTACTTAAGAAAACGATAATAAATATGAAAACATAGACACTAACAGATGATTATAGATTACTTAAGAAAACGATAATAAATATGAAAACATAGACACTAACAGATGATTATAGACGTTTAATCATATTAATTATGTTGTCGGCATATCTTGAAATCTTAGCATCTAACTCGGTCAACCCCTTTGTTAACTTACGGCGAAATGATCTCCACATATCATTCACATCTCCACCGGTCTTCAACTCAATAAGGTTGTATTTTACCCTTCGTCAATATCAATTCAATCTTTATGAAACTCGATCTTTCTCATCTTTTTGTTTTTGATATCAGACAACAACTCATTCAACTTGGATGTCTTTGTTGTACTGTCAAGTAGTAGATTTAGGAGTATTACGGGAAAAGTGCTAGTAATGGGAAGGTGTCAAGTACAAGCAAATGGGTGCAAGGTAAAATTCTCCGTAAAATCCTCCATAGGTAGTGCTCAGTCATAGAGCCTCAACCAGAGCAAGTAGTTAGCACTAAACAAAGGCTGGATAACCAAGAAAACCCGCCAAGGTTTAAGAGTGCTTACTGTAAGCTTAATAAGATCCCTCAATAGTAAGTGAAGCTGCATGCACTTCAGATGCCACACTGCTCATAGATTTAGTTTTCAAGTGGATCTTGATTTTCTGTATGAAAATGAAAAGACCACTCAGCATAATAACAGAAAGCTCAATTTCTAACTTCATATGTGATCAGGCTTAGCTTAGGTTAATGAAGTTTGTGAAAACCGTGACTAGGGAATCAGCAGTGACAAAACAATGCAAATACATAACTAACCCACTGGATTTGGATCACCTGCAATATCGTGCAGCAGTAACTGCATACATCACTGTTTTTTCTAATCGCTCAATTCCTATGAAAAAATATTGGTATCTTTTGAATTAGGAGAGGGATTGGCACAAAACTTTGATGATTCAGCCATACCGCATCATATGACAAAAATAATGCTGCATTGCGGATTGTTACGTGTCGATGTCAAATCCCATTGTCCAATACGGGATGCAATAAATTAAGATTCCCAAAGAGAACGAGACACATGTTGTAATAGTAGCATACACGTATGCTCTCCCAGGGTGATTGGTTTTTCTCATTGCATTAAACTCAGCCGCAAATGTAGAAACAGTACTTAGACACCCCATCACACCAAATTGTATTCCTGATACAACAGTATCACAATCCCTTGTGTTCACCTGCATCCAACAAATAAACACTAGTTGTGAGTTTAACCTTCAAAATTGCGTTGAAGATTTTGTCTATTTTTGTATTGGGATATAATACAAGGTTCACAAATACATTGGCAATCAAAGGATATATATATATTGTAGACCATGTATCGGTGTAGGCCACCGACGACAACATATCTACGTTACCTTCAATCACTTCTATTTTCACATTATTATCGATGTTTGCGTGTCAGCATAAGTGTCGCATCTAGTGCCAGTGTTTAATAGTCTGGCAATTTAAAGATGAACTTACCGATTAGAAAGCCTAATGCAGAGATGACCCAGTGGCCAGAAGCACTAAGTTCAAGCATTTTTTTATTCCAACCACTGAAGGTTGTAAGGCTCCCCAAGTAACCAGTTGTTATTCCTATGGCTAGATGCTCTGACACGTGAGATATGTCCTTTTTGAATTCAACACCAAACCATCCCATAAGAAAGGAACCAATCTGAAATGAAATGTAAAAATAATAAACAAAACACATTAGCATCATGTTACCTGAATCAGGTTCCTTTTGTGTGCACTTAAAAATGGACTTAACAAGTTTTACATTCACCAAACAGCAATTTAAAACTTCTAAATTGATTATATTAAAACAAGATACAAAATTAATTTACAACTGTGTTCTATTGATAAATCAAGCATGTTTCGTTTAATGCGTTGGCCTAATTGACTCCCGAAACTGTATTTTAGAAAGATGCAAGACAATTTATTTCTAATGCTTATCCTGTATATCAAGATTTTACGATGTGCAAAACCGAAAAGCAATTAATTAGTTTCTGTCATGGCCCATGAGAAAAGAAATAACTAACTAGTTCAACCTCAAAATTAAAAGAATTCTTATTTGGATCGATCTCTAGAAAGCGCTAATCTTAGTTTATATTGTTAGAAAAGGAATAGATATGTTGGATTAATGCATAGTGTTCTCTTAAGAATGTTGCTACCATTCTGCTTAATATATATGCTCCTGGTCAAATAACTTTTAGAGTATACATCTTTGTGACAAAAAATACAATAAGTAAACAAGATACAGATTATAATGAAGCTGGAAAAGGGGCGTACCGTATTAGAAGGAAGGTCAAGGTAAAGAATAGTATGGTTACTTGTCACGTTAGCAACCCCGGGGCCAAATAACTTTTGCAGTAAATATCTTGTGAGGACCTGGATAGTTATTATGACAATTTCTGTATTAGCATATATGTGTCATCATCAATATCGCTATATCAAACAATTCAAGGTAAGTGAAAAGGTTATCATATTATTACCCCAAGAATTCCAAAAACAGCCAAGTGAGCCATACATGAAACATAGTCTAGTGACTGTGGCAAACCTTTAGGAGGTTCCTGAAAGTGTAGAAAATCAACTATCCACATATATGATTAAATAACAAACATTAAAAAGGTGAGATCACAATCACATGGAAAGTAGTGGTGAAGAGAGCTCACAAGTTTTGAGTCATGAGAACCAACTGTTGCATCAGTAGAAGGTGGGGTGGATGAGAGTTCTTGTGGCAAAGGTCTAACAGAGGAGTTTGGATGCAATCTGTGCAACTCTTGTGCATTTGAAACAACAGTGCTTCCAATTTCAGAATGAAAACTATTACTCTCGCTGAACCTTCTGCTCGGAAGAGCTCGATCTCCAATATCTCCAACTTCTGAAACACTCTCGTAATCAACATCATTATCTGTGTGATGACTTCTATGGCTCGACAAGCTCAATGAACGTCTTCTGATTGAAGAACCTCCGTCACTGTTCAATCTCTCCATGTCAACCATGCTAACACAGCCACATCAAACTAATAAGAAACTGTGTTGAACACCAAACTAAATAGAACTTTGACTCATGGAACCAACCACCTGCAACTTGAACAAGTTTAAGTTAAGTTATAATTTACAACTACTTAACCAGTTTTTATGTATTATCATTGAAAGAAACACATAATAATTACCTTTAAAATAGGGTATGCATTTCTGTTAGGTAATCAATATTGACTTATAGATGTTTCACGTGGATAATGACAAAAACAAAGAAAAGATAAGAAAAGCTACAAACAAGTAAAGAATAATCAATGATGTCAACAAAATTGTAGAAATCTATTTTCTTATTTTTAAGGCATCTTTTTTTATTATTTGGATTTTCTGTCACCAGTATGTGAGGATAAGTAGCTAGAAATTCATTCAGCCATTGAATTTTATTTGACATATTATTCTTTTATGTAGTTTTTGCTGAAACGCAAGATGTCATTTTCAGAAGAAAAATAAAAGACACCACAGTTTGGAATAACTAACTATTATTAGAGAAATGTTTGAATCACAAGTTACCCTTTCGAATGAAGAGGAATGCGGCAAGAAGGAGATAAATGTTAATCAGGAAATAATCTTTGCAGTTATTGTGAATAATTTATATTCATGGAATAGGAAATTAGTCATTATGAATTGCAATTAGTTATAATTAGTTATTATGAGTTGTAATTACCGACACTATTATATATAGTATGAAAGACAATGAGAAAGGCAGCAAGCCAAGTTTCATGACATGGTATCAGTAGGTTCGATCAAACATGGAAAATATTATTATCTTGGCTGATCAGTGATACCCCACTGGTTCGCTCTCGTAATCGTGTTCGTTTCGAAATTCTTTCCTTTGAAATCGAAACCTTGCAGCTGTCTGAGATTCTAACTCTTTGGTTGCCGGTTTGTGATTTCGTCTTGGGGATTCTCGTTGTTGCGCTGTTATCGCAATCAATTATTATTATTATTATGATAATAATAATAATAATAAAATAATATTAGTGAGATTGTATCTTGTGGCTTAATAATTTAGATGGCTTCCGAAAAAGAAAGAGATGATTTTTGTGTTCGTTTTACCGGCAAGAATTATTCGGCATGGGAATTTCAGTTCAAGATGTATGTTAAAGGAAAGGGATTATGGAGTCACTTAGATGATGTTTCTAAGGCACCGACGGAGAAAACTGCTTTAGATGCGTGGAAAACTAAAGATGCTCAAATTATCACTTGGATTCTAAACAGTATTGATCCTCAAATGATAAATAATTTGCGCTCTTTTTCAACTGCTCAAGAAACGTGGAATTATCTGAAGCGCATTTATAACCAGGCAAAAAGTTTTCAGTTGGAGTTAGACATCGCCAACTACAAACAAGGTGGTTTGTCTATTCATGACAATAAATAGACAGGTGAGATTTAAAGGAATCATAAGGTCAACGATTACAGCTAAACGGACCCTTACGACCGGTGTAAAGGAGAAAGAATCTGAATCATAAGGCCACCGACAACACATCTACACGATGTCTGCGTATCAGCGTCAATGTTGTAAATCTTTAGTATGCACTTCTTACAACCAGTGTTAACGGAGAGCTCCATCCTTCAAGGTTCTGTGAAAAGGACTTGTTGAGAGTGGTTGATAGGGAACATGTGTTTTCCTATATTGATGATGCTTGTAGTGCTACATATCCATTGATGCAAAAACTAAGGCAAGTGTTGGTGGATCATGCATTAGTAAATGGAGAAAATGAGAAGAATTTGAACACATCAATCTTCCAAAAGATTGCAACTTTTGAGGAAGAGTTGAAGACCCTTTTGCCAAAAGAAGTTGAAAGTGCTAGGGCTGCATATGAGAGTGGAAATCCTAGAGCTCCAAACAAGATAAATGAATGCAGGTCTTATCCACTTTACAAGTTTGTGAGAGAAGAGTTGTGATATCACCAGGTGAGGAGTGTGACAAACTATTCACAGCAATTTGCCAAGGAAAAATCATTGATCCCCTTCTTAAATGCTTGGGAGACTGGAATGGTGTTCCTCTTCCTATTTGTTAACTTTATTTGTTTCTTTTGCAGAGAAAATTCTTTCTTTGTATATGCAAGTGTATTAGTTATTACTAGGTTTGTTAGCCTTTATCATCATTTTACTTTCCTCCAATGTCAAAGTGAAACTTGTAATTTACTTTTATAATAGAATTTCATCTGTTTGACATATAATGGACATTTTTTATATTTCTTTTAAGATTAGAGTGACAGATTAACAAATTAACAGTATACCTGTGAAATTTTATAGACTTTTGGAGATAAAATGTCTTGTATCGAACTCTGTATACTCATGATGTAAAGTACAAAAGTTTAAACAGTTGTGGATGCAAAATGTAACTAACTATAAAGTATAACTAATTCATGAATTTCATAGTATGATATACTTCCCCCGCACAAGAGCAGGAAATGAATCTAAAGAGCATTCACAATATAACCATTCAAAGAAAACTCAAATCCCTCATGAAACCATGCCACACTTCCTTTATAACTGTTGATGACAAGCTATAATTATCTTTGCATAACTGTTCGTGAAATCTTAATTTCCATGTTTTTTTAGTGGTGCGTACTTATAACACCTAAGCTACTATATAGGTGAGTTTGTTCTTTAGCAACCACTAAAAAACAAGACAATATCCATCATGATTTCAAAACTCTGTTCCTCGTATTAAATAAGGCCTAGAACTTAATAAACAAGACAATATCCATCATGATTTCAAAACTATTCCACTAACAAAACATACTGTTTCATTTCATTGTGTATCACACTCCTACCTTAAACTTGCATTGGCAAAGTTCTGTGCTCAAGATTAGGATATGGTGACATCAACAATCATCTCTTGTCGCCATGATGCCTTCTATGAGGATGAGGATATTCATCAGGTTCGGTATCACGTCTTCTATGTCCACGATCTTCCCTCCTATGTTTGTAATCCTCATGGTCCCTAACATGTTTGTAATCACCATCATCTAGGCTTCGTTTTCTTCGGCCTGAATCAATCTTCACATTTTCTCTGCAATCCTCGTCATTTCTTCTATGTTTGTAATCCTCATCATCTGGGCTTCGTTTTCTTCGTCCAGAATCATTCTTCACATCTGCCCTTCCACTGTCTTCAGTTCTCTTCCAATAATCTATGTCATTCTTCCTATCCAAATGGCTAGCATCAGTTTTTCTCCTTTCATCTCGACTAGCCCGTTTTTCTGTGAAGCTATAACCTAAGTCTCTTTTTCTCGAGTCTAGCTCATCTTTTCGTCGATAGTCATCATCTCTCTGTCTTCCCACGTGCCTTTCTCTGTCTTTCTTGTCATCCTGCAAACCTGTATCTCTTGCACCTCTTTCCAGCCGTGCTTTATCATCTCTATTTCCTTCAAGCCCTCTGCCTCTATCGACATACCTATCTTTGTTATTTGAGCCTTCCATCTCCTGATCTCTGCGGCCTCTATGACTATCATCTTTATGAATTTCTTTCCTGCCTCTTTTATCATCTCGGTCATCTTTGTTATGTCTTTGGTGTTTCGTTTCTCTCCTTGGACTTTTCATGTTATCTCCATCAAAAACCATTTCATATCTACACCATGAAATTGTAGCCACTTATTATTTGAGACATAATCACAGACAGTAAAAGACAGACAGACAAATGTAATCAGAAGTACAGACCTCGCATTCTGTCCACCACGTTGGGTATTATTGTCCTTCAAGATATATTTTGTGGGTTGTTTCACTGTAGCATCTCCAGTGCAATCCTTGGCAATATGATCTGTGGAACCACATTTGAAGCAACCACCAGCTGCAGTTATATATTATGGTATTAACATGAAGGGCTAGTTTCAATAGTTAACAACCAAACATTGGCTGGCACTGTACAATGCCATACAATAAAAGTATAAAACAAATGCTTAATGTGATACCATTACCCTTATCATCTTTCCTGTTGTATTGTGACCACAATTTTGCAACACTTTGACTAAAATCTACATGTATTCTTCGATCGTCAATCAAAGCATTATCCATCTGCAGAACAGGAGGTCATGAAAGAGAAGAGTTAGAGAAATAAAAATTTTATTCATCTCAGAAATTTTTTATGCATATGAAATAGAAAATACTAAGAATTACAAAAGAAAAGAACAACTCTGCTATCAAAAGTGAAACAGGATATCTCAGCACATAAAATAGGTGAGCGCAGGCAGCCAAAACACTAGCTAAATTATCATTGGGAAATAAATGCAATATTATGTAAGATTGATAATGCTAACAAAGGAGGATTATGAAAGGTATACATAAGCTAACCTACAACAACATCCTGTGTGTGCATAAAGCAAAACAGTCATTTACTGTCCAGAAAAGAAAGACAATACTATTTAGGAAAACGACAGTTCAAGATCTCCAGCATACCTTGAAATATGCCATCTCACATGCCTGTTTGTCATCAAACTCTGTCATGATGCATAAACATTAGATACCATTGATTGCATTAATAACAAGAGCAGTTACCCTTTTTACAATTGCAGGGCAAGTTTGTAAAATACAGTCAAGTATTAGCAACTACAAGTTCTAAAAAATTGATGTATTTGATAGAAACCCAATGAAATCAGAAACATTGACAACAGATGCTCAGTCGGTTTTTAGCATTTTCCATTTATTAATTGGTAACTTCTAACCTAAAGTCAAGCCACTAGATTGCAGAACCAAAGCTCATAGACTAAATAAAGCTCTAAAAACAATTTGATCTTGTAAAGTTGATGTTCGGAAAGAGCTTCCAGTTCATACTTAAAATGTACTACAATCTACTGTCACTTTTGTAAGGAATAAATTGTTCCGATCTTTTCCATCAATGCTGGATGTGTCCTCTCTTAATCTGGAAGAATTTTTATAAATTTATAATGGGTCTCACTCTCACTGTCACCTTTTCTTGGATCCCTTCATGGCAGAACTTTATAGCACCAAGTTGCTCTTTATTTTAGAGGATTTAGAAGAGGTTAACTATGGAAGATATAATTTACGGTTTTGTCGTTTCTACAGTTCTTTGGTGTATTTAGATGAAGTAGAATTCATTCACTTTGAGTTTACCGGTGCTTCTTTATATTTCAGGATGTAATGGTTAGGATATTCTCTCTTCATTTCAGTGCCTTATCATGGCTTCTTTAAGGGTTAATACATATATATACACATATATACACACACACACACATATATATATATATATATATATATATATATATATATATATATATATATATATATATATATATATATATATATATATATATATATATATGTATGTATATATATATATAGTACAATTTCAAAAAATGTTTATAAAACTCCTCCCCCAAAGTCATCTCTTCTTCTCCCCTTCAAACTCCCAAACAAAGCCTAAGGGATCAAACAATGTCATAATGTTCTATCATATATCATATCTCTATCCAACTATAGATTAGTAATGTAACCACATAAACAACTGAGAATCGGGATCATTGTAGCTTAGCAAAGGGATAAAGGCCAATTTAAAGTGAGAAATATAAGAACCATTTAAACAACTGAGAATCATTGTTTCTGCATGAATATAAAATTGCATAAAATTAATACAGATTGTAGACATACACACTAACCTATAAAAGCATAGCATAAACTGTCACCACTATTTTGATCACGGATGATTTCAGCCCTATCATCAAAATTTCAGGAGTTAACAGTATGTATATTGCTAAATGTAAATGTGTTGACAAGTCAACTCTTCCTTATTACTCACGATGATACAGTTCCAAAGCGTGAAAATATTGTATGCAAGTCCTCATCCTATAATTTAAAGAGAAAATCATTAATAGTTAAAGAAAACACTGATTGCTACCTTAGTAGAAATAAAGGATAAAGAAGGAAATGATACAGATCCATAACAGAGCATAAAAGATTACCCACCTCGGTCACCGGATTCAATTTACAGACAAATAATACATTATCTGGAGGCTTAACCTCAGCATCAGGAATATCCCCAATCTAAAATGAGGAAGAAAGGGAGTTATACAAACCTATCATAGTCGCATGCAAAATCACAAAGTTCTAAAATTTGTGTTACATATACTTACACTCTCAAGCACAACTGCCCTAGAATGTGCTTCCTTTGATCTAATAACCTCTTCCAGCTCTCCTGGGTTTAATTGTTCATCCATAGGCACCCAATCATCTTCAAGCCTGACTTCATCATCAACCTAGAAAAATTGCATGAAGTCGTGACTTTGAAATTCAAACAGGTGTGCTTACCAAGGTAATCAGTCAAGCACGGGATCTTAAGTAGGATCGGTAGGCCTATAAAAGATCATAAAACTAGGATCGTAGCACGACATTTAAGATCTCACCGAAGGGCAAAAGACTTTGTTCAAAATAAGTAGCTCAAAAAATATAAATCTAACAAACAAGTCTGATCATCTAAGATATTATGTATTCCCATATCAAATAATATAAGCTAAAAATTTGCTTGCTTTCAAGCTGTTAAATACAATTCAGCAATCAACCCATACCTCGTCCTTGGGTTTTCCCTCAGGTGAAGCTTCGGGAATAAACTCAGGTAGTTGAGGAGGATCATCATAAGGATCCTCAAGGATGTAAGTATGCTTGATCCTGTTCAAGTAATTCAAGAAGATGAAACTAAAATGCCACTTTCAATCCACATTTCTTAGTAGTGAAAAAAAGAGTATAAACCTGATATTTTTAAATGGTCTTCCCTTTCCATCTGCATAAGCCTCATTTATTCTAGTCAAAGTCTCAAATCCTTCAGCTACCTCGCCAAAAACCTACAAATATGGCATAGCATAGAAACCAAATAAATAATGTCGACATTATAAAAGTTGATAGACTATTATGAAAACTAAATAATATATTTTGAATATGAAAGTTGTACAAGCATTAATCTGTTTAGATAGACTATTCTAATCTATTTAGATAAATGTGTTGAATGTGATGTATCCTGTGAAAGAATGAAAGCAAGGGAAGGATGGGTAGAATACTTACAGTGTGCTTTCCATCAAGGTAATCAAGGTCATCACGCAGAGTTATATAGAACTGGAAAAATAAAGAAAAAAGAAAAACAATAGTAAGTGAAAATTGATTTGAAGGGGTGTGATAATTGCTGGTGCTTTATACAAAGGTTGTCAGGGAAGAACACAGGAAAGAAAGCATGTGATACCTGTGAAGCATTCATATTCTTTCCAGCACTTGCCATGGCAACAGTTCCAGTCTTGGAATGCTTTAGATCAATATGAAGCTCGTCATTGAAAAAGCGAGCTTGATCACCATAAAGGAACCTGAAAAAACAAAAAAGGCCGTTGTACAAAATGAGAAGACCGAGTCAAAAACTCAAGAGTAAAGGAAATTAGGGTTTGTTACTTGTAGATAGAATCGCCAGCAGTGCCAGTTCCAGTTGGATCGCCAGTCTGTGCAGTGAAATCCTTTTGAACGGTGTGAAATAGACAGCCATTGTAGTACTTGATCCTAATAACAAGTTGTTCAAAGCAACAAGAAGAATGATAAGATGATGATTTGAAGAAATAGTTTTTTGAAAGAGGAATTTTGAGACGAACTTGCAAAGCTTCAAGAAGTTCTTGCAGGTTAAGGGACACTTTTGGGTGTGCAAATCGATAACCATGTCCCCTAAACTCGTCACCATAAGCACTGACATCTTCTCTGCTTCGTCAAGGTCACACTATCAGCGGCTTGGCCACCGCAACTACAAAATACGGCCGAGAAAGAGATCTGAGACACGGCGATGACGACAGCTGTAATGGTGGGTGTGTGACGATGACGATAAATCGTAACGGCGGCAAGGCGGCAAGGCGGCAAGGCGGCAGGAGGCGTTTCAGGTTTATGTTAGTGGATTCAATTTCAAAAAATACTACGAATAGGCCACGGCACGCACTTTTTTTTTTTTTTCTTTTAAATATCTATCGTCCAATCTTAATTGAATACTATCAACCCATATACTACGAATAGGCCACGCACTTTTTTTTTTTTTTTTAAATATCTATCGTCCAATCTTAATTGAATACTATCAACCCATATACTACGAATAGGCCACGCACTTTTTTTTTTTTTTTAAATATCTATCGTCCAATCTTAATTGAATACTATCAACCCATATATTACGAATAGGCTACGCACTTTTTTTTTTTTTTTAAATATCTATCGTCCAATCTTAATTGAATACTATCAACCCATATACTACGAATAAGCCACGCACTTTTTTTTTTTTTTTAAATATCTATCGTCAAATCTTAATTGAATACTATCAACCCATATACTACGAATAGGCCACGCACTTTTTTTTTTTTTTTTAAATATCTATCGTCCAATCTTAATTGAAGATTATCTACAATAGCTTCAAGACTAACACCTAAAATGGGTCAACCTTCTATCACAACTTTAAAAAGGTTCAATAACATTAGCACAAGTAAATGCATATGAATGTCGAACAAAGTAAAAGTGTATAGATATATAATCATAAAAAGGCAGAAAATACTATGATTCACAAAATCAATCAAGGATTAAACTTTTAGTAGGGGTTTTGCAAGTTCACACGACAAAAAACAATCATAATCAGACTAAGAAAAATGCTGCTCGAGTGATTATTGTTCAAACCACAACAATTCTAACCCATAGTAAACTAAAAATAGTATAAATTTTATGGTTGTTGCTTTATATTTAGATTGATATCCTGTATGGACTTTTTCATTTGACATGCTTGTTTCTTAAAGATTCTAACCTTCACTGATTCTGCATGATTTATTCAGTTTTATGTTGTTAACAAGGAAGGGATTGCTTGTTATTTATTTGGTTGTATTGATCAAATGATCGTTTCATATGATACACAATCCTTTTCTTGTTGTGGCGGAAACGATAATGAGAAATTATTTGAATGTTGCAGCAGAATCAAGTATACTTTTCTTCAATGCATCTAGGACTGAATCATGCTCTTCAAATTCCCTCATATAAGACATCACTTATGGCACCCACAATTATCTTTGCAGTATGGAAATGTATAGTGAATCCATAAAGTGAATATTGGAACGATTTGGACAAAATTTCTACTGGGACACAAGGAAAACAGATTGAATTCCACTGGTAGGTGGCGGGACGAGTTGATAAGCAACCTTTCCAATGCGACCAAACACCTTAAAAGGATCATAGAACATGTAACGGAGCTTACGATAATTATGATTGCGCACAAAAAGTTGTCGGTAAGAATGCCATTTCAAATAAAGTCGCCAATGGCAAAAACGCGATGACTTTCGCTTTTTGTTGGCCTGCTGTAACATTCTGCTTTGGGCACGAAGGAGCAAATGACCTCCTCGCCGATAAGGTCCTATCCACCGAAATCGAAGTGGATTCCCCCGGAAGCTAAGGAAGATGCAATGGTGGAGCTTGACTATATACAATTTCATAAGTAGTGGAATTAATCGCAGTGTGGAAAGTCATATTGTACCATTGTTCCGCTAACAAAAGCCACTGAGACCAAGTAGTAGAAGGTTTCGACGAGCACATGCAGGTAAGTTTCCAATCAGTTGTTAACAATTTTTGTTTGTCCATCTGTTTGAGGATGATAGGCCGTGGATTTCTTCAAATAAACCCCCTGCAGTTTGAAAAAATCATTCAAAAATTCACTTATGAAAATAGGGTCGCAATCACTGGTTATAGAACTAGGCATCCAATGCAGCTTGAATACATAATCCAAGAAATGTTGAGCCACTTCCATAGTAATATAAGGGTGACCTAAAGGGATAAAGTGCACATACTTGCTCAACCTGTCCACCACGACCATAATTACCTGTTTCACGGCAGAGGAAGGTAATCCCTCTATAAAATCCATACTAACAGCGTCTCGAATTTTTTCTAGCATTGAAAGAGGCTGAAGTAAGCCAGGAGAAGCTGCCAGATTTGGTTTAGAGTATTGACAGATATGACAATTTCTCACATATTGTTGGATATCCTTAGTCATCCCCTTCCAAAAAAAACTAGATATTTGATTCGAGCAGTTGTAGCATCCCTACCGGAGTGGCCTCCTGTAGCATAATCACGCTGCATTGGTTTCACTCTGCACCTTCCGAGGGGCCTGAATTTTTAACGAGGCACCTCGTCTTTTATCTATGTTTATTCGTTATGTCATATCTACGCAGGAAATCTAGTTCCATGATAAACAAATCAATTATATTTGCTGGATCCCTCCTAGGTAGATCCTTGCCGCCTATATCTACGCAGGAAATCTAGTTCCATGAGTGACTGTTTTGTATAATTTTGGACAGTATTGTAAAACGTATTAAACAGAGTTGTATAATACCCGACTAGACCTACTAATTTCTTCGGTGGTTACAAAGTTCTATCAGATTTGGAGAAGTTTATTAGTATTAGTTACCTTTTTTAGTTTAAAATAAACTATATAATTAAAAAATGTAAAATAAATGAATACAGAAAATTATTAAGTGATCATTAAAAATAAGATTTGGACCAGCTTATTGGATAGTTGTTGGTGCAGTAGTGAGTGTATAAGATTTAGAGTGTTGACCATATTTAGAGTTGAATGAGATTATGAAGAGTCCTGGTCAATTCATGCATGTAATTGACACAACAACTCTTCTTCCTGGTTGCTTCTCCAGTCCACTATGCTTCTTCTCACCAACTACCTCGTTTTTGTTTTGGTCCTACCAATACTAAGATCTTAGAGTGCCACGTCACAAATCAATACTACTGAGTGATAATCAAACGGTCATAATTAATTTTCAACAAACTCTTTTTTCTATTTTTCAACTTGTCTCTCTCTACCTAACAAAAACACATGCAAAAGAGAATATTATTATAACAATGAATTAGGTAGCCTCCAAAACAAATCTCTGTATAAAAGCTCAACTAATCTTCCCTCATATCTCAGGAAATTAACTACATCTCTTTCATTCATAATCATATCTCAGGAAATTAACTACATCTCTTTCATTCATAATCATTTATAGTTTCCACTTTCTTAAATTCTAGCAAAACAAGAATAATATTAAGATGGAAGCAGTTGCAGCAGCCATTACAAACAACAACGGTTATGATTCATTCTGCTTGACCAATGCTAAAAATAATAATATGAAAGTGAATGCCGCTGATCCTTTGAATTGGGGTGTGGCCGCCGAGGCAATGAAAGGGAGCCACTTGGATGAAGTCAAGCGTATGGTCGACGACTACCGGAAGCCGCTTGTTCGTCTTGGTGGCCAGACGCTCACCATTTCTCAGGTGGCTGCCATTGCCTCCCACGACCATGGTGTCAAAGTTGAGTTGTCCGAATCTGCTAGAGCCGGCGTAAAAGCCAGCAGCGACTGGGTCATGGAGAGTATGAATAAAGGCACTGACAGTTACGGTGTCACCACCGGTTTCGGCGCCACCTCACATCGTAGAACCAAACAAGGGGGTGCTCTGCAGAAAGAACTCATCAGGTTTTTGAATGCCGGAATATTTGGAAGTGGAACCGAGTCAAACCACATACTGCCACACACTGCAACAAGAGCCGCCATGTTAGTGCGAATCAACACACTTCTCCAAGGCTATTCTGGTATTCGATTTGAAATCTTGGAAGCCATAACCAAACTCATTAACACCAACATCACCCCATGTTTACCACTTCGAGGTACTATCACTGCTTCCGGAGATTTAGTCCCTCTTTCTTACATTGCCGCTTTACTAACCGGAAGACCCAATTCCAAAGCTCATGGACCTTCCGGAGAAATTCTTAATGCCAGACAAGCTTTTCAATTCGCTGGAATCAATTCTGATTTCTTCGAGTTACAGCCAAAAGAAGGACTTGCACTTGTTAATGGAACTGCTGTTGGTTCTGCTTTAGCTTCTATTGTTCTATTTGAATCTAACATCTTGGCTCTCTTGTCTGAAGTCCTATCTGCTATTTTCGCCGAAGTTATGCAAGGCAAACCCGAATTTACTGATCACTTGACACACAAGTTAAAGCACCACCCTGGTCAAATTGAAGCTGCTGCTATTATGGAACATATTTTGGATGGAAGTGCATATGTCAAAGCCGCCAAGAAGTTGCATGAGATGGATCCTTTGCAGAAACCAAAACAAGATAGATATGCACTTCGAACTTCACCGCAATGGCTTGGTCCTCTCATTGAAGTCATTAGATTCTCTACCAAATCTATTGAGAGAGAAATCAACTCTGTTAATGATAACCCTTTGATTGATGTTTCAAGAAACAAGGCTTTGCATGGTGGGAATTTTCAAGGAACACCTATTGGAGTGTCCATGGATAATACACGTTTGGCTCTTGCATCCATTGGTAAGCTCATGTTTGCTCAATTCTCAGAGCTTGTCAATGATTTTTACAACAATGGTTTGCCTTCAAATCTCTCTGCTAGTAGAAATCCCAGCTTGGATTACGGTTTCAAAGGATCTGAAATCGCCATGGCTTCTTATTGTTCCGAGTTACAGTACCTTGCAAATCCGGTCACAACTCATGTTCAAAGTGCCGAGCAACACAACCAAGATGTCAACTCCTTGGGTTTGATTTCCTCTAGAAAAACATATGAAGCCGTTGAGATCCTCCAACTCATGTCTTCCACATTCTTGATTGCACTTTGCCAAGCTATTGACTTAAGACATCTCGAGGAGAACTTGAAAAACTCAGTTAAGAATATTGTAAGCCAGGTTGCTAAACGGACCCTTACGACCGGTGTTAATGGAGAACTCCATCCTTCTAGGTTTTGTGAAAAGGACTTGTTGAGAGTGGTTGACAGGGAGCATGTGTTTGCCTATATTGATGATGCTTGCAGTGCTACATATCCATTGATGCAAAAACTAAGGCAAGTGTTGGTGGATCATGCATTAGTAAATGGAGAAAATGAGAAGAATTTGAACACATCAATCTTCCAAAAGATTGCAACTTTTGAGGAAGAGTTGAAGACCCTTTTGCCAAAAGAAGTTGAAAGTGCTAGGGCTGCATATGAGAGTGGAAATCCTAGAGTTCCAAACAAGATAAATGAATGCAGATCTTATCCACTTTACAAGTTTGTGAGAGAAGAGTTGGGGACTGGTTTGCTAACAGGAGAAAATGTGATATCACCAGGTGAGGAGTGTGACAAACTATTCACAGCAATTTGCCAAGGAAAAATCATTGATCCCCTTCTTAAATGCTTGGGAGACTGGAATGGTGCTCCTCTTCCTATTTGTTAACTTTATTTGTTTCTTTTGCAGAGAAAATTCTTTCTTTGTATATGCAAGTGTATTAGTAATTACTAGGTTTGTTAGCCTTTATCATCATTTTACTTTCCTCCAATGTCAAAGTGAAACTTGTAATTTACTTTTATAATAGAATTTCATCTGTTTGACATATAATGGACATTTTTTATATTTCTTTTAAGATTAGAGTGACAGATTAACAAATTAACAGTATACCTGTGAAATTTGTAGACTTTTGGAGATAAAATGTCTTGTATCGAACTCTGTATACTCATGATGTAAAGTACAAAAGTTTAAACAGTTCTGTGGATGCAAAATGTAACTAACTATAAAGTATAACTAATTCATGAGTAGTGATATTCTTTTGCAGGATTGATAAATGGGTTAAGCTTTTGGATATATGGTTACCTTTTTATATTAACTATTGAACAATATTTCTTCTTTTTAATGGATGTTTGTGTGTATGTTGGGGGTAAACCGGTTCTAGCGCATATATAAAACTTGTTCCACTAAAAGATTATATATATCGAATTGATTATGCTTTTGCAGGATGTAAGTCTCACTAAGGGAGATCTGATGTCGTCTTACGGCCTTTTGGTCCATTCAATTGTTTCTATGTTAAGTCTTACTATGTCTACGGAAGGAGGAAACTTGGCCGGTTCTATTAAGGCAGCTCTGCTATGCTTGTGGAAATCGAATATCCCTTCTAAGGCTAAGGTATTCGGCTGGAGAGTACTAATTGACAGGCTGCCTAAACGTAGCAATATCGCTCATCGTGGGATCCTTTCCAATCCCCATGATTTGGTATGTGTTTTCTGTTTCAGTCCTATTGATGATAATAGTCATCTTTTGAATGTTTAGTTCATTACTAGTTATTATGTGTAGATCTTTCATGCTAGTTTTAGAAATTAAACTCTAAAGAAGTAGATGACTAATTATATCTTTGAATTAGATTCTTTTGCATGTGAGCATGTATACCTTTTGTTCTCATTTTAATAAAGTAATTTCTAATAGGGTACTACAATTTATCTAATGATTAAAAGAGTTGAAGTTTGCAAGGATAAGCACATTAAATGCAAGTAGAATTAGTTATTGATAGAAAATACAATTCAGCTTTATAAAAGGATTAATACTTGATTCCTGTATGCATATCGTGCGTTTTGGAGTTTCTGGTTGATATGTATGCATGGTTATGTCATTGTTTCTTTGCTGTTCTGCCTCTGTGTCAGGTCTGCTGAACAGGTGCTTCTAGTCGGAGTCGGCGGCAGTTTATTTGGTGCGTTTGTTGGTTTCGGAGGCTGTATTTGGGCTGATTCTTTTGCTCCTGCCTTCCACATGTTGGGTGCTTTTTTTCTAATTATCTCAGCTCAAGTATGGTGGTTTAATCCTTTTATTGAAGTGTTTAGTTGAAAAGCCATGGAAGGAGCTTTAAGAAGAAGAAGAAGAATGATAACTGAATGTAACAGAATCATAACAGAAAAATAAAGAATTGAAAGAGATATTGATCACAAATGAAGTGTTTAGTTGAAATGCATCTTGAACCATCAAATACTTTAACAGCCTCCCTCAAGCTATGGATCGCGACTTATTAATAACGATGAATTTGCTAATAAGTTTGAAAGAAAAATTACTGGTTAACCCTTAAAAAGTATTATGATCTTTTCATTTATCTATTAGTGTTGTAATGTGGTAGCTATAAAAGTTCCCAGTCTATATGGTGTTAACTTTGGTTTTGCGACAGTTTTGGAGTATCATTAATATATATATTTCATGAGATTTTATGAATGAGTTACTTGCAAATGATCACAGATCTCAGCAGGAATCCATAATCATAAATTGACAATGATATATAATTACATCAATCAATTCTAGGTGTAACTGATCCAACAACTAAAAACTCAACTTCAAATATACAAGTATCTTCCACTAAAAACCCATTATTCGGATTTTTTAGTTTAGTCAAAGTCACGAGTTGTCTAGACCCCCACACTAAATTTGAGCTGGAGAATTTGCGATTAACTATAACAAAAATTAGATTAAGTTAAAATAACAAGCTTAAGACTTGATTAGAGAAGCAACAATTGTTAAGAAAAATATACAGCTTACATTTTCGTTGAGCATGTTGGCCACTGATTTGGTCTTTGGCACGAAGAGTGCAATCCACAACAAGTTTTGCGTTAGCTGGAAGAGTTGAAGCATCCAAAGCTCAAAATAATGAAACGCATATACCCTTTCCTTCAACTACTCCATCAGGGTATAACACAAGCTTCCTAGTAAAAACAAATAAATAAATTATATCAAAAGTTGATGTATCTAATCTTTACGATTTACAGTTTAGGATCGTTAAATGAGAAGAATTTTTTCTATTTACGTACCATTTATAGTCTCCAGATACAAATGATTCAGACTCATACTTGTCTAAATTCGCAAACGAAAATTTGCTAAATTTCCAGCTATGTGAAACTGCAGCCGATTCTTGTATCATCGATAAGCAATCACCTTTATTCGTAGTCTTCACAATGAAAACTTCGGCTCCAAAAACGCAATCATCGTCATTCAGATATCCATTCGAAGGGTCTAGAAATGTTTCAAGGTTGATGAATTTTGAGATACCCCATTCTGTTTTCATGACATGAAAACGCCTAACAGTTGCATCTGCATGAAGTGTATTATTTTATGAGGACTAAAAATCACTCAATTCTGATAAATTTAGTGTAATATGTTTGATAAGTTTAATTGTATTACCATGTGTTGTGACGTACTCGTCGTCATTAAAATTTAATGCAGAAAAGTTTATAATAGCGTTGAGTTCCCAATCATTAGGTAATGAACTTGTGTCCACGAGTGTCAAATAAATAGAAACATGACCTTGTCCATTTCCTTTTGTGTTCCCAGTTGGGTAAATAGATAGACTCCTGCGCAATGGCGCGATCATCAGACACTAGACATATTTTTAATATAAAGGGTCGATGATGCGAGTATTTAAGGCCAAAAATAATTTGCATACCATTTATAACCTCCTGCTTCAAACTCTTCTGAGACACATTTTTCAACGGAGGCCTTTGAAAGCAATGAGAAGGACTGAATTTTGAATGTGTAATGACTTGGTGGAGATTTTCTTCCTATAAGAAAAAATATATAGATTATCCAAAAATCAGTTAATTAAAAGAATCAAAAAACAAACAAGCGTAAATTGTTATGAATCACCTTTCATGGGTGTGGTAGACAACACCTGAGCAGCAGTTTTCATCTCCGTGATTGACTTGCTAGACATTTTAGGTAAGGACTGAGGAAGGTTTTTATTCTGATTTTGGTGTTTTCTTAAAGATTCTAACCTTCACTGATTCTGCATGATTTATTCAGTTTTATGTTGTTAACAAGGAAGGGATTGCTTGTGATTTATTTGGTTGTATTGATCAAATGATCGTTTCATATGATACACAATCCTTTTCTTGTTGTGGCGGAAACGATAATGAGAAATTATTTGAATGTTGCAGCAGAATCAAGCATACTTTTCTTCAATGCATCTAGGACTGAATCATGCTCTTCAAATTCCCTTATATAAGACATCACTTTTGGCACCCACAATTATCTTTGCAGTATGGAAATGTATAGTGAATCCATAAAGTGAATATTGGAACGATTTGGACAAAATTTTAACTGGGACACAAGGAAAACAGATTGAATTCCACTGGTAGGCGGCGGGTCGAGTTGATAAGCAACCTTTCCAATACGACCAAACACCTTAAAAGGATCATAGAACATGGAACGGAGCTTACGAGAATTATGATTGCGCACAAAAAGTTGTCGGTAAGAATGCCATTTCAAATAAAGTCGCCAATGGCAAAAACGCGATGACTTTCGCTTTTTGTTGGCCTGCTGTAACATTCTGCTTTGGGCACGAAGGAGCTAATGACCTCCTCTCGAGCCGATAAGGTCCTATCCACCGAAATCGAAGTGGATTCCCCCGGAAGCTAGGGAAGATGCAATGGTGGAGCTTGACTATATACAATTTCATAAGTAGTGGAATTAATCGCAGTGTGGAAAGTCATATTGTACCACTGTTCCGCTAACAAAAGCCACTGAGACCAAGTAGTAGAAGGTTTCGACGAGCACATGCAGGTGAGTTTCCAATCAGTTGTTAACAATTTTTGTTTGTCCATCTGTTTGAGGATGATAGGCCGTGGATTTTTTCAAATAAACCCCCTGCAGTTTGAAAAAATCATTCCAAAATTCACTGATGAAAATAGGGTCGCAATCACTGGTTATAGAACTAGGCATCCAATGCAGCTTGAATACATGATCCAAGAAATGTTGAGCCACTTCCATAGTAATATAAGGGTGACCTAAAGGGATAAAGTGCACATACTTGCTCAACCTGTCCACCACGACCATAATTACCCGTTTCACGGCAGAGGAAGGTAATCCCTCTATAAAATCCATACTAACAGCGTCTCGAATTTTTTCTAGCATTGAAAGAGGCTGAAGTAAGCCAGGAGAAGCTACCAGATTTGGTTTAGAGTATTGACAGATATGACAATTTCTCACATATTGTTGGATATCCTTAGTCATCCCCTTCCAAAAAAACTAGATATTTGATTCGAGCAGTTGTAGCATCCCTACCGGAGTGGCCTCCTGTAGCATAATCACGCTGCATTGGTTTCACTCTGCACCTTCCGAGGGGCCTGAATTTTTAACGAGGCACCTCGTCTTCTATCTATGTTTATTCGTTATGTCATATCTACGCAGGAAATCTAGTTCCATGATAAACAAATCAAATATATTTGCTGGATCCCTCCTAGGTAGATCCTTGCCGCCTATATCTACGCAGGAAATCTAGTTCCATGAGTGACTGTTTTGTATAATTTTGGACAGTATTGTAAAACGTATTAAACAGAGTTGTATAATACCCGACTAGACCTACTAATTTCTTCGGTGGTTACAAAGTTCTATCAGATTTGGAGAAGTTTATTAGTATTAGTTACGTTTTTTAGTTTAAAATAAACTATATAATTAAAAAATGTAAAATAAATGAATACAGAAAATTATTAAGTGATCATTAAAAATAAGATTTGGACCAGCTTATTGGATAGTTGTTGGTGCAGTAGTGAGTGTATAAGATTTAGAGTGTTGACCATATTTAGAGTTGAATGAGATTATGAAGAGTCCTGGTCAATTCATGCATGTAATTGACACAACAACTCTTCTTCCTGGTTGCTTCTCCAGTCCACTATGCTTCTTCTCACCAACTACCTCGTTTTTGTTTTGGTCCTACCAACCAAGTAACAATGAATACTAAGATCATAGAGTGCCACGTCACAAATCAATACTACTAAGTGATAATCAAACGGTCATAATTAATTTTCAACAAACTCTTTTTTCTTTTTTTCAACTTGTCTCTCTCTACCTAACAAAAACACATGCAAAAGAGAATATTATTATAACAATGAATGATGTAGACTCCAAAACAAATCTCTGTATAAAAGCTCAACTAATCTTCCCTCATATCTCAGGAAATTAACTACATCTCTTTCATTCATAATCATATCTCAGGAAATTAACTACATCTCTTTCATTCATAATCATTTTTAGTTTCCACTTTCTTAAATTCTACCAAAACAAGAATAATATTAAGATGGAAGCAGTTGCAGCAGCCATTACAAACAACAACGGTTATGATTCATTCTGCTTGACCAATGCTAAAAATAATAATATGAAAGTGAATGCCGCTGATCCTTTGAATTGGGGTGTGGCCGCCGAGGCAATGAAAGGGAGCCACTTGGATGAAGTCAAGCGTATGGTCGACGACTACCGGAAGCCGCTTGTTCGTCTTGGTGGCCAGACGCTCACCATTTCTCAGGTGGCTGCCATTGCCTCCCACGACCATGGTGTCAAAGTTGAGTTGTCCGAATCTGCTAGAGCCGGCGTAAAAGCCAGCAGCGACTGGGTCATGGAGAGTATGAATAAAGGCACTGACAGTTACGGTGTCACCACCGGTTTCGGCGCCACCTCACATCGTAGAACCAAACAAGGGGGTGCTCTGCAGAAAGAACTCATCAGGTTTTTGAATGCCGGAATATTTGGAAGTGGAACCGAGTCAAACCACATACTGCCACACACTGCAACAAGAGCCGCCATGTTAGTGCGAATCAACACACTTCTCCAAGGCTATTCTGGTATTCGATTTGAAATCTTGGAAGCCATAACCAAACTCATTAACACCAACATCACCCCATGTTTACCACTTCGAGGTACTATCACTGCTTCCGGAGATTTAGTCCCTCTTTCTTACATTGCCGCTTTACTAACCGGAAGACCCAATTCCAAAGCTCATGGACCTTCCGGAGAAATTCTTAATGCCAGACAAGCTTTTCAATTCGCTGGAATCAATTCTGATTTCTTCGAGTTACAACCAAAAGAAGGACTTGCTCTTGTTAATGGAACTGCTGTTGGTTCTGCTTTAGCTTCTATTGTTCTATTTGAATCTAACATCTTGGCTCTCTTGTCTGAAGTCCTATCTGCTATTTTCGCCGAAGTTATGCAAGGCAAACCCGAATTTACTGATCACTTGACACACAAGTTAAAGCACCACCCTGGTCAAATTGAAGCTGCTGCTATTATGGAACATATTTTGGATGGAAGTGCATATGTCAAAGCCGCCAAGAAGTTGCATGAGATGGATCCTTTGCAGAAACCAAAACAAGATAGATATGCGCTTCGAACTTCACCGCAATGGCTTGGTCCTCTCATTGAAGTCATTAGATTCTCTACCAAATCTATTGAGAGAGAAATCAACTCTGTTAATGATAACCCTTTGATTGATGTTTCAAGAAACAAGGCTTTGCATGGTGGGAATTTTCAAGGAACACCTATTGGAGTGTCCATGGATAATACACGTTTGGCTCTTGCATCCATTGGTAAGCTCATGTTTGCTCAATTCTCAGAGCTTGTCAATGATTTTTACAACAATGGTTTGCCTTCAAATCTCTCTGCTAGTAGAAATCCCAGCTTGGATTACGGTTTCAAAGGATCTGAAATCGCCATGGCTTCTTATTGTTCCGAGTTACAGTACCTTGCAAATCCGGTCACAACTCATGTTCAAAGTGCCGAGCAACACAACCAAGATGTCAACTCCTTGGGTTTGATTTCCTCTAGAAAAACATATGAAGCCGTTGAGATCCTCCAACTCATGTCTTCCACATTCTTGATTGCACTTTGCCAAGCTATTGACTTAAGACATCTCGAGGAGAACTTGAAAAACTCAGTTAAGAATATTGTAAGCCAAGTTGCTAAACGGACCCTTACGACCGGTGTTAATGGAGAACTCCATCCTTCTAGGTTTTGTGAAAAGGACTTGTTGAGAGTGGTTGACAGGGAGCATGTGTTTGCCTATATTGATGATGCTTGCAGTGCTACATATCCATTGATGCAAAAACTAAGGCAAGTGTTGGTGGATCATGCATTAGTAAATGGAGAAAATGAGAAGAATTTGAACACATCAATCTTCCAAAAGATTGCAACTTTTGAGGAAGAGTTGAAGACCCTTTTGCCAAAAGAAGTTGAAAGTGCTAGGGCTGCATATGAGAGTGGAAATCCTAGAGTTCCAAACAAGATAAATGAATGCAGATCTTATCCACTTTACAAGTTTGTGAGAGAAGAGTTGGGGACTGGTTTGCTAACAGGAGAAAATGTGATATCACCAGGTGAGGAGTGTGACAAACTATTCACAGCAATTTGCCAAGGAAAAATCATTGATCCCCTTCTTAAATGCTTGGGAGACTGGAATGGTGCTCCTCTTCCTATTTGTTAACTTTATTTGTTTCTTTTGCAGAGAAAATTCTTTCTTTGTATATGCAAGTGTATTAGTAATTACTAGGTTTGTTAGCCTTTATCATCATTTTACTTTCCTCCAATGTCAAAGTGAAACTTGTAATTTACTTTTATAATAATTTAATCTGTTTGACTTAGATTTTCTTGTCCATTTGTGCAACTATATAATATATGCATTAACTAGTGTTTGGCCAAGTAGGCAGTGGTTAGTTAATCAGTAAAAATAAGTATGTGTTTGATGATGAATAAAAGTCTAAAGATAAGTATGTGTTTCTTTAAGATGAGAGCAACAAATTAACAGATTAGCAGTATACATGTGAAAATTTTATACAGACTTTTGGAGATAAACTAATATCATCAATCTCTATATGCTAGTATCGTACTGTCATGGCAAACTCATGATGTAAAACCAAAAGCTTAAAGAGTTTGATGGATGCAAAGTGTAACTTATTATAAAGTATAAACTAATTCATGAGTAGTGATATTCTGTTTGTAGGGTTGGAAAATGGATTAAGCTTTTGGATTTCTGATTACCGTTTTATATTAATTATTGAACAATATTTCTTCTTTTTAATGGATATTTGTGTGTATGTTGGGGGTAACCAGTTCTAGAGCATACATGGACTTTTTCCACTAAGATTTTATACAGAAAATGATTTGAATCAATTTGAATGTTTAGTCCATAACTAATTATCATGTAGATCTTTCTTGTATACATTTTGTTCTCATTTTAATAAAGTAATTTCTACTACAATTTATCTAATGATTAAAATACAAGAAGATTATTAGTATATTAATTGAATGTAAGAGATTTAAAGTTTGAAAGGATAAGCACATTAAATGCACGTAGAATTAGTTATTGATAGAAAATACAATTCAGCTTTATAAAAGGATTCATACTTGATTCATGTATGCATATAGTGCGTTTCGGGAGTTTCTGGTTGATATGTATGCATGGCTATGTCGTTATTTCTTTGTTGTTCTGGCTCTGTGTCAGGTCTTTTGAGCAGATGCTTCTAGTCGGAGTCGGCGGCAGTTTATTTGGTGCGTTTGTTGGTTTCGGAGGCTGTATTTGGGCTGATTCTTTTGCTCCTGCCTTCCACATGTTGGGTGCTTCTTTTCTAATTATCTCAGCTCAAGTATGGTGGTTTAATCCTTTGGTGTGTTTGGGACTCGAGGCTGTTCAATTTGCTGCAGAGGCGGGTTTTGTAAGCTAGTATTGGTGATAGGAGGTTGTGGTGGTCCAGTTTTTATTTTCCAGGTTGCTTGATTCTTGGCTGTGTTGCGCTGCTTCCTGAATTCGTAGCTTTCGTGTGGTTCGGATGATTGTTGAGTGGCTGCATCAAATCCGCAGGAGGCTTGCCACAGTGGCAGCTTGTTTCTTTGCAAAAGTTTTGCAGGTATAGTCTTTGCATCAGCTTGCTTTCTGTAATCAACTGCAGAGTGCATCGGTTGTCATTCCTGGTGCAGCTTTCTGTCATTGTGCCATCACCACCATAGTCAATGCACATCGCCAATACTGTATTTGTTCCTAGACATTACTAATGCCTTTTGTTAATAAAATTTTTGCCGTTTCAAAAAAAAGCTTGATTCCTGTCTAGAAATTGGACTGTGATTTCATTACTGTGTATAACCAATTTAACTTAACATGATAGATTGGGTATTAGATACCAAATGATCACATTTTCATTCACATGATCTATTTGTAGTTGAAATGTTGTTTTATTTTGTGAAGTCGTTATCGTAATTTATTATTTACTTGAGTTTATGTGATAGGAACTTACAAGCCAGCTCAAAAATGGCAGGATCATTATGAGAGCTTTTGGAAAAATTCACCTTAAGACCCGAGACTAACTCAAACCCCACAGAGTGAGTAAAAAAAAACACTCAAACCCCTCATAGAATAGCCTTGATGTACAAGAGGTTATCTATGGAGGCCTCAGCCAGAAAAATCGTGTTACTTGTTTGTCAAGCTATGGATGTTGGGTAAGGATTGCGACTTATTTATATCGATGAATTTGCTAATACGTTTGATAGAAAAATTACTGGTTAACCCTCAAAAATTATTATGATCTTTTCATTTATCCATTAGTGTTTAATGTGATAGCTACAAAAGTTCCCAATCTAGATGGTGTTAATTTTGTTTTGAGTTTTGGAGTATCATTAAAATATACTTTGACATTTTATGAATGAGTTACTTGCAAATGGCACCACAGATCTCAACAGGAATTCATAATTGGAGTGGTACCTCATTGCATCACATCATCCCACCTGTTGAGCATACATATGATGTTGGGTCTTCCGATGTTGGGGTACATGTCGATGATGTGTCAGCTCCGCCTCCTACAACCGATGATGATGACCAACAATACCTCTAGATGATTGTAGTTATTATGGATAACCTCGTGGGTTTGTAAACACAGATGGCGACGTTTATACTGGATTATCTCGTGTTGCACACATAGTCGTGGGTGACCTATTTAGACATTTTTGTTATCTTTATGAATTATTTGTATATTACATATAACATTACTCAGACATCTTCATCAAAACTTTCTATTAGATAATATTTTTGATCTTTCTTTGATGCATCTTGAACATAAATTAACATTTGACAATGGATTACATAACTAAAATAATTACTTAAGAAAACGATAATAAATATGAAAACATAGACACTAACAGATGATTATAGACGTTTAATCATATTAATTATGTTGTCGGCATATCTTGAAATCTTAGCATCTAACTCGGTCAACCCCTTTGTTAACTTACGGCGAAATGATCTCCACATATCATTCACATCTCCACCGGTCTTCAACTCAATAAGGTTGTATTTTACCCTTCGTCAATATCAATTCAATCTTTATGAAACTCGATCTTTCTCATCTTTTTGTTTTTGATATCAGACAACAACTCATTCAACTTGGATGTCTTTGTTGTACTGTCAAGTAGTAGATTTAGGAGTATTACGGGAAAAGTGCTAGTAATGGGAAGGTGTCAAGTACAAGCAAATGGGTGCAAGGTAAAATTCTCCGTAAAATCCTCCATAGGTAGTGCTCAGTCATAGAGCCTCAACCAGAGCAAGTAGTTAGCACTAAACAAAGGCTGGATAACCAAGAAAACCCGCCAAGGTTTAAGAGTGCTTACTGTAAGCTTAATAAGATCCCTCAATAGTAAGTGAAGCTGCATGCACTTCAGATGCCACACTGCTCATAGATTTAGTTTTCAAGTGGATCTTGATTTTCTGTATGAAAATGAAAAGACCACTCAGCATAATAACAGAAAGCTCAATTTCTAACTTCATATGTGATCAGGCTTAGCTTAGGTTAATGAAGTTTGTGAAAACCGTGACTAGGGAATCAGCAGTGACAAAACAATGCAAATACATAACTAACCCACTGGATTTGGATCACCTGCAATATCGTGCAGCAGTAACTGCATACATCACTGTTTTTTCTAATCGCTCAATTCCTATGAAAAAATATTGGTATCTTTTGAATTAGGAGAGGGATTGGCACAAAACTTTGATGATTCAGCCATACCGCATCATATGACAAAAATAATGCTGCATTGCGGATTGTTACGTGTCGATGTCAAATCCCATTGTCCAATACGGGATGCAATAAATTAAGATTCCCAAAGAGAACGAGACACATGTTGTAATAGTAGCATACACGTATGCTCTCCCAGGGTGATTGGTTTTTCTCATTGCATTAAACTCAGCCGCAAATGTAGAAACAGTACTTAGACACCCCATCACACCAAATTGTATTCCTGATACAACAGTATCACAATCCCTTGTGTTCACCTGCATCCAACAAATAAACACTAGTTGTGAGTTTAACCTTCAAAATTGCGTTGAAGATTTTGTCTATTTTTGTATTGGGATATAATACAAGGTTCACAAATACATTGGCAATCAAAGGATATATATATATTGTAGACCATGTATCGGTGTAGGCCACCGACGACAACATATCTACGTTACCTTCAATCACTTCTATTTTCACATTATTATCGATGTTTGCGTGTCAGCATAAGTGTCGCATCTAGTGCCAGTGTTTAATAGTCTGGCAATTTAAAGATGAACTTACCGATTAGAAAGCCTAATGCAGAGATGACCCAGTGGCCAGAAGCACTAAGTTCAAGCATTTTTTTATTCCAACCACTGAAGGTTGTAAGGCTCCCCAAGTAACCAGTTGTTATTCCTATGGCTAGATGCTCTGACACGTGAGATATGTCCTTTTTGAATTCAACACCAAACCATCCCATAAGAAAGGAACCAATCTGAAATGAAATGTAAAAATAATAAACAAAACACATTAGCATCATGTTACCTGAATCAGGTTCCTTTTGTGTGCACTTAAAAATGGACTTAACAAGTTTTACATTCACCAAACAGCAATTTAAAACTTCTAAATTGATTATATTAAAACAAGATACAAAATTAATTTACAACTGTGTTCTATTGATAAATCAAGCATGTTTCGTTTAATGCGTTGGCCTAATTGACTCCCGAAACTGTATTTTAGAAAGATGCAAGACAATTTATTTCTAATGCTTATCCTGTATATCAAGATTTTACGATGTGCAAAACCGAAAAGCAATTAATTAGTTTCTGTCATGGCCCATGAGAAAAGAAATAACTAACTAGTTCAACCTCAAAATTAAAAAAATTCTTATTTGGATCGATCTCTAGAAAGCGCTAATCTTAGTTTATATTGTTAGAAAAGGAATAGATATGTTGGATTAATGCATAGTGTTCTCTTAAGAATGTTGCTACCATTCTGCTTAATATATATGCTCCTGGTCAAATAACTTTTAGAGTATACATCTTTGTGACAAAAAATACAATAAGTAAACAAGATACAGATTATAATGAAGCTGGAAAAGGGGCGTACCGTATTAGAAGGAAGGTCAAGGTAAAGAATAGTATGGTTACTTGTCACGTTAGCAACCCCGGGGCCAAATAACTTTTGCAGTAAATATCTTGTGAGGACCTGGATAGTTATTATGACAATTTCTGTATTAGCATATATGTGTCATCATCAATATCGCTATATCAAACAATTCAAGGTAAGTGAAAAGGTTATCATATTATTACCCCAAGAATTCCAAAAACAGCCAAGTGAGCCATACATGAAACATAGTCTAGTGACTGTGGCAAACCTTTAGGAGGTTCCTGAAAGTGTAGAAAATCAACTATCCACATATATGATTAAATAACAAACATTAAAAAGGTGAGATCACAATCACATGGAAAGTAGTGGTGAAGAGAGCTCACAAGTTTTGAGTCATGAGAACCAACTGTTGCATCAGTAGAAGGTGGGGTGGATGAGAGTTCTTGTGGCAAAGGTCTAACAGAGGAGTTTGGATGCAATCTGTGCAACTCTTGTGCATTTGAAACAACAGTGCTTCCAATTTCAGAATGAAAACTATTACTCTCGCTGAACCTTCTGCTCGGAAGAGCTCGATCTCCAATATCTCCAACTTCTGAAACACTCTCGTAATCAACATCATTATCTGTGTGATGACTTCTATGGCTCGACAAGCTCAATGAACGTCTTCTGATTGAAGAACCTCCGTCACTGTTCAATCTCTCCATGTCAACCATGCTAACACAGCCACATCAAACTAATAAGAAACTGTGTTGAACACCAAACTAAATAGAACTTTGACTCATGGAACCAACCACCTGCAACTTGAACAAGTTTAAGTTAAGTTATAATTTACAACTACTTAACCAGTTTTTATGTATTATCATTGAAAGAAACACATAATAATTACCTTTAAAATAGGGTATGCATTTCTGTTAGGTAATCAATATTGACTTATAGATGTTTCACGTGGATAATGACAAAAACAAAGAAAAGATAAGAAAAGCTACAAACAAGTAAAGAATAATCAATGATGTCAACAAAATTGTAGAAATCTATTTTCTTATTTTTAAGGCATCTTTTTTTATTATTTGGATTTTCTGTCACCAGTATGTGAGGATAAGTAGCTAGAAATTCATTCAGCCATTGAATTTTATTTGACATATTATTCTTTTATGTAGTTTTTGCTGAAACGCAAGATGTCATTTTCAGAAGAAAAATAAAAGACACCACAGTTTGGAATAACTAACTATTATTAGAGAAATGTTTGAATCACAAGTTACCCTTTCGAATGAAGAGGAATGCGGCAAGAAGGAGATAAATGTTAATCAGGAAATAATCTTTGCAGTTATTGTGAATAATTTATATTCATGGAATAGGAAATTAGTCATTATGAATTGCAATTAGTTATAATTAGTTATTATGAGTTGTAATTACCGACACTATTATATATAGTATGAAAGACAATGAGAAAGGCAGCAAGCCAAGTTTCATGACATGGTATCAGTAGGTTCGATCAAACATGGAAAATATTATTATCTTGGCTGATCAGTGATACCCCACTGGTTCGCTCTCGTAATCGTGTTCGTTTCGAAATTCTTTCCTTTGAAATCGAAACCTTGCAGCTGTCTGAGATTCTAACTCTTTGGTTGCCGGTTTGTGATTTCGTCTTGGGGATTCTCGTTGTTGCGCTGTTATCGCAATCAATTATTATTATTATTATGATAATAATAATAATAATAAAATAATATTAGTGAGATTGTATCTTGTGGCTTAATAATTTAGATGGCTTCCGAAAAAGAAAGAGATGATTTTTGTGTTCGTTTTACCGGCAAGAATTATTCGGCATGGGAATTTCAGTTCAAGATGTATGTTAAAGGAAAGGGATTATGGAGTCACTTAGATGATGTTTCTAAGGCACCGACGGAGAAAACTGCTTTAGATGCGTGGAAAACTAAAGATGCTCAAATTATCACTTGGATTCTAAACAGTATTGATCCTCAAATGATAAATAATTTGCGCTCTTTTTCAACTGCTCAAGAAACGTGGAATTATCTGAAGCGCATTTATAACCAGGCAAAAAGTTTTCAGTTGGAGTTAGACATCGCCAACTACAAACAAGGTGGTTTGTCTATTCATGACAATAAATAGACAGGTGAGATTTAAAGGAATCATAAGGTCAACGATTACAGCTAAACGGACCCTTACGACCGGTGTAAAGGAGAAAGAATCTGAATCATAAGGCCACCGACAACACATCTACACGATGTCTGCGTATCAGCGTCAATGTTGTAAATCTTTAGTATGCACTTCTTACAACCAGTGTTAACGGAGAGCTCCATCCTTCAAGGTTCTGTGAAAAGGACTTGTTGAGAGTGGTTGATAGGGAACATGTGTTTTCCTATATTGATGATGCTTGTAGTGCTACATATCCATTGATGCAAAAACTAAGGCAAGTGTTGGTGGATCATGCATTAGTAAATGGAGAAAATGAGAAGAATTTGAACACATCAATCTTCCAAAAGATTGCAACTTTTGAGGAAGAGTTGAAGACCCTTTTGCCAAAAGAAGTTGAAAGTGCTAGGGCTGCATATGAGAGTGGAAATCCTAGAGCTCCAAACAAGATAAATGAATGCAGGTCTTATCCACTTTACAAGTTTGTGAGAGAAGAGTTGTGATATCACCAGGTGAGGAGTGTGACAAACTATTCACAGCAATTTGCCAAGGAAAAATCATTGATCCCCTTCTTAAATGCTTGGGAGACTGGAATGGTGTTCCTCTTCCTATTTGTTAACTTTATTTGTTTCTTTTGCAGAGAAAATTCTTTCTTTGTATATGCAAGTGTATTAGTTATTACTAGGTTTGTTAGCCTTTATCATCATTTTACTTTCCTCCAATGTCAAAGTGAAACTTGTAATTTACTTTTATAATAGAATTTCATCTGTTTGACATATAATGGACATTTTTTATATTTCTTTTAAGATTAGAGTGACAGATTAACAAATTAACAGTATACCTGTGAAATTTTATAGACTTTTGGAGATAAAATGTCTTGTATCGAACTCTGTATACTCATGATGTAAAGTACAAAAGTTTAAACAGTTGTGGATGCAAAATGTAACTAACTATAAAGTATAACTAATTCATGAATTTCATAGTATGATATACTTCCCCCGCACAAGAGCAGGAAATGAATCTAAAGAGCATTCACAATATAACCATTCAAAGAAAACTCAAATCCCTCATGAAACCATGCCACACTTCCTTTATAACTGTTGATGACAAGCTATAATTATCTTTGCATAACTGTTCGTGAAATCTTAATTTCCATGTTTTTTTAGTGGTGCGTACTTATAACACCTAAGCTACTATATAGGTGAGTTTGTTCTTTAGCAACCACTAAAAAACAAGACAATATCCATCATGATTTCAAAACTCTGTTCCTCGTATTAAATAAGGCCTAGAACTTAATAAACAAGACAATATCCATCATGATTTCAAAACTATTCCACTAACAAAACATACTGTTTCATTTCATTGTGTATCACACTCCTACCTTAAACTTGCATTGGCAAAGTTCTGTGCTCAAGATTAGGATATGGTGACATCAACAATCATCTCTTGTCGCCATGATGCCTTCTATGAGGATGAGGATATTCATCAGGTTCGGTATCACGTCTTCTATGTCCACGATCTTCCCTCCTATGTTTGTAATCCTCATGGTCCCTAACATGTTTGTAATCACCATCATCTAGGCTTCGTTTTCTTCGGCCTGAATCAATCTTCACATTTTCTCTGCAATCCTCGTCATTTCTTCTATGTTTGTAATCCTCATCATCTGGGCTTCGTTTTCTTCGTCCAGAATCATTCTTCACATCTGCCCTTCCACTGTCTTCAGTTCTCTTCCAATAATCTATGTCATTCTTCCTATCCAAATGGCTAGCATCAGTTTTTCTCCTTTCATCTCGACTAGCCCGTTTTTCTGTGAAGCTATAACCTAAGTCTCTTTTTCTCGAGTCTAGCTCATCTTTTCGTCGATAGTCATCATCTCTCTGTCTTCCCACGTGCCTTTCTCTGTCTTTCTTGTCATCCTGCAAACCTGTATCTCTTGCACCTCTTTCCAGCCGTGCTTTATCATCTCTATTTCCTTCAAGCCCTCTGCCTCTATCGACATACCTATCTTTGTTATTTGAGCCTTCCATCTCCTGATCTCTGCGGCCTCTATGACTATCATCTTTATGAATTTCTTTCCTGCCTCTTTTATCATCTCGGTCATCTTTGTTATGTCTTTGGTGTTTCGTTTCTCTCCTTGGACTTTTCATGTTATCTCCATCAAAAACCATTTCATATCTACACCATGAAATTGTAGCCACTTATTATTTGAGACATAATCACAGACAGTAAAAGACAGACAGACAAATGTAATCAGAAGTACAGACCTCGCATTCTGTCCACCACGTTGGGTATTATTGTCCTTCAAGATATATTTTGTGGGTTGTTTCACTGTAGCATCTCCAGTGCAATCCTTGGCAATATGATCTGTGGAACCACATTTGAAGCAACCACCAGCTGCAGTTATATATTATGGTATTAACATGAAGGGCTAGTTTCAATAGTTAACAACCAAACATTGGCTGGCACTGTACAATGCCATACAATAAAAGTATAAAACAAATGCTTAATGTGATACCATTACCCTTATCATCTTTCCTGTTGTATTGTGACCACAATTTTGCAACACTTTGACTAAAATCTACATGTATTCTTCGATCGTCAATCAAAGCATTATCCATCTGCAGAACAGGAGGTCATGAAAGAGAAGAGTTAGAGAAATAAAAATTTTATTCATCTCAGAAATTTTTTATGCATATGAAATAGAAAATACTAAGAATTACAAAAGAAAAGAACAACTCTGCTATCAAAAGTGAAACAGGATATCTCAGCACATAAAATAGGTGAGCGCAGGCAGCCAAAACACTAGCTAAATTATCATTGGGAAATAAATGCAATATTATGTAAGATTGATAATGCTAACAAAGGAGGATTATGAAAGGTATACATAAGCTAACCTACAACAACATCCTGTGTGTGCATAAAGCAAAACAGTCATTTACTGTCCAGAAAAGAAAGACAATACTATTTAGGAAAACGACAGTTCAAGATCTCCAGCATACCTTGAAATATGCCATCTCACATGCCTGTTTGTCATCAAACTCTGTCATGATGCATAAACATTAGATACCATTGATTGCATTAATAACAAGAGCAGTTACCCTTTTTACAATTGCAGGGCAAGTTTGTAAAATACAGTCAAGTATTAGCAACTACAAGTTCTAAAAAATTGATGTATTTGATAGAAACCCAATGAAATCAGAAACATTGACAACAGATGCTCAGTCGGTTTTTAGCATTTTCCATTTATTAATTGGTAACTTCTAACCTAAAGTCAAGCCACTAGATTGCAGAACCAAAGCTCATAGACTAAATAAAGCTCTAAAAACAATTTGATCTTGTAAAGTTGATGTTCGGAAAGAGCTTCCAGTTCATACTTAAAATGTACTACAATCTACTGTCACTTTTGTAAGGAATAAATTGTTCCGATCTTTTCCATCAATGCTGGATGTGTCCTCTCTTAATCTGGAAGAATTTTTATAAATTTATAATGGGTCTCACTCTCACTGTCACCTTTTCTTGGATCCCTTCATGGCAGAACTTTATAGCACCAAGTTGCTCTTTATTTTAGAGGATTTAGAAGAGGTTAACTATGGAAGATATAATTTACGGTTTTGTCGTTTCTACAGTTCTTTGGTGTATTTAGATGAAGTAGAATTCATTCACTTTGAGTTTACCGGTGCTTCTTTATATTTCAGGATGTAATGGTTAGGATATTCTCTCTTCATTTCAGTGCCTTATCATGGCTTCTTTAAGGGTTAATACATATATATACACATATATACACACACACACACATATATATATATATATATATATATATATATATATATATATATATATATATATATATATGTATGTATATATATATATAGTACAATTTCAAAAAATGTTTATAAAACTCCTCCCCCAAAGTCATCTCTTCTTCTCCCCTTCAAACTCCCAAACAAAGCCTAAGGGATCAAACAATGTCATAATGTTCTATCATATATCATATCTCTATCCAACTATAGATTAGTAATGTAACCACATAAACAACTGAGAATCGGGATCATTGTAGCTTAGCAAAGGGATAAAGGCCAATTTAAAGTGAGAAATATAAGAACCATTTAAACAACTGAGAATCATTGTTTCTGCATGAATATAAAATTGCATAAAATTAATACAGATTGTAGACATACACACTAACCTATAAAAGCATAGCATAAACTGTCACCACTATTTTGATCACGGATGATTTCAGCCCTATCATCAAAATTTCAGGAGTTAACAGTATGTATATTGCTAAATGTAAATGTGTTGACAAGTCAACTCTTCCTTATTACTCACGATGATACAGTTCCAAAGCGTGAAAATATTGTATGCAAGTCCTCATCCTATAATTTAAAGAGAAAATCATTAATAGTTAAAGAAAACACTGATTGCTACCTTAGTAGAAATAAAGGATAAAGAAGGAAATGATACAGATCCATAACAGAGCATAAAAGATTACCCACCTCGGTCACCGGATTCAATTTACAGACAAATAATACATTATCTGGAGGCTTAACCTCAGCATCAGGAATATCCCCAATCTAAAATGAGGAAGAAAGGGAGTTATACAAACCTATCATAGTCGCATGCAAAATCACAAAGTTCTAAAATTTGTGTTACATATACTTACACTCTCAAGCACAACTGCCCTAGAATGTGCTTCCTTTGATCTAATAACCTCTTCCAGCTCTCCTGGGTTTAATTGTTCATCCATAGGCACCCAATCATCTTCAAGCCTGACTTCATCATCAACCTAGAAAAATTGCATGAAGTCGTGACTTTGAAATTCAAACAGGTGTGCTTACCAAGGTAATCAGTCAAGCACGGGATCTTAAGTAGGATCGGTAGGCCTATAAAAGATCATAAAACTAGGATCGTAGCACGACATTTAAGATCTCACCGAAGGGCAAAAGACTTTGTTCAAAATAAGTAGCTCAAAAAATATAAATCTAACAAACAAGTCTGATCATCTAAGATATTATGTATTCCCATATCAAATAATATAAGCTAAAAATTTGCTTGCTTTCAAGCTGTTAAATACAATTCAGCAATCAACCCATACCTCGTCCTTGGGTTTTCCCTCAGGTGAAGCTTCGGGAATAAACTCAGGTAGTTGAGGAGGATCATCATAAGGATCCTCAAGGATGTAAGTATGCTTGATCCTGTTCAAGTAATTCAAGAAGATGAAACTAAAATGCCACTTTCAATCCACATTTCTTAGTAGTGAAAAAAAGAGTATAAACCTGATATTTTTAAATGGTCTTCCCTTTCCATCTGCATAAGCCTCATTTATTCTAGTCAAAGTCTCAAATCCTTCAGCTACCTCGCCAAAAACCTACAAATATGGCATAGCATAGAAACCAAATAAATAATGTCGACATTATAAAAGTTGATAGACTATTATGAAAACTAAATAATATATTTTGAATATGAAAGTTGTACAAGCATTAATCTGTTTAGATAGACTATTCTAATCTATTTAGATAAATGTGTTGAATGTGATGTATCCTGTGAAAGAATGAAAGCAAGGGAAGGATGGGTAGAATACTTACAGTGTGCTTTCCATCAAGGTAATCAAGGTCATCACGCAGAGTTATATAGAACTGGAAAAATAAAGAAAAAAGAAAAACAATAGTAAGTGAAAATTGATTTGAAGGGGTGTGATAATTGCTGGTGCTTTATACAAAGGTTGTCAGGGAAGAACACAGGAAAGAAAGCATGTGATACCTGTGAAGCATTCATATTCTTTCCAGCACTTGCCATGGCAACAGTTCCAGTCTTGGAATGCTTTAGATCAATATGAAGCTCGTCATTGAAAAAGCGAGCTTGATCACCATAAAGGAACCTGAAAAAACAAAAAAGGCCGTTGTACAAAATGAGAAGACCGAGTCAAAAACTCAAGAGTAAAGGAAATTAGGGTTTGTTACTTGTAGATAGAATCGCCAGCAGTGCCAGTTCCAGTTGGATCGCCAGTCTGTGCAGTGAAATCCTTTTGAACGGTGTGAAATAGACAGCCATTGTAGTACTTGATCCTAATAACAAGTTGTTCAAAGCAACAAGAAGAATGATAAGATGATGATTTGAAGAAATAGTTTTTTGAAAGAGGAATTTTGAGACGAACTTGCAAAGCTTCAAGAAGTTCTTGCAGGTTAAGGGACACTTTTGGGTGTGCAAATCGATAACCATGTCCCCTAAACTCGTCACCATAAGCACTGACATCTTCTCTGCTTCGTCAAGGTCACACTATCAGCGGCTTGGCCACCGCAACTACAAAATACGGCCGAGAAAGAGATCTGAGACACGGCGATGACGACAGCTGTAATGGTGGGTGTGTGACGATGACGATAAATCGTAACGGCGGCAAGGCGGCAAGGCGGCAAGGCGGCAGGAGGCGTTTCAGGTTTATGTTAGTGGATTCAATTTCAAAAAATACTACGAATAGGCCACGGCACGCACTTTTTTTTTTTTTTCTTTTAAATATCTATCGTCCAATCTTAATTGAATACTATCAACCCATATACTACGAATAGGCCACGCACTTTTTTTTTTTTTTTTAAATATCTATCGTCCAATCTTAATTGAATACTATCAACCCATATACTACGAATAGGCCACGCACTTTTTTTTTTTTTTTAAATATCTATCGTCCAATCTTAATTGAATACTATCAACCCATATATTACGAATAGGCTACGCACTTTTTTTTTTTTTTAAATATCTATCGTCCAATCTTAATTGAATACTATCAACCCATATACTACGAATAAGCCACGCACTTTTTTTTTTTTTTTAAATATCTATCGTCAAATCTTAATTGAATACTATCAACCCATATACTACGAATAGGCCACGCACTTTTTTTTTTTTTTTTAAATATCTATCGTCCAATCTTAATTGAAGATTATCTACAATAGCTTCAAGACTAACACCTAAAATGGGTCAACCTTCTATCACAACTTTAAAAAGGTTCAATAACATTAGCACAAGTAAATGCATATGAATGTCGAACAAAGTAAAAGTGTATAGATATATAATCATAAAAAGGCAGAAAATACTATGATTCACAAAATCAATCAAGGATTAAACTTTTAGTAGGGGTTTTGCAAGTTCACACGACAAAAAACAATCATAATCAGACTAAGAAAAATGCTGCTCGAGTGATTATTGTTCAAACCACAACAATTCTAACCCATAGTAAACTAAAAATAGTATAAATTTTATGGTTGTTGCTTTATATTTAGATTGATATCCTGTATGGACTTTTTCATTTGACATGCTTGTTTCTTAAAGATTCTAACCTTCACTGATTCTGCATGATTTATTCAGTTTTATGTTGTTAACAAGGAAGGGATTGCTTGTTATTTATTTGGTTGTATTGATCAAATGATCGTTTCATATGATACACAATCCTTTTCTTGTTGTGGCGGAAACGATAATGAGAAATTATTTGAATGTTGCAGCAGAATCAAGTATACTTTTCTTCAATGCATCTAGGACTGAATCATGCTCTTCAAATTCCCTCATATAAGACATCACTTATGGCACCCACAATTATCTTTGCAGTATGGAAATGTATAGTGAATCCATAAAGTGAATATTGGAACGATTTGGACAAAATTTCTACTGGGACACAAGGAAAACAGATTGAATTCCACTGGTAGGTGGCGGGACGAGTTGATAAGCAACCTTTCCAATGCGACCAAACACCTTAAAAGGATCATAGAACATGGAACGGAGCTTACGATAATTATGATTGCGCACAAAAAGTTGTCGGTAAGAATGCCATTTCAAATAAAGTCGCCAATGGCAAAAACGCGATGACTTTCGCTTTTTGTTGGCCTGCTGTAACATTCTGCTTTGGGCACGAAGGAGCAAATGACCTCCTCGCCGATAAGGTCCTATCCACCGAAATCGAAGTGGATTCCCCCGGAAGCTAAGGAAGATGCAATGGTGGAGCTTGACTATATACAATTTCATAAGTAGTGGAATTAATCGCAGTGTGGAAAGTCATATTGTACCATTGTTCCGCTAACAAAAGCCACTGAGACCAAGTAGTAGAAGGTTTCGACGAGCACATGCAGGTAAGTTTCCAATCAGTTGTTAACAATTTTTGTTTGTCCATCTGTTTGAGGATGATAGGCCGTGGATTTCTTCAAATAAACCCCCTGCAGTTTGAAAAAATCATTCCAAAATTCACTTATGAAAATAGGGTCGCAATCACTGGTTATAGAACTAGGCATCCAATGCAGCTTGAATACATAATCCAAGAAATGTTGAGCCACTTCCATAGTAATATAAGGGTGACCTAAAGGGATAAAGTGCACATACTTGCTCAACCTGTCCACCACGACCATAATTACCTGTTTCACGGCAGAGGAAGGTAATCCCTCTATAAAATCCATACTAACAGCGTCTCGAATTTTTTCTAGCATTGAAAGAGGCTGAAGTAAGCCAGGAGAAGCTGCCAGATTTGGTTTAGAGTATTGACAGATATGACAATTTCTCACATATTGTTGGATATCCTTAGTCATCCCCTTCCAAAAAAAACTAGATATTTGATTCGAGCAGTTGTAGCATCCCTACCGGAGTGGCCTCCTGTAGCATAATCACGCTGCATTGGTTTCACTCTGCACCTTCCGAGGGGCCTGAATTTTTAACGAGGCACCTCGTCTTTTATCTATGTTTATTCGTTATGTCATATCTACGCAGGAAATCTAGTTCCATGATAAACAAATCAATTATATTTGCTGGATCCCTCCTAGGTAGATCCTTGCCGCCTATATCTACGCAGGAAATCTAGTTCCATGAGTGACTGTTTTGTATAATTTTGGACAGTATTGTAAAACGTATTAAACAGAGTTGTATAATACCCGACTAGACCTACTAATTTCTTCGGTGGTTACAAAGTTCTATCAGATTTGGAGAAGTTTATTAGTATTAGTTACCTTTTTTAGTTTAAAATAAACTATATAATTAAAAAATGTAAAATAAATGAATACAGAAAATTATTAAGTGATCATTAAAAATAAGATTTGGACCAGCTTATTGGATAGTTGTTGGTGCAGTAGTGAGTGTATAAGATTTAGAGTGTTGACCATATTTAGAGTTGAATGAGATTATGAAGAGTCCTGGTCAATTCATGCATGTAATTGACACAACAACTCTTCTTCCTGGTTGCTTCTCCAGTCCACTATGCTTCTTCTCACCAACTACCTCGTTTTTGTTTTGGTCCTACCAATACTAAGATCTTAGAGTGCCACGTCACAAATCAATACTACTGAGTGATAATCAAACGGTCATAATTAATTTTCAACAAACTCTTTTTTCTATTTTTCAACTTGTCTCTCTCTACCTAACAAAAACACATGCAAAAGAGAATATTATTATAACAATGAATTAGGTAGCCTCCAAAACAAATCTCTGTATAAAAGCTCAACTAATCTTCCCTCATATCTCAGGAAATTAACTACATCTCTTTCATTCATAATCATATCTCAGGAAATTAACTACATCTCTTTCATTCATAATCATTTATAGTTTCCACTTTCTTAAATTCTAGCAAAACAAGAATAATATTAAGATGGAAGCAGTTGCAGCAGCCATTACAAACAACAACGGTTATGATTCATTCTGCTTGACCAATGCTAAAAATAATAATATGAAAGTGAATGCCGCTGATCCTTTGAATTGGGGTGTGGCCGCCGAGGCAATGAAAGGGAGCCACTTGGATGAAGTCAAGCGTATGGTCGACGACTACCGGAAGCCGCTTGTTCGTCTTGGTGGCCAGACGCTCACCATTTCTCAGGTGGCTGCCATTGCCTCCCACGACCATGGTGTCAAAGTTGAGTTGTCCGAATCTGCTAGAGCCGGCGTAAAAGCCAGCAGCGACTGGGTCATGGAGAGTATGAATAAAGGCACTGACAGTTACGGTGTCACCACCGGTTTCGGCGCCACCTCACATCGTAGAACCAAACAAGGGGGTGCTCTGCAGAAAGAACTCATCAGGTTTTTGAATGCCGGAATATTTGGAAGTGGAACCGAGTCAAACCACATACTGCCACACACTGCAACAAGAGCCGCCATGTTAGTGCGAATCAACACACTTCTCCAAGGCTATTCTGGTATTCGATTTGAAATCTTGGAAGCCATAACCAAACTCATTAACACCAACATCACCCCATGTTTACCACTTCGAGGTACTATCACTGCTTCCGGAGATTTAGTCCCTCTTTCTTACATTGCCGCTTTACTAACCGGAAGACCCAATTCCAAAGCTCATGGACCTTCCGGAGAAATTCTTAATGCCAGACAAGCTTTTCAATTCGCTGGAATCAATTCTGATTTCTTCGAGTTACAGCCAAAAGAAGGACTTGCACTTGTTAATGGAACTGCTGTTGGTTCTGCTTTAGCTTCTATTGTTCTATTTGAATCTAACATCTTGGCTCTCTTGTCTGAAGTCCTATCTGCTATTTTCGCCGAAGTTATGCAAGGCAAACCCGAATTTACTGATCACTTGACACACAAGTTAAAGCACCACCCTGGTCAAATTGAAGCTGCTGCTATTATGGAACATATTTTGGATGGAAGTGCATATGTCAAAGCCGCCAAGAAGTTGCATGAGATGGATCCTTTGCAGAAACCAAAACAAGATCGATATGCACTTCGAACTTCACCGCAATGGCTTGGTCCTCTCATTGAAGTCATTAGATTCTCTACCAAATCTATTGAGCGAGAAATCAACTCTGTTAATGATAACCCTTTGATTGATGTTTCAAGAAACAAGGCTTTGCATGGTGGGAATTTTCAAGGAACACCTATTGGAGTGTCCATGGATAATACACGTTTGGCTCTTGCATCCATTGGTAAGCTCATGTTTGCTCAATTCTCAGAGCTTGTCAATGATTTTTACAACAATGGTTTGCCTTCAAATCTCTCTGCTAGTAGAAATCCCAGCTTGGATTACGGTTTCAAAGGATCTGAAATCGCCATGGCTTCTTATTGTTCCGAGTTACAGTACCTTGCAAATCCGGTCACAACTCATGTTCAAAGTGCCGAGCAACACAACCAAGATGTCAACTCCTTGGGTTTGATTTCCTCTAGGAAAACATATGAAGCCGTTGAGATCCTCCAACTCATGTCTTCCACATTCTTGATTGCACTTTGCCAAGCTATTGACTTAAGACATCTCGAGGAGAACTTGAAAAACTCAGTTAAGAATATTGTAAGCCAAGTTGCTAAACGGACCCTTACGACCGGTGTTAATGGAGAACTCCATCCTTCAAGGTTTTGTGAAAAGGACTTGTTGAGAGTGGTTGATAGGGAGCATGTGTTTGCCTATATTGATGATGCTTGTAGTGCTACATATCCATTGATGCAAAAACTAAGGCAAGTGTTGGTGGATCATGCATTAGTAAATGGAGAAAATGAGAAGAATTTGAACACATCAATCTTCCAAAAGATTGCAACTTTTGAGGAAGAGTTGAAGACCCTTTTGCCAAAAGAAGTTGAAAGTGCTAGGGCTGCATATGAGAGTGGAAATCCTAGAGTTCCAAACAAGATAAATGAATGCAGATCTTATCCACTTTACAAGTTTGTGAGAGAAGAGTTGGGGACTGGTTTGCTAACAGGAGAAAATGTGATATCACCAGGTGAGGAGTGTGACAAACTATTCACAGCAATTTGCCAAAGAAAAATCATTGATCCCCTTCTTAAATGCTTAGGAGACTGGAATGGTGCTCCTCTTCCTATTTGTTAACTTTATTTGTTTCTTTTGGAGAGAAAATTCTTTCTTTGTATATGCAAGTGTATTAGTAATTACTAGGTTTGTTAGCCTTTATCATCATTTCACTTTCCTCCAATGTCAAAGTGAAACTTGTAATTTACTTTTATAATAGAATTTCATCTGTTTGACATAGATTTTCTTGGTCCATTTGTGCAACTATATAATATATGCATTAACTAGTGTTTGGCTAAGTAGGCAGTGGTTAGTTAATCAGTAAAAAGTCTAAATTTAAGGGAAGTATATAATGGTTTTTAAGATGAGAGTAACAGATTAACATATTAACAATATACATGTGAAAAACTTATACAGACTTTTGGAGATAAAATGTCTTGTATTGTATCCATCTCTATATTACTAGTATTGTACTGTCATGGTATAGTCATGATATTTGTAGCTAAAGATTCAATACTTCTGGCCAAAAGTCCTGGTACTCAGTGAAATTGATTGAGATTAATACTATATTGATAGAAAATTCAATTCAGCTTTATAGAAGGATTAATACTTGATTTCTGTCTATAAGATTGGACCATGATTTTATTAATGTGGATAACCGATTTAATTTAACATGATAGATTGGGTATTAGATACCAAAGGACCACATTTTCATTCACATGCATGATCTATTTGGAGTTGAAATGTTGTTTTATTTTGTAAAGTCATTATCATAATCTATTATTTACTTGAGTTTATTGAAGGATTGTAAATGTGCAATTAATATGTGCTAAGAATAAGCTTTAGTGTAAAACATGATTACACTCTTTGGTTTGCAAAGTTGCATTCTATTGTTTATTGAATGATGACACTTTTTTAGAGTTTAAGGTTTCATGTGATAATCATGGAGGTGTTGAGATATATGCCGATTTTCTGTATTATTTTATTTTAAAACAGGTTAGTTGTCACCACTAAACAATATGGTAAAAGGTTTTTTAATTAATTAAAATAATACTTTTTAAATCAATTAATAAAACAACTTACTTAAACAAGTTACTTCTTAAGTCAGTTTCCAAACCGACTTAAAAACCAGTGACTTGTTACATTGGCTTTCGTAAGTCGATAGCGATAACGACTTATAACTCCATTTATAATCGATTTAACAAATATTTTTTGTACTCTATAAAAATCTTATTTTTCCATTTTTACAAAAGGATCCTTCTGAATCAAATCAGAAGCATCGCTATTATACAATTGACATTTACGTCGAGTGGAATATGCATTTCACATTTGATGGTCTTTCAATATAAAGTAAGGTGTTATGGTAAGTTTGTCATATATCATATTGGGTGAATGTATGAGGTGAAAAATTGTATTTCACCTTGATTAAGTTATAGCATACTACCGAAATGATAACTCTGATTTTCACCTCGTGTCTATTGTTTAGGCAAAGTGATAACCCTTGTTTTACACCTCGGGCATACAATTTATTTGAAGTGATAACCCTATTTTTCACTTTGGTCATGCATATTATGCAAAGTGATAGCTCTGAATTTCTTCTTAGGTTATAAGTGTAACAAAATGATTTAAGCTCCTTCATTTTGTGACATCTCCTTGGCCTTTGTATCTATGAAGCGTGGATATTCTAGGACCATTCCCTCTAGCGTCTGTGAAATTTTGGTATAGCAGATACTCGAAGATGTCCAAACAAAATATTAGAACACTTGATCTCTACCTAGTAGGACAAGTGTTAAAACAGGAAAAATAGTAACAATATAGAAAATAAAGAACACATAGAAAATGTTTACCCAGTTCGGTTTAACAAACCTACTCTAAGGGATACCAATCCAGGACCTCAATCTAATATGTAGTATCAGATTAAGTCAAACTCCATCGTTTGTAACTTTACCTAAAACTACCAAATCATAGTCTTATACCTAAGATTTTTCCTAGGTATGAAACCCTTCTCAATTCCTTGTCTATCACAGTTGTGACAGAACACAATTACAACTCAAATCACAATCCTCGGCAAGTATTCAATTGCAATACTAGAGAGGCTCACAATGCATAAACCCTAAAATCTCACAAAACTCGATATTTGTTCGATACATAAATTAGGTTAAATCCACCCTATTTATAACCCTAAACAAGATTGTATTTGGGCTTCAAAACAACAACAATTCTTCTCCACAAAATATGCAGAATATTCTCCTAAAGAATAGTTTCTTTAATCCAAAGTTTCCTAAAATGCCTTCACATCTTTAGAAACTTCTTGCACAGCTTCAACTCCTATAGGAATCCTCTTGATTCCTCAATCTGAGTGCCACCTAGGATAATTACACAGCCTGAAAACTGATTTAAATACAAATATTTAAAACATAATTAAAATAGTAACAAACAAAGATGTTAAATCCTACTGATAGGACATATTGTCTAACATCTTGATCTTCAAGCACTTCAGCAAGATATGACACCTTGTCAAACATCTTCAATCAGTTTGTTTTACCAAAATAAATGACAACTCACGGGAGCCTTCAATCTCCCCCTTTGGTAGATTTTGGATAAAGCAAACACATAGGCTAACCATAACAGATAGCAGTAGAACAATAGAAAACACAACCTCTAGATTAACAAGAGGTGGGAATAACTCCCCCTTAACACATGTTCATATGCAATGCTTATTAACAATTAGCAAGTTAATATACTACTACCCCTTTTTAGCCAGAATATGACAAAGATAATTTTACTAACCAAACAATTATGCATTAAGGGAAATTAGTCAAAAGCAAATCGGTAGCAAAACACATCAAATCACAAAGAGAAGAAAAGACACTTAAAGAAGCAGAAATTTGTTTCCCAACATCAATTTACTTCTTATCTAGAGACATGATTTCCTGAAGATTTTTTTGACATATACTCTGACTCACTTGAGATTGCTTTCTTACTTTTCTTAGTAACAGAAGCCACAACTCTGCTCCATCCTTTTGTAGGTCCAACACCAATATTTTTATTAGGTGCCTTAAAATACTTGCTTGAAGACTCAACAGTCTTCCCTTTCCTATTCTTTAATATTTTTGCAATACTAGGAGTCAAGTCCAATCATTTAGGATGATCATCAGTATTCAGGTCATCAACATTAACCATCTTTGTAGCCCGATGGTTCTTCTCCCCGACACTTTCCTCTTTGTCTTCATACATATCTTTCTCACTTTTAACAACCTTAGGTTTCATCACCTTTCTAGTTTTAATCATACCCCGATTCTCCCTATATTGTGTAGACTGTTTTGGATAACTATACAGTTTATAGCAATAAGGTTTAATGTAACAAAACTTTCCGCAATAGTGACATCTCCATTGTTGGGTCTTGCTTCCTGAGTAAGCATTTTGATGCCTTTTCTGATGTTGAAACATCTGACCCGACATCTTTTGTTCTTGTTTTCCTTTAGGTTAAACAAACTTCATTGTAAGCATTTTTCCTTTCTTCATAACAACTTGATTATCATAACCAAGACCTGTAACATTTCCAGCATTCTTCCCAGTTTGAAGAATTTCGTCCAACACATCAGAACTAATATTAAGCATTCTTATAGATTTAGTCATATTGTCAAGTTTTGAATTTAGCACAACAACTTCATCCTTCAGACCAAAGATGATAGCCAAATGCTCCACTTTTTCAGCCCGAAGTTGAGCAATGACCTTCTCTTGATCCTCTTTCAGTTGACACATTTCTTTATTTATGAGGCACAACTCTTTGTAATAAGCAGCATGTTCATCAAAAGTAAGTTCTCCACCATTTGATTCTTCATCAGAATCACAGTTCCCAGTCAAGACAATAACCTATTTTTCAGATTCTCCTTCAGGATCATTTTCAGAATTATCTTCTACAAATAGACCTTTCTCTTGATTCTTGAGATAAGTAGGACACTCAGATCTTATGTGTCCAAAGTCTTCACATCCATGTCATTAAATTCCCTTGCCTTTGTTGTTCTTCTCTTCAGTATCGTTAGACAAAAATATTATGTTTCTCTTCTTTTCAGACTTTTCACATATCCTTAATTCAAAGATCTGAAGAGATCTCATAAGTTCATCAACTTTCATGTTATTTATGTCTTGGGCTTCTTCAATGGCAATCACCTTCATGTTAAATCTATTTGGAAGATATCTTCAAATTTTTCTGACCAACTTGGCTTCTAGAATCTTCTCTCCCAAGTCACTCGGGGTATTGACTATATCAATAATATTCATGTGAAAGCCATGAGTACTTTCATCCTCCCTCATCTTCAAGTTTTCAAACTTTGTTGTAAGAATTTAAAGTCTTGAGGCCTTTACTTTGGAGTTCCCTTCATAGGATTTCTTTAAGATTTCCCAAGCATCTTTTACAACTGTGCAATTTTTAATCAGTCTGAAGATGTTTTTGTCAACACCATTGAAAATGGAATTCAGCGCTTTAGAATTTCCAATGGATGATTTATCATCTTCATCATCCCAGTTTTCCTCTGGTTTTATGACATCAATGAGCTTTCCTTTAGCATCTTTCACCATAAGAGGATCTCATCCTCTAGATACAGCTTTTCATACCTTAACATTGGTCTTTAGAAAGGTAATCATATGGACTTTCCATAAGTCATAGTTGGTTCCATATAGAATAAGAGGCTTGTTCAGTGAGTTATCTTCCTTTCGATTTAACAAACCTAATTTGGGGGATACCAACCGAGGACCCCAATCTACTATGTAGTATCATATTAAGTCAAACTCCACAGTTTGTAATTGTTGTACCCCAAAATTTTCCCTCACATCTTCAAGATAATATGCCTCAAGAGGTCTCCTAATGGTCACAAGATTCTCAATTGCTCAAAGGGATTCAAGGTTTCATCAGACAAAGCCCCTCCAAAGCAATGGATCTTAAATTAGGGTTTTGAGTTTCTCGAGGTAAATTAGATTTCCAAAGCTTCAAGTGGACTTCATGGTGTCCCATATACTTCAGATAATCCTCATGTCAAGTTTCAAGGCCTTCCATACAAGTTTGGTCAGTCAGATGCTCAGATAATTAAAAATCAATTAACTTGGTCAAAAAGTCAATTGTGGTCAACATACAGTCAAACTTCAAGATTTTTGGTCAACATCAAGATTATGAAGTAATATTCATCATTTGATCAAGGTTTGATCATGATTCATCAAGGAAACTTCAAATTCATCAAGAACTAGAAGTTACTAAATTATGGTTTTTGTAGGAAAAGTCAATTGTACTTTTACCATCCATAACTTTCACATGCTTCATCAAAAATTTCCCATCCAAATCGCATTTTGAAGGAAATTCAATTCTCTACAACTTTGTGCCTCACAAGCCAAGGCCAGAAATGCTTCATTTGAGAGATATAAGCCAAGACATTACAGGTCCTTTAAAAAGTCAACAAAAGTCAACTTTTTTCAAAAGATCATAACTTGAAAATGGAAGATCAAATGGAAATGGGACCAAAAAGAGTAGTTAGAGTACATTCTGAGATTTCTAAAAAGTCCAAGAACACATTCATGGGATAAAAATTGAGAGAGTTATGCATTGTTGAAGTTGGACAAATTTGACGAGGTGCATAAGGCAAATAATGACCCAAACTTAAGTTTTTGCCAATGGAACCATATTTTTCTTACTCATACTTAATCATGAGATAATCCATGACCCATAAGTCATATTTTCTGATTCTTTATATTTATTTTATATTTTATTGGATTTAATTTATTTAAATTCAATTTTAATTAGAATAAATATTAGAAAATCAAATATTTGATCTTAGGATTATTTTAGGATCAAATTTTGGGTTTATGATCATAATATGGATCCCAAATTCGTGCACATCAAAGGAAAGGTCATAATATCAAAATTTTCACTAAATTAAAAAGTTTCTTTCTTCATTCCAAAGCAACCAAACTTTCTTCACCCAAGCCCAAAATTTTTGACCTAAATTACACTTCTATAAAAGCACAACATCTCCACATGCACAAGGGACAAAAATTCTTACACATAAACCCTAAAATAATTTTTTTCAAAAAAGGCAAATTATGGCAAAATCCAAAAAGACTCCATAGCAAGTTTCCAGCCTCCCTCTTCATCCAATTATCATCAAGAAACTTCCAGGAGGCCATCCCAAGCATTTTTGGGCAGTGAGTGAAGAGTTTTGGACGACTTCTTTGTTAAACCTGTCGATGTAAGCGCGCAGAGGTTCCTCTTTTCCTTGGATGATTCCTTCCAAGGAGGCATCCGTCTTCGGATGACGTCGGGAAGCGATGAAATGTCGAGAGAATGTTCTCCCAAGTTGCCTCCAGGATGTGATGGATTCTTAGGGAAGACTATTGTACCAAGCCATATCTCATCTCCTTAATGTAGTAGGGAAGATGCGACACTAAATTACTCCTCGGACGTCTCTGTAGTCCAGCACAACATCAATGTTTTTGATATGCTCGTTTGGGTTTGTCGTTCCATCATAGGTTCCCAGGGGTGGGGGCTTCTCAAGCCCTTTTAGAAGCCTAGTAGACATGATCTCCTCCGAGAGGGGGCCACGAGGCTCATCTTCGTCACTGGACAATGGGGAGGTGGAGCGGGAGCGATCGTCCTTGTGTCGATGAGGGGGAGGAGAGCTTGAATGATTTCTTGCACCCTCCGGAGATGGCCTCGCTCCTAGTTGTAGATTCCTTCGAGTTTTCTTTGTTTGAGGGGATTTGTTTCGTCGAGGAGACAAACAATCCTCTTCTTGATCAACCCAGTGACTTATAGGTGATGATGGTCCCTCTTTGGCCTGGGTGATCTACTGTGGGATCTGCGAGGCCACCTCATAGGAGGATGGGACCTGGTGTGTCTCGCCTATTCCAGAACATTCAGTATTTCGCCCTGGCGCAAGAGGAAGAGGTTAATGTTTTTGGTCATTTAGACCAAAGCCGCAAGTGTCAGATTTGTCCCTTCAGGGATGAGAATCATAAGGAGATCAGTGGGCGTGCTCTCAGGCTGCATGGATGGTTTCGATGACGGGGAAGCAATACGCCCGTCTTGGAAACAATAAGGTTCCCCAAGGTGAGGGTTGGTTTCGTCGCTCTCCCGTTGCTTAACATGGATGTTGGAGAGGACTCGGGCATTGACGAAGTCGTCTTGGTGAGCCATTGAGAGAGATTGAACAATGATATTTCTGTTTTCACGATCTGGGGATGAGAAAACGAGGCAACACAGTTCCCACAGACGGCGCCACTAATCGTAACAATGATCAGAGTCTCCAACGGCTGCTGATGCTAACGTGACCCTTGAAGTGTTCGCTTGGTCGTTGAGGAGAACGAAAGGTGTACCTGCAACACCCTCTCTACCCCCATCAAATATATAAAACAATTTAATCAAATTATCAGAGTTAACTCACAAAAAAGGTATCAAAATCAAACCTCTTAAACATCATGATAGTCCTTTCCCGTAACACGGGTTATAAAATCATGAACAATCCAAAACTCTTTTTCAACAATTACGCAACGGAAAACCAAAACATAATCTTTCATCTTTAATTAAAAGAAAACTTCATAATTTAATCAAAAATATCATTTAAATCTCAATAAATCAAAAGAACAACAATTTAACCAATTAAACTCAAGTCTTAAGCGAAAATCCATCCCGATGTTAAAGGAGGAAGAAACTTCATTGAAACAAGAGACTAAGAGAGAGGCTTTCTACTTCACGTACAAGCAAAAAATAAGGTTTTTTTTTAATAATAAAATAAAATCTTCTGGGGAATTTGAGCCTTTTTTGGGCTTTAAAAAAAATTAAGAAAATTATAGACTCGTAAACTCGCCATAGACTCGCAAGTCTATACGAGTTTGTACGAGTCTACCAGAGTCTACTCAAGTCTATCAAAAAATGATTCTATGCGTGAGTCTACTCGTTTTCACTTCCTAGACTCGTAAACTTGTACGAGTTTTACGAGTCTACCCGCAAGTTTGACAACCATTTAGTTACGGGCAAAAATACATTTTGATTCAAATATTTTTATACGGGAACAAATAAATTGTTGATTAATTTATTTATATACACGGGAAAAAATATTATTCTTATAAACAGATTCAACTTTAATTGATTCAAATATTTAATAATATTAATTTATCAATCATGTTATTGTTTCAAATATTTAATGAAATTAATTTATCAATCATATTATTGTTTCAAATATTGAATAGTATTAATATAAATAAAATTTGATGTAATATAATTTGTGTATTTACTCACAGACAAAAATAAACTGTTAATTCAAATATTTTTATACGATAAAAAATACAATGTTGATTAATATTTTTCGTTATGTTTTTTCTTCTTTTCAAATATGATGCTTTATATTTACTTTATTAATACTTGATTTTCAACAATCATCTTACAAGATTATAATTTCCTAATACAATTAATTTTTTTGAAATGTTTTATAATATTTAACTAAATATATATTAAAAAAAATCTTTTCCACACAATTCTTTTTAATAATTAACTAATTATCATTCAATTTTATTTTTATCCTTTTTATTTTATTTTATAAAAGTCTTTTTATTTTTTATTTTATTTTTAAAAATAAGTTAAATCTATTTTCAAACAAATACGCATAACCGATCGAGATCCGCATGAACGCATGGGTATTCCACTCGTTGAATTATAATAAAAGTTGTGTTGCAATGGACAAATAAATCAGGAGTGACATGGCAAAGGTCCAAAACTCTTCACTCACTGCCCCACCATGCTTCACACATCATACCGCACTTCACTTTTCATAAAATTAATCAATTTGCAAAATGAAGAAAAGAATAAGCTTACACAGCACGCATTGCTTAAAATTAGAAAGAAAAAAAAAAAATCGTTTCCCATAAAAAAAACAAATAAACGGTCACGATTAACGAGACTTCCCAACATCTAATCCCAACCCGAAATTGAAAATTAACCGCGCATTTTTCAAACACATTTGCACAAAACAATTTATTTATATTTTATTTCTATTTCCATATATAATATTACTGACTGAAGCAGAAGGTTAAACAGCACCATCGTCTTCATTGAATCGCAGATTCAGTAATTCGAAAATGAAGGGAAAAACCCCAAAACCTACGAAAGTTAGGGGAAGAAAAAAGCTCTCAAATGGCAGAAACACATTGCAGCTTCATTTCAGTAAATTCTCTCTCAATCAATACAAACCATTACCAACAACAGCTTGTCCTTCTACCGCCTTTTCTCGCCTCCGGAGCATGATCGAAGCCGAGGCCAACGATAGCCCTACCATTTGCGTAAGGAATACTGATGAAGCTGCGGAAACGGATTCAAGAGACTGTATTCTCAGTCAAGATTTGTTTTGGTAACACAACACTTTATAGGTTTTTATTATCTTCGATTGTTTTGTTCTGATTCGAGATTTTTGATGCATGTGTTTGTTTTTTTGGTGTTTCAGTTCTCCAGATTATTTAACTCCGGAGAATCAACGGATTTTTAACTGTATGACATTCAATAAGGTTGGTGTATTAGTGAATTGATACTGATTCTGTTTAGTATTGATGAATTAAAATTGATTTCTTTTTGTAATTTGTTCTGTAGGATAATAGTCCTTGCCCTAGATCCCCGGAGAAATTGACAACGGCGAGAAACAAGCGATGTAGGCTAGGTATGTTTTTTTCTCTGATTTTGTTTGGGAGAATTGAAATTTGAATCCTGGATAGGATAATTCTTGGTTAAGTATTTCTTACTTTCTAGCTAAATTTTGGATTTCGAGAGTCCCTTTTCCAAGAGAATCATAGGGTTAACCTTAAAAAAAGACTACTTAGTGATATTCTTATCATGTTTATGGAAATGATATTGTTTTTAGCCGCACAATTTGATACTCAATGTTTGTGATACACTTTATGTACGGAGTACGGGTTTTTATAGATTGAATGGAAGAAGTATACTTTTGCAAGTTAGGTAAGGATAGACTGTAGTGGAGATAGTGAACACATGTCTTGCAACATATTCAAAAATAGGATAAACAAATATATGTGATAAATACCCTGAGAGCCATGTGTTTATTCTATACTACAATCACCTCCAAATTTTACATAATGGCATTTTAGAATACCTGATATCTGTAGTTTCTGTGTAATTCTCCAATTTTCGATTGCATGAACGCAATTTATATCGTTTGTAGACAATTGCCACCAAACAATATCGATATCCTTTTTATGAAAGATCTCTAGATTACACATATCTAACACGAGAGTGGGAGTTGTTATGGGTTGTTTGTACTCTACCAGGTTTTTGAATATAAGTTTCAACATATCAGGTGAAAGTGTAAGAGCGTTGTAGAGTGTAGTTATATTCTGTGTTATTCTTTATCACTCTTCCTTCCGTCATTCTTATACTTCATTGAATGCTACTACAGAGGTTCCCACTTCCCTTCCCACCACACAAACAATTATTGCTATTTTTTTTTCATCTTTCTCGGTGCCTACATTTTATTTACCCGTTTTTACTAATCTATATGTATACTTGTCTTTGTCATAGAGTCTCTCAGCCCTACTGTTTTTAATGACCATCAACAAGATGTGGAACTTGATAAGGACTCTGCTGCAGAGGAAGTTTCTCTTGCAGATGAAGTTTCTCTTGATAAATTAATAGTAGGTGGTAAACCAAATTCCCATAATTATGTGTCACAATCTGCAGCTGCATTGCGTTGCAGGGCTATGCCTCCTCCTTGCTATCGGAACCCCTATTTAAAAGATGTTTCACAAAAGCAGACAGATCCCTTTGCAAACCAAAGATCCAAATGTGCAGGTATTATTCTAGTCAATCTTTTACTAATCCTTTCATTAAATAGTGGAAAAGTCATTTTAACTAGCATGATTTCTGCTGAAATTTTATTCATTCCTATTGCATTTTTTTAACTGTATATTGGTATAAGTGTAGGGTTCTTCCCTAAATTTACAGCTAACGAGGGTCTCTCACGCTATCACACCGATTTCGAAGAGCTTGAGGTACCATGATCTTCCTTCTAATCATTGTTTTGAATTAGTATTTCTTCCTTTCACTCAACTTCATGGTATAACTTTTACATCCTTATCAGCAAATTGGTAGAGGGAACTTTAGTTGTGTCTTTAAAGTATTAAAGCGAATAGATGGCTGCTTGTATGCTGTGAAACGCAGCACTAGACAGTTACACCTGGAAACAGAAAGGTATCATGTCATGTTCATACCATGGATGTTCCTTCTCTTCTAGAGTTTAGCCACTAACACTAATTTTGTGTAACTGAAGGAAAAAAGCTTTGATGGAAGTTCAAGCTTTGGCAGCCTTGGGTTTGTATTTTGTGGCTCGCTCTTTTGTTTTCTGTACATAAATTTGTTTTTCTTAATTTCATTTATGTTCTTGTCTCTATAGGTTCTCATGAGAACATTGTGGGATATTATTCTTCATGGTTTGAAAGTGAACAGCTGTACATTCAGATGGAGATATGTGATCATAGCTTATCCAAATTCAAAGGCTCTGAGTTATTATCAGAAGGACAACTCTTAGAAGTTTTATATCAGGTGAACTTCCTTGTGTGACTCTGATGCATATATTTTTACAATTTGTTGAACTGGTTATTCTTTGTTCATACATTGTTTGTTTTGATTGATTGATGTGAAAATTTGGACAGGTTGCCAATGCACTGCGATTTATACACGAGAAGGGAATAGTTCATCTTGATGTTAAGCCTGATAATATTTATGTTAAAAATGGTTTTTATAAGCTTGGTGATTTTGGATGTGCAACTCTTATTGATAATAGCCTTCCAATCGAGGAAGGAGATGCCCGTTATATGCCCCAGGAAATCCTTAATGAGAAATATGATCACCTTGACAAGGTTGATATTTTCTCCCTGGGAGCTTCTATTTATGAGCTCGTTCGAAAATCACCTTTGCCAGAATCAAGATGTCATTTTTCAAATCTAAAAGAGGGCAAGTTGTCACTCCTTCCTAGCAATACAATGCAATTTCAAAACTTGCTCAAGGTACCACACATTGTTTACTTCCCTGAAATTGCACGAGGCATGCGATCATTTTATGAATTATTAGAATGTTGTCTCTTCTCTGTGTTTTTTCTCCTCTCTCACTGTTTGCATGTTATCTTGTGACGCTGCATAATGCAGTTTACACGACTATGACATCCAGTGTGTGGTTTGTAGCCTTGTAGGAGCTACTTAACAAACTAGACAGATATTTATAAAAATGAACTATGATTCTGTTGTCTCTATATGTTGTTTTGATCATTGTTAATATTTGTAACCAACCTACTACTGTAGTTTTACATGTTGTATTACATCTCAAAAACAGTTTTTTCATATAAAATGCTGCAAATTTATTGACTGAGTCAACCAACTATCACATTTATAGTTCGTAATTTGCACAAGGATTTTTTGTTTTGTTGCAGTAACACGGATTAGTAAGATATGATACTTCTACTATGCATATTTTCACATATTTTTGAACATTCATCTTTATAACACATTTTCTTGTACTTAGTAACATAAATTCTAAAGACTTCAAAGTTTGTGATATTTTGTGCTCCATTTTGTTTGGCCAATATGCTTGATTATATGATCTATCTGATGTTTTGGTTTGATATTTATTCAGGCCATGATTGATCGTGATCCAGTAAAGAGGCCGTCTGCCAGAGAATTAGTAGAGAACCCAATTTTTGACAGGGTCTTAAGAACAGCAAAAAATTGATTCACCACTCGTCTTTCACTTTTCCTGCTGGACCATAGTCTATATAGATTATTGTTAACTTTGTCACGGCCAATATTGTGAATGTTTTTTGTTATATTATACATGCACCTGATACTTCTTGTGTTTAGTGCAACTTTTGTAAATGCAATGGTCCAGTTAGGTATCTGTTGTACATTGTAATGGACTTTAAACCTACAAATGCTAGAGCTTTGAATCCAAGAAACGTTTGACTGTTGTTTTTTCTCCTGGGAATTTGTTGGTTAGAGGATTATCCCGTAGTTGAACATCACCAGTTGGATAGAGATAGACACATCAAATAAGATATATCTTTTTGCCACTCGGTAGACATGTATTTAGGAAGCCTGATTTGAAACATGAAAAATGTTCCCTATAAGAGAGTTATACAGGGCAACCACTTTTACAAGTGCGTGGGTTTTGAGCTGTTGCAGTTTTATGAATTATCAATAATATAGCAGTATATTTTATGAACTTTAGATACACTACTTAAAATATGGGTGAAACAACTGATATTGTTTGATTATTTTTATAGATATTATTTGTGACACTTTGTTGAAATGTGTGAATATTTATAGCATTCTGTTTAGATTATTTGTGACACCCTTCAGACTTTCCACAGGATAAGAGTACTTGGGACTTATAACTAGTAGAAGCAACGTCAAACCAAAGATCAACACTACATGTAAACGTCTCCGCAACAATTTATCCAGAAACGCAAGATTAAATTGGCCCAGTTCTCAAACTCCCAATAATTCTTTTGCTAGCAAACATCTATTTGGCTCAGATCTCAAACTCCCAATAATTCTTTTGCTAGCAAACATCTATTTGGCTCAGATCTCAAACTCCCAATCATTCTTTTGCTAGCAAACATCTATTTTAAAAATTGGATCGGTTATTGAACAGATGAAGATATTGGATTACTGTTTCATTCAAACTATTAGATATCTGATTTATCTGCACGACTAAATTGGATAATTTGATGAATAAATTGGTCTTTACAACAAAATTTATAAGATTTAAATGTACTTTTGTTCTCTACTAAATTAGATAATTTTGGATAATTTGATGAATAAATTGGTCTTTACAACAAAATTTATAAGGTTTAAATGTACTTTTGGTCTCTCTAATTTTGTTTAATTGGAATTGAGTCCCCATATCTAGCGGTGTTCAAAACTAAACCAACCCAATAGAAAACTGCAAACCAAACCAAACCGAAACTGCAAAAAACTGCATTTGATTCAGATTTGTTCGGGCTATCTTTCAACAAAACCGCATGGT